>OX328100.1:16604998-19004998 GCA_946811185.2 Hippopus hippopus | reverse complement strand
CGAACCCTTGATTGTTGGAAATTACCATTAGGCACTGAAACTGTATATCTACATTAATGTGATCGCCTGGATTCCTGAGCTTGTACCAGCAGTCTGTGTTACCATATCCATAGTCTTTAACTCAAACCTCAAACTATTACACCGAGTTCTTAAGATTGTATCCTCTGTTCGTGGAATGTTCCCTCAGTGTTTTTCATTTCCTCTTAGACTTTAAACTCGTACCTATAGTCAGTTGGATGTACCCTCAGGCACTGAACCTCTGACCTTTCTCGAATGCTATCCTTTGCCCTGTTTGCCCCTATACTCAGTCCCTGAGATGTATCCTAAATCTGTGAGATGTACCCTCAGCGAGTAACTGTGCCCTGAGGCCCGAGAACTGTGTGCTAACTTTAACTTTACCCGTTTTCTGTAAGATTACACCCCATGCCCGTCTGATGTACTCAAGATGTCTGATATACTTGTAAGATGTGCCCTCTGTCCATAGGATATTCCCACATTCCGTGTCATGTCTTCTAAGGAATTGGGATCCTTCTCTTAGTGAGTGAGATGTATCCTGAGGCCATAAAACTGTGATTTTACTCCCAGCCTGTCATCTTTCACCATCACTCAGTGAGATGTTCCCATTTTCCCTTCTCCGCACTCTTTGACTTTGACTTTGCACCCTTAAGTACGCACAAACCCTGAAAATGTGTCTCTACCCTTATGTCAACCTTATGCCGCGTGCCTGTATCCACAGTACGTGATCAATATTTTCTTTAAGTTCTACTGATGTAACCTGTCTATTTACAACTATGCCCAAACTTTTGATTTACCTTCAGTCGATTAGTTTGTACACAGGTCTGTGCAATTTTTCCCCACTTTGTGAACTGTTTCCGCAATCCTAGAGTTCTTGACCTAAGTCTATGGAATTAAGCGATCAATCGATGTCGAATACCATTGAACCCTGGTGCTATTTCCTTACTCTCGTTTTTCTGGCGTTTTAAATGTGCCCTTTCTATTCTTTGGCAATAAGTTTTATCCCAAAACCGTTTGTCCTCTCTCTTTTACTCTATCGCTCTTTCTCTCTGTCCCACTTTTTTTCTCCCTCTTACTCCCTTTTTCTATCTTTCTCTCTCACCCTTTCTATGTGCCTCTCTCTCTTAGAATCATTCTCTAGGTGTCTCTCTCTTTCCCTGTCTCACTCTCTTCCTTACTTTGTGACTGTCTGTCGTTCTGTCTATCCCTCTTTCTGAAACTCTCTTTCTTTCTTCCCTTTATATCTCAGTCATTCACTCATTCTTTCCTTTCATATCTCTCTCTCACTATCTCGGTCTCTCTATCTCTGTCTCTAACGTTTTCTTTCTCTGTCTCCATCTCTCTATCTTTTTGTCTGTTTCTCTCTAATTCTGTCTAACCGATTTCTTCTCCTTTCCTGACTCCTTTTTTCTTTTGATCTCACTCCCTTCCTCCTTCCTCTGTCTGTCTGTCTCTGTCTCACTCTCTCTGTCTCTCTATCTTTTTCTCTCGGCATCTGTCTGTCTCTCCTCTCCCTCTCTCTTGCTATATCTTTCTCTTTCTCAGCCTCCCTCTGCCTCTCTCTGGCTCAATCTTTCTCTCTCCGCCTCTCTCTGGCTCTACCTATCTCCCTCTCTCTTGCTTTATCTTTCTCTTTCTCAGCCTCCCTCTGCCTCTCTCTGGCTCAATCTTTCTCTCTCTCTCTGGCTCTACCTCTCTGCCTCTCTCAGGCTTTATCTCTCTGCCTCTCTGTCTTGCTCATTGTCTAGCTCTCTCTCTCTCTCTCTCTCTCTCTCTCTGTGTCACTAACTAGATATCATAGCTTACTTCTTCTTATTGGTTTCCTCAAGTTCACAGGCCGCAGGGTTTTTCTCTTTTCCTCCAAAACTTTAGATTTATCTTCCTTCAGTCCTTTATACCCTCTGTCTGTATGAAGAATCATTTGTTAGTATGTTCCCTTAGACCGTAAGTTTGAATGTTGAATGCTTTGAAATAGATGTAGATCATTAACTAATTACAATTCTGAAACAGGTCTTTTACTATTAAATGTTACTGCCGTTCCTGACACAACTGAAACGTACTGGTTAGATCATACAGAGTTGTCGAATCGCCCTGTGCATTAATATACACGATCACTCTCAATGCTGTATAAACCTCAGCTTTTAATTTTTAACAAGCCGAATAAAGAAAAGTTCGCACGATATTATTAAATGCAACTTGTTTAATATCAAATGATAACGCATGAGCATTTGCGATATTGTATGTGTGTATGGTGTTTCACGTATTCAATATTATGTCAGTTATATCAAGGCGGCTAGTGCGTCTCTCCATGCATTCCTGGGGTTCTTAAACCTGTCGTTTATACTCTAGCCACTGGCTTCTTTTCCACATAACCATCGTCGAAACAATGACCAGCAGTAAGAGAGAAGAATGAATCCTTCCGCAATGAGTATTATCAAACCTGGGAAAGTAATCTTCCGAGCTGGGGATTGGCGACCCTCTTGTCTCAAAAACGACTAAGTTACCGAAATCGTCATTAACGATGGATTGATTGTATGTGTTTAACACCGTTTTCAACAATATTTCAGTTATATCGCGGCGGCCAGTGCACCTACCCATACTTTTCTGAAGTTTCAGTAACCAGTCCTTTGCACGCTATCCTCCCCAAGCCACTGACAGCTTTTCCATATAACTATTGTCAAAATTGCTTTGGAGAGGTTAGAGAAGAATTAGTCCTGTCGCAATGAGTATCATGAAACCTCGGAAAGAAATGGCCGAGCAGGAGATTCAAACCAGCTAACCCATGTCTCAAGTTCTGTACGCTACCGACCGAATTGGTGTTCAGTCATGTCTGGAGTCAAACGTGAAGATAAAGTGTCGATTTGGAAATGCTGTGAAAGATTTTCAGATTAATCAAAGAAAGGGAACTGATTTGAATGGAGAAAGTGTTTTTCCCCCGAACTGTTTTAGAGTTTGCGAGAACTTAACACAAAGCTATGGAGTTTTTAATGCTTTTTCATCATTGCTTCGATGATGATGATGATAATAATAATGGTTGTGGTAGTTTTGATGGTTGAGTTGGTAGTGATGGTAGTAGTGCTGATACCGGATTTATTTGTGGCGATAGGTGTGTTTGTTTTCTTGGTGTTTTAACGCCAACTTCATCATTACTTTCGTAATATCCCGGCGTTGAATGCACCTACCCATGCTTTATTGAAGTTTCTTTTACCAGTACTTTGCACGTTGTGTTTTTTAAACCACTGTCTGCTTTCCCACATAAACAAGTCGAACCGTAGATCGGCGATAAGAAAAGAATGAATCCTGTGACATTGAACATATAAAAAAAAGATCTTAAAAAGAAATCGGAACAGCTTTAGGTAGGGAGTCGAACCATCAACCCGAAACTTTTTCGTCCGGAACGTTACTAACGGAGCCTCTGGATTTTCAGAGAGAGAGAGAAACAGAGAGAGAAACAGAGAAACAGAGACAGAGTTTGTGAGAGAGAGAGAGAGAGAGAGAGAGAGTTTGTGAGAGAGTGAGTTTGAAAGCGCTTTTGATTTCGACACTCTTACTTTATAGTGGAAGGGTTGCATTGTGGATGAAGAAATTGTTAAATTTGTAAAGAATAATGACGGAAAAGCGAAATACCGAGTTAGATTTTAATAGGCATGTGTTAAAAAGTGTTCAGAGGGTAAATATCAGAATTAATATTTTAGCCACTGGCTTCTTTTCCACATAACCATCGTTGAAACAATGAACTGCAGTGAGAGAGAAGAATTGCAATTACTATCATCAAATTTGGTGGAATAATGTTCCGAGGTAGGGGTTGGCGACCCCCTTGTCTCTAGACCTGTAGGTGAACGACTGAGCTACCGAACTAGTCTTTTACGATTGATTGATTAAGTGATTTTATTGACTGTGTTTAACACCGTTTTCAACGATAGTTGAGTTATATTACGGCGGCCAGTACACTGACCCATGCTTTCCTGAAGTTTCAGTAACCAGTACTTCGCACGATATTCTTCCCAAGCCATTGTCTGGTTTTCTACATAACTATTGTCAGAATTGCTGTTCAGAGGTTAGAGAAAGATTAATCCTGTCGCAATGGATATCATCAACTCTCAGAAAAGAATGGCCGAACAGGGGATTGAAACCAGCTAACCCGTGTCTCAAGTTCCGTGCAATACGGACCGAATTGCTGTTTAATCATCTTTGGAGTTAAACGTGAAGATAAAGTGTTGATTTGGAAATGCTGTGAAATATTTCAGATAAATAAAGGAAGGGGAACTGATTTGATTGATAGATTGCTTGTGTTTAACACCGTTTTCAACAATATTTCAGTTATTTCGCGGCGGCCAGGACACCTACCCATACTTTTCTGAAGTTTCAGTAACCAGCACTTTGCACGATATTCTCCCCAAGCCACTGACTGCTTTTCAACATAACTATTGTCAAAATTGCTTTTGAGAGATTAGAGAAAAATTAATCCTGTCGCATTGAGTATCATGAAACCTCGGAAAGAAATGGCCGAGCAGGGGATTCAAACCAGCTAACCCATGTCTCAAGTTCTGTACGCTACCGACCGAATTGCTGTTTAATGATCTCTGTAATCAAAGGTCAAGATAAAGTGTCGATTTGGAAATGCTGTAAAAGATTTTCAGATTAATCAAAGAAAGGGAACTGATTTGAATGGAGAAAGTTTTTTTCCTGAACTGTTTTAGAGTTTGCGAGAACTTAACACAAAGCTATGGAGTTTTTAATGCTTTTTAATCATTGTTTTGATGATGATGATGATTATTATTATTATTATTATTTTTATAATGGCGGTGGTATTTTGATGGTTGAGTTGATAGTGATGATGATAGTGCCGATTCCTGATTTATTGGTGGAGATAGATGTGTTTGTTTTCTTGGTGTTGTAACGCCAACTTCATCATTACTTTCGTAATATCCCGGCGGTCAATGCACCTACCCATGCTTTATTGAAGTTTCTTTTACCAGTACTTTCCACATTGTCTTTTTTAAACCACTGTCTGCTTTCCCACATAAACAAGTCGAAACGTTGATCGGCGATAAGAAAAAAATGAATCCTGTTGCATTGAACATATAAAAAAGATCTTAAAAAGAAATTGGAACAGCTTTAGGTAGGGAGTCGAACCATCGACCCGAGAGTTTTACGTCCGGAATGTTACTGACGGAGACTCTAGATGTTAAGAAAGAGAGGGAGAGAAAGAGAGAGAGAGAGAGAGAGAGAGAGAGAGACGGAGACAGACAGTTTGTGAGAGAGTGAGTTTGAGAGAGCTTTTGATTTTGACATTTTTACTTTATAGTGGAAGGGTTGTACTGTTGATGAAGAAATTGTTAAATTTGTAAAGAATAATGACGGAAAAGCGAAATATCTATACCGTGCTAGATTTTAATGTGCATGCGTTAAAACGTGTTCAGAGGGTAAATATCAGAATTGATATTTTAGCCACTGGCTTCTTTTGCACATAACCATCGTTGAAACAATGAACAGCAGTTAGAGAGAAGAATTGCAATTACAGGTATTATCATCAAATTTGGGAAAATAATCTTCCGAGGTAGGGGTTGGCGACCCCCTTGTCTCTAGACCTGAAGGTGAACGACTGAGCTACCGAACTAGTCTTTGACGATTGATTGATTGAGTGGTTGATTGACTGTGTGTGTTTCACACCGTTTTTAACAATATTTAAGTTATATTACGGCGGCCAGTACACTTACCCATGTTTTCCTGGAGTTTCAGTAACCAGTACTTTGCACGATATTCTTCCCAAGCTACCTACTGCTTTTCCACAAAAGTATTGTTAAAACTGTAGGAAAGGAATGGCCGAGCAGGGGATTCAAACCAGCTAAACCCAGTCTCAAGTTCCGTGCGCTACGGACCGAATTGCTGTTTAATCATCTTTGGAGTTAAACGTCAATAGAGTGTTGATTTGGAAATGCTTTGAAAGATATTTAGATTAATAAAAGAAAGGGAACTGATTTGAATCGCGAAATATCTATACTTTTAAAACGTTTGAAATACTTTCAGTTCAAGATAGTGGGTGTTTAGTCAGTATCATTGTCTTTACTTTCGTTTAGCTAGCTCTCGATCAGTTAGTACCCTCAGTCCGTGCGATGTATCCTTAGCCCCTGAGAGGGGTCAACAAACCCTTGAGATTTAGCCTAGTCCTTTTTCCTTCAGTTGATTACCCTGTACTCTCAATCCATGAGATCAGCCATTCCCCCTAAAAGAACTTTCCAGTATGATTTACCGTTATTCAACGATATGTTTTCCTCTCTCCATAAGATGTTCCCTTGGTTGGTCAAATGGAAATGGATGCCCAGAATCTGGTATTTACTTTGATTTTAACTGAATGCGGTTAGCTCTTACCCTCAGTCTGTTCGATGAAGCTTAGTCCATGAGATGTACCTCCAATCCGAGAAAGGTGTCTTCGTTTCTTTTGATTTATATGTATGCCTTTAAAATCGAACCCTTGATTGTTGGAAATTACCATTAGGCACTGAAACTGTATATCTACATTAATGTGATCGCCTGGATTCCTGAGCTTGTACCAGCAGTCTGTGTTATCATATCCATAGTCTTTAACTCAAACCTCAAACCATTACACCGAGTTCTTAAGATTGTATCCTCTGTTCGTGGAATGTTCCCTCAGTGTTTTTCATTTCCTCTTAGACTTTAAACTCGTACCTATAGTCAGTTGGATGTACCCTCAGGCACTGAACCTCTGACCTTTCTCGAATGCTATCCTTTGCCCTGTTTGCCCCTATACTCAGTTCCTGAGATGTATCCTAAATCTGTGAGATGTACCGTCAGCGAGTAACTGTGCCCTGAGGCCCGAGAACTGTGTGCTAACTTTAACTTTACCCGTTTTCTGTAAGATTACACCCCATGCCCGTCTGATGTACTCAAGATGTCTGATATACTTGTAAGATGTGCCCTCTGTCCATAGGATATTCCCACATTCCGTGTCATGTCTTCTAAGGAATTGAGATCCTTCTCTTAGTGAGTGAGATGTATCCTGAGGCCATAAAACTGTGATTTTACTCCCAGCCTGTCATCTTTCACCATCACTCAGTGAGATATTCCCATTTTCCCTTCTCCGCACTCTTTGACTTTGACTTTGCACCCTTAAGTACGCACAAACCCTGAAAATGTGTCTCTACCCTTATGTCAACCTTATGCCGCGTGCCTGTATCCACAGTACGTGATCAATATTTTCTTTAAGTTCTACTGATGTAACCTGTCTATTTACAACTATGCCCAAACTTTTGATTTACCTTCAGTCGATTAGTTTGTACACAGGTCTGTGCAATTTTTCCCCACTTTGTGAACTGTTTCCGCAATCCTAGAGTTCTTGACCTAAGTCTATGGAATTAAGCGATCAATCGATGTCGAATACCATTGAACCCTGGTGCTATTTCCTTACTCTCGTTTTTCTGGCGTTTTAAATGTGCCCTTTCTATTCTTTGGCAATAAGTTTTATCCCAAAACCGTTTGTCCTCTCTCTTTTACTCTATCGCTCTTTCTCTCTGTCCCACTTTTTTTCTCCCTCTTAATCCCTTTTTCTATCTTTCTCTCTCACCCTGTCTATGTGCCTCTCTCTCTTAGAATCATTCTCTAGCTGTCTCTCCCTTTCCCTGTCTCACTCTCTTCCTTACTTTGTGACTGTCTGTCGTTCTGTCTATCCCTCTTTCTGAAGCTCTCTTTCTTTCTTCCCTTTATATCTCAGTCATTCACTCATTCTTTCCTTTCATATCTCTCTCTCACTATCTCGGTCTCTCTATCTCTGTCTCTAACGTTTTCTTTCTCTCTGTCTCCCTCTCTCTATCTTTTTGTCTGTTTCTCTCTAATTCTGTCTAACCGATTTCTTCTCCTTTCCTGACTCCTTTTTTCTTTTGATCTCACTCCCTTCCTCCTTCCTCTGTCTGTCTGTCTCTGTCTCACTCTCTCTGTCTCTCTATCTTTTTCTCTCGGCATCTGTCTGTCTCTCCTCTCCCTCTCTCTTGCTATATCTTTCTCTTTCTCAGCCTCCCTCTGCCTCTCTCTGGCTCAATCTTTCTCCGCCTCTCTCTGGCTCTACCTATCTCCCTCTCTCTTGCTTTATCTTTCTCTTTCTCAGCCTCCCTCTGCCTCTCTCTGGCTCAATCTTTCTCTCTCTCTCTGGCTCTACCTCTCTGCCTCTCTCAGGCTTTATCTCTCTGCCTCTCTGTCTTGCTCATTGTCTAGCTCTCTGTCTGTCTGTCTGTCTGTCTGTCTGTCTGTCTCTCTCTCTCTCTCTGTCACTAACCAGATATCATAGCTTACTTCTTATTGGTTTCCTCAAGTTCACAGACCGCAGGGTTTTTCTCTTTTCCTCCAAAACTTTAGATTTATCTTCCTTCAGTCCTTTATACCCTCTGTCTGTATGAAGAATCATTTGTTAGTATGTTCCCTTAGACCGTAAGTTTGAATGTTGAATGCTTTGAAATAGATGTAGATCATTAACTAATTACAATTCTGAAACAGGTCTTTTACTATTAAATGTTACTGCCGTTCCTGACACAACTGAAACGTACTGGTTAGATCATAGAGAGTTGTCGAATCGCCCTGTGCATTAATATACACGATCACTCTCAATGCTGTATAAACCTCAGCTTTTAATTTTTAACGAGCCGAATAAACAAAAGTTCGCACGATATGATTAAATGCAACTTGTTTAATATCAAATGATAACGCATGAGCATTTGCGATATTGTATGTGTGTATGGTGTTTCACGTATTCAATATTATGTCAGTTATATCAAGGCGGCTAGTGCGTCTCTCCATGCATTCCTGGGGTTCTTAAACCTGTCGTTTATACTCTAGCCACTGGCTTCTTTTCCACATAACCATCGTCGAAACAATGACCAGCAGTAAGAGAGAAGAATGAATCCTTCCGCAATGAGTATTATCAAACCTGGGAAAGTAATTTTCCGAGCTAGGGATTGGCGACCCTCTTGTCTCAAAAACGACTAAGTTACCGAAATCGTCATTAACGATGGATTGATTGTATGTGTTTAACACCGTTTTCAACAATATTTCAGTTATATCGCGGCGGCCAGTGCACCTACCCATACTTTTCTGAAGTTTCAGTAACCAGTCCTTTGCACGCTATCCTCCCCAAGCCACTGACAGCTTTTCCATATAACTATTGTCAAAATTGCTTTGGAGAGGTTAGAGAAGAATTAGTCCTGTCGCAATGAGTATCATGAAACCTCGGAAAGAAATGGCCGAGCAGGAGATTCAAACCAGCTAACCCATGTCTCAAGTTCTGTACGCTACCGACCGAATTGGTGTTCAGTCATGTCTGGAGTCAAACGTGAAGATAAAGTGTCGATTTGGAAATGCTGTGAAAGATTTTCAGATTAATCAAAGAAAGGGAACTGATTTGAATGGAGAAAGTTTTTTTCCCCCGAACTCTTTTAGAGTTTGCGAGAACTTAACACAAAGCTATGGAGTTTTTAATGCTTTTTCATCATTGCTTCGATGATGATGATGATGATAATAATAATGGTTGTGGTAGTTTTGATGGTTGAGTTGGTAGTGATGGTGGTAGTGCTGATACCGGATTTATTTGTGGCGATAGGTGTGTTTGTTTTCTTGGTGTTTTAACGCCAACTTCATCATTACTTTCGTAATATCCCGGCGTTCAATGCACCTACCCATGCTTTATTGAAGTTTCTTTTACCAGTACTTTGCACGTTGTGTTTTTTAAACCACTGTCTGCTGTCCCACATAAACAAGTCGAACCGTAGATCGGCGATAAGAAAAGAATGAATCCTGTCACATTGAACATATAAAAAAAAGATCTTAAAAAGAAATCGGAACAGCTTTAGGTAGGGAGTCGAACCATCAACCCGAAACTTTTTCGTCCGGAACGTTACTAACGGAGCCTCTGGATTTTCAGAGAGAGAGAGAGAGAGAGAGAGAGAGAAAGAGAGAGAAACAGAGAGAGAAACAGGGAGACAGAGACAGAGTTTGTGAGAGAGAGAGAGAGAGAGAGAGAGAGTTTGTGAGAGAGTGAGTTTGAAAGCGCTTTTGATTTCGACACTCTTACTTTATAGTGGAAGGGTTGCATTGTGGATGAAGAAATTGTTAAATTTGTAAAGAATAACGACGGAAAAGCGAAATACCGAGTTAGATTTTAATAGGCATGTGTTAAAAAGTGTTCAGAGGGTAAATATCAGAATTAATATTTTAGCCACTGGCTTCTTTTTCACATAACCATCGTTGAAACAATGAACTGCAGTGAGAGAAAAGAATTGCAATTACTATCATCAAATTTGGTGGAATAATGTTCGGAGGTAGGGGTTGGCGACCCCCTTGTCTCTAGACCTGTAGGTGAACGACTGAGCTACCGAACTAGTCTTTGACGATTGATTGATTGAGTGGTTGATTGACTGTGTGTGTTTAACGCCGTTTTCAACAATATTTAAGTTATATTACGGCGGCCAGTACACTTACCCATGTTTTCCTGGAGTTTCAGTAACCAGTACTTTGCACGATATTCTTCCCAAGCTACCGACTGCTTTTCCACATAAGTATTGTTAAAACTGTAGGAAAGGAATGGCCGAGCAGGGGATTCAAACCAGCTAAACACAGTCTCAAGTTCCGTGCGCTACGGACCGAATTGCTGTTTAATCATCTTTGGAGTTAAACGTCAATAGAGTGTTGATTTGGAAATGCTTTGAAAGATATTTAGATTAATAAAAGAAAGGGAACTGATTTGAATCGCGAAATATCTATACCTTTAAAACGTTTGAAATACTTTCAGTCCAAGATAGTGGGTGTTTAGTCAGTATCATTGTCTTTACTTTCGTTTAGCTAGCTCTCGATCAGTTAGTACCCTCAGTCCGTGCGATGTATCCTTAGCCCCTGAGAGGGGTCAACAAACCCTTGAGATTTAGCCTAGCCCTTTTTCCTTCAGTTGATTACCCTGTACTCTCAATCCATGAGATCAGCCATTCCCCCTGAAAGAACTTTCCAGTATGATTTACCGTTATTCAACGATATGTTTTCCTCTCTCCATAAGATGTTCCCTTGGTTGGTCAAATGGAAATGGATGCCCAGAATCTGGTATTTACTTTGATTTTAACTGAATGTCCTTAGCTCTTACCCTCAGTCTGTTCGATGAAGCTTAGTCCATGAGATGTACCTCCAATCCGAGAAAGGTGTCTTCGTTTCTTTTGATTTATATGTATGCCTTTAAAATCGAACCCTTGATTGTTGGAAATTACCATTAGGCACTGAAACTGTATATCTACATTAATGTGATCGCCTGGATTCCTGAGCTTGTACCAGCAGTCTGTGTTATCATATCCATAGTCTTTAACTCAAACCTCAAACCATTACACCGAGTTCTTAAGATTGTATCCTCTGTTCGTGGAATGTTCCCTCAGTGTTTTTCATTTCCTCTTAGACTTTAAACTCGTACCTATAGTCAGTTGGATGTACCCTCAGGCACTGAACCTCTGACCTTTCTCGAATACTATCCTTTGCCCTGTTTGCCCCTATACTCAGTCCCTGAGATGTATCCTAAATCTGTGAGATGTACCCTCAGCGAGTAACTGTGCCCTGAGGCCCGAGAACTGTGTGCTAACTTTAACTTTACCCGTTTTCTGTAAGATTACACCCCATGCCCGTCTGATGTACTCAAGATGTCTGATATACTTGTAAGATGTGCCCTCTGTCCATAGGATATTCCCACATTCCGTGTCATGTCTTCTAAGGAATTGAGATCCTTCTCTTAGTGAGTGAGATGTATCCTGATGCCATAAAACTGTGATTTTACTCCCAGCCTGTCATCTTTCACCATCACTCAGTGAGATGTTCCCATTTTCCCTTCTCCGCACTCTTTGACTTTGACTTTGCACCCTTAAGTACGCACAAACCCTGAAAATGTGTCTCTACCCTTATGTCAACCTTATGCCTCGTGCCTGTATCCACAGTACGTGATCAATATTTTCTTTAAGTTCTACTGATGTAACCTGTCTATTTACAACTATGCCCAAACTTTTGATTTACCTTCAGTCGATTAGTTTGTACACAGGTCTGTGCAATTTTTCCCCACTTTGTGAACTGTTTCTGCCATCCTAGAGTTCTTGACCTAAGACTATGGAATTAAGCGATCAATCGATGTCGAATACCATTGAACCCTGGTGCTATTTCCTTACTCTCGTTTTTCTGGCGTTTTAAATGTGCCCTTTCTATTCTTTGGCAATAAGTTTTATCCCAAAACCGTTTGTCCTCTCTCTTTTACTCTATCGCTCTTTCTCTCTGTCCCACTTTTTTTTCTCCCTCTTACTCCCTTTTTCTATCTTTCTCTCTCACCCTGTCTATGTGCCTCTCTCTTTTAGAATCATTCTCTAGCTGTCTCTCCCTTTCCCTGTCTCACTCTCTTCCTTACCTTGTGACTGTCTGTCGTTCTGTCTATCCCTCTTTCTGAAACTGTCTCTCTTTCTTTCTTCCCTTTATATCTCAGTCATTCACTCATTCTTTCCTTTCATATCTCTCTCTCACTATCTCGGTCTCTCTATCTCTGTCTCTAACGTTTTCTTTCTCTCTGTCTCCCTCTCTCTATCTTTTTGTCTGTTTCTCTCTAATTCTGTCTAACCGATTTCTTCTCCTTTCCTGACTCCTTTTTTCTTTTGATCTCACTCCCTTCCTCCTTCCTCTGTCTGTCTGTCTCTGTCTCACTCTCTCTGTCTCTCTATCTTTTTCTCTCGGCATCTGTCTGTCTCTCCTCTCCCTCTCTCTTGCTATATCTTTCTCTTTCTCAGCCTCCCTCTGCCTCTCTCTGGCTCAATCTTTCTCCGCCTCTCTCTGGCTCTACCTATCTCCCTCTCTCTTGCTTTATCTTTCTCTTTCTCAGCCTCCCTCTGCCTCTCTCTGGCTCAATCTTTCTCTCTCTCTCTGGCTCTACCTCTCTGCCTCTCTCAGGCTTTATCTCTCTGCCTCTCTGTCTTGCTCATTGTCTAGCTCTCTCTCTCTCTCTCTCTCTCTCTCTCTCTGTCACTAACCAGATATCATAGCTTACTTTTTATTGGTTTCCTCAAGTTCACAGGCCGCAGGGTTGTTCTCTTTTCCTCCAAAACTTTAGATTTATCTTCCTTCAGTCCTTTATACCCTCTGTCTGTATGAAGAATCATTTGTTAGTATGTTCCCTTAGACCGTAAGTTTGAATGTTGAATGCTTTGAAATAGATGTAGATCATTAACTAATTACAATTCTGAAACAGGTCTTTTACTATTAAATGTTACTGCCGTTCCTGACACAACTGAAACGTACTGGTTAGATCATAGAGAGTTGTCGAATCGCCCTGTGCATTAATATACACGATCACTCTCAATGCTGTATAAACCTCAGCTTTTAATTTTTAACAAGCCGAATAAACAAAAGTTCGCACGATATGATTAAATGCAACTTGTTTAATATCAAATGATAACGCATGAGCATTTGCGATATTGTATGTGTGTATGGTGTTTCACAACGTATTCAATATTATGTCAGTTATATGAAGGTGGTTAGTGCGTCTCTCCATGCATTCCTGGGGTTCTTAAACCTGTCGTTTATACTCTAGCCACTGGCTTCTTTTCCACATAACCATCGTCGAAACAATGACCAGCAGTAAGAGAGAAGAATGAATCCTTCCGCAATGAGTATTATCAAACCTGGGAAAGTAATTTTCCGAGCTGGGGATTGGCGACCCTCTTGTCTCAAAAACGACTAAGCTACCGAAATCGTCATTAACGATGGATTGATTGTATGTGTTTAACACCGTTTTCAACAATATTTCAGTTATATCGCGGCGGCCAGTGCACCTACCCATACTTTTCTGAAGTTTCAGTAACCAGTCCTTTGCACGCTATCCTCCCCAAGCCACTGACAGCCTTTCCATATAACTATTGTCAAAATTGCTTTGGAGAGGTTAGAGAAGAATTAGTCCTGTCGCAATGAGTATCATGAAACCTCGGAAAGAAATGGCCGAGCAGGGGATTCAAACCAGTTAACCCATGTCTCAAGTTCTGTACGCTACCGACCGAATTGGTGTTCAGTCATGTCTGGAGTCAAACGTGAAGATAAAGTGTCGATTTGGAAATGCTGTGAAAGATTTTCAGATTAATCAAAGAAAGGGAACTGATTTGAATGGAGTAAGTTTTTTTTCCCGAACTCTTTTAGAGTTTGCGAGAACTTAACACAAAGCTATGGAGTTTTTAATGCTTTTTCATCATTGCTTCGATGATGATGATGATAATAATAATGGTTGTGGTAGTTTTGATGGTTGAGTTGGTAGTGATGGTGGTAGTGCTGATACCGGATTTATTTGTGGCGGTAGGTGTGTTTGTTTTCTTGGTGTTTTAACGCCAACTTCATCATTACTTCCGTAATATCCCACCGTTCAATGTACCTACCCATGCTTTATTGAAGTTTCTTTTAACAGTACTTTGCACGTTGTGTTTTTTAAACCACTGTCTGCTTTCCCACATAAACAAGTCGAACCGTAGATCGGCGATAAGAAAAGAATGAATCCTGTCACATTCAACATATAAAAAAAAGATCTTAAAAAGAAATCGGAACAGCTTTAGGTAGGGAGTCGAACCATCAACCCGAAACTTTTTCGTCCGGAACGTTACTAACGGAGCCTCTGGATTTTCAGAGAGAGAGAGAGAGAGAAACAGAGAGAGAGAGACAGAGACAGAGAAACAGACAGAGTTTGTGAGAGAGAGAGAGAGAGAGAGAGAGAGAGAGAGAGAGAGAGAGAGAGAGAGAGAGTTTGTGAGAGAGTGAGTTTGAAAGCGCTTTTGATTTCGACACTCTTACTTTATAGTGGAAGGGTTGCATTGTGGATGAAGAAATTGTTAAATTTGTAAAGAATAATGAAGGAAAAGCGAAATACCGAGTTAGATTTTAATAGGCATGTGTTAAAACGTGTTCAGAGGGTAAATATCAGAATTGATATTTTAGCCACTGGCTTCTTTTGCACATAACCATCGTTGAAACAATGAACTGCAGTGAGAGAGAAGAATTGCAATTACTATCATCACATTTGGTGGAATAATGTTCCGAGGTAGGGGTTGGCGACCCCCTTGTCTCTAGACCTGTAGGTGAACCACTGAGCTACCGAACTAGTCTTTTACGATTGATTGATTGAGTGATTTTATTGACTGTGTTTAACACCGTTTTCAACGATATTTGAGTTATATTACGGCGGCCAGTACACTGACCCATGCTTTCCTGGAGTTTCAGTAACCAGTACTTGGCACGATATTCTTCCCAAGCCATTGTCTGCTTTTCTAAATAACTATTGTCAGAATTGCTGTTCAGAAGTTAGAGAAAGATTAATCCTGTCGCAATGGATATCATCAACTCTCAGAAAAGTATGGCCGAACAGGGGATTGAAACCAGCTAACCCGTGTCTCAAGTTCCGTGCAATACGGACCGAATTGCTGTTTAATCATCTTTGGAGTTAAACGTGAAGAGAAAGTGTTGATTTGGAAATGCTGTGAAATATTTCAGATAAATAAAGGAAGGGGAACTGATTTGATTGATTGATTGCATGTGTTTAACACCGTTTTCAACAATATTTCAGTTATATCGCGGCGGCCAGGACACCTACCCATACTTTTCTGAAGTTTCAGTAACCAGTACTTTGCACGATATTCTCCCCAAGCCACTGACTGCTTTTCAACATAACTATTGTCAAAATTGCTTTTGAGAGATTAGAGAAAAATTAATCCTGTCGCATTGAGTATCATGAAACCTCGGAAAGAAATGGCCGAGCAAGGGATTCAAACCAGCTAACCCATGTCTCAAGTTCTGTACGCTACCGACCGAATTGCTGTTTAATGATCTCTGTAGTCAAAGGTCAAGATAAAGTGTCGATTTGGAAATGCTGTGAAAGATTTTCAGATTAATCAAAGAAAGGGAACTGATTTGAATGGAGAAAGTTTTTTTCCTGAACTGTTTTAGAGTTTGCGAGAACTTAACACAAAGCTATGGAGTTTTTAATGCTTTTTAATCATTGTTTTGATGATGATGATGATGATTATTATTATTATTATTTTTATAATGGCGGTGGTATTTTGATGATTGAGTTGATAGTGATGATGATAGTGCTGATTCCTGATTTATTGGTGGAGATAGATGTGTTTGTTTTCTTGGTGTTGTAACGCCAACTTCATCATTACTTTCGTAATATCCCGGCGGTCAATGCACCTACCCATGCTTTATTGAAGTTTCTTTTACCAGTACTTTGCACATTGTCTTTTTTAAACCACTGTCTGCTTTCCCACATAAACAAGTCGAAACGTTGATCGGCGATAACAAAAGAATGAATCCTGTCGCATTGAACATATAAAAAAGATCTTAAAAAGAAATTGGAACAGCTTTAGGTAGGGAGTCGAACCATCGACCCGAGAGTTTTACGTCCGGAATGTTACTGACGGAGACTCTAGATGTTAAGAAAAGGAGAGAGAGAGAGAGAAACAGACGGAGACAGACAGTTTGTGAGAGAGTGAGTTTGAGAGAGCTTTTGATTTTGACATTTTTACTTTATAGTGGAAGGGTTGTACTGTTGATGAAGAAATTGTTAAATTTGTAAAGAATAATGACGGAAAAGCGAAATATCTATACCGTGCTAGATTTTAATGTGCATGCGTTAAAACGTGTTCAGAGGGTAAATATCAGAATTGATATTTTAGTCACTGGCTTCTTTTGCACATAACCATCGTTGAAACAATGAACAGCAGTGAGAGAGAAGAATTGCAATTACTATCATCAAATTTGGGAAAATAATCTTCCGAGGTAGGGGTTGGCGACCTGCTTGTCTCTAGACCTGTAGGTGAACGACTGAGCTACCGAACTAGTCTTTGACGATTGATTGATTGAGTGGTTGATTGACTGTGTGTTTAACACCGTTTTCAACAATATTTAAGTTATATTACGGCGGCCAGTACACTTACCTATGTTTTCCTGGAGTTTCAGTAACCAGTACTTTGCACAATATTCTTCCCAAGCTACCGACTGCTTTTCCGGATAAGTATTGTTAAAACTGTCGGAAAGGAATGGCCGAGCAGGGGATTGAAACCAGCTAAACCCTGTCTCAAGTTTCGTGCGCTACGAAACGAATTGCTGTTTAATCATGTTTGGAGTTAAACGTCAATAGAGTGTTGATTTGGAAATGCTTTGAAAGATATTTAGATTAATAAAAGAAAGGGAACTGATTTGAATCGCGAAATATCTATACCTTTAAAACGTTTGAAATACTTTCAGTCCAAGATAGTGGGTGTTTAGTCAGTATCATTGTCTTTACTTTCGCTTAGCTAGCTCTCGGGCAGTTAGTACCCTCAGTCCGTGCGATGTACCCTTAGCCCCTGAGAGGGGTCAACAAACCATTGAGATTTAGCCTAGTCCTTTTTCCTTCAGTTGATTACCCTGTACTCTCAGTCCATAAGATCAGCCATTCCCCCTAAAAGAACTTTCCAGTATGATTTACCGTTATTCAACGATATGTTTTCCTCTCTCCATAAGATGTTCCCTTGGTTGGTCAAATGGAAATGGATGCCCAGAATCTGGTATTTACTTCGATTTTAACTGAATGCCGTTAGCTCTTACCCTTAGTCTGTTCGATGAAGCTTAGTCCATGAGATGTACCTCCAATCCGAGAAAGGTGTCTTCGTTTCTTTTGATTTACATGTATGCCTTTAAAATCGAACCCTTGATTGTTGGAAATTACCATTAGGCACTGAAACTGTATATCTACATTAATGTGATCGCCTGGATTCCTGAGCTTGTACCAGCAGTCTGCGTTATCATATCCATAGTCTTTAACTCAAACCTCAAACCATTACACCGAGTTCTTAAGATTGTATCCTCTGTTCGTGGAATGTTCCCTCAGTGTTTTTCATTTCCTCTTAGACTTTAAACTCGTACCTATAGTCAGTTGGATGTACCCTAAGGCACTGAACCACTGACCTTTCTCGAATGCTATCCTTTGCCCTGTTTGCCCCTATACTCAGTCCCTGAGATGTATCCTAAATCTGTGAGATGTACCCTCAGCGAGTAACTGTGCCCTGAGGCCCGAGAACTGTGTGCTAACTTTAACTTTACCCGTTTTCTGTAAGATTACACCCCATGCCCGTCTGATGTACTCAAGATGTCTGATATACTTGTAAGATGTGCCCTCTGTCCATAGGATATTCCCACATTCCGTGTCATGTCTTCTAAGGAATTGAGATCCTTCTCTTAGTGAGTGAGATGTATCCTGAGGCCATAAAACTGTGATTTTACTCCCAGCCTGTCATCTTTCACCATCACTCAGTGAGATATTCCCATTTTCCCTTCTCCGCACTCTTTGACTTTGACTTTGCACCCTTAAGTACGCACAAACCCTGAAAATGTGTCTCTACCCTTATGTCAACCTTATGCCGCGTGCCTGTATCCACAGTACGTGATCAATATTTTCTTTAAGTTCTACTGATGTAACCTCTCTATTTACAACTATGCCCAAACTTTTGATTTACCTTCAGTCGATTAGCTTGTACACAGGTCTGTGAAATTTTTCCCCACTTTGTGAACTGTTTCCGCAATCCTAGAGTTCTTGACCTAAGTCTATGGAATTAAGCGATCAATCGATGTCGAATACC
Source organism: Hippopus hippopus (assembly GCA_946811185.2). NCBI lineage: Eukaryota > Metazoa > Mollusca > Bivalvia > Cardiida > Cardiidae > Hippopus > Hippopus hippopus. Next base: position 18,986,318 of record OX328100.1, on the reverse strand, counting down.
ATTGAACCCTGGTGCTATTTCCTTACTCTCGTTTTTCTGGCGTTTTAAATGTGCCCTTTCTATTCTTTGGCAATAAGTTTTATCCCAAAACCGTTTGTCCTCTCTCTCTTTTACTCTATCGCTCTTTCTCTCTGTCCCACTTTTTTTTCTCCCTCTTACTCCCTTTTTCTATCTTTCTCTCTCACCCTTTCTATGTGCCTCTCTCTCTTAGAATCATTTTCTCTAGCTGTCTCTCCCTTTCCCTGTCTCACTCTCTTCCTTACTTTGTGACTGTCTGTCGTTCTGTCTATCCCTCTTTCTGAAGCCGTCTCTCTTTCTTCCCTTTATATCTCAGTCATTCACTCATTCTTTCCTTTCACATCTCTCTCTCACTATCTCGGTCTCTCTATCTCTGTCTCTAACGTTTTCTTTCTCTCTGTCTCCATCTCTCTATCTTTTTGTCTGTTTCTCTCTAATTCTGTCTAACCGATTTCTTCTCCTTTCCTGACTCCTTTTTTCTTTTGATCTCACTCCCTTCCTCCTTCCTCTGTCTGTCTGTCTCTGTCTCACTCTCTCTGTCTCTCTATCTTTTTCTCTCGGCATCTGTCTCTCTCCTCTCCCTCTCTCTTGCTATATCTTTCTCTTTCTCAGCCTCCCTCTGCCTCTTTCTGGCTCAATCTTTCTCTCTCTCCGCCTCTGTCTGGCTCTACCTATCTCCCTCTGTCTTGCTTCATCCTTCTCTTTCTCAGTCTCCCTCTGCGTCTCTCTGGCTCAATCTTTCTCTTTCTCTCTGGCTCTACCTCTCTGCCTCTCTCAGGCCCTATCTCTCTGCCTCTCTGTCTTGCTCATTGTCTAGCTCTCTCTCTCTCTCTCTCTCTCTGTCACTAACCAGATATCATAGCTTACTTCTTCTTATTGGTTTCCTCAAGTTCACAGGCCGCAGGGTTTTTCTCTTTTCCTCCAAAACTTTAGATTTATCTTCCTTCAGTCCTTTATACCCTCTGCCTGTATGAAGAATCGTTTGTTAGTATGTTCTCTTAGACCGTAAGTTTGAATGTTGAATGCTTTGAAATAGATGTAGACCATTAACTAATTACAATTCTGAAATAGGTCTTTTACTATTAAATGTTACTGCCGTTCCTGACACAACTGAAACGTACTGGTTAGATCATACAGAGTTGTCGAATCGCCCTGTGCATTAATATACACGATCACTCTCAATGCTGTATAGACCTCAGCTTTTAATTATTAACATGCCGAATAAACAAAAGTTCGCGCGATATGATTAAATGCAACTTGTTTAATATCAAATGATAACGCATGAGCATTTGCGATATTGTATGTGTGTATGGTGTTTCACAAGGTATTCAATATTATGTCATTTATATCAAGGCGGCTAGTGCGTCTCTCCATGCATTCCTGGGGTTCTTAAACCTGTCGTTTATACTCTAGCCACTGGCTTCTTTTCCACATAACCATCGTCGAAACAATGACCAGCAGTAAGAGAGAAGAATGAATCCTTCCGCAATGAGTATTATCAAACCTGGGAAAGTAATTTTCCGAGCTGGGGATTGGCGACCCTCTTGTCTCAAAAACGACTAAGCTACCGAAATCGTCATTAATGATGGATTGATTGTATGTGTTTAACACCGTTTTCAACAATATTTCAGTTATATGGCGGCGGACAGTGCACCTACCCATACTTTTCTGAAGTTTCAGTAACCAGTCCTTTGCACGCTATCCTCCCCAAGCCACTGACAGCCTTTCCATATAACTATTGTCAAAATTGCTTTGGAGAGGTTAGAGAAGAATTAGTCCTGTCGCTATGAGTATCATGAAACCTCGGAAAGAAATGGCCGAGCAGGGGATTCAAACCAATTAATCCATGTCTCAAGTTCTGTACGCTACCGACCGAATTGGTGTTCAGTCATGTCTGGAGTCAAAAGTGAAGATAAAGTGTCGATTTGGAAATGCTGTGAAAGATTTTCAGATTAATCAAAGAAAGGGAACTGATTTGAATGGAGTAAGTTTTTTTTCCCCGAACTCTTTTAGAGTTTGCGAGAACTTAACACACAGCTATGGAGTTTTTAATGCTTTTTCATCATTGCTTCGATGATGATGATGATAATAATAATGGTTGTGGTAGTTTTGATGGTTGAGTTGGTAGTGATGGTGGTAGTGCTGATACCGGATTTATTTGTGGCGATAGGTGTGTTTGTTTTCTTGGTGTTTTAACGTCAACTTCATCATTACTTTCGTAATATCCCGGCGGTCAATGCACCTACCCATGCTTTATTGAAGTTTCTTTTACCAATACTTTACACGTTTTCTTTTTTAAACCACTGTCTGCTTTCACACATAAACAAGTCGAACCGTAGATCGGCGATAAGAAAAGAATGAATCCTGTCGCATTGAACATATAAAAAAAGATCTTAAAAAGAAATTGGAACAGCTTTAGGTAGGGAGTCGAACCATCGACCCGAGAGTTTTACGCCCGCAACGTTACTAACGGAGCCTCTGGATTTTCAGAGAGAGAGAGAGAGAGAAACAGAGAGACAGAGACACAGAGACAGAGACAGAGTTTGTGAGAAAGAGAGAGAGAGAGAGTTTGTGAGAGAGTGAGTTTGAAAGCGCTTCTGATTTCGACACTTTTACTTTATAGTGGAAGGGTTGCATTGTGGATGAAGAAATTGTTAAATTTGTAAAGAATAATGACGGAAAAGCGAAATACCGAGCTAGATTTTAATAGGCATGTGTTAAAAATTGTTCAGAGGGTAAATATCAGAATTAATATTTTAGCCACTGGCTTCTTTTCCACATAACCATCGTTGAAACAATGAACTGCAGTGAGAGAGAAGAATTGCAATTACTATCATCAAATTTGGGAAAAAAATCTTCCGAGGTAGGGGTTGGCGACCCCCTTGTCTGTAAACCTGTAGGTGAACGACTGAGCTACCGAACTAGTCTTTTACGATTAATTGATTTAGTGATTTTATTGACTATGTGTTTAACACCGTTTTCAACGATATTTGAGTTATATTACGGCGGCCAGTACACTGACCCATGCTTTCCTGGAGTTTCAGTAACCAGTACTTCGCACGATATTCTTCCCAAGCCATTGTCTGCTTTTCTACATAACTATTGTCAGAATTGCTGTTCAGAGGTTAGAGAAAGATTAATCCTGTCGCAATGGATATCATCAACTCCCAGAAAGGAATGGCCGAACAGGGGATTCAAACTAGGTAACCCGTGTCTCAAGTTCGTGCAATATGGACCGAATTGCTGTTTAATCATCTTTGGAGTTAAACGTGAAGATAGTGTTGATTTGGTAATGCTGTGAAATATTTCAGATAAATAAAGGAAGGGGAACTGATTGGATTGATTCCATGTGTTTAAAACCGTTTTCAACAATATTTGAGTTATATCGCGGCGGCCAGGACACCTACCCATACTTTTCTGAAGTTTCAGTAACCAGTACTTTGCACGATATTCTCCCCAAGCCACTGACTGCTTTTCAACATAACTATTGTCAAAATTGCTTTTGAGAGGTTAGAGAAGAATTAATCCTGTCGCAATGAGTATCAGGAAACCTCGGAAAGAAATGGCCGAGCAGGGGATTCAAACCAGCTAACCCATGTCTCAAGCTCTGTACGCTACCGACCGAATTGCTGTTTAATGATCTCTGTAGTCAAAGGTCAAGATAAAGTGTCGATTTGGAAATTCTGTGAAAGATTTTGAGATTAATCAAAGAAAGGGAACTGATTTGAATCGAGAAAGTTTTTTTTCCTGAACTCTTTTAGAGTTTGCTAGAACTTTACACAAAGCTATGGAGTTTTTAATGCTTTTTAATCATTGTTTTGATGATGATGATGATGATGATGCTTATGATTATTATTATTATTATTTTTATAATGACGGTGGTATTTTGATGGTTGAGTTGATAGTGATGATGATAGTGCCTATTCCTGATTTATTGGTGGAGATAGATGTGTTTGTTTTCTTGGTGTTGTAACGCCAGCTTCTTCATTACTTTCGTAATATCCCGGCGGTCAATGCACCTACCCATGCTTTATTGAAGTTTCTTTTACCAGTACTTTGCACATTGTCTTTTTTAAACCACTGTCTGCTTTCCCACATAAACAAGTCGAAACGTTGATCGGCGATAAGAAAAAAATGAATCCTGTCGCATTGAATATATAAAAAAGATCTTAAAAAGAAATTGGAACAGCTTTAGGTAGGGAGTCGAACCATCGACCCGAGAGTTTTACGTCCGGAATGTTACTGACGGAGACTCTAGATGTTTAGAAAGAGAGGGAGAGAAAGAAAGAGAGAGAGAGAGAAATAGACGGAGACAGACAGTTTGTGAGAGAGTGAGTTTGAGAGAGCTTTTGATTTTGACATTTTTACTTTATAGTGGAAGGGTTGTACTGTTGATGAAGAAATTGTTAAATTTGTAAAGAATAATGACGGAAAAGCGAAATATCTATACCGTGCTAGATTTTAATGTGCATGCGTTAAAACGTGTTCAGAGGGTAAATATCAGAATTGATATTTTAGCCACTGGCTTCTTTTGCACATAACCATCGTTGAAACAATGAACAGCAGTGAGAGAGAAGAATTGGAATTACTATCATCAAATTTGGGAAAATAATCTTCCGAGGTAGGGGTTGGCGACCCCCTTGTCTCTAGTCCTGTAGGTGAACGACTGAGCTACCGAACTAGTCTTTGACGATTGATTGATTGAGTGGTTGATTGACTGTGTGTGTTTAACACCGTTTTCAACAATATTTAAGTTATATTACGGCGGCCAGTACACTTACCCATGTTTTCCTGGAGTTTCAGTAACCAGTACTTTGCACGATATTCTTCCCAAGCTACCGACTGCTTTTCCGGATAAGTATTGTTAAAACTGTCGGAAAGGAATGGCCGAGCAGGGGATTCAAACCAGCTAAACCCAGTCTCAAGTTCCGTGCGCTACGGACCGAATTGCTGTTTAATCATCTTTGGAGTTAAACGTCAATAGAGTGTTGATTTGGAAATGCTTTGAAAGATATTTAGATTAATAAAATAAAGGGAACTGATTTGAATCGCGAAATTTCTATACCTTTAAAACGTTTGAAATACTTTTAGTCCAAGATAGTGGGTGTTTAGTCAGTATCATTGTCTTTACTTTCGTTTAGCTAGCTCTCGATCAGTTAGTACCCTCAGTCCGTGCGATGTACCCTCAGCCCCTGAGAGGGGTCAACAAACCCTTGAGATTTAGCCTAGTCCTTTTTCCTTCAGTTGATTACCCTGTACTCTCAGTCCATGAGATCAGCCATTCCCCCTAAAAGAACTTTGCAGTATGATTTACCGTTATTCAACGATATGTTTTCCTCTCTCCATAAGATGTTCCCTTGGTTGGTCAAATGGAAATGGATGCCCAGAATCTGGTATTTACTTTGAATTTAACTGAATGCCGTTAGCTCTTACCCTCAGTCTGTTCGATGAAGCTTAGTCCATGAGATGTACCTCCAATCCGAGAAAGGTGTCTTCGTTTCTTTTGATTTATATGTATGCCTTTAAAATCGAACCCTTGATTGTTGGAAATTACCATTAGGCACTGAAACTGTATATCTACATTAATGTGATCGCCTGGATTCCTGAGCTTGTACCAGCAGTCTGTGTTATCATATCGATAGTCTTTAACTCAAACGTCAAACCATTACACCGAGTTCTTAAGATTGTATCCTCTGTTCGTGGAATGTTCCCTCAGTGTTTTTCATTTCCTCTTAGACTTTAAACTCGTACCTATAGTCAGTTGGATGTACCCTCAGGCACTGAACCACTGACCTTTCTCGTATGCTATCCTTTGCCCTGTTTGCCCCTATACTCAGTCCCTGAGATGTATCCTAAATCTGTGAGATGTACCTCAGCGAGTAACTGTGCCCTGAGGCCCGAGAACTGTGTGATTTACCCGTTTTCTGTAAGATTACACCCATTGCCCGTCTGATGTACTCAAGATGTCTGATATACTTGTAAGATGTGCCCTCTGTCCGTAGGATATTCCCACATTCCGTGTCATGTCTTCTAAGGAATTGAGATCCTTCTCTTAGTGAGTGAGATGTATCCTGAGGCCATAAAACTGTGATTTTACTCCCAGCCTGTCATCTTTCACCATCACTCAGTGAGATGTTCCCATTTTCCCTTCTCCGCACTCTTTGACTTTGACTTTGCACCCTTAAGTACGCACAAACCCTGAAAATGTGTCTCTACCCTTATGTCAACCTTATGCCGCGTGCCTGTATCCACAGTACGTGATCAATATTTTCTGTAAGTTCTACTGATGTAACCTGTCTATTTACAACTATGCCCAAACTTTTGATTTACCTTCAGTCGATTAGCTTGTACACTAGGTCTGTGCAATTTTTCCCCACTTTGTGAACTGTTTCCGCAATCCTAGAGTTCTTGACCTAAGTCTATGGAATTAAGCGATCAATCGATGTCGAATACCATTGAACCCTGGTGCTATTTCCTTACTCTCGTTTTTCTGGCGTTTTAAATGTGCCCTTTCTATTCTTTGGCAATAAGTTTTATCCCAAAACCGTTTGTCCTCTCTCTTTTACTCTATCGCTCTTTCTCTCTGTCCCACTTTTTTTCTCCCTCTTACTCCCTTTTTCTATCTTTCTCTCTCACCCTTTCTATGTGCCTCTCTCTCTTAGAATCATTCTCTAGCTGTCTCTCCCTTTCCCTGTCTCACTCTCTTCCTTACTTTGTGACTGTCTGTCGTTCTGTCTATCCCTCTTTCTGAAGCTGTCTCTCTTTCTTCCCTTTATATCTCAGTCATTCACTCATTCTTTCCTTTCATATCTGTCTCTCTCACTATCTCGGTCTCTCTATCTCTGTCTCTAACGTTTTCTTTCTCTCTGTCTCCCTCTCTCAATCTTTTTGTCTGTTTCTCTCTAATTCTGTCTAACCGATTTCTTCTCCTTTCCTGACTCCTTTTTTCTTTTGATCTCACTCCCTTCCTCCTTCCTCTGTCTGTCTGTCTCTGTCTCACTCTCTCTGTCTCCCTATCTTTTTCTCTCGGCATCTGTCTGTCTCTCCTCTCCCTCTCTCTTGCTATATCTTTCTCTTTCTCAGCCTCCCTCTGCCTCTCTCTGGCTCAATCTTTCTCTCTCCGCCTCTGTCTGGCTCTACCTATCTCCCTCTCTCTTGCTTTATCTTTCTCTTTCTCAGCCTCCCTCTGCCTCTCTCTGGCTCAATCTTTCTCTCTCTCTGGCTCTACCTCTCTGCCTCTCTCAGGCTTTATCTCTCTGCCTCTCTGTCTTGCTCATTGTCTAGCTCTCAGTCTCTCTGTCTCTCTGTCTCTCTCTCTGTCACTAACCAGATATCATAGCTTACTTCTTCTTATTGGTTTCCTCAAGTTCACAGGCCGCAGGGTTTTTCTCTTTTCCTCCAAAACTTTAGATTTATTTTCCTTCAGTCCTTTATACCCTCTGCCTGTATGAAGAATCGTTTGTTAGTATGTTCCCTTAGACCGTAAGTTTGAATGTTGAATGCTTTGAAATTGATGTAGACCATTAACTAATTACAATTCTGAAATAGGTCTTTTACTATTAAATGTTACTGCCGTTCCTGACACAACTGAAACGTACTGGTTAGATCATACAGAGTTGTCGAATCGCCCTGTGCATTAATATACACGATCACTCTCAATGCTGTATAGACCTCAGCTTTTAATTTTTAACAAGCCGAATAAACAAAAGTTTGCACGATATGATTAAATGCAACTTGTTTAATATCAAATGATAACGCATGAGCATTTGCGATATTGTATGTGTGTATGGTGTTTCACAAGGTATTCAATATTATGTCATTCATATCAAGGCGGCTAGTGCGTCTCTCCATGCATTCCTGGGGTTCTTAAACCTGTCGTTTATACTCTAGCCACTGGCTTCTTTTCCACATAACCATCGTCGAAACAATGACCAGCAGTAAGAGAGAAGAATGAATCCTTCCGCAATGACTATTATCAAACCTGGGAAAGTAATTTTCCGAGCTGGGGATTGGCGACCCTCTTGTCTCAAAAACGACTAAGTTACCGAAATCGTCATTAACGATGGATTGATTGTATGTGTTTAACACCGTTTTCAACAATATTTCAGTTATATCGCGGCGGCCAGTGCACCTACCCATACTTTTCTGAAGTTTCAGTAACCAGTCCTTTGCACGCTATCCTCCCCAAGCCACTGACAGCCTTTCCATATAACTATTGTCAAAATTGCTTTGGAGAGGTTAGAGAAGAATTAGTCCTGTCGCAATGAGTATCATGAAACCTCGGAAAGAAATGGCCGAGCAGGCGATTCAAACCAGCTAACCCATGTCTCAAGTTCTGTACGCTACCGACCGAATTGGTGTTCAGTCATGTCTGGAGTCAAAAGTAAAGATAAAGTGTCGATTTGGAAATGCTGTGAAAGTTTTTCAGATTAATCAAAGAAAAGGAACTGATTTGAATGGAGAAAGTTTTTTTCCCGAACTCTTTTAGAGTTTGCGAGAACTTAACACACAGCTATGGAGTTTTTAATTCTTTTTTATCATTGCTTCGATGATGATGATGATGATAATAATAATGGTTGTGGTAGTTTTGATGGTTGAGTTGGTAGTGATGGTGGTAGTGCTGATACCGGATTTATTTGTGGCGATAGGTGTGTTTGTTTTCTTGGTGTTTTAACGTCAACTTCATCATTACTATCGTAATATCCCGGCGGTCAATGCACCTACCCATGCTTTATTGAAGTTTCTTTTACCAGTACTTTACACGTTTTCTTTTTTAAACCACTGTCTGCTTTCACACATAAACAAGTCGAACCGTAGATCGGCGATAAGAAAAGAATGAATCCTGTCGCATTGAACATATAAAAAAAGATCTTAAAAAGAAATTGGAACAGCTTTAGGTAGGGAGTCGAACCATCGACCCGAGAGTTTTACGTCCGGAACGTTACTAACGGAGCCTCTGGATTTTCAGAGAGAGAGAGAGAAACAGAGAGACAGAGACAGAGAAACAGAGACAGAGACAGAGTTTGTGTGAGAGAGAGAGAGAGAGAGAGAGAGAGTTTGTGAGAGAGTGAGTTTGAAAGCGCTTTTTTTTTTCGACACTTTTACGTTATAGTGGAAGGGTTGCATTGTGGATGAAGAAATTGTTAAATTTGTAAAGAATAATGACGGAAAAGCGAAATACCGAGCTAGATTTTAATAGGCATGTGTTAAAAATTGTTCAGAGGGTAAATATCAGAATTAATATTTTAGCCACTGGCTTCTTTTCCACATAACCATCGTTGAAACAATGAACTGCAGTGAGAGAGAAGAATTGCAATTACTATCATCAAATTTGGGAAAAAAATCTTCCGAGGTAGGGGTTGGCGACCCCCTTGTCTCTAGACCTGTAGGTGAACGACTGAGCTACCGAACTAGTCTTTTACGATTAATTGATTTAGTGATTTTATTGACTATGTGTTTAACACCGTTTTCAACGATATTTGAGTTATATTACGGCGGCCAGTACACTGACCCATGCTTTCCTGGAGTTTCAGTAACCAGTACTTCGCACGATATTCTTCCCAAGCCATTGTCTGGTTTTCTACATAACTATTGTCAGAATTGCTGTTCAGAGGTTAGAGAAAGATTAATCCTGTCGCAATGGGTATCATCAATTCCCAGAAAGGAATGGCCGAAAAGGGGATTCAAACTAGGTAACCCGTGTCTCAAGTTCGTGCAATATGGACCGAATTGCTGTTTAATCATCTTTGGAGTTAAACGTGAAGATAAAGTGTTCATTTGGTAATGCTGTGAAATATTTCAGATAAATGAAGGAAGGGGAACTGATTGGATTGATTCCATGTGTTTAAAACCGTTTTCAACAATATTTGAGTTATATCGCGGCGGCCAGGACACCTACCCATACTTTTCTGAAGTTTCAGTAATCAGTACTTTGCACGATATTCTCCCCAAGCCACTGACTGCTTTCCAACATAACTATTGTCAAAATTGCTTTTGAGAGGTTAGAGAAGAATTAATCCTGTCGCAATGAGTATCAGGAAACCTCGGAAAGAAATGGCCGAGCAGGGGATTCAAACCAGCTTACCCATGTCTCAAGCTCTGTACGCTACCGACCGAATTGCTGTTTAATGATCTATGTAGTCAAAGGTCAAGATAAAGTATCGATTTGGAAATTCTGTGAAAGATTTTCAGATTAATCAAAGAAAGGGAACTGATTTGAATCGAGAAAGTTTTTTTTCCTGAACTCTTTTAGAGTTTGCTAGAACTTTACACAAAGCTATGGAGTTTTTAATGCTTTTTAATCATTGTTTTGATGATGATGATGATGATGATTATGATTATTATTATTATTATTTTTATAATGACGGTGGTATTTTGATGGTTGAGTTGATAGTGATGATGATAGTGCCTATTCCTGATTTATTGGTGGAGATAGATGTGTTTGTTTTCTTGGTGTTGTAACGCCAGCTTCATCATTACTTTCGTAATATCCCGGCGGTCAATGCACCTACCCATGCTTTATTGAAGTTTCTTTTACCAGTACTTTGCACATTGTCTTTTTTAAACCAATGTCAGCTTTCCCACATAAACAAGTCGAAACGTTGATCGGCGATAAAAAAAAAATGAATCCTGTCGCATTGAACATATAAAAAAGATCTTAAAAAGAAATTGGAACAGCTTTAGGTAGGGAGTCGAACCATCGACCCGAGAGTTTTACGTCCGGAATGTTACTGACGGAGACTCTAGATGTTAAGAAAGAGAGGGAGAGAAAGAAAGAGAGAGAGAAACAGACGGAGACAGACAGTTTGTGAGAGAGTGAGTTTGAGAGTGGAAGGGTTGTACTGTTGATGAAGAAATTGTTAAATTTGTAAAGAATAATGACGGAAAAGCGAAATATCTATACCGTGCTAGATTTTAATGTGCATGCGTTAAAACGTGTTCAGAGGGTAAATATCAGAATTGATATTTTAGCCACTGGCTTCTTTTCCACATAACCATCGTTGAAAGAATGAACAGCAGTGAGAGAGAAGAATTGCAATTACTATCATCAAATTTGGGAAAATAATCTTCCGAGGTAGGGGTTGGCGACCCCCTTGTCTCTAGACCTGTAGGTGAACGACTGAGCTACCGAACTAGTCTTTGACGATTGATTGATTGAGTGGTTGATTGACTGTGTGTGTTTAACACCGTTTTCAACAATATTTAAGTTATATTACGGCGGCCAGTACACTTACCCATGTTTTCCTGGAGTTTCAGTAACCAGTACTTTGCACGATATTCTTCCCAAGCTACCGACTGCTTTTCCGGATAAGTATTGTTAAAACTGTCGGAAAGGAATGGTCGAGCAGGGGATTCAAACCAGCTAAACCCAGTCTCAAGTTCCGTGCGCTACGGACCGAATTGCTGTTTAATCATCTTTGGAGTTAAACGTCAATAGAGTGTTGATTTGGAAATGCTTTGAAAGATATTTAGATTAATAAAAGAAAGGGAACTGATTTGAATCGCGAAATATCTATACCTTTAAAACGTTTGAAATACTTTTAGTCCAAGATAGTGGGTGTTTAGTCAGTATCATTGTCTTTACTTTCGTTTAGCTAGCTCTCGGTCAGTTAGTACCCTCAGTCCGTGCGATGTACCCTTAGCCCCTGAGAGGGGTCAACAAACCCTTGTGATTTAGCCTAGTCCTTTTTCCTTCAGTTGATTACCCTGTACTCTCAGTCCATGAGATCAGCCATTCCCCCTAAAAGAACTTTCCAGTATGATTTACCGTTATTCAACGATATGTTTTCCTCTCTCCATAAGATGTTCCCTTGGTTGGTCAAATGGAAATGGATGCCCAGAATCTGGTATTTACTTTGATTTTAACTGCATGCCGTTAGCTCTTACCCTCAGTCTGTTCGATGAAGCTTAGTCCATGAGATGTACCTCCAATCCGAGAAAGGTGTCTTCGTTTCTTTTGATTTATATGTATGCCTTTAAAATCGAACCCTTGATTGTTGGAAATTACCATTAGGCACTGAAACTGTATATCTACATTAATGTGATCGCCTGGATTCCTGAGCTTGTACCAGCAGTCTGTGTTATCATATCCATAGTCTTTAACTCAAACCTCAAACCATTACACCGAGTTCTTAAGATTGTATCCTCTGTTCGTGGAATGTTCCCTCAGTGTTTTTCATTTCCTCTTAGACTTTAAACTCGTACCTATAGTCAGTTGGATGTACCCTCAGGCACTGAACCACTGACCTTTCTCGAATGCTATCCTTTGCCCTGTTTGCCCCTATACTCAGTCCCTGAGATGTATCCTAAATCTGTGAGATGTACCCTCAGCGAGTAACTGTGCCCTGAGGCCCGAGAACTGTGTGATTTACCCGTTTTCTGTATGATTACACCCCATGCCCGTCTGATGTACTCAAGATGTCTGATATACTTGTAAGATGTGCCCTCTGTCCATAGGATATTCCCACATTTCGTGTCATGTCTTCTAAGGAATTGAGATCCTTCTCTTAGTGAGTGAGATGTATCCTGATGCCATAAAACTGTGATTTTACTCCCAGCCTGTCATCTTTCACCATCACTCAGTGAGATGTTCCCATTTTCCCTTCTCCGCACTCTTTGACTTTGACTTTGCACCCTTAAGTACGCACAAACCCTGAAAATGTGTCTCTACCCTTATGTCAACCTTATGCCGCGTGCCTGTATCCACAGTACGTGATCAATATTTTCTGTAAGTTCTACTGATGTAACCTGTCTATTTACAACTGTGCCCAAACTTTTGATTTACCTTCAGTCGATTAGCTTGTACACTAGGTCTGTGCAATTTTTCCCCACTTTGTGAACTGTTTCCGCAATCCTAGAGTTCTTGACCTAAGTCTATGGAATTAAGCGATCAGTCGATGTCGAATACCATTGAACCCTGGTGCTATTTCCTTACTCTCGTTTTTCTGGCGTTTTAAATGTGCCCTTTCTATTCTTTGGCAATAAGTTTTATCCCAAAACCGTTTGTCCTCTCTCTCTTTTACTCTATCGCTCTTTCTCTCTGTCCCACTTTTTTTCTCCCTCTTAATCCCTTTTTCTATCTTTCTCTCTCACCCTGTCTATGTGCCTCTCTCTCTTAGAATCATTCTCTAGCTGTCTCTCCCTTTCCCTGTCTCACTCTCTTCCTTACTTTGTGACTGTCTGTCGTTCTGTCTATCCCTCTTTCTGAAGCTGTCTCTCGTTTTTTCTTCCCTTTATATCTCAGTCATTCACTCATTCTTTCCTTTCATATCTCTCTCTCACTATCTCGGTCTCTCTATCTCTGTCTCTAACGTTTTCTTTCTCTCTGTCTCCCTCTCTCTATCTTTTTGTCTGTTTCTCTCTAATTCTGTCTAACCGATTTCTTCTCCTTTCCTGACTCCTTTTTTCTTTTGATCTCACTCCCTTCCTCCTTCCTCTGTCTGACTGTCTCTGTCTCACTCTCTCTGTCTCTCTATCTTTTTCTCTCGGCATCTGTCTGTCTCTCCTCTCCCTCTCTCTTGCTATATCTTTCTCTTTCTCAGCCTCCCTCTGCCTCTCTCTGGCTCAATCTTTCTCCGCCTCTCTCTGGCTCTACCTATCTCCCTCTCTCTTGCTTTATCTTTCTCTTTCTCAGCCTCCCTCTGCCTCTCTCTGGCTCAATCTTTCTCTCTCTCTCTGGCTCTACCTCTCTGCCTCTCTCAGGCTTTATCTCTCTGCCTCTCTGTCTTGCTCATTGTCTAGCTCTCTCTCTCTCTCTCTCTCTCTCTCTCTCTCTCTCTCTGTCACTAACCAGATATCATAGCTTACTTCTTCTTATTGGTTTCCTCAAGTTCACAGGCCGCAGGGTTTTTCTCTTTTCCTCCAAAACTTTAGATTTATTTTCCTTCAGTCCTTTATACCCTCTGCCTGTATGAAGAATCGTTTGTTAGTATGTTCCCTTAGACCGTAAGTTTGAATGTTGAATGCTTTGAAATAGATGTAGATCATTAACTAATTACAATTCTGAAACAGGTCTTTTACTATTAAATGTTACTGCCGTTCCTGACACAACTGAAACGTACTGGTTAGATCATACAGAGTTGTCAAATCGCCCTGTGCATTAATATACACGATCACTCTCAATGCTGTATAGACCTCAGCTTTTAATTTTTAACATGCCGAATAAACAAAAGTTTGCACGATATGATTAAATGCAACTTGTTTAATATCAAATGATAACGCATGAGCATTTGCGATATTGTATGTGTGTATGGTGTTTCACAACGTATTCAATATTAAGTCAGTTATATCAAGGCGGCTAGTGCGTCTCTCCATGCATTCCTGGGGTTCTTAAACCTGTCGTTTATACTCTAGCTACTGGCTTCTTTCCCACATAAACATCGTCGAAACAATGACCAGCAGTAAGAGAGAAGAATGAATCCTTCCGCAATGACTATTATCAAACCTGGGAAAGTAATTTTCCGAGCTGGGGATTGGCGACCCTCTTGTCTCAAAAATGAATAAGCTACCGAAATCGTCATTAACGATGGATTGATTGTATGTGTTTAACACCGTTTTCAACAATATTTCAGTTATATCGCGGCGGCCAGTGCACCTACCCATACTTTTCTGAAGTTTCAGTAACCAGTCCTTTGCACGCTATCCTCCCCAAGCCACTGACAGCCTTTCCATATAACTATTGTCAAAATTGCTTTGGAGAGGTTAGAGAAGAATTGGCCGAGCAGGCGATTCAAACCAGCTAACCCATGTCTCAAGTTCTGTACGCTACCGACCAAATTGCTGTTCAGTCATCTCTTGAGTTAAACGTGAAGATAAAGTGTCGATTTCTAAATGCTGTGAAAGATTTTCAGATTAATCATAGAAAGGGAACTGATTTGAATGGAGAAAGTTTTTTTCCCGAACTCTTTTAGAGTTTGCGAGAACTTAACACACAGCTATGGAGTTTTTAATGCTTTTTCATCATTGCTTCGATGATGATGATGATAAAAATAATAGTTGTGGTAGTTTTGATGGTTGAGTTGGTAGTGATGGTGGTAGTGCTGATACCGGATTTATTTGTGGCGATAGGTGTGTTTGTTTTCTTGGTGTTTTAACGCCAACTTCATCATTACTTTCGTAATATCCCGGCGGTCAATGCACCTACCCATGCTTTATTGAAGTTTCTTTTAGCAGTACTTTGCACATTGTCTTTTTTAAAACACTGTCTGCTTTCCCACATAAACAAGTCGAACCGTAGATCGGCGATAAGAAAAGAATGAATCCTGTCGCATTGAACGTTACTAACGGAGCCTCTGGATTTTCAGAGGGAGAGAGAGAGAGAGAAAAAAAAAAGAGAGACAAAGATAGATAGATAGAGAGAGAGAGAGAGAGAGAGAGAGAGAGAGAGAGAGAGAGTTTGTGATAGAGTTAGGTTGAGAGCGCTTTTGATTTCGACACTTTTACTTTATAGTGAATGAAGAAATTGTTAAAATTGTAAAGAATAATGACGGTAAAGCGAAATAACGTGCTAGAATTTAATAGGCATGTGTTAAAAAGTGTTCAGAGGGTCAATAACAGAATTAATATTTTAACCACTGGCTTCTTTTCCACATAACCATCGTTGAAACAATGAACAGCAGTGAGAGAGAAGAATTGCAATTACTATCATCAAATTCGGGAAAATAATCTTCCGAGGTAGGGATTGGCGACCCCCTTGTCTCTAGACCTGTAGGTGAACGACTGAGCTACCGAACTAGTCTTTTACGATTGATTGATTGAGTGATTTTATTGACTATGTGTTAAACACCGTTTTCAACGATATTTGAGTTATATTACGGCGGCCAGTACACTGACCCATGCTTTCCTGGAGTTTCAGTAACAAGTACTTCGCACGATATTCTTCCCAAGCCATTGTCTGGTTTTCTACATAACTATTGTCAAAATTGCTGTTCAGAGGTTAGAGAAAGATTAATCCTGTGGCAATGGATATCATCAACTCTCAGAAAGGAATAGTCGAGCAGGGGGATCAAACCAGCTAACCCGTGTCTCAAGTTCCATGCAATACGGACTGAATTGCTGTTTAATCATCTTTGGAGTTAAACGTGAAGATAAAGTGTTGATTTGGAAATGCTGTGAAATATTTCAGATAAATAAAGGAAGGGGAACTGATTTGATTGAATGATTGCATGTGTTTAACACCGTTTTCAACAATATTTCAGTTGTATCTCGGCGGCCAGGACACCTACCCATACTTTTCTGAAGTTTCAGTAACCAGTACTTTGCACGATATTCTCCCCCAAGCCACTGACTGCTTTTCAACATAACTATTGTCAAAATTGCTTTTGAGAGGTTAGAGAAAAATTAATCCTGTCGCAATGAGTATCATGAAACCTCGGAAAGAAATGGCCGAGCAGGCGATTCAAACCAGCTAACCCATGTCTCAAGTTCTGTACGCTACCGACCGAATTGCTGTTCAATCATCTCTGGAGTCAAACGTGAAGATAAAGTGTCGATTTGGAAATGCTGTGAAGGATTTTCAGATTAATCATAGAAAGGGAACTGATTTGAATCGAGAAAGTTCTTTTTTCCTGAGCTCTCTTAGAGTTTGCGAGAACTTAACACAAAGCTATGGAGTTTTTAATGCTTTTTAATCATTCTTTTGATGATGATGATGATGATTATAATAATGGTTGTGGTAGTTTTGATGGTTGAGTTGGTAGTGATGGTGGTAGTACTGATACCGGATTTATTCGAGGTGATAGGTATGTTTGTTTTCTTAGTGTTTTAACGCCAACTTCGTCATTACTTTCGTAATAGCCCGGCGGTCAATGCACCTACCCATGCTTTATTGAAGTTTCTTTTAGCAGTACTTTGCACATTGTCTTTTAATCCACTGTCTGCTTTCCCACATAAACAAGTCGAAACGTTGATCGGCGATAAGAAAAAAATGAATCCTGTCGCATTCAACATATAAAAAAAAATCTTAAAAAGAAATTGGAACAGCTTTAGGTAGGGAGTCGGACCATCGACCCGAAACTTTTTACTCCGGAATGTTACTGACGGAGACTCTAGATTTTAAGAAAGAGAAGGAAGGAGAGAGAGAGAGAGAGAGAGAGAGAGAGAGAGACAGGGACAGAGACGGAGACAGACTGTTTGTGAGAGAGTGAGTTTGAGAGAGCTTTGGATTTTGACATTTTTACTTTATAGTGGAAGGGTTGTACTGTTGATGAAGAAATTGTTGAATTTGTAAAGAATAATGACGGAAAAGAGAAATATCTATACCGTGCTAGATTTTAATGTGCATGCGTGAAAAAGTGTTCAGAGGGTAAATATCAGAATTGATATTTTAATCACTGGCTTCTTTTCCACATAACCATCGTTGAAAGAATGAACAGCAGTGAGAGAGAAGAATTGGAATTACTATCATCAAATTTGGGAAAATAATCTTCCGAGGTAGGGGTTGGCGACCCCCTTGTCTCTAGAGCTGTAGGGAAACGACTGGGCTACCGAACTAGTCTTTGACGATTGATTGATTGAGTGGTTGATTGACTGTGTGTGTTTAACACCGTTTTCAACAATATTTAAGTTATATTACGGCGGCCAGTACACTTATCCATTTTTCCTTGAGTTTCAGTAACCAGTACTTTGCACGATATTCTTCCCAAGCTACCGACTGCTTTTCCACATAAGTATTGTTAAAACTGTCGGAAAGGAATGGCCGAGCAGGGGATTCAAACCAGCTAAACCCTGTCTCAAGTTCCGTGCGCTACGGACCGAATTGCTGTTTAATCATCTTTGGAGTTAAACGTCAATAGAATGTTGATTTGGAAATGCTTTGAAAGATATTTAGATTAATAAAAGAAAGGGAACTGATTTGAATCGCGAAATATCTATACCTTTAAAACGTTTGAAATACTTTGAGTCCAAGATAGTGCATGTTTAGTCAGTATCATTGTCTTTACTTTCGTTTAGCTATCTCTCGGTCAGTTAGTACCCTCAGTCCGTGCGATGTATCCTTAGCCCCTGAGGATAGTGAACAAACGCTTGAGATTTAGCCTAGTCCTTTTTCCTTCAGTTGATTACCCTGTACTCTCAGTCCATGAGATCAGCCATTCCCCCTAAAAGAACTTTGCAGTATGATTTACCGTTATTCAACGATATGTTTTCCTCTCTCCATAAGATGTTCCCTTGGTTGGTCAAATGGAAATGGATGCCCAGAATCTGGTATTTACTTCGATTTTAACTGAATGCCGTTAGCTCTTACCCTCAGTCTGTTCGACGAAGCTTAGTCCATGAGATGTACCTCTAATCCGACAAAGGTGTCTTCGTTTCTTTTGATTTACATGTATGCCTTTAAAATCGAACCCTTGATTGTTGGAAATTACCATTAGGCACTGAAACTGTATATCTACATTAATGTGATCGCCTGGATTCCTGAGCTTGTACCCACAGTCTGTGTTATCATATCCATAGTCTTTAACTGAAACCTCAAACCATTACACCGAGTTCTTAAGATTGTATCCTCTGTTCCCTCAGTGTTTTTCATTTCCTCTTAGACTTTAAACTCGTACCTATAATCAGTCGGATGTACCCTCAGGCACTGAACCACTGACCTTACTCGAATGCTATCCTTTGCCCTGTTTGCCCCTATACTCAGTCCCTGAGATGTATCCTAAATCTGTGAGATGTACCCTCAGCGAGTGAGAGTTTGTGATAGAGTTACTTTGAGAGCGCTTTTGATTTCGACACTTTTACTTTATAGTGGAAGGGTTGCATTGTGAATGAAGAAATTGTTAAAATTGTAAAGAATAATGACGGAAAAGCGAAATAACGTGCTAGATTTTAATAGGCATGTGTTAAAAAGTGTTCAGAGGGTCAATAACAGAATTAATATTTTAGCCACTGGCTTCTTTTCCACATAATCATCGTTGAAACAGTGAACAGCAGTGAGAGAGAAGAATTGCAATTACTATCATCAAATTCGGGAAAATAATCTTCCGAGGTAGGGAAGGGCGACCCCCTTGTCTCTGGACCTGTAGGTGAACGACTCAGGTACCGAACTAGTCTTTTACGATTGATTGATTGAGTGATTTTATTGACTATGTGTTAAACACCGTTTTCAACGATATTTGAGTTATATTACGGCGGCCAGTACACTGACCCATGCTTTCCTGGAGTTTCAGTAACCAGTACTTGGCACGATATTCTTCCCAAGCCGTTGTCTGGTTTTCTACAAAACTATTGTCAAAATTGCTGTTCAGAGGTTAGAGAAAGATTAATCCTGTGGCAATGGATATTATCAACTCTCAGAAAGGAATAGTCGAGCAGGGGATTCAAACCAGCTAACCCGTGTCTCAAGTTCCATGCAATACGGACTGAATTGCTGTTTAATCATCTTTGGAGTTAAACGTTAAGATAAAGTGTTGATTTGGAAATGCTGTGAAATATTTCAGATAAATAAAGGAAGGGGAACTGATTTGATTGATTGATAGCATGTGTTTAACACCGTTTTCAACAATATTTCAGTTATATCTCGGCGGCCAGGACACCTACCCATACTTTTCTGAAGTTTCAGTAAACAGTACTTTGCACGATATTCTCCCCCAAGCCACTGACTGCTTTTCAACATAACTATTGTCAAAATTGCTTTTGAGAGGTTAGAGAAGAATTAATCCTGTCGCAATGAGTATCGTGAAACCTCGGAAAGAAATGGCCGAGCAGGGGATTCAAACCAGCTAACCCATGTCTCAAGTTCTGTACGCTACCGACCGAATTGCTGTTCAATCATCTCTGGAGTAAAACGTGAAGATAAAGTGTCGATTTGGAAAAGCTGTGAAAGATTTTCAGATTAATCAAAGAAAGGGAACTGATTTGAATCGAGAAAGAGTTTGCGAGAATTTAACACAAAGCTATGGAGTTTTTAATGCTTTTTTATCATTGTTTGGTGATGATGATGGTGATGATGATGATTATCATTTTTAATGGCGTTGGTATTTTGATGGTTGAGTTGATAGTGATGATGATAGTGCCGATTCCTGATTTATTGGTGGAGATAGATGTGTTTGTTTTCTTGGTGTTGTAACGCCAACTTCATCATTACTTTCGTAATATCCCGGCGGTCAATGCACCTACCCATGCTTTATTGAAGTTTCTTTTACCAGTACTTTGCACATTGTCTTTTTTAAACCACTGTTTGCTTTCGCACATAAACAAGTCGAACCGTAGATCGGCGATAACAAAAGAATGAATCCTGTCGCATTGAACATATAAAAAAGATCTTAAAAAGAAATTGGAACAGCTTTAGGTAGGGAGTCGAACCATCGACCCGAGAGTTTTACGTCCGGAATGTTACTGACGGAGACTCTAGATGTTAAGAAAGAGAGGGAGAGAAAGAAAGAGAGAGAGAGAGAGAGAGAGAGAGAGAGAGAAACAGAGACGGAGACAGACAGTTTGTGAGAGAGTGAGTTTGAGAGACCTTTTGATTTTGACAGTTTTACTTGATAGAGGAAGGGTTGTACTGTTGATGAAGAAATTGTTAAATTTGTAAAGAATAATGACGGAAAAGCGAAATATCTATACCGTGCTAGATTTTAATGTGCATGCGTTAAAAAGTGTTCAGAGGGTAAATATCAGAATTGATATCTTAAACACTGGCTTCTTTTCCACATAACCATCGTTGAAAGAATGAACAGCAGTGAGAGAGAAGAATTGCAATTACTATCATCATGGGAAAATAATCTTCCGAGGTAGGGGTTGGCGACCCCCTTGTCTCTAGACCTGTAGGTGAACGACTGAGCTACCGAACTAGTCTTTTACGATTGATTGATTGAGTGGTTGACTTACTGTGTGTTTAACACCGTTATCAACAATATTTAAGTTATATTACGGCGGCCAGTACACTTACCCATGTTTTCCTGGTGTTTCAGTAACCAGTATTTTCCACGATAATCTTCCCAAGCTACCGACAGCTTTTGCACGTAAGTATTGTCAAAACTGTCGGAAAGGAATGGCCGAGCAGGGGATTCAAACCAGCTAAACCCTGTCTCAAGTTCCGTGCGCTACGGACCGAATTGCTGTTTAATCATCTTTGGAGTTAAACGTCAATAGAGTGTTGATTTGGAAATGCTTTGATAGATATTTAGATTAATAAAAGAAAGGGAACTGATTTGAATCGCGAAATATATATACCTTTAAAACGTTTGAAATACTTTCAGTCCAAAATAGTGGGTGTTTAGCCAGTATCATTGTCTTTACTTTCGTTTAGCTATCTCTCGGTCAGTTAGTACCCTCAGTCCGTGCGATGTACCCTTAGCCCCTTAAAGGAGTCAACAGACGCTTGAGATTTAGCCGAGTCCTTTTTCCTTCAGTTGATTACCCTGCACTCTCAGTCCATGAGATCAGCCATTCCCCCTAAAAGAACTTTCCAGTATGATTTACCGTTATTCAACGATATGTTTTCCTCTCTCCATAAGATGTTCCCTTGGTTGGTCAAATGGAAATGGATGCGCAGAATCTGGTATTTACTTTGATTTTAACTGAATGCCGTTAGCTCTTACCCTCAGTCTGTTCGATGAAGCTTAGTCCATGAGATGTACCTCCAATCTGAGAAAGGTGTCTTCGTTTCTTTTGATTTACATGTATGCCTTTAAAATCGAACCCTTGATTGTTGGAAATTACCATTAGGCACTGGAACTGTATATCTACATTAATGTGATCGCCTGGATTCCTGAGCTTGTACCCGTAGTCTGTGTTATCATATCCATAGTCTTTAACTCAAACCTCAAACCATTACATCGAGTTCTTAAGATTGTATCCTCTGTTCGTGGAATGTTCCCTCTGTGTTTTTCATTTCCTCTTAGACTTTAAACTCGTACCTATAGTCAGTTTGATGTACCCTCAGGCACTGAAACACTGACCTTACTCGAATGCTATCCTTTGCCCTGTTTGCCCCTATACTCAGTCCCTTAGATGTATCCTAAATCTGTGAGATGTACCCTCAGCGAGTAACTGTGCCCTGAGGCCCGAGAACTGTGTTCTAACTTTAAATTTACCCGTTTTCTGTAAAGCGGCCCATATAGGATAAATTATTTATCGCAATTGAATTGTCAATACTCGGAATTGACTATTAAATTGACCGTGTATGGGCGATATTGATGACTTGCGCTATTGTATTGAATCAATCAAAATCAGTTTGATATTTTATTGCGCAAGTCTACTTGCATGCACATTTTAATTGACCGTGTGTGGCGACCGTGAATTAAATTGTGCAATAATTATTTTTCTTTCAGACTTCGTACCGTCATCATGTCTTGGGTGTCTGATAAAGAAGAAGACAGGGTATTTCAATTGGAGTGTATCGAGGTTTATAAAAGTTTACTAGCCCTATGGAAAGTGAGGTGTGACGATTATAGCAATAGACAAAAGAAAGATGCAGCTTACGGCGTATTGATTGAAAAATTCCAGGAAAAGTACCAAAACTATACAAGAGAAGATGTTAAAAAAAGAAAAAGATCAATTCCTACAGAACAAATTATCGCAAGGAATTAAAGAAAGTGCTTGACTCAGAAAAATCTGGTGCAGGGACGGACCAAGTTTATTAACCAACTTTGTGGTATTTCAATGCCCTCGCCTTCCTCAACGACCAAGAAGTCCCAGCAAAATCGCGGAGTATACTAAAAGTTCAAACATGTCTAGCATCGACTGTAGACGACAGCGGACCTTCTCAGGAGGTAAGTCCTTTGAATTAATACAAGGTATTTTCAGATATATAACGGGTTTTGACGCTGTGCATTTTCTAAATCACTTAGCACTGACACACGTGTAATAATTTATTTCATTTAAACTGTACTCATACAAAACAAGACATCACCAGGGAAGTGATTATTTGCTAATTTTTGTAGATATTTTCCAAAACTTTAAAGTTAAACTTTTATCCGTCACACTGACGAAATTAAATTGCAAAATAGATTTAGGGTTCCAGAAATTGATGCCATTACCATTGCCACGTGACAGACCCTTTAGTACAGAAGTAGCGTCTGAACAGGTCCCGTATGTCCTTTGCTTTATCTGAGGCATTTCTCCTCTGTGTCGTTTGCAACCCGTGTACCTCAATCTGCGATTCTCGCCATGATCCCTTCTGGACAGTTCCATTCTCATCTTCCCGGTCCACTGTTCCCTGCATGATGTATCTTTTGGACTTCCTCCTCAAAAAATTGTGTAGATAACAGCAAGCTAACGTTACTGTCTGAGCCTTTTCTGGTGAAAGCAGCATCTGCCTTTGGAACACCCCCAACCGTGAAACGAGAATTCCAAATGTATTTTAAACGACTCTCCGCGCTCTACTGAAACGGTAGTTGAAAATACATTTCTCGTCGAGAATATCCCCCCCAGCGCCACGTCCGGGATACGGCTTCATGAAATTTTCCGTCAAAGAGAAGGCATCATCTCCTAAAAAAACGAAAGGCATTGGTATCACGTCATCATCACAAAGTTTTTTCGGAAGAGGAATTGCGAGTTCTTGATTGTCCATCATACGGCCAAAATCTGTGAGAGAAATCAAACCTCCATCCGAAACTCATCCGTTCACACCAGCATCGGCGACTATAAATTCATAGTTGGAATCTACTACCGCCATTAACACGATGCTAAAGAACTTCTTGTAGTTAAAGTAGTACGACCCACTTCCAGGTGGTTTCTTTTTGGCAATATGTTTACCATCTACCGCACCTAGAGCGTGCGGAAAAGTCCAGTTTTTGCGAAATCCTTCGGAAACTTTCAGCCAGTCATCTTCCGATTGTGGCATCTGCAAAAGAAATTTAAAGGAGTTTTATATTAACTGGATTAAAAACACTTTATATTATCATTAGGTCACGATAGAACGATCTTTTCCATTGACACACCCATTGACACACCCACCTCTAGCATTAGTAAAGCTAATCATTAATTCATTAATGAAAGGACTGCAGTCCAGTTTTCTCTTTAGCATACTCGGCAGAAAAAGATAGTTCTTTCTGTTTACAAACCTAACGATTGATTGATTGTATGGTGTTTAACGCCGTTTTCAACAGTATTTCAGTTATATCGCGGCGGCCAGTGTACCTACAAATGCTTTCCTGGAGTTCTTTTAACCAGTACTCCACACAATATTCTTTCCATGCCACTGGCTGCTTTCCCACATAGCCATTGTCTAAACAATGGACAGCTTACAGACCTAATGATAATGGCATTATTATATGAGCGTTGGCTGACTGCGAGAGGTTATCTAAATTAGACAACTCGCTACGCACCTCGTTGACTAATTTTGCTTTGTTGTGAGATAACCTCTCGCAGTCAGGCAACACTCATACAATAATGCCTCATTCACATGATGAATTGATAATGATACAAACAATTTTATGTTCACAGGATGATACGGCAGATGTGGAAACAGACGTTCACAGCAACAACATGTTTATAGAGCCGCAGTTACTATTGACGCCTACACCTTCCATGAGCAAGGAGTCTCTCCAGACTCCTGCCAAACGGATGAAATCGAGAAGTTCAGTTAAGAATCATGCCCGAGAAGAACTGCAGCTTGCCACTGAACAGAGATCCTATATATACATGTGTATATACGATCCCTGCACTGAACGACTACGCCAAGGTCCCGAAGATGTAAATCTTAGCGAAGCAAAGACATGGGCAGCTGAACTCTTAAAGCTGACTCCTGACCAGCTGTTGTTCGCGAAGAAAGCTATTAATGATATACTTTTTGAGGGACAGATGGGTACATTGAAAAGGGATTCGGTCAATATAAACGATGACAATTGGATGCAGAGCCGCCCAGTTAAACCATCTTCGACTACTTCTTTGATAATGATGATGATGGTGATGATTATTTTGATGGTTGAGATGGTAGTGATGATGGTAGTGCTAATTCTGGATTTATTGGTGGAGATAGATGTGTTTGTTTTCTTGGTGTTTTAACACCGACTTCAACATTACTTACGTAATATCGCGGCGGTCAGTGCAACTACCTATGCGTTATTGAATGTTTTTCATGTGTTTGCATATCATCTTTCCCAAACCATTGGCTGCTTTCCCACATAAATAAGTCGAAACATTGATCACCAGGTCACAGTGAACATTGAACAATCCTAATAAAAAGAATTTGAAACAGCTGGGAATCGAACACCATCGACCCCTGGATTGCAAGTCCGGAACGTTACTGAGTGAGCCAAAGGATTGAGAGAGAGAGAGAGAGAGACAGAGAGAGATGAAAGCTGGAAATGGTGTTGTGTCTTTTTTTATTTTTTTTTTTTTTGTCATATTTTGAACATTTATTCTGCACTGTACCGGAGGAGACCAGTCAAACATTAAAATCGCCTTCGAGGACAGATTTTATCTGTAATAAACTCTCTCAAACCCCCCCCCCCCACCACCACCACCCAAACTCTGACTAAATTTTAGCTCTTTGAGACTTCCAAACCGAGATTGATGAATGATAAGTTCATTTCAAAATCCGGCTCCCAATTAAATCTTTCAATTGATTGGTTTTTGATTAATTAATTTCAATTAGAGGTTATTTAAATCCTTTCGTTTGATATTAAATACAATAAGATCATTTCAATACTTTATGATACATTGTTATTCAAGTATGGGTGTGATTTTCTCTACTATTCGGCATGGTTTATAGAAATCTGGCCATAATGCTGAAAATCTCGTTTGATAGAAAACAATACTGAATTTAGTTTTAAATGAAAGTAGTAATGGAATAATAGCTCCTTGATACACATACCAATCCTTGGGCTTGTTCGTCCCAGGTCATTCATCCTTTAGAACTTGGTGATCTGATATCAAACAAGTCTTGGTATGAACAAGCCAAGGTACGAACAAGGCCGGAACATAATTTTCAACCTTCTCATGCAAAGATGCACATTTCACAGTTCGATACGGCTAGTTTGATACACATCACATAACAGTGCAAATAGCACATGGAAGTTTTTGAAAGATGTCCCTCTTCTGATGACATGGGAAACATCATGCGACAAGGACTAATACTGTGTGTATAAAGCTAAATTTGCTCCTCTTCGTGAAATTATTCAAGCACGTGTACATAAATTGCATATTTTTCTGATATGTCGGTAGTGAGAGCTGAAAGCTAGTGCATTGAATGGCATACATGTGTGCATGTATAAATGTAGTTTCTGTGTTTCTAAATCAGTATCGCACAATCTAGAATGCTGAGAAAACACATTAGAAGTTGCGTGATATAGGCCTACAAATGCAACGGCAATTTTGAAAGTGAATACGAGCAGAATTTTCCATTGTTAGAATAAAATAGACAGAAATGTAATAATCTATTTTAATGTACTAAGGACAGTTTTGAAATACAACTGGATTCCTCCTGTGATCAATTATTCATGGACTAATCATTAGTGGGGCGAAACGTTTTAGTGCGAATGGTTTTGTCACGAAAGCGCCTGTCAACATGGAGGTTGCGACGTAGCAGTGTAAAACGATCCAAAGAAATTTTAGTGTTGTTGAGCTGGATATACCTCGAATTTACCGATTAGAAAGCAGAAGGAGGATAAGAGGTAATGTTAGTGTAAAATATATCCTTTTCTTGGAAAAAACTGCAGTCTTTGATATGCTACGGGTCTCCCTAATCAGCGTCAGGAAATGTCAGGCAATGTCAGGAACTGTCAGGAAGCGTCACAAGCCCAAATATTCCATTTTTCACATTGTTTTTGTAAAATTATAGGAAATTTTAGTATATTCTATCAAAATATCTTATATCAGAGTGTATTTTGACCTAATTATGGTATAAATCTACCTGCCAACTCGGCGTCACAAAATATGGCAGATAACTGGGGGAGCGTCAAGAGGTGTGAAGTCAATTACTACATAGAGAATAAGCGTCACGAAATATGGCGGATAAATTTAAGAGCTTTAGAGAATTAGACAATAACAAGAAATCAGTATTATCATGAATTATGACATTAAGAGTAACAAAACGCAGAACAAGAAAGATCAATTTACTTACCTTTCAAAATAATGCTCAATATCCATAATCCTAATGAAGGTATATTTAAAATAGCGTCACGAGATCCAATCATTGTATTATGGGCTAGTAAGCGACACAAAGGATTCAGCGTCACGAGATACAATCACGGTATAACGGATCAGCCACAAGTAGTATCCAGCGTCACGAGATCCGATCACTGTATTATGGGCTAGTAAGCAACACAAAGTATTCAGCGTCATGAGATTCATTCACAGTATTACGGATCGGCGTCAAGAGTTTAACATCAGGAGCATCAAAGTCTTTTAGAAACATTCTGGGAATAGGATAAATAGCTCGATTTTCATAACGTACAGGGTCTCCTATTCCCACAATGTTCTCACTACTTTGAAAGGACTGCCATCACATGGAAGAAGATTCGGTTCTGTATTACAAGAGAACACAAGGTAACAATTATGAAGTCTGCATGGTGTTTAGCTTCATAGAATTTAACCATCACTATCAGAAGCCAGTTATAGAATCATTGTGGAAATATGATAAATAGCGCGTTTTCCGTATAATGCTTTTATTTAAGAGTCTAAAAGTTTCTCACTGCTGATCATCATTTCCCCGATGGTTATATTAGGAAAGCATCAAGTGGCTTTTAGAGAAAATTGTGTAAAGTCCTAGTAAAAGAAACTCAAAGAAACATGAATAGGAGCACCTGTCCCCTTTATATAACTGAAAAAAAATGTTGCAAACGACGTTTTACTCCTGAATTGTGAACAAGTCTTTATTTGTGAATAAATCTTTTAGGGACAACCATGAGAACAGACATGCCAAAACTGAAAGAAATTGCAGCCGACAAATCAAATGTGGCTCTGAGCTAGAATCTTATTATCTGATCTCAACACTTTGGGCACATTTTTGCATAGTCCTAAGACCATGAGAACAAACTCGGGATTCAGTAATTTGTTAGGCAAAATTGGATTTTGCGTTATTTTATTTTTGCCTTCTGTTGCCGGTATTGGAACAAATCTCATTCGAAAGACTATTAGTAGTTTTAGATGGCGCACTTTCAAAAGGCTTTAAACTTGGCGTTTTGGACTCCTACGCTCTGCCAATTCGGGCTGCTCAGATTGGACTTCATGTATCTGTTCTGTTATATCCATAATTGAATGGTGACTTGAAATTTTTTAAATAAGAGCAGAACAGAATATTTTTTGTCATCAAACCATCAATTGAAGGAACAACGGTGCAATATAAATACTTTCATTTTTGACATGTTCTCAACACCTCATTAAATCTTCTGTTTGTTGCAAACAGTAAACACTGGTGAACTTTAATTACATGTATTATTGATCTAGATGATTAACTGATTTGTAAGTTATTTAATTAGCGTGTCAGTTTCTAATAAAAAAGGTGTGAAAAAGCACGCTCGCATTAAATGACCTTGGTGACACATGCAATTGTGTATCACATGTATAGCAACCAGAAGAATATTAATCTTTTTATCCTATAACTTGATCGAGAAATATATTTTAGACTTAAATAAAATCATTAAACTGAGTATCATCCCACTACCACAACGTTTCCCCTCAAATGCTTATACCCGTATCAAGGGTAGAAAAATTATAGTGATGATAAACGATGAGTACTGTTCAAATCTACGATCAATTTTTGAAAGATTGTTTCTCGTGACTCCAAATACACCGTGTTGCTTATCCGTATAAATATGTAATAATTCGTTGGTTGAGTATTGTGTCACAAATTACATTTTCTTTTAACTATCGATCCATGCCTGTAACCTTGTAATCTCAGACTGTAACATTGCACTGAATCTCATTCTATTGAATACAGTGCTCCAGCCAGGGTAAAAAAAGGGCAGGGTGCTGTGGCTGAGAAGGGCACTTTGAGGTGTAAAGCGCCGGGGGGGGTAAGGGGCATAAGAGTGGGAGTTGTTGTCTCTCTCACACAGGGGAAGGGGACTAAACAAATTTTTATAACCCTTTTGACAGTTTCTTCTGCAATTTCTTATGTAAAATTAAGGATTTTCATAACAGAAATAAATCTATTATATTGGCTTATATGGATCTTCCAGCTTCATCTTAACAAGAAAACTATTTTTTTTTTCAGTACAAGTAGTTTAGCCAAGTCCAGGAGCAATACAAGTACATGTAGTTCATAAAATAATCCTCATTAACTCTTTACCAGATAACAGACTTGGCAAATTAAAAAGCCATTGCTGAAGAAGAGTTATCAGCATCTTCTCCTTTGCACACTATGTTTTCTAAAGCCTCATGCCATTCAACTACAGACTTGATACCAATACAATTCATACCTTTATTTTTAACAGTGCTTTGCAAGACAAGCAAGCCACAAAATACTAACAAATACAAACTCTCAACCCTTTCATTCTTTCTTTTACTGCAATGTAACAGTGTCTTTAATTTTTCTGATACTTATTTATTCAATTTAAAGGGTTTCAAATCTGTACAGGTTGGTGAAATGAGGAAAAGCAGGTCTTCATAGAGTAAATCATCACTTTACATGCCATTCAACATCGTGGATAAATGTTAAATGTTACATAAATGTTGCATTCCTCCTATCATTGCAATTGATTCTACATGCCCGTGTGGTAAGGCAAGACATCCGCTGGCGCGCCCCCCCCCCCCCCCCGTTTTTTTTTTTCATTTTCATAAATAATAAAGAGGAAATTTTAGCTTCTTCTCTATGTTTAATGCAGTGAATAAGCAAATCTCTTTTTGAAATTCATCATTCAAGCTGGAAAGACAGTTTGAAAAGTCTGTGATCAGGTTGATGTGAAGTTGACATTTGTTCTGTCATGGGTTTCCGTGTTTTTGCATCGGTACATTTTCCATGTATTTTAATATTTGGAAGGTATTTACAGACATTTTGACATATATTCTACAAATTGTAAGTCAACAACATGCTGTGA
This sequence comes from Hippopus hippopus, assembly GCA_946811185.2. Taxonomy (NCBI): domain Eukaryota; kingdom Metazoa; phylum Mollusca; class Bivalvia; order Cardiida; family Cardiidae; genus Hippopus; species Hippopus hippopus. The sequence goes on along the minus strand of OX328100.1, from coordinate 18,956,382 downwards.
TGTTATTCTCGGTCCACTTTAGGAATGCGCCACTTTCCGACTTACAATAGATTAATTTGCTGACTCATCGATCCTACCCGAGTGTTAACATAAATTTATCATTGATATTGAAACCAAGAGTAAATCTAAGAAACAAATAATTTGTTTATGAACAGAAAACACTACATAAAGGGTAATTTTACTAATCATGCACCTTAGATTAAACTCTGAACATGTAACTTGATACGGGAAATTAAGCAAGATCTTCGAATAAATCGCGATTGATAGCAAACTTTAAAAGAAAAACGAGTCCTCGGAGACAGACTCCAATATAGTTGAATGAAAACACCTATCGTAAAGATACGAAAAACCGTTTAAATAGAACATAGAAGACAATGATGGATAATTGTCTCTATTGTTCTCAGCACTTGTGTACGCTGATGGACTTGTAATATACAGTCGGGGTCGATCTTTTCACACTTAGCTGCCTGGGGGGGATTAGTGACACGCTGTTAATTTGGATTGTATAATCGAAGGCGGATATTCATGATGTCTTCAACAGACTTGTGGCAAAGTTTAGATTAGAGGTTACAATACTGAACATAAGGCAATCCAGGGCGCTATTATACGGCAGGGTTTCCCGAAAAAGGGCAGGGCGTCAAGAAAAAGGGCAGGGCGTCTAGAAGGAGGGGCAGGGCGCCGCGCCCTTCTATTCCCCGCTAGCTGGAACACTGGAATAGCAGTACTCTGGTGGTAGAGAAAACATTGTGGCAAAAGGAGACCTTGCATCTTGAGAAAAACGAGCTCTTAATCCCATTCCAACAATGTTTCTGAAAGACGTTTTGAACCTCCTGACGCTGAGTATATTACTTTCTTCACGCTTATCCATAATATAGTGATTGGATCTCATGACGCTTTAAACATATTGTTGCTAACCCTTACATACAGTGTTAACAGTCTTCTTGTGACGCTGGATACTACTTGTGGCTAATCCGTAATACTGTGATTGGATCTAGTGACGCTGAATCCTTTGTGTCACTTACTAGCCCATAATACAGTGATTGGATCTCGTGATGCTGAATACTACTTGTGGTTGATCTGTAATACTGTGATTAAAATCTCGTGACGCTGGTTCTTTTGTGTTGCTTACTAGCCCGTAATAGAGTGATTGGATCTCGTGACGCTGAATACTACTTGTGGCTGATCCGTAAAACTGTGGTTGAATCTCGTGACGCTGAATACTTTGTTTCGCTTACTAGCCCGTAATACAGTGATTGGATCTTGTGACGCTAAATAAACTTTCATTAGAATTATGGATTGAGCATTATTTGAAAAGGTAAGTAAATTTATCTTTCTTGTTCTGCGTTTTGTTACTTTTATTTTAATTCATGATAATACTGATTTGTTGTTATTGTTTTCTTCCCTAAAGCTCTTAAATTTATCCGCCATATTTCGTGACGCTTATTCTCTATATAGTAAATGACTTCACACCTCCTGACGCTCCAACAGTTACCCGCCATATTTCGTGACGCTGAGTCGGCAGGTGGTTTAATCCCATATTTGAGTAAAAATGCACTCTAATATAAAATATTTTGATAGAATATGTAATATATTTCATAATTACTAAAAAATCAACATGAAAAATGGAATATTTGGGTTTGTGACGCTTCCTGACAGTTCCTGACATTGCCTGACATTTCCTGACGCTGATTAGGGAGACCGATATGCTACCGCCGTAAAGTTTGAACTTTACGACAAAAACAAGAGCTGAAGTTTTTCGCCTTTTTCTGCAATTTACCCTTTCGTTTCATTATCAAAATTAATGCATTTTTTGTGTATTTGGCACTTACCAGAAACGGCCTCAGAAGCTTGTGAAAATTCTCAGATAAAATTACGGATATCTAAGATATTTGGCATTCACTTTACCGGTTACAACGTGTGGTAATTTTTCTTTAGTTATTAGCTTAAGGTGTTAGTCTCAATAATGAGACGCTACGGTGATTTTGTTTTTTTCATATTTGGACATTTATTGTACACCGTACCGTCTCCAAGTCCATTGTAAATTTTCTGGTAGCAAAGACAGAGCGCTATACTGACTTTCTGTTTCGTCAGTTTAATCTGTATTGCAGTGAAATGCATTAAACCTTTAGTAACAAACATGACTAAAGACAAATTATTAAACCTTTCATTACATAAAGAGATTGTAGAAGTCGTTTATAACATGTAAATCTTGGAATAAACACTGACGAAATTTATCATGCGTGGCGGCCATTTTGTGTGTTTTCAGAAACGTAAACAACTCGAGTTACGGATGAAGTGCACGGTTTTCTCCTTTGTTCAGTGTTTAAATTGAAAATATTTGTATTTCAAACAAAGGGTTATTAAATACGCAAGCAACAGGTATGTTTAAATCCTAGTTTTGTACTCTATTTGCGAAATTATGAGAGTTCAAACTTGCGCACAAAATCTGTCCGGAGCTTTCATCTGATTTTGTCTTGATCGTCTCTGTACCCAGAGGCGACCAGTCAAAAAAATACTTTGCCTTTGAGGACAGTTATCTGTACTATTTAAGGTGGTAGCCTTGGTGTCTTAATTCTTTACCAAACGACAAAGTTTTAGACGTGTCCAAATTGAAAGCATTTGCAGACCACAAATAAGTATGACTTTAAAAAATTTTTTTTTTGGAAGGGTAGAAAACATTGTGGGAAAAGGAGAAAATGCAGGTAACCAGCATTTTGTCCTTTTCCCACAACGTTTTTGAAAGCTTTTTTTCAGGGTTGTTAAAGTAAGGCTTGTGTGATAAAGGGTTACTTTTTTTTCAAGACGACAAATTTTTAGACTTGTTCATTTTCCAAGCATTTTACAATTGACACATCAAATGTGTCTTAAAGAGTGGTTTATGTCTATGATGAGGTATAAAACATGATGGGAAAAGGAGAAAATGCAGATTACCAACAGTTTCTGCCTTTCCTACCATGTTTTCAGAAGCTTTTTTTTTGTAGATGTTGTAAACTGGGGATTATATGTTAAAGGTTTTAATTGGGCTGGTCTTGGTTGGTAACTATCTGGGTGCAGAATATCGTAATTCTTTTATGCTGATAAGTTTATAAGCCTAGATATGTTCATGGCAGCAACTGTCAGTGTATTTTACACGTGACCTGGTTGTTTCAGATTTAATACCCTGGTGAGGGAAACTTTCTTTCCGGTGATTTTTCACCTCTCACCTCATACGCATGTGAGAAAAGTAGTCAGTGACTTCGAAAGAAAGTTCTGTCAGTACTGGTATAAGGAAGCCAGGAAACGCATGTATAGACCTGTGCACTGACAGCATGATATATGTTGTTTGTTAAATGGCGTTCAACTCCAATACAAAACAGACCTACCATTTTAGGGATGAAATATATTATCCTAAAAATAAAGCACACAAAGGCATCAGAAAATTTTATCAATCATGTGAAAAGCTGCGCATCTTTGGCTGTTTAAACATATAAATGGAATCTTCATTGATACATTGAAAACACATGCTTATATAGACAAGACAAATTTATGATGCACAGCATCATAGAAGCCGCAATCTTTTGGTGGACAATTTCAGAAATAATGACTCTCTTGAGAAATTGTGATTACATCTTTTGTATGTTTTTACACCCACCCCCCACCAGCGGAAAATCATGACAAATGGTACTAAAATCAAAGGAAAAAAGAAACAGAAAATAATATGTACATGATTGTATTCTAATTCTTAAAAAAAAAAAAGAAGTTTAGAGAGGAATCTTAAATAATCTTGTTATTATATTATTATTATAAAGTGATGTTTATTTGAAAAAAAAAAAAAAACCACATAAAAGTATCGGAATTTTTAAATTTCTACTCGAAATTTGAAAATGGAGAAATTGCACATTCAAATACAGCATTTTCCATTTATTTAATGATTTTAGAAAAGAAACTTTCTGTAGCGGCATTAAAGGCAATACTACAGAATTATTTAAGTTACCAATTATTAAGTTACCATATATTACCAAGTGATATTAAGATCGTTATTCACATATGATATTTACATGTATTTACAATTTTTATCAGTGATCTCTTCTTTGTGTTTCTTTTTTTTTACAACAAAAAAGAAAAAGAAAAAAAAAGGAAATATTCAACAACTTTTTTCTAAAAGATGATCTTCTTGCTTGTCAAAAGTATCTTAGCATGCTTGTAACACAGTGAATCTTTACATTTCTACTCTGGAAACAAAAACTTTTGCATGGCATCTCCAAAATTATTCTGATCATAGCCTGCACAGTTGGCACAAACCACGTTTCTTTTATTCCTGAAATGGCAGCCACATACACACACAAAAAACATTTTTTAAGTCTTTAAAGATCTGGATCTATTCAACCACAACATATATTTTGTTTAATAAACAGTAGTTTGAACCATTTTCTGCATAGGCCTTGTACATACCTAATGTAAAACTTCTGATGTAAATTTCAAGAGCTATTCTAAACCTTTGACCAGCAGCGACATAAAAAGTTGTATATTCACAGTAATAGGTTCTGTAATAATTAAATTTAACCCTTCGACTACACAACGAAATAAATACTCTGAGTAAGGAAAACAAACAAGATTTTCTTTTATATTTACGAAACATCTTACAGAATATTAAAAAAATATTACACGGGCTATGTGCTGTCTGATCTTCATCTATTTCCGTCATTTTCGAGCAGCTTCAACCCTTAGAGAACCAGGCACCACCATGATAATTACTGTAGTCAATGTGCATCATGATCCATACGTCATGATTCAAGCAGGCCTGATTTCAAGGGTTCTGTAGATCAGGACCATACTGTACAGCACGTACAGTCTGATCATAACAGCTTCGACACACAACACAGTAAATGCTAAATTTTGCAGGTCTCATAAGGTAGATGTTTCGTGTAACAAAAATCCATTGGGCTAATGTGTAGACGAAGGGAAGAAAAAGTGTTATCTTTTCGCAAGTATTCTATAAATAGCTGATGTAGACGCCTCTTGTGTAGGGAGGTAACCAGTCTATACCTTGATCAAAGGTTAACCGCCGTTTTATCCTTTACAAATTAAGATTGGACGAAAAACTTGTACATAAAATTGCTTCTGATTATCATATTCTAAGATGCTCTCTATATCATAATCATCATTATTTTGTTTTGTAAAAAAGTAGACAAATGCGAAAAACATTGAGAGATGGGAAAGCTTGTGATAAACGGAAAGCATAACAACTTCGTTTGGGAAAATAGACAGAATCCAATATGTTTGAAAACTTCGGGGGACTAGCCAATTAAAGGATGTTTATCTCTCTGTATTTTTATTGTTATTTGGGAATGAACTATATATTGCAAGAAAACCAGGTTTAAATTTCATGTAGGTCTGTTGGAATACATAAGAAAGAGTCATGTGGAGTAATTCTGTCTCAACATTATTAGAAATTTTATAAAAATGATGACCTATCGAATAATTACTGATCATCTACATGATAAATAGTTTAGGTACATTCCTACTGGAAGCCGCTTTCGAGCGGCTTCCAATAACAGTACTTCCTAGTTCCAGTGGTAAGGGGCAACAGTGCACAGAATGTAAAGAAAAAATCATTAATCATAGTTTGTTTTATATAGCAATCCCTGTCTTTGCATACATTAGATATTCCAGGGTGTGCTAGGATAGGCCCACATTTTCTCCTTTTTCCACTATGTTTTTTATATCTAAAACAGAAATCCCATCTTGTTTTAGCCACAGTTATTTTTTCATCTGCAAATGCTTTCACAAGTCTTAATTCTGTTGTTTGGTAAAGTGTTAAGACATGTAACAACTGTAAAATAAGACCTTTGGGCTTGTTTTTCTACCTGGAATTGTCCATGGCCTTGGCCCATGTAAGTTTAAATCTCCACCAGATGACAAAGTTATAGACTTGACCATAGTGAAAGCATTTGCAGATGACAAATAAAATGTGGCTCAAATGATGTCATTTGACTTAAAAAGATGAGAAACATTGTGGAAAAAGGAGAAAATGCTGGTTACCACCATTTTCTCCTTTTGCTACAATATTTTCAAAGAATCTCCTCTACAGGCAGGGTTTTCCATGATGCACAAATCCTGCGTCATTGACACGATTTTAACTCAAATGACCCCCAAAATAAATGATTGTGCGTCATCAGTGACGCAACTTTCCAAAATCATCGAGGAAAGTGAATAAAGCTTCATAAATCCAAGTCTCTTCTTGCTTCAATATCAGACGAACACCGTTATTTTTTTAACTACAGGGTTTATTTTAGATAAAAGTGGTTTTCCGGTAATTTATTTATAGATTATGACCAGTTTACGCATTATTGCCGTAAAGTACATCGGACATGTGCCATAAATACAGGCCCAGTCAAAGTCTTGGTTGGATTCTTTGTATTTCAAAACTTATTTCACGTGACTCACTAAAAGTACACATTACCAGTCTGTTCTGTTCACGGAAAATAATGTCATGATGAAGTAAACTGTAGCATTCTTTTATTATCGTCTGCTTCCTACAGCTGCTGATCAAGCAACGTGAAGTAGCAATTTGGATGAGAATGTTTTGCCTGTCAAAAATTGAAATCGAGCTTTCCATCAGAAATGACTTACAGACTTGTTACATTCTTGGAGTTTAAAGGTGAAACGCATTGTAATCCGTGCTTGAAGACGAAGAGACCCATTTATTTTGACCCCCTAAGTTAAGGAAATGACCTTCAACTAATGAAGCAAGGGGTCATAATGACCCCCGGTTTTTAAATCTGAGGGAAAACCCTGTCTACAGTGTCTTTAACAACTCAGGATTGTGTGGTAAACTGTTAAAAGTGAAATGTATGAAAGAGGAAAATTTGTTGCACATTTAGCTTGCAACTACATGTACATGACAAATTCTACACTTGTCCATGATAAAAGGCTTTATAAAAAAAAAATGAAAAAAAAAAAGGGTTGCTTCAAATTATTGGATTTGTTTTTGAAAAGGTAGCAAACACTGTTGAAAAACAAGAAAATACTGGTGACCAGCATTTTCACCTTTTCCCCACATGTTTACAGGCATCTTCATGATGATTGTACTAATACAAATTTTGTAAAGATTAAGTGAGCCATGCTTTGTCAAAAGGGGATTTAATGCAAATGCAAAGTTTTGAAAAAGTATCAACTTATGGGTCAAAGCTTTTTGCTTTTGTTAAATTTTCTGCATGTTTAAGGACCATTCCATCTCAGGATTCAGCCAGTTGTGAAACAAAATGGATTTAATGGATCCATAATTATGTCATGACTTGCTTGGTGTAATGCATCACAGAGATGCATTAAACCCCCTATTGCCAGGGCAAGGCTCAATTATATGCTACTTCTGCTATAAATCATTCAAATGCTTCATCCTGAAATTTGCTGAAGTCACATTAATGACATTGTTAATTAACCTTTTCTTATATGGAAGAACTTTGACGCCTCCTTTCTCTGAGGTAAAAAGGCAATTTGGAAACACCGATATATTTAGAAATTTGTAAAATTAGCATTTATGGCATGTCTTTCTGGCAATATTTCAATCTGTATTAACCCTTTAATAAATAGTACCAGCAAGAAAGTTTTTTAAAACATTGTGGGAAAAGGAGAAAATGCTGGTTACCAGCTTTTTTCTCCTTTTCCAACAATGTTTTCTACTCTGTTTTAGGCAAGCTCTATCATTTGGGCCACCTTTGATTTGTCGTCTGCAAGTGCTTTGAATTTGAATGGGTCTAAAATTTTGTCATGCGGTAAAGGGTTCAGCCATACAGTACTGAATCAGTATTAAGCAACTTTTGCCACCACATGCAGATCAAGATCAGATTGCACAGAGTATGAAATCTGATCTTTGAGTTTGATCAAAACTCTCTGGCACTTTGCAAGATATATTAACAAAAGGAGGCTTGTAAGTGCAATATCTGCATATTTTGTGATGACTGAGAATATTGATTGTATCTAACCTTTTACCACAAAATCACATGTTTTAACGACCCTGTGGGAGAAACCTTTTGAAAACATTATGGGAAAAGGAGAAAATGCTGGAAACAAGTATTTGTTTTATTTCCCACAATGTTTTCTACCCTAAATAAGACAAATTCCATCATTTGAACCAGTCAAATTCTTGTCAACAAATGCTTTCAGTATGATTAAGTCTAAATTTTTGTCAAGTGGTAAAGAATTAATCTTATTGATGTAGATCAAAATTGTTCAAAATGAGGAAGTTTTGAATATCTGTTTATAGTTGCATGTATGTTGTGTATTAATCCTTAGAGAGCTGAATAAAACAATCAGATATTTTCATCCTAGAAACAAAAGCCAAATACATGTAATAGCAATTTATGGGTTGTCTTTGTCTGCAGAGGAGAAAATACTGCTTGCCAGCATTTGTCTTCTGTCCCACATCTTTGTCAGAAGCCTTTTCCCTCAGGATCGGAATAAAGAACCCCACAAAATTGTGTGATAAAGCGTTAATACATAATCCTAATACATAATCCGGAAAGAATTTGTAGAGTAGACAACTTTGAAAATATCAAGTAAATCAATACTTGATATGAATACAGGTTCAAAACATGAACATATTGGAAAAGATAAATTGCTCATTACAAGCAAGTGGGTATCTGTTGCTCAGTGATAAAGTGTATGACTTGTAAGCCGGAGACCTGGGTTCAAGCCTCACTGGAAGCACTAGGCTTTGAGTGTCCTTCGGCAAGATACTTCAGAGCCCTAGCCTAGAACTGGTGAAAATCAAGAATATACATGAATGAACAAGCTGTCACTGTGATATTACTGAAATAATGTTGAAAGCAGTGTAAACACCATTCATTCAATCAGTCAACAGGCAATGTCTTTAATTTCAACAATTTTCAATTTAAAAGAGGTCTGCTGCAAAAAAGACAAAACATTTTGAAGGGATTTATATGTGTTAACCCTATATCTACAATCCTGAGTTTTAAGTACCGGTATCCCAAAACAGAAGACTTTTGAAAACATTGTGGGTAAAGGAGAAAATGCTGGTTACCAACTTACCAGGTTTTTCTACTTTATCCCCATAATGATTTTTCCATTGAAAACAAATTTCAAAATTTGAGCATTATCTAGGGCCTTTGAAGACAATTTTCAAAGTTTCAGCATCGTCTCGCTTGTGTGTAATTTCTTTCAATTTTGACTGGTTTAGAATTTTGTCATTTAGTATGCATTCAATTAACTATTCTTTCGAAAAATATCAATTTAAACCAATTTAAACCTTTTCAAAGCTTGCAAGTCATGTAAGAGGCAAATTTACTAGGTTCACCTTTTATTAGAATGTCAATTTTTAGATTGACTAGAATATTGGCTGTCAATATTTTTATTTTGAGGGTTCTTTTGTGTAATATTGGTTGTCAATATTTTCATTTTGAGGGTTCTTTTGTTAAACTTTCTTGCCACATAACCAAAGTCTAGACTTGTCCAGATGGAAATCATGAATACATGTGGCTCTAATGATAAGATTTGTCTTCAAAAGGGAAGAAAGCTAGTCAAAAATAGCAAAAACAGAAACTACTGTGGGAGGAGGAGAAAATGCTGATAACCAACATTCTCTCCTTTTCAAACATTTTTTTCAAAAGCTTTCTTTCTCAAGGTTGTTTATACTGTGTGGTAAGAGTTTAAGGCTTTTTATTCTGAAACAAACAGTCCTAAGTTTTAACTACCCTATTGGTGAAAGCTTTTGAAAACATTGTGGGAAAAGGAGAAAATGATGATAACCAGCACTGGTGAAATGCAGCACTTGCATAAATAAGTGAATTGTGGCCTTTGTAGGCCTAAAATAATTTTATGTTACAAAATATGGTAAAAGTATTATTCATTCTAGTCTTGTTATGATTGTCCTAAGGCAGCAAAGTTTGACTTACAATATGAATAATAAAAGTGCGTTATAAGTTTATTCAGAGAGAGATTTAGATGAATTTTGAACTGTTTATTAGATGACAAAAGTTTGGACTTAGCAGTGTTGAAAACAGAGCCATGCTTTGTGAAAAGGGGGCTTAATGCATCTGCAAAAAGTATTGAAAAGTATTGTGTAGTAAAGCAGGCTGAACTCAGCGGAACTTTTTTGCTGTTGGTCAATTTTCTGCAAGTCCAAGGACCAGTTTACCTGATGATTAATTGCGGTTAGACAAAGCGGACTTATAGATACGTGACCATGTAGTCACTTGCTTAGTGTCATGCATTACAGATATGCATTAAGCCTCCTTTTGCTAAAGTATGGCTCATTTGCATGAAAAATTGAATATAACTCAGATGAAGGGACCGGTTTTTTGAAGGCGAGATTTTCATTCTCGCCTTCATATGTCAGCGCTTGGCAGTTTGCTGCAAATGCCTCTGAACAGCATTATCCAAACACCTTTCAAGTAGTTTGATACTTCTCGAGTACATAAGAACAAAATAATGTCGAGACCATTGTAAATTTAATCAGATCAGCAAGAAGAAACTTCAAATTTCTAGAAGGAATGAAATCAAATTCTTAAAAAGCATCGTTTTTGACAAATGCAAACTACTTTGGATCAGTTGATTGTTACAATGGTGTTGCTAGAGCAACAAATAAACTGTAGCTGTGTAGCTGTAATAAGCCAATCGAAACCTACTAAAATGACGTCATTTGGACCTACTTCCACTCCACAATGCATAAACAACTAACCAGAGGGATCGTATATGTAAATTTACGACCCCTGAACTAACCAATCGGATAGCTTTTTTAAATGACGTATCTCTGACAGACCTCTTTTCTCTGTTGACAACATTATTCTGTCTGTATGAGAAGTAAAATTTCAATGAAATAAATTCCTTTGAATCATCAAGTGTTTATACAAAATTTTCTCTTTCAAAGAAATATCTTTTTCTTCTGTCAAAGTTGTCCTTGACATTATGATTAATGAATAGGTTACTATTAGGCATCAGCGTTGCCCAGTTTTGATTCCAGAGACCCGTGAAAAGAAAAAGGTAAATCAGTTGAAATCACAATATGTGTCAATTCGAAGTAGTTCCGGCCAGCATAATGTACCGATGTATAGAAGGGGATAGCCTGGGTTCCAGTCTTATCGTTTCTTTCCTTATATACGAGTATGATCGGACTGTCAAAAATGACAATAACATGATCTGTAACCGTTTTATCACGCAAAAAGTTTTAACTTCTCATTTTGATCGTCACGGTGCTTAACGTTCAGCAAGTATTCATAAATATTTAACCGTTTACCACTCACTTGTAACGACTCTGAAAAAGCAAGCTTTTAAAAACATCAAGGGAAGAGGGGATATTGCTTGAAACCGGCATTTTTTCCTTTTACCACAATGTTCCTACCCTATCAAGAGCAAATTTCGTCCCTAATTTGGGCCACCCTGAATTTGTTGTCTACAAATGCTTTCAATTTCAACGTAGTCTGAAATTTTGTAAAGAATAAACGCTTATTGCAATGAATTGTTATCATAATCACTTACTTCCATCATTATTAGAACTTAAATCTTTACGTAACATAATCCGTTTGTTTTCCTCGAAAAAATTTCCTTCAACTACACTTCTTTTCAAAACTGAATAACACAATGATAAAATTATCTTGACTCAGAGAATCCAACAGTCCTAGAATGCATCGGACTTGTTCATGTTTTTCTAAGGACACAGACCAAGGGCCTGTATCTGTGTAACTCTATACGATATATTATTGCCGAACAAAGGAATAGGGTGTATCTCAATTGACGGGCAGGCAATCATTTTGCTTTCATGTTTGCCGACAAGCTGAACGTACATTCCGGTTACGCGGGATAAATGAAACACAAGGGTTAATGTCAAGGAACCCTTAGACGGCTTATTACGTCTGTCTCTTTTGCAGACAAGGAAGATGAATCTATGGTCTGCACAGAATATGCAATCTTATGTCGGATCTGCAGTGTGAGCTACCTTGTAGTAATCCGACTAAAACAGCCCTGGATGGAGTTGCAATAATTAAGCATTTTTCCTGAAATGGAAAATGCCAATTTCATCAATCCAGCGCTCTAAGGGTTAACAGGGTCAGAGATTACAAGAATCGTATAAACAGAGAACATCCTCGGACGTCCCTCATAGGACCTATGAAGTCAACCGTCAAATGATGTTGGTTATCCTTAATAGGATGGTAAACATTGTGCGAAACGGAGAAATTGTTCATTGCCGGTATTTTCTCATGTTCCTGCAAGGTTTCAAAATACTCTTCCTTTTTTTTAAAAGCCCCATTCTTTAAGGTCATTAAAACTCAGCACATGTATTGTAATCTAAAAGTTAAATCTCCGTTTTGAGCATCGAAAGTCATTTGTTTTGAAACTCTTTTCAATCTTGATAAAATGTATTTCAGATAAAATGGTAAACAATTTAAAAAAAAAAAGGCCTTTTAACCGAAAGACAAAATTTTTACAACCTCAGGGAAAAAAAAAACAGTTTCCGAAATACTCTTGGAAAAGGAGAAAATGCTAGTAACCAGTATTTTCTCCCTTTACCATTATGTTTTGTAGTTTTTCCCAGCCAAACGGCACATTTTCAGCTGCTCTTAACTTATCATTTGCTAATTGCTTTAATGTAGACGGCCCTAATTTTTTGTTATTTTCTAAAGGCTTTTGTAAAAGATTACTAAGACCAGGGATCGTATATACACATGTAAGATCCCTGCTAAGATGGAAAAAATTGTCAGAAAGTCAAAAAGATAATGTTGATTATCATTATTTGCTACTTTTCCTACAATGCTTTCAAAGGCCTCTTCTTCAACATTGTTAAAAGTCAGTATTGTGATCTAAAAGGCCGAATCTCAGCTTCTATACTCTGAAAGGCACCTTTCTAGAAACTCTTTGCTCTCTCAATAAAATTGTCTATGGAATAAAATGGTAAAGACTTTCAAGAAATAAATCATCTCATAACAGTTTTAGACCTATCAAAATTGACTGCATTTTCAAGCAAAAACTATTCTTTAACCCTTTACCATATCCTATCAAGTACTGTTTTAACAACCCTGAGAAAGAGGCCATGTAAAAACTTTATTTTGAAAGGGAGAAAATTTCTGAACTCTTTACAGGAAGAAAAAATTTCAGACTTGCCAAAATTGAATGCATTTTCAGGTAGCAACTTAAATCTGGCACCATTGATGGAACCTGTCTGAAATAGGATGAAAGACATTTCAGGAAAAGGAGAAAATGTTAGTTAGCACCAAATTCTCCTTTTCACACCAAAAGTTGACAAGCCTTCTTCCTAAAGACCTTTTAAACTCATTATTGGGGTAATAGAGGGGTAGATCTAAATTTCTGTACAACGAAAAAACATATACGGGTAATGGTAAATCAAAACTCTTTGCTATCACATAAAATTTTTCCTTTAAATAAAATGGCAAAGATTTTCAAAAAAGTCCTTTCGTTTAATTTTTTTCAACACATTTTCACAAGCCTCTTCTCCAAGTTTGTTAAAACTCAAGATAGTCAACTGGTCTCCATTGCACAGGAACATTGCACAACCCTATACACTTTGCTGTATCAGGAGAGGCGATTAAACTACAGGATAAGGTATCGCAATATGTTATGCCTATATTCCAAACTCGCCTTCATACTGTACGTTCAGTGCTTTGATTTTGTTAGGGTTGAAAACATAATCGGAAAAGGAGAAAATGCCTGGTACAAGTATTTTCCCTTATTCCCAGTTTCCCACAGAGTTTTTCAAGGCCTTCCTTTTCAGGATTGTTAAAATACAGGATGTGAAATACATTATTTTGTCATCTTCAAATGCTCTCAGTTTGGACTAGTCTAAAATTGTGTGATTTAATACAGAGTAAAAGTTTTTACATAATTGCAGCAACATGAGAAGAAACAGTGTGACACTCCTAAAATTCCTGATAGCTGCCCTGATAGTTTTGGCTGCAGGGCCACTGGTCATGAAGATGTTATCTGGTGGTGGAAAAAGACTTGATGAATACATCGATGTACCAAGAGGCCTGCCTGTAGAACCGAGAGAGAATGGAGGCGTGCAGCATTTCCGTGTAAGTGTAGATTTTTTGGCCTATTTAATTGACTGATTTTAGAATGGGAAAGGTTTAACTCCTAGGACAGAGGTATTTTAGATTTATGTATTATATATGTTATTTATATCTATATTTATCAAATAAATCTCCTCTAGCAGCACATTAAACCCATTACATATTTTTGATAACACACTAATATATTAATGTTTTTTCGGTCCCATTTTTTGGTGATTTGTAGTTACCGGTATGTAGTTTTAGATCCGGGGCAAACCAACTGCGACATAATTATGCCAAATTTTGTACTTCTTTAGAATTTTGAGGAAAATGATGGCCTTGTCGCTGAGACACATTACTATAAAAGTGGATATTACTGTGGGCCGAAAATTTCTCGAATAAAAAAAGTACTGACCTTATGGGTGTTTATATTTCCACGAGAACTATTATCATTATCAGTGCTAGCTCTGGCCCAAGTAAAATAATGGCCAACAATGTTTTCTTTAAAAAAATAATAGACAAATTTAGCGCACAAAGTTGGTAAAAAAAAACATGCACATGTTACTTGATTTTTTTACTCAAAGTTTAAAACTTTCATTCATATAATTATGTCCATTACAATACATGTACTAAAAAAAATGATCACATATATTACTTTTCTTACTTTGTAGAAAATATTGTGGGAAAAGGAGAATCGGCTGTATACCATTTCTTGGGATAGTGCTTCTTTTCCAACAGTATTTGCATAAAAGCATAAGGACTTTTAAGTCCTAGTTTCTTTTGATGAATGGTTACTTCTTTACAAAACAACAAAATTTTATTTTAATCTTCATTGTAGAAAATATTTTGGGAAAAAGGAAATTTGTTCTACACCATTTCCTGGGATAGTGCTCCTTTTCCCGCAATATTTGCATAAAAGCATAAAAACTTTTAAGTCCTGGTTTCTTCTTTACCAAACAACAATTATTTTTATTATTGTAATAAATATTGTGCACAAATAAATGGGGAACATTATCTATTACATAATGAATTACCTCTCTTTATGATATGTTAACCTTTATTATTTTCAAATAGGGTCAATGAGGTCAATAAGTCACACGATGTATTGAAAACAACTTAAAAAGTGATTCACTCGATAGAATCTAAACAATGAAGGAGACTGCGATAATCTACCTTAGCAAACCCCTTTTTTTTTTTGCTGATATTTTAGAAAAAGGCGGTTTAAGTGAGCAATGTACACGAATTATTAATATCTAATTGGTTAAATTAACTCGTCATTGTCGTTTTTAACGGTATTGAAATCCAAGGCAGTGTTCCCACTAGCTTTTTATTTTAAGGGTACACTTACCCCCTGGGCTAAAAATCTAGGGGTAAGATTTAATATTTGAGGGTATGACATTGGTGGTTCCCAACTAGAGGTAAAGCAATCCATATTGATGATTTGCAGCAAAGAAGTCTGCTTTATTCAGGTATCTATGTAAATATACTGCTTAAAGTCATTAAAAAGCTGAAAAGGCAGTCTGAAGTGACTCTGATCGGACAATGTCAAGGAGTCATTTTGTCGTGTCATGGGTTTCCGTGTTTTTTCCATCTATCACTTTTTCATGTCTGTTAATTTCTGGATAGGTATTTCTGCATGATTTGACATAAATTTGTCAATAAGGATTACAAGTGACTTCAAAACCTGTCATTTTACGCAAGATAAGCAGATAATGGTCTTATTTGTCCATGTATTCTCTTACGTGAGGTCTCGCATGTAACCAATATTTGTTACGTGAATTTCATTTCTGTAACGTGATTTACGCAATAATTTGCACGAGTGGGAACACTGCAAGGCATTCTATCACTGCGTCAATTAAAATGGGTCAATCAAAATTTGAAGTGAAATAAACAGTTGTAATCGCTAACTGTTCTCCAATTAGCGGCTTAGAATAACAACCGGTAACGTGACATGCGTTATGAAATACACCAGGTCATAATTTTCATTTTCCCCATTGTGACCTGCCGATTACCTAAGGTTACGACCACCGAGGTGTCAAACGAGCTATTACCACACATTTCTGGTGCAAGTTAAAGTGTGATCCAAGCAAGTACAGGAAATTTTACCCAACCTTTTTGGGAATAAATTAATCGACAATTTTTATCGACAACTGGAAGAATTAATCGACGGCTGGATTAATTAATCGAGCACTGCATTATCATTCAATATAACACATCCCCATTTTCACTTCGATGAAACATATTTAAATGTCTTAAATTGGCAGTATTAACTGCCACTAGACTGGTTTTCTGGTCGACTTTTGTGAAAAAAAAGCACTCATTGATGTCGACAAGGGTCCCTGTCAGTCGCTCCCACATGACCCACTGTCTAGGTAAAATATACCTTAGTCCAGCTTAAATTTATGCTGGTGGATACCTATGCATTTTTTATCAATATGCCAAAACCGTGAAGATTTCCACAAAGCGAACATTTCTGGTTTTACAGTATGTTTAGAAAGTTTTATGATTTTCATGTTTAATAACAACAGAGAAAGTTAGTTTAGATCAACATGTTAGTGGAAATATTATGATTTACTCCCTCGAGAAACTTTTTTATTCTATATTCATTGTAATGTCACCAAGTTGTCTTATTGTGTATGTACCCATTTTAAACCAAACAACACCAGTCCTTTTAAGATGAGTAATTAGTAACTGGTATTAAGTTAAAGGTGATGATGCAGATTACTTGTCTGTCTGTCATTTATTTTGTTTGAAAGAATCTCACAATTGAGTTTATGTATTACCATTTTTATTAAAATCATTGACCAAAATATATGAGCCATATTCTGGCAAAAGGGCTCTTTATGCATCTCAGTGATGCATTATACCAAGCAAGTTTTCACATAATTATGGATCAGCACAGGCTGACCTTGGTTGATACTTTTTGCAGATACATCAAACCCCCTTTTCACAGAGCATGGCTTACATATGGCCTGCATCATGTGAAAAGGGGCATTTGGACGTTTGTGTAAAGTGTCGTCTCGGATCAGGCTAATCCGAAACGACACTCTCCGTTTTTATGTAATTTTTTGTTTTGCGCAAGTCTACTGTATCACAAAATCTAATGTAGTCGTAAAGTGCCGTCTCGGATTAGCCTGCGCGGACTGCGCAGGCTGATTCAAGACAACACTACGCAAATGTCCGAATGCCCCTTTTCACGTGTTGCATGCCATATGACGCTCGTCAAGGCTTGTATTGAATTATATTGGTCAACAAAATGTTTAATAAAAATGATAAACGTGAACAGACATGTAAGATCCTCTATTTATAATATTCTTATTATCATAATCCATAATATCTTCACAAGATGCTGTTTGCAAATTTTTATAGACCACATACTTGCAGTCTAATTTATTTTGTGGTCTCCGATTTCGGCCAGCTGTCTCCAAAAGCAAGGCAAGCAGTAACTGTTGTGAGAATTCAAAAGACTGAAACTGTTTCCATATAAGTATCAATCTCCAGTTTGTGCAGTTTGATCTTGATACAAAGTGGCTCCACATGCAATTCAAGTTGTCTGTGGGATTCATGCAGCTGAAACTTTACTCGTATCTATACTGGTAGCATACTGAATGTATTACATGCACAGTAGTCCTTTATTGGTAAATGGAGGCCACAGGCCAACATAAAATTATTGTGCCTGTTCATATAGCTGAAATACTATAGTTAACAACAAAAATAAACGAGTTACGCACTGGGAAAAAGGGGTTTAATACATCTTTGTGATGCATTATACCAAGCAAGTCATCACATAATTTTTTATCCACAAAATCCATGATTATGTCTAACAACTGACTGAATCTTGAAATACACTTTGAGATGCAGAGAATTTACCAAATCAAAAAAGTTTCAGCCTAGGTCAGCCTGTGCAGAGTGTGCAGTGTGACCTGGATGGATACTCTTTGAAGATGCATTAAGCCCCTTTTCACAGAGCATGGCTCCCATGTAATATATAACATATTTAACTTGTTACCAAACGTCAAAATTTTAGACTGGTCCAAATTGAAAGCATTTGCAGACGACAAAATTGATCTGACTCAAAAATTGAAATTTGTTCTGGGAAGGGTGGAAAACATTGTGGGAAAAGGAGAAAATGCTTGTTACCAGCATTTTCTCTTTTCCTACAAGGTTTTCTAAAGGCTTCTTTCTCAGTCGTGAAAACCTGGGATTGTTTGGTAAAGAGTTAATAAAGCATGTTGTCCTACATTTCAGCAAGACAAAGAGCTGATGAAGATAGACTGGCATGACTACAAAGCTATAGAGGAAGATAAAATCAGGACAGGACCTGGTGAACAGGGAGCTGCTGTCATTCTTAGCACGGAGGAAGAGCAGAAAAAAGATGACCTGTATAAAGTGAACGGATTTAATGCTTTTGCCAGTGACAAAATTTCATTGCAGAGGTCTTTGAAAGATATAAGACACCCAGAGTAAGTAAAGAAATTTTATCTGTACATTAATTCAATTCTTACTTGCTACAATCTGTAACAAGCAAATTAGGATGTAGTTAACCCTTTACAACGCAATCCTGAGTTTATACAACAACCTCGAGGAAAAGGATTTTGAAGACATTGTGGGAAAGGAGAAAATGCTGGTAACCAGTTTTTGAGTCACATTCAAATTGTGGTCTGCAAGTGATCTCAGTTTAAACCAGTCTATAATTTTGTCGTTTTTTTTTTAATGTTTAACCCTTTACCAAACAATCCTGGGTTTTCACAACCCTGAGAAAGAAGCCTTCTGAAAACATTGTGGGAAAAGGAGAAAATGCTGGTAACCAGCATTTTCTCCTTTTCCCACAATGTCTTCTAGACTATCTGGCACAAATTCCATCATTTGTGCCATATAAATTTTGTTGTCTGCAAGTGCTTTCAAATTGGACCCCTCCTAAATATTGTTGTTCGGGAAAGAGTTAAACCTTTACCAAACAATCTAGAGATTTAGGGACCCTGAAGAAGACGAGTTTCAGAAAAAACTGGGAAAAGGAGAAAATGTTGGTGACCAGCATTTTTTTTTCTTTTTGCAACAACGTTTTCTATCCATTCAAAGACAAATCCCATTATTCGAGTTGTATTTGATTTGTTGTCTGCAGTCGCTTTCAGTTTGGGTAAGTCTAACATTTCGTCATGTAGTAAAGAGCGTAATAGCTCAGTGGTATCTAGTACATCTGTCCCGCCACTATTATAAACTCTCACCTGAGCTGACAAGGTTTTAGACCCGTCCAATTTGAAAGCATTTGATTTTTTATGAATTGGGGAAAAAAAAAAACATTGTTGGGGAAAAAGAGATCATTCTGGTAACCAGCATTTACGCCTCTTCCCATAACGTTTTGAAAAGCTTTTCTTTCTTTTTAAAAGTCGGGGTTGTGTGATAAAGAGTTAATACTTTACCATACAACTAAATCCAAAGCATTTACAGATGACATTTAATGTGGCTCAAATGATGAAATTTGTCTTTGAAAAGACTGAAAAACATTATGGGAAAAGGAGAAAATGCTGTTTACCAGCATTTTCTTCTTTTCCCACAACGTTTTGAAAAGCTCCCTTCCTCAGGGTCATTGAAAGTCAGGATTGTGTGGTAAAGGGTTAAGTAAAGGGTTTCTTTTTAAAATTGAATCCCCGTTTTCCCTTCTTGAATTTCATTATCTTTGGGATCACAGAGGACACTGGTAGTGTTGATACCTGATAGTTTCATGCACTTAGTAACCTGTTACCAAACGGTCCCCAGTTTTGTTGACCCTGAACAGGAAAGCTTTTGAAAGCATTGTGGGAAAAGGAGAAAATGCTTGTAACCAGAATTTTCTCCTTTTCCAACACTGTTTTGTACCCTTCCATATTTTCTACCATTTTCAAAAGCATATTCCATCATTTGAACCACATTTAATTTGTCATCTGCAAATGCTTGGAAATTGGACCTGCAGTAATTTCAACTTCAGTGTTTTTTTTTTAACGAAGATTTGGCAAAGAAGTCGACAGTGTAGATCCAAAATCAGACTGCTGACTCTCTGTAGGCTCGTATTGGTCTACACTGTCAGCATATGCAACTAATTCGGTTGAGCGCTGCAAGCGTTAATTTACTTTTGCAGACTGGGTGGATCCAGATCATGTTTCAAAGAAATTACATTATCATTCAAGGAACTTTTTTTTAGGCAAACTGTAAATTAACACCTTACCATGTATTCCTATGTTTAAATAATCCTGAGGAAAAAGCCTTTGAAACTTTCTGAAAAATATGTGCATTTTCTTCTTTTCGGAAACCCTCCAAAAGACCAATCCTATCTGCAGTTGTTTTGAATTTCGATGAGTTTTAAAATTTGTTGTCTGATCAAGGGATCATTTTAAGGTTCGATGTTTTGCTTAGTTTTCTATATGTCACTTTGTATTGTTAACTTTTTACTACACAGTCCTGACCTTTAACGATCCTAAGGTAGAGGCCTTTTGAAAACATCATGGGAACAGGAAAAAATGCTGTAACCAGCATTTTTTCCTTTCCCCATAATGCTGTCTACCCTGTCAAAGACAAATTTCCTCATTTGAGTCACATTTATATTGCCATCTGCAACTACTTTAAATTTGGACAAGTCTACATTTTTAGTGTGTGGTTAACTCTTTACCATACAAAAGAATTTTAGACTTGTCCAAATTGAAAGCATTTGCAGACGACCAAATAAACGTGACTCAAAAATTGAAACTTTACTTTAGAAGAGTAGAAAACATTGTGGGAAAAGGAGAAAATGCTGGTTACCAGCATTTTCTCCTTTTCCCACAATGTTTTCAGAAGGCTTCTTCCTCTGGGTCGTAAAAACCAGGGATTGTTTGGTAAAGGGTTAAGAGTGAACTGAGTACAAAAAAAAAATTCATCCAAATAGAAAACATATCAAATATGACTCAAGTCATGGGAATGTCTTCAACTCATTACCAAACCACAAGATTTTAGCTTTGTCCAAATCAAAAGCATTTGCAGACGACAAAATAAAAGTGACTGAAAACTTGAAATTTGTTTTGTGAAGGGTTGAAAAGATGGTGGGAAGCCCGCCCGGGTGGCTCAGTGGTGAGCGTGTCGGACGCATGACCTGGTGGTTGTGAGTTCGATACCCGGTTGAGGCGAACTTTCTTTCCGGCGTATTTTCGCCTCTTACCTCTGCTGAAGCATGTGAGAAAAGTAGTCGGTGGCTTTGGAAAGAAAGTTGTGTTAGTACTGGTGTGAGAAAGCCAGGAAACACATGCGCGTCACCGACCGCCATGATATGACCTTAGCTGTTAAAGTGGCGTTAAACCCCAATACAACCAACCAAGATGGTGGGAAAAGGAGAAAATGCTGGTTAACAGCATTTTCTCTTTTTCCCACAATGTTTTCTAAAGGCATCTTTCTCAGGGTCATCAAAAGTAGGTATTGTGTGGTAATGGGTTAATAGGGTAGAAAATATCGTGGGGAAAAACAGAAAATGCTCAGATTACCAGCATTTTCACCATTTCCCACAATGCTTTCAGCCTTCCTGGTTAGGGTCCTTAAAACTGGGGATTTTTTGATAAAGGATCATAAGTTATTGGCTGTAGGTGCGCAGAAGTGTTTTGATCTGGGAGAGCGTTATTTCGGGTGACCTCATGATGTTGTCCAGCCTAATGGGGCAGATCAGCCTGCATGCATATACATCTGATCTTTGTAGACATTCTGACTGTCTTTTTAAGTTTCTAGATAGAAAACCATAGTTTTGATGCCAAGAAATGGAGTCAAATCTTTTTTGTGATAGTCAGTTGTTTAACTCTTTACTGGACAATGAAATTTCTTACTTGTCCAGATTGAAAGCATATGCAAGCAATATAATAAATGCAAC
Organism: Hippopus hippopus; assembly: GCA_946811185.2. Lineage (NCBI taxonomy): Eukaryota > Metazoa > Mollusca > Bivalvia > Cardiida > Cardiidae > Hippopus > Hippopus hippopus. The sequence continues at coordinate 18,934,518 of OX328100.1, read as the reverse complement.
TCAAATGATGGGATTCGTCTCTAAAAGGGCAGAAAACATTGTAGAAAAAGGACAAAATGCTGGTTACCAGCATTTTCTTCTTTTCCCAAAATGTTTTCAAAAGCCTTCTTCATTGTAGTCATTTAAACTTGGGATTGTGTGGTAAAGGGTTTAATTCAGTAGAATAGGGTAAAAGGGAAAAAAAAACTGGTTGTAATGTTGCCTATGGCCAGATAGGAATCAACTGTTTTAATGGCTCACAGATTTCATGCCTCATTACCATCATCCTGCTCTGTTAACCAAACATGCAGTTATTTATTTATTTCACTTCTGTTGTCCCCATAAGGAGATGAAGGACATCTACATGTACAATTTAGAGAATTGAAGAAATGTGATTTTCTTGGTAAAAGGCACAATTGATAACATAGTAGTTTGTAAGAGTTTGTCATACTGGTTGATTTTAGACATAACTAAAAATTATGCTTTACCAAACAATCCCAGGTTAAACAACCCCAAACAAAAAAAAAAGCTTTTGAAAACAGAGTGGGAAAAGGAGAAAATGCTGGTTACTAGATTTTTTTCCTTTTCCCACATTGTTTTCTACCACTTAATTTTTTGTATGGTGTTTAACCCTTTACCGCACAATGCCGACTTTTAATGACCCTGGGAAAGAAGCCTTTTGAAAACATTGCAGGAAAACGAGAAAATGCTGAAAAACAGCGTATCTTTTGCCAATATAGTACCTTGTACAGTATTCTTTCCAAGCCACTGTGATCGGCAATGAGAGAGTAATGAATCGTTTGGTAATGACTACCATCTGTCCTTGGAAAGAAATTTGCTGAGCTGGATATCCGAACTAGCAACCCTGGATTCAAGTCCTGTATTACTCGAACAAATTGACATGAAATAAATGACCTCTATTACCATATATTACACGCTTGAATTATTGTCCAAACTTAGCTTTGGCTATTGTCGTCTGAATGCGGAACTATGTTCACCTTTTTCAACTCTTCATGCGGCCAATAGATTCATCTTCTCTTTAAAGAATACTTAAAATACCTGAAATAACATTATTTTGTTGGTTTAAATTGGTAATACGTGGCGGGTGACATAGATCCAAGATAACCTTTCTGTGCAGTCTGATCTTGATCAATGTCATCAGCAAAAGCTTCTTATTTTGACTATGAAACTGTAAGGGTCAAACCGGACAGTTACCGTTAACAGAATTTCCGTACCGTCTGATTATACCCGGTGATATAAATATTCTCTCTTTAATTATTCTTTGCATAAAAGTCAATTTCAGGTCAATTTATTCGAGTAATACAAAACCAATTTAATACTGTGCTGCAGGGCTCAGCATTCTACTATTTTTTTAACAACACATCTGGTCATCTGAGCCATATTTACCGTTAATGTGTTTTCTTCCAGCGCTTTCAACTTGGGACTTGTCTAATATTTTGTTGTTTGGTAAAGAGTCAATGGATGATATGAAAAGTATTGTGAGATAAAGAGCAATTCCTATAAGCAATTCCCCATTTTCTGACAGTTATTGCAAAGGCTATCGATTGTGTGAGGATATAACATACATGTAAATGGAGGAGGGTAGAACCTCATTTAACCTCATAATTATGTTAGATTTTGTTTTGTAGGTCTAGAATTAGCCTGTGCAGTAATATACCATATCTTTTCCTAACAAAGAGGTGTTGTAACGACACTGAAGATAAAGGCTTTTGAAAATATTGTGGAAAAAGAAAATGCTTTTTAGCTCCATTGGCCGAAGGCCAGCGAGCTATTGTCATGGCGTTGTGTCCGTCGTGCGTGCGTGCGTGCGTCCGTTCGTTCGTTCGTCCATGCGTGCGTCCGTAAACTTTTTCTTTAAAAAACTTCTCCTCAGAAACTATTGACTGGATTTTTACCAAATTTCACAGGAATGTTCCTTTGGTGGTCCTCTTTCAAATTCCTTCAAATAATTGTGTTCCATGAAGAATTCTGGTTGCCATGGCAACCAAAGTAAAAAACCTTTAAAAATCTTCTCCTCCCAAACCGCTATTTGGATAGCATTATTATTTTGCAGGAATGTTCCTTAGATACAGGTTTACAGAATTCCTTAAAAAAAAAATGATCTGTCAAAAAACATGGCTTTTATGGGAGACTCATTTTCCTTTTATGGTATAAAGTAAAATCTTTGAAAAATTTCTTCTCTAAAACTATTCATTGAATTTCATTGTTGTTTTGCAGGTAAGTTCCTATGGTGGTTGTCTACCAAATTGTTTCTTCAGTGAGCTAAAATGCAGGATTGAATGATAATTGTTAAAAACTTCCTTTCGCAATTATAGAAATATCAGGCTTGTGGAGCGATACAGGCACTCAAGCGCCTCTAGTTATCTATAACTTTCACTTTTTTTTCCCTGCAGTTTTTTTCAACCTCTTCAAAGATAATTCCAATCAGCTTAGTCATGTTGAATTCATGTTGAATTTGACATCTGCAAAATTAATGCTTTCAATTTGAACAAGTTTAAAATTTTGTCATCCGGAAAAAAGTTTTAAGAAGATAAAATAATTATTCTATTGCCCTGAGGAGTTGAATGAAATTAAGAACAGAAAAATACAAACTTGTTATCCTGTGTTTTTTAGTGTTTTTGTTTTTTGTACAAATGATCTAATCCATGTACTACGCAGCAATTATTTATTAGATTTATTTATGGAGGGTTGAAATAAGACTGCACAAAATTAAATGCACAGTCTCACCAGTTCTTGGATCTGAGTTGTATGACATCTCTAAGGCCCTTTGAATAATATTTTGAATTTTGTTGCTATTTGGGGAACTTGTGCATTTTAAGTTTTTTTTACCCTTTTCCAAACAGTCCCATCTTTTAATGACACTGAGGAGGAAAACCATTTGAAAACATTTTGGAAAAAGAAGAAAATGCTGGTAACCATCATTTTCTTATTTTCCCACAATTTTTTCACATTTAACCCTTTACCACACGACAAAATTTTAGACCTGTCCGAATTGAAAGCATTTGTAGATGACAGTTTTAACGTGGCTCATATGAAATGATTTTTCTTTGATAGGGTAGAAAACGTTGTGGGAAAAGGAGAAAATGCTGGTAACCAGCATTTTCTCCTTTTCCCACAATGTTTTCAAAAGTCTTCTCTTTCAGGGGCGTCAAAAGTAGTCATTGTGTGGTAAAGGGTTAAGAAACAAATACCATCATTTGAGCCATAATTATTTTGCTATCTGCAAAGCTATTAATTTGAACAAGTCAGGAATTTTGTCACATTGTAAAGAGTTAATCAATTTAAGGGTTTAATGATATATGACCTTGTTCAGTTTGATATTTGTATGTTCATGTCATGAAGGGTTACTCTGTATATTAGACCTATGAAGTAAACCATTTCATTAGCTGTATACAGCAGGCATACATGTATAAAATGAATGATTTCATGAGCTGTTTACAGAGAGCTTATTATTAACCATTTCATCGTTGTTTACAGCCAGCCATTTCACCAGCTGTTTACAGAGGGCCTATTATTTCCTGTTTCATCAGCTGTATACAGACAGCCTATGAAATAAACCATTTCATCAACTATTTACAGAGGGCCTACTATTACCCACTTCATCAGCTGTACACAAAGGGCCTACGAAATAAACCATTTCATCAGGTGTTTACAGAGGGCTTATTATTAACCATCTCATCAGCTGTATACAGAGGGCAAATGAAAATAACCATTTCATCAGCTGTGTAAAGAGGGCCTATTATTACCCATTTCATCAGCTGTTTACAAAGGGCCTATGAAATAAACCGCTGTTTAAAGGGGGCATATTATTACCCGTTTCATCAGCTGTATACAAAGGGCCTATGAAATAAACCATTTCATCAACAGTTACTGTTTACAGTGGGCCTATTATTAACCATTTCATCAACTGTTTACAGAGAGCCTATGAAATAAACCATTTTGTAACCTGTATACTGAGGGCATATGAAAAAAAACAGCAGTCTTGTGTGGCTCAGTCATAAAATGTAGGACTTGTAACATGGTTTAGAGCATTTTTTCTCCTTTTCACACAATGTTTTCAAAAGTCTTCTCCATCAGGTTTGTTAAAAGTAAGAATTATGTGGTAAAAGATTTAAATAGTTTGCATTTGTAATGGGCTAAGCTTTTACCACACGATTCCAACATTTAACGACCCTCAGCAAAAAAGCCTTCTGAAAACATTGTAGGAAATTTTGAAAATGCCGGTAATTAGCATTTTATTCTTTTCCTGCAGTTTTTTTTCACCCTACCAATAAAAAAAAAGTTCAATTTTGCAGTCAAATTAATTTTTATTTTGTTATCTACAAATGCTTTCAAATTTGGAATAGTCTAAAGCACTGTTGTGTAATAAAGAGTTAAATTACATTCTTTTCCATACTATTTCAGTTGTCAGAGGAAAAAATACTGGAACAAGCTTCCGACCTGTAGTATTGTGGTTCCCTTTCACAACGAGCACTGGACTACCTTGTTACGTCTGGCATACAGTGTAGTAAATCGGGCACCAAAGGAACTGCTTCACGAGGTCATTTTGGTGGACGACTTTAGCAACAAAAGTAAGCTTCAAATGGGAACCATTAAAACCCTTTGCAACACAGTCTCAGTTTTTTTTATAGACCCAGAAAGGGAAGGCTTTTGAAAACATAGAAAATTGAAAGATCATGCAGACGACAAATTGAATATGGCTCAAAAGATTTATTTGTCTTTGAACGGTAGGAAAATATTGTGGGAAAAGAAGAAAATGCTGGCTACCAGTATTTTCTTCTTTTCCCACAATGTTGCCAAGGGCCTTTCTTCTCAGGGTCTAAAAACCGGGGATTATGACTGGTAAAGGATAGTTTGGAAACATTCTTGCAAAATAGTGATAGCCCTATGTCTTCCTTTTTTACAATGTTTCTGAAAATGGTCTGCCTTAAGATTAAAATGTTGTCTAAACAAGTTAATGAATCAACAATACTCATCGTTTGAATTCGAATATTGTTGATTCATTTAACTTGACCCAGGTCAACATGGTTTACATGAGTTCTATTTTTACCCTAGGCATCGCACGGGGCTGCCTTCAGCATTATGTCCCGAATGGTCACAGAAATATTTCGTACAGTATGCACAAATTAAATTGCTTACCTGTACCAATCCCATCTATATATAACTTCCAGAATAACAGTTGGAGTTCTATTTATATGTCTACTTATATAATCTGCATAAAGGTCAGGATCAGCTTAAATGAAGTAGGTAATAGTAGCATATGAGGTAAGAAGTCCATTGACTTAGGCCATATAGGTCAAAGGTCAATGTCTTTGTGTAAATGTTTTTCACCCAAGAAGTGTAACTGTATGTAACTTGGTAGTCTGCCGTATAGGAATATGGCCAAAGGCTGATATCTCACCGATGGCTTACCTTGATAAAAGGTCATGGTCACTGCAATGATTGATGCAATGCGTTAATTATGCTGCTTACATTTTATGGTATATCAGTCCTCTTAGTCCCAGTGGAGGGTATCTTTAATTCTTTACCAAACAAGCCTGTGTTTAACTTCCCTGGGGAAGAAAGCTGCTGAAAACATTATGGGGAAAGAGGAAAATGGTGGTAACCAGCATTTTTTTACCTTTTCCCACAATGTTTTGTACTCTTTTCAGAGACAAATTCTTTCATTAAAACCACATTTAATTTGTCATCTGCAAATGCTTTGAACTTGGATGAAATTTTGTTGTTTGGTCGAGAGTTAATTCTTTCAGTGCCAATTATATAAACTTGACCTTTTTCAAAGGCCTTTGCTTCAATCCATGCAAACTCGGCTTACAGGTTCAGTTAAACAAGCAGATGCGATTGATCAAGATTGGACTGCATATTGTGTGCAGTCTGATTTTAATCAATGCCATCTGCAAAAGCCACTGTTTTTGGTAAAGTACTGAAAGGTTGAACACTTTACCAAATGACAAAATTTTTACACTTGTCCAAATTGAAATCATCTGTTGCTCAAATGATAAAATTTGACCAGAAAAGAATAGAAAACATTGTAGGAAATTGCTGGTTTACCAGCATTTTCTATTTTTCTCACAATGTTTTCAAAAGCTATATTTCTTGGGTCGTTAAAAGTGGGGATTGTGTGGCACAGGTTTAATCTGTTAAAAAAATGCAAAAATGCATAGTAAGGGGAAACTTGCCAATAAAAAGTGACATAACCAGTCATTATTATGTTAGCGATACTAGAGCATAAATGACAAAGGTGTTCACAGCTTATGTTAATAAGCCAAAGTATGCAAACTAATATGTTGTATTCACAACATTTTTTAACCAATTCCTGTACAGGTGAGAATTCATTTTGTTCCTTGAATAGTGAGTATTAGTTGCTTTCAACAGTATTAATCACTGCAAGTCCACATACAAATGAATTCCCAGGGTTTCAGTCAGTAGCACAAGGGTCAGGGCTGTACAGTGCCTTGCCCTAAGACTCTTGACATAACAAGAGATAGACATGTTGGAAAGACAGGGGACCTGAGGTTTATAAATCCTTCTGTTTTGTTGGTCAAAGTGTCTACCCCTATTCCCTCAAAAAAACCCATGTATTATCAAAACAGCATTGTGACAACACAATTTTGTGCATTCTAATCTAAATGTACATAGTCCTAAACCAGCAAAAGCAACTAAAGTTGCTCCTTGGATCTGGTTTCAATGCATGATCCATACACGGAAGCAAAATATCGCTAATGCAAATAAATGACAAGCATGAAATTAACCACTCATGCATATTTGAAAAGTCATGAAACTTTCAGAGTCCCTGACAAACATTCAGAGTAATGAATACTTAGCTCATTACATCCTGCAGCTGTTTTGTTTTTAGCTCACCTGAGCACAAAGTGCTCATGGTGAGCTTTTGTGATCGAGCTGTGTCCGGCGTCCGTCGTGCTTTGTCCGTCGTGTGTCGTCCGTCGTCAACTTTTACCTTGTGTACACTCTCGAGGCCACATTTTCAGTCTAATACTCGTGAAACTTGGTCGAAAATGGGTCATGTCGAGTCAAAAACTAGGTCACTAGGTCAAATCTTGGAAAAACCTTGTGTACACTCTAGAGGCCACATTTTCAGTCCAAAAGTCTTGAAAATTGGTCAGAATGTTTGTCTTGATGATATCTCGGACGAGTTCGAAAATGGGTCATGTCGAGTCAAAAACTGGGTCAAATCTTGGAAAAAACTTGTGTACACGCTAGAGGCCACATTTTCATTCCAAAACTCTTGAAAGTTGGTCAGAATGTTTGTCTTGATGATAACGTGGACGAGTTGGAAAATGGGTCATGTCGGGTCATAAACTAGGTCACTAGGGCAAATCTTAGAAAAACCTTGTGTACGCTCGAGAGGCCACATTTTCAGTCTAACGATCTTGAAAGTTTGTCAGAATGTTTGTCTTGATGATATCTTGGATGAGTTTGAAAATGGGTTATGTCGGGTTAAAAACTAGGTCACTAGGGCAAATCTTAGAAAAACGTTGTTTATGCTCTAGAGGCCATATTTTCATTTCAAAACTCTTGAAAATTCGTCAGAATGTTTGTCTTGATGATATCTCGGACGAGTTCGAAAATGGGTCATGCCGGGTCAAAAACTAGGTCACTAGGGCAAATCTTAGAAAAACCTTGTGTACGCTCTAGAGGCCATATTTTCAGTCCAAAACTCCTTAAAATTGGTCAGAATGTTTGTCTTGATGACATATCGGACGAGTTCAAAAATGGGTCATGTTGGGTCAAAAACTAGGTAACAAGGTCAAATCTTAGAAAAACCTTGTGTATGCTCTAGAGGCCATATTTTCAGTCCAAAACTCTTGAAAATTGGTCAGAATGTTTGTCTTGATAATATCTCAGATGAGTTCGAAAATGGGTTATGTCGGGTAAAAAACTAGGTCACAAGGTCAAATCTTAGAAAAACCTTGTGTACGCTCTAGAGGTCACATTTTTAGTCCAATACTCTTGAAAATTGGTCAGAATGTTTGGCTTGTTGATATCTCAGACGAGTTCGAAAATGGATCATGTTGGGTCAAAAACTAGGTCACTAGGCCAAATCTTCGAAAAACCTTGTGTTTGCTCTAGAGGCCACATTTTTAGTCCAATACCCTTGAAAATTGGTCAGAATGTTTGTCTTGATGATATCTTGGATGAGTTTGAAAATTGGTCAAGTCAGGTCGAAAAGTAGGTCACAAGGTCAAATCTTAGAAAAACCTTGTGTACACTTTTGAAAGAGATTTAAAATATATCATGTTTGGTCAAAAGGCTCAGGTGAGCAACTTCAGGGCCATCATGGCCCTCTTGTTAAATTTTCTTTTCATCTTACAGCAGACTGCTTTTGAAAACATTGTGGCAAGAGAAATATTTGCTGAACTCTGTACCAAAAGGAAGAATTTTAGACTTGTCCAAATTGAAATCATTTGCAGACAATTTAAATATGTTTAAAATGATAGGATTTGTGTTTGTGAGGACCAAAAACATTGTTGGAAAAGGAGAATTGCTGGTTACAAGTTTGGTAGAGGGTTAATGAAAGGTTGGGTAAGGCTGAGTTTTAGATAACTCAAGAAGTGTGTTTGTATTTTACCATGGCAACAAAGTTGCTCTATGATAACATCAAGTGGTTTTAATCCATCACTACTTTAATGTATGAGTATCTACCAATACTTCAGTCTTTTAAATAGGTGTCATAATAAGTAAAGAAAAATGCTCTTTTTTCTATACTCACCAAAGAGAGATCTTCTTGCATCTTCTACATTAACCATACCTAGTCTTAAAATCTGTTATGTAATACGTAATATTGAGCAGTACTCAAGTGGGCTTAATGGATCTTTGTAATGCATCATACATAGCAAATCGTCACATAATAATTATGGATCTGTGTTCTTTAAAGACTGGCTGAATCATGAGGCAGTCTGGTCTTTTGATGTGTAGAAAATTTACCCGTTACAAAAAGTATCAACCTTGGTCAGCTTGTGCAGACTGACTTTGGATGATTCTTTCTGCAGATGCATTAAATTACCTTTACACAAATCATGGCTCTATTGTATAATAATATCAGAACACCATGTTTCAAGGCCATTTTTTGACATACAGTAGATCAAGATAAGAGTCTTAGAATGTATAGTCTGATCTTGGAACTACAATAAACATTATGGAAAAAGGAGGATGTGCTGGTTACCTTATATCCTCTTTTCCCAGGATGTTTCAAAGGCCTCTAAGGACCTGTTAGTACATTTACAAGATAATTTTGATAAGGGGATAACCTGACTGAAAATGTCCATTTCAATTATGGAGAAGTTGATAGGATTAAACTTTCAAATGAACCCTTTACCAAACAAATCCAGATTTTTAGGTAAGTAATAAGCCTTTGGAAAACATTATGGGAAAAGGAGAAAATGCTGGTAACCAGCATTTTCTCCTTTTCCCACAATGTTTTTTCTGTCCTATCAAAGACAAAAATCATCATTTTAGCAACTTTTTATTTTGTTGTCCACAAATGCTGTGGTTTAGTCCCAAAGTTTTGTCATTTGGTAAAGGGTTTACAGTTTAGTGCATACTTTGTTTACTGTTTACCAAAAACTTCTGAGTTTTCTATGTTAACACCCTGAGAAAGGTTTTTGAAAAAATTGTAGTAAAAGGAGAAAAAAATGCTAGTAGCATTTTCTCCTTATACCACAATATTTTCTGGTCTTTCATAGTCGAATTCCATCATCTGAGCCACATTATTTTGCTTGTCTTCTGCAAACGCTATAGCATGATTGATTGGTTTAATAGTGTTTTACACTGCTTTCAACATTATTTCAGTCATATCACAGTGACAGCTCACATATTCATGTATTCCTAGGTTTCACCAGTACTAGGCAGGGGCTCAGAGGTGTCTTGCTCAAAAACCTAATGGATCCATTGTGGCTTGAATCCGGGGCCTGCAGGTCATGAGTCCTACACTTCTATAAGCCACGCAGGACCCTTGCTTCAATATGAACGAGTCTGAAAAATTGTTATCTGGTAAAGAGTATTGCATGGTCCATAACTCTTCACCACACAAGAGGGGCTTAATTTAATTTCTAACTTAACAATTCTGATTTTTTATGACCTTCAGACTTAGAAAATAGGCATTTTAAAGCATATTGTGGAAAAAGGGAGATAATGTTGGTATCCTACATTTTCTGCTTTTCCCAGTCTTTTCTAATATTTCAAGTACAAAATTAATGCTTTCATTAATTCCAAGATTTGAGATATTTTGTTTTCTGCAAACACTGTCAATTTTGACAAGTTTAAAATTTTGACATTTGATAAAGAATTTCAAATAAAAGAAAGTAAACATCCCTTGGTGCTCTATTCAATTTGAGTGTCGGAAATCTATAAACTTACAAAGGTTGGATTGCACTGTTGTTTACTGAATTGATAGTGATCCTTTATTATCCCTTTACCACACAATCCAGAGTTTTAACAACCTGAAGGAAAAGGCCGTTTGAAAACATTGTGGGAAAAGAGAAAATGCTGGAAACCAGCATTTTCTTCTTTTCTCACAATGTTTTCAACCTTTTCTATGACAAGTAATATTATTTGAGCCACATATAATTAGATATCTGCAAGTGCTTTAACCCTTTGCCACATGCCAAATTTTGGACCTATCCATATTGGAGGAATTTACAGACAATTATTCATTCATTTTTTAACTGAAAGCACATTTCCTTGAATTGGTTGAAAACATTGTGGGAAAAGGAGAAAATGCTGGTTACCAGCATTTTCTCCTTTTCCCACAATGTTTTGAAAACGTCTCTTTTTCAGGGTAGTTAAAACTCGGGATTGTGTGGTAAAGAGTTCAATATGGACAGGTCTTAAACTTTGTCGTCTAGTAAAGAGTTCATTCATTGGCTGTTGACTTCCGGTCAGTCCTGGTCATTCTGACAAGGTGAAATCTTGGCAGGTATTCCACAGCCTTTCTAAATTGCATTCTTAAACTTATTCCAAAATTTGAAAGTTAAACAATTTTTTATTGGGTGAAGCAAATGATGTAGCCAATCAAACATTGTGTTACTTTTAAGATTCAAAAATTCCCGTGAATAAGAATGAGAATGTAATTGAGAATGGTTAGTGAATACAGACCCTGGTCTTAAAAAGTTGTATACTTCTGTCAAACAATGAAATTGAAATTTATGTACAGTACCATTTTAGTTTAAACATACTTTATTGATTAATAATTTACAATATATCATAGAATACATTACACATCGATAGGATAGAAACAAAAGCATTGCTTATTAGGTTATTTTCCTAGTGGATAATTGAAAAACACCTGCTGCATATTAGGTCATGTCATACGACACTTGAATTTGCAAATTACAGCACCATTTTACCAAACAACAAAAGTTTAAACTTGTCCAAATTAAAAGCATTTGCAGACAACAAAATGAATGTGACTCAAAAATTGAAATTTGTTTCAATGGTAAAGTTAGTAATCATTGTGGTTACTGCGGCTATTGTGTCTGGTTACCAGTATTTTCTCCTTTTCCCACAATGTTATCAAATTCTTCAGGGTTGTTCAAACTTGTGGTTATATGGTTAAGAGTTAAAATGTATAAAATTCTAGACAGGAGTGTGAAAGTTCCGAGTCGACAGTCATATGATTCCCATCTCTTGGATCTCATGTGAGATACTCTGACCCAAGATGATTATTGCTTTACCATTTACCAGAGGGTGTAAAATAGACATAGCCAAATTGAAAGCATTTGCAGATGATAATTATTTCAACTTGGATCAATCTTTGAAAGAGTCAAGAAACATTGTTAGAAAAGGAGCAAATACTGGTTACCAGCATTTTCAACTTTTCCCAAATTTTTTCAAAAGCCTCCTTCCTCAGGGTCATTTAACAAGGGACTTTGTTAAACGCATAATGACTCTATCACCTTGAAGCCTGTAAAAAGCTTTGAATTTTCCAAAAGGGTGTCTTTTCCACTGACACTTGGAGATGTCACTTTCATTTCTTTAGCTTTTGTGGTTGAAAGGCTGGAAGTTTTGCAGTCTTTTGTGTGTGCATTTATGGGTCTGTCTATCTGTGCATACATTAAGAAATGGTGCAAGTTAATACTGTCCTTTGTCACGTTGTTTCCATGGATTTTCATGTAAAAGATGTATGATTGAGTTGTTGCTTGAACACATTAAGTCACACAATTGTTTTGTAAGATAATATACCACATTAATGTTTTTGAGTTTCTTTTACCAACTCTTTACCTCACTGCAAAATTTTAGACCAAAATGAGAGTTTGAAGGGGAAAAAGTAAATGACTCAAATGGTAGGATTTGTCTTAGAGAGGGAAGAAAACATTGTAGGAAAAGGAGAAAATGCTGGTTACCAGATCTTTTCAGAAGCCCTCTTTATCAGGGTCGTTAGAAACTTGGAAATTTTAGGGTAAACCATCAATGATTTCTTGGTCTTTTTATTAAGAACAATGGCCATATAATGCAGCTGTTTCTGTATTTTGCTGTAACATAATGATCAGATTTCCATTTTGATTACCATTTGTGTTGGCAAAGAAGTTAGATATGCTGACTAGAAAATAAACCTGCCAATTGCCCACCGCCCAGTACTACACAAGTATGACATTTACATGGAGGAATTGGAAGGAACATATTTCTATCAGAAGTTGCTCCTTTTACTCAGTCTTTCATCAAAAGAAATTTGGGTTCTGGGAAAAATTTGTCTGTCACCATCATACATATACAGTACAAATAGGAGATTTTCCTGTCAAAAAGTGTGTGTGTTGGGGGTCCTACATGGCTCAGTGGTAAGGTGCGGGACTTGTAACCTGGAGGCCCCGGGCACTGGATGCACTGCGTTTTTCGTGGGAGTGTCCTGGGCAAGACACTCCATAGCCTCAGCCTAGTACTGGTAGAACCGAGGAAATACATGAATATCCGAGCTGTTGCCGTGATATGCCTGAAATGATTTTGAAAGCAGTGTAAAACACCATTCAATCAATGTTGAAAAGTGTAGTCATAAATGTTTTATTACTAGCAGTTGCTCCTTTTTCCACAGTGTTATCAAAAGCCTCCTTTCTCAGGTTTGTTGAAACTGGGCGGGGGCAGTCAAGAGTTTGGGCAGAAATTTTGTTACAAACAGTATCTTACGGAGCAAAGTAGGGTAATTCTGATCCCTTGTATTACCAACCCCACTATCAAGTTCTATATTTAGGTACTTTGGGGGAATAAGTTTATCATGACATCATGTGTTACAAGATCATGTAATTGTAACCCACCATTGATATCCTTTACTCTGCTAATTGAAGAAAATCACATAGATTCAGTATTTCCTCAGCCCCTTGATATTAACCTGTATCTTAAAGTGAGTGAAATTTCTTTTTCATATCAGAATTTAAAAAAAAAAAAAATGGTTTTGGTAATACTGAGTTGTCTATAAGTTGTAAAAAAAAAAAATGGTATATATCAAGATTAATTAAAAATGTGATTCAAACATGTATTTCTCTAAACAGTTCCAAAGTTTAATGACCCGGCCTGAGGTAGGGGCCTTTTGAAAACATGGAAAAAGTATGGTAGCCAGCTAGTCTCAATAATGAGACGCTATGGTGTTTTTTTTTTTCATATTTGGACATTTTTCTTTTTGTGCACCGTACCCTCTCAAGTCCATTGTAAATTTTCCGGTAGCAAAGACAGAGCGCTATACTGACTTCCTGTTTTGTCGGTTTAATCTGTATTGCAGTGAAATGCATTAAACTTTTGATAACAAACATGACCAAAGACAAATTATTAAACCTTTCATTACATACAGAGCTTGTAGAAGTCGTTTATAACATGTAAATCTTTGAAAAAACACTGACGAAATTTATCGTGCGTGGCGGCCATTTTGTGTGTTTTCGAGAACGTAAACAACTCGAGTAACAGATGAAATGCACGGTTTTCTCTTTTGTTCAGTGTTTAAATTGAAAATATTTGTATTTCAAACGAAGGGTTATTAAATACGCAAGCAACAGGTATGTTTAAATCCTAGTTTTGTGCTCTATTTGCGAAATTATGAGAGTTCAAACTTGCACACAAAATCTGTGCGGAGCTTTCAACTGATTTTGTCTTGATCGTCTCTGTACCCAGAGGCGACCAGTCAAAAAGTAACATCGCCTTTGGGGACAGTTATCTGTACTAGGTAGCCAGCATTTTCTCCTTTTCTCACAAAGATTTCTACCTTCTCAAAGACAAATCCATTCATCTAAGCCACATTTGATTTACTGTCTGCAAATGCTTTCAATTTGGATTGGTCCAATAGTGTAATTTATTAAAGAGTTAATATTTTACAAGTGGGGGTTAAACTTAAAACAGGTGGCTTACATATTTTCCCTAATTCCCACTCCCTCCATAATAGAACCCCCCCCTCCCCCCACCCCACTAAATTACTTACTTCAGAATCTTCCATAAAAAACCCAAACACACCTGACCTTACCTTAAAATCAACAACTGTATGAGGGCAATTAAAAAATAACTAGACAAGCCACATTACCAAGCTGTTTAACTCTTTACCAAACAACAAAATTTTGGACGACCAAATTGAAAGCATTAGCAGACGGCAAAATAAGTGTAGCTCAAGCAATGATTTCTGTCTTTGATAGGGTAAAGAACATTGAGGGAAAAGAAGAAAATGCTGGCTACCAGCATTTTCTTCTTTTCCCACAATGTTTTCAAAAGCCTTCTTCTTCAGGGTCGTTAAAACTCTGAATTGTGTGGTAAAGACTTAATGTGATATTTTCATGACTATGATATTTTCATGACTATCTAATACAGTGTAGCCAAACATTTTTATAGCTTAGGGCTAAAATATCTTGGACATCAGTTCGCTGGTTGTCTAGATACACCATGTTAAGTTACATTACCACAGTGACCAAGGCGGAGTATAAATTACGTTGTCGGACGTTATCAACATCATTTCAGAAGACTAACCCTACAGCTTTTCAAAATTCTCACCTGTGCACTATATACAATGTCTGTACCTGTGGATCCATTCCTGGAAAATGTTTCTGTACCAATTTTTTTGATCCCAGCCAATATGATTGCATACTTCATTTCCTCTGTTCTGTTCATTATGTTGCTGATGCTACTGATAAGTTTCTTGTCAATTGTTTGCTCTCTTCACTTGCCTATATCGCCCCCTACAGATGTTCTTCCCTCTCAGACGTTGCTCCATGGCTTTGGACAACATCAGTTTTCAAGTAACAGTTTCTAAATAACCCTTGCCAATTTGATGTTGAAATTCAACACAAACAAAAATGTAAGATCATGCTAAATGTAATAAATGTGCAGTTTCACCAAGCTTTGTCATTGTATTTTAGTAGATATGATCTCAGTCATGCTATGTAAAATATCGGATGTTGAAATTCTGTGGGTTGCGCCATGTGTCTAAACTTACGTTGCTATAACAGCCATAGGTTTGTGTGAAATGTAAGGATATTGTAACCATGTTAATTAATGAACTGGATTTAAGTTGCACCTTATCTATACCAATTTTTATAAATTTCCGTTCAGCCTAAGTATCAGACTTCCCGAAAGTTAATAAAAAGTGTCAGACATTCGGTCTTACAAAGCCTGAAAATCTGTCAGACCGAAAGAAAATCTGTCAGACCGAATCAACTTTAACTAAATAAAAAACATAAGAAGGAAAGGTAACAGTTATATCAGCTTTATGCATTTAGTGATATTAAATTATTTCTCCACTCATTAAAACTTTCTAAAATCAATGAAATTTCTGTTCACTGAATTTATTCTCTGCTGAATGTCATTACTTGTCAGACCGAGTCAAATTCAACAAAAACAAAGATGGTGCAGTTTAGATTTTTCATGGTTGTCAACTGAGGATGCCCTAAAATTTGTGCATCCAAGAATAAATGTGTTTGTATTGCGAAGATGTCGGTCCGTTCTTACTTTCTTGCTGTAAAAATCCTGACAGTCTATGCAGTGCATTTGCACCTTTTCCGAATCATAAACCAAACATTCTCCTTGCTGCTTCTATTTCTCGACAAATTTTCTCTCTGGCCCCTTTTTGTCATATTCTTTTCAGTGCTCCTCTGACGTTAATTTTCTATTTTTACCGGACCATTTAGCACCGTAATATTTCAACGACACTATTTTGTCCGAAACGTTGCGATTACATTTACGGTGGCTCGGAATAAATGCCGGACAGTCGGACCGATCCTGCCTGAAAAATTGTCGGTCCTTGTCAAGATTCGTCGGTCACGTCCGTCGGACCGACGTGTTTCGGGAAGTCTGAAGTATAAATACAAGAAGTGTCTACATATTTTTTGAATGTCCCTTCCAAATGCAACATAACATTACTAAAACTTTTCAAAGGCAGACTGACAAAAATTATTAATGACCAATATTGTATGTACAAACTTATGGCATTGAGATAATCCTAATTGCTTCACAAATCGTTGTCATTAACACTTGACTCTCCAAATGTAGATACACTTCCAGTAACATTATAAACTTGCAGTAGCACAAAATTTGTCAGCTAACTTGGAAAAACTTTAAGAGAGTGAAGTATCGAAGACTAGTGCCCCATGTTGCTAGTGAATGCTATTTTAATGGCCAATAAATCATGATTGGTGGTAAAATAGGTGTTCTGCATGAAGACGGGGGTTTTCAAATGGTGATAGCTTTGCAGTCAGCACTAACCTGGATCAGATACATGTGTACAACATGTATCCCGATTTGTGCTACGATTCAAGTTTCATACTTACTCTATTATATGATGGCATTTAAATTTTGGGAAATTTGTTACAAAATAAGAGCACCGTGTTGGCGTTTTGCATCTTCTTTTCCCTTCATTCAAAACAAGAACAATCAAGCACCTTTTTTTCTCAGTCAAATGTTTCACCACTGTGTCACCTGAGCCTGTATCTACCAATCATTCTACATCATAATCTTAGAATTTAGAAAGTGACACACTCTCTGATTGGCCAAACAGAAGTCAGACAGTAACACGATAATCAAATGGTTTAGCCTATCAGAAATTGTGTTACTTTCCAAAAAGGAAAATTATTGAGAATTAGAATACAATTTAAGATATATGGTAAGTACAGGCCCTGATGTACTATATTATGGCGAGTTTAAGAGTTAGTCAGAACTGTGTTGAGATAATAACTATATGATAACAAATTTTTCACTAATAAAATTTTGGTGAAGGTTGGAAATGGGCTACATGTAAGTGAAGGCTATGTCACTATGTCAGGTTATAGTATATTTATTTTTACTCTGTAGTCAATAATTTTTTGCCAGTTCGTTATGCAGCCTTTGTGATAAAATGTTATAACAGCTGCTATTGCTATGAAAAAATGACTCAATAGAACATATTGTCTCCCACAGCCGACTTTTTTGTCTTACAGTGACAGTAGGCCACTTTACAAAAAAATCTTTAGCTAAAGGAGAAACCAGCTACACCAACGTCATTCAATTACATTTACCATTGACCACACAAACATGAATTTTGATGAACTTAATTAAAGAGGCTCTTGAAAATATTTTGGGAAAAGGAAAATGCTGCTAAATAAAAGTTGTTTGCATAATAGTAGTATTTGTCACAGGAGGAGCTGCTTGAAAAGTTTTAAGGAAGGTTTCTTTTATCTTTTCAGAATTTTTAAAAGGAGAACTGGATGATTATGTCAAAGAACATTTTGACAATGTTAAAGTTGTACATGCAGACAAAAGAGAAGGTCTTATACGTACCAGAATCCTTGGGGCCAAGCATGCTACAGGGGATGTGTTACTATTTTTAGACTCACACGTAGAAGCCAATGTCAACTATTTGCCACCATTATTAGGTAAATTTTCTTCATATCTCATGTCATATTGAGTGCAGTAGATGATTCAAATTTTGTATAATGTGATTATTCAAGAGTCTTCAAAGTCTTCAAGTACTTTAAGTCTTTACAAGACGAGAAATATTAGAGTTGTACTGTAAAAGTAACAATTTGGTACCAACACTAACTTTTCCCTCTTGTTTGACCACATTTCAATGTCATTCAAAACCAGTTTGTTTTTCCATATCACTGATAGTTGACCAAGGAAGCAGAGATAAATATGCAATCACTGTGACATGACTGAAATACTGTCCAAATAACTTTTTAGAAGTCCTTTAACCCTTGACAAAACAATGCTGTTTTTTATCAACCCAGAGTATTACTTTTGGCTTGGCTGTTTTTGGAGAAAGCGACGGGGTATTTTCATAACCCTGTAGTCAGTATTGTCATGAAAATCTGATATTTTACAATATCTCTGTTATTACTGAAGTTATTTACTTCAAACTCGGACAAGTTGATCACTATCAAAGGGGGCAGGTAACTCTCAAAATATACTTTACACAGTTATGCCCTTTTTTGACATAGAATTTTCACTGAAAGTCAATTAACCGCAGCAGAGTATTAGGACTTGCATGTGGTGCTCTTGGTAATTTTTTAAATTATCATGGGAATAGAGAAAATGCTGGTAACCAACATTTTCTCCTTTTCACACAAAGAAGAAATTGTTGGTTACAAACATTTTCTTCTTTACCCACAATGTTTTCTAATCATTCAAAGGCAAAAACCATCATTTGAGCCACATTTAATTTGTCTTGTGCAAATGCTTTTAATTTAGACCAATCTAAAATGTTGTTGCCAAGTAAAGTGTTTTCATATTTAAATAATTCACCTTTGTGTCAGCTTTACTGGTTTTTGATGACTTGTAAGAACCACTTGTGTGGTAATGAATCTACTATTAGCATATTTTTTTAGGCTGTTTGTTTTGTCTTCCCATAATTTCATTGACAATATCATGTTAATTTTCATTCCCAGTGAAATTTTAATAATTCTTATTCAATTGAGACAGTGGGCAAGACACTTTAGAACTCTTACCTAGTACTCAGTGAATGTGAAAAAAAACCTCTCATTTCTGTGAAAATCATTGTTAGACCATCTTGTTTAGATACTTTTTGTTGAAGTTATGCAACACAACATATCTAAATAGGATGATCTACCAATGCTTTTCGCAGAAATGAGATTTTTTTTCCCTTTACTTTTAAATTTTCCAAAAAGCAGATGGAAGTTTAGCACTCATTCCTCAAAACGGTTTGATTGGGAAGTTCGAAAATTTTGTTATCTGTTAAAGGCTGAACTCTTTACCAAACGACAAAATGTTAGACTGGTTCAAAATGAGAGCATTTGCAGACGACAAAATAAATGTGACTAAAAAACTGAAATTTGTTTTAGGAAGGGAAGAAAACATTGTGGGAAAAAAGAGAAAATAATGGTAACCAGCATTTTCTGCTTTTCCCGGAAAGTTTTAAAAAGGCTTTTTTCACAGGATTGTTAAGTCGGGATTGTGTGGTAAAGGTTAAATACATGTAGGTTAAGTGTTATCCACCCAATCTCTACTTTTAACAACTTTCAGAAAGAAGACTTTTAACAACATTGTACAAAAAGGAGAAAATACCTGCACCAGCACCCGTACCCTGTCAAAGACAACTTTCACAATTTGGGCCACATTTAATTTGTCGTCTGCAACTGCAACTTGGAAATGTTTAAAATTTTGTGGAGTAGTAAAGGATTAACTCTTTACCACACAATCACCACTTTAAACGACCTTGAGAGAGAGGGCATTTGAAAACATTGTGGAAAAAGGAGAAAATGCTGGTAATAAGCATTTTCTCCTTTTCTGACAATGTTTTTTACTCTATTAAAGACAAAAATCATCATTTGTCCTCTGCAAATGCTTTTAATTTGGTCCAGTCCAAAGTTTTGTTGTTTGGTGAAAGGTTAAACTCCATGCATGTATTTAAGGTAATCAGATTTCACAGTATCTGATTCTTCATGTTACATTTTAGATCCAATTGCAGAAGACTATCGTACAGTGGTGTGTCCGTTTATAGATGTCATAGATTATGAGAACTTTAACTATCGTGCACAAGATGAAGGGGCCAGGGGAGCGTTTGATTGGGAGTTCTTCTACAAAAGACTTCCGTTGTTACCCGAAGATTTGAAACACCCAGCCGAGCCATTTGCGTATGTACAGTCTTCCCTTTTCTATTTACCACAGAATCAGATTTTTACAACCTTTGTAAAGAAGGCGTTTAACTCTTTACCAAACAAAATGTGTACCCGACCAAATTGAAAGCATTAGCAGATGACAACTTGAATGTAGCTCAAATGATGATGTCTGTCCTTCATAGGGTAGAACACATAGTTGAAAAAGGAGAAAATGCTGGTTACCAGCATTTTCTCCTTTTCCCACAATGTTTTCAGAAGTCTTCTTCAGGATTGCTAAAAGTCAGGATTGTGCTGTAAAGAGTTAAAAAACTATGAGAAAAGAAGAAGAGGCAGAAAAGCAACATGTTAACCTTATACCAAACAACCCCTAGTTTCAATCACCCTTGGGAGGAAGGCTTTTGAAAACATTGTGGGAAAAGGAGAAAATGCTGGTAACCAGCTTTTTTCCTTTTCCCACAATGTTTTCAAGGATCATGTGGCAAAAGGTTACAAACAAATCTCTATTTTAGCCACATGTGATTTGTTGTCTACAGATACTTCCACGTCTAAATAATTTCATGTCTGGGATGAGTTAAGTTCTTGATAATGCTTTTATGCTTTACACATTTCCAACTGCAAATGAAAGTATCTTGTATCTGAAAAAAAGCTTTATGGCATGAAGAGAAGTTGCTGGTAATAAGCAAATTATCCTTTTTATACACCCCTGGAAGACCGGACGTATTATGGGATCACCCGTGGCGGACGGGCGGGCGGCGTCCCCATTCTTTGTCCGGAGCATATCTCCAAAACTATGCTAGCTACAGTTATGAAATTTCATGGGTGGATAGATCTCATCAAGGCGGAGTGCAGTGCACAGGAATCATAACTCTCGCTTGCTTAATTTTTGAGTTACTGCCCTTTGTTGTTTTTCATACTTGAATTTTGTCCGGAGCATATCTCCAAACTATACTAGCTACGGTTATGAAATTTCATGGGTGGATAGATCTCATCAAGGCGGAGTGCAGTGCACAGGAATCATAACTCTCGCTTGCTTAATTTTTGAGTTATTGCCCTTTGTTGTTTTTCACACTTGAATTTTGTCCGGAGCATATCTCCAAGACTATACTAGCTAAGGTTATGAAACTTCATGGGTGGATAGATCTCATCAAGGGCGAGTGCAGTGCACAGGAATCATAACTCTTGCTTCCTTAATTTTTGAGTTATTGCCCTTTGTTGTTTTTCATACTTGAATTTTGTTCGGAGCATATCTCCAAGACTATACTAGCTAAGGTTATGAAACTTCATGGGTGGATAGATCTTATCAAGGGGGAGTGCAGTGCACAGGAATCATAACTCTTGCTTCCTTAATTTTTGAGTTATTTCCCTTTGTTTATATTCATACTTGAATTTTGTCCAAAGCATCTCCAAAACTATGCTAGCTACGGTTATGAAACTTCATGGGTGGATAGATCCCATTAAGGGGGAGTGCATTGCGAAAGAACCGTAACTCTACCTCGTGCTGTCTTTGAGTTATTTCCCTTTGATCGTCATTTTTACAGCATTTTCTGCTTGTCCGGAGCATAACTTTGTCATCTCCAGTCCGATTGACTTGAAACTTGGCATGTGTGTTTGTTGCAATAATACGGAATGCAGTGCGAAAGAACCATAACTCTACCTCGTGCTGTCTTTGAGTTATTTCCCATTGATCGTCATTTTTACAGCATTTTCTGCTTGTCCAGAGCATAACTTTGTCATCTCTAGTCTGATTGACTTGAAACTTGGCATGTGTGTTTGTTGCAATAATACGGAGTGCAATGCAAAAGAACCATAACTCTACCTCGTTCTGTCTTTGAGTTATTTCCCTTTGATCGTCATTTTTACAGCATTTTCTGCTTGTCCGGAGCATAACTTTGTCATCTCCAGTCCGATTGATTTGAAACTTGGCATGTGTGTTAGTTGCAATAATACGGATTGCAGTGCAAAAGAACCATAACTCTACTTCGTGCTGTCTTTGAATTATTTCCCTTTGATAGTCATTTTTACAGCATTTTCTGCTTGTCTTTAGCATAATTTTGTTATCTCCAGTCCGATTGACTTGAAACTTGGTATGCATGTTTGTTGCAATATTACGGAGTACAGTGCGCAAGAACAATAACTCTACCTAGTGCGGATTTTGAGTAATTCCACTTTGATCTTCATTTTTACAGTATTTCTTGCTTGTCTGGAACGGAACTTTGTCACCTCAAGTCAAATTGACTTGAGACTTGGTAAACATGTTTGTTGCATTACCTGCCCTTTACGATTATTATACCCCCTCGACAACTGGCGGTGGGATGGGCTTATCTTGCGACAATTTGCCGCTCTTGTTCAACAATGTTTTCTAATGTATTGATGAATTACATGTGAATTCATGTTGATAATCTATGTGTCACAGGAATTTTATTTTGAGTCGTGTTTTATGTATTTGTGTCAGAAGTAAATGAATAAAAGACTTATTTTTATTTGAGCCATGCTCTAGGAAGAGGGGGGTTTAATGCATCTCTGTGATGCAGTGAGCCATGTATCTCAAAATATAATTATGGATCCATAATATCAATTTAGTCTTACAACCAACTGAATCATGGGGTGGACTTGTTCTTGGACATGCAGAAAATTGACCAATAGCAAAAAGTTTCAACCCAGGTCAGCCAGCACAGCCTGTGCAGGCTTAACTAGGTCGAAACTTTTTGCAGATGCATTAAACTCCCTTTTCATAGAACATGGCTTAATCATTTTTCTTATTCAATCTGTACAGGAGCCCAGTGATGGCAGGTGGGCTGTTTGCCATTAGTAGGAAGTGGTTTTGGGAGCTGGGTGGATATGATCCTGGGTTAGATATTTGGGGAGGAGAGCAATATGAACTGTCTTTCAAGGTATTGTATTATTCTAAAAGATAGATGGAGATCTAGAATTTTAGAAGTATTTATCAGCTTGATTGGGGATTTACACTGCTTTCAATAATTTTCCAGTTACTCATAACTCGGAGGCCTTGGGTTTGACCATTACTGGAAGCACTGGGTGTTTCGTGAGAATTTCTTTGGAAAAGAGTCTAGCCTAATACTAGTGAAACCTAGGACATACATGAATATGTGAGCTGTTGCCATGATATGAGTGAGATAATGTTGAAACACCATTCAATTAATCAATCTAAGTAACAACCCCAGTACAACTTATCTGCTTGTTACAACTGCTCTTCCAGGATTACATGTGACCTTGCCTATGTTTAAACCCCTATACAAGTGTTTCCATTGTTTTTAGACACTTAAAAAAACATGAAAATTTTGTTCTTCTCCTTTTCTCACAATATGTTCTGACCTTTCAAGGACAAATCCCATTATTTGAGCCTCAATGAATTTGTCATCTGCAACTGTGTACAATATGGACAAGTCTAAAGTTTGGTCATCTGGTAAGGACTTTCTGGTAAAAACCACCTGACCTTAATTTTGAACTTGTGAGGTGCAAGCTGTTACCTTTAGGCTTCTTTACACTTTACCACAGGATCCTGACTTTTAGTGACCTTGAGGAAGACTGCTTGTGAAAACATCGTGGAAAAAAAAAAAGGAAACGTTGATAACCAGCATTTTCTCCTTCTCCCACAACATTGTTTACCCTTTCAGCGGCAATCTGCACCATCTGAGCAACATTTGATTTGTCATATGCAAATGCTTTGAATTTAAAACGGTCCAAAATTTTGTTGTTTTGAAATGGATTAACTCTTTACCAAAAAACAATTTTTTTTACTCTACCAAATTGAAAGCATTTGCAGACAATGAATTAAATTGTAGCTTAAAAGATGATATCTGTCTTTGAAGTGGTAGAAAACTATTTGAAAAATAGAGAAAATGCTGTTTACTGGCATTCTCTTCTTTACCCACAATAATTTTAAAAATCCTTTTAAGGCTTGTATAAACAAAAGATTGTTTGGTAAAGGGTTAAGCTTGCTATATAGCAAAAAATGTACCATATCTTTCTATAATAATTTTTTTAGATTATCTCATTACAGAGGTGGAAATGTCTGTACCATTGATTACCATTGATTGCTTTTAAAGAAGTTGTAGCTAATAGAGGAAATGACAAAAACAAACAAGTCATCTTGTCACAGTAGTTTCTTGTCTTTCTTTGCATGAAGATCATAAATACCTATATCTTCATCAACCCATTATCTCAAGAACCAAATTTGCTGCAAACGAAATGGGTAAAATCCTTTATAATGATATGGATAATAAACATGAATTAACCCTTTAGCAAATGGCAAAATTTTAGACTCTTTCATTTTGAAGGAATTTACAGATGACAGCTAAGTGTTTTTCATACGATAGCATGTTGCCTTGAATAGGCTCAAAACATTGTCGGAAAAGGAGAAGATGCAGGCTACTAGCATTTTCTCCTTTACCCTCAATGTTTTTAAAATTCTTCTTTCCTTGGGTTGTTAATACCTTGGAATGTGTGGTAAAGGGTTAAAGTAAAATACTTGAATACATGTGAAAACCTCATGACAACAGGAGGAAAAGCTTTTTATGAGAATTTCTTCCTTTGCCATGATATTTTTATATGTTGTGTAGTGCTAAAGTTGCATGCAGGAGTCAACAACTTTGCGACAAATAAAAATCAAAACATCATTCCAATGCCTTAAGAAAATAACTGAAATTATTAGAGGGCCAAATAAATCTCACAGACATTTACAGCTCAAAAATAAGACCCAAATCATTGCAATATCATGGTTGGTTTTGTCTACAGTGTTTCAGGAATGCAGACTGTATAGATGAGAGACCAGAGCAGTTTGATCTTTGATCTACACTAGCTGCAAAGGCAACTATAGTTGTGAAAGGCCCTTCAAGGGGTAACATGTGGGTGAGTTTGTACCAAATGCCTGCAATTTATACATCTGTGATTGTAGATCTGGCAGTGTGGAGGCAAGATGGTTGATGCCCCTTGCTCAAGAATAGGACATATCTACAGAAAATTTGCACCGTTTCCAAATCCCGGGGTTGGAGATTTTGTTGGCAGGGTAAGTCATGATATAAAACATACAAAACTGTACACTGGATTCCATTATACAGTAGAGTCTTTTACATCTTGAAAACATTGTGGTGGAAGGTTTTTGTGTTTGTTCAGTGTTAATTGCCATTTCCAACATTGTTTCAGTAATATCGTGGTGGTCACTGCAACTAGGAGTTTCTTTCACTAGCATGTTACACATAGTTTTCCAAAGCCACTGGCTGCAGGAGTGAGAAATAAATGATTTCTGTTACAATGACTATTATCAGTCAAGGAAAGAAATCAGCTGAGCACGGATTGTGAGCCATTGGCCCACTTTGTTTCAAGCCCTGTATGTGACACGCTGAGCTACCAGGTTCAGCAAAAGGAAAAAATGATATAATGTGCAATATTTCCTTTTGCCACATTTTTTCTACGTGTGTTAATTTGTTAAATCTTAATTTTTGTAGTCTCTTTCTATTATACATGTAGATGTTTTTTTTTTGAGTCTTCTTCAGTAGATATTTTTTTGGGAGGGTATGAGGGTAGAATATATAGTCTATTAGAATTAACCCATTATCACAGAGTCAAGTTTTCATGAGCCTTGGAAAAAATACTTTTTAAATCATTGTTGGAATAGGAGAAAACGCTGGGAACCAGCATTGTCTCCTTTTTCCACAATGTTTTCTAACCTTTCAGAAACAAATTCAATCATTTGAGCAACTTTTTATGTGTCGTCTCCAAAATGCTTTGAACTTGTACCAGTCTAAACTCTTCACCAAATTAGTTTTAGACCTATCCAAATTGGAAGCCCTTGCAGACTACTAAGTCATTATGGCTAATGTGATGGGATTTGTCTTTTAAAAGGTAGGAAACAGTGTGGGAAAAGGAGAAAATGCTGATTTCCAGCCTATTTTCCTTTTTACGATAATGTTTTCAAAAGCCTTCTTCTCAGGATTGTTAAAACACTGGATCGTTGGTAAAGGGTTAAAGATTGTTTGTTGTTAAGAGTTAAAACTGATAGTTAAGTTCCTGTCCTCAAAAGACCCTGAGGGCTTTAACCCTTACCAAACGACAGAATTTTAGACTTGTCCGTATTGAAAGCATTTGCAAACAACAAATTAAACGTGACTCAGAAATTGAATATCTCCTTTTTCCATGTTTTCAAAAGTATAATTTACCAGGGTCTTTAAAACTTTGGAAATTTTGGTAATGAGTTAAGTCTAAAAGACGGCGTACCTAATCTGCAACTTTTAACCTTTTGAAACATACCTGCTGCTGAAGACTTTCAAAAAAAAAGAGCCATGTACAATATAATCAGACTTCCAAAAATTAAGATTTGAAAGGGTTGTTAAAACTCGGGATTGTTTGGATTAACACTCTCATACAAGTTGGCACTCTGGTGCTTTGATTTTGTTTGCCATGCAGCAGATTTCTTTTGATAACTAGCAATTTCTCCTTTTATCACAATTTATATCAATACCCAAGTACATGTATTTAAACCTGGAAATGGAGAAAATTTTGATAAAACAATGTTTTCTACACATTTAGAGACAAAAACAATCAGTGAAGCCACATTTAAAACTTCCCCTACAGATGTTTTCATTTTTGCCATGCCTGAACTTCTGTTGCCAAGTTAATTGACCAACCATGCATGAAATGTAATGAGGTAGAGCCAGTCAGAGGAGGGCAATTTGACATGTTTTATATTTTCATAGAATTACAGACGTGTTGCGGAGGTATGGATGGATGAATACAAAGAGTATCTGTACAGTCGACGCCCTCACTACAGAAATATCGACACGGGAGATCTGACGGACCAGAGAGCTGTTCGAGAAAGACTTAAGTGTAAACCATTTAAATGGTTCATGGAAGAAGTTGCATTTGATTTACCGAAAGTTTACCCACCTGTTGAACCACCACCTATAGCAAGTGGAGAGGTATGAAATACATGTATTTGGTTTTTTACCATTTTTTTTTTTTTTTAAATTTGATATTTTTTGAAGAGAATTAAAGAAAGAACATAGAAGGATTATGTTCAAAAAGCCTTCTGACAGATGTGAATCATGATTGGGAAATGAGAAACTGCTGATTTAGGTTATCACTTTATGCACTTGCAGACAACAACCTAACTGCAGCTCTATAACTTGAACATCATTTTTATACAGACCATTGTGGGTAATGAAGAAACTACTGGTTGCCAGTATGTTCTCCTTTTTCGACCATATTTTTAGAAGCTGTCTTTCTCAAATTCGTTTTGATTTTGGGATTGTTTGGTAAATGGTTTTACCTGTAATCAGAGCCCTGTGACTGGAAGGAAAAAACTTGGTATCACTGGAGTGGTCTCTTACAGTAGGTTTTATTGTTCTACTAAGTTCAATTAAGTTAAATGAAGGAGGGTTCCTAAACCATGACAGAGGTCTTTTAAAGCAATGGAGTGCTTAATAAAGGTTTTCTATAAGACAGGTTTGACTACATATTTGTTTGTGGGCCAGAGTCGTAAAAATATTTTCTAAGAGAGAATATACTCCTTATTGCAAAACATCTGTTAAAATACAACTGGCCTATAGCTAAAAACTTTGTGGTTTAGTTAGTAGTTCTTTGTAAACAACAAAAAAAGAGAGAAGAGAAATAAAAGAAAACTTCAGGGATACAGAGGGATACAGTTGATATATAGTAATTTGTTAGATCAAATAGTTTTATATATATCCTTTTACTTCTCTGGTGAAATCATTGATTTTTACTAGAACTGTTTCAGAACATAAGTGTTGACAAAGAATAGTGAACTTTTGGAATAAAATTCTCCTAACATGTCTTAATCTTTCACTCTGTACCAGATGACAAAATTTTAACGCTCTTCTTATTTGCATGCAAGAAATTAACCCTTTACCCCATGACAAAATATTAGACAGATCCAAATTGGAAGCACTTTCAAAGGAGATAGTAAATGTGGCACAAGTAATAGGATTTGCCTATAAAAGAAAAGAAAACATTGTGGGAAAAGAAAAAAAAAGGTGGTTATCAGCATTTTCTCCTTCTCCCACAATGTTTTCAAAAGCTTTCTCTCTCAGGGTCGTTAAAACTCTGGATTGTGTGGTAAAGGGTTAATGTGGTGGAATGGCAGGATTTGTGTTTAAAAGGGTAGAAAACATGGTGGAAAAAGGAGAAAATGCTGTTCACCAGCATTTTCTCCTTTTTTTTTACAAAATGTTTTCAAAAGCCTTCTTCATTAGGGTCATTAAAACTCAAGATTGTTCAGTAAAGGGTAAAATTGTTGGTTATGATTGGCCTGACATAATAGGATTATATTTGAAAACACTCTTCCCTTATTAATTGCTTTAACTTATATAGCATGTTAGCATGCATATAGCATGTTATCTAAATTTTCTCTGAATGGGTCCATTCTAGTTCAGAAATATAGCTGCTGGAAAGTGTATAGATACAAAGTCCTTTCGGAGTGGAGCAAACATCAAACTTTATGCCTGTATTTCTGACGGTGGCACTGGTGAACAGGTACATTTGAAAACAAGATTAATAAACAATCCTGTATATTGCTATAGTCACCATGTTAGATAAACCATACCAAACAATTTTGTTTGCTGCTTTTAGTTTTCACATGAAGATGCTTTCTTTTTAGACATTCCAGGTGGAAAGAAATGTAGATATTTTTAGTTCACTTAGTTTTTGTTTTGTATGTAGAAAAGTGATCACAGGGACTGATCAGTCAATGGATCATTCAATCAAGGGATGAGTCAATCAATCAATCAACACACCAACCATCCAATCAATCAGTCATACAAGAATCCAACATCTCTGTAAGGTGCAATGGAGGATGGCCATGACCCCATCATACAAAAATGGACATGGCATATAAAGATTTAAAAGAAAACAATGTAAAAAAACAACCAGCCAATTAACTCTTTACCTAACAACAAAATTTTAGACTGGTCAAAATTCAAAATCAGATGCAGATGATAAAATAAATATGACTGAAAAACTGAAATCTCTTTTTTGAAGGGTTTAAAACATTGTGGGAAAAAGAGAAAATGCTGGTTACCAGCATTTTCTCCTTTTCGAACAATGTTTCCAAAAGGCTTCTTTTTCAGGGTTGTTGAAAGTCTGGATGGTATGGTTGTTACGGGAGACCACTCCTTCGTGCATGGCTTCGTCCCGATTTAAATACAATACCTAACAGCTGCATTAGGGAGATATCTCTTTAGCTCAGTGGTTATGGTATTGGTCTTTTAAACCTCGAAAAACGAGGATCTTGTCCGCCATGGGTTTGAATCCCGCCAGATGCGGTTTGTACTGCCCTGCATCTGTTCATTTGTTTCTTTGTTACGGACTTTGTTCGTAAGATGGTAAAGAGTTAAACAACCAAAATAAAAACAAAGACATAGCTAAAACATTCACTAAACATTCAAAATGATTACCTATTGCAAAATATCTCTTTCTTTAGCTTTTTGTTTTCTCCGTTATATTTCTATTTTGTTTTCATTATTCATTAATATTATATTTCATGTGTCTATTTTTAGAAATGTTATGGGGAAAAAAAATGTCGTAATTTAAGCTGGGGGGAATTATTTCCCAGTCACAGTGAATATTTTCCTCCTGCCGAAAATCTGGAACTACTTTTTTAAGTTTTTTAAGTTTTTAAGTTTTAAAAGTGGCATTCATTGACAAAATAATCAGAGGAAATATATAATTTATTTCATCAGCTTGTGGTTAATATGGGGAAATATTTGCCTCAAAAGGGAAAGGTCCGCGAAAATAACTTGTGCCTTACGGCACTCGTTATTTTCGCATACCTTTCCCTTTTGAGGCAAATATTTCCCCATATTAACCATAAGCTGATGAAATAAACTCTATTTTATGCTCTTTCAGCACTTGAGATAATTGACTATCTGATAAGCCCTTTGATACTGTTCTCAAAAGCAGCAAAGCTGTCTTTAACTGCTAAAGACTGAACTCTTTAGCATGCAGTCCTAAGTTCTAAGAACCTTGAGGAGGAAGGCTTTTGAAATCATTTTGGGAAATGGAGAAAATACTGGTAACCAGCCTTTTCTCAATGTACAATGAGGAACAATATTTTCTGCCCTTTTTTTTTTTTAAAGCAAATTTTATCATATAAGCCACATTTGATTTTGTTGTCTGCAACTGTTTTGAATTTGGACAAGTCTAAAATTTTGTTGTCAGGTAAAGGGTTAAATTTTCAAAAGAAAATGAAATTTTAAACTTGCTTTCAAAAAATTTAGTTTGGCTTTAAGGATGAAGTTTGTCTTTCAAAGGGTAGAAAACACTATTTACCAGCATTTTCTCCTTTTACAATAATGTTTTCAAAAGCCATCTTTCGTAGAATTATAAAATCACAGAATTATTTGGTACAGGGCTACAAAGCTTACTATCTTGGTTAAGGGTCCTTTATTCCCCTATATTCTAAATTGTTTTGTTTTCAACCTTCCTGTGTTACAGATTAGAAGCTCTGCTGCTGCTTTATGTATAGATACAAAATTTAAAGGTGAACACCAGAATTTTAAGTTAGAAAAATGTGTTAAAGATGGCACAGGCTCTGGTGAACAGGTAAAATAATTATGATTTTGTTGCTATTTTAACCCTTTACAACACAATTCTGTTTTTAACAACTTGGAGAAAAAAAACTTTTGAAGCATTGTGGGAAAAGAAGAAAATGGTTGTATAAACCAGCTTTGGTCTTTTCCCACAATGTTTTCTATACATACACAGACAAATCCTAACATCCTAGTCACATTTGTTTTTCAACTGTAATTAAATAAATAAAATGGAAAAGTCTAGACTTTTGTGCTTTGGTAATGGGTTAAAACATTGCCAGAAATGGACATTTTATGTTGGTTAAGAAGAAAATGTCAAGGTATTTTCATAGCTGTCTGCATCATCATTGATTTGCAAACTATTGACATTTTCTCACATCTGATTCATTTTTTTATTAGCTCACCTGAGCACGAAGGATGAGCTATTGTGATCACTCACCGTCTGTCGGCGTCCGCCGTCCGTCAGGCGTCCGTCTGTTCACATTTCTTTGTTTACACTCTAGCATCTACAAATATTAACCAATCAGCACCAAACTTGGTCAAAATATATATGACCGTAAGATCTCGGATGAGTTCGATTATGGGTGTAATCGGACCAGAACAACTGGAGTTATTTGCCCTTGAATTAGAAAAAATGCTATATTTGACTTTGTTTATACTCTAGCATCTACAATTATTAACCAATCAGCACCAAACTTGGTCAAAATATATATGACAATAAGATCTCGGATGAGTTCAATTATGGGTGTAATCAGACCAGAACAACTGGAGTTATTTGCCCTTGAATTAGAAAAATTGCTATATTTGACTGTTTACACTCTAGCATCTACAATTTTTAACCAATCGGCATCAAACTTGGTCAAAATACTTATGACTATAATATCTCGAATGAGTTTAATTATGGATCTAATCGGACCAGAACAACTGGAGTTATTTGCCTTTGAATTAGAAAAATTGTTATATTTGACTTTGTTTACACTCTAGCATCTACAATTATTTACCAATCAGCACGAAACTTGGTCAAAATATATATGACCATAAGATCTCAGATGAGTTCGATTATGGGTGTAATCGGACCAGAACAACGAGTTATTTGCCCTTGAATTAGAAAAATTGCTATATTTGACTTTGTTTACACTCTAGCATCTACAATTTTTAACCAATCAGCATCAAACTTGGTCAAAATACTTATGACTATAAGATCTTGGATGAGTTTAATTATGGATCAAATCGGACCAGAACAACTGGAGTTATTTGCCCTTGAATTAGAAAGTTCTGTAGAATAGTTCTTTGTCCGGAGCTTAACTTTGTCATCTCCAGTCCGATTGACTTGAAACTTGGCATTTGTAGTTGTTGCAATATTACGGAGTGCAGTGCAAAAGAACCATAACTCTACCTCGTACTGTCTATGAGTTATTTCCCTTTGATCGTCATTTTTACAGCATTTTCTGCTTGTCCGGAATATAACTTTGTCATCTCAAGCCTGAACATCTTCAAATTTGGTATGCATAATTGTATAAAAATTACGGAGTGCAGTGCACAAGAACCATAACTCTTCCTAGCACGAACTTCGAGTTATTCCACTTTGACCTTCATTTTTATAGCATTTCTTCCTTGTCCGGAGCAAAACTTTGTCATCTTAAGTAGGAATGACATGAAATATGGTATGCTTATTTGTTGCAATATGTGGAAGTGCAGTGCACAAGAATTGTAACTCTACCTCGTGCTGTCTTTGAGTTATTTCCCTTTGATCATCATTTTTACAGCATTTAGTGCTTGTCCGGAATATAACTTTGTCATCTCAAGTCAGAACGACTTGGTATGCATGTTTGTTGCAATATTATGGAGTACAGTGCGCAAGAACAATAACTCTGCCAAGCGCGGATTTTGAGTAATTTCACTATGATCTTCATTTTTACAGTATTTCTTGCTTGTCTGGAACGGAACTTTGTCACCTCAAGTCAAATTGAATTGAGACATGGTAATCATGTATGTTGCATTACCTGCCCTTTGCGATTATTATACCTCCCTGACAACTGGCGGTGGGACGGGCTTATCTTGCGACAATTTGCCGCTCTTGTTTCATTATCATTTGGCCTTGAACCTCGATATTTGGTATTTATCTTCATTGTAGACCTTTACTGCTTAGTACTCAGATGAGCGATATAGGACCATCATGGTCCTCTTGTTCGTTATTTACTTCAAACTTTGGATGGTTTTTTGCTCCACTGGCTAAAAGCCAGCCAGCTTAAGTGATGGCCCTGTGTCTGTCGTGTGTGTGTCTGTGTGTGTCCATCCATGCATTAACTTTTATTTTAATCATCTTTACTCTGAAACTACCCATCGGATTTTGACCAAACTTCACAGAAAAGGTCCTGTCATGGCCCTCTTCAGAAAATGTGGAAAAAACGTAATTCCTATGAAAACTCTTGTTGCTATGGCAATTTTAAAAGTCTTCTTGTGCTAAACCATAAGGCCTAGGGCTACCAAATTGGTGTGTAGCTTCATCTAAGTGGCATCTACCAAGCATCCTAACATAGTTGCCAAAACTGGCCCTGCCCTGGGGGTTACAAGTTTTACATAGGCTTATAGTGTGAAAACTTCAAAAAATAGTCTTGCTCCTAACCATAGGGCCAAGGGCTACCAAGTTTTGCACGTAGCTGTATCTAGTAGGCCTCATCCAAGACAATTCAAATTTTAACTCTTTGGTCAAATTTGGCCCCGCACGGGCAGTCACAAGTTTTACAATGGCTTATCTACTGAAACTTTTAGAAATCTTCTCATTCCTATAAGACTTAGGGCTACCAAATTTGGCATGTGTATTTATCTTGTTCACAGATCTGTACCTAGATTCTTCAAATTATAGACCTGAAATTGAAATTGCCCAACCCCACAAGTTAAAGTTTTACATAGGCTCATATAGTGAACACTTTAAAGATTTTCTTGTCCCTACCCATAAGCTACAGCTGTAATATTTGTTCTAATTCAAATCTATTTGGCCTAGAATTTTAATGTTTGGTATGTATGGTTTATACATATTAGCCAGTGGAGCAATACAGGGCCATCATGGCTGTCTTGTTTCCTTTCTTAACAAGCGAAAGGGGAACCAATGCCAGAAGGGCAGGTCACCCTCACAATATTTTTGAAAGTTATCCTGCTTTTTTTGGACAAAGAATTTTCACTGCAACATGGCACTACCTCCCTTCTATAAAATGTGATATTTCATTGATTCATCTCTTTAAAGCACAATGATGTGAAATAAAGTGTCGAATGAAACAATAGTTATTACTCGTGATGGGTTTGTATGTTCAAGATAAGCACAACCTAAAGTTCTTGCCTTACAGTTTATCCCTTGAGGCGCCTTCTGCAGTTTAACTCTTTACCAAACGAAAAAAAAAATTAAACTGGTCTTATTCTAAACCATCAGCAGAAGACAAATTATATGTTACTTACTTTCATGAAAATTGTCTTTCTAGGGTAGAAAACATTGTGGGAAAAGAAGAAAATGTTAGTTACCAGTCTTCTTGTTTAGGGTCATAAAACTCGGGATTGTGTGGTAAAGAGTTAAGCTGGTTTTGCAGATACTGTAGTTCTAGATCAGACAGCACATTCTGACTGCATAGAAGGTGCAATTTGATCTTAAATCTACACAATCTGCTGTGTTAAGTTACTTCAGCCAAAGTAGACTTGAAATTGTAATAAAATGGTCCATTATTTCATGAATAATAATGTTCAATTTGTTTTTTTGATGCTGTAGGGGTTCTTCTTTGAATATACATGTATTCACCTAGATACATAATACCCTTTTCAGAAAGTAAATTAATAGATGCAGGTTTATTTAAAATTGAGGTATTTGCCCAAGACATCACATTAGGTGTAGTTTGCTACTCTTAACATTTTGAGTTAGCGCCACACAGCATAGTCAACAGATTTCACTCAGATTTTTTCTATTTTCATGTTCTGTATGTACCAATTATCTACTATTGTGCTTGTATACATGCTTTAACTTTTTACCCGACAACAAAATCTAAGATCGGTCCAAATTGAAATCATTGGCAGACAGCAATATAAATTTAACTTGAATGATGGAATTTGTTTTTGATAAAGCAGAAAATATTGTGGGAAAAGGAGAAAATGCTGGTTACCAGCATTTTCTCCTTTTCCCACAATGTTTTCTAAAGGCTTATTTCTCAAGGTCGTTAAAAATCGGGATTGTGTGGAAAAGGGTTAACTGGTAGGTCACTGAATGAATGAAATGGATTTTTTCAAGTAGGGAAAAAAAGCCAATTAATTGCAATTTCAAGGAAGTTGTTCGTAAGCCTGCATGTTTCAATGAAACAAACATTGTAGATTAAAGGTCACTGTATTTTTGAGGCCATCTAATCTCGATCTAGGCTGTCGGCAAAAGCAGCATTTGTTAACCATTCGGCTATAACGATTAAACATGCTATTAACTCTTTACCACATGACAAAATTTTAGACTCAACCAAATTGAAAGCTGTTCCAGACAACAAAATATTTGTAGCTCAAAAGATGACTTCTGCTGTTGATGGGGTACAAAACATTGTAGGAAAAGGAGAAAATGCTGGTTACCAGCATTTTCTCCTTTTCCCACAATGTTTTCAAAAGCCTTCTTGCATAGAGTCGTTAAAACTCAGGATTGTAGGGTAAAGAGTTATAGAAAGCTATTTAGCTTGCTCTCTTTTAAATAGAATCATTACTTTATATTATAATATTTTATATATGAATGAAACAAAAAAAATGCTAATCAAATAAAACGAATATTTTTGGAAATGGATTTTTTTGGTCAGGACAATTAAAACTAACAAACTATCGGAAATGTAGGCTGTAAATTACACTGCACAATTTATGCAGTCTGATCTTGATTTGTTCTACCAGCGAAATTCCATGACTGCAGGCTTAACAATGTTCAGCAGTAAAAGAGGATAGAAATCTGTTGAAATCACTATCATCAGTCCTTAAAGAGATTTAGCTGAGCTGGGATTCAATCTCAGAACCCCTCAATTACGAGCCCTGACTGAGATTCTTGGCTCAGTTGAAAAA
Organism: Hippopus hippopus; assembly: GCA_946811185.2. Lineage (NCBI taxonomy): Eukaryota > Metazoa > Mollusca > Bivalvia > Cardiida > Cardiidae > Hippopus > Hippopus hippopus. The sequence goes on along the minus strand of OX328100.1, from coordinate 18,898,862 downwards.
AAAAACAATAAAGAACACAGCTGATGACTAGTCAGGCATATATTTAACCCTTTACAACACAACCACATTTTAAACCTGTCCAAACCCAAACCATATGCAGATGCCAAATTAAATGTGGCTAAAACTATGTAAATTGTGTTTTGACAGGGTAGGAAACTTTGTAGGAAAAGGAGAAATGCATTTTCTCCTTTTCCCACAATGTTTTCAAAAGGATTCTGCTTCAGGGTCATTAAAACTCAGGATTGAGTGGTAAAGGGTTAACTTTTTAGGTGTAAGACATTTGCTTTTACTTATTTATGGGATCCTGCATGGGTCAGAGGTAAAGTGTAGGACTTGTGACCTGGAGGCCCTAGGTTAGAGCTGCACTGGATCCACTGGATTTTTCATGGGAGTGTCTTTGGGCAAGACACTTCAGAGCCCTAGCCTAGTACTGGTGAAACCTAGGAAATACATGAATATGTGAGCTGTTACTGTTATATGACTGAAATAATGTTAAAACAGGCATAAAACATCAATCAGTCAATTTACTTATTTATGACATTGTTTTTGTAGGACTTTGAATTGACTTGGCATAAAGATATACGACCCAAGAAGAGAACAGTGTGTTTTGATGTTTCCACGTCAGTTAGGAAAGCACCTCTAATTCTATTTAATTGTCATGGAATGGGAGGAAACCAGAGATTTAAATATAACATTGTAAGTATCATTATTTGCTAATGTAAATCTGGGTTCAATGTCTGCTGGTGGTACTGGTTACATTTTAATGTCTGTTAGCAAGGCACTACAGTGGCTCCGACTATTGAAAGACATGAATCAGTTTGCTTAACCCATTACCACACAGCAAAATTTCAGACCTATCCAAATTGAAAGCATTTGCAGACGACAATTTCAAAGTGGCTCAAATGGTGCAATTTTGCTTTGATTGGGTAGAAAACTTTGTGGGAAAAGGAGAAAATGCTGGTTACCAGCATTTTCTCCTTTTCCCACAATGTTTTCAAAAGGCTTCTTCCTCAGGGGTGTTAAAAGTCCTCATTGTGTGGTAAAGGGTTAATCTAGATGTGATATACCAGTATCAAGGAAAAAGGTGGTTTTCTGCCTGCATATGTTACAGTATAGATTCAAGATCAGACTACATTTTCTGTGCTATCTGATTTGATCTACACTGATCACATTAGCAACTCATATTGCTAATTGCACCGTAAGTTTCGATTCATGTTGATTATACATATTTTACGTAGATGTTTTCAGTGTCATCAGCTGTAATCTTTCTCAAGAGAAAAAAAAGGTGAGGCAAAATACTAGGGAGCAAAATACATGAAAATCTGATTTTGATTTTGGAAAACTTGTAGAAAACTAGTCATCTGCCTCACATTTGTTGAGATACAGTGTAACTTTGCTAGCAATCCCGTGTTTTAACTCTATACCAAACGAAAAAATTTTAGACTAGTTGAAATTGAAAGCATTTGCAGACAAAATATAAGTGACTGAAAAATTGAAATTGTTTTGGGAAGGGTAGAAAACATTTTGGGGAAAGGAAAAAATGCTGGTTACCAGCATTTTCTCCTTTTCCCACAATATTTTCAAAAGGCTTCATTCTCAGGGTTGTTAAAAGTCGGATTTGTGTGGTAAAGGGTTAATAAGCGTGTAGAAGAAGTTTTTTATTAGTTTTTTTTTTTAAAGTTGTGGAACAAATCAACAGTAGAATCTTTTTTTATTTGTTGTCTGCAAATGTTTCATATACTAGTACTGACTAGTTTTTATATATTTTTTTCATGTGGTAAAGAGTTAACCCTTTACCAGAAGAGACCGACCCATTTGAAAACAGCGTTAAACACCATACAATCAGTCAATCAGGGGTCCTTAGAACTCAAAATTGCTTTGTAAAGGGTTGATGTACATGTTCTTCATTCTATTGTTTATTATTTCAGAATACGCAGCAACTTTTCCATCCAATCAGTGGACAGTGTTTAGATTGTGATACAGGAAGTCAAGAGTTGTTCATGAATCCATGTGAGGATAGTTTAAACACACAAAAATGGCTGATTTCTAATGTGAATAGAACTGCTGTAGAGAAAGATTTCAACGATCCTCATTGAGATACATCTATCCAGGAGTTTGTTGTAGATTACATCATAATGTGATATCTCATATCTTTAATCCATGGATTAGTAGTATAGCATAGTTCTCTCTTTCATCTTGTGACTTGTATAGACTGGCACTATTCCAGCAAACATAGGTCTAGAGCTCAAGCATGATTTCTTCACAAAAAAGCCTATGTTGTGGGTACTCATTAGAGTTGTTTTAATGAGAACTTTTATGAGTACCCACAATACAGGTTTAACCTTTTACCAAGTGACAAAATTATAGACTTGTCAAAATTGAAGGCATTTGTAGAAGACAAAGGTGGCTCAAATGGCAGAATTTGTCCCTGAAAGAGTAAAAAACATTGTGGGAAAAGGAGAAAATGCTGGTTACCAGCGTTTTCTCCTTTTTCCACAATGTTTTTTTATAAAGACTTCTTTCCCAGGGTCGTTAAAATTCTTGGTGGTTTGGTTAAAGGTTAAGTGAAGGACTGCAAGAAATATTTCTCGTTAAACATCCCAGAATATTACCTCTTTTCTGTACCCATGTGACTCGGAATTTGATATGCTTCAAAAGAGTGCCATAGAAGTTTGATTTCTTTCAACTTGCATCGGATTGCTTTTGTAAATATTTTATCAACGGAAAAATTGCCTTTTCTGATTATAAGCTCGGCTGTTTTCAAAGAAAACAACTAGTTAGTGTCACAGCCCTGGTGTTGACATCTCCGTCATTGTCTTGCAAAAATTTACACATTTTGTGATATCGCTTTTATTACTGAAGATATTTACTTCAAACTTGGACAAGTTGTTAATTGTCAAAAGAGAATGATACAACAGGGGCAGGTTACCATCTATATATTTTTTAAAATAGTTATGCCCCTTTTTTGACGCAAGATTTTTACTGAAAATCAAGTTGCCAAACGTAGGCACTGGCATGCTGTGCTCTTGTCTTTTCCTTTGTCACAGTATGTTCAAAAATGGTCACATGCAGAAGTGTCAATATGTATTTCCAGGCGGTGGTTAATTAAAGCTTCCTGTTTGCGTTTTGAAAGCAGTCGGTTACCAGATGTGAATGAAAATGTGGCAAATGGAAAATTACTCAAGCGATTTCTCATTTCCCTGGCAACAGTTTTTTGCCAAAAAATGAAAAAAAATGTTGGCTAGTGATAGAGTGTTTACTGTTTACCTCACATTCTTAAATTAAACAATAGTGATGAAAGAAGCTTGGGAAAACATTGTGGAAAAGGAGAAAATGCTGGAAACCAGCATTTTCTCCTTTTTACAGTGTTTTCTGCCCATGCTAAGAAAACTCCATTTTCGACCCATATAGAATTTGTTCTGTGCAATTACTTTTTAAGTGGGACAAATGTAAAATTTTGTCAGTGGTAAATTTTAGTAGAGAAGGCGACCATTACAAAGATTTTAAGCCTGGCCTGGTACGTCAGTGGTTAGTGTATCTGACTTGTGACCTGGTGGTTGTGAGTTCAGTATCCACTAGAGGCAAACTTTCTCTGCAGCGATTTTTCTCCTCTCACCTCTGATGCATGTGAGAAAGTAGTCAGTGACTTGGAAAGAAAATTGTGTCAGTACTGGTTAGAGAAAGCCAGGAAACACATGCATAGGTGCACTGACCACTATGATATAACTTTAGATCTTAAAACGGCTTTAAATCCAATACTAACAAACAAAACAAAGATTTTAAACCTAGAAGCAATACTACATATTTCTAGCAAATAGTATCATAGTAAATGGCATCATGTTGTTTGTGTTTGTGTGTGATAACTGAAAACATTACCGACATGTGATTTCTGTAGTTGCCACAATGTTTTCATGAGAGTTTTGTATGAAGTTTTTAAGCTATTATCATCAGCTGATTTTTTGTCAAATACACTGGATATCATCAATTTAGGTAGAAGTCAGCTTTTTCAGATTGATATACGCTGTCTCAGGTAGCTTTTAAAGGGGCCTATTCATATTTTTATAATCATACCAAACTTCAAAAATGTTTTCGCACTGAATTTAGTACGACAGTTGTTAGAAAAATATCTTTTTAAATGATATCTCTTAAAAGTGAAACATAGCCTCATGAGATATATTTAGATTGTGTGCAAAACTTGGCAAAGGCATGTAGGAATGTCACATAGCAAATAACACAAATCACTTACATTGGATCTTATTCAAGGAGATGTAATTATGTCAAATCTAGTCTTAACCCATTACCACACAACAAAATTTTGGAACGAGCCAAACTGAAAGCATTTGAAGTCAACAATTTAAATGTAGCTCAAATGATGATTTCTGTCTTTGATAAGGTAGAAAACATTGATGGAAAAGGAGAAAATGCTAGTTACCAGCATTTTCTCCTTATCCCACAATGTTTTCAAAAGCTTCCTTCCCAGAGTTGTGAAAACCAGGGATTGTTTGGTAAAGGGTTAATAAAAAAGGGACAGAGTTCTTGAACACAAAACAACCATCCAGTAATTAAAGCGCCACCTTCTTTATTGAACATAACCTACCTTCTTTATTGAATGGAACCACCAAGTTTCTTACCCTTTCTAAGAAAAATATAGTTGGTTGTATTTATCAGTGTTCTACAAGAAATTTTAACAGCAAAAAATCTGAATGTGCCCCTTTAACATCAAATCATATGATCTTAGAAATGTATATGCTTTTTCTGTATACCTAGTATTAGTACACGTATCATAATTTTTTCATACATTCCAATTGATGTAATTATAAATTTATATGAGTATTGTCTTGCTTGTAATTTTTTATTTATTTATTATTTCTAAAATTCATGCAAAGGCTCTGATAAAGGTCAGAATTTTCTCCTTAACTTGAAAGATAGTATCAGAATTTTCTCCATAATTCTTTACCAGATTTTAACAAAATTTTACATTTGTTGAAATTGAAAGCCTTTGTGAAAGACAAATTGGATATGGCTCAACTGATGGAATTTGTCTCTGAGTGGGTAGAAAACATTGTGGGAAAAGGAGAAAATGCTGGTTACCAGTGTTTTCTCCTTTTCCCACAGTGGTTTCAAATGTCTTTTTCCTCAGGGTAATTAAAACTCGGGGTTATTTGGTAAAGAGTTGAAGATCAATGTGTTTTTGATAGCCTTATATAGGATGAAAAGGAATTTGTTGGATGAAATTTTATGATTTAGAGTTTTCTTTATAAATGTACACTAACTACATAAAAAACGTACAACACTTGAAAGATAATATGAGATATTGCTTACTTCTTGTTGGTTGTATGAAATTATAAATCATTTTTAGCTCCACTGTGAAAATACGAAATTATAAAGCATTTTCGCTACTGTCTGTGAAGAAAATGTTTAAGTACTGTCATAGACCTGTTGTTGTTTTTGTTGTTGTCATTGTATTGCAATAATTTTGACAGTTACCGATATATTTGTCATTAAAGAAGACATTTATGTCAAACTCAGGCTAGGTATAAATTATCAAAAGTGGGAACCCATACCTAAGGGGTAGGTAACCCCCAAAGTATTGACAAAGTAATGGCCCTTTTTTGAAGTAGAATTTTCACTTAAAAGCAACTGTAGCCAAGCCTTATCACCCACTTGCTGTGCTCCTGTTTTGGCTTGGCTCTGCATACTACCCTAGGCTTAATGTACGTAACATTACAATATAATATGATAATTTATCCAATATTGAAGGCCTCCAGCCCATTATACTTTACATGAAGAATTAAAAGAAACATCACGAGTGACATATTAAATACACCTTGCATAAACTAGGTGTAAAGACAGTGATATTGATCATGATCATTAAATGTGGTTGAACCAATGGAATTTATTCTTGAAAGGCTAGAAAACATTGTGTGAAAAGGAGAAATGCCAGCATTATCTCCTTTTTTCCCCCCCACAATGTTTTCACAAGCTTTATTCCTCAGAATTGTAAAAAGCATCTGATTGTATGATTAACAGTGTATCACATTGTATTAGTATGGTAATGGTTTAGGTAGTGAAAACTTGTTAATTTTTTTTTTTTAGTTTTTGGGAAAAGTGTTTTATTCATAGCAGTATTTATGTACGCATATATGTATATACAAGTCATGAATTTATTATATACCTGTAAATTCTCCGGCTCGGATACAAGTGTCATAAACAGATAAAATAATCACACATAACAGGAAAAAAAATCCTTATCTATACAATGTCAAATATTGTCTCAAATATGGTATGATGATGTATCTCGCATTCTAAATACATACATTGATTTGCTTTGTGATTGTTCAAAATGTTAATGCTATTTTATTAAATTGCCACATATAAAAACAAAGTATACTCCCCACTTAGTAGTTATTTGTTTTATTCTAAATCATATACAAGCACCAGAAAAGTTACTACAATGTAATATTCTGTGTGTATTGTGTCGTGTTTGTAGTAGGTACATATGGAAAATAGTGTTGTAGTAACTTTCCTGGTGCTTGTATTTGATTCGAGCAGGGTGAGAAGTCAAAATTTTCTTGCCCAGCGAGAAAGTTATTCCTATATTCCTTTATTATATAACTACAACTTTCAATGACAAAATGTTGCAATTATAGGCATTTTATTCAAATACAGTAAACAAGTTAACAGTTAACAAGATAAAACAAGTAATGGTTTTGTGGGTATTAACTTCATTTTTATGAATGGCGGATGAATATTATAGCATAACTTATTGACCTATCAAGTAATTAGTAAATTAGTTCAGTATGTAAATACTCCATATGTGAGATAGACATAGACATACTTTATTACGTATACATATACATGTATCTTGTAATATTATATATGATTTTACCATACCTGTGGTCATGTGATGTGTACAATAACAACCCCATAGAATATAACAAAAGCCAATTTCTACCGTTTTACAAAAATATTGAGAAAAAAAGGAGATAGTACTTATACGATAATTAATGAGTAACCCAAACTTGCATAGTACATAGAGAGCACACCTTGAGGGGTGTCGCTGAGCGTGAAATGGACACTATAATTTGTCATTTTGAACTTTACCTTAGAAAACATCTGAAATAATGGAACAGAATAAGGATAGAATGGAGAACGAGACATAAAATTGCTCGAAAATAGTGCTGAGCAAGACAAATACAATGCATAATATAAAACGACTTACAACATTCCGTTGCTAGCTTATAGGCACTAGTCAAATTACTCAATTTGAAACAATGCATTTTTAAAAGTTTCGCAATGAAACATACAACTTAGAAAGGTACGTAATTTAAAACAGTGTGGGGTAGGACGAATAAAATGCGTAATATTAGACAACTTGTAGCGATCCGTTGCTAGTTTAGATACACTAAAACTTACAAATAATACTTAACCCCTGGGCTGCTATGCGTGACTTCAGGACCTTAGGGACACTGTAGATCAAAACCAGACAGCACAAAATGTGCAGTCTGATCTTGGATCCACATTGCCAGATAAGATGTTTCCCCATTAGAATATCTTTGAAAAAAAAGAACAGTGTGATTATTACTATCGTCTTGACACTTTGATTTCACTTATTTATTTAGCAGGCCAAGGCTTATAGTATGTAAACGGGAAATGATTGATTGAATGTTTGGTGTTTAACGCCGTTTTCAACATTATTTCAGTTATTACACATTTGTATTCAACAATGACAATCTCTGTTTTGTTGCACAGGTAATAAAACGGGAAAGGTTTAATAAGATTCTTACATTACTTGAATTAAGTAGCTGTAACAACTTAAACATATTCGGTCGGACGCGGAAATATTTCCTTATGTAGTTTTTACGAAAGTCGCTATATGCTGGACAAATTAGAATAAAATGGTACTCATCTTCAATCTCTCCAGAATTACATACTGTGCAAACTCTGTCAGACCTTTCAATTCTTTGTCTACCATACCTGCCTGATTCAATACGTAAATTGTGGGAGGAAATTCGAATTTTTGTAAGCGTGCTCCTGTTTTTTTTAGATCATCATACCATATTTGGAACTATATGTGACACTCTGTAGATACTGATTTTTTTTTTACTGTCATAATTATGCATTATTTTGTCTGTGTGCAAGACATGTATTTTTAGCAGGAAAAAAAATCTGGTATGTAATGAATCTGAATATGTGAGTAACTTTCCATGTTTGTATATTTATAATACATGAGTCTATCATGTTGTGTTTGCAATAGGTTTATTACAGCAGGGTTTGAAAAGATCTACATAGCTTGAATATGTAAAAGGTTGGGAGTGTTTTACTGTTATTTGGTTTCAGTTGTGTAGGCTTTTTAGTCTAAAATATTTCTGCAATGAAAACTTATACCTTAGGTTTCAGCCTTCGATGCAGTACTGAGATAAGCTTTTGTGATCTACATTTCTGAGATAAGCTTTTGTGGTCATCAAATGTCTTGTTGTTTTATATGTGTTACGGAAAACTTAATGTTTTTCCCCAAAACTTAAGCATATAGTGTTGCTATTTGGTATGTAGTATGTGTATCCTGTATCAAACCTCTACCATTGTTTTTTATGTATTTTAATTTCACCCCCAAGGTCAAAATTGGTATAACCTAGAGGTCATATCTTGGATATAGAACTATAGTAAGAAGAACTTTAAAGGTCTTCTTGTCCTAAACCATTTTGTTTTTCTGTTTATTTATTTCTTAAGAAGCTAGGTGTGATTGAAATGCATTATCTGTGACCAAATTATATCCCTTGTGTCAAAAATGGCTCAGAGATAAATTGTCTAAGGGGATTATAGGTGTTAGATATCATCAGAATGCCCAAATTTCAGATGGGTGGTGTAAGGGGAATTACGTTCCACATTGTTATGAATGTTCTCTTGCCTTTCCTAAATGAAGTAGAAAAAAATGTAAAATTAATAGTAATATAATAGAAAATTTATATCTTTTTAACCCTTTACCATATGACCAAGTTTTACTTCTGGTTCAAATTGAAAACGATTTGCAGATTAAATGTGGCTCAAATGGCTAATCTGTTCATGAATGGGGAGAAAACATAGTGGGAAAGGAGAAAATGATGGTAGCCAGCATTTTCACCTTTTCCAACAAGGTTTTCAATTGCCATTTTTATAGGATTATGAATATAAAAAAACAGGATTGTTTGGCAAAGGGTTATGATCGTTATTACATAATCTCTGTTCCAAAACAACGGTGCACAAGATGTGTTCTTTATTTATATTTTATATTTCAGTTAATGCTGATTGATAATATTGTGTAGTACCTTGTTTTTGTTATTTTGATATTGCAAGTATTCCATTGTTAGTAAAGGATAATGGTGATTGTGTTTCACTCCTATATAAATAAAAAAAAACCCAAAAAATACACAGAGAAGATATGAATTTAACAATTATGGTATATCTAGGAATGTATGGAGCAGTTTATAAGATTTGTTAAAAGTTGTATTTCATATACATGTATTTGTACATGAAAATATTTTGATTTACCCTTAGTAATGGACATACTTTTGCCGCTATGCCATAGCTCTAGATAACTCAAATCGGATTAGAATCAAGGTATTGCTTCAAACTCTTAGGTCAATAATAATGTCATTATTTTTGTGAAAATAACTATCTAGTGAGTGCTGGTAGTTCTTTGCCACAAAATAAATTGCATCATATGTGCCACATTTAAATTGTCAAACACCTCTAATTTTTACACAGGTAAAATGTTAACCCTTTACCACATGAACAAAAATGTATACTTATCTGAAAGCATTTTCAGACAACAATTTAAAAGTGGCTAAAATGCTATAATTTGTCTTTGATAGGGTGGAAAACATTTTTGGAAAAGGAGAAAATCCTTGTAACCAGCATTTTCTCCTGTTTTCAAATCACTTCTTATGCAGGGTCATTGAAAGTCAGTATTGTGTGTAAAGGGTTAATACATGCACTATTTGGCACGTGAGTAAGCTGTATACAAATGAGAATGAGAAGTTTTCTTAGTGAATTTCTCAGGAAGATGTCAACCCATATGGGCAATCAGAACTGCTGCTTCAGCTTCCATTCAAGACAAGTCTTGTCAGGCAAGTTCCTTACTCTCTGAAATCATTGCATTAATTATATGGCATGTTTAGATAACTGTGATTCCACCGTATTTAGAAACAGGTTTTGTTTGCTTTTATTTCTTTAAATGGATGTATATGGCTCTTCTGTAGCTTCAGTGAGTGCAAAGTGCTCACATCAATTTCTCCTTTTCCCACAATTTTCCTACCCTTTTAAAGGAAAAACTTCAGCTGTAACACATTTATCATCTGTCAAATGCTGTCAATTAGGAAGAGTCTGGAATTCTGTTATTTGTTAAAGAATTAATACTTTACCACACAATCCAGGTTTTTAACAACCTTGAAAGGAGGGATTCTGAAAATGTGGGAAGAATTTGCTAGCTACCAGCATTTTCACTTTTTCCCATTATGTTTTCTAAAACTTTTTTTTTTCAGGGTTGTTAAAATTTTGGATTGTGTTGTAAAAGGTTAAAGTAAAAGATATACTTAGTAATGGTTTATCCACCTTTAGTTGTTTCATCCACCTATATTTACTTTACTGTTATTTTTATTTTTTTGCTGTTATTGTACCAAAGAGTTTGTTGTACAACAGATTTGTTTTTTGTATTTCTTTTACTTGTCCCAGAAATTAGAGCTTTAATACTAGTATATGAATTAATATGGTTTTGCCAGTTCAGATGTTTGAATATAACACTGTTTCTTATAAGGAAGTTTTTTAATGAACAACCTATGAAAAATCATAGAGAAAGAAGGAGAAATTTATCAAAAGGAGTGATTTCTTATTTTCACATAATGTTTTAGTAAGATCATTCCTTTTTTAGATTCTGGTCTGAGATTTAAAATTTGTACTGAAATTTCAAAATGCAGATTATGTCTATCAACCACTTACCACACAATGATGCATTTTATTTAAAGAACAAGGCTTTTGAAATCATTCTGGGAAAAGGACAAAATGCTGGTAACCAGCATTTTGTTCTTTTCCCACAATGCTTTCTCCCTATCAAGGCCTTTTAAGCTGCATTAATTTTTTTGTCTGTAAAGGCAAAAGTTTAAACATGTCTAAAGCTAACCCTTTACAGTACGACAAAATTTAGACTGGTCGAACTTGAAAGTATTTGCAGAGGACTAATTAAATGTACTTCAAAAATTAAAACTTCCTTTAGAACAGTAGAAAACACTCTGGGAAGAGAAGAAAATGCTGTTTAGCGGCATTTTCTTCTTTTCCCACAAAGTTTTCAAAAGCCTTCCACCTCAATGTTGTTATAATACAGTATTGTGTGGTAAAGAGTTGTAGAATTTCTTGGTTCCTATTCATAGACACAACAAGACTTTGAATTTGAAAGCAAGAGAAAATTGTAAATGTCTACTACATGAACTGCGACGACATATATCACTGTCTGCTGCAGAAGAGATATCTAAAGGCAATGCTTTATGATTATATTCTAAGGTTTGATTTGTGTTCTTTGATTTTTGTAATCATGTAAATATCACGTGATCATTTTATACAATGTACATGTATTCAGTGTTGGTTCACTTACTTCTGAAAAATTGTTACACATTGTTTCAAAATATTTATAATTAGCATAATCTAAGGTTTAATACAGGAATGTGTATCGATGCTGAAAGAGATATTGCTTGTCAACTCTATACAACTTGATCCTGAATTTTAATGACCCTGGAGAGGACAGCTTCTGAAAACATTGTGGGAAAAGGAGAAAATGCTTGTATTAACCAGCATTTTCTCCTTTTCCCACAATGCTTTCTACCCTCTGAAAGACAAATGCCACAATTTGAGCCACATTTAATGTCCTCTTCAACTGCATCCAGTTTCGACCAGACTGGTATTTTGTCATATTTTGTTGAGGAGTTCAAGCAATTTCTCCTATTACCACATTGTTTTCAAAAATACTACTTGATGAGAGGAAAAGAGATGTCTAGGTGTTTATATGATATGCTTAAAAGTGTAAATATCAAATTTTCATTTACATATGAGTTATGCTCTGTGAAAAGGAGGCTTAATGCATCTGCAAAAAAAATAATATCGACCATTGTGTTTTTTGTGAAATCTGAAAGTCTGTTTTATTTTGAAGCTTTCAACCCCTTACCACACAAACCTGTGTCTTTAACAACCCATAGGGAGAAGCTTTTTGAAAACATTGTGTGAAAAGAAGAAAATGCTGTTTACCAGCATTTTCTCCTTTTCTCACAATGTTTTCTACCCTTTCATAGACAGATTTCATTGTTTGAGCTGCACTCCATTTATCGTCTGCAAGAACATTTAATTTAGACCAGTCTAAAATTTTGATGTTGGTATAATGAATACATGTATATGAATTGATGTTAACACTGTAACAACAGGAGAAGTTAATAATTACAAGTATTTCCTGTTTTTTATCTGCTAAAATGCAGTTTGCATGAATACGTGAACTCCTACCCTGCTAAATAAGTGAAATGAAACAAAGCCAATAGGAAAAGCCCAATGTTTACTCTTTCAAGGTTTTTTTTTTTTTTTCCGCTTTTTGCAGAGTGTGGATGATATGTCTATATTTGACTGTGTAGAATAAAGAGCAGACTACACGTTCTGTGCAGTCTGATCTTGATCTGCACTGAACACAAAAGGTCAGTGAGTCGCACTTAGCAGCCTAAGGTTTAAAAGATTTAGCAGGAGATGATTTATTTTTCACATTAAATGCTGCAAATGTAGCAACCATGATTGTCATCATGTAGTATTTTTTCTTTTCAACATTATTGCAACGATGTGTAAATACAGGGGTTAAACCAAGGACAAAAAATAAATGAGCCATGCTCTGTGAAAAAGGTGTTTAATGCATCTACAAAAAAACAAACAAAAAAAAAAAAGTGTCCAGCCAAGTCTGACCTATGTAGAAACTTTTTGCTTATGATAAATTTTCAGTATGTCAAAGGACAATTCTGCCGCAGGGTTCAGTTGGTTGTTGAGCAAAATGGGTTTTATGGATCCATAATCATGTGATGACTTGCTTGGTAAAATGGTATCATTGAGATGCATCGGGCCCCCTTTTGCCAGAGAGTGGCTAAAATGTTTACAAAGAAGTTTATTTGTTTTATTTACTCTTAGCTTGTATTCACTCAAAAGAGACGCCAAAGTCTTGATACTTTGTGTAACGACAAAATTTTAAACTCGGCCAAATTGAAAGCATTTGCAAACAACAAAACAAAATTGGCTTAAATGATGATTTCTGTCTTTGAAAGTGTAGAAACATTGTGGGAAACAGAGAAACCAGTAACCAGCATTTTCTCCTTTTCCAACAATGTTTTCCAAATCCTTGTTCTTCAACGCCATGAAAAGGTGATTGTCTGGAGAGTAAACTGTACCAGACAACAAAAGTTTTGTCTTGTCCAGCCTAGCAAATTAGATACGACTCAAATGGTGGAACTTGTAATTGAAAGGGTAGAAAATACCATGAAAAAGGGACAAATCAGAGTGACTAGTACTTTCTCCTTCAAAAACAATCCTCAGGGGTTATGAAATCAAAGGATGTTTGATAAAGGATTCAGCAGTCCCAAAGGCAAAAAGTACAATAAGTGCTTTGCTTGTAAAGGTCTTTTCTAAACTATTTACTAAGCAAATTTTTTAGGTTAGAACAAATTGAAAGCAGATGACAAGATGTAGCTCAAATTATTTCTGTCCTTAAAATGATAGAAAAAATTGTTGGAAAAAGAGAAAATGCTGGTTACCAGCATTTTCTCCTATTTTCCACAATGTTTTCAAAAGTCTTCTTCAGGGTGTTAAACTTGGAATTGGGTTGTAAAGGGTAAAACTATTCAGTATTAACTCTTAACCACACGGCAAAATTTAAGACCTATCCAAATTGAAAGCACTTGCAGACGACAATTTTATAGTTGCTCAAATAACGCAACTTTTCTTTGATAGGGTAGAAAACTTTGTGGGAAAAGGAGAAAATGCTGGTTACCAGCATTTTCTCCTTTTCCCACAATGTTTTCAAAAGGCCTCTTCTTCAGGGTCGTTAAAGGTGTCATTGTGTGGTAAAGGGTTAACAAAATATGTATCTAATTAAAAAAATAATCAAAGTGAATACAAAGAGGCAAGTGGTCCAATCACAAGAAACAAGGGCATACAATACATACCACAAGATAAACCAATGAAAACTGTTTTAAGACTTTAATCAATGTGAAATAGCCATAAGCTGAATAAAACATGGCCGCTAATATATTATATTTCATAAATACATGTCTAGATGGAACTGAGATGAGTAAAAATGTAACAAACATGCTAAAATGATAACATAATACACACAAATAATGAAAACATGTATAAATTTTCTTGACCTTTTGAAAAAAAAAAAATTCTTATGGATCTGTTTTGTTTTCTCAAAGAGAGGGGGAAAAAAAACTTCACTTCCTGACTGAAGAAGAAAAAGACCTTATTTTGAAGTTTAATCTCAGAGTGTCAAGTTATGAGTAAATGTAAATGGATTTATTCCAATACAAATTCAGATACTAGTAATACTATAGAAGGAATGCAGTAACTTTTCTTTAAAAGGATTTCATTTGTCTATCAAAAACCTGACTCACTCAGCGCTAGGTATAAAAGCTTGAGCTCTTCACTAGTGAAATGCAAGCCGAAGAAAGTCAAGACAGATTTTTACGCCAAAAGCTTGACAAAACTAGCCAAAGAAATACATCCAAGATCAGACTGCATTTTGTGTAGTCTGATTTTGATCTATGCCATCCCCAAAAACCTTTATTTTCGCTTCAGGCACTGTAAGGGTTAAAAACTTTCTCAAAACCTTTAGTCAGTTTCTGGGCTGTCAGTGTTTCTTTTGATAATTTGTTATCCCAGTCAAATTGCCCAATGTATGAGTAGATCTAGTTCAATTGGATCCAGATCCACAGTCTGTCCAGGATAGATTATAGTTCTAATTTACTGGAGTTCTGTAACAGTCTAGTATAGATTCATAATCTAATTTGGATTTGGCAGATTGAAATTCTGCCCAGGCTAAATTGAAATTCTTCACCTACCTAAACCTGTCTGCTTAACCCTCAACCACACAATTCAGTTTTAATGACCCTGAAAAGGAACGCATTTGAAAACAATGTGGGAAATGGAGAATGCTGGTAACCAGCATTTTCTCCTTTTCCTACAATTTTTTCTACTCTATTGAACACAGAAATTATCACTTGCACTACATTTATTTTGTCAGCTGCGAATACATTCAATTTTGCTGAACCTAAAATTTTGTTGTTTGGTAAAATGTTAAGCTGTTTAACTCTTTACCAAACGACAAAATTTTGGACATGTCCAAATTGAAAGCATTTGCAGACGACAAAATAAATGTGACTGAAAAATTGAAATTTGATTTAGGAAGGGTAGAAAATATTGTGGGAAAAGGAGAAAATGCTGGTTACCAGCATTTTCTCCTTTTCCTACAATGTTTTCAAAAGCTTTCTTTCTCAGGGTCGTTAAAAGTCGGGATTGTGTGGTAAAGAGTTAAGTAAAAACTTTGCTAAGACTAAAGAGGAAACTAGTATATTCAACAAAGAACTCACATTTATCAATTCACAGGTAACATTTTAAGTCATTTACATCGTGAAATAATCATATTTTGACTGTTATACTGTCAATGATTCCGATTCACTTTGAAAAAGTCTTACTGTTTTGTGACTTTTCTAAAATGACTTAAGAAAATAGAATGGTTTATTTTTTTCTTGCAAACAACCTAGATGAGATAGGTAGGTGAGAACTTGAAGCAAAAAGAAGTATTGTAGGTCAAAAGAATAATCTAATCTTTGGACAATACAATCCAACACTTTTTTGAGGTGAAACGGCTAAATTGGCCTTAAATTGTAATATTCAAAGTTTTGTTTCACTTACAAAAATCTTCTGATTAAAAGAACGAAACAACAAAAACTAGACTTGTTCATACTGAAAATGCTTGCAGATGGCAAGGTAAACAAAGCTAAAATAATGGGATTTGTCTTTGAAAGGGTAGAAAACATTGTGGGAAAAAAATTAGAAAATGCTGGTTACTAGCATTTTCTCCTTTTCCTACAATGTTTTAAAAGCTTCCTTCCTCAAGCTCTTTAAATCTCACAGAAGTTGGGTACAGGAATAAAAATTGGAAAAAGACTTGTAATCCATCTACAGTTGTTTAACAGGAGCTATTCAGATTTTCACGATAAAAACCAAACTTAATGACTTACCACTGCATTATGCAGGGTGACAGCTGGCAAATTATAAGTGAGGAACGAAAGACAACAGTGAGAAAAAACATTTTTCTGTGGTATTTAGTTTAACCCTTTAACAAACAGTCCCTGGTTTTCACGATCCTAGGAAGGAGAGCTTTTGAAAACCTTGTGGGAAAGAAGAAAATGCTGGTAACCAGCATTTTCTCCTTTTCCCACAATGTTTTCTACCCTTTCAGACACAAATTTTATAAATTGAGACATTTAATTTGTTGTCTGTGAATGCTTTCAATTTGGACAAATCTAAAATTTTGTCGTTTGGTAAAGAGTTAATAATGGGCTACATAAACTCTTAAGGTATTTTTTTGATTTCACACTACAGTATTGCAAGACTTGTGGGAATGTCACATAATCAATAACACATGTCATGTCCATGGCGAGGATTTTTATTCAAATCAGTATGATGATGTCATATCTGATGAATTTAAAATAGACCTAGTTGCCAAAAGCGAAGCAACCATCCCGTTATCGAAACACCCAAAAGAGTATCTTTTTACTGAATTTTACCATACAATTTATGTGATTGCAGAGAAAAATATATCTAGTTGTTGGTATGGCTATTTCACAAGAAATTTTTGCGGCATGAAAACTAAATAGCTCCCTATAAACATCCGTATAAGAAGAGTATTTGTGACTATGGCCAGTAATTTTATTGTAATGTCATATAAAAGCCTCAAGGTGACAGCTGCAATAATAATGATAGTAATCCAATAATTGAAATATCATAAATATGAATAAACAGTCTATGATCCCAAAGGCAATGTCTAGCTTGCTTGTTTCATCTTCTCTAGGATGGGAATTATCATGTCGAATCTTGGACGTTTGCCTGGGTCCTCATTCATACAGATCTTCAGCAGACGTAAAATGTGTGGAGAAATACCAGGAGGTATCGAAATGCGCAGACCTTCAAGTGCAACCTGAAATATGCAAAACAAACTTCTTAGGATAACCAGCAAAATGGAAGACTCATTCCTATATCTACTGATCCTGTGATTTTATCGACCTGAGAGAGAGAGCTTTTGATTGATTGCATGGTGCTTAATTCTTTACCAACAACAAAACTTTAAACTTGTCCATTTTGAAAGTATTTATAGACACTAAAATAAAATATTGCTCAAATGATGATTTCTGTCTTTGAAAGGGTAGAAAACACTGTGGGAAAGGAGAAAATGCTGGTTACCAGCATTTTTCCTTTTCCCACATTGTTTTCAAAAGCCGCCTCTTTCAGGGTTGTTAAAAGTCGGGATTGTGTGATAAAGGGTTAATACTATTCTCCACACCTATCCATGCTTTCCTGGAGTTTCTTTTGCCATTACTTTAGACAATATTCTTCTAAGCCGCTGGCTGAATTCCCACATAATCATTGTTGTGAGAGAGTAGCGAATTATGTTGCAATGACTATCACCAATCTTCAGAAAGAAATTAGTTGAGCATGGGAAGAAAATTGCACACAGTACTGGTAACAGAAACTCAAGAAAAGCATAGATAGGTGAACTGGCTGCTGCAATATAACTGAAAAAAAGTTGAAAATAGTATTAAACACTATACAATCCATTAATCAAAAGCTTTCTTGTTCTGGGTTATAAAATCCCAGGATCAACCTGTACATACAGTCATCAATCTTTTCCTACAATGCATGATCAGAATGCATGTTACAAGCTTCCTTTTCTTGATGAACATTGCCTATAAAAGCTACTAAAATCCCCTTGGGCATAGAGAGGATTGAACATGTAACCTATTTACCTTCATTCCTATTTCCATGGACGTTAAATCAGCAAAAGGCACTTCCCTGGTTTCCAGTTCAAATAGTAGTATTGCAAAACTCCACATATCAGCAGATTTCTGGTTCATCTCTTCAGGTTTTTTCTGTAAGGCTGTAAAAAATGACAAATAATCATATATTTCTTAATACAAATTTTGGTAACCTTCTGCACTTTATTTCAATCATTAAGACTTCCCGTTCCCCTCCCCCTCCCAAATTATTCAGTGTAGTGTATATTTACTCGAGAAAATACTCCCAATCTGATCTCGGATTAACATTTCAAAGTCCTAAAATCTGTTACCTTTTCAGAAGCCCTTCAGTGTGATCTTAATTACAGTTTGAGAGAGATAATGTAAATGAGCTTATGCAAACATGTCCAAGATTTACACCTGCTACTCTACTGTTATCTTTAAAAAAAAAAAAAGTCTCAATCTCTCATGAATGCAGACAAAGTTTGAACTTAAAGATTTGGCACATACATAATTACATGTATACCTTTCTTTCATGATAAGACATTTTTTCAATCTATGTCCACCTAGGATTTATACAAATCCCTCTCCATGTTATAGTGCTTCTTCAAGAAAAACAGTTTAGCAAGTTACCTTAAGCAGATGTCTCTTTCATCTTGCTGCATGCAGATCATTTTAATATGGGTGGCACACTGGAAAAAGGGAGTTTAATGCATCCCCGTAATGCATTATACCCAAACATTTCATATTGTCATGGATCTATAAAATACATTCTGTTGAACACTTCAATGAATCATGATGTAGACTGGTCCTTTGATGTGCAGAAAATTGACCAAAAGCAAAAAGTTTTGACCCAGGTCAGCCTGGGCAAAAAGTGCAGGCTGACATGGGTTGACACTTTTTGCAAATGCAATAAACCCTTTTCAATGGAGCATTGCTCAAACCTCACTTTTGTGGCAATTAAAAATTGCAAACTGTCATAAAGTACTGAACCTTATGTTGAATATCCCTATTATATAAAAGTTTTCATCTCATTTTTTTCCAAGGTAGTGAGTTTGAGGTTATGAATTTAAGTAAGGATAGAATGCCTACCTTCTGGAGCCATCCAAGCTGGTGAAAACAGTTTTCCTTTCTCGTGAAATGAGAACTTATAATCTGCCATGTTGATTCTAGCTGTTAAATCTTCATCAATCTACAACACAGTATTAAAAAAAGTATTAGAATAGGAATCCCCCCTTGTATTCCTGTTTGTTATATTCATGTCATTTCATGGAAAACACTAAACTTTAGTCTTAGAGAGCTAAAAAAAATTATATGATATGCATGTACATGTATTTCATTCAGGAAAAAAAAAAACACAACTTCAAGGGAAATTTGCCACACCATTCAACATTGCAAACAGTGTAAATCCATCATCATACTTAACATTACACTGTGAAAAAAAAAAAAAGTCTGATCTTGATGTATGAATTATTTGCAAGGATAATTTTACCTGTGCTTAGTGGCCCATGAGTAAACACCAGAAATTCTTATAATTTATTAGATAATTACATAAGAAAACTCTTATAAAGGAGAAATGGCTTGTTAAGAGCTGCACATCCTTTTGCCACAATGGCTATTTCTATGTGAATATTTCCTGTCAGAAAGAAATGAGACAAATGATAGATGACATTTGCGGACGGCTATTTCTACTTAAATATTGTATGTAAAAGAATTTGTATGTTGTCAAATACTTTCCATCGAAGAATTTATGTGGTGATAAATATCATTTTCTGTTAGTCCAAGCCAGTACCTACAAATAAAACTGAACGAACATGCCCACCAAGGCAAATACCCAGACTATAAAATATAACAGAGAATAGAAAAGAAGGGTAGTAAGTTACTAATTAATGTGTTATGTTCACTGACAATATACATAATACTAATCAATAAAACTAACTCTGTTCATAAACTCATTAACTCCTTGGACAAATTTCTTTCAGACGACTGCTGCAACAACAAAAAGGTCACTGGCAGAAAGCCATGAGAACATGGGATGGATAACTTTCCTTATAAAACACATCCCTCTCAACTCATGTATCACCATTTAAATTTACCGTATGTCTGTGCCATAAACTGTTCTAAAAACATTGAAAAAAAAAGGAAACAATTCTTGTAACAAGCCCTTGCTCCTTTTTCTATCCATATTCTCACATAATTCAAGCAGGGCTTATTTTGTTTCCTCATATTTTTTCTTCACGCCATACGGAAACCTGTTTTATTTAGAAGCGAATATCATGGTCATTTGTGAAATATTGAAACAGAGAAGAGTGACAGAAAATACATGACTGTAGCCAGTAAGATTGTGATTCTAAATCACCTACATGTTTTTTATAACAAAACTTTAACTTTTTCAAAGTGCAATTTTATGCTTATTTCTTTACCAAACAAGTCCTAGTCTTATTTATGTATCCTGAAAAAGTCTATCCAACACATTGTGGAAAAAAAAAAAGAAGAAAATACTGGTAACATGCATTTTCTCCTTTCCAATAATGTTTTCTTGCATTCAAAGGATGAATTTCAGTTTTTGGGTCTCATTTACATTGTCCTCTTTAACCCTTTACCACACAATGACGCTGTTTAATGCCCCTGAAGAAGAGGCCTTTTGAAAACATTGTGGGAAAAGGAGAAAATGCTGGTAACCAGCATTTTCTCCTTTTCCCACAAAGTTTTCTACCCTATCAAAGAAAAGTTGCGTCATTTGAGCCACTATGAAATTGTCGTCTGCAAATGCTTTCAATTTGGATAGGTCTTAAATTTTGCCGTGTGGTAAAGGGTTAAATGCTTTCAATTTGGACATGTCTATAATTTGTTGTTTGGTAAACCGTTAATTATACTTTTTACTATAACAATGTATTGTTACATGAATGAGATTCAGTTATGGTGAAAATGAGAAGAAATGCATACAAAATATACTCACTTACTCTGTCCCAATCAACACTATTTTAGACTGGTTCATACCAGCATTTGCACACAACAAAAAAAAAACAAGAGGACCATGATGGTCCTATATCGCTCACCTGAGTACTATGCAGTAAAGGTCTACAATGAAGATAAATACCAAATATTGAGGTTCAAGGCCAAATGATAATGAAACAAGAGTGGCAAATTGTCGCAAGATAAGCCCGTCCCACCGCCAGTTGTCAAGGAGGTATAATAATCGCAAAGGGCAGGTAATGCAACAAACATGTTTACCAAGTCTCAAGTCAATTTGACTTGAGGTGACAAAGTTCCGTTCCAGACAAGCAAGAAATACTGTAAAAATGAAGATCAAAGTGAAATTACTCAAAATCCGCGCTTGGTAGAGTTACTGTTCTTGTGCACTGTACTCCATAATATTGCAACAAACATGCATACCAAGTTTGAAGTTATTCTGACTTAAGATGACAAAGTTATATTCCGGACAAGCACTAAATGCTGTAAAAATGATGATCAAAGGGAAATAACTCAAAGACAGCACGAGGTAGAGTTACAATTCTTGTGCACTGCACTTCCACATATTGCAACAAATAAGCATACCATATTTCAAGTCATTCCTACTTAAGATGACAAAGTTTTGCTCCGGACAAGGAAGAAATGCTATAAAAATGAAGGTCAAAGGCGAATAACTCCAAATTCGTGCTAGGAAGAGTTATGGTTCTTGTGCACTGCACTCCGTAATTTTTATACAATCTTGCATACCAAATTTGAAGATGTTCAGGCTTGAGATGACAAAGTTATATTCCGGACAAGCAGAAAATGCTGTAAAAATGACGATCAAAGGGAAATAACTCATAGACAGTACGAGGTAGAGTTATGGTTCTTTTGCACTGCACTCCGTAATATTGCAACAACTACAAATGCCAAGTTTCAAGTCAATCGGACTGGAGATGACAAGGTTAAGCTCCGGACAAAGAACTATTCTACAGAACTTTCTAATTCAAGGGCAAATAACTCCATTTGTTCTGGTCCGATTAGATCCATAATTGAACTCATTAGAGATCTTATAGTCATAAGTATTCTGACCATGTTTGATGCTGATTGGTTAAAAATTGTAGATGCTAGAGTGTAAACAAAGTTAAATACAGCAATTTTTCTAATTCAAGGGCAAATAATTCCAGTTGTTCTGGTCCGATTACACCCATAATCGAACTCATCTGAGATCTTATGGGCATATATATTTTGACCAAGTTTCATGCTGATTGGTTAATAATTGTAGATGCTAGAGTGTAAACAAAGTCAAATATAGCAATTTTTCTAATTCAAGGGCAAATAACTCCAGTTGTTCTGGTCCGATTAGATCCATAATTGAACTCATCCGAGATCTTATAGTCATAAGTATTTTGACCAAGTTTGATGCCGATTGGTTTAAAATTGTAGATGCTAGAGTGTAAACAAAACCAAATATAACAATTTTTCTAATTCAAGGGCAAATAACTCCAGTTGTTCTGGTCCGATTACACCCATAATCAAACTCATCTGAGATCTTATGGTAATATATATTTTGACCAAGTTTGGTGCTGATTGGTTAATAATTGTAGATGCTAGAGTGTAAACAAAGAAATGTGAACGGACGGACGGACGCACGGACAGACGGACGGACGCCGACGGACGGTGAGTGATGACAATAGCTCATCCTGAGCACTTCGTGCTCAGGTGAGCTAAAAAAAACACCATTCAAATCATTGGACTTGTCATTGAAGAAGTGGTAAACATTGCTGAAAAAGGGAAAAACACTTCACCAGCATTTTTTCCCTTTCAAACTATGTTTTCAAGGCGTATCTTCCACAACGTCATGAACATATTGGATCACTACGTAAAAGATTAACTCTTTGATTGCTTAACCCTTTACAAAACAACCCCAGACTTTTACGCCCCTTAGGAAAAGGCCTTTTGAAAACATTGCAGGAAAAGGACAAAATACTGGTAACCAGCATTTTCTCCTTTTCCCACAATGTTTTCTACCCTGCCAAAGAACTTTTGTTCAATTGTACCACTTCCAAATTTGTAATGTACAGATGCTCTCAATTGGGAAGGGCCAAAAATTTGTTGTTTGGAAAACGGTTAACTAATGAAACTCTAAATGTATGCATTCTTCCCAGATTATCTAAAAAAAATATCTGACAGTGTAGATTAAAGAATAGACTGTACAATTTGAGTGGTCTGATCTTGAACCTGCACTGTAACAACAAAAGATCATTTCCTCAGCAAGCACCCAATCAATCTTCATAAATTGGTGATAGTTGATTCTAAACAACAAAAATACTAAAAAGAACTATTGCAACCACATAGACATTTATCATCAGTGTACTAATGATATCAATCACAACTGTCAAATCTGAAACCATGAAATAAATTTTATCAGAGTGTTAGACATGGGGAAACAATCTCCAAAACAAGCCTTGAATTTTTAGCATGATAAAAATAACTTTAGCTGCTTCTGCAGAGAGCACATATTATGATCAGACTGGACAAACTGTGTACCCTGAGCCTGGATCTGCAAGGCCCAAATATTCTACAAGATAGCCAAAACATCCTAGAATTTTGCAGTGCTCTTACCCTTTCCTAGACCTTAGATTTTCTATTTATCTACTTTGCAAATAAACTAACTTGAACTTCTTCCTACTGGCGTGACTGTTTATATCTTAATTTAAAAAAAAAAATTTTACTTAGATTACATTCTTTGGAGAAAAATGGATAAAATTTCCCTTTATCTAACCTCTGAAGGCATAACAATGAATGAATCATTCAATGGCTAGACTCTTTACCAAATGACAAAATGAACCCTTTACCAAACAACAAAATTTTAGACCTATCCCAATTTGAAACATGCTACATCAGACGATAGATTAATGTGACTCAAATGATAAAACTTGTCTTTAGGAGGGTAGAAAACATTGTGCGAAAGATTCTAGACTTCTTAAAATTGAAAGCATCAACCAAAGATGAATTCTAAATGGATGCAATTGAAGCAAAGTTCTTTGAATGGGTAGAAAACACTGTGGGAAAAGGAGAAAATGCTGGTAATCACCATTTTCTCCTTTTTCCCACAATGTTTTCAAAAGTTTCATTCCAGGGTCTTTACAACTCTGGATTGTTTAGTATAGGGTTAAATGGTAAAATGGTATCAATGGCAAAGAGATCATGAACTGCAAACATGATGAAATGGTAAACAAAATATAACAAAACAAAAACAACCAAAAAGTCATGTCATATATCAAATTGTATCTCATAGGAAAAAATTGTCCAATCTGAATTATAAGTATCATAATTATGTAACTTGAAAATATCTTTTCATAGTGTTATGCAAAAAATCTTGTATGATTACTTTTTCCTGGAGTTTCTTTTAGCAGTACTTCACTCAATATTCTTCTAGAGCCACTGGCTGCTTTTCCAAGTAACCATCATTGAAATAGTGACAAGCTGTAAGCATGTAGTGAATCCTGTGGCAATGACTGACTATCATTAATCCTTGGAAAGAAAATGGCCAAGCTGGGAATTCGAACCAGCAACCTGGTTTCAAGCCCTGTAAATTACTGACTGCGCCTCCCAGCTTGGTTCCTTGAATTCAAAGAAAAATTTAGAGTTTTTAACATATGATGTGTTTTCCCTGAGATACAATTATTTCTGCATACCAATAAAAATTCATCTCAAAACATCTCATACTACGGACAGGGACAGGATATTTTCTATGGAATAAAATTTTCAGAACAAAACAGGCAATCACGCAATTCCCATTCTTTTCACACTAGGTGAAACGTTTCCATTCCAATTTTTTACCCCAGTAATAGTCCCATCAGGGGCACGGTATTTGGGGTCATCAATATTAATCTTTGCCAGGTCCTCATCAATCTAGAATTTAAAGCAAGCTGAAAGACTTGGAGTAAATAACAAAGCCTTATTTGTTAACTCTTTACCACACGGCATTATTTCAGACTTGTCCAATTTGAAAGCATTTGCAGACGACAATTTCATAGTGGCTCAAATGACGCCATTTTTCTTTGATAGGGTTTCTCCTTTTCCCACAATGTTTTCAAAAGACTCCTTCCTCGAGGTCGTTAAAAATCGGGATTGTGTGGTGAAGAGTTAAATACTTACAAAGAAGCTGTGTAGTTTATGTGGAAAAGATTGTGGCGAAAAAGAAACAACTGATTGTAACAAACAGTAATTGCTTCTTTTCCCAATGTGCTTTTAAAAGCTCTCCTCTGCAGACAAACAAAACCTCAACTTGGTACGGTAGCAGATTAACTCTTTACCAAATGACAAAATTTTAGTCTTGTCCAAATTCAAAGGATTTATAGACAAAACTAATATCAAAACATGAAATTTGTATTTCAAAGTTGAAAACATTGTTCATTGGTTACTAGCTTTTTCTCCTATTCCCACAATGTTTTCAAAAGCCTTCTTCCTCGGGGTTGTTAAAAGTCAGGATTGTGTGGTACAGGGTTGAAAACTTACTTAGGGGCCCGTATTCACCAAGTATTCTAAACATTGCTCTCATCTATAATTCCAGGACCAACCATCTGATTGGTTGGAGCATCCCGTCTTAAAATTAAATGGCTTTTCTCTAGCTTTAGAATAAGAATTGAATGCAGAATGGTTGATGAATGGAGACCCTGGAAATTACTAATAAAGGATTTTTTTAAGACCTTCCTCTCCAACTAAAATTTCAAAGTAGACTTTTCAAAATAGAACAAAAAGAAAAAAAATATAACAAAATGGATAGACTGTGAAATCAGTAAGAGAACTGAAAAAAGTGATCATTGAAAAAAGCAAATCATTTCCTTGTTCCTCAACCCTTTCCTAAATGACAAATTCATAATTCTTCCAAATTCAATCAATGGCAGACGGCAAATTCAAAAATTGCATTAATGAGATAAAGTTCTCTGGTAGGGTAGAAAACACTGCGGGTAAAGGGGAAAATGCTGGTTACCAGCATTTTCTCCTTTACCCACATTGTTTTCAAAAGCCCTTTCCCACATGGTTGTTATAACCTGGGTTTGTTTGGTAAAGGGTTAATTCATCTCCATACATTGCGATCATGTTTTCGTAATGCAACATCAAATGCTACAACATGTGTTGAAAAGCACTATAAGGATTTATCACTTCTTTAAAGCATAAAGTGCCTTTCACAGCTGAAGTTGCCTTTGCTGCCAGTGTAAATCAAAATCAGACTGCACAAAAATGTGCAGACTGATTTCTGATCTACACTGTCAGCTTCATTGAGACACTATGAAAAACAGCAACATTGAAATAGCATTTATTACTAACAGACTTATGGTGTCCATTAGGTTTATTTGGCACTCATATAGTTACTGTTGTTACCATTGCTTTGTTAACTCATTAGCACTCAAGAAATAAACGTTGCTCAAATGATGAAAATTGTCTCTGAAAGAGTAGAAGACACTGTGGGAAAAGGAAGCATTTTCTCCTGTTCCCCAAATGTTTTCAGATGCCTTCTCCCACAGGGTCATTAAAACTCAGAATTGTTTTGAAATAATTCAAACATCACTTTCAACAGTATTTCAGTTATATTACCACAAATGCTTGTTTATGCGATTCTCAGGTTGTCATCAGCACTAGGCTAGGGCTTTGGCATGCATTACCCTTTACTATTGAATTAACCCAGAAAAAACTTCATGTTGCTTTTGCAAAATCAAATTAAACTTGCACCAAGCAATAAATATGTCTTTTTCTTTCAATATTTTCAAAGCTGTGAAAAACAGAGATGTAAATGATCAAGTTTGAACAGATTTACAGCTTCTAAGTACTTATAGTACTAATAAAAATTCCTTCCTCACTTACCATGACATGTTTACTGGTTAAAATCAAGTTGGGTATAAGGGGTTCCATGGTATGTAAAAACTCCATACCCCTTGCGATATCAATAGCAAATCTTAAGGCTTGATTCTGGTCTACTACAATACCTGAAAAACAATATAAAATTGTATAAATGCCAGCTTCTGGAAGCTGACGTGATGGCACTTCCTTATTTTTTGTTTCCTTTTGTCTTAGCACTTTATCAGATGACAAAATATTAGACTCATCAATACTGCAAACATTTGCATACCATGATTAAGCCTTTATCACACTATCTCAATTTTTAATGACCCTGAAAAACAAGCCTTTTGAAAACACTGTGGGAAAAAGAGAAAATGCTGGTAACCAGCATTTTCTCCTTTTCCTACAATGTTTTCTACTTTTCCAAACACAATCTTTGAAATTTGAACCACATTTATTTCATCATCTGCAAATGTTTTCAATGTTGACTAGTCTTAAATTTTGTTGTTTGGTAACAAGGTAAGACATTCAAATAACTGGAGATGTCTGTAAAAGTATCTGGCATTTTCTCCTTTTCCCACAAGTTTCCAAAAACTTTTTTACCTCAGAGTCATTTGAAATTGAGATTGTGTGGTAAAGGGCCAAATGAATCAAAGAAAGAAAAAATTGCAGATTTAACAATCTAACCCTCTATAGATTACAAGCCTATCAAATTCCCAACTCTGCTACCCGAACACTACATTTTGACCAAGTATAAATTACGTCCTATATTGAGAAATTCTCACCATTAAAATGCAGCCAAGGCAAAATAGTTAGAGCCATGCCCTGTGAAAAGGGGACTTAATGCATCTGCAAAAGGTATCAATCCAGATCAGCCTGTGCAGTCCACCCAGGCAGACCCGGGTCGAAACTTTTTGTCTTAAAATTTCTGCTTGTCAAAGGACCACTTTACTTCTCGATTAAGCTGGTTGTTAGACAAATGGATCTTATGGATCCATAGTTATGTGATGACTGGCATGATATAATACATCACAGAGATGTATTAAACCCCCTCTTGTCAGAGAATGGCTCATTTGCATTTTCACAAGACCTTTGTTGGTTATAACAAACACCAACAGCTTACCTGTTTCCCCATGTAAAACATTGAATAGTGATCCGTAAGGCATGAACTGAGAAATGACAACAAGATTTGGTGGTTGGTTGCAGCAGGCTAGCACCGGTAATATGTTCTGGTGGTTGAAAATTCTGAAACAAGTATTACACTTGTGTTACTGTTATAGACTTATAGTGTAAGGTCAACATTATTCTTTTTCCAGACAAATTTGGTTTTACTTCCTTCTTAATTCTTTACCACATGACAAAATTAACCCTTAATCACACAATCAAGAACTTGAACAATCCTGAGAAAGAAGGCTTTGAAAACATTGTGGAAAAAGGAGAAAGTACTGGCTCCCAGCACTTTCTCCTTTTTCCTACAATGTTTTCCAGCTTATCAAAACCAACTGCAATCATTTGAGGCATTATCTAATTTGTCTGAAACATCCAAATTGAAAGGATCTGCAGATGAAAAATGAAATGTGCTTCAAGTGATGGAATTTGTCTATTTGAAAGGGAATTATCTCCTTTTCTCATGTTTTCAAAGGCATTCTTCTTAACCCTTTACTACATACTCCGGAGTGTTAACGACCCTACAGAAGCAACCTTTTGAAAACATTGTGGGAAAAGGAGAAAATGCTGGTAACCAGCATTTTCTCCTTTTCCCACAATGTTTTCTACCCTCTCTGATACAATTGTTTTCAATTATGCCACATTTGGTTTTTCGTCTGCAACTGCTTTGAATTTGAACCAGACTAGAGTTTTGTCGTTTGGTAAAGAGTTAAGGGTAGTTAAAACTCTGACTGTGTTGTAAAAGATTAACCCCTTAACAAACAAACCTATGATTGAACAACCCCAAGGAAGAAAAGCTTTTGAAAACAGCTGTTAGACATTAAGGATTTTGTGATCAATAATTATGTGATGAATTGCTAGGTAGAATGCGTCAAAGAGATGCACTGAACCCTATTTTGCCAGAGCATGGCTCATAAGCAATACAGCAAAGAGCTCTACTCCTGCCAAAAAAAAAACCACATAAATATTTACCAGATGAAAAAATTTTAAACTTATTCAAATTAAAAGCCTTTGTAAATGGCATATTAACTCCTTACCACACAATCCAGACTTTTAAAGACCCTGAGAAAGAATGCTTTTGAAAACATTGTGGGAAAAGGAGAAAATGCTGGTAACCAGCATTTTCTCCTTTTCCCACAATTTTTCCTGCCCTTCCCAAATCAAATTTCAATTTTTGATTCACATTTATTTTGACGTCTGCAAATGCTTTCAATTTGGACTAGTGCAAAAGTTCGTCGTTTGGTAAAGAGTTAAATGTCACTCAAATGATTGGATTTATCTTTGAAAGAGTAGATAAAAAATGTAGGGAAAAGGGTAACAGCATTTTCTCCTTATCACGCAATTTTTTCTTCAGATGTCTTCCTTAAGGTGGTTAAAACTAGGGATTGTTTGGTAGAAAAGTTAGAGAAGACAAAACAATTCTGAAATACTGATGACTTTACCTTAATCTGGGAAATTCCTCCTGAAAATCCCTAGAATTTCTCACAGAACAATCTCTGAGATTCAGTATCTTAGCAACAATATCATTTCCCTGCCAAGAGCCCCGCCAAACTTTGCCCGAGTGTGTGGTGATCATGTGATTGTTGAAATTGACCTGTGATATATCGATACCCTGATGACGTGAGAGAAGGGCATCCCGACTTCTGGTCTTGTATCCCAACCAGCTGCGATCTTTGAATGGGATCTTCTGTAAATCTTGACCCAAAGAGGCAGCCCTCTCTGAAATAATAGTGTCAAGAATATATAGGATCTGGCATGAGTTGGTCTTTGAGATAAAATCTTATTAAATGAGTTTACAAAAAAAAGTTATTAGGCGAGCCTTTGGCGCACTTAATAACATTTTTTGTGGATGAGTTAAATAAAATTTTGCTTCAAGAGCCACTGAATGTCAGATTCTTTTCATCACATAACTGTATCTCAAGAATTACAATTCATGACATGTTTAAACATAGGCCTGCATGATCATCAGTTCTGACAGTCAATTTTACACAGGAAGTTTGGTCTGCAATATTTTAGGAATGAGGCGTATAATTACAGAGTGCTGACCAAATACAGCTCAATTTTCTTATCTCCCACGAGTGTACGACAAGAAAATTCATAATAGCTGTGTTACATTGAAAACAAAGGGAGTTATGTGAAATAACATAATCTTGTTTGTTTGAATGTTGGTATTTATTTCACTTTCAAGTGATTTTTATTTATATCACTGTGACACTTCACTTACCTTTGTCTTTCTAGGTTTCGACAGAACTAGAATTGGGTTCCACAGTTGCCATACCCTAAGATACTACCACATGACCAGTATAACTAGTAGGAAGCAACTTTGAGATTGCAAATAAACTGCAAAAGTCCTGTGGTACAGTTTGGAAAACACAGCAGGAAAAGGAGCCACTTTTTTTAAACAAAGAAATGCTTTTCCTATACTGGTTTTGATACTATCGAAAAAAATATTTTCTTTTCTTTTGAAATCCTTACCAATTGTGCAATAGGTATTGGTAGGTACAAAACTAGCGTGAATTATACAGTAACAAGTTAAAATTATTGTTTTTACTTAAACAACCTAATGTTTCTAAAACCCTGTGGAAGAAGGTTTTTGAAAAACAACATGGGAAAACGAGAAAATGCTGGTAACCAGCACTTTCTCCTTATTTTCTACCTTTTCTAAAAAAGCAAAATTCATCATTTCAGCCACATTTATTTTTTTGTCTGTAAGTGCTTTGACTGCTTTCAGTTTGGACAGTCTAAAATTTTATCAGAATAGAACATAATTATACATCAATTGACCTTGAACTACATCATTTCGATACAATTTACACATGGCACAGTCATGGTTATTAAGAGAAATGAATGTACATGTAATCATAATTTTTGCCTTTTTTCAACATTCAGTTTGGCAAGAACTCAACTTTAATATTTTTACAGAAAACAGAAGCAAAATGACATTGCCTACAAATAACTTGATGTTGCAAAAACAAAAGAGGGCGTTAACCCTTTACCAAACAATCCCCGTTTTCTCAACTGTATCAATAAAGGCTTTTGAAAACATTGTGGGAAAAGGAGAAAATGCTGGTAACCAGCATTTTCTCCTTTTCCCACAATGTTTACCATTCTTTCACAAATTCCTTTATTTGAGCAACACTACTTGTTGCTCTACTTGAACCACACTTAAATTTTGTTGTCTGCAAATACTAGTATTTTCAATTTGATTGAGTCTAAAATTTTGTCTTTAGGTACAGAGTTAAGGACATCTTTGTAACATAATCTTGTAAAGAGCAAATAAATTACCTGTCATCATTTTGGCAAGGTAAGGTTTGGCTTTGTCTAAAGGTGTTTCATCGTATTTGTTTGCAATAAGGACTTGGGCGCCATTGTTCACCAAATCTTCTGCAATCTGGTCATGTCCCCAAAAACATGCGTAGTGAAGAGGAGTGTTTCCATGTTCATTTATGGCATTGATGTTTGCTTTATTGTGTAGAAGCTACAAACAAAGAAAACAATGACAATATTAAATCTTTACCAGACCACAAAGTTATAGACTTGTCCAAATTCGAAGCATTTCAAATGACAAATGTGACTCAAAAATTGAAAATTGTTTTGGGAAGGACAGAAAACATTGTGGGAAAAAGAGAAAATGCTGGAAACAGTTTCCAGCATTTTCTCCTTTTCCCACATTTTCAAAAGCCTTCAGGTTTGTCAAAACTCGGGACTGTGTGGTAAAGAATTAAAAGAGGCTATAATTCAATAAATTAGCCATCTTGCTACTTTGTTCCATTATCAAACAATCCAAAGTCAGCATTTTTTTTTTTTCCTCCTTTAAATGGGTCCCTAAAATAAACCAGTTCCCAATCCGAAAATGTTACCATTTTTCCTAACATCGTGCATGAAAAATCCCGAATGAATTGTTTCTCACTGCATAATAGACCCATTCCAAAGCAAGACCGAGGTGTTGGTTTTCAAAATGACTCTTTGATGGGATTTTTTTCTTTAGCGATTTCACTACTAAATGAGCCATAAGTGCAAATGATATCAAAAGAAAATCAAACTGACAGGTTCTAAACTCCTACAGAGTTTTGCCTTAAGACTAACGAGTCCAGTCAAGTTGAAGATGAATATAAAAGCATCATGATGCAACAATTAGCTCGTCCCAAAATGAAATGGATATTAAATCTGACATTCCATTAAGCCTAGGTTCGAATGTAGAACAATGGTCATCAACAAAATTTACGGGTCAACTCTTAAGTCCCCTCACACACTTACAGAAAGACAGTGCTATTGACATCTTTACCAGCATGATAAACTGGGACATTTTTTTCTTTAAGGACAAATTAATTTGTTTTCAATGTTTAGAATTTCTGGTGCTTAATTCTTTAGTTTTAGTTCAAATAACTGAAAAGTATCCATTATAAATAATCAATAGCTAAATGATTCTGCGTTCACTATGGAAATTTCAAATTTCAAATTTCGGAAAAAACAACTCTTTTTTTTCCCCCAATTCGCAAGGTTTCGGACCCAATCCCAAAACAGGGAAAAAAAAATGCTGCATGTTCTAATGACCCTGAGAAATGGCCTTTTGAAAACATTGTAGGAAAAGGAGAAAATGCTGGTCAGCAGCATTTTCTTCTTTTTCCATACTATTTTCTACCCTTTCAAAGACAACTTTGCCCATTTGAACCACATCTAATTGGTCGTCTGCAAATAAGTCAGGTTCGAGGAGAAATGGTAGTAACCAGCAAAAACTCCTTTTCCAACAATGTTCCTTACCCTTTCAAAGAAAACTCCTGGCATTTGAGCCATGTTGAATTTGTTGTCTGCAAATTCTTTGAATAATGTACTAAACTAAAACTGCAGGACTAGAAATCTAATTGGCTGAGATCTTTTATATCTGCCTGTCAGATGTGTATCGGTAGTTTGTAAGTTTGAATAAGCCCTTAAAGCACCTTTATGATTATAGTTGCTTTTGCAGCTGGTATAGATAAAGACCAGACTGCAAAAAAAAATGCTGCCTGATCTTTGATCTACACAGTTCACTTTGATGAGACAAGACAAAATCTACCTTGACATTGCATTTATTAGGGTCTTATTTCAAGACTGAACAATGTTGGGTTTATATTGAGCTCTAAGGGTTAAAATCGAACATTAAATGGTTGCTGGATATTGAATGCTGACCTAAGCTGCACATGAGTGCAAATGATATTGCATGGACTTTTTTCCCATTGTAGTTTCAGGTATATTTTTGTCTCAATATTACATTATACAGGACAATGTAGAACAAGGATCAGACTGCTCATTCTATCTGATCTTGATCTACACAGTCAAAAGATAACTTAAGCGCCTTGCTTTCTAAGATTGAAAATCCTGTCCAAGCAATATGCATCAAGAGTTAACTCTTTACCAAACAACAAAATTTTAGACTTCAACCTGAAAGCTTCTGCAGATGACAGACTCATAAAAGAAACTAAAATTCTTTGATAAGGTAGAAAGCTTTGCGGGAAAAGGAAAAAATGCTGGTTACCACAATAATTTCAAAAGCTTTTCTGCTCAAGGTCATTTAAACTCCAGATCGTGCGGTAAAGAGTTAAATGTTCCTTTTTTACCATGAGTACGATGTCTCTATGCCCGTGACTAGCAGCTAGATGTAAGGCAGTATCATCTCCCATGTTTGTGGCGTTGATGCGGGCTCCACGCTGTATCAGCATGTCCACAATGCTGTTCTTTCCCTCCCTGGCTGCCCAGTGCAGTAAACTGAATCTGTGGTCATCTCTGAAAATAAAGGATAGAGCATTTTGTACTGTTGTTCTTCCCTGATATAGACTGACATAGATAACCAGGATACAGTGCAGGGGCACATCCAAGATTTTTTTCCTGGAGGGCAGGGTGTTCTGGCAAATTGAATCAATCATTACATTTCAAATTTGCCACTGTATAAAAAGTTTGTATTTCCAGTCAGTATGTATACCAGTACATGTATAATAGTATAACTGCAAACATAATTATTAGAAAACCTATGCAAAGAAAATGTTCTTTGAATAATTTACATAATGTATGTGTGAATGTTGGCTAATCTGTTGCTGGACCCCCCTGACAGAGTGTGCAGTCTGATCTTGATTCTACACTGTTTGCATGTTATTTAAGCCTATTAGATAAAAATCTATCTGAGCCTCTGATGATGGTATTTTGAGCAGTGGAAAAAAGAGGATGGGTTTATATATTTTACATTGAAAGAGTAAGGCAACTCTTTACCCAAAAACAAAATTTATGACTTGTCCAAATTGTAAGCATTGATTTTGCAGACGATAAATTTTACAAGACCTATATGGTAGGATGTTGTATCAGAAAGGGTAGAAAACGCTGTGGGAACAGGAGAAAATGCTGGTAGACAGCATTTGTTTCTTTTCCCCTTTTCCCACAAAGCGTTTTTCAATAGGCTTCTTCTTCAGAGTCGTTAAAACATAGTTACTATTGTTTGGTAAACTGTTAAGTCTGAACCTTCCTCCCCCATGTTTCAGAAATTTTTACCCACTCCATCTCACAAATACAATAGAGAGCCCAGCATGCCTGAAGCTCATAATATGATGTGAAACCAGTTACCACACCATCAGCCATTAGAAGTTACAACTTTTATAACTTTTACCAAACCATTATCTTGTCTTTACAACCTGGTTAAGCTCTATTGAGAAAATACCAAAATTTTAGGCTTGCCAAAACTGAAAGTAATTGCATAAGACAAAGAAAGCTAAAATGACAAGGCTTATACTTGAAAGGTTAGAAAACATTGTGGAAAAAGGAGAAAATGCTGGGTACCAGCATTTTCTCCTTTTTCCACAATGTTGTCAAAAGGCTTCTTTCCAGGGGGTCCTAAAAACTTCAAATTTTTTTCAAAATAAGAAATTACAACTCCTTTTGAACTAGCATTAAATCTTGAAATGTATGCTATATTTGCTGACAAGTTAAATGTGGCAAAGATGATTAAATTGGTCTTCAAAAGGGTGCAAACCATTTTGGGAAAAACAGAAAATGCTGGTAAGCAGAGTTCCCCCCCCCCCCCCCATGTTTTCGAAAGTATTCTGCATCAATGTCTCAATTACGGTAATCTTAAACAGATGATAAAATCATAGACTTGGCCACATAAAAAGAATTTTAAGATGATAAAATAAACCAGGCTTATATGATTGCATTTGTCTATGAAAGGGTAAAAATTGTGCAAAAAGGAGAAAATGCTAGTTACCAGCATTTTCTCCGTTTTTACCACAATATTTTCAAAAGCCTCCTTTCTCATGGTTGTTAAAATGGGATTGTGTTGTTAAGGGCTAACCACAATGATTGCTTGGCTACGGGTTTTACAGGAAATATAAGGGTAAGTTTCACTTTAAGTATGCTCTTATCATAATCAAGTTACAAATTCATTTTCATTTTCCTAGTGATCAAATGAAATCAAACAGATGCTGTTGTTACTTTTGAAGAAAATGGAACATTTTTTCTTTATTGTTTATGTTGGAATGCTGCAAGTGTTTAAGAAATGATGCAGTGGGCTTGGAAAGTGTTGTATTATAGTGCTGTACTACAATTTTGACTACTAGCACTTTAACTGGGATCATTTAGATATTTCAATACGGGTTTACTTTACAAAAATATATTTTGCATTAAAAACATCCATTTCCATGGGTGGTTTATTTCATCAGTATGGCAATGTAACATATTGAAAAACCATACCTGATGCATGACACACACACACATATATATATATATATATATATCAGCTGAATCTAAGATGATGATCCCTAGCAAATTTTGAGTGATATATAATCACCTGATAGGCACCGATAGGTGAACTGGGTGATCACTATATACATGTATCTGGTGAAATGTTTATTGCCATAATTATAAACAAACAAATGTTTTCATGCCAAGTTCTTGGATTCCCTGCATGAAGTGTTTAACCCTTTCCAAAACAATTCTGTGAGTTAACTCTTTCCAAAACTACAAAATTGGAAACTTGTGTAAGTTGAAAACACTGGCAGACAACAAATCAAATATGTCTAGAAAAGTAGAATCTATAGGTCAAATCGCAGAAAACATTGCGGGAAAAGGAGAAAATGCTGGTTACCAGCATTTTCTCTGTTTCCCATTATGTTTTCAAAATCCCTTACCCTTCGGGTTGTTAAAACACAAGATTGTTTGGTAAAGGGTTAACAACCTTTAAAAAGGAGGCTTTTGTAAACAATGTGAGGAAAAACAAAAAATGCTTGTAACTAGCATTTTCTACCTATCCATAAAAAACTGGGTAGCTCAGACTCCTGACCTGGTGGTTGTGGGCTCAATACTCAGCTGAGGCAAACTTTCTTTCAGGCAATTTTTTGCCTCTCACCACAGATGCAAATTGTGAGAGAAGTAGTTAGTGGCTTGGAAAAAAGGTTGTGTCAGTACTTGCGTGAGAAAGCTAGGAAACATAATTTTGCGTATGTGCACTGACCACAGTGATAGTGACCTAAGCTGTTAAAAGGGTGTCATACTGCAATACAAAAAAAAAAAAATCCTTAAAAAGTTTCCTGCTATTACATAGAAATATCCCTTCATTTGGGTAACATTCTTATGTGTTGTCTACTTACAGTGGATAGGCCTACAATTCTGTCATCTAGTTCAGAATTACTCACTGGATTGAAACTTCAAGAAACTTAACAGTAATGATAATTACAAAATTTTACAAGAGGACTGTAAGGGGAAAGAAGGAAGTATGCACCATTGACAGTGACAAACTAATCCTTTACCACACAACAGAATTCCAGACTGGTCTAACTTGAAAAGATAATTATGCAGGTACCAAATAAATTCTTGCTCAAAGGGTGTGATTTGTCTTTAATAGGATAGAAAACATTGTGGGAAAAGGAGAAAATGCTGGTTACCAGCATTTTCTCCTATTCCCACAATATTTTCAAAAGGCTTTCTCCTAAGGGTTGTTAAAACTGGGGATTGTTTGGTAAAGGGCTAAACAAGAGAAAGAAGATGGGGGTATTCAGTTTCACAGGCTCACTTTTTCTTCCCTCAATGGGCGGTCTGTGACATACTGCATCTATCACAGGCTTTTCAAACCTTTGCAAAATAATCCAGAGTTTTTAAAACCCTGAAAAAAGCATCCTCGAAACCCAGGTTTGAAGCATTACATTACTCTCCATGAGCGATTACAGAATGAATCGAAACTGGGTCACCAAGGACGTGAAAAAAAGAGACCTTAGAAAACATTGCAAAAAAAGGAGAAAATGCTGGTAACCAGCATTTTCTCCTTTTCTCATAATGTTTTCTATCCAACTGAAGACGAATCTCACCATCTGAGCAAGAAGTGATGCTTTGTCTGCATACCCTATAGACTGGGACCAGTCTAAAATTCTGTTGTGTGGTTATGGGTTGTTGGCTTTCCATGACAAGTTCAATTATTACAGTCTACAGGTAATTTAGTTTGTCACCTGCAAATACTTATAATTTGGATTAAGTTTAGAATTTTGTTGTTTGGTAATGAGTTAATTCATTCAAAAAGAAGTTTTCTATCATAGTAAAGTACAACAGACCTCAAAATATTGTTTTGGCCAAAGATACTGGTACCTTGCAAAATATTGGATGGTGTACAATACATGATCAATGATCGGACTGCATTTATTGTGCCCTCAAATTCTGCATACACTGAGTGCAACTTCACATGCTTGCAAAAAAATCAGGATCAGAATGCACTGCAATCTGCCTATTCAGTCTAGTCTTGGGAGCTAAAGTGTCTGATCTTTTTCAGAGATCTTGAGCTAAAAACTGTACAACCTCATTCTAGCACTCTTAGGGATTAACTCTTTACCAAACAATCCCAAGTTTTAACAACAATGAGAAAGGGACACTTTGAAAACATTTTGGAATAAGGAAAAAAGCTGGTAACCTGCATTTTCACCTCTTTCCACAATGTTTTCTACAGTTTCACAGACAAACCATATCAAATGAGTCAAATTTATTTTGCCATCTGGAAAATGTAATGCTTTGAGTTTGGACTGGTGGAAAATTTGTTGTGTAGTAAGGAGTTCATCAGTACTGGCTAAAAACAGCTGCAGCATGTAGGTAAAATATGGCCAGAAAAATTCCAAACACCTGAACTTACAAACCTCTTTGAAACTTGTTTCTAAAAATAACCTTAATTAGAAAACAAGTCCTACACAGTATGGCTATGCAGCCGAGTGGATTGTTGTATTGGTTTTCATCTAAAATTATTGATGGAGTTTTGGGAGTGTTTACTGAGCTCTGGGCTGAGCCCAGCAGCTCAATCAGTCACAAAGAAGACTTCAAGGTTGCCTGGTTCTGTCCCAGCTTGTTCAGCTATTTTCGAAGGATTGATGATAGTCACTGTTCGTTTATTTGTATGGTGTTTCATGATGTTCTCAACAATATTTCAGTTATATCGCACCTCTTCATGCTATCCTGAGGTTTCTTCTATCATTACCTTGCACATTATTCTTCCAAATCCACTGGCTGCTTTCAAACATAACAGCATCATTGAAACAACAACCAGTGGTAAGAGGGGAACGAATCTTTCAATTTGATTTAGATCTAGTCCAAAGTTTTGTTGTGAGGGAAAAGGTTAACGACCCTAAAAAGAAGACTTTTGAAAACCTCTTAGGAAAAGGAGAAAGTGCTGGTACGCAGCATTTTCTCCTTTTCCCACAAGGTTTTCTACACTTTCAATGACAATTACCATCATTTTGGCTAAATTTAATATGTCGTCTGCAAAAACTCTCAATTTAAACCAGTCTAAAGTTTTGTCATTTGGTAAAGAGTTAAACAAAACTTTCAAGTTGACAGTTAAAAACCTGTATAATGCTTCTTCAAACTTATTTTTTCGAAAAAAGTATCTCCATATCGGTCAATGTAGATGCAAGATCAGACTGCACGTTCTGTGCATTCTAATCTTAATCTATACTGTTCGCAAATGGTCATTGAGTCATGCTTAGCAGCTTAAGGATTAAATAGTACAAAAGAATACTGACTGTAACAGTTGTGTGTATTGCGAGAATGCATGATTCATTGATAAAACATTACCTACTTCAGCAGCATCTTCTACAGGTCACAATCCTATCTGGTATGTGTATGAAATCAGGGGAGGCTCGAGGGGAAATTTTGAGAACTCATTTCCTGGTTAACCCTTTACCCATTACCTCAGAATCCAATGTTTTTATTGATCCTGATGATTAAGGCATTAAAAAACACTGTGTGAAAAGGACAAAATGCTGGTCTGGTAACTAGCATTTTTTTCATATTCCATCACTGTTTTCTACCCTTTCAAAAATATAAAACACTGTTGCAAACACATTGGATCTACAGTGTTGGCTCTAATCAGATATTCAAGCCAAAAAAAAGAGGAAGCCTTAAAAGTGCACAGTTTCCGTCTTTGATACATCAGTTTGGTGCAGGGTAAAAATAACCAATATCACTGTTGTTCATTTTTAACCCTTTACCAGACAATAAATTTTCTTACTTGTCAAAATTCAAAGCACTTGCAGACGGCACATTCAACCTAGCTCAAATAATTACTTTTGTCTTTGAAAGGAAAGAAAACATTGTGGGTAAAGAAGAAAATGCTGGTTACCAGCATTTTCTCCTTTTCCAACAATGTTTTCAAAAGTTTTTTCCCTCTAGGTCGTTAAAACATGGATTGTTTGGAAAAACTTAAAGGTTAAATCAAGCCTCAGGATCTAAATCTAGATTACAAAATACATATAGTCAACTCCTTACCCTATACCCTGAGAAAAAAAGCCCTTTCAAAAATTGTGGGGGTATTGTATGTGCTTGCTAGTAGCCTGCATTTTCTCCTTTTGCCCCACAGCGTTTTCTATCCTTCCAAATAGAAATTTCAATTCTTTGAGTCACATTTTGTCATCTGCAATTGCTTTCAGTTTTGAATTTTGAAATGTTGCTGTGTGGTAAAGAGCTAATGACCCCCTTTGGAAGAGAGCTTTTAAGTATGCTGTTAACAAGGATTTTCTCTATTTGTTTCCCATGTTTTGAAAAGCCTCTAGTATTTCCTCCTTTTCACATCATATTTACTAATCTAAATCATACGTACCATCTGAGCCACCCTTAACCCTTTACCACACAATCACAACTTTTAATGACCCTGAGAAAGACACCTTTTGGAAACAATGTGGGAAAAGGAGAAAATGGTGGTAACCTTTCCTCACAATGTTTTCTACCCTATCAAGTTAAAATTTCATCATTTGGGCCACCTTTAATTTGTTGTCTTTGATTTTGGACTGGTCTAAAATTTTGTCATTTGGTAAAGGGCTAACCCTTTCCCGCAAGACAAATTTTAGAATCATCACAAATGCAGATGACAAATTCAAAACAGGTTCAAACATACTTGGTAAAGGCTTAATTTGTCATATGCAAACTTTTTTAAGGTGGAGAAGAAGGAAATTGTCATCTATCATGATTTAGTGGTCTGTTAAGTGTTAAACACCTCACTTACCAACAAAATTTCAAAGTTAATTAAGTTTTTGTTTGTATGGTGTTCAACACCATTTTCAACATTATTTTGGTTTCATTACAGTAGCCGCCCAGTGCACCTATCCATGTGTACCTACAGTTTCTTTTACCAGTAGATCTACTTTGCACAATATTCTTGGCAAGCAACTTACTGCTTTCAATCGTTGAAACAATGACACATAGTGAGAGAGGAGAGATGCTAGAATACCCTGAAATATGCTTAAATACAATGACTGAAATACGCTCATATGTGGTAAAATACCAAACATGCTCCAACATCATATAATATTGTAACAATTTGTAAATGATTTGGGAACCGCAAATAAACCACTTAAACTATAAGAGACATAATTATTGTAACATGAACTTATTCCATTTTGACTGTTTACTAAACAATCCCGAGGCTAACAACCCAAGGAAAACAACTTTTGAAAACATTGCGGGAAAAAGAGAAAATACTGGTAACTGGCATTTCTCCTTTTCCCACTATGTTTTGCGGGAAAAAGAGAAAATACTGGTAACTGGCATTTCTCCTTTTCCCACTATGTTTTCTATCCTTTCCAAGACAAAGTTCATATAAACTTAATAACTATATATGTCACTTTTCCTGTCTGATCAGGGATCCTATATATACATGTGTATATACGATACCTGGTCTGATTAAAAGCC
This sequence comes from Hippopus hippopus, assembly GCA_946811185.2. Lineage (NCBI taxonomy): Eukaryota > Metazoa > Mollusca > Bivalvia > Cardiida > Cardiidae > Hippopus > Hippopus hippopus. The sequence goes on along the minus strand of OX328100.1, from coordinate 18,857,658 downwards.
ACATTAATATAAAATTTTTACGATTATTCCTGTGTATTCTATTGCATATACATAAGCATATTTCAGCATATATACATGTAATTCTGCACAGTCTTGCACATTTTGCTATTCTCTGTACATCAGTGCATTTCGGCACATTTTGAGGTTTCCGGGATATTTAGGCATGTTCAAGCTTATTGTTGTTTATCTAGAAAGCCACCAATCATACTAAATCTTGTTTAATTTTAAATTTAAAGACTAGTCATTTGATTGGCTGAGACGATCTGTCTCAGCCAATCAAATGCCTTGTCTTTTAATACAGAATCAGGACAGTATTTAGTCTGGTGGATGACTTTTGGAATAAAGAGTTGTTATAGGGATTTGACGAGATGACCGGCCCTGTCAAAAATTCGTGTGTGATGAGATATCAGGCTACAAATTTCAATGAAACACGGCTTACTTACCCCTGGTTAAGATCATTTTCTGTATTATCTAGCCAAACTCGAACGTGAAAAGCATTCCCTTCTCGAACTTTAGTGAATATATCGTCCATGTTGATCAGTACATATAAACACTTTGTTTTTGTTCCCGATATTTACAACCAACCCTTGTTTTCCCCTAAGTTACCCCTCCGAAAAGCTGTCAATTCATTTATCTTTCAATACGGATGAGAACCCTGACACTTTTAGAACAAAACCATAGGTCCGTACAGTCGCTGTAAGATCCCGTCTACATTCTTAAGAAAATTACATGCAGTTCTTATCTGAATTAATTTGTTCTGTCCGAACTAATTAATTTCGGTCGAAATGGGATCGTCGACTAATTGGCTTCCCACAATTCCCTGTATGTGGATAGCACTATTTTACTTCCAGTCAGGGAAGACTTTTTTTTTTTTTATCGACAATCGTCCCATTTCTGCTATTTCTGTGAAAGTATTAAATCATTCACTTTTTTTTGTAATGCGAAATACAACGAAAAGAAATTCAATCAGTTGAAAGTAACTCTTTCGCAGCAAATTTACAAGGTTCATATATTTGCCGAGATATTCAGTTACCTTTTAGTTTCAAGTGAAGCTTTTCTTGTCAGAGATTAACATTATGTAGCAGACAGTGTTGAACCAAGATCAGACTGCACGTGTTTACCGGTCTGATTTCAATCTACGTCGTCTGCAAAAGATATCAGAGGCGAATTGGCAGTGAAAGAGTTAACGCATTCAAAACGATGTGCGGAGTTTCCTACTAAGATATACTTTTGATGTCTGGCTTAAAGCGCTTGCCAAAATGGAAGCATTCTTCGGTTTGTCCAAATCTTGCTTATCGGAGGAAGGTAGGTGTGGTCAAGCACTGTGATGAGGGGATATAACTCCGCCTTTTGATGTAGACATTTATCGCTGACGGCTGGTTAGCACCTAAAAACTCTAGAGTTCGGACGCCGTTCGAAGACGAGAGCGGACAGTGGACTGCGGACTATTGTGAATGCGAATTTGTCTCAAAAGAGCTATACTGTACAATTTCTATTAGCTACTAGTTTCACAAATTACCTTTCACTTTATTATACTACATAAATTTGTTGCTTTGTATTTTGAATATTACAAGACCTTTTTCGTAATATCTCACTTTTTGGTGTTCCATAAGCGTTTAGTCAGACAAAAGTAGGACTTTAATTATGGCACCATTTAGTCTGACTTCAGTTGTCGGATGTGACTGTTGTGCTCTGCGGAGGAGGATTGCCACCCTGCCTTTTTAAAAAACAGTTTCCTATTCTGAAATGCTGTTTCTAAATAAAAGTAAAGGATAAAATTCTGTAACTTAATTCAACGAGTCCATGCTATCGATTTCTCAGACCTATCAGTCAAGCAGAATTTCAACAAGAACCACAACTCACCCATTCTCAAATTATAGGCCAACAGTATGTCACACGTTTATTTCAGACTTGCTTGACATTTTGAAAGGTTGCATTACATTTTTTCATATTTTTTGAGATAGCTATTCCAATAAATTAACTAACACGGTTGTGACACATTTTAATGGGGGTTGCTGCTTTTGAAGTGGAACTTTTCAACTAAATACTTAAATGTGACGTTTTTTTGGTTAATTTTCAGTTAATTTATTTAACAACGTACATGTATATGTTTCGCAAATTTTTCTAACGGACAGATTTTTTTTTTTAAACTTTGCACATACAAAGCTCACCATGTCTCTAGGAGATAATAGTAAAAAAAGTTACGGGTCACCGTACTCGTTGCTGAGAAATTTGCTTTCGAAAAGGGTATATACAGCTCCAAAACTTAGCTCATATTGGAATAAACACACTTTTCTTTAATAGTCAGTTAAACAGGAAAATTGCAAGAAGAATATACATGTACAAATATACATCGTTTCAATGACAATTTATTTAGTTTTTCACAAAATATATAAAAGCCTTGTTTTTTAGCTTGGTAAATGTACAAAAAACTCCATGTTATATATAGACCATTGAGTTAAAAAGGGAGATAATTTGACCGAATTAAGGGTTAATCTTTAATAAATACATACTTTTTAACGGATAGATTTTTCTTAAAATTTCCATATTTATATTATTTATAATTCTAGACAATAAAGGGGGGTGGATGAAAGTGGCATCTATCCGTGCTTATTTCGTCAGAAAACAGGGATAAAGGTCACTGTAGACGTTAATTTTTTAAGGAAAAAAGTAAGATAAAAGCTCAGCCGACATAGTGGGAAAAGGATGAAGTGCTCATTAGGAGCAATTTCTCCGTTTCACACTATAATTTTCGAAGTGGAATTTTAATTATTTCACGATGATAGTTCACAGATCCATTTGTTTCTCTTTACTAATACTACCCGAAGAAAAAGCTACTTGTTTCAGTGATCCAATTGTATTACCATATGTGTGAAAAAAAAAAACATAGTTGCACTTTTGATTCACTGTCCATGACAACAAAAAACAAAAACAAAAAAGTGCGCAGTAGGATGCGCACGAACATTTGTGATATACGTCATTAACATGGATTTGACAATATCCGTATTCTTCGAACTAAGTTCAAGTTTCATGAAACTGGCACACTTGAACCTATTGCAGATTTCATTCCTTTTTCAAGTTATAATGTGTCCAGTGACCTTGCCTTCGTTTCAGCCTAAAACTAACGTAATATTTAGCTAACGCATTATCTCCATATTAAGATCTATCACAATGCAAAGTTTCATAACCGTATCTTCAGAATGATTGAGATGATTGCAGATTTCTAAAAATCTATGAATAACAATTACTCGTATTACCACTTCATAAAAGGGCTAACTCTGACCCAAGCACCACAATTTGAAGCAAAGAGATGAAAAGACCAATAGATGATGCCACTTACTACATATTTCCAGTCTATGCCTTGCAGCTTTAGAGTAGACGATTTTTGAAATTCTCCATGTAACTTAATCTGTGAAAACAAGTGACCCTTAGACACTTTTAAAGGGACACTTTTGAACTCACAGGAAAACAAATCTGTAATTTCGATTTGGATACATCAAAAGTGTTTATGACCTAGTCTACATGAAGAATGACGATGAGTTAAACTGCTAACAATACTTGCTTTGACAATAAAATTCGAAACAGCTTCCATCTGAATTGTCACTTTGTGATTTTTTTAGACAACCCCGCTTAAAAGTCCGCAGTGCGTTGTCCGCTTTCGCCTTCGGTGGCCGCTCAAAAACTTGTGATCATATTTTGATGTGATTGATTTTATAATCGTTATTCCATAACATGCTCTTGATAAACCCATATTCAAGCATGATTCATTTGTAAAGATTAAAGTGGATCTAAATGATATACTCTGAATCATTGCGAAATATTGGCACTCGGAGGGGAGGGGAGGGGGGGAGAGAGGTGAAAATTAAACACCATGAAAAATGATAAAATCTTAGATATACTATAGAAAGGAACAGTCAAGTAATAAAATTCAAGATTATAAAGAAATAAAGAGGAAGAGTCGAAAAATAGAAATGGGGTCATTAAGTGTCTCCGAAGGAAAGGGCGTCGCCTGCGCATGTCATACTCTTCGAAGATTCGACCTGTCTGCTATGACGCTTCACTATCCTGTACAGGACAAATACTAGTACGCGGCCTGTAAACCACCACTGCTGCTAATAAAGTAGCAATGGAGAAAATGGACATAAACAATACTTCCGTGGAAAAGTCTAGCCTTTTTTTTGTTCCATATTTCTCTAAAATTCAATTATTTCAAACGGGAAAAAGAGTTTTTACAAATACGATTGTTTTACTGCACATCTTAGAATACAGTTTCTAAATATAGATTTATAGGTAAACCAGGATTTCTGCGAGTTTTGTAACAGATTTATCAACATGAAATGTCTGGGTTTTTTCCTAGGCCTGTAGGGCCTGTCTTTATTAACGACCGTCGCATAGGTTACATGCCAGCCAACCGTGGCTGGACAAATCGTATCAGGTAGCGTCAAATTGAGTAAGTTTACGTTTATTTATTTTGCAGTTTGAAGTAACATCGTCATTAAAAAAGTAGTACGTTTCTGTACCCAGAATGCCCAAGTCAGATAGGTGTGTATTTGAAGAATGCAACCTAGCGGAAGATACTGGCTCGTTGTCTGCGCATGTCATATTCTTCGAAGATTCGACCTGTCTGCTATGACGCATCCCCCATCCCCCGAATATTCGGGAAAAGTAGGGCTTACAGCGAAGCTATTAGCCTATCACCCAAGCATATAGGGGCTGTTTTAATAAATGACCGATGCATAGGTTACATGCTAGCCGATCACAGGTGAATAAATCGCACCAGGTAGCGTTTTATTGAGTAAACGTTTATTTCATTTTGAAATTCAAAGTAACGGTTGTTGTTTTGAAAAGTAGTCCGGTTCTGTACCCATAATGCCCATATTAGATAGATGTGTATCATTCGGCATACCTCGGGTGATGGGAGCCATTAAATGTAGGTACGGAATCGGCCGAGTTGTGACGAGTGAGATGTGTATTTGTAGAATGCCATCTAGCGGGAGATAATGGATACTGGCTATGACGCATCACTATCCTGTACAGGTTAAATATTAATACACGGTGCGTAGACAAAAAAAAAAAACTCGTTGTCTGCGCATGTCATATTCTTCGAAGATTCGACCTGTCTGCTATGACGCACCACCGATCCCATATACTAGGGAAAAGTAGGGCTTATACCGAAACTATTACTCAAGCCTGTAGGGGCTGTGTTAATAAATGGCCGGTGCATAGGTTACATGCAAGCTGATCATAGCTGAATGAATCGCACCAAGTAGCGTTTTATAGAGTAAACGTTTATTTTATTTTGAAATTCAAAGTAACGGTTGTCGTTTTGAAAAGTATAGTCTGGTTCTGTACCCAGAATGCCCAAATTAGATAGATGTGTATTTGTAGAATGCCAAATTAGATAGATGTGTATTTGTAGAATGCCATCTAGCGGGAGATAATGAAAAAAAAAAAACCTCTGTCGCTACAAAAGTAGCACGCGGAAAATGGCTATTAGCAATATAAAGTTAATGGAAAAATCAAGCCTACATGTATTTATCGCTCCAAGATTCCAAGAAATATGATAATTTTACACAGGAAAGTTTTTTTTAAAAGATACTAATGTTTACTGCAAATCTTTGCATACAGTTTCTAAATATAGACATGGAGAAAGCCGGGATTTGTGCAACAGACTTTGACAACAAAAATAACACCCCAACATGCTGGGCTTATACAGAGGCTGTTTCTGAAGCTTAAAGTGGCTGATTTATGAATGAATGTAAAAGTTCTGACCAATAACCTCCCAAGGTAAATAGTCAACTTCGAAAAATCGGCTATAGTAATCTATCGTCAATAGATAATCCTTTCCATCAAAATGGAACAAATCTCTGCCAATTTTCTGGTATGGCCTATCGGGGAATTCTGATGAAATCATAGGTTCTCACGCGTTCGAGTCTCTGTGCGTCAGACAAGTTGAGCATTGTAGCACATAGTCTGTTATTTGCTTTTGCATGCCCGGGCCAGAAGATACTGTCTTTTGCGCGTTGGACCGTTTTCGTCACACCTAAGTGACAGGTATGAACCTTTTTAACCATTTCTTCTCTCAGAGATTTTGGGATGAGAATAGCTTGACCACGAAAAATAAGGTCGTCTTCAACTGCAAGTTCATTCCGATGATTCCAATACTCTAGTATTAATTTGCTGCAATCTGATCTGCTACTCGGCCAACCATCGATAATGGTCTGCTTTAATGTACACATTTGTAAATCTTTTTGAGTTTCTGTCTTAATGATTTCGATCCATCTATCTGTGACAAAAAGATGCTGTTTGACTGCATGTACATGTAGATCAAGACCATCGATCAATTCAGGGCAAGTGTCTTTAACCGAATGTCTCGATAAGCAATCACTAACTGGTGTGTCCTTACCGCTGACATGTTTCACAGTAATGTCATACTTTTGCAACTGAAGCATCATTCGTTGCAATCGCGGTGGGGCTGCTGACAATGGCTTTTTCATGATAGCAACAATCGGCTTGTGGTCGCAATGGCATATAACCTGTCTACCGTATGAAAACTGGTGAAACCTTTTGCATCCAAATAATATGCCTAAAAGTTCGTTTTCTATTTGTGCATAAAGCATTTCGCTTTTCGTCAAGCTCTTTGATGCAAAAGCTATTGGCTGACCATCTTGCACGAAACAACAACCTAGTCCACTTTTGCTAGCGTCTGTCTCAAGGACAAGGTGTTTTTTTGGGTCAAAGTAACCTAATACTGGCGCGCTGATAATGACACTTTTTATCTGCTGGAATGCACGGGTTTGTGGTTCATTCCAGTGAAATTCCATTTCCTTTTTTAGAAGGCTCCGAAGGGGAGCTGTCATCTCCGATAAATTTGGCGCGAATTTCTGCATTTAGTTCACCATGATGATACCTAGAAAAGTCTCTAGTTTTGCTCGGCTGTCCGGGATTTCGAGCTGCGTTATGGCCTCGACCTTAGCTGGGTCAGGCTTCAGCCCTTTGTCGGTTATCACGTGACCAAAGAATGGCGCTTCTGAAACACCTATGATACATTTGTCTGGGTTAAATTTTATACCCTTTTCCCGCGCACGTTTCAAAGCATTTTGCAAGTTTTCGTCGTGTTCTTTTCGCGTTCTGCCGAAAATAAGAATATCGTCCACTATCGCCTTAATGCCTGAGAGTCCTTCAAAAATCTCATTGACCTTGCGAAGGAAGATATCTCCCGATGATTTGATGCCGAACGGTAGCCTCAAATACCTGTACCTACAAAATGGGGTTGACGATTCTCTGTCCAGCTTAATACTCCAGTAGACATGTGTGATATCTAAGATACTGAAGCATGTTGCACCTGCAAGCTCAGATGTAACGTCATCTAAAGTTGGCATTGGCTGGTAAGGTCTGCGAATAGCCTCATTTAACCCTTTAGGATCTAAGCAAATTCTTAACTTTCTAGTTTTTGGTTTTTCGACAACGACTATCGAGTTGACCCAGTCAGTGGGTTCATCGACCTTTACTATGATCCCGTCTTTTTCCATCTGATCAAGTTCGGACTTGAGTCGCGATTTTAAAGCTTCGGGTATCCTACGAGGTGAGCAAACTACAGGAACTGCGACGTCTTTTAAGTGTAAGCGACATGTACCTGGTATAACTCCTATCCCATTGAACAAATCACAATATTCAGTGGTAATAGATTTCTTGCAAAGACCTTTTTGTTGTGATTGCGGTGATGACTCGACATGATAAGTGAGCTTTAGAGGACCTAAGTCAATGGATGACTTTAATCCTATGATAGCTGGGGCAGTGCTATCCACAACATAAATGATGTCTTAACTGATTTTGCTTTAAAAGAGCAGGAAACAGTTATCTGTCCGATGACCTTTACGGCATCGCCCGAGTACGAGGTGAGTTAGCAATCTGGGGCCTCTAGCGGGGTTTGAACATTTAGCTTGTCTAGACTTTACAGGAAATGATATTCACTTCACTGCCTGTGTCGATTTTAAATTGTACAGGGATTTTCTTAGGACCAAGGGCAAGGGACACAAATGCACGGTCTGGAGAATGTGAAAAAGTGCTTGCCCTACCCTTATCGATAACGTCAATAAAATGATCTTTATGTCCATCATATGAAAAACTGTTGTCACAGCCACTGGCATCATAATGGTCACTGTTCTCTTTGTCTGTGTCAATGTCGTGCACTGCTTTTGACCTACACATTAATTGAAAATGATTAAGATTATGACATTGTCTACGTGTTTTTCAGTATGCTGGACACAGTTTTTTGTTCTTCCCATGTACTTTTCCGCAGTTCCCGCATTGGTTGTTTTGGGTGGAGGGCTTCGTCGTCTGCTTTCTGGGTCCCCGATTGTGGTTCGAATGTTGTTTCTGGCTCCTGATAGCGTCAACGGCCTGTTTATCAGTGTCGACCATGTTCATCGTGGCCATTTGTTGCCTACTGTACTCGTAATTTTGCGAAATTTGAATCGCTTTATCCAACGTTAACTTTTCACCTTTGTTGATGAGTTTTTCACGAATTTGTGAACTGCTTGTACCGAAAACAATTCTGTCCCTTATCATTTCGTCTTCCTTGTCTGCGTACCTGCAGTCTCTGGCTCGTAACCTAAGCCTAGTCACAAATTTGTCTATCGAATCGTTTCCTTGCACTTCGTTATTGAATCGAAAACGAGCAAACACAGGATTGAGTTTTGGTTGCACGTGACTTTTAAACCTGTCATAGTATGTTTTGAGTATTTTGGCCTCGTCTCCTTCGAGAGACCAAGACTGACATATATCTCTGCCTTTATCGTCAACCCAAATTAACAAGTATGCAACCTTCTCCTCTTCTTCCTTGGATTTTAGTGGACCTTGAAATATGAGTTCCACGTGCCTGTGAAACTTTTCCCATGCTTCTGGAAGATTCTAACTGTCCCAGTCCATCCTGGGCGGTGTAATTCCAGATAAATCCATTTTTAATGAGTGTTAAAACGTTTAAAAAATTAATGCATCTAGTCCACAATAAGTAGTTTGGGTAAGTTTATATTTCTGACACCATGTTGTATTCTTCGTTAAGAGTAAGTTGACAACTGGAATTCTCAAATGAGGGTTAAAGAACAATAGAACACAAGCGTGTGGTTACTTTAAAATCTATTCCAAAAGTGAGGTGGCGGTGGACACTGGGGAAGTATTTAGGCATGCGCAGTAAAACATATACATGTACAATACAATATACTACAAAAATGATGGTCATCAGCATTTTCTTCTTTTCTTCCTTTTTTTAGAATATTTGTTCCTCGGGGTCATAAAACATGGGGATTTGTGGTTAGGGGTTAATTGGGGAAAATACAATAGGGTTTAAAATGTGTAAATTTCACAACTGTAATTTCAGATAATAGTCTTTCCCGAGGATGAGAAGGTCAACCTAGGTCCCATGTGACAATGCTTTAAACACCGAGCTCATAAGTGCTCAGTGTGAGATTAAATTATGATCGTGCTGTGTCCGTCCTACGTCGTGCTTCGTCCTTCATTAAGGCTTCAACAGTTATCGTGTGTGCACTGTAGAGGCCATATTTTCAGTCCAATATTCATGAAACTTGGTCAGAATGTTGTCTTGGTGATATTTCAGATATGTTTGAAATTGAGTCAAGTCAGATCAATAAGTAGGTTACTGGGACAAATCTTATAAAAACCTTGTGTGCATACTAGAGGCCACATTTTCAGTCTGATACTCACGAAACTTGGTCAGAATCTTTGGTAATATTTAGTAAAAGCTCAAACTTGGGTCATGTCGGGTCAAAAAGTAGGTCACCTGGATACATCTTCGAAAAACCTTGTGTTCACTCTAAATGCCGCATTTTCTGTCCAGTATTCATGAGCCTTGGTCATAATCTTTGCCCTGGTAATATTTAGTACATGTTTAAAATTGAGTCACGTCAGGTCAAAAGGTAGGTTACTCAAATCTTAGAAAAAGATCGTGTGCACTCTAGAGGCAACATTGCCAATCCGATACTAAAATTGGTCGGAATGTTTGTCCTGATGATACCTCAGATAAGTTCAAAATTGGGTCATGTCGCTTTTAGTCCTAGAAAAAACTTTGTGTGCATTCTAAATTCCACACTCTCAGTCTGATGCTCATTAAATATGATCAGAATGTTTGTCTTTATAGTATCGTGACTAAGGTCGAACTAGATTAGGCCCTACGTTGGATAAAAAAGTATATCTAAGTCACTAACATTCATGTGTTTTACATCATCACAACCAAGATGTCTTCGACTCTTTCAGTCCTAGATGACTTTCTCAGGTGAGCATTCTAGGGCCAATGAATCTCTTGTTTTAAAGAACCAGGCGTAACATATAGGCATTAGGGTTCGTACTCACTCGTCACAACTCGGCCGATTCGATACCTACATATAACTTGATCACCGGATCACCAGAGTATGCCGAATGGATTCGTGTTATATCTAGCCTTGGTTCCAGTCCAATCATTTTTTCCTTCTATATTAGGACCAGGGATCACTGATTTGGGCGTTACATTAAAACTCGGCCTTGTGAGGTGAATGGCTTAAAGCAATTTATACAGAGTTCTAGAAGCGGAAAAAAATTGCAGTGTCGAGTTTGGTTACAAGACAAGATCTAGAAAGATTTCTACTTCGCCTTCAAAAGGCGGAGTTGGGTCTACTCCTCAGGACTTGGACACGCCTACCATGTCTCATAAGGCAAGATTGAGATAAGCCCACTGAAGACAAACTTGTTCAGTCCGAAACAAACAATTTCGCTTGCTTCTAAATTCATTTTTAGCCACACTGCATCGACAGCTCACCAGCAACAAGCAGCTAACATTCATGGTTACAAACGTAGGTATTTTACACAATACATTTTCAAACTTTGCGAACTGTTGCAAATTCGGCGCCGCAAATTCGTCTCTTTCAATTTTTGAACAGTGAATGTTCAGAACCACGTGTAGATTGATCGGCGAATATCGCGTATTCATCTTCCATCCTTCCCCCAATCTCTCACTCTCTGTCTGTCTCGCCCCCTCCTCTCTCTCTCACGTAGCTGTTCAATATGAATCGGATTAATTTGCTAGGATAACTGTTGGTAGAAAATCTTAACAGTAAACTCAATTTTTGAGGATAGTCTAGATCCGATGTTATTTTTATGATGGCATCTCCATGGCAAGGATCATATATTTGTATATATGATCTTTGCTGTACGACCATTCATTACCATCTGAGAACTGGAAATTTTTATCGTACTGGTCATCTTTCAGTTCATTGTACATGTAAGGCTGCTTGTCATGTATGAAAATAGACATGTATAGATCTATTTTTAATCTTCAATGTGTTACCCAGATTGTTATTGGGTCTCAACTTTTTCCCAGATCAAACATGAAGCTCTACGAAGGGAGGTAGCAGAGAAGTTATGACAAAGAATAACATTGAAGCTAGCCCCCAATAACGAGTTAAAAAACACTACTCTATGGCTCTATTACCTTGGTTCTCCTGTAACTAGTAGAAACAGTGATACCATACAGCTAGCTATATAATGAAGTACTGGTAGTTGAGTTTACAATTTGAGACATGTTAACTCTGCAGACCCCAATTTTCAACTTATATACACATACAATGAAATGCTACCACTAATCAGATGTGGTTTACATTTCTAGAGGCTGAACTGTTTTATATCCAGAGTTACAGATCCAGTGTTCAATCTAGAGCGCGCCATTGCGCCATAGTCCCCCAAAAATTTCAGATAGCGCAATTCTGAACCAACCTTGGGCCCGTCGGGCGTACTCGATCGTAAAAGTGGCATTCCGTGAATTAGGGTCCTTTTTATAAACATAATGCTGATCTTTCTAGTGAGAATTTACCGATAACCCAACGGATGTTATGGCTAAGAAGAAAACTGGCAGCCCGCTATCGATCTTTGTATCGGACAGTTTCCGGAGAAAGACGGGTACCAGAAGCTACGATTCTTTTAGCTTCCACTGACCATTCAACATCGCAACAAAGCGATTTTTCTGAGTTTTTTTTTTTTAAGCCTCAATGGGGCAAAAAAGGCAAAAGCTATTGAAAATATTACTTCAGAAAGCACAATCGGGCCAGTACCTACCCGTAGTTAGGCTTCGATATTAAAACCCAGCAGAAACGCAAGTTTCAACTAGAAATGATCAAGGTGAAAGTTAAATCCTTTTATGATGGGATATCAGAATTTCCGAAAGTTTACCATTGACGGACACATTTCGTCATTTTTTATACGCCCGTCAAAGACGGGACATATTATGGGATCACCCATGGCGTACGGGCGGGCGGGCGTCCGGGCAGGCTGGCAGCGTCCAGTTCTTTGTCCGGAGCATAACTTTGTCATCTCCAGTCCGATTGACTTGAAACTTGGCATGTATGTTTGTTGCAATAATACGGAGTGCAGTGCGAAAGAACCATAACTCTACCTGGTGCTGTCTTTGAGTTATTTCCCTTTGATCGTCATTTTTACAGCATTTTCTGTTTGTCCGGAGCATAACTCTGTCATCTCCAGTCCGATTGATTTGAAACTTGGCATTTGTGTTTGTTGCAATAATACTGAGTGCAGTGCGAAAGAACCATAACTCTACCTGGTGCTGTCTTTGAGTTATTTCCCTTTGATCGTCATTTTTACAGCATTTTCTGCTTGTCCGGAGCATAACTCTGTCATCTCCAGTCCGATTGACTTGAAACTTGGTATTTGTGTTTGTTGCAATAATACGGAGTGCAGTGCAAAAGAACGATAACTCTACCTGGTGCTGTCTTTGAGTTATTTCCCTTTGATCGTCATTTTTACAGCATTTTCTGCTTGTCCGGAGTATAACTCTGTCATCTCCAGTCCGATTGACTTGAAACTTGGCATGTGTGTTTGTTGCAATAATATGGAGTGCAGTGCAAAAGAACCATAACTCTACCTGGTGCTGTCCGAGTTATTTCCCTTTGATCATCATTTTTACAGCATTTTCTGCTTGTCCGGAGCATAACTTTGTCATCTCCAGTCTGATTGACTTGAAACTTGGTATTTGTGTTTGTTGCAATAATACTGAGTGCACTGGGAAAGAACCATAACTCTACCCTGTGCTGTCTTTGAGTTATTTCCCTTTGATCGTCATTTTTACAGCATTTTCTGCTTGTCCGGAATATAACTTTGTCATCTCTAGTCTGAACATCTTCAAATTTGGTATGCATGATTGTTGAAAATTTACGGAGTGCAGTGCAAAAGAACCATAACTCTTCCTAGCAGGAATTTTGAGTTATTTCCCTTTGATCATCATTTTTACAGCATTTAGTGCTTGTCCGGAATATAATTTTGTCATCTCAAGTCAGAGTGACTTCAAACTTGGTATGCATGTTTGTTGCAATATTACGGAGTACAGTGCGCAAGAACAATAACTCTACCTAGTGCGGATTTTGAGTAATTCTACTTTGATCTTCATTTTTACAGTATTTCTTGCTTGTCCGGAACGGAACTTTGTCACCTCAAGTCAAATTGACTTGAGACTATGGTAAACATGTTTGTTGCATTACCTGCCCTTTACGATTATTATACCCCCTCGACAACTGGTGGTGGGACGGGCGTATCTTGCGACAATTTGCCGCTCTTGTTTAGGATTAAATTAATGGTGGAAACAAGGTTGCGTCAATAACGATGATAATTTCTGCAGTGTTGCAGAATTATAAGCATCGTATTCATAGATACATGAATGAGATTATACTTGCTGAATGAAAAGGTTAACATTTCAGTAAGAAAGAATTATTTTTTTTTATGTGTGGCCCCCAGTTTTCCAAAATGGCCCCCTATTTCAATGTCTGTGGGCCCGATTGGCCCCCTTTCAAGCCAAGCTAGATTGAACACTGCAGCTCATTGTTCATGTTACTGAATTTTGTCAGAACTTCCACAATTTCATGCAAAGTATGAATCATGACACATGGTACAATGGTTTACTATGGCTATATTTTGCTGAAGTGTTGAGAGAGAATTTTGTGTAACTTATTATGCCTTGTTTTACAGTATGGACTTTGAGCCAGAGAGTTGGGATGTGAGTATAGAGGCCAGTGAACTCAACAGCAGCCTCTTTAGTACTAGTCCAGCCAAGGTATATTCTGAATTAACCCTTTACCAAACTATGCAGAGTTGTAAGTTGGAATGAGGCTTTTGAAACCTGTGTGGATATAAGAGAAACAGTGTTCAGCTGAGGCCGCGTATTTGCGATTTTCTCGCTAAAAAATTCAAACTGTCACAGAAAAAATTGGTAAAAGGCGATTCCTGTCACATATCAAAAATCACGGAATCAGCCTGGTAACTAATACAATTTAGTGTTTTTCATGGGTACCAAAGGTGTGTATATGTAAAATGAAATTTGATTGGATGCAGACCGAAAACATCAACCAAGTATTGATCGTGTACTTTACTGTCATGACGTAGTATCTTCTGCAATCTCATTCGGAAAATGGTTTCGTCGCCACGGCGAAATAGCCAGGTATTATCCTAAGCTTCTCTGGTCAGCCAAAGCATACCAACAATCAGAGCTCAAATTCTGAGAATGTTCTGATGCCCAGTACCCCTCCCACTTAATCAACATTGTTGGAAGATAGTAAAAATTACCTGTACGACAGTTCTTAGTATTTAAAAGAATATGATCGCGACCGCAACTTTATGTGTTGTAAAACGTGTTTAGAAACCCCCAAAAAATACACCTTTACTATAGAAAAAAAGTAACTGCAGAACTACTACTCTTATGTACGATGTGCAGAGAACGTCTATCATAGATCAGCTGCCATGGCTGAGTCTTTTCAGGGGGATTTTAAGAAAAGTCTCAATGAGAAATAACCAGCCGTGTTAGATGCATTTAAATCCACATTTTGGCTAGTGAAAGAGAACATAGCAATTAACAGGTATGAATATTGGAGAACTAATTTCAATTTCTTATTTTTAAACCATTTTAATGCATACTAAATTTTGTCCTCAAATTTTTAAAAATGTCCCAAACTTTTCTCGATGAGTGAGCCATTTGTCTCCACTTTTTAAAAACCTTGGCAGAACACTGGAGAAAATGCTGGAAGAAGCATTTTCTCCTTTTCACAGGATGTTTTTCTTCCCTCCAAAAAAACACATTTCAACTTTTGAGTCATTTTTATTTTGTTGTCTGCAAATGCTTTCAATTCAGATTTGTCTAAAATTTTGTTGTTTGGCATAGAGTTAACCCTTTCAGCGCAAGATGTATAAACTGGGCAGCTTTCTGCAGCTGAAAATGCAGTCCCCTGTGACTCATTTTTGTCATACAGGCTTGACTAGACATGCAGATGGTATACATGTATATCCAAGATCAGACTGCATGTTCACATTCTGTGCAGTCTCATGTTGTTCTGTGCTGCCTACGAAGGTCCTTTTTTTTTCTATGACACAGCAAAGGTTCTATTATATTACAGATAACTGTCCCTGAATATAATTTTAGTTTTTGATGGGTGACATGTGGGTGCAGAGACGATCACAAAAAAAAAAAAATGGTTGAAATCTCTGTACAGATTTTGTACACATATAATAAATATACTATTTACTCTCATATTTTCACAAGTTGAAGACAAAACTAGAATTTGAACATACTTGTTGCTTGCGTATTCAAATTAATAATCCTTTGTTTCATATACAAGTATTTCCAATTCAAATGCTAAACGTTAGAAAAAACAGTTTAATTAATCTTGTAACTGGGATGTTTACATTTCATAAATGGCACAAAATGGCTGCCAAACATGATCAATTTTGTTAGTTTTTAGCTCACCTGAGCACAAAGTGCTCATGGTGAGCATTTGTGATCGTGCTGTGTCCGGCGTCCCTCGTCTGGTGTCTGTTGTGCAACGTCAACTTTTACCTTGTGTATGCTTTAGAGGCCACAGTTTCAGTCCGATACTCATGAAACTTGGTCAGAATGTTTGTCTTGATGATATCTCAGACGAGTTCGAAAATGGGTCATGTTGGTTAAAAAACTAGGTCACTAGGTCAAATCTTAGAAAAACCTTGTGTATGCTCTAGAGGCCACATTTTTAGTCCAAAACTCTTGAAAGTTGGTCAGAATGTTTGTCTTGATGATATCTCAGACGAGTTCGAAAATGGATCATGTTGGATCAAAAACTAGATCACTAGTTCAAATCTTTGAAAAACCTTGTGTACACCGTAGAGGCCACATTTTCATTCCAAAACTCTTGAAAGTTTGTTAGAATGTTTGCCTTGATGATATCTCAGATGAATTCAAAAATGGGTCATGTCAAGTCAAAAACTAGGTCACTAGATCAAATCTTAGAAAAACCTTTTGTATGCTCTAGAGGCCATATTTTCAGTCCAAAACTCTTGAAAGTTGGTCAGAATGTTTTTCTTGATGATATCTCAGACGAGTTCGAAAATGGTCAAGTCACTAGGTCAAATCATAGAAAAACCTTGTGTATGCTCTAGAGGCCATATTTTTAGTCCTAAACTCTTGAAAGTTGGTCAGAATATTTGTCTTGATGATATCTCAGACGAGTTCAAAAATGGGTCATGTCGGGTCTAAAACTAGGTCACTAGGTCAAATCTTAGAAAAACCTTGTGTATGCTGTAGAGGCCATATTTTTAGTCCTAAACTCTTGAAAGTTGGTCAGAATGTTTGTCTTGATATCTCGAACAAGTTCGAAAATGGATCATGTCGGGTCAAAAACTAGGTCACTAGGTCAAATCTTAGAAAAACCTTGTGTATGCTCTAGAGGCCACATTTTTAGTCCAAAACTCTTGAAAGTTGGTCGGAATGGTTGTCTTGATAATATCTTGGACAACTTTGAAAATGGATCATGTTGGGTCAAAAACTAGGTCACTAAGTTAAATCTTAGAAAAACCTTGTGTACCCCATAGAGGCCACATGTCAGTCAAATACTCATGAAAGTTGGTCAGAATGTTTGTCATAATGATATCTTGAATGAGTTTGAAAATGGGTCTCATCAGATCACAAACTTGGTCACCAAGTCAAATCTTTAAAATAGCTTGTGTAGCTCTAGAGTCATCATTTTATGTCCAACACTTATGAAAATTAGTCAGAATGTTTGTGTTCATGATCAGTATGATGAAATTGAAAATGTGTGACATTGGGTTAAAAACTAGGTTGCCATGTCATGTCTTGGAAAAACCTTGTGTACACTCTAGAGGCCACATTTTTTGTCCAATACTCATGAAAGGTGGTCAGAGTCTTTGTTTTGATAATATCTACAATGGGAAAATGGGCAATGTTTGGCTAAAAAGTAGAAATTCTGGAAAAAAGCTTGTGTACAAGCTAGATGGCAAATTTTCAGTCCAATAATTATGAAAGGTTGGTATATTGTTTGTCGTAATATCGCGAAAGAGATTGAAAAAGGGTTATATTTGGTCAAAAGACTCAGGTGAGCGAGTTCAGGGCCATCATGGCCCTCTTGTTTCAAGATTTACATATTATAAACTTTCTGGAAGTGCTTTAGGTAATGAAATTTTTGATAATTTGGCCTTGGTCATGTGTGTCACTTAAAATTTAATTGCATTTTGCTGCAGTAGAGAGTACAGGGTTGTAACTTTTCTACCAGAAAATTCAAGATGGACTTAAGATGGTATGGTGCACAGTAAATGTCCAAATATGAGAAGAAGCACCATAAACATGAATAAAATTTGTTTTTGGAAGAGTAGAAAACATTGTAAGAAAAGGAGAAAATGCTGTTTACCATTACAGTAAAACTCTGATATTGGGAATTTTAGGGGACCACCAGATTTAGTTCTCTGTAAACATAATTCAATATATTGGTAGTGCGAACTTCGCTATGTTTTCTGACTCTTAGATGGATACATGTGCATGCAGTACAACATTTATTCGATGAAAGAGATGTTCCAACATACATTGACAAATATTTCCGTAGTTATGTAATACAGTGAATGTTAAGTCAACTTAACTTATTTAACATCATTTCTTTTCTTTTTTATAGGTAATCCACTTACATTCAAAAGTGAAGCATAAATTGTTGTATAGAGTCCTTTTTATTTTGGCTGCTAGGAGTTTAAAAGAAACAAACAGCCAGACTTATTTTTCTGCTGACTACACAAAACATGACACGACTGCCTAGGTGGACTAGAAACAACCATTACTAAATGCAAAAAGGCAATATCAGCTAGTGTAAAGCAGGCATGATACTGGCTTATTGCGTGGTCATTTTGTGCAGATTTGAGGTCGACTTGCAACCAGGTATAAATTTCTTGGAGCAAAACAGTTGTAAGTGTGTACAACAAACATGTGCAGTACAACCTTCTTGCTTCGAATAATTTGCATGTTACGTCATACCCTAATCCAAATTTTTCTGCAAACATTATTTTGTGTACCCACGACAGGCATGAAATCTTGTTGACAGATGGCTTGTTCTACAATTTGGTTTGTTCTAATTTACTCTGCAGATGGCAAAATGGCAGTTTTCAATGCATTGGCGGATCGTGTAGATAGACATCAGACTCAACAGAACGTGCAGTCTGATCTTGATCTATACCATTCACTGCTGAAATATGGCTTAAATCGTATTAGAAAGATACTTCTTTTAGATCTATGAAAAGGTATGAAAATATTTAAAACGCATATTTTTCAATATTGAAAATATGCCAAAACTAGATCTACTGCAGTTTTGACCTCATCATCGGTGCTATAAATAGATTTAAATTGTAGGATTATTTATTTCGGACAAACAATCGGGCAACAAGGTAAAACCCATTATTTCGAAGACGCTGTCACCAACAAAGATTATCTTTTTTTTGTCCGTGTGAATTGGCTAGTTACAGTAGATGCAGTCAATAGCAGAAGAAGTTTTTCGAATGTGGTCTACACTTTTTCGACAGGTAGAGATTAAAAGCATCTGCAGACAACAAATCTCAATTTAAGTGGTCAATTAACTCTATACTGTGCTGCGGTAATTTATCGATCGATAACATAATCACCTCTTTGGACGCATGTATCATGTAACAATTTACACCAGTTGGCATAAAGGTGTGAATAACTATGGGAGATTAAAGCTCCTTCAGGACTTTGCTTTACTGCAGGTATTTTCATTGGTTTTAAGTCAGTTGGGACCAGATTTTTGATTCACCATATGCAAAACTTTGCTATATCAAAATTCGCTGTAACAATGCTTTTTCATAGAGACTTTAGAAGCATTTGGTTGGGGAATTAATTTCACTTCGTACAAACCGGAACTTCGCAGTATCAGAGTTCGCTATAAATATGATTTACTGTATTTTCTCTCTTTCCCCCACAATGTTTTCATAAGTATTCTTGCTTAGGGTTGTCTGAACTTGGAATTGTGTGCTAGCCTAAAGGGATAACTCTTTACCACACAATCCCAAGTTTTAATGACTCTGAAGCAGAAGACTTTTGAAAACATTGTAGGAAAGGAGAAAATGCTGGTAACCAGCATTTTCTCCTTTTCCTACGATGTTTTTTCGACCTTATTGAATACAGAAATTCTCATTTAAGCAACATTTATTTGTTGTCAGGGAATTTTTTAAATTTAGTCGAGTCCAAAATTTTGACTTTTGCTGAAGAGTTTTAAGCCTGTACCATACAATCCCAAGTTTCAAGGACCCTGAGCAGGAAGGCTTCTGAAAATATTTTGGGAATAAGGAGGAAATGCTGATAATCAGCATTTTCTTCTTTTCCCGAAATGTTATTTACCCCTTCTACTACAAATCCCATTATTGAGCGGCATTTAGTTTCTCATCTGCAAAATGCTTCTAATTTTGACAAGTCTAAAATTTTGTAGTTTGTTAAGAGTTAAACACTTGAATTCATTGGATATGATTTCATATTTTAGGTATCATGGTAACAGTTATTTTCATCTGTTTTTCTTTTGTTCTTCTAGGGAAAGCATGAGAAAAAGAGAAAACTTATGGAGGAAGATGATCAAACTAGATTCAGACAGGAAAAATGTTTAAATTTTGAAGACAGAGGTAAAACCAGTAAAGTTAGATTAAATAGCTCAAGTGTCACAGACTTCAAGAAAAAGAATAAAAGAAATAAATATTTAGGATTTGATAAATCAAATAAAGATACACAGAGAAATGTTGAAATATCAGAAAGCACATATTACTTAGACTCAGTAGAAAACGTTTTCAACAATGTTGAGGAAAGCGTTTTGAAAAATTCTGATGACAGTGGAGTATTAAGTGAAACTAGTCATTTGGTTGAAAATGTTCATAGTAAGTTAAATGTAAAGAAGCAAAAATTGTACAAACAGTCAGGTCAAAAAAGTACATTTTCTAATATCTTTACTGCAAAGGATAGGAGAGATTTCTATGAAAGTGGACCAAGAAATAAGAAAACTAAGCTTTTTGAAAATGACTCAGGAGATGACTTACCTGTAGAGCAAGTTGCTGATAAATTTATTGGAGGAAATAGTGGCACTGTGTCCTCACAAGGACTTGGTGTTGGACTAGAAAATCATAATGAAATGGCTCTTAAGAAAAAGAAAAGGAAACGACAGAGAAATGAAACTGCAACTGGTTTGAAAATTGTAGAACATGCTACAAATGTTTCACTTCTAGAAGACGATAAGGGAGGTGACACCACAGCCACTCTTATACACAGTGAACATTCCACAAATAAGAGTGTTCCACTTCTAGATAAAAATCAACACAGGGACAATGAGAGCAGCTGCAAAAAGAAAAGAAAGAAAAGTTTGAGTAAAGATATTAATCATGCTGTAAGTGACCAAGAATTGCATGAGCCTAGCCTGGTGAAGAAGAAGAAGCTTATAGATGCAGAGAGTAATATATCAGAGAATAACAGAGATGATACACCAGAGAAAAATAATGGAACCAAGGAAAAGAAAAGGAAAAGAAAGTGCAGAAAAAATAAGTTTAAGACAAGTGACACACCAGCTGTTGATTCTAGTCACAGTACTGGACAAGGTAATATTGAATCAAGAGAAAGGGAGTCAGATTCCAGTCGTATTCCATTTGAAGGTAAAAAAAGAAAGATTGAATCTGAAAGTTCTAAAACTGAAATGAAGGATTACCTGAGAACAGTAGGAAATTGTGAAAATATGCATGAAAAAAGGAAGGAGATTAACATTATGCATGAGAGAGGAGATAAATGTATGAATGGTGAAACAGTTAATCCATACATTAAAGAAGACCGAATGCAAACTTCCAGTACAGAACATAAAGCTAAAAAGATGAATCAAGATTGTTTCAGAGCAGAAAAGAAAAAACAAACAAATGTTCCTGCAAGAAATTCTGATAGAGTTAGTCTACCATTTACCCCAGAGAAAATTTCAGAAATACTAGCAAAAAACAAAAAATACAGTGAACTTAAAATCACTGGTAAATTGGAAAACACAGATGAAGGAAGCAAGAAGCAACCTGCTATAAGTAATAGAGATTCAACACTTTCACCAACTGCTAGGAAAAAGCAAAGTGGAGTTGAAATAAGCTCAGTAACTAATATAAAAGACTTAAACAACAATAGATTTAAAGAGAAGCAAGGCAGTGATGAGTTACAAGGAAGTGCAAATGAAATGAAGAAGAAATCCTTGCTACAGGTGAACAGAGAGAGATTGGAGGCAGCAAGATTTAGATTCATCAATGAACAACTATATAGCAGAACAGGAGCTGAGGCCTTTGAACTGTTTAAGGATGATCCTGAAGCATTTGAAGTTTATCATAAAGGTTTTCAGAATCAGGTTGATAAATGGCCTGTCAATCCCCTGGATGTCATTATTGACTTTGTGAAATCAAAGTGAGTTGCTTTAAATCCTTTACCAAACAATCCTGATATTTAATGACCCCAAAAGAAAGTGGCTTTTGAAAACAGCATCTTGTCCTTTCCCATCAATGTTTTACAAAATTTAAATGACAAATTGCATCATTTGTGTCACATAGAATTTTTAATCTTCATAATATTTTCAATATATTGTATTAGTCTTGGCTTTTTCGAACATTGTGGGAAAAAGGAGTAACCAGCATTTTCTCTTTTTCGAATAATGTTTACCACCTTCTAGTAAATAAATTTCAGTTTTCTTTGAATCACATTTATGCTGTCATCTGCAAATGCTTTCAATTTGGACAACTCCAACATTTTATCATTCAGTAGAGAAACTGCTCATTAGTGATTACCGTATATGCAATTTTCCATAATGTTTCCGAGAGTGTTCTTCTCCAAGATGGAAACGCCATCCGCCTGAGAGGATGTCTCAATCAAAGAATCGTATGTTTTTGTGGATCTAAGAAAGAAGGTTTTAGAAAACAATGTGGGAAAAGGAGAAAAACAAAAACAGTCTTCCTTTTCCTCAATGTTTTCTGCCTTTTCAATTGCAAACCTTATGATTTGAGCCACATTTGATTTGTTATCTACAAATGTTTTCAATATGGAATATAGACTGATCTTCTATGAGGTGTAAAAAGTCTGCTGGACCTTTATCAATCAATCCCACATTTTTATGATCCTGAGAGAAAATGCTGATAGACAGCATTTTCTCCCCATAATGTTTATGAAAGTTTTAAAGATAGGTCTTGTCATTGGAGCCACATTTAATATGTTGTGTGCAAATGTTTTCAGTATGGACAAATTCACAATTCTAAAATTTTGTCATCCAGCTAGGATCTAATATTAAATACTGATTGTTTCATGCATAAAAATTCAGTGAATTTTAGTACGGTTGTTTGAGGAAACATAGAGGTGTTGTCATAGTCCTGTGATCTGTGTAATTGTGCAAAAACTTTTATAATATCTCTGTCATTACTGAAGATATTAACTTCAAACTAGGACTAGTTGTAAACTAATAAAAGAGGAGCCCATAAACAACAGCAGGTAACCAGTAATGCCCCTTTTTCGACTTAAAACTTTCACTGAAAATCAATGTATTTCAGAAAGCAACGTCAGCGTTCGTAGCCTGATGCAGTGCTCTTGTTAATGATTGTATCTAAAATGAAATTTCAATGAATTTGTATGATTGTATATCATATTGATTGTTTCAGACCTGTGAGTAAAGTGGTGGCAGACTTTGGATGTGGGGATGCCAAGTTGGCCCAGAATGTGCCAAATAAAGTGTACTCATTTGACCTTGTGGCCCTCAATAAATGTGTGACAGTCTGTGATATAGCAGATGTAAGTACAGCTTTTTTTTGTTGATAATGACTTCATTTTTTAACAAACAGCAAAGTTCTATACATGTCCAAATTGAATGCATTTGCAGACTACAAAATAAATGGGAACCAAAATAGGAAATGTGTTTTTGGACAGGAAGAAACATAGTGGGAAACGAAGGAAATACTTATTTCCCCTTTTCCCATAGTGTTTTCAAAAACATTCTTCCTCAGGGTTGTTAAAACTCAGGATTGTGTGGTAAACTGCCATTTCTTTAACAGACTAGATTAATCAAAGTTGAGAGCAGTTGTGGACAACAAACTAACCTGCAGGATTGAATCAGCCTCTGAAACAGTATAAAACATTGTGGGTCCAGGAGGAATGCTTAGTTGTCTTGTAAAAAATAAAAAAAAATTGAGTAATAACAAACACTCTGGTAAGACAATGAATTATTCAACGCAGAGGACCATGTGACAAATGCCAAATATGCTAGTTATCCCCCACCAAAAATGCGGCAGGGGATATGGTAGAAGTAGCCGTCTGTCCTTCAGTCTGTCTGTCCTTCCATCCCACTTTCTTGTCCGAAACTTAACTCAAAAACTATTAGAGATGTAAACATAAAACTTCACAGATTGATCACATCAAGGAGAAGTGAAGTGCACAAGAACCATAACTCTTGATTGCATAATTTAGGAGTTATTACCCTATGTTATTTTTCTCACTTAAATTTTGTCCAGGGCACAACTTGAAAACTACATGAGATATAAGATGATACTTCATTGGTTGATAGATGACATTGAGGAAAAGTGCACAGTACAAGAACCATAACTTTCAGTGCTATAATGTAGGAGTTATTGCCCTTTATAATTTTTCAAATGTAAATTTTGTCCAGGGCATATCTCAGAACTAATAGAGGTGTAAACATGAAACTTCACAGGTGGATAGATCTCATCAAGAAAAAGTGCAGTGCATAAAAACTGAAACTCTTTATTGCATGAAACAGGAGTTATTACCCTTTGTTATTTTTCTTACTTTAATTTTGGCTAGAGCATAACTTGAACACTACATGAGATACAAACATGAAACTTCACAGGTTGATAGATGACATTGAGGAGAACTACAGTGTACAAGAACCATAAATTTCAGTGCCATAATTTAGTAGTTATTGCCCTTTTCTTTTTTTCTTTCTTAAATTTTGTCTAGAGCATAACTTGAACACTACATGAGATACAAACATGAAACTTTACAGGTGGATAGATCTCATCAAGGAGAAGTGCAGTGCATAAGGGCCATAACTCTTGATTGCATAATTTAGGAGTTATCTCCCTTTGTTATTTTTCATACTTAAATTCTGTCCGGAGCATAACTCAAAAATTATGAAAAGTGTCAATGTCAGACTTCAGAGGTAGGCAGATATTACTGGGAAGTGAAGTATCATGATTTACGAGTTATGTCCCATTATTGATTTTTGAGTCTCTGGGTTTCTTTGGAGCATAACTTGAGCCGATAACTTTTCCTTCCATAATTTTTTATTTATTGCTCTTTGTTGTTTTTCAGATTTTTATTTTCAGTCTGATTTCATATGTGTTTACACTTGACTGCTATATATTAAGAAAAGTGTTCCTTATTGAAATTTTACATTTGGCGGGGGATGGCCATGTCAACTTGGCTCTTGTTTTATCATGTGACAAAATTTATACAGGTGCTCACAAAGGAAAACACTGTATTTTTAGGAGAGGATTGCCTTTGACTCAAGGTGGAAAAGTCTTTTTTCTAGCCTCAAAAATTCTTTTTCTTGTGTTTTCTTGTTTTAAATCTTTACACATGTATGGTTGTGTTGTTGACAGAAAAAGGAAAACTAACAAAAAAGCTAGAAATTTAATGTCAAAAGAATTGTATGTCTCTTTAGATGTGGTTCAAATTGAGGAATTTGTCCATGAAAGGGTAGAAAACATTGTGAGAAAAGTAGAAAACGCTGGTTACCATCATTTTGTTCTCTTCCCACAGTGTTTTCAAGAAGCGTTTTCCATAGGATCATTAAAACTCGAAATTGATTGGTAAAGGGTTAGATTTTGTCTCACAGTAAAGAATTAAAATTCTGTTGTAGTATCTGCTATGTACACTATAATTGCAGGTTCCCCTGTCCAATGCTGCAGTTGATATAGCTGTGTTCTGTTTGTCTCTGATGGGAACAAACTTTTCCACATATCTCATGGAGGCTAACAGAGTTCTCAAAAATGGGTATTGTATAAAATTGTGTGCATTCCACAACTCTAGACTTGACTTCTGTGTCTTTTCTCTTCTGTATTCATTAGTGTCAGTGTCATTATGATACTTGCATTAAAATTTGGAGCCCAAGATGATTCATATCAAAGATATTGGTTTGTATGGTATTTTACACCCCTTTTATGATAGTTGCACACATATCGCATTGGCCAGAGCACTTATTCATGCTTTTCTGGAATTTCTTTTATCATTACATTGCTTAGTGCTGTTCCCAAGCCACTGGCTGCTTTCCCCCATAACCATCATCAAAACGCTAGTCAATATATCTTGTTGCTATGACTTTTCATCAATCTTAGGAAAGAAATTGGCTGAGCTTAGTGTTTGAACCAGAGAGCTCTTGGCCCTGTATGTAACAGACTGAGGAACCAGGGTCAGTTCTAAAGACGAATCAGGATTCAGGCCAAGGATGTCAAAATAAACACATGATTGTCTCAGATGGATCAGGAAAAGATATATGAGCCATGCTCTGTGAAAAGGGGGCTTAATGCATTTGCAAAAAGTATCGACCCAGGTCAGCCTGCGCAGTCCGCGCAGGCTGACCTGGGCCGAAACTTTTCGCTATTGGTCAATTTTCTGTTTGTCAAAGGACCAATCTACCTCATTATTAAGTCGGTTATTCAGAAAAATGGCTCCTATGGATCCATAATTATGTGATGACTTGGGCTAGTATCGTGTATAACGGAGATGCATTAAGCTCCCTTTTACTAGAGCACGGCTCATATTTAGACTGCTACCATAACTTTTTCAATACTGAACGAGAGAATTTAAGACTAGTCAAAATTGAAACCATTAATTTTGCAGTTGACACATTAAATGTGGCTCAAATAGCAGGATTTGTCTGTAATAGGGCAGAAAACAACACTGAGGAAGACAGATCTTGAAAGCATTTGTGGAAAAGAAGAAAACACATGTTTCCAGCATTTTCTCCTTTTACCACATTGTCTTCTATCCTTTTAAAGACAAATCCAACTGTTTTTGGCATGTGGTCCCTTTGTCAATACTCACTCTTGGAAAACAAACAGCTTAATGATTTGGAGAAAATGCAATAAGTGTAATCAATTGTTGACACTTTCAATAAATAAATGGACATCATGGATTTATACACCACTGCATTTACAATGTAGAACAAAATTTCAGGGGTATAAATATAGATGGGCAAATCCAAGATCAGACTGGTCAGAATGAAAAGTCTGACATTTGGTTTGCACATTTATTTGATCTGTAAGACTAATAATTGAACATACATGTAGTTCTTATCATTTTCTTCTCTGTCAGGGGTTTCCTTGTGATCGCAGAGGTAGCAAGTAGATTCGTCAAAGTAAAGGACTTTGTGATTAAAGTAGAAAAACTTGGGTTTCAGTCGATTGAACAGGTAATTACTGCAGCAACAAAAATAATTTCTCTGTCTTTCTTTGGTATGAAAGTTGAAAATTATGACAAGGAAATCAAAAAAGAAAATGGAAATGACATTACAGTGTTGCATCCAGGCTGCGCGATTGCAGGAATCCCCCCTTTTTTTAATTCTGTCACGCAAGTTCCCGAATTTGATGGGGGAGGAATCGTGCAAAAACGTTGTAACTCGCGCAGAAACAAGAAACCACTGCGCACAAAAAAAAAAATTGGGCCCTAGTCAGTCAAAGCTTCCCTACATCGATCGATAGTACACTCAATGCTATTTTTACACTATTCGAGATCAGTAATTCCAAATGGTGTCCGATCTGGATATTGAATTCTTTTTAATAAGCAGGGAACCACTATTCTCTAGGCATGCACAGTGGAAGTGTAGTCACATGTGTTTCCGGATTTAAAAAAAAAAAAAAATCACAGTACATTCGCGCGGGACTTTTAAGTGTGTTCATCAACTTTCTGACTGGTGTGTTAAAGCAGGATTAAATACGCCACTGAAACGAATTAGGAACTTTGTAAAGGAATTATTTGATTAAAAGATGACACAACTCCCCGGTTTTGGTAGATCAAGTGAAAACTGCGAAGAACAAATTGAAGGTCATTCAGGAACCACCATGGTCAAGTAAGGGCGATTCGTCAGAACTGTAATCGGTTAATAATCATTCAAATTGAGGAACCAGCATCAGCATTGTTTGATTTTGAAACTTGTGTTATACATGTAGATCGAGATCTAGATCTAGTCTAGTTTGGAAAGGAAAAAACAGTGATCCCACTTACGCAAATTATTGCGTGAATCACGCTACAGAATTGAAATTCACGTAACAAATTCTGATTACATGCGAGACCCCAAGTAAGAAAAAATGTAAAAAAAAAAAAGCCATTATCCGCTTATCTTGTGTAAAATGACAGGTTATGAAGTTACTTGTTACCCTTATTGACAGCTTTTAGTCAAATCAAACGGAAATACTTGTCCATAAATTAACGGACATGAAAAATTGATCGGTCCAAAAAACGCGGAAACCCATGACACAACAAAATGTTCCTTTTGTCATTGTCCGATCAGAGTCACCTCAGACTGTCTTTTCAGCTTTTTAATGACTTTAAGCTGTAAATTTCCATAAATATCTTGAAATAACAGACTTTCTTGCTGCAAATCATTAATATGGATTGCTTTACCTTTAGTTGAGAACCATTATTGTCATACCCTCAAATATGAAATCTTACCCCCAGATTTACAGCTTAGGGGGTAAGTGTACCCTTGAAATAAAAAGTTAGTGGGAACACTGAAGAAATGAATGGCGTTTTTTCAGTACATCTATCACACCAGTGCATGAAACCCAAGTAATATTTTTTGAATGATTGAAGTTTTGTCAATCCCCCCCTTTTGCTAATTCCATGGGGGAACTCCCCCTCTTGGCAGAAATCCTGGATGCAACACTGCATTACTTTTGCAGATGCTGATCACATATTTGGATATCTATGGCAAGAGATGTATTCTGTAGATGCTGTATTTTTCCATTGAGCCTTAATAATTGAAATAAAAATGCAAACCTATTACTAAACAGTCCCTTGTTTTTGCAACCTTGAGGCAAAAGGCTTTTGAAGAAAAGAAAAGTATTGATGGCCAGTTTTTACGTAGTGTTTAACAGCATTTTCTTTTTTATATACAATATTTACTACCCTTTCAAAAACTAACCCCACCACTTAAGCCACATTTGTTTTTGTCACCTGCAGTTGCTTTTATTCGGGACAAGTTCAGAATAAGCCAAATATTTGAAACTGAAAATTCCTTTGGTCAGAGTATCTCATAAAGTACCACACAGTGTAGATCCACATTTTTCACAAGTCTTGTGTACTGCTGTTGGCATGTTGCAAGTTGGTTGACAGATATGTTTCTAAAGGCTAGGCTGTTTTCAAAGAAAATGACAAGGTGTTGTCCTAGCTGGGTTGTCATCTGCACTACAGCTGTGCAAAAACTTTGGCATTTTGTTGTATTTCTGTTGTTACTGAAGATATATACTTCAGATTGAGGTATTTGTTAACTTTCAAAAGGGGCACTTGTACCAGAAGGGTAGGTCACTGTTAGTGCATTTTTTACAATTATGCCCCTTCTTTAACTGAATTTTCACAGACAGGGCACCAGAAGCTGAGAGTTTGCATCCCCTTTCTTACCTTTCATTTTTTAGCCAGATTTAGAAATCAGAATTTTCTTTTCCCTTTAATTATTTACCACATGAGAAAAATAGAGACTTGTGTGAAAAAAAAAAAGTATTTGTAGACAACAATTCAAATGTGGTTGGAATAATGGAATTTATCTTTGATAGGATAGAAAACATTGCGGAAAAAGGAAAAATGCTGGTTTCTTCTTTTCCCACATTGTTTTCATAAGGCTTCTTCTTCAGGGTTGTTAAAGTCAGGATTGTATGGTTCAGGGTTAATTTATTTGTACGACTAAAATAAATATGGAAAGATTAAAGGTACATCTTTTCTCGTTTACAGCCAGTTTTAAGCCAGTCCATCTTTATTTTATGAAACTTTAGTCATTACCGTATTTTCCAGACAATAGGCAGCGGGCTATCTGTTAAAAAAAGAGGAAATTTTCAATGGTGCAGCCTATAAGACGAAGTGGCTTATATGTGAATGTTATTTTTCTAAATGATCTTTTAAGTGCGGCCTGTAAACGTGAAAATAAATGATTTCCCATGTGGGCGCCATTTTGGTTCACGCCCCAAAGTATTTTTCGAACACTAATGCCTACCTCTATTTGGTAGATAAATCAATCTGCTTGCAAACTTACGAATATGTGAAAACTCTCGACTAACCTTGATTTTCACACCTGTTGATTGATGATGTCGATTGGTACCAATCAGTGGTTAACTACGAACATAATTAAAGGCTTGTTTGGTGTGTAACGTCAATTAATCAATCGAAGTGTTAATTTGACAAATACTAAATTCCTTAAAACATTCAACAAGGGATAAACTAATGATGATGGTCTCAGGTCATCTGAGTGATTTGATTTTCAGAAAGGGAAATCACTACATTGAAATGAAAAAATGCATAAACAACAGATAAATTTGTTTCATTTGTTTACTATAATACATATACTGGTACATTTATCTATAAATAGATGACATTGTACATACACCAAGCGTATCAGCCACGACCTATGTGCTGGTGCGGCCTATACAATATTTTTTATTTTTAAAATCATTAAAATGAAAGGGTGCGGCCTATACAGTGCAGAGGCTTATTGTCTGGAAAATACGGCATTGTGTCTTCATGCCAAATGTTGTCCCTGATGACTGCTAGGTTGCACAGATTACGACAGATAGAAAATGCATTTCATGTTTTGATGGCCTTCCAAGCTTTTGCTTTTGTCGTTTCTGGTTTAAATGAGGACGAATCACTTGAGTTTCTTTATCTCATACACCATATTTATTGATTATTTACCTATGTTTACAAAGCTGACTAATATCTGAATCATTATGCACACTATAAAGTTTTAATTGCATTTGTTCTTCCTGGCTGTAGATATGTATCTTTATAAAGTTTAATTGATCAGAGCCTTGTTTTAGAAAATAAAATTTTGTACAAGTGTTTGTATATTTCCATGTGTTTCAGGATAAAGACAGCATGTATATTTCCATGTGTTTCAGGATAAAGACAGCAAGATGTTTGTTTTGATGAAATTTCAGAAGAAATCAGATGTGAAAAATAAAGTTCCAGTGAACCAAATTAGACTGAAGCCATGTGTGTATAAAAAGAGATAATCGTTCATGAAATACTGAAAATAGATATCTACAGCAACTTGACTTTTGTGTTCTTTTATTTGAGCCTCACTCTGGCAAAAGAATATTAAATGCATCTTTGTGATGCATTATACCAAGCAAGTCATCGCAATATTATGGATACATAAAATCTACTTTGTCAATCCACTGGATCTGGAGATAACACTGGCCTTTGCCATACAGAAAATTTACATATAGCTAAAAGTTTCGACCCGTATCAGCCTCCATACAATCAAATATACATGGCTGACATGGATGTGGTTTGATATCCCTGTAAAAGATACTGAGCAAAATCTGCAAAATTCAATTCGAGGACTTCGTTTCAGAGTTATTCATGTATCCATAAATTATTTCTTGGAAGATCTCTTCAGGATGTCTTAACCCTTTACCTGCTAAATAAGTAAAATGGAACTTTCAAGCTGATAGTAAAAACCCCAAATTTTGTTAAGTCCAGTATTTTTTTGGGGAAAAAGCTCTCCTTATTGGACAGTGAAGATCAAGATCAGACTGCACATTCTGTGCAGTCTGATCTTGATCAACATTGTTGGCAAAAGGTCTTTGAGTCATGCTTAGCAGGCTAAGGGTTAAAAGAATCTCGTTTAGAATGGTGTTTAACACAGTGCAATCAATTAATCAATCTTCTCATTCAGGTTCTAAACCTTATGACTCTAATGCCATAAAATCTGTCAACCCTTTACCAAATAGTTCTCAGTTTGAGCCACCTCAAGATAGAAAGCTTTGGAAAACAAAGTTGGAAAAGGCGAAAAATGCTGATAACCAGCATTTTCTCTATTTCCAACAATGTTTTCCACTCATTTAAAGGGAAAATTCATCATTTAAGCCACCCATGATTTGTCGTCTGCATGTGCTTTGAATTTGAATGCATCTAAAATTTTGTCATGTGGTAAAGAGTTAAGGAATCAGATTGTAAACAGACACATAATTTGAACCATACCCAAAATGTGTTACACACATTTTAGTGTTAGACTGCACAAAGCCAACTGACTGGGGCCTCCAAAAGCCATTGTCTTCCTGGAGAAGAACTTTTACTAGTTTCCCATCAGATGAAATGTATTGCACATTATTTGATTTTCCACCAGCTACATAGACATTGTTATACTCATCAACTGTAATTCCCCGAGGCTCTCGCAGACCATCCTGTTTATAAACAAACAGTTTATCACCATCTGTTGTCATGCATATCACAGTGTTCAAGCCACAGTCAGATATGTAAATCTTATGACCATCATTACATAGAGAAATATATTCTGGTTTGTGAAACTCAATATGTGCATTTGATTGTTTGCTGAGGGTTTTTAGGACATTTCCATCATGGCTGATAAGTTTTAATGCTGGCTTAGGTTTGGTGAACGTCACAAAGAACATGCCCTGTCCATAAGTGATACCTTGGCATGTTCCATCTACTTTCATTTCCCTCTCCACAAATAGCTGTTTGTTCAAAAAGACGAGTTTATTCTTGCATGAGACAACAAAGTGATCTGGGTTTACAAATGTTATACCCCATGGGCTTTGACGAACTTTGCATTGAGATGTCAGCATTTCTGTTTCAATGTTGAATAATTTAACATTACTGTTGTTATTATCAACAAATGCCACACTACTGTGGTCAAACTCTATGCATCCTGTTATCAAGCACTTTTCATTGTCACCTCTGACTTTCAATGAAATTTCTTTGTCTAACTGAGCGTTAAGTTGTTTCAGACTTCTACCAGCAACAGCCTCTGTATTTTCATGTGTGTCTGACTTATTGCCTAATGAGCCTCTAAAGACAACCCCAGAATTTTCATCTCCAAACTTATTTTTCTTTCTCTCAAGACTTTGCGTACAATATTCATGTTGAATATGTGTTATTTGTTCATCGGACTCTGATGCTAGTTCTTTCTCATCATCCCCTGCTACCTGGTAGACCAAACTCCCAAGTTTGCTTTCAGTAGTCAGTTTTTGTGACCAATTTTCACAACTTTGGAATGTGTAATTTCTGGATCTTATAGCATCAACTGCCATATTAAGTTGAGTTTCATATATTATGATGTTATTCCTAGTTTTTTCAGCTTCCTTGAAGAGCTGCTGAATTTGTTTTGTTTTTCTTAGGTCATCTACAGAACCACTTACCTTACTTAGTTCAGTAAGGATATTATCACATGTATTAGAAGCATCAGACAAGGAGGCCAAGTCATGTAATTTAACAGTCTCTGCTTCATTGATTGACTTTTCTCTTAGAGTATCGACAGCGGTCTTTATATCTGTACAAAATTTATCAACATCAGCAGTGAATTTAGCAAAATATAAATTCACATCATTAACTTTCTTCTCAACTGAATCCTTTGTGTGGTGTACCCTCAGAGAAAATTTGGCTATCTGGTTCTCTAACTTGGAAACAGCATGTTTTTCAATAACTTTGTGATCTACTGATGCTCTGCTTTTTCTATGTGATTTGGCACACATCTCGCACAAGTTGTCATCACAGTCGATGCAATAGAAAACAGCCTCTGCCTTTTCTTCATCTCTCTCACACGGGTCACACATAACTTCAGATTCGGATTCAGAAGACACATGCTTGTTGATTACTTTGTGATCTTTAGATGCCCTACTTTTTCTGTGTGACCTTGAACAGGAGTCACACAGGTACTCTGTGCAGTTAACACAATAAAACTTTCCTTCAGCTCTCTCATTATCCCGCTTACATGGTTCACACAGCACTTCTATGTCCGATTGAGATGTAAGACTCTGAGTTGACCTCTTTCCTTCTACTTCCATTCTATTCAACTGAAATGATTAAGGCAGTGTTGTAAAAAGCATGTTCCTACCAATGTTGTTTGCATCCAAGGTATAATTTGACAACACACATGGCAAAGTATTGGGCTCAAATAATTGTTTGCAGCAGGTAACATTTTCTCTTCATTCAAAATGTCAGAAATGATTTTTTGATGCATTTGTGGAAAGTCTTGATGAAAGAGGTGGGATTTCTTTGCATATACTTTAACTTAACTCTTTGCAACACAATCCAGAGATTTAACGACCTTGGGGAAATGAGCTTTGGAAAACATAGTGGGAAAGGGAGAAAATGCTACTAAAACAAATATGTTCATGTAACTCTTTACCATACAACATTATTTGGGACTTGTTCAAAGCAATTGCAAACGACAGACAAAATCTAGCTCTGATGGTGGCAATCATCTTTGAAAGGGTAGAAAATATTGTTTGAAAGAAGAAAAGTGCCAGTTAACAGTTGTCTTTGAAAGGGTAGAAAACGTTTTTGGAAAAGGAGAAAATGCTGGTCACCAGCATTTTCTTCCCTTCCCATAGTGTTATCAAAGACCTTTCTCTTCAGGATCAGTAAAACATGGGATTGTTTGGTAAAGGGTCAATTTATTCGGTATTTTAAAAGTCAGCCATAAAGAAAGAAAACATAAATTTTGCATTTTCAAGGCAGTTTTTGCCACAGTGTCTCAAAAATACCAGACAGTCTAGAATAAAAGCACAGAAGTGCAAAAAGAATCTCAAGGTTGCATTTTTAGCTCCACTTTCCAAAGGCCAGTGAGCTGCTGTCACGACCCTGTTTCTGTTGTGCGTGTGTGCTTTAACTTTTATCTCAAACTTCTCTGAAACTACACATCCAATTTTGACCAACGTTCACCGAACTGATCCTGCCGTAGTCCCCTTCAAAATTTGTTTGAAGAATTTGATTCCTTCAAAAACTCTAGCTGCCATGACAACAAAACCGAAAAATTTTGAAAAACCTCTTGCTGAAACTATAAGGCCTAGAGCTACCAAATTTTGGCATGTGGCTTCATCTAATGGACTTCTACCAAAATGGCCCTGCCCAGGAGGTCACAAGTTATACATAGGCTTATATATTGAAAACATTTAAAGTCTTCTGGTTCTAAAACATATGGCCTAGGGTTAACAAACCTGGCATGTAGCTTCATCTAGTAGACCTCTTCTAAGATTCTTGAAAATATAGCCCTGGATTTAAAATTGGCCCTGCCACAGTGGGTAAGAGTTTTCCATTGGCTTATATGGTGAAAACTTTGAAAATCTTCTTTTTCCAATCCATATGGCCTAGGGTTATCAAATTTTTCATTTAGCTTTATCTAGTGGGCCTCTACCAAGATAGCCCAAATTATAGCCCTAGGTCAAATTTGGCCCCATCATGGCAGTCACAAGGTTTACATGGGCTTATAATTGAAAGCCTAAAAAATCTTCTTGTTCCTAACCATAAGACCCAGGGCAACAAAATTTTGCTTATCTATTTATCTAATGGATCTCTACCAAGAGTATTCAAATTATAGCCCTGAGTTCAAATTGACTCTGTCCTAGCAATAACAAGTTTTAAATGGGCCTACATAGTGAAAACTTTTAAAATCTTTTCGTACCAAAACATAAGACTTAGGGCCACCAAATTTCGCATGTATATTTGTCTAATGGACTGCAACCAAGATTTTCAAATTATAGCCTTAGGGTCAAAACTGGCCCTGCCCCAGAAATCACAACTTTTCATAGGCTTATATAGTGAAAAATTTACAGATCTTCTTGTTCCTGACCTTGATTATAACCACAAGGCCTAGACCTGTATTATTTGGCATGTGGGTTTATCTTGTGGATCTCTACCTGGATTCAGGTAGTTTTAGCTCTGTGGTCAAAAATGGCTTTGCGCTTGGGTCACAACTTTAACATGGGCTTTTGTAGAGAAAAACTTTTGTTCGAAACAATTTTGCCTAGAATTGTAATGTTTGGTATATATGGTTTGTATTTATTAGCCAGTGGAGCAATACAGGGCCATCAATACAGGGCCATCATGGCTCTCTTGTTCATATTGTCTCCATGTTCATCTAAAAGCCTAATGTGGCCAAATGTAATCAGTTCCAAGTACAAGGACAGTCAATCTCATCATTACCATTTACAAGTATGACAATCCTTGTAAGTCTAACGGTCTGTTAACTCTTTACCAAACAAAACGGAGTTTTAACAAGCCTGAGAAAGAAGGCATTTTAAAAGGAGAAAATGCTGGTTTTCTGTCCTATCAAAGACAAGTCCCTTTACTTTAGCCATACTTAAATTGTTGTTTGCAGATGCTTTGAGTTTGGCTTAGTCTGTAATTTTGTTGTTTGGTAAAGAGTTATTGTGCAGTTTGTCAAGGTTTCAATCACTGGTAGAACAATTAAATATTAAATGTGGAATTAATGCTGGCAACATAATTGTTTTTGACCAGCCTGCATAGCTCAAGTGGTAGAGCAATTGACTTATTAAGTCTTTGGTCACTTGAGGGTGTGGGTTCGAACCCCACAGCAGGCCATCTAAAATTACTAATAGTCTTTCTGATGAAATGTTAAATTGAGATCTTGTGTGACTGATATTCACCAAACATGTTAAAGAACAAGGCATAACTTATAATGGGTTTCATGCTGTATCTTGCACTATCCCCTGTAACAAAATTAACGATCTGTGGGGGGTGTCACCATATTGGCAACCAGTGGCAACGATAAATAAATGGATAAATCAATTAACATAATCACCATACTTTTCAATAGGAATGAATGAAATTTACCTGTATTTATACATAGAACTGTTTAACATTTGCGGCTACTGAGCCTTAAATTCATTTGGTAATTTAATTTTAAAAGTCAGCTTTGAAGATAAGCCAAAGGTTGCATTTGTCTGGGTTGTTTTAGCCAGAATATCTTGATTGATTGATTGATTGTATGGTGTTTAACGCCGTTTTCAACATTATTTCAGTTATATCGCGGCGGCCAGTGCACCTATCCATGCTTTCCTGGAGTCTCTTCTACCAGTACTCCGCACACTTTTCTTTCCAAGCCACTGGCTGCTTTCCCACATAATCATCGTCGAACAATGGTCAGCGAATATATCCTGTTGCAGTGACTATCATCAATCCTCGGAAAGAAATTGGCCGAGCCAGGGGTTGTAGCCAGGGATCGAGCCCTGGACCCCGTGTTCTCAAGTCCTGCACGCTACCGACTGAGCTACCGGGGCTCGGCCCAGAATATCTTGAAATATCAGACACTTCTGAATGTATCCAGTGCAATGCAATGGAAAAGAAGACTGTCAGTTTGCATTTTCCATGTTCTTATCACCAGAATTATCATGAAATAGAGCAAGTTTATCCAAGAATAAACACACACTTTTTAAAGACCCAGAGAGAGAAAAAAAAAGGGCCTTGAAAACATTGTTGGAAAAGGAATAATGCTGGTAATCAGCATTTTCTCCTTTTCCCTCTATGTTTTCTACCCTATCAAAGACATATTACATAATTTGAGCCTCTGTTAAATTGTTGTCTGCAAGTACTTTCAATTTGGATAAGACTACATTTTTGTTGTGTGGTAAAGACTTCGACTTCATGTTCTCTACACGCTAATCTACCGTAGATCTGTCTTGTATGCAACAGCAAGTTAAGTTGGACTTGGCACTTTAACCCTTTACCATAAATTTCTGAGTTTAAAAGACCCAGACGAAGAAAGGCTCTTGAAAACATTGTGGGAAAAAGAGAAAGTACCGGCAACCAGCATTTTCTCCTTTTCTAACAATAATTTCTATCCTTTCAAAGAAATGTCTACTCATTTGAGACACATCTAATTTGTCATCTGCTAAAGTTTTCAATTGGTACGAGTCTAAAATTTTCTTATTTTGTAAAAGGGTAAGAATTTAATTGTTTTGCACAACAATATTTGCAAAAAAGTTCTTCACAAGATCTAGTGAGATATGGTGAAAAAGATAGCATGACTATGCTGATTCTGGTTATCAGTTAACTCTTGACCAAACAACAAAATTTTAGACAAGTCCAAATTGAAAGCAATTGCAGACAACAAATTAAATGTTTCTCAAATGACAAAATTTGTCCATGATAGGATAGAAAACTTGTGGAAAAAAAACATTTGCAGACAACACTTTTTCAAACATGGCTCAACACTGTAGCACACAATCATGACTGTTGACGACCCTGGGGAAGAAGACTTTTGAAAGCATAGTATGAAAAGGTGAAAATGAAGGTAACCAGGATTTTCTCCTTTTCCTACAGTGTTTTCTACCCTATGACAAACAGATTTCTTATTTTTTTAAGTTAATTCCAATTTGTGGTCTGCAAATGCTCTTAATTTGGAAAAGTCTGAAATTTTGTCATCTGGTAATGGGTTAAACGATGGGCTTTGTCTGTGTAAGAGTAGAAAGCGTAGAAGATTGATAAAAGACAAAATACTGTTACCGAGCATTTTCCCGTTTTTCAAGGAAGCGCCCTTGGGCAAGACATTTCAGAGTTCTAGCCTAGTTCTGGTGATACTTGGGACATACATGAATATATTGATTCGAGATTGTTGGACACACCCACCAGGGGCATTCTTGGTACAAGAGAAAATGCTGGTTATAATAGTAAAGCTTTTTTCAAACAATGAATTATGTTTTAAGTCTTACCAAAGTACGAAATTTTAGATTTTACCAAATTGAAAGCATTTCTGGACAACCAATTAAATGTGGCTCAGGTGATGATTTCTGTCTTAGAAATCGTAGGAAAAAAAAAAAACGTGTGAAAAGGAGAAAATGGTGGTTATCAGCATTTTCTCTTTTTCTCACAATGTTTTCAGAGGGCTTCAATTTCAGGGTCGTTAAAACTCGGTATTGTGTGGTAAGGGGTAAAGGGTTAATTTCATGATAATTTCATGATTGTGTCTTTTCCTTAAAAAAGATCTATCTGATATTTTCTTAAATTGTATTTTACATTGAGTACATAATTGTTTAGTTAATATAGTCTCTATTTCGTGAGCTTTCAATATCATTAATCCTGCACACAATCAATGTTTCTGTCTAATTGCAGATCACTGATAAAATCATTCCAGTAAAAGAAGGAATTGCTACGAACCATTTATGAAAACAGAGTGGTAAAAAGAGAAATGAGTTTAAAACTTACCGTCACAAATAGCAACACCAGGTGTTACTTACTCTATTTCCAATTCTTCATCTGATCATCATTCTGATCACACTCTTTCACATTTTTCAGTGTGAACAGTTATCACTGTTACATCTATTTAATCTTAGCTTGCAAAGGGCAACAATGGGTCCAAGTTAGCAGACAGAGTTAATCAAAACTAGACTGTACACACAATGTGCAAAGTTGCACTAAATTTATCTAAGTACTTCATACTTAAACCTTTACCAAACGACAAATAATTCTACAACGAATCAAACTGAAAGCATTTCTTGGCTACCAAATAAATGTGGCTCAGATGATGATTTCTGTCATTGATAGGGTAGAAAACATTGTGGGAAAAGGAGAAAATGCTGGTTACCAGGATTTTCTACTTTTCCCACAATGGTTTCAAAAGCCTTCTCTTTCAGGGTCATTAGAATCTGGGATTGTGTGGTAAAAGGTTAAAGGGGTTTATTTTAATTTTTGTGATCAAACCATCTAAAATGTTTTATCATTGAATAAAGCATCATTTGCTGGCAAACCATCACTAAAGAATGACAAGTTTTAGAAAAAAAAAACTTTTTTAATGTGTTTCCTTCATGGAGTATGTAGCCTCTAAAGGTATTTTTAGATTTTGTGCCAGTATTTTGCAAGTGCTGTTGGAATGTCACATGACCAATAGCATGTATTGATGATGTGGGATCATATTCAAATAACAATGATGACATCATATCTTTTTTGATCTCATTAAAAATTAACAGTAACCCACTAAATGCAACACAACTATCTCATTATTCAAAAGCAAAAATGACACCTTCTTACTGAATTTAACTGTCCAGTTTCTTCACTCTTGCAGAGACAGATATAATTTGTTATATTAATTTTGTTGGGTATCTGGAAAACTGCTCCCTTGAACAACTCCCCTCTCCCCCTAAACAAAAAACACAAAAAACCCTGTCCCCACCCCTTGGACGTTTTTAACATTGTGATGCTGATGTTGTAGATTATTATTTCAATGTATTTCTTTTTCATTGATTGAATTTATTCCACATGAATGCTTTGTTAATAACACATTTTTCAAGACATTAAGATTTCCTTAACCCTATTAAGGAGTAGTGATTCCTTTGAAAGGTTTAATCCTGATAAAGTTAATTGACTGCTTTTAAGTATTTACATTAAAGAACTTTGCACTTCAAACTTTACTGTGAACATTTAAAAGTGCATTGTAAAAATAAAATTTAATAAAGATGATACTACTTAAAAAAGAAAAGATGTGTATATTTCCTAGTAAAAAGATGCACTGAACTAAAAATAAATGAAAAAAAAAAAAAAAGGTAGATGCACCATATCGTTCCTGAAAAGTGCTTATATTTCTTTGTGTATGTATGTCTTATTTTTTAAATGTTTCCATTACAGTATTAGAACTAAAACTATAAAATAATTAGAAAAAAAAAAAAAAACCAAAGCATTGAGAACGCTGAAGTGGTATTTGTCAAGGAAGCAATTGTGTGGAATTAATAATTTGAAAGAAAAAGAGAACTATTCAAATATTGGCTTGAAAGTCAACCTACTAAGCAAATGAATATCTTTTTGGTTGAAGGGAGAGTACTCATGACAAAGTTAGAATTATTTGTGTATTGGTGGTCTCCCTTTGATCATTAGGAGGAGTCGGGAGTAACGTCTCTTGACAGTAGGATGCATGATGGATAGAGAGAGAAACTACGTGAATATATAAAAAAAAATTAAGTTTGTACCTGAAAACTATGATTTTGGAATATCTTTGGCAGTTAACATTTAATTCCCAACATTACAATCAATTATTTCGATCTATAAATATTCATGCCCAATCAAATGGAGTAGCGCGCAATCATGGGACGAACAAGCCATGGGACAAACTGGTTTTGGAACGAAAAAGCCCAGGACCAAGCGATCAGTAGACAAATTTTGTAAATATCATTGCACCAATAGAAGGCTAAGAGCAAGTGAAGCTATTTTCAATCAAAAATTAGTATTTCCACGATCTATGGCCTCACGCAGTGTATTTTAACATGCCATTTCCAATTAAATATCTGAGTGCTACCGAAAAACGCATTTGTCTGAGAAAAATTGAGTTTAATTGGGTTTATTTCCTTCAGCTTTGCGCAAAATACGATACATGGTCTTCAAAATTCAATATTGAACTCATAGTGGTATTGTCTCCGACAAATACCACAAAAACTGTGGCATGGATATTTATGGCAATTTCTGTCTTTTTGATAGAACTTGCCATCACCACTTGGTAACTGGTCAACTCGTACCTAAGTCAACTCGTACCTCAGTCAACTCGTACCTATTTTGGTCAACTCGTACCCGGGTCAACTCATACCCGAGTCAACTCGTACCTTAGTATTTTTATATCTTTTATTTTGTGACTTTTATCAGTATCAGTATATTAAAACAATTAAGTTTTGTGTTCTTGTTTATCTTTTTGTCTGTTTCTTATATATATCTGACATCATCACAACCTTATTCTCAATGCCGTACCATGTACCACCTATTTTAGAACCTGACCAATTCCATTCATAGCAAACAAAATCAAGTCAAAAACCAAATATAAATGGTTTTTTTGGGTGGACTTTGGGTGCTTTAATAGAATGGACGTCATGTGTTCAGACCCGATATATGTCAACTTGAGACAACACCTAAATGACTGAAAATTCTGGTAATGGAAAGAAACGAATGCCATACACGTAATACATCTTTTTTATTTTCTTTGTCTTGTAAAATATAAAACAGCCGTTACATGTAAATAACAAAGAGCCGCGTCTATCATGAGAAAACATGTTATATGCAAAAACATAGGAGCAGACTAGCTGATCTGCGCCTTTGATTTCGCTCCATGCATAGTACAATCTCTCTTCATCGTAAATCTGAAATCTCGGCAGGTTTCCTTGCGACGCTGCTCAAATAATCATCAGTTTGTCCTACACAAACAACAATTGCTTGATGAGGCTTGTAGATGAGCTGAAAATGGCAGTTTTCCTGGAGGGTGGGGTACGGATAATTTTCAGGGAGGGGGGGATGTGTGGAGATTTCCAGGGGGCAGTTGGAAGGGGGGGGCAGTTTTCCTAGAACCATTTTGTTAATGTTTCAACGAAAATTTTGACTTGTAATAAAGAAATCTAAATACACGGGTAGGAAACTTCATATTCAGAGCCAATGGCTCTGACGAGAAAATGTTGTGTTGGTCTTCCGTTTCTGAAGATTCTGTTAATCAAAAGCTACACAAAAGTATTTTCAAAATTTAGATAGACTTACGTTCGACAGCAATTTTCAATCGTGACATTACCAGTCCTTTGTATTTTCATAAATGCGGTCTTGTTCCACCCAACAAATGTACTACATTTTGGACTGAAAGGTATTAACGGAAAAACAATGCCTACTTCCAATGTATTTTTTTACAGAAAACTAAATTTTTGAAATGAAGACCTCATTAATCGGTACCGACTTACATATTCAGAGCCGGCCAACATAATCGGAACCTTTCCTTATATTTATCATTTTTTATGCTATTTCTTTTCCATTCTTTACCAGCAGTAAATGTAACATTTCAAGGCATTAATTCACGCCTTTGGGACTGCAAGACTCTCTCTTATTTGCCAATTAAATGGTAATAGATCTAATAGACTGAATTTAGGTTCGTGGCGTATTATTTCGGCTATAGTCAACCCACGCCACAAATGATTCAGAGAACATCGTATACTTGTTACAACTTTCCGTAGTGCAGAAAACACGTTGAAAGACCAGAGCATTGCATGACATTCTCCTTTTTCGGAATTTCAAAGACACAAGAACACATGATTACAAATAATGACAAGCCTGCCTGTTTTTTGGTCGTTTTTCAGCCGACATCTTCAGAAACGGAAGACCAACACAACATTTTCTCGTCAGAGCCATTGGCTCTGAATATGAAGTTTCCTACCCGTGAAATAGGTACCTATAGGCTATAAATTTCCTTTATCTAGGAGTAAGATGTAAATATTGGCATGCTAAATAAATATGGCTGATTGATTGACTAATGGTGTTTAATGCTGTTTTCAACATTATTTCAGTTGTATCGTGGCAGCCAGTGTACCCATCCATGCTGTCCGTGAACTTCTGTTACCAGTACTTAGCACAAAATTCTTCCCAAGCTACTGGCGGCTTTCACACATTACAGCCTTTAAAACAATGATCAGTGGTGAGGGATGAATGAACCCTATCCAAATGACTTTCAACAATTTTTTGGGAGAAATTAGTCGAGTTGGGGATTCAAATCAGTAACCCCCTATATATACTCATGTCATGTTCGTATGTCACTGACTGCACTACCGGTGCCTTTGCACTAAATAAATACACATTTTCCTTAAGAAGAAAGGACACAGTTACAAGACAATTTTGTAAGAAAAAATGTTAGACAACATAGATCTATGA
The DNA here is from genome assembly GCA_946811185.2 of Hippopus hippopus. Classification (NCBI taxonomy): domain Eukaryota; kingdom Metazoa; phylum Mollusca; class Bivalvia; order Cardiida; family Cardiidae; genus Hippopus; species Hippopus hippopus. The sequence goes on along the minus strand of OX328100.1, from coordinate 18,814,664 downwards.
TCAAACTGCACATTTTTTTGCAGTCTGATTTTAGATCTTCATTGTCCCCCCAAAGCAACTATTACAGTATTCAGCATGTAATGGATCATAATGATAAAGCATTTCTCTTCTGATATCAAATTTACACAGTCCACTACAACTGTTGATGTATCTGCATTTTTTAACTCTTTGCCAAATGAAAAATTTTTGGACTTGACCAAATTCAAAGCATGTGTAGATGACAAAATATCAGTAGCTAGAATGATGATTTCTGTCTTTGATAGGGTAGAAAACATTGTAGGAAAAGGAGAAAATGCTGGTTACCAGCATTTTCTCCTTTCCCCCCAGTGTTTTCAAAAGCCTTCTTTCCCAAAGGTCATTGTTGAGATTGTATGGTGAAAAGTTGATATTGATATAAACTAACCCTTCACTCCATACTGGACAGTAAAAATTAACCCTGTACCACACTAATTTGGGTTTTAACGTCCCTAAGAAAGAAAGTTTTTGAAAATGTTTTGGGAAAAGGAGAAAATGCTGGTTACCAGCATTTTCTTCTTTCCTGCAATGGCTTTTACCTCTCAAGAGACAGAAATCATCCCTTTTGAGATACACTGAATTTGTCATCTGCAAATGCTTTCAATTTGAGTGGTAAAATTTTGTCATTTGAAAAAGCATTTAGACTCATTGAAACTTAGAGCTTTTGCAGGCAAAAAATTAGAAATGAATCAAATTATGAGTTTTGTCCTTGAAAGGAAAGAAAAAATGGTGGGAATAGGAGAAAGTGCTGGGTACCACAATCTTTTCAAGAGCTTTGTTAGTCAGGGTTGTTAAAACACTGGATTGTTTACAAAATGTTTAAAAAGCACCTTTCACAACCACAGTTGCCTCTGCTGCCTGTATAGATCAAAGTCTCATGTTTGATCTACACTGTCCACTTTAATCGCTAAGACATTCTACACATGGGCTACCTTATAATTATTTGTAGTTTGAAAGTGTAGTTGGGTTAATATGGGGCTTGAAGGGTTATTTTTTCTTCCTCATGCAAGTTATCTCCTTCTGCTTGTTGCTATCTCTCAAACTCTGGGTTTTGTGATAAAATCTTTTCCCTCATTGTCATCCTCATTTTGATGAATATACAGATGATGGCAATTGAAAATAATGTGACGAATCGTGAGTGGCACTATCATCTCGAGTAGGAAATGGTGGATTAAATGTCATAGACCATAGAACGATGCTACATAGTATGTTCAATTGCTTGGTGGGGGCACAGTGGTTAATCCTATACCAGAAAAGAAAAATTTAGACATGTCTAAAATGAAAGCACTTGCAGACAACTAAGTAATTCTGTCTCGAGATATTGGATTAGAAGTTGAAAGATTAGAAAACATAGTAGGAAAAGGAGAAAATGCTGGAAACCAGCATTTTCTCCTTTATCCACAATGTTTTCAAAAGCCCCTTTCCTCAGGGTCTAAAAAACTCTGGATTGTGTGATAAAAGTTTAACTTATTATTAGTCTGACAAAGTTATTATATGGTCCATATTGAAAGCATTTACAGAGAACAAACCTAGCTTGAAAAATAGAGTTTGTCTTTGAAAGGTTAGAAAACATTGTATTTAAAAGCTTTCTGCCTCAGTCATAAAACCACTTGACTGTTAGGTATAGGGTCCCATAGAGAAATCATAGCTTGGTGGACAGGTTTAGACTTATTTCTTGCTAGTCATCCACTGTCAAAATGATTTGTTTGTACAGTGTGTAACATCCCTTTTAAAATTATTCCAACCATATCATGTTGACCATTGCACCTATCCTTGCTTCTATGGAGTTTCTTATAAACCAGCTGGACTTTGTACAATATTCTTTCCAAACCACTGTCTGCTTTCTGATATAGCTATGATCAAAACAGATCAGCAGTGAGAAGAACGCATCCTGTCGCATTGAATATCGCCAGTCCTCTGTAAAAAATGGCCGAGCCAGGCATTCAACCCAGAGACCCTGTGGTCTCAAATCCTGTACACTAGCAGGCTTGGCCACTGTAAGAATGAAGTGACCAGAAAGGAAGCATGTTAAAAGAACGCTCCAGGAATGATGAAATTTGATCTGTTGATTTAGATACTTTACCAAACCACCCTGTGTTTTTACCATCTCACCTGGGAAGAAGACTTTTGAGACCATTGTGGGATATGGAGAAAATGGTGGTGATGAGTATTTTCTCCCTGTGCAACAAACTTTGCTACTCTTTCACAACAATATCCATTCCATCATTCCATTGTTGTCTGCAAAATGCTTCTAATCATCTTGTAAATACTGTAAGCATTTGGAGGCAACAAATTACTGTTCTAATGATAGAATTCAGCTTGAATAGGGTAGAAAACCTCGTGTGAATAGAGGAAGTGGTAAAACGCAGTCCAAAACTGGTGTAAAATATACTCTTTGCCAAATGATGAAATTTTCTACTTGTCCAAATCCAAAAGCATTTACAGATGATGACAAGATAAATGTGGCTCAAATGATGAGAAATGATTTTGGTTGGGTTGAAACATTATGGGAAAAGAAGAAAATTTATCTTCATCAAGGTTTTCAAACCTGGAATTGTGTGGTAATGGGTTAAATAACCAAACAAACCTTTGCACTACATGTGAATTGTTATTTATCAGTAGTTAACTTTGAAAGTACAATGTATGAAAAATGTGTCAAGCATACCTAGATAACTGCCCCTTTAAACTTATTTGGGCTGTTCAAAGATGAGAGAGAACATCATGCAAAATGGACAATCAACAATAAACTAAAATTTCATACATGTTTGTGATAAAAGTCTGAATAATACTTCTTATTTCCATTTGAGGAACTCTTCACTTTTTTACTTTTTTCTCCCATTATTACAATTAAATGCAACCATCTACACTAATGAAGGCACACTTCATTGTGATGAAGGATGTAGTTTCAAATAACGAATTTTTGTTTCTCATTTATTATTCTCGTAATTGGTTAGTTTACGTCTTGTCCTCATAACAGGCACCCTGTTTCACCTTATAGTATCATGGTGTTTTTTGCAAGGCTTGTTCATTTTCATTACCAAATATGCCAAGGAGAACTCAAAGGGAGACAATTAATGTATTGGCCATGATTAGTATCACCAAATCGAATTTGTTCAGCCATTGAACTGCCATAGACACTAGAGGGAGAAGATGGGGGAGAGCACAAGACAGGGTCATCAACTTCAAATTTGTTTTGGCATGTAAAGCCTTAATTCTTTACCAAAAGACAAAAGTTTAGATTCATCCAAACTGAAGCATTTGCAGATGATCAATTGAATGCTAGGGTTTGTCTTTAAGTACATGTAGTAGAAAACCTTTTGAAATAAGGAGATAATGGCAATTACCATTTTTTTTCCCTTTTTATACGCCCGTCGAAGACGGGACATATTATGGGATCACCCATGGCATACAGGCGGGTGTCCGGGCGGGCGGGCAGCGTCCAGTTCTTGTCCTGAGCATAACTTTGTCATCTCCAGGCCGATTGACTTGAAACTTGGCATGTGTGTTTGTTGCAATTATACGGAGTGCAGTGCAAAAGAACCATAACTCTACCTGGTGCTGTCTTTGAGTTATTTCCCTTTGATCGTCATTTTTACAGCATTTTCTGCTTGTCTGGAGCATAACTCTGTCATCTCCAGTCCGATTGACTTGAAAGTTGGCATTTGTGTTTGTTGCAATAATATGGAGTGCAGTGCAAAAGAACCATAACTCTACCTGGTGCTGTCCTTGAGTTATTTCCCTTTGATCATCATTTTTACAGCATTTTCTGCTTGTCCGGAGCATAACTTTGTCGTCTCCAGTCTGATTGACTTGAAACTTGGTATTTGTGTTTGTTGCAACAATACGGAGTGCAGTGCGAAAGAACCATAACTCTACCTGGTGCTGTCTTTGAGTTATTTCCCTTTGATCGTCATTTTTACAGCATTTCTTGCTTGTCCGGAATATAACTTTGTCATCTCTAGTCTGAACATCTTCAAATTTGGTATGCATGATTGTTGAATATTTACGGAGTGCAGTGCAAAAGAACCATAACTCTTCCTAGCACGAATTTTCCCTTTGATCGTCATTTTTACAGCATTTAGTGCTTGTCCGGAATATAACTTGGTCATCTCAAGTCAGAGTGACTTCAAACTTGGTATGCATGTTTGTTGCAATATTAAGGAGTACAGTGCACAAGAACAATAACTCTACCTAGTGCGGATTTTGAGTAATTCCACTTTGATCTTCATTTTTACAGTATTTTTTGCTTGTCTGGAACGGAACTTTGTCACCTCAAGTCAAATTGACTTGAGACTTTGGTAAACATGTTTGTTGCATTACCTGCCCTTTACGATTATTATACCCCCTCGACAACTGGTGGTGGCACGGGCGTATCTTGCGACAATTTGCCGCTCTTGTTCCAAAATGTTTTCGAAAGCTGTCCATCTAAGTTTTGTTAAAACAAGGGATTCTTTGGTGAAGGGTAAAGCAGACTGACATCTACTGGTGATTTTGAAGGTTCCTCAGTTGCCTGGTGCTTGAAACATTAGATTTATAAGGAAGTCTTGGTTCGATCCCTGTGGGCAGTACAGGTCATGTGGGTATACCTATCCATAGGCAAGCATTGAAGAGGCTTAGCCCAGGGTTTGTATTCACCAACCATTCTCAAGAGTAATCTTAGTCTAATTCTTCAGAATTTTTCCAAATGTGGAAGTTACCCACTTTCTGACTGGCTAAACCATTTGCTTAAGCCAATCAGAAGTTCTGTTAATTTCATATTTAGCAAATCTTAAAAAAAAAGAATGTGACATGACTGAAATAAGTTTAACCCTTTTCCAAACAATCCTGTGTTTTAATGACACCCACAGAAAAAGGCTTAGGACTCTATTATAAGAGAAAAAAAACAGCATTTTTCCTTTTCTCACAATGTTATCTACCCTTTCACAGACAAATCCCATCATTTAAGTGAATTAAGCCAAATGTTTAGTCATCTGCAAAATATTATCAACTTCTTCTGAGGTAAAAATTGTATTGTACAGTAAAATGTGGCTGTAAGAATTGACCTTGCCGAGCGTGGCTAACTTTTGACATAAGTTGACCCATTTATTTTTTATTTAGTGGCCTGGAGCCAATTTGGAATTGTCTGTTGTAAATCTACATAAACACATGCATCAAAACAGTCCTTTATTTATCCTTTGCTTTATGGAATACGGCTTCTCACGATAATTTCCGAATTACCTATTTTACCTTAATCTAAAATGCAGTGAACTGTAACACAGCTCCACTCTGCCAGGTCTGAATTGAATGAATTTTGCGTTTATTTATCGTAGCCACCGGTTGCCCATATGGGTGATTCCCCCCCTTCCCCCGAAGAGTATGAGTTTTGTTACGTGGGATTGTGCAAGATACAGGAAGAAACCCAACCTAACTTACCCCTGGTTCTCTAAAATGCTCAGTGTATAGCACCATCACATCAGACCTTGGTTTAACATCTCATCCGAAAAACTAAGGTAATTTAGATGGCTAGTTGTGGAGCTTAAACAGGTCCATATAGCTACCAGGTCAATTCTTACAGCCTATAAAGGGTTAAAAGTGGCACAAGACAAGACTCAAACAAAATACATCTGGAGCTGTATTTACAGCAGTATTGGTGTAGCCAATCAGAAATTGTGTTATTTTCTAACTGTAAAATTTGGCCAAGAATGCAATTTAGTACAGTTGGTTTACTCTTTATCACACAGTGCCGAGTTTTAATGACCCTTAAAGAAGGCTTTTAAAAACATTGAGGGAAAAGAAGAAAATGCTGGTTACCAGCATTTTCACCTTTTTCCCACAGTATTTTCTATCCTATCAAAGGCAAATCTTCCAATTTTAGCACTAGATATATTTGATTTTCGTCTGCAAATGCTTTCACTTTGGACCAGTCTAAAATTTTCTTGCTGGTTAAAGAGTTAATAAAGAGTAGAAATGAGATTGCACAGAATAGTTACAGAGTTACTTTATTCCTAAACAAAGTAAAAAAAAATAGCAAGTGATAAGGAACCACACGTAAAACCAATCAGAAAGTATAAAGAAATTTTACTGTGATTATACAATGACATGGATATTTAAGAAACATACATACGTGTACTACATAACTAGATCTATCTATTACACAATGACACTTTTTTATTGCTGACATACAAAAAGCATTTTCATGACACAGAACTTTCAAATACATGCCTTTTTAGACATAACTTTACATTTAATTTAATTAATGAGACAAAGTTATGTGATAAAAGGAATCTGACATTCATATTTCAAGATAAACTTTATTGAATTTTTCAAGACAGAATGTTACATTATTAAAAGTCTTGCTCAGTAACACTTTTCTAGACTTGTTTAACTTTTTACCAAACGACAAAATTTTAGACTGGTCCAAATTCAGAGCATTTGCAGACAACAAAATAAATGTGCCTAAAAATTTGAAACTGTTTTAGGATGGGAAGAAAAAATTGTGGGAAAAGGAGAAAATGCTGGTTACCAGCATTTTCTCCTTTTCCCACAGTGTTTTCAAAAGGCTTCTTTCACAGGGTCATTAAAAGTCGGAATCGTGTGGTAAGGAGTTAATAAACAAGTTATTTCATTGAAATGATATCCCCTGCTGAAAAAGCCCCCTTTTTCCATGACATAGTATTAATAATATATGACACGGGTTTTTCCCACGCAGAGATTTTATATATTTTTGCTCAGATGACAATATAATGTATGTAGAGTAAAACAATGAAAAGAAAATCTTATGTTGCTGAGCAAAATATGAAGATACAGTCCTTCAAAATTACAGAAAATAGGCTTTAGTTAATTTCAAACCTGAGAAAGGGTCTTACAGTGAATATCTCTTTCGGCATGATTTGGCAAAATCTCCCATTTTTCTTCCACATTTGTGATTTCCAGATATTTGAAAGGCAATCAACATATTACAGATATATAGGATCTGACATGAGTTGGTTTTTGAGATAAAATTTTATTAAACGAGTCTACAAAAATTGTTATTAAGCGAGCCTTTGGCGAGCTTAATAACATTTTTTGTGGACGAGTTTAATAAATGTTTACCTCAAAAGCCAACGAGTGTCAGATTCTTTTTCTCACATAACTGTATAACAAGAATTATAGTCCATAATGTGTTAAAACAGAGGCATACATGTACAAAGCGTAGTGAAATTTACATGAAGCCCATACGCTTCTTTGACAGGTACATTACGAATGAAAAATAGTTCCGTAGAAACTTGCATTATAGTTACATAAATTGATTTTGTTTTGAAACTAAAAGTGATTACATTAACAACTTTATCATGATTAAGAATTTTGACCATTAATTCCTTCAGGAACCTAGGTCAGCAATGTTTTAGAAATGAAGCATATAATTACAGGGTGTTGACCAAGTAGAGCACTATTTTCTTATCTCACATGTGTGTGAGACAAGAAAATTCGTACTGGTTGTATTACATTGAAAACAGGGGAAGTTATGTGATAAAAAAATATACTATATCACTGTCATACTAACCAAATGGAATATGATAGAGTTTACATAAGGGAAAAAGGCCTATATCAGTGAGCACAGAAAACTTGGGACAAGTCCAGACAAGTCCCTAATTTAAGAAAATAAAGAAAAATATATATATAGACAGACTATCATAAGGAACACATGTATACTGGCATGTAAAGTTTCTTCAATTTTCGTAAAGGACTTTAGAAGATATCTGTCTGGACAGACAGACAATGCAAATACTATATCCCTCTACCTTCATCAGGGGACAAAAATTATCTCAAATGCCATCTTATGAACATAAAATAAATTTTTCTTATGACTGATAAAACATTGAGTTGTTTGGTAAAGGATAAACACATATGACTAAATTTTGTACGTGTCCATACCGAAAGCAATGGCAGGCAACAAGGTAGACGTGATTCAAATTAATGAATTTTTCTATGGAATGATAGGATATGGTTACCAGTATTATCTCTTTGTCCCAAAGAGTTTTTCCCCTTGTCCGAAAGAGTTTTCAAAAATTTTACATTTCCAGGGTCTTGGGACATAGAATATGTAAAGACTATAGTGTATGTATAATAATCTGCAAATATTTTCTGTTCATCTTGAATCAGACCATCTTTATGATTTGCCTGTATAAGCAGACATCAAAGTAAATCCTTTTCCTTTTACCTGAGAACATTCATACTTTTTCAAATCGTACAACCTTAACCCTTTACTACTCAATCCTGGGTTTTAACAGCCAATCTTGAGAAAGAAAGCTTTTGAAAACATTGTGGGAACAGGAGAAAATGCTGGTAACCAGCATTTTCTCCTTTTCCCACAATGTTTCTACTCTTTTCAAAAAGGATTTCAATTTTTGAATCACAATTATTTTGTCGTCTGCAAATGCTTTCAGTTTGGACAAATCTAACATTTTGTTGTTTGTTATAGACTTAACCTAATTCATGTGGAGGATCCGTCTTTTCACTGAGATGTTTCTAAATTTGTCTACTGCAATTCTTTATCAAAGTATGAACGAGTCACAAATAAATCAACTGAGCAAAAAGTTTCTTTCTAATATGAAACTTTGTTTCCAGTAACCCATGGACTTATCAGCAGAATCATTCTAAAATATTAGTGTCATCTCATTCAAGCATTTGTCATTGCTTTATGGATACTAAATTTTGGTATTTATAACTTTTTTCCTGATGACAAAATTTTAGACTAGTTCTAATTTAAAGCATTTGCGGCCAACAAAAGTGACTTGAATCAAATATCAAAATGCATTTTGGGAAGGATAAAAAAGATTGTGGGAAAAAAAGAAACAGCTGCTTACCACCATTTTCTCCTTTTCCCAAATTGTTTTCAAAAGTCTTTTCCTTCAAGGTTGTTAAAACTCAGAATTGTGTGGTAAAAGGATAATCAAAATTAGATTTTATGGAAATAGTTGATCAAAATGGTGATACAAAACAAAATCATATAAAGAACTAGATATGAGTAAAACATGACAAAGAATCTGATGCATTTAAAATGGTAAGCTATGAAATGACAATACGCTTTGAAAAGTAATGACATAATTATATGACACACAATCAGTATTATTTTTATGAAACAAGAGGGCCACGATGGCCCTCAAGTCACACACCTGAGTCTTTTGACTAAACATGACCCATTTCCAATCTCTTCCAAGATAGTGTATTATGATAAACATTCTAACAAAGTTTCATGAGTACTGGACTGAAAATGTGGCCTCTAGAGTGAACATAAGCTTTTTCTAGAATTTGTTTCAGTGACCTTCTTTTCATCCCACCATAGCCCCATTTTCCAACTTGTTGTAGACATTATTAAAACAAACATTCTGGCTACCTTTCATGAGTATTGGACAGAAAATGTGGTCTCTAGAGTGTTGGCCTTTTGTCCGGGCGTTCTAGGTTCGAATCCTGTCCGGTCCCCATATTTCTGCTATGCAGTTGTTCATTTTTTTTCTTTGTTACGGACTTTGTTCGTAAGAGTGTACACAAAGTTTTCCCAAGATTGGACCTGGTGACCTGGTTTCTTATCTAATGGAACTCATTTTCAATCTCATCTGAGTTATCATAAAGACGTACATTCCGACTAACATTCATGAGTATTGGACTGAAAACGTGGCCTCTAGAGTGTACAAAATGTTTTTCTAAGATTTGAAGTATTGACCTAGTTTTTGACCCAACTTGATCTATTTTCAAGGTTGTCCAAGATATCATCAAGAAAAAAATTCTGACCAAGTTTCATTTGTATCAGACTGAAAATGTGGCCTCTAGAGTGTACACAAGGTAAAAGTTGGCAAAGGTAAAAGGTAAAAGACAACGGACGACACATGAAGGACAATAGGCGACAGATACAGCATGATCACAAAATTCACCTTGAGCACTTTGTGCTCAGATGAGCCAAAAGAAAGTTTAAAAAATTCCAAGTTACATTGGAAATTCCTTTCCATCACGCATTAAGAAAAAAAAAATTATTTTGTTAAACAAAACATCAAACTGTATTTCCATCTTTTGCAATTCATACAAGCAATCTAAAACCTCAACCCTTTACCAAACAGTCCTGTGTTTTAATGACCATAAGAAAGAAAGAAAGTAACCAGCATTTTTCCTTTTCCCACAATGTTTTCAAAAGGTTTCTTTCTCAAGATCATTAACAGTCGGAATTGTGTGGTAAATGGCTAAGGGGCAACTCCCCTTATCTGAACCTAATTCTAATCGTAGTTTGCAAATGCTTTCAATTTGGATACGTCTAAGTTTTTGCGACTTGGTAAAGAGTTAAGAGGTACGTCTTGAAGGTACACTTGTACACTGAGATCAAACAGTATGAAATTCATACAAAACAATAGAGACCCCTACTTTTCCAAGGCTTTGTAGATCAGACTTGGAGCTATCATCATACAAAAGTTGATAAAATTATGAATTCTTTTCCAAGAAAATTACTGAAACTGTAGCTATCGTCTTAAAATTGAAAGCAGCATTTGTATGAGCAGGCTTATCTTTCTTCACATTCTTCCTTCAAATACAGCTATGGTCACAAACGGCAGGGTAAGAGTTAACAAATGTCCAATTTTATGAGCAAAACTTAACAATAATAAGCAATAATTTGGTCTTTTTTTAACTCATTGAGCGGTGATGAAATCTTTGAGATGCTTTTATCCTAGAAATATGACCTAAATAATTACAGTTTCATGATTGCTTTCATCTACAGTGTTTCAGCAAAGCAAACATGTAGATCAATGATCAGGCTGCACATTTTGTGCAGCCTGATCTTGATCTACCCTTGCCGCAAAGGCAACTATGGTTGTGAAAGGTGCTTTGAGGGTTTAATTATACAGGCACAAAGATGGAGCAGATAAGTACAATTACTAAGTCTAATAAACCTCCATCCAAGTGCTGCCCAGTTAAAATTTTAGTATAAATGAAATGAGCCCAGGTCTGTGAAAAAGGGATTTAACACATCTGCAAAAAGTATTGACCAGTGGTCTGTTTTCTGTACGTCAAAGGCTCAGTCTACCTGATGATTCAGTTAGTTGTGTAGACAAACTGGATTCTATGGATCCAAAATTATCAGTATTATGATGACTTGCTTTATATAATGTACTGTGGATTAACTCTACCAAGCAACAAAAGTGTACACTGGTCCAAATTGATGGCATTTGCAGACCACATAATCAAAAGTAGATCAAATAATGAGATTTGTCTGTACAAGAATAGAAAATATTGTGGAAAAAGGAGCAAATGCTGGTTACCAGCATTTTCTCCTTTTCCTGCAATGTTTTCAAGACTTCCCAGGGTCATTAAAGCACGGAATGGTTTGGTAAAGTGTTAAACCCCCTTTTGCCAGAGCACTGTCCAAAATTTTAGTATTTGTAAACATCTAAAATGTATACTCGTTTGATGCCCGCCTAGGGTATTGCTCCCGTTTCACATCAGCTGTGTAGGAGTATCCTGCGTCATATCCCTGCATACTTGGAGGCTCTGCATTTCTTCTAAAAATAATACATTGTTGATGTTGTCAATATTGTCTGCTTTTCTATGTAAATTTGTAACAAAAACTAGCAAATCTACTATCATTTCCTTTATGTGCTTAAACTAAGTTTTCTTATCACACACAAAACAAGAGGGCCATGATGGCCCTGTATCGCTCCACTGGCTATTAAGTAAAAACACTACAAGCCAAACATTACAATATTCAGCAAATTGATTTCAAACACGAGGACATGCAAACATTTTTCTATCTAATCCTACGAGAAAGTTGTGATCCATGGGCAAAGCCAATTTTGATCGCAAAGCTATAATTATTTGAATCCTGGTGGAGGTCCACAATATAAAGCTCCATACCAAATAATTCAGTTCTTGAATGTTATAAACAAGAAGATTTTCAAATTTTTCTCAATTTGGGCACCCTTGATAGAGACCCCCTAGATAAAGCTAAATGCAAAATTTGATAGCCCTAGCCCTTATAGCTAGATGCGAAAGATTTTCCTATATAAGCCCGCCCATGTAAAACATGTTACCCCCCGGAGCGAAGTCAAATTTGACCCTCGGCTATAATTTGGACACCCTTGGTACAGGTCCACTAGATAAAGCTACATGCCAAATTTGGTCGCCCTAGGCCCCATGGCTAGGTCAAAGAAGAATTTTAAAGTTCTCCCTATATAAGCCCATGTAAAACTTGTTACATAAGCCCATGTAAAACTTGTTACCCCCGGGCAGGGCCTAATTTGACCCCAGGGCTATAATTTGAACAATCTTGGCAGAGGTCCACTAGATAAAGCTACATGCCAAATTTGGTAGCTCTAGGCCCTATGGCTAGGTAGAAGAGGAATTTTAAAGTTCTCCCTAAATAAGCCCATGTATAACTTGTAACCCCCGGGGCGGGGCCAATTTTGACCCCAGGGCTATAAATTGAAGAAACTTGGTAGAGGTCCACTAGATAAAGCTACATGCCAAATTTGGTAGCCCTTGGCCTTACGGTTTCAGACAAGAAGATTTTCAAAGATTTTCAAAATTTTTCAGTTTTGTTGCCATGGCAACCAGAGTTTTTGAAGGAATTAAATTCTTTCAAGAAATTCTGAAGAGGACCATGGCAGGATCATTTCTGTGAAGTTTCATCAAAATTGGATGGGTAGTTTCAGAGAAGAAGACGTTTTAAAAAAAAGTTAACGCACGGACGGACGGACGGACGGACTGACGGACGGACGACGGACAACAGGCCATGACATAAGCCCGCTGGCCTTCGGCCAGTGGAGCTAAAAAGAAAAAAACACCCACACAAAACGAAACAAAACTAGAGCTGTCACTGAATGTGACTTAATACCCCCGCCAGCGCTTTGACAGAAAAAAGTGTAAAGTTCAGGGGGAAATAATACCTCAACCAGGAGGAGATGACACTTGAAAATTGCGTCTTGCAAACCTTCAATATAATGATCAATATATGTGCAAAGTTTCAATACAATTGAAGGAAACCTGTAGGAGGAGTTTGCGACACAAAAAATTACTAATATTTTGTACACAGATGGACACACGGACAGACACACAGACGGACACACGGACGGATGGACAGACAGGCTGATTCCAGTATACCCCTGAAAACATTCGTTTTGCTGGGGTATAAAAAGGACACTCTTTACTTAAGAGATAAATTGAATATTTCCTATTATTTTCTTTAAACCTTGTAACACAAACAAAATTATAGGCTAATCAAAATTGAAAGCATTTGCAGACAACAATCAAATGTGGCACAAATGATGGAATTTGCCTTTGATAAAATAGAAAACATTGTAGGAAAAGGAGACAGAGTAGAAAACATTGTGGGAAAAGGAGAAAATATTTGGTTACCAGCATTTTCTTCCTGTCCTACAATGTTTTCAACAGCTTTCTTTCTCCAGGGCCTTCGGGATTTGTGGTAACAATTTAAGCACAGCTACATGCAATTAACACAGTATTACTACTACACAATGTACATGTTTAGTATCTTAATTAGAGCTAAATATGGGAAATGGATATTTTTAGTCCATAAAAAAGATCATTATAGACCTCAATATATTAAGTTCAAGGCTGTTTTGGCTAGGACACCTAACAAATATTGGGCAGAGTAAATCAAGAACCAGACTGCAGCACTCTGTGCACTAATTATGATCTTGAACTTCACTGGCCACTATTTAACCTTTAGGCTGCTAAGCAGTTCTCACTGACCTTTTGGGAACGGCGTAGATCACAGAACATGCAGCCTGATCTTGTATCTACACTGACCAATGAGGAGATATCTTTTCTCCAAAAATACCTTTGAAATAGGAAAATTTGGGTTTTTATTAACGGCTTGAAAGTTTCATTTATTTAGCAGGATAAGGGTTAAAGCAATCGAATTCAGTGAAGGACCTCGGCAGCAAGTAAGAAAACAAAATGCATACATTTGGTTTTACATAGGTGCTTATCATACAAATAAGCCAAGATTTGTGAAATGGGGTTTAAGCATTAGCAAAAAGTATAGCCCCATGTCTGCCTGCAAACTTTATGAGATGGATAAATTCTCTGAATGTCCAAGGACCATTCCGTTTCATTGTTCAGTCTATTGTGAGACAAAATAGATTTCATGGATCCATAATTATAATGATGGCTTGCTTGGTATCATGCATCAAAGAGATGCATTAAACTCCCTTTTGCCAGAGCACCAGTAAACCTGTAAACTTAACTCTTTACCAAACGACATAGTTTTAGACTAGTCCAAATTGAAAGCATTTGCAGATGACAAAATTAATGTGACTCAAAAATTGAAATTTGGTTTGGAAAGGGTACAAAACATTGTGGGAAAGGGAGAAAATGCTGGTTACCAGCATTTTCTCCTTTTTCCACGATGTTTTCAGAAGACTTCTTTTCCAGGGTCGTGAAAACCCAAGATTGTTTGGTAAAGGGTTAACCATTATACTGGTGAGAGAAAATGAAGGCACTTTTGCAGACAGTGTATATATACATGTATATATCATGATAAGATCAAAGGATACTGAGTCTCATGTCTCGCCTACCAGGACCACGCATAAACAAAAGTCAATGACATCATAATAATTATGAAGTACAATAAAACACAGCCATCTGTACCAACTTTTAGTGTTTAAGTATAAAGATGGATTCTGGTGTCTAGAATTTTCATTCAAGTTCTTGCAGTTTACTTACGTTTGTTCTCAAATTATGCCAAAATGAGAAGAAGACAATGTGTACAACCAATCAGACAGCTCCTATGTGCAAGCTGATCAGTGTACCCATGTCATTTAAAGGTTGGGTTAATTCATTTGCATCATTGAAAGGCTTAATAAAACAAATCCATAATTTTTTTGGCTCTGACTAGGTTCAAGCAATAGAAACAAAATTAAAAACAAATATTCAGTGTCTTGTATTATTACCCTGTTACAGGACTTAGCCCAATGTGAGGTCTTTTTTGTACCCTACAAGTACAGGACTACATGTATTTTGTGACTGTACTGTGCCATATTTCATTGCTGCGTTCCCTTTTTCATTTTCTTTAATCCTAAAAACGAGGACAATATAGTGAGAACAGAAGAAAATGCTCATAGTAAGCATTTTCTTCTTTTCACACACAGTTTCCTACTCTTTCAAAGCCAGATCTCATATTTCCAGCTTAATTTAAATTGTCATTTGAAAATGCATGCT
Source organism: Hippopus hippopus (assembly GCA_946811185.2). Lineage (NCBI taxonomy): Eukaryota > Metazoa > Mollusca > Bivalvia > Cardiida > Cardiidae > Hippopus > Hippopus hippopus. The sequence continues at coordinate 18,799,466 of OX328100.1, read as the reverse complement.
TTTGCTTTGGACAACTCCAAATTTTTGTTTGGTGAAGAAATACTTCTAAATTTTGCCATTTTTACTAACCCAGTTTTTGTTAGGTTTAGAGTGGGCCCAAATGGTAACAAATATATCTCTGCAAACAGACAATGCCTTAATTGCATATGAAGTTAAAATACAGACATGATGAGAGGTACAAATCTAAATACTGTTGCTTTGATCTGACTAAAATTGCAACACCACAAAAAAAGCATTTAAAGATGGATCTTGGCTTTTTACAAATTCTTTTTAGATGTGCATATTGCTATCCATGTAGATTGTCCATACTATGTACAAGACCTAAACAAAGTACATTTACTGAATGTTATGACACTTATTGCAAGACCAAAATACCCAAGGTCAACTATCAGTGAAATTATGCAAAAGTTCATTTAAAAGAAGAAAAAAAAAAAATCAACAAAAAATATGACAACCTTCATATTTGACAGTTGATAAAGTTCAAGAACATACATGGCAGTAAATATTGGCAAACAAAATGCTATATAAAGCTCAATGCAATTACATCAATGTATAACATGGTGTCAGTATGATTAATACAAAACTTAAGCAGTCATGTAATTTCCATGCTTATTACATGTAATACTTTAGATTGGTTTCTGGAATTCTGGATCTCTAGATGGCTGAATATTTCTCTTCCTATGTGCATAAATTACAGACGAGTAGTTCAACACATGTAAATCTATGCACAGAACAATTTACACATCAGTTTTCATGGTAACTTTCTCTTCCTCGGTTTGAGCTTCTCCACCCCTGATGTTCTTCTTGCCTCTAAAAATATAGTATTATTGTTCATGCCTTGTTCCCACATTTCACCATACATGCATATATCTATATTATGAGGTGTTAATTATTTAGTAAAGTACATGAGGACACCATGATGATTAAACATGTCTCTGAGTTCAATAAGGTCTTTTCTTTGTTGTTTTCCTGTTCATGATTGTAACAATACTAGTCTATCATTACTATCTCTTGATTCTTTTTGTCCCTTCTTTTTCTTCTTACTGAGGTTTCAACTTGATATTCCAAAGTTTATCTCAAAAATGTAATTTATATTTGAAAGTTAAGAAAACCTTTTGAAAAAATAGAAAATGCTAGTTATCAGCATGTTCTCCTTTTCACACAATGTTTTCATGTCTTCTTCCTCAGGGTTGTTAAAAGTCTGGATTGTGCGGTAAAGGGTTAATCCTCTTCCCAATTTTTTTCACCTTTGAGGAAAAAGGCTTTTGAAAACATAGTGGCAAAAGCAGAAACTGCTAATAAACAGCAGTTAAATTCTTTGAAACACATTGTCATGTGTAATTGCCTTTACTATGGAACAAGTCTAAAATTTTGTTGTCTGGGAAAGATTGAGCAGAATTAGGAGCATTTAGTTGGAACCTTGCAGCTTGAGAAGTATGTCTGTTATATGAATAAAAAATCTTTAACTGTTTCCCACACAACAAAATTTAGATAAAATGGTACAAAACATTGTGGAAAAAGGAGACAATGCTGGTCACCAGCATTTTCTCCTTTTTCTACAATGTTTTGAATAGACTTCTTCCTCAGGGTCATAAAATTATGGCATTGTGCTGTAAAGGTTTAAACTATAGACAGCCTATCACAATTATTGTTACATAAACTTTTTTGGATGGCATAGATCAAGACTACACCACACAGAGCATGCTGTAATCATAATATTTGGGGTCTGTATGATGAACAAGACCCTTCTCACAAATATTTGGCACTCTTAATGATAAAGAGACAAGACAACAAACTAAATGGATCATATAATTTGATTTTTATGTTATCCTTTATAGAGGTACTGATACATCACTAGTACTTCTATTTTTATTACTGTAACTATTCCACAGGCTGATGTCTTGTCAAGGAAAGATGTTAAAAAGTGAGCCAATTTGATGATGTGACTGGAACATCATTGAAAATGATGATGAAAAAAAAAAATCATCAACAAAAAGATAATTTTTCATTTTTGCAAACATACAATTTTATTGCCTCAGATTGATATCAAACAAATTATTTGTTTTGAACATAGGTCTACCCTTTTCTTTGAGTTTTGTACTTTTAATATTGATCCAACATGCCATAAAAGCAAAGGAATCAAATAAAAGACTGGAATAAATCTTAAACTGTTGTCTTGTCAAGGACACAATCTAAATTGCACTTGCAATACATGGGCAAAAAATGAAGTTTGAGAGCATTAATAAACACTTTTTTTGGAATACAAATTCCACATCCAATAACATTTTAGTGCTTCCCCCCCCCACAAAAAAAAAATTTCTGTTCAATAAAAGATCAAATAATAAATATACAGCTACATGCAAGACAAATACGTTACCATAATTATGATCCAATGTTTTAATATCCCATAGAAAAAAAAACTCTCAAAAGCATCATTGGAAAAAAAAAGGAGAAAATGCTGAATACTGGCATGTTCTCCTCTTCCAATAGCCTGACCGGGTAGCTCAGTGGTTAGCATATCTGAATCGTGACCTGGAGGTTGCAGGTTCGATACCCGGTTGCAGCAAACTTTCTTTCTGGCAATTTTTCGCCTCTCACCTGTGATGCATGTGAGAAAAGTAGTCAGTAGCTTTGGAAAGAAAGTTGTGTCAGTACTGGTGTGAGAAAGCCAGGAAACACATGGGTGCGTCACTGACCGCTATGATATGACCTAAGCTGTTGAAATGGCATTAAACTCCAATACAAACAAACAAATCCTCTTCCAATAAAGTTTTATAACATTTCATGGACACTTTGGACACTTTCATCATTTTAGAGACATTTAATCTGTTTTCTGCAGATGCTTTCAATTTAGACAGGTGGAAAATATTGTTGTGTGGTAGAGAATTAACCTGAGGATAAGTTCGTATGTTGTAGTTGAAAGAAATAAAATGCTTGCATCAAAAATGCATAGTGGGTATAAAAAAAATGCCTTCTGTATCACTTCCCCTTTTGTAAAGTAATCGGAGTCTTTTTCTACACAATGAACTGAAACAATGGCATGGTAAATGGAAAATCTGCAGAAAACAATCTTTAATCTTGTGACAGACCACTTTTGAAATCATGAAAAAATAAACTTGTTTTTGGCCAACATACATCAACATATTTAGACAGCGTAGACTGAAGATAAAACTATCCATTCTGCGTGGTCTAAGCTGCATTAGCACCTGCATTTTTCCTTGCCATCTTAGTGTTCAAAGAAAAACAGTTTGAAAGTTCAAGGCTTCAATGGTTTAAAAAATGTTAGGCAATCATGATTTCTCATCTATTGGAGAAGCTTTTTGGTGGCTATGAAGTAACAGTGCCCATAGCCATCCAACAATGCCCATAGCCATCCAGTATTCATGTCTGTGGGTGCAAAGCAATACTCACAACAGAAGCTACTGACGTATGCACAATAAATTGATCTACTGTTCTTTCTAACTCTTTACCACATGACAAAAATTTTAGACTTGTCCAAATCCAAAGCATTTGAAGACAAATGGTTTAAAATGGTGATATATTCAATTTGAAAATGGAGAAAACATTGTGGAAAAGGATAAAATGCTGGTTTCCAGCATTTTATCCTTTTCCAACAATGTTTTCAAAAGCCCCTTTCTCAGGGTCTCGCGATTGTGTGGTAAAGGGTCGATGCGCCTTATTTTCTACCAGTTGTATTAAAACTAGAACCTTACTGGAATGTAAAATGCAGATTAAAATGGAAATGAATTTAAATCAACTAAAACAATCATGACATACTGATTACATGCAAACATGCAAGCTTAAATGGTTAGATCATTATTTATAACAAATAGAAAAGAAAGACAAACCCTGTAAAATAGTTGAATGTCTTACTCCTTGGACAGTAAAAAACAAGGCAGGCAGGCAGGCAGGCAGGCATTTAGGCAGACAGACAGACAGACAGAGACAGACAGACAATATTAGTTGTATGGTCAAGTGGCAGGGGACTTGGAAACTTGTTAACGGATGTGGTGAATCATGTCGCCCTGAGCCGAAGGTGAGGTGGCGACATGATTCACCACAGCTGTGAACAAGTTTCAAAGTCCCCTGCCACCTGACCGTACAACGAATTTATTATACTGCAAAGTTTTACCATTCCAACATGTGTTAAGCGAAATTTACCTGTTTTTTTGGTTTCAAAAATTGAGTACGCTGACGAAGTAGAATTTCCCTTCTGAGTGCCCCAATTGAATAAAAAGTGACATCACTGGGAACTGACGTCACTGAAACCTTGGAAAAACGTGCAGTTTGGTGCACAATTTTGATGTTAATCTTGATATTCGCCACTATTATGGATGTTGTGTTGAAAGTGTAGTCATGTATACGGGGCTCCCAAAAGGGAAACTGCTTTTACGTGGGTTTTGCCAGTGTACATGATATACATGTATATGTTCGGGGCATATTATCCAATCAGATCACGAGAAATTTCTTTGCAGTATAGTAATCTACATTGTACTTGCTTTAACTCTTTACCAAATGAGAAAATTTAGACTTGTCCTAATTCAAGCATTTGCAGACAACAAATAATTTTTTTTAATTCATGTCTTTGAAGGCTATAATACATTGCTGGGGAAGGAGCATTTTCTCCTTTTCCCACAACATTTTTAAAAGCTTCTACAGAATCGTTAAAACATGGGACTATTTAATGAAGGCTCTAAAGAATATTGAGCTTTAAAAATCTAAGAATATTAAAGATGTGAAAATACGACACTCATTACTACATATAGTTCATAGTTTTACAGTGACAGCTTAGAAGAGAAAACGGTTATGCAAGAAACAAAAATAGCATACACGAACAGACATTTAGCATTCAATAAGACAGATATTACAACCCTTAAAACAAGTAACATACCATTTACTAATCGCATCTTTTATTATGTCTATATTTTTTATGTAAATTTCTTTTGCTCATTTCTTGAGATATTTGGACTCAGGTAAATCCAAGTATAACATGAACAATAACACGTAGTATCAAGATCTCTATAAGCATTTAATTGAATATAAAGATTTAGGACTAAACTTGAGAAAGGTAAACTTGAGTGGGTAAAATTTAAGCTTGTATTCTCATTCACCATTTCACTTATGGGTAATTTCGTTTTATAAACAAGTACAAGTTATATTTGAGAAAGGTCTCGAAAAACTCATGTTGAACATGTTGAATTTGTTACTGATATACATAGGTTTAACTCTTTACTAGAAGACAAAATTTGGATTGAGAAAGTATTTGCAGACAACAAATAATTATGGCTAAAATAGTTTGATTTGTCTTTGAAAAGTAAGAAAACATTACTACTACGCTTTCTTGGTTATTAAAAACCAGACTGCTTGATAAAGAGTTTCAAACAAGAAATGTCATTACTAGAAACAGATATCATCCCTTAACAATCTACTGACAAAATGGGGCAACACCTATTGTATAAAACTATTGATCTTGCATTTACAATGTCTTCTATTTCTTTTATGTCCCTGGCAATACAGGTTTGTATTTGCAGTATTTGGGTATTTTTACTTAATGACAGAACTAATATTCTTTACTAAAGGAAAATGTAACAATTGTTTGCAATTTATCTAGCACTACAACAGTCACATAAATGTGAGAAGAAAACATTTTAAAAGCAAAGGAAAACAATAAAAAAATTGCAAGATATACTTTTTTCAGACATACTACATGTATTTTCTGATTCAAGTGATGCAGAGAACACAGCTTTACCAGATTAACCCTACACCCCGAACTCAACTGACATTTGCAGTCTAGAAATAAGACTAGAACATTCACAATTTCAAGGTTGCTCTAGTCTAAACTGTTTCAGCAAAACAGACAGTGTAGATCATAGAGCTTGACCTATACCGGCCGCAAAAGCAACTGTACTTTTGAAAGGTGCCTTCAGGGCTAAATGTCGGTACTAAATGATACATAAAGGGTTGTAAGAAAGAAGGCAGTTGCATGTAACAGGCAATGATTGCTTCTTTTCAAGCAATGTTTTTAAATGCTATCCACTGAAAATTCAGTATTGTGCAACCACTTCAACTTGTCACTCGATGAATATTCCATCTTTTTGTGTGAACTATTTCTAAATCTCTGATAAATTTAGGATTTTACAGGATGTTTACTTCGGAATCCTGTATCCAAGTATTTCACCTCTTCAACATGCATTGGACACTTCAACAAGATCAGTTTATTATACAAACATATAAACCATGCTTTGGCAAAATGGGGCTTAGTGCATCTCTGTGATGCATTATACCAAGCAATTCATCACATAATAAAAGAAGCATAATTGATTGGATGTGGAGGTAAAATGGTCCTTTGACATGCAGAAATTTGACTAATAGCAAAAAGTTTCAGCCTAGGTCAGTCTGCGCAAACTGCATAGGCTGACCTGGGTCATACTTTTTGCAGATGCATTAAGCCCCCCTTTTCTCAGAGCACAGCTTATATTCATTTGAACTTTGTTTAGAAAAAGGCAAATATCAGAAATCAGAGCACAGTCATGGAAACAAAGTAGTGACAAGTTGCAGCAGTTTCACAATATAACCTGTACACGATTTAAAAAAACAAAGACTTACCGTTTCTTTCTGTGTTTGTAAATGCAAACAGCGGCAACGATGGCAATAAATACAACCACCACACATGGTACCAAAATGGCTACAATCAGAACTGTTGAAGCCTCTTCAGTAGGATCTATGAAAGTAAATATATGAACTATGATCTGTTAAAAAGAGGATTAAATGCATTGGCAAAAAGTATCAACCCATGTCAGCCTGCGCAGTCCGCTCACACTGACATGGGTCAAAACTTTTTGCTATTTGTAAATTTTCTGCATGTCAAAGGAAATTTGAATTTCTATTTCATGATTCAGTGGGTTGTTTGACAAAATGGACTTTATGGATCCATAATTATGTGATAACTTGCTTGGTATATTGCATCATGGAGATACATTAAACCCAGATTTTGCCAGAGCATGGCGCATTTAGATTAGTGAATGTGTAGATGAAAATAAGGAATAAGTTAATCAGTTAACTGCTAGTAACCTTCAATTTCTTCTTTTCCTAAACTATTTTCTACCCTATCAGAGACAAATTCCAATATTTGATCAATAATTAGTTTGTTGCAAATGTAAATACTGTCAAATTACACCAGTCAAAAATGTTATGACTTGGTAAATATTGAAGCTTTCTTATTATTAAGTCTTCTATTAACAAAAACATTGAACAATAAACTTTTTACCAAACAACAAAATTTTAGACCTGTTCAAACTGAAAGCATTTGCAGACGACAAATTAAATATTGTTAAAATGACTGAATATTCTCCTAAGAACGGTATAAAAACATTGTAGGAATAGGAGAAAATGCTGGTTACTCCTTTTCTCAAAACGTTTTCAACAGATTTCTCTTGCAGGGTTGTTAAAGCCCGGGCCAATGGATTATAAATCAAACAATGAGACTTACACTGACAACTTGTTGTTACAGTAGGTGACCAAGCCTGTGTCTGATTGGATGTTGCTGTGCATGTATAAGTTGAGGGTCCAGAGAGGGAACCATACCTACATCCTGTTAGAGTGGTTTGTGTACCCAGCACTATGTTGTAGTTGTCCTTTGTTGCCCTTGGAACATTTAACAGGCCACATGTTCTTACTGAAATATTATTGGAATCCACAAAATAAGAACTGGTAGGCTTGATGGGTGATTAACCTCAAGAGCAGAATAAACCCAATGGAAATATGAGCCAAATTAATGCAATTTCAATGTTGCACTTGTCTACAGGATGTCAGCAAAGTGGACAATGTAGATCAAAGATCAGACTACACGTTTTGTGCAGTCTGATCTTGATCTACACTGGCCACAAAAGCTACTATAGTAGTGAAAGGTGCTTTAAGGTTTAACATCGCAGAGAGAGCTTAGCACAAAGTTGTTTTTATGCAAATTGGTGGACAATGCAACTAAGGTCAGGATCTGTATTCACCCACTATTCTTCAGAATGTTCTCAGTCTTGTTCCCTAGAAATTTCTAAATTCGCAAGTAACACAACTTCTGATTGGTTAAACCATTTGGTTTAGCCAATCAAAAGTTGTAGTTCATTAAAATTAAAAAAAAAACACTTTGGAGAATAAGATTAAGAACTGTTTTCAGAGTAGTTAGACGGACCCAGCCTTCATAAACCTTACAAATATATCTATCTAGAAAAAGGCTTTACTGACTTACATGGCTCTCTTTATGCTTTGTTTTCATTAGTCATATAAAGGAATGTACAGCTAAAGAAAGACCTTTAACTCACAACAGTCTAGTTCTGGCAACAGATTTCAACAGAACATATATTTTATGTTGGATTCAAACATAAACGTTTCTCATCCATACATGATTAAACTAAGCAACATTCAAAGGTCTGAATAAGTAAATATTAGAAAATATAATATGATTGGGAAATTGATCATCCAAAAAAATGTATGTGTTAAACCAACACATATATTGAGAGTATAATCTGTGGGACTGCTTTTCCAAATAATTCATTTTTTACAATAAATGATGACATTTCATGTGACGTCATGCTATTGAGCAAACATTACCATACAGCTCACTGTGCATATAAATATTTCAATCCTGGCAATGCCTATGATAGGGAATTTTTCTGTGTTTGTATCATATTGAAGAATAGGGAATGCCATTTTTTTAAATACTAAAACCAAAATACAAATAGATAATTAAACTATAAAACATTATTTTGCTATACGAAAAAATTATAAAAGGAAGGTGTATTGGAAAGAAGTCAAAAATCTATTGCATTATTACATTTTTCTTCTCAGACCAATGCATAATAATCACAATGCTGCTGTTTATTAAAAAAAAAATATATAAGCCATCTCTGTGAAAAGGGGGCTTAATGCATCTGTAAATAGTATCAACCTAGGTTAGCCTGTGTAGTCAAAGGATCATTCTACCTCATGTTTCAGTCTGTTGTTAGTCAAGAAGGATTACATTTTTCAGAATTTGTAAGAAAACAATAGACAATGTGTGTATCTTGTACAAGTACATAGCACAAAATATCAATGATAATTCCTGGTTATGGTGGATTAATAGTAAACAGCACGATTAAAGATCTGTATAGAGAAAAATTGCCTATTGTCACTATTATTCAAATATGTTCGTTCATTCATTCACTCGCTTCTAAAGGGAAAAAACACCCCATTTCTCTCTCCGCCACTACATTTTACATTTACCCTGACAAACTTGCACCCGCACATACCTCTCTTTCTCTCCCTCTTTTTTCTGTATGATCAAGGGAAGCAACTTCAGATATTGTATTTAGTATTAGAGTGAGAATCATTTCCCTTCAAAGTAAGGGAATGTTTTAGAAAAATGTTTTCTATATCAATGTATCTATAATTATGTGATGACTTGCTTGGTATGATGGATCATTGAGATGTATTTAACCCGCTTTTCACATTAAGCTCATTCACTATTACTGCTTCCTAACTCTTCTTCTTCAAGAACTGGTAGACTTGATGGATGATGAACATCCTCTACAGCATTAACCATTAGCAGCTTTAGCCATTTTTGAAATATTTCATTCTCATGTCTCATCATGTTGGACCGTCAACACTTATGGGCCACTGTGGAAAAAAGGGATTTTTCCCTTTTTGTGATATCCTTGGTGCTGATGTGCCTGATATGGTTCTATGCATTTCCATCATATTTGACTTTGAATATGTTTTGTGCAACTGTTAAAACCATATTATGTACATTATCGCTAAATAAAATAAAATAAATAAATAAAAACTACGTAAAAGAATCAATTGCTTTTGTGCCTATTTGTTGACAATAAAATAAACAACAAAATTTTAGACTAGACCAAACTGAAAGCATTGGCATACAACAAAATAAATGTGAACTCAAAAATTGGAATTCGTTTTGGCAAGGGTGGAAAATATTGTAGAACAACGAGAAAATGCTGGTTACCAGCATTCTCTCCTTTTCCTAAAATGTTTTTAAAGAGGATTTTCTTCAAGGTTGTTAAAACTTGTGATTGATTGGTAAACAGTTAAGCTGTTTTTGTACTGATCTATAGACAGAGTGATCAGACCATATTGACCAAACCACACAAAAAACATGGGTCATGTCATGTATTAACTCTTTACCACATGGCAGAAGCCAAGTCCTGGTAGCTCAGTGGGTAGTGTACAAGACTTGAGAACGGGGGGTCACTGGTTCCATTCCCGGCTCCGCTAATTTCTTTCCGAGGATTGATGATAGTCATTGTGACAGGATTCATTCCTCTCTCACTACTGACCATTGTTTCGATGATGATTATGTGGGAAAGCAGCTAGTGGCTTGGGAAGAATATTGTGCGGAGTACTGGTAAAAGAATCTCCAGGAAGGCACGGATAGGTGCACTGGCTGTTGAGATATAACTGAAATAATGTTGAAAACAGTGTTAAACACCATACAATCAATCAATCAACCACATGGCAGAAATGCAAATTTGCCCACATTGAAAGCATATGCAGACAACAATTTAAATATGGTTCAAACGATGCAATTTGTCTTTCATATTGGTTAGAAAACAGTGCGGGAAATGTAGAAAATGCTGAAAACAGGCGTTTTCTCTGCTTTCACACAATGTTTTCAAAGGCTCTTTTTTTCAGGATCATTAAAAGTTGGGATTGTATGGTCAAAGGTTAAACCTAAAAAAGGTCATATCACGGCGGTCAGTGTACCTAGACATGTATTTCCTGGCCTTCTCACACTAGTACTGACAAAACTTTCTTTCAAGTCACTGAGTAATTTTCTCACATGTGTTAGAGGCGAGAGGCAAAAAATTGCCAGAAAGAAAGTTTGTCTCTGATCAATTGATGCACTGTTGTCTTAGAAATTCCTCTATTCTATAACCCCTCCTGCTCATTGACCCATCAGCACTTTGTGCCTCATTGTGCCTATAAATATACTCCTCACAAGAAGTTAAGCAACAATAAATCACTGCTGCACTGAAATTTTATTATTATAAATATAGACCATTTCATTGTATAAATGTAATGAGTATTGAGTTAGAAACCAGTCCAAGCAATTCTGTACTTCTATCAGATCATGTTTCTCACTTTCAAGCTTTTGAAGTAAGGCACCGTCTAAATCCACATGCAAAAAAGTGGTATACTACCCTGATGTTTCAAAATCTCTAAAATTTGGCCAATCTGCAACCGGGACACAGTCAGTACACAGTATGGCCACCATTAGCATGAATACAAGCTTGAACTTTTTTTGGGTATTGACCAGATCAATGCCGTTGTTGTGGAATATCCTACTATTCCTGACTCAAAAGTTGCTCAAGGTGTTGGAGGTTCTGAGGCCTCACATTTCCATCATTGACAAGCCTACCGAGAATGTCCCACGCATGCTCAATTGGGTTGAGATCTGGAGATCTTGTCGGCCTCTCAAATTGACCAGAAGAGTTCAAGCTTGTATTCCTGCTAATGGTGGCCATACCGTGTACTGACTGTTGGAGATTGAACGAATTTTTGAGATTTTTAAACATCTGGGTAGTATACCACTTTTTTGCATGTGGATTTTGACAGTGCCTTACTTCAAAAGCCTGTAAGTGAGAAACATTATGTGATAAAAGTACGGAATTGCTTGGACTTGTTTGTAACTCAATTCTCATTACATTTATACAATGAAATTGTCTGTATGTGTAATAATAAAATTCTGGTGCAGTGGTAATTTACTGTTGCTTAACTTTTTGTGAGGAGTATATTTTAATCCTGGCTCTACCTCTGCAAACAATGCAAACTTACCTGGTTGAAGACTACTGGTTAATGCCATATATCTCTGTTGAGCATTCAAACTGCTTCTAGCAATGTCTGATGATCCTGTGGTGCTGCAAATAAAGGTTCATATTTAAGCCTTTAGCAAACAATCCCAAGTTTTAACAACTCTGAGGATTGAGCTTTTTAAAACCATTCTGGGAAAAGGAGAAAATGCTGGTATCCAGCACTTTCCCCTTCTTCCTTTTTCTCTTTTTTTCCACAATCTTTTCTTCTTTTTCGGATACAAATATCACCGTTTGAGCCACATTTCATCTGCAGTTTGCAAATCCTTTCAATTTGGACCAGTCTAACATTTTGTCATGAGGTAAAGAATTAAAAGGCTTGAAAACATTGAGGGGAAAGGAGGCAATGCTCCATTTCTTCGCAAATTTTTTAAATGCTTTCTTTCACAGTATTTAGAATTTGGGATTGCCTGGTAAAGGGTTAAGAAATTTCACTTGGCTGTATTGAAAGCATGTACAGTCTACAAAATAAACGTGGCTAACATGATGGTTTTTGCCTACTAATCCTTTACCAAACAATCCCTGGTTTTTACGACCCAGAGGAGGAAGCCTTCTGAAAACATTGTGGGAAAAGGAGAAAATGCTGGTAACCAGCATTTTCTCCTTTTCCCACAATGTTTTCTACTCGTCTAAAGTCAAGTTTCAATTTTTGAGTCATGTTTATTTTGTCGTCTGCAAATGCTTTCAATTTGGACAAGTCTAAAATTTTGTTGTTTGATAAAGAGTTAAATTGGTGGAAAATAAGAAGAATTGTCACCAATTCCAAAGAAATGTTTACAAAAGCTTTCATCCACATACATGTAGCTGCTATGATACAGGACAGTTTGGTAAAGAATTAACTTATTATCTCCAATACCACAAAACTTTGCAGAAGATAACTTCATAAAGGATATTTGATTTTTGGGGTAAAAGATTGAAATTTATTTCATCGAGAGAACATCATTGATAATATTTTTACAAGTGGTGCAGCCACTTGTGAAAACATTACCAATGATGTTCACTTGATGAAATAAATTTTGATCTTTCACAAAATAACACAAGTATTCTATTGATTTCATGCTTCTAACCCTTTTTTTGGGGGGAGAAGGGGGTAATTCCCTGTGGCGTACCCTCTCCGCATAACAACACATTACAAGATCACGTAAAGCACGAGAAATGTAGGGTAAATTACGTCATATTTCCATCTGGTTGAGAGGCATGCACATTTTACTTGGGTAACTTGTGTGCGGGAGCTACTGTTTCCGCATTCAATTAAAAGGTTTTACAAAATAAAATCTGTATTTTTCGCTGGTGGTAACCATGAAATAACGAACAATATTCCACTGTTATTTATCTATGACGAAAGCATGAAATAAAGTAACATTATTTAAAAAAAGGACTTATCAAAATGATTTAAGCCTAAAAGAGCCTTTCTCTACTTATGCTGCCTTTGTGGCCAGTGCACACCAAGATCCGAATGCACAAAATGTGCAGACTGATCTTTGATCTACATTGTCTGCTTTGCAGAGAGTTTATGGACAATAGTAACCTTAAACTTGTGATTATTCGAGTCCCAGTTCTAGACTGAAAATGTCTACTAAGTTTATTTTACACTTTAAGAGTTAAAATTCATTGAATTGAATAAACACAATAACATAATAACAAAAGGTTCTCTTTTTGCTACAATGTTTTCAGAAGTGGTCTGATGTATGACATGATATTTATTGGTCTGAAGTGGGAGATGTGATCAGAAGGATAAAACCCAAACCCTTTGAGTGCATATTGAACCCAGCTGACATCTCCATTCCAAAAAAAAAGGGGCTGGTAAGATCAATGTCAAGCTTGCTATTGTCCAGGATGTCTCTGCAATGCGGACAGTGTAGATCAAAGATCAGACTGCACATTTTGTGCAGTCTGATCTTGATCTACACTGGCCGCAAAAGCAATTTTAGTTGTAAAAGGCCCTCTTAGAGTGAATGCTACCTACCGATAATCAAATGTACATGGCATATATGACTGGCATAAATTTTTAATAGCTCTCAGGTTTATGTTTGGTGCTGCTGTGCGGTTTAAGCTGACTGGATTGTTGGATGAGAAATTGGCAGGAATGTGGTTGGTGAATAAACTGGCTTGTCCTGATTCAACTGCCCCTGCAAATCCAGAATGCAGTAGTCATTAGTTAGAGAAACATAGCTGAAAGTGCCTCAAAGAGTCAATTAGTAGATCACCGCTAGGCTTCTAACTTTAACCTTTTACCAAACACTCCCAAGTTGTAATGATCCTGAAGAAGGATTGTTTGGTTTGGCTTGTATTGGAGCTTATCGCCGTTTTAAAAGCTTAGGTCTATCATGGTGGTCAGTGATGCAGCCATGTGTTTCCAGGCTTTCTCACACCAGTACTGACACAACTTCCTTTCCAATGCCACTGACTACTTTTCTCATGTGCATCAGAGGAGAGAGGCAAAAAATTGCCGCAAAGAAAGTTCAACGCAACTGGGTATTGAACCTGCAACCTCCAGGTCACGGGTCAGATACGCTAACATCTGAGGTACCTGGCCGGGCCTCTGAAGAAGGAAAAAATCAATTATATAGTGAAAAATACTGTGAGAAAAATGCTGGTATGCTGGTTACCAGCATTTTCTCCTTTTTCCAACGATGTTTTTAACAAGAGGACCATGATGGTTCTATACCGCTCACCTGAGTACAACAATGAAAGGTTAAGTACAATCAAGATGATTTCGTTCCTTCTATACACATACATACCAGTACTATTTCTTTGAGTGTACATTCAAAAGGAATGTAGGACCATAGCCCCTCCAAACATTAGCCCTTTGCTCGTATTTTGAATAGGCAGACATTACCTCCTCAGTCGAATTGCCAGGGCTAACATTAGGACCTAAATCAATATTACAACCTGGAACATTAGCCCCTCGGTCAAGATAACAATGCAGACAATAGCCTCTTTCATGTTTGTTCTGTTAGAACATGATTAGGTGTGGTGAAAAAATGAAGAAGCTAGAGCGTAAACAATGTAAAATTATGCATTTGTCAAATTCAAGGGCAGATAACTCTAGACATAATCAAAATTGACCTTGTCAGAGACCATAAGGTCATGTGCATTCTGTTAAAATACTATCAGGTTTGATAAAAAATGAAGGAGCTAGAGTGTAAAGAAAGTCAAATTAAGCAATTCTTTTCTATTTGAAGGGTAGATAACTTTGAACATACCTGTCTATTCATACCCAAAATTGAACTTATTCAAGATCTTAAGGTCATATACATTCTGTTAGAATTTGATTAGGTTTGATGAAAAATAAAGGAGCTACAGTGTAAACTAAGTTAAATCAAGCATTTTTCTTTCCATTTCAAGGGCAGATAACTCAGGAAAAATTGGTCCAATCATCCTCAAAATTGTACCAATCTAAGATCGTAAGGTCATGTACATTCTGTGAAAATATGATTAGGTTTGATGAAAAAAAGAGGGAACTGCAGTAAAAACAAAGTCAAATTAAGCAACTTCTTCAATTTCAAGGACAGATAACCCTAGACATACTGGTCCAATCATGCTCAAAATTAAAGTCATCCAAGATAGAAAGGTTCTGTATATTCTGTTCAAATATGATTAGGTTTGGTGAAAAAATGGAGCTAGAGAGCAATCAGTCAAACTATGCAATATTTTTTTCCATTTTAAGGGCAGATTACTCTAGATGTTTTCGTCCAATCAGGCTCAAAATCATACTAATTCAAGATCTTAAGCTTATGTACATTCTGTTTCAATATGATTAGGTCTAGTGAAAAAAATGAAGCTGCTACAGTGTAAACAATGTCAAATAAAGCATTTTTTTTTCAATTTCAAGGGCAGATAACTCCAAAATCCTGCTCCAATCATGCTCAAAATCAAACTCACGCAAGATTATATGGTCAAGTACATTCTCTTAAAACATGATTAGATTTGGTGAAAAACTGAAGGAGCTAGAGTGTAAAGAAAGTCAAATTAAACAATTTTTCAAACTCAAGGGCAGATAACGATGGACATACCGGTCCAATCACACTCATAATCAAACTCATCTGAAATATTGTGGCCATATACACTTTGATCAGTCTTGATTCTGATTGCTTAATATTTGTAAAAGCTAGGGTGTAAACATTAAAGTGTGGACAGACAAAGGACATTCAACCATCCTAATAGCTCACCATGACCCCTTTGTGGTCAGGTGAGCTAGAAAGTCTTTCCCAGGTGTTTTAAAACTTGAAATTGTTATGGTACAGGGTTGTGGATTATTTGATTGAATAAGTTGTTAGAATAACACACATGAAGGCTTTATTTTAATCCCATAGCAGTTAATCCCATGTTTTAACAACCCTGAGGTAAACAGCTTTTGAAAACAATGAGGGATTAGGGGAGATTGCTGGTTATTTTACCTTTCGAAAGTCAAAACCCATCATTTAACCCTTTATGAGACATAAAATTTTAGCCTTCTCAAAGTTGAAAGCATTTGCAGACGACAATTTCAATGTGGCTCAGATGGTGCAATCTTTCTTTGATAAGGTAGAAAACATTGTGGGAAAAGGAGAAAATGCTGGTTAGCAGCATTTTCTTCTTTTCCCACAATGTTTTCAAAAGGCTTTTTTCCCAGGGTCGTTAAAAGTCTGCATTGTGCAATAAAGGTTAATGAGCATTTACTTCGCTGTTGTCAAATGCTTTTAATATAGATGAGTCTAAAGTTTGTTGTCTGATAAACAATAACTTTTTACCAAATGACAAAATCTTAGACTTGTCAAAATTCAAAGCATTTTGCAGACAACAAAATAAATATGACTAAACTAGAGGCCCTTGAGGGCCTGATATCGCTCTACTGGTAGTGATTTTGCTTTTATGCTAGCATACATTATGAATTCATAATGCGAAAAGAAAAAAAGACAAAAAACACAAAAACGTGTTCTTGCAACTGGGCTTGAACCCACTAAGACAGCATAAGTAGGCATGATGAATTGAACAAACAGTGAAAAGAAAATGAAGTGCAATTTCTCAAAACTAAATGTTTGGAATCAAGCCAAATTTGATAGTGTTTCAGTATGCCTTGTATTAAACAATCCTAGCAAATTTCAAATGTGGACTTTGTTGAGTATACGATACTAAGTCATCAAATGGCTGCTTTTCCTGAACGGTTTACTAGATTTTCTTCACTTTTAATAGAGTTCAATCCCTTGATGAACCAAACAATCTTTGCAAGTTTGAAAAGAATTGGGTCAACACTGTGAACTTTATTGCCTAAACAAGTGGAAATTTTCAACTTTGAATGGCTACTTTTCCCATGCTGATAGTCAGATTTTTTTCAAAATCAATAGGGTTCAAGCTGTTTATGATACAAAGCAACTGAGCAAGTTTCATGAAAATCTGACCACAAATGCTGACTTCATCGCGTAAACAAGAAATGGAAATTTTCAACTTGAAATGGCTACTTTTCCCATACTGTTTGTTGGATTTTGTTCAAAGTCAATAGGGTTGAAGTTATAGATGAGATAAACAAACTATGCAAGTTTCACAAAAATCTGATTACAAATGCAGACTTTATCATGTAAGCAAGAAATGGAAATTTTTTTCTTGAAATGGCTACTTTTCCCATATTATTTGTTGGATTTTTTTCAAAATCAATAGGATTGAAGCTATTGATAAGATAAACAAACTGTACAAGTTTTATGAAAATCAGACCACAAATGCTGATGCCATTGCATAAACAAGAAATGGAAGCTTTCAACTTGAAATGGCTTCTTTTCCCATTCTTTTTGTTGGATTTTTTTTTCAAAATCAATAGTGTTGAAGCTATTGATAAGATAAACAAACTGAGAAAGTTTCGTGAAAATCTGATTATAAATGCAGACTATCGCGTAAACAAGAAATGGAAATTTTGAACTTGAAATGGCTACTTTTCCCATACTGTTTGTTGGATTTTTTTTCCAAAATCAATAGGGTTCAAGCTATTGATGAGATAAACAAACTTTGCAAGTTTCACGAAAATCTGACCAGAAATGCAGACTTTATCTCGTAAACAAGAAATGGAAATTTTCAACTTCAAACGGCTACTTTTCCCATAATGTTTGTTGGATTTTTTTCAAAATCAATAGGGTTGCAAGTTTCATGAAAATCTGACAACAAATGCAGACTTTATCGCGTAAACAAGAAAAAGACTAATGGACGGACGGAGAGACGGACAGATGGACGGACAGACAGAAACCATACCATGACATGAGCTCTGCTGGCTTTCAGCCAGTAGAGCAAAAAATTGAAATTTGTTTTTTGCAGAGTAAGAAACATTGTATGAAAAGGAGAGAAAGCTCGTTACTGATATTCTTCCTCTTCCTGCAACAAAGCTTTCGTTCTCAGGTTTGTTAAAACTTGGAATTCTATCGTAAGGGCTTAAACAAAGAAAAAATATTTTGGAAGGTAAAGAAGAGACACTTCTTACATGGCAGTTCGTATGTGTAATACAGGTCACTCGGGGTGATTGTTGACACATCAATAGATGTTCCATTTGGGCGTGTCATGTTGCCTCCAAGTGTTCCAAACATTCCTTTAGCAGAATCCTGAAGGAAGATTTATTGCATATAAATCAATCAGTACTTAGACCGATGCAAAGTTTCCTTGACCTATCTCTTTACCAAGTGACAAAATTTTGCACCGAACCAAATTTAAAGCACTTGCAGACGACAACTTAAATGTAGCTTAAAAGATGATCTCTGTCATTGATATGTTAAAAAACATTGTGGGAAAAGGAGAAAATGCTGGTTACCAGCATTTTCTGCTTTTCCCATGTTTTCAAAAGCCATTTCTTTCTGGGTCATTAAACCTCGGGATTGTGTGGTAAGGATAAAATAAATTAACTTTTCCTTAAATCTTTTCCAAACAACAAGATTTTAGACTTGTCCAAATCCAAAACATTTGCAGATCACGTATTAAATGTGGTTCAAATTGTGAAATTTGTACTTGAAAGGGTTGAAAACATTGAGGGAAAAGAAGAAAATGCTGAAAATGCTGGTTACCAGCATTTTCTTCTTTTCCCACAGTGTTTTTGAAAGCTTTATCATTCAAGGTTGTTTAAACAAAGCCTATACAAACAACAAATTAACTGTGGCTCAAATTGTTTGATTGTCTTTAAAAGGGTAGAAAACATTGTGGGAAAAAGAAGAAATACTTGTTACCACAATTTTCTCCTTTTCCAACAGTGTTCAAGGGACAACATCCTCAAGGTTGTTAAAAATTTGGATTGTGTTGTAAACGGTTAAAGCACAAAATGAAAATAAAAGGCATATTTTCTCATGGCTAAGCTGACATGAAGTATTGTCTACTTCATTTAACTTGACCCAGGTCAACATCATTTTCATAAATTAAAATTCCATTTTTACCCTTGGCATGGCATGGCGCTGCTTTTGGCATCTGTTCCAAATGGTTATGGAAATATTTGGTTCAGTATGCATGAATTAAATTGCTTACCTATGCCTTTCTGTGTATATATAACTTCACAAATAAGAGTTCGAGTTCTATTTATATGCCTACTTATTCAGAATAATGGTCAGGATCAGTTTAAATGAAGTAGACAATATATCAAAGCAATTTTCAACAGAATATCTCTAACACAAACTCTTGTGACTCTGTAGATCAAAATAAGACTTCATTTTGAGCTATCTGATCAAACAACCAGACTACAAATTTTGGAAAATTGAAAGCATCTGCAGGCAGGGTAAAAAACATTGTGGGAAATGGTCTCAATTTCCCACAATGATTTCTAAAAGCCTCTTTCCCAAGGTCATGAAAACCTGAGATTGTTTGTTAAAGGGTCAAGCATAATATCAGTGATGATATTCTACAGCCATTATTTTTCTTTGAAACCCTATATTGTGGGTACTCATAAGAATTGTCTCAACCAGATGAATCTAATGAGTACCAACAACATAGGGTTTATTGAAGAATAATTAATATTTTCAATTTTGAAATCAAAACCACTCCCTCTGTCTGGAGCTCTGAATTTTATTCTTATTTATATACCCCCTTTGGGAACAGTTAATCCATAATTACCAAAATTTAATGTTCCTGATTTTGATGGCCCTGAGGGAGTAGCCTTCTGAAAACAAATATGGGGAAAGGAGGAAATGCTGGTAACCAGTATTTCCTGCCTTTCTCACAATGTTTTCTACCCTTTCAATGATGATACCTACCATTTGAGACACATTTTATTCATTGCCTGTAAATAAAAAATTTCTATTTCGAGGAGTCTAAGATTTGTTGTTTGGGAAAAGGTAACGCTCCTTAGATCACTAAATAAACTGACCGACAATGTCAGACTGGAAATATTTCAGTGCTGCTCTAGTCCAGAATGCAAAGCAGGTGTAAATAAAAGATCAAAGATCAGACTGTATGTCTTGTGCAGTCTTATTTTGATCTTCACTGGTGGCAAAGGCAACTGTAGTTGTGAAAATCTCTTAAAAGGTTACTAGTTACAATTTCGTGTTCATTTGTATAGTGGTCAACGCTGTTTTTAACATAATTTCACTTGTATCACAGTAGCCAGTGCACCTATCCATGCTTTCCTGGAGTTTTTTATACTAGTACTGCAAATGCTTTTGATGAGTTTAGCCGAGCCCCAGTAGCTCACTCAGTAGTGAACAGGACTTGAGAATATGGGGTCACTGGTTTGATCCCCAGCTCAGCCAATTTTTTCCAGAGGATTGATGATAGTCATTGTGACAGGATTCATTCCTCTCTTACTGCTGACCGTTATTTCCACAATAGTTACGTGGGTGAGCAGCCAGTGGTTTGAAAAGACTACTGTGTAGAGTACTGCAAAAAGAAACTCTAGGAAAGCATGGATAGGTGCACTTGTTGCCCCAATATAACTCAAATAATGTTGAAAACAGTGTTAATACCATACAATCAATAAAAAAATCATTGGTAAGTCTGATATTTCGTCTTTTGGTAATGAATTAACCCTTTACCACATGACAAAACTTTACACATGTCCAATTTCAAAGCATTTACAGACAACACTTTGAATGTGACTCTACTGATTGAAATTCTCTTTAACCCTTTCCCAAACGACAAAATTTTAAACTTGTCCAAATGGAAAGCAATTTCGGACGACAAAATGAACGTAACTCAAAAATTTAAATTTATTTCCAGCAGGGTAGAAAACATTGTGGGAAAAGGAGAAAATGCTGTTTACCAGCATTTTCTCCTTTTCTCACAATGTTTTCAAAAGGCTTCTATTTCAGGGTCGTAAAAACCACAGATTGTTTGGTAAAGGGTTAACAGGGTAAAAAACTTTGTGGGAAATAAAGAAAATGCTGGTTACCAGCATTTTCTCCTTTTCCCATAGTGTTTTCAAAAAGCATCTTTCTCAGGGTCGTTAAGACTCAGGATTGTGTGGTAAAGGGTTAACCCTTGACCACACAATCTTACTCTGGGGAGAAAACATTTTGAAAAAATTGTGGGAAAAGGAGAAAATGCTGGAAACCAGCATTTTCTCCTTTTCCCACAATGTTTTCTACTCTTCTAAAGTCAAGTTTCAATTTTTGAGTCATGTTTATTTTGTCATCTGCAGATGCTTTCAATTTGGACAAGTCTAAAATTTTGTCGTCTGCTAAAGACTTAACCCTTATCCTCCTGAATAAATTCAAATGAAACTTTCAAGCCTACACTAAAAAATCCAACACTTTATATTTCACAGGTATTTTGGGGGAAAGATATCTCCTTATTTGACAGTGTAGATCTAAGATCAGACTGCATGCTCTGTGCAGTCTAATCTTGATCTACACTGTTCACAAAAAGTTAGTGAATCGCGCTTAGTAGCTTAAGGGTTAAATGAAAAAGTACAGTAATCCTCTTCTTGATCCTCTTAGACTTAAAGAAAACCTTTCTCTCTCTCTCTTTCTCTCACAGAAAAAGAATTATTTCTCCTTCTCATTCCCTCTCCCTCATGACACAGTAACCAGTACAAGCTTTCACTTACAAATGAGCTAGGTACCATCACATCTAATTGTAAAGTTTCCGAGACTTCAGCAACCTGGAAACCTATTCCATTGGTGAGGATGACTGTAAAATTGGACTGAACTTTTCTTGCATAATCTGTGTTGACTACAGCCACTCCTATAATGTACATATTATATTGCAGTAGCTTTTCTGGTGCTTGTATTTGCTTTTAACTGCATAGGAAAATTTGATATCGGTCAGATTGAAGTTCCTGAGAGATGTCAAAATTTTTCAAGAAGAGAGAAGCATATGCAAGCACCAGGAAAGTTACTTCATCATAATAATCCTTTTATTATATGACAGTGTTATTTGAAAACAGTAACAAATTAAAAAAAAAATACTGGTACAATGTGTAATTACTTCTTTTAATGAAGACAGGTGAAAATAATAACGAAATACATTTATTTTGACAATTTTAATCGGAATTTGCACAGGGTCTAAAATTTTGTTGTTTGGTAATGCATTGATGACCTCTAGAAAAAAAAAATAATGGTCCACTGTGTAATTACTTCTTTTATGAATATGGATGAAAATAATATTGTAAAATTTTGACATTTTAAATTAGAACTTGCACAGGGCTAAAATTTGTCATTTGGTGAAGCACTGATGATATTTACCTTTAAAGTCTTGCCATCTCATTGAGTCTTCATTGAACGTGGCTAGTTTCTTATTGACTCTGACATCAATGTATTTAACTGATCTGTCAAAATTGCTTGGCCTTAGTCGAAGCTCTATTATGTCTGAAGTTCCCGCATCTTGGACCGAAACGGCAGTGAGAATATAAGAGTAGGTAATTGATGAACCATCTGAAAAATGGAAATATCCCACATTACTTTAAAACCCTTTACCAAACAATCCCTTGTTTTTCACGACCTTGGGAAAAAAGGCTTTAGAAAACATTTGGAAGAAAAGGAGAAAATGCTAGTAACCAGCATTTTCTCCTCTTTTCACAGAGTTTTCTACTTAGGATTAGAGACCTAAAGCTCATTAATTTTTGTACTAATTCTGAATTCATTGTCTGTGGATGCTCTCAGTTTTGAAAGAGTCTAAAATTTGTCTTTTGTGAAAGGTTTACTCCTATTTGAACTGATTACGAGTTCAAATGACCCTGAGGAAGACTGATAACCCTTTAACACACCATCCCGGCCTTTAACGATGCTGAGACAGAAGACATTTGAAAAAATTGTGCTGTTAACCAACATTTACTGCATTTACTCCTCTTCCCAAAATGTTTTCTACTCTTTCACCCTTTACCAAACAATCCCGGGTTTTCACGACCCTGAGAAAGAAGCTTCTGAAAACATTGTGGGAAAAGAAGAAAATGCTGGTAACCAGCATTTTCTCCTTTTCCCACAATGTTTTCTACCCTTCCCAACACAAATTTCAATTTTTGAGTCACATTAGTTTGGTCGTCTGCAAATGCTTCCAATTTGGACTTGTCTAAAATTTTGTCGTTTGGTAAAGAGTTAAAAGACAAATTTCACATACTGAGTTACATTTAATTTGTCATCTGCAAATCCTTTCAATTTGGACAAGTCATAAACTTTATTGTGTGGTAATGAGTTAAGAAATATTATATGAAAAGGGGAAAATGTTGGGAAGCAGTATTTCCTCCTTTATCCATGATCTCTTATACCCTTCCAATGCCAAATTTCAGATTTTAATTCACATTCAATTTATTGTCAACCAGTGCTAGTCTAAAATTTTGTTGTTCATTGAAGAGCTAGCTTTATGAAAAACAATTTTTCATTACTGCATGCAGGCCTTTTGAGATAATTCTGGCATAAAATGATTTTTGAACATTTTCTGAGAAATAGAAAAAATATGCTTAAAGTAAATAACTTCCATGTTATATAACTATCCCTCTGTCTTCTTGTACAAATCTGAATGAATAGAGGAAATTAAAATTTTGTTTTTTTTTCAGTAAAAGACTGAAATTTATTTCATCAAGTGAACATCATCAGTAATATTTTCACATGTGGCTGCACCACTCATGAAAATATTACAGATGATTTGCCATGAGTGAAAATATTTCCAATTATGTTCACTCAATGCAATAAGTTTCAATTTTTCACTGAAAAAAACAAATATTCTATTTATTTCATGCTTCTCACACCTTTTTTGGGTGGGACTTACATCAAAATCCAGTAAAGTTGTTTTCGATAATTTTCCGTTGCATACCCCTTCTACATAATAATGCATTACCTATCACGTGAGAAATGTAGGGTAAATTGCATCATATTTCCATTTGTGTTGAAAGGCACGCACTATTTACCTAAGTAATTAGTGCGTGGGAACTACTGTTTCCGCCTTCAATAGAAGAGTTGGAAAATAGAATTGGTATTTTTCACTGGTCATAACTATGAAGTATCAAACAATATTTCACTGTTATTTCTGGATAAACTTCCGAAAAGCATGAAATAAAATAAATCCATCCTTGTCTCTGACTATGTCGTATTCTATTATGTCCAAAGTTCCTGTATGTTGGACCAAAATGGCAGGTTTCCCAGGAAGCAACTATCGAGAGTAATTGATGTAAGTTGTAAGAACTTGTTTAACAATCGCTGTAAATTAAATATGGGCAGCGCTCTGGTAAAAAGGGGATTTAATGCATCTTAGCTAGTCAATATTACCAAGCAAGTCATCACATAATTAGGGATCCATAAACTTCCTTTTGTCTTACACTTGACTGAATAAAGAAGTATGTGTATCTAGAATGGTCCTTGGACATGCAGTAAATTTACAAGTGGCTAAAAGTTTCATACTGTGCAGTCTGAACTAGGTGGATACTATCTGTATATGCATTAAACACCTTTTCACAGTGCATGCCTCATACCTTGAAAGTAAATTATATTCTGACAAAAAAAGTTTCAAAACTGCAATATCTGCAGCTTACTACTAACTGGGAATGTTCATTTCATTTACAAGTCTTAGCACAACAAGGGTAAACCCT
The DNA here is from genome assembly GCA_946811185.2 of Hippopus hippopus. Taxonomy (NCBI): domain Eukaryota; kingdom Metazoa; phylum Mollusca; class Bivalvia; order Cardiida; family Cardiidae; genus Hippopus; species Hippopus hippopus. The sequence continues at coordinate 18,774,653 of OX328100.1, read as the reverse complement.
TTACCACACAATCCTGAGTTTTAATGAACCTAAGACAGATGCCTTTTGAAAATGATGTGGGAAAAGCAGAAAATGCTGGTGACTAGCATTCCTACAATATTTTCTACTTTTTCAAAAATGAATCTTATCAGTTGTTTAGTATAATTGCTCTCAATATTGAGTTATTTAGTATCATTGCTCTCAATATGAATGAGTCTAAAATTTTGTTGTGTGGTAAAGGGTTAATACTTCAACGCTTTACCAAACGACAAAATTTTGGACTCACCAAAATTGAAAGCATTTGCAGACGACAAATAAATTGTGGCTTAGGTGATGATTACTGTCTTCGATAGGGTAGAAAACATTGAGGGAAAAAGAGAAAATGCTGGTTACCAGCATTTTCTCCTTTTCCCACAATGCTTTCAAAAGGCTTCTTTCCCAGGGTCTTTAAAAGTCAGCATTGTGCCGTAAAGGGTAAATACTTTAAAGGTGAAAGTTCCATGCAAACCTGTCGCTGTTATAGTTCTGTTTTCAAAACGTCCTTGAATGGTTGTATTGGCAGCCATCAACAAATTATAGTCTCCCTGACTTAGTATCTGTATTGCGTCACCGCCAAAACTCATCACATGACCTTGACCAAAGACACTAGCTGAAAGTTTCGAAGAAAATAGGAAATTTACATTAACCCTTTCGGCGCCATAGGCTAAAACAGTAACTTTTGCGGACAGCACAGATCAAGATCAGACTGCACAGAACAAGCAGTCTGATCTTTAATATATACGGTCAGCTTGTGTAGTCAAGTCTATACAATCAAAATCTTTGTAAGTTTCAGTGGATTGTATTTAGAGCCGTAGAAAGAGGTGGCACCCTTTACCACACGAGCAAATAACAGACTTATCCAAATTGCATGCATTTGCAGACAACAATTCCAATATTACTCATAAGATGGAATTACTCTTTGGTAGAGTAGAAAACATTGTGGGAAAAGGAGAAAATGCTGGTTACCAGCATTTTCTCCTTTTCCCACAATGTTTTCAAAAGGCTGCTTTCTTAGGGTTGTTAAACTTCGTCATTGTGTGGTAAAGGGTTAAATCTTTTTCATATACTTTAGATCTCGTGTTTAAATCAATTAATCAATTCACATTAAGCTTTTATAATTTGATATACTGGAAGTATTCTTAAAACCAAGGGCAAAAGGGCTTTTGAAAACATTATGGAAAAAGGAGAAAAGCTGTTGATAAGCACTTTCTCCTTAATTTCCCCCCACAACATTTTCTGTAGCTTTAGAGACAAATTCTTTTACTTAAAAAGTTATCTTCTGCAGTGCTTTTCCAACACATAAAGCCTACAACTTTGTCTTTGGCACAGCCTTAAATCAAGTGAAATCTGCTAAAGGTTAAGTCTGATCTTGGGTCTACACTGTCCACATTATAGATGAAAAGCCAAACTTTTTTTTTTAAATTACACTATTTGAATCTTTTTCCCTGATTAAGACACCAGTTTAATCATTTATAATTGTGGAAACTAGCATTTTCTCCTTTTCCGACAATCTTTTCTACCCCCTCTTAGGTAAATTACAATATTTGGGCCACATATAATATGTCCTCTGCAAATGCTTTCAATTTGGACACAGCTGAATATCTTTCATTAAGTAAACTGTGAAGAAAAGCAGATCATATTGTGCGTGTTGCTCTCAAAAATTATGTGAACAGATATAAAATTTCTATGACAGAGTACTTTTGGTAAATGCTCAATGAGTTGATTTGACACAATTATTCAAGTTCAAAATGACAGAAAAATTAACCCTTAGGCTGCTAAGCGCGACTCTTAGGCCTTTTGCAGCCAGTGAAGATCAAGATCAGACTGCACAGAATGTGCAGTCTGATCTTGGATCTACACTGTCCAATAAGGAGATTATATTTCCCCAAAATTTACCTTTGAAATAGCAGATTTTGAATTCTTGCTACTCTTATGCCTTTTGCGGCCAGTGAAGATCAAGATCAGACTGCACAGAACGTGCAGTCTGATCTTGGATCTACACTGTCCGATAAGGAGATTATATTTCCCCAAAATCTACCTTTGAAATACAAGATTTTGAATTCTATAGTAGGCTTGAAAATTTCATTTCACTTATTCAGCAGGATAAGGGCCAAACATTCATACCCAGCATGGGAGGTACATAGGCAATACAATCTTTCGTTGGTCTAAGGTCCATATAATAGTCACATGACCCATATCCTGTCCACAGGCAGCAGTAGTAGAAAGTCACCACATCTTTTATCCAATGAGATAGGGAAGGAACATATCCTGGCATGACGTACGGTGCCGCTCCCCAGTCATGACTTTTATCTGGTGTGCTACCTTGGAAGGAGTCTGCAGCATACACTAAGGTATAAGCCTGATTATAGCAACACTGGTTACCGGCTCCACCTCTGAAAACAATGATGGATAAACTGTACAGTTTCACTCCCTGAAGCAAATCAACAGCTGACAACTTCTGTAAAACTGCCTTCATATTGTAATGGAAGTGTGATTCACCACCCATATTAAAAACCTATTTCTTCATGCCCCATACACATGCCAAAATATAAGATATGACAGTACTTGTAGTGCATAGTAAGGGCATTGAGAAAACAAAACATGTGTATGGGGCATGGAGAAATAGGTTTTTAATATGGGTAGTGAATCACTTTTGTTACAATATAATAGGGAAATATCAACCTGATATTTAACCTTTACTACACAACCCAAAATTTTAATGACCCTGATTGAAGAGGCTTTTCAAAACATTTTGGGAAAAGTAGAAAATATTGGTAACCAGCATATTTGCCTTTTTCCTCTATGTTTTCCCAATGTTAAAAGACAAATTTCAGAATTTGAGTCACTTTAAATTTGTTGCCTGTAATTGCTTCAATCTGGACAAGTCTATTTTTTCATCATGTGATAAAGAGTTAAAGTATAATACACAAAACATGTGACAACATTCATAACAAAAGTCTCCTAAGTGGCATGTTGCAGGAAGAAAAAAAATGGCTGCTGGAATTTAATGACCTAAATCCAGAGCAGCGTGTTTTCAGCCCAGTATTTTGGACATTGAATACATAATAGAAGAAAACAACATAATTTTGTTAAAAGACAAATTACCTAGAACTGTAAAAAAAAAAACAAACATCTCAGCATAGACAACCTGCTCAAAAGGTATACAAGTACTTCTGCTCTTGCAACTTTTAATTTAGCACAAGAAATAAAATCAGATTGTGTCTGAATGAAAATTACAGTTAACCCTTGGAATTCATGAGACAATGTGGATAAAACAGCCGTTGAATCCTTGTGTTTCTTAGAGCAGACAATCTTCATTGATTTTTCATTGAGAGAATTGGGCCAATTATGTATTTGAAGAAAATTTACATACACAGTTGGCTGTACAGCACGGACACAGTGAACAGCACCTCGATGATAGAAACAGTTACCAGGGTTGGCAGCATTCATCAAGTTACACCCATTATCAGGTTGCCACCGTCCAAAATCAGCGAGAGCCTGGGAAAGTGAGCATGGACAACTGAGGAGATTATTTGTCCATGACATATCTTGTTTATCTCTGTTGTACCAACTGACACACATCTGAGAGGGCCAGTTTGATCCATGTCGTGAAGTCATTGCTGAGCGAACATACCAACCCAGGGGTATAGCTTTGCTGGATAAGAATCTGAAAGAAACACCAGTAACAGAGATATTTTTTTGATCCAGGACTTGAGGACATGGGTTGCTGGTTCGAATCCCCAACCGGACCAATTTCTTTCCAAGGACTGATGACAGTCATTGTGACTCATTTCTCTCTCACTGCTGATCATGGTTTTAATGATGGTTATTTGGAAAAGTTGCCAGTGGCTTGGGAAGAATATTGTGCGAAGTACTGGTGACAGAAACTCCATGGAAATCATAGATAGGTGCACTGGCTACTGCTATATAACAAAGGTATTGTTAAAAACAGCCTTAACTCTTTACCACACAATCCCGACTTTTAACGACCCTGAGAAAGAAGCCTATAGAAAACATTGTAGGAAAAGGAGAAAATGCTGGGAACCAGCATTTTCTCCTTTTCCCACAATATTTTCTACCCCATCAAAGTCAGAAATCATCACATTAACAAGATTTAATTTGTTGTCTGCAGATGCTTTGACTTTGGTCCAGTCCAAAACTTTGTTGTTTGTTTAAGAGTTAAATACCATACAGTCACACACTTGTTTTCGTTGTTTTTGTGTTGTGCGTAATATTGTAGCGCTAACTAAACTGGACTTTTTCAGCCAGGAAAACAGACAAAACTATTCTAATTTTATGGATGTTTTTGCCAGAATAATTTCACAAATTAGCAGACATTGTAGAAAACAAGAGCTTTGCAGAGCGGCGCGTATACACCCGAAGGGGCTTGTCAGTGAAATGGGTTAAAATCCTGAACACCTACAGAGATCCAAATTTTAAGAGTCACATGCACAACTACACATCATAGAGATTCATTGTGGTAAGTTTGAACTTATTCCAATGGAAACTGTGGGAGGAGTTGCGCACACAAGAAATTGCTAATGGACAGACAGACAGACGAACGGAGAGACAGACAGACGACCAGGGCCATAACATAGTACCCTTTGGGCGTATAATGATGCTTCTTTTGCCTACACAGTACCTATGCTGAACAATGCTCTTTCCAAACCTTCAGCCATTGTTTCACCACAGTAACAAAATTGCAAACAATTCATATCTTAGTCATCAAAGGAGATGGTCTGTTTTTTTTTTAGAAACGAGGAACACAGTAAATTTTCTAAATATCCAAGACCGAGGGATATCTTTCAACTGTCTGGGCATGAATATCATACCATGCTTCTTATCCCTTTACCACACAATCCCAAGTTTTAACAAGATGTCTGTTTGTAAAACAGTCATGCCCCCCTACTGCCACATTGATACAGGAAGTGGCACAGTTCATAAACTGATATCAAAAGAATTGATTGGGAAATATCGATGTCATCTTTTTGATTTATAGCCCACTTCAATTGTTAAATGTGATAATCTGTCAACAGTTCGCATAACTATACACACCGCCGTGTGTATACATACAAGATTGTAAACAGTTGCCGATACACAGACTGAGTTATCGATTTTCTTTTCGGCACACGCGTTCGACTTCTGCTTTTTCCCAGTCGACTTCGATGCTTACTACGTCCCCGATAATACGCGAATAAAATGTTGGAGCCACAAGTTGAGCCACATATGATGATTTTTGAGACACTTTAATTTTTTTTTAGCAAATGGCTCAAGTGGCGAATGGCAGTGCGGGCCCTGAATCATCTGGTGGTCACTGTGACCTTGACCTTTCACGGATTAACCGTAAAATCGATAGGGATCATTTACACTCCAAGATGAATATCTGTACAGAATTTGAAGGACCTAGGTCAATTCTGTGTGTAGTTATCATCTGGACAAAGTTTGGTCTATATATCATTAAGTTGAAGGTCACTGTGACCTTGACCTTTGATGGATTAATCTCAAAATCGATAGGGATCATTTACTCTCTGAGATGAATATCTGTACAGAATTTGAAGAACCTATGTCAATTCTGTGTCTAGTTATCATCCGGACAAGGTTTGGTCTATATATAATTAAGTTGAAGGCCACTGTGACCTTGATTTTTGACGGATTAATCTAAAAATCAATAGGGATCTTCTGCACTTAGAGACAAATGTCTGTGCCAAATTTGACAAATCTAGGTCAATTCTGTGTCTAGTTATCATCCGGACAAGGTTTGGTCTATATATCAACATGTTGACGGTCACTGTGACCTTGACCTTTGACCGATTAACCTCAAAATCAAAAGGAACCATCAACACTCCAAGATGCATGTCTGTGCCAAATTTCACGAACCTAGGTCAATTCTGTGTCTAGTTATCATCCGGACAAGGTTTGGTCTATATATCAACATGTTGACGGTCACTGTGACCTTGACCTTTGACCGATTGACCTCAAAATCAATAGGGACCATCTACACTCCGATATACATGTCTCTGCCAAATTTCACGAACCTAGGTCAATTCCGTGTCTAGTTATCATCCGGACAAGGTTTGGTCTATATTTCAACATGTTGACGGTCACTGTGACCTTGACCTTTGGCTGATTGACCTCAAAATCAATAGGGACCATCTACACTCTGAGACACATGTCTGTGCCAAATTTCACAAACCTAGGTCAATTCTGTGTCTAGTTATCATCCGGACAAGGTAAGGTCTACCGACGGACCGACCGATGGACCGACCAACCGCCCTACCAACTGACCGACCGACCGACCGACCGACATTAGCAAAGCAATATACCCCCACGGGCATAACAACCCTGAGTAAGAAAGCTTTTGAAAACAGTGGGGAAAAGGAGAAAATGCTGGTAACCAGCACTTTCTTCTTTTTCCACAGTGTTTTCTTATCTTTTACAGACAAATCCCATTACTTGTGCTACATTTACTATGTCCTCTGGAAATGCTTCCAATTTTGTTGTACGGTAAAAAGTTATTTCCATTAGTGGAACCCTTCATGACAAATGCATGCGTAGAGCTTCTACTGGGACCATGGGTAAACATAAATCTATGCCATCATGTGAAGTACACCCAGACAAACCATCTATACTCACGGATGCACATTTGTTTGCGATGCAGTGTCTCGTATGTATATTTTGGCCACTTACTTGTACTGCTGGGGTGTGACACCATCCTGTAACCTAACCTCCAGAAGACCAACTTCATAGTCAAAACAGGTCTGTCCACTACACTGGTTTTTGGACGGGTCCACTGTATATGTGCCTAGATTTCCATTTATTCCAGTTCCAAGTTTTTTCAACATGATGTACATTGACTGTATTTAAAAACAAAAGAGAGATTTGAGCCAAGTAGTTTTGTTTTCCTATGTTTATTGTATGGTTTTCTTCCCCTAGGTTTATTGTAAGATCGCTACATAAATGACAGGATATTTTGATTGATTGAATTTGGGTTTATTTATCGTCGCCACCAGTTGCCCATATGGGCGACACCCTCTGAAGGCTGTTAGTATTGTTACGGGGGATAGTGCAGATACAGGACGAAATCCATCCTAAGTTTCGCCTGGTTCTTTAACGTGGTCGGTGTATAGCACCATCACACGGGACCTTGGTTTAACGTCTCATCTGAAAGACTATTAGTAATTTTAGATGGCCAGCCGTGGGAATTGAACCCATACTCTCATGTTCATGAGTCTTACGCTCTACCAACTGAGCTATGCGGGCTGGTCAAAGGATATTTCCATTGATAGAATACAGATTAAAGCGGGCTATTTAGTTTCTTTTTTATGCATTGGATCAAAATTTTTATCAAATATGGACAAAATTTAATACAACTATATAATAATATTATTTCTTTGCAATCGTTTAAACTTGATGATAATATTGAGTAACAAGAGCACTGAATGCCGATGCCAAAGTTCAGCTACATTTGCTTGATTTTCAGAGAAAAAGGGGCATAACTGTGTAAGAATACTTTGATGGTTATCTGCCTTTTTTGAATGGGTTCTCTTTTGATTGCAAATAACTTGTCCAAGTTTGAATTGAATATTTTCAGTAATGAAAGAGATATTAAAAAAATTACAAAGTTTTTGAAAATGTCAGTTTCTGCACAATGACAATAATGCAGATGGCATCAATGATGGCAATGCCAGGGCCACAACAGTACCAAGATATTTTCTTCAAGCCAAGGGGTAAACCATTTGACAAAAATATTAAAATATTATTCAAGATAAAAGAAACTTGTAATAGTACAAAGTTGTCAAATTCAAGGGAATTTAAATAATAGGATAGTTGTTTTAAAATTGGTAACTGTCTATTTTCACTATGTCAGATATGACATCATCATACTGATTTAATTACTAGTTCTTGTAACTGCTTTATGTCATTGATCTTGTGACATTCCAACAAGTCTTTGTGTAACTCTGAACTGAAATCTAAAATAATTATAAGGCCATGTAGCCCGTTAACTCTTTCCACGCCAAATAAAGAAACCCAAACTCTTTAGAAAGCTCTAAAAATAATCCATTGAAACTTACAAAGAATTTGATTGTACAGACTTGACTACACAAGTGGCAGTATAGATCAAAGATCAGACTGCACATTCTGTCCCCAAAAGTCACTGTTTTCACATATGGCACCAAAAGGGTTAAGGAATTACCGGTACTGATCAAAAATATAATTTTGTTACTTTTTGTCATTTTTGTTTATTGACTTGTAAGAGACACGCCTACTTAATTCTGTGATAAACTATTTTTGAAGTTTGGTAAAATTATAGAAATCTAAATAGCTCCTATTAAAACAAAATATGTTGGCTAAAATATCTCATAGAATATAGGACAGTGGGGATCAAAGTGGAAACCAGCATTTTCTCCTTCTCACACAATGTTTTATACCCTACAAAGACAAATTGTATTATTTTAATAAAATAAAATTGATTGTCTGCAAATTCTTTAAATTTGAATATGTCCAAAATTATGTCATTTGGTAAAGAGTTAATTTGAGGAAGCTGCCACTGGTATGGAAAGTTTACTGTGCAAAGTACTTTTAAAAAGAACAGCATTGACAGGTGCATTGGATGCTGCAATACTACTGAAATAATGTTAAAACAGCGTTGTTTACCATTCAACAAAACAAATAAATGTCCATTTACCTGACCAGATGCTTCCCTGTATCCATATAGTGTTATATCAACTACATGACTAGTGTTGGCCAGTAAAGCTGGGTCCCAGGACAGTGTCATGGAAGTAGTGTTAGTAGAATACCAGGCCATATTTGAGGAAGTTGACTCAGCTGTGACCAGTTTGGAACTAGACATTCTTCCAGGAAACACTGGAAAGTAGTGTTTAAGGATGTAATCTTAAATGAGCCATGCTCTGGCAAAAAGGGGGCTTATTGCATCTCTGTGATCCATGATACAAAGCTAGTTGTAACATAATTATGGATCCATTAAATCCATTTTGTATAACAACCAACAGAGTCATGAGGTACACTACTCCTTTGACATGTAGAAAAAATACCAAAAGCAAAACATTTTGACCTAGGTAAGCCTGCATGGACTGCACAGGCTGACCTGGGTTGATACTTTTTGCAGACGCATTTAGCCTCCTTTTTACCAAGCATGGTTCATCTACATGTAGTTATTTGCACTAACAACAAATTAAATCTACAAGATGACAAAATTTTGGATTTGTCAAAATTGACAGCATTAACTCTGTACCAAATGACAAAATTTAAGACTGGTCCAAATTGAGAAAGCTCAAATGATCAAAAAGAAAGCATTTGTAGACAACAAATTCATCGTTGCTCAACAGTGGGATTCAGCTTCGAGAGGGTAGAAAATTTTGTGGAAAAAGGAAAAATGCTAGTTACCAGCAATTTTTCCCTTTTTCCGCAATGTTTTCAAAGGTCTTGTTCCTCAATACAACTAGTGATTTTGCATAAAAGGGTTGATGCATCTGCAAAATATTGACCAAGGTCATCCTGTGCTGTCTACCCAGGCTGATCTGGGTGCAAACTGTTTTCTATTGGTAGTTTTCAGCATTTCATAGGACTAGTTTACCTCATGATTCATTTTGGACAAAATTGATTTTTATGGATCCATAATTATGTTATGACTTGCTTGGTATAATGCTTCTTGGGAATGCATCAATAAACCCCCTCTTGCCAGAGCATTGCTGAAATGTAAAGATTACCCCCTTTCCAAATGTCAAAACTGTAGATTTGCAAAACTAGCTTTTGCAGATGAAAAATACATGTAAATGTGTCCCAAAAAGTGTAATATTCTACCTATGGTAAATGGTGTCTGGTAGCCATAAGTGTTCCCACCATCAACGGACACACTCAGTACAACTTTCCCACGCAAAGTCATTCTTGGTACCACACAACGCATCTTGGTCTGAGTGACGCTGACAACTGTCCCATTGAATGCGGTTCCAGAATTCGTCTGAAATACATGCACACAGATTTTCATACAATAATTACGAAGAAAGAAGAGTATTCCTACCTTTAATGGTCTTTGAAAGAAAGAAGGCATTTGTAGACATTGTGAGAAAAGCAGAAAATATTGGTAACTAGCATTTTTTTTTCTTTTTCCACCATGTTTTCTACACTTTAAAAGATATATTCCATCATTTGATTAAAATGTAACTTGTTGTTTGCAAATTGTTTGAATATGGATAAATTTAACACTATGTTGTTTGGTAAAAAGCAAACTAGAAATACTGTACTTGACCTACAGAAAGAGATTGTGCCCTTTGATAAGAGATTTTTTGACAGCCTCATCAAAGCAAACATAAATGAATTCTAGTTACATATTGACAGGAAAATTGCTTGTTTCCCTTGTAAAAAAAATTCTGAGCCTACTATGTATTACAAAGTAATGGCGAGCTGATTCATTTTTTTTTTCAATCATAATTATATTCTTTGTATTTCCTGTCAGAATGGGAAAGGTTTTTGTCAACAGTATGTAATGAGAATGGAAAAGACTCATTCTCACAAAACATGACCATTGGGCATATAAAAATACGGAATTTTTTATGTCACATTTTACTGCTTTGCTTCATTTCGCCAGGTAGTTCCATGTTTAAAGCTACCGAATTTTGATTTTCATCAGCCTTGAACTTATTTTTAGGAATTTTGATCTATGTTTATGTATATACATGCATTATCAACTCTGCATGACTTAAAGAACTACCATTGCACAGAATAGATGACGCTTTCCAAGCTTAATTAGCTTTGGACAATTTTGAATGTTTTTGTCGTAATTTTGATAAAATTTCACGTCGACTGGTATATGTATGTTACCAAGAAAAATATGCAGCATGCTGGGCTTGAAAAATATATTTCTATGAAAATGATGCAGTATATGCTTGTAAACTATTCTACTCTTTTTCATAAAATATGTCAAAGGTGAAATAATTTTCAAGAATCATATCCTTTCATATAGTAAACATATTTACTCACTATAGCCAAAATTTTTTCATCCTTGAATAAATACTTAAAATGATATTGGAATTCTTCCCCACTGTCCCATTTATTACTAGTGATTGTTCCGTCTATTAGAGTGTCTATAAAAACCTAAATGAATGCTAATCCAACGCAATTTACCTGAATTTATGAGGAAATCTAACAGAGTTAACAACAAAACACCATTTTGACATACATCTATGAACAGTGAACAAGGATCATATTTGTTGACTTAAATCCTTTGTCCCGTTTATTACACTTAAAGTGTTAACGTAATGAACATTTGTAAAAATCTTTATATCGGTAACTTTTCAAAACATCATCTTGAACTGTGAAAATTCAACCCAGTTGTGTTGTTTGTTAAAATACGATCATCACTGGATCTACTGCCATCTTTTTTCTGCATCTCTTTATCATTTAACAGCTTCACCTTTTTCCACTGCTGAAATATCATGTTTTCACCACTGTCGGACATTATTAAGTAAATCTTTGAAGTTAATCTGTGTTATCTTTGTACATTTCGATTATTATTGACGAAGGAATATCTATCCTAGAGTATATGTAGTATGTTTTTAATAAAAATGAAATACACCACTTAAATTCTCCATAGACACTCCCCCTACCCCCGCAAACATTGACAAATGTCTGATTTATGATCATCATTTCTAAGAATTAAAGAACAAAAATTGAGTAAATATATACTTGGTGTCTATTGAAATGAGCCATGTTTCGCTAAGGGGGTTTCATGCATCTCTGTAATGTGTTAAATCAATTAAGTCATGATATTGCAATTGATCCATAAAATCCATTTTGTCAAATCATGAGGTAGAGTGATACTGACTCTCTGGAAAGTTTGCAAAAAGCAAATTGTTTCCACAGCCTGTGCCAGCTGCGCAGACTGACATGGGTCGATACTTTTTGCAAATGCATCAAACCCCTTTTCACAGAGCATGGAAGACACCATAGTTTCCGAAACGTAACCTTAGAATCGGGATAATTACGTCATAACCAGACACAACATTCACTGAAATCAAAGGGATTTTAACAACTGAAATACAACCCAAGATAAATAATGTTGAATTACATGATTTTGCTGTCATGATTTTGACATGATTGATGTCAAGGGCTCGTTGATTATGACTCGCTGATTACTTTTTACAAGTGTGAACCACCTTCTTCGCTATATTCTGAAAAGGTCGAGTGTACTGGCCAACAGAATCACTTTGCACATATCCCGCAAGTCAGTTCTAGTCTCAAATATGCATTCATTTATATTTCATAGTTAGATGCACTAATTTTATTTGGAATCTTTGACAAGACTCGTTGATTACTACATAATTATTACGGTTCCACTTAAGTGACTTCTTCGTCTTTTTCCCATCTTACGAGATGCAGTGTGTTTAAAAAATGGTAATAGCATTAAATACAAATCTTTAAGGGAGCTATCTGTTATATCAAATGGAACAAAACTGGATTCTTCTACCAAATCTGGGGGACTTATTGAGATTGTCTCGTTGATTACAGAGAAGTGAGTCTCGTTATCATTTAAGCGTTCCTCATATTATGTCAGATTTTTTGTTAAATGTAGCAAGACTTCCATCAGAATTTTGCGTAAAAAGGTTCTTTACCACGAAATACTTGTTTTAATTGGTGGGATTAGTCTACATCAATAATGATTATTTCTTGGCGACATGGCGATTTCAGTGACCAAGCTACAAATAATGTGCATGGGTGTTGATTGGACGGCATCAGGAAGGGCAAAATACTTCTGAATTTTGTCTTTGCATGTAGTAGTTGGTAATTTCGCTTACATATTCCCATGGAGGTCATGAATCTTTTTTTTTATTTTTCATCAAAAGTATGGCTACATTGAATGGTCATGTTTTGTGAGAATGAGTCAAAAGAGTTAGGTCAACAGTATGCACTAAGAATGTGAAAGAGTTAGGTCAACAGTATGTAATGAAAATGGAAAAGAGCAATGTCAACATTATGTAATGAGAATGGGAAAGAGTTAGGTCAACAGTATACACTGAGAATGGGAAGATTTAGGTCAACAGTATGTAATGAGAATGGGAAAGAGTTAGGTCAACAGTAAGCAATGAGAATGGGAAAATGTTCAGTCAACAGTATGTAATGAGAAAGGGAAAGATTTTTGTCAATAGTATGTAATGAGAAAGGGAAAAATTTAGTCAACAGTATGTAATGAGAATGGGAAAGAGTTAGGCCAACAGTATGTAATGAGAATGGAAAAGAGACAGGATTACAGTATGTATAGTGAGAATGGGAAAAAGTTAGGTCAACAGTATGTAATGAGAATGGGAAAAAGTTAGGTCAACAGTATGTAATGAGAATGGCAAAAAGTTAGGTCAACAGTATGCATTGAGAAAGGGAAAGAGTTAAGTCAACAGTATGTAATGAGAAAGGGAAAAAGTTAGGTCAGCAGTATGCAATGAGAATGGAAAAGAGTTAGGATGACAGTTTGTAGTGAGAATGGGAATGAGTAAGGATTACAGCATATAATAAAAATGGGAAAGAGTTAGATGAACAGTATGCATTGAGAATAGGGAAGAATTAGGTCAAGGGTATGGAATTAGAATGGGTAGAGTTAGGACAATAGTATGCAATACAAACAAGAAAAGGTTAGGTCAGCTGTATGCAATGAGAATGGGAAATAGTTAGGATTACAGTATGCAATGAGAATGGGAAAGAATTAGGGAAATCGTATGCAATGAGAACGGGTAGAGTTAGGTCAGTAGAATGCAATGCAAACAAGAAAGAGTTGGGTCACCTGTATGCAATGAGAATGGGAAAGAGAATGCAATGACAATAGTAAAGACTTTAGTAAACAACATACAATGAGAATGGAAAAGAGTTTATAAACAGTATGCTATGAGAATTGGAAAGCGTTGGGTGAAAAGTGTCCCATGAGAATGGGAAAGAATTATGGTAAGTTAGCAGTATGTAGTGATAATGAGAAAAAGGTCAACACCATGCAATGAGAATGGGAATTTATCCTAGAAAACAGTTCATTAGTAACATTGTTACTATCTGTTTTTCCAGTACATATTCATTTTGGATCAAGTTTCAGGAAAATTAGATTGCAGCAATTTTTGCATAACCAAAAATGTTTCATGTACTCACATCTATAAATCTACAGCGTGGAGATGTGGGAAAGCAGGGTCCAGAAATGTCAATCACTTTTCCACCAAACATGCCAGCATACTTCGGAAAAACACTTAGTCTCACTGAAATGTATTTATACTGTGTGTAATGAAAGCATTGTATACAAATATGCCTATTCTAGCAAATACTTGGCAAAAGTTCAGGTATGTCACTGTACTTTTCGTTGAACCTTTCTGAAGATAACTAAGTTTTGTGCCATTTATATCAAAAGCATTAGCAGACAACAGATCAAGTGTGGATTAAATGATCTGATTTGCCTTTGGGAAGATAAAAATCATTTTGGGAAAGGAGAAAATACTGGTGTGGATCAGTAATGGCATAAAAGGTACTGTCTGAACTTGATTGCAATCTGATCTTGATCTGGGGGTTTCATGGGGTATAACCCTTTACCTAATAATCCAGGATTCTAAAACCCCTGAAAGGGACAGAATTTTTTCCTTTTCCCAATTTGTTACAGATCTTCTACCCGTTTAAAGGCAATTTTCACCATTTCATGTTGTATCCAGATGCCTTAGATTTGGACCAGTAAGAAATTCTGTCGTCTAGTACAGAGTAAATCTGCTTTGAGAAAACAAAGAAGAAAATTTCACACATACTGTCAGTGTTATCCCTATTACACCCTCCTCTCTGAATAACTCCAGAAGTAATATCGAAGACATAGCGCCCTGTGGTATCACTACTCTGTAGTGTAAGCAAGCTGGCAACACCTACTGATGGACCAAGGACACTGTAAAACCCTATTCCATTTCCACCATTAAATCCAGCCTGAAAAATTATTTTATAGTCATGATCTATCATCATACTGGCAATGTTAGACTTACTGCAGAAGAAATTAAGTATAACAATTTTTTACCTTTTACCAAACAGTCCTTGTTTTAAGGACAATGAAAATCACAAATCACCTTTTGAAAACATTGTAGGAAAAGGGGAAAATGCTGGTTACCAGCATTTTCTCCTTTTCCCACAATGTTTTTTATCCTTTCAAATACAAACTCCATCATTTAAGCTGCATTTCATTTGTCATCTACAAATGCATCCAATTTGGATACATCTAAATTTTGTCCTTTTGATAAGGGATCTATACATGTAACAAAGCATTATTTGTGGTAATTGGAAGATTGCCCAGGGCAAGTACTCATACTTAGGTGTGGGTAGTTCCAATAACTGACATGCTAATCAAGAGATTCTAATCCCAAACATCTGATATCAGAGGCTGACACACTACCCCAGCACAGCTGTCTCCCAATAATGATATGGAAAACAATGTGGAAAAGCATAAATTTAATGGTAAAAACAATTATTCTTTTGCAGTTGCTGGTTTGAATGCAATTTCTCCTTTTTTCACAAAGCTTTCAAAAGGCTGCCATCTACAGGAGCATTAAGAGTCAAAATTATCAGTTATAGTAAGTTATAACATAGATTTTGATTATTGAGCAACATAAATGATATGGCCAAAATATTTATCAGTGAAAAAAGTTGCAGTGTGATCTTGATCTACACTGTGCAAAAAGAAGCTATAGCTATCCTATGCATTTTTTTTTAAGAAACCTGTATTGTAGTGTCTTTCAAACCTACCTGGTGGTATCTTTCAACAGGTACATTCATACTGTAATAGTTAAATATGGCAAAAGAGAGTGTACCATCAGACAGGAGGAGCAGCTGAAAGGTGTTGACCTGTCAATATGAAAAAAATAAGAAAGTTAACCCTTTACCACACAGTCCAGTGGTTTAACAACCATGCAAAGAAAGCTTTTGAAAGCACTGAGGGAAAAGGAGAAAATGCTGGTAACCAGCATTTTCTCCTTTTCCCACAATGTCTTTAACCTTTTATGGACAAGTCCCAAAATTTGTTCCACATTAACTATGTCGTCTGCAAATGCTTTCCATTTGGACAAATCTAAAAAATTTGTTGTAGCAGTTTAATCAACTCATTACAAGGTAACAAACATTTCTTTTCTTCTGTACCAATTTCACATTCTGTGTAAGCTGATCTTCAATCTACACTGTCTCTATTTTGTTAGATATTCTGACTAAAGCAAAAGAAAGGTTTTGAGTTGCAATGTCAGAGATTTTCTACCAAGGCCTAAAAAAAAATATCTGTGTTTAGGATTTCAGTCTGAGACACTGTAGATAGGGTAGGTAGGGATTTATTTTTTTTTTCCAAAAACTTTTTACATGGAACATAGAGTGAAATCATATCCGATGAGTAATGTTTTTTTCAATCATGGCGAAAAAAGTTTAGGGTCGGCAGCATTTTCTAGGTAGGGTAGGGAAACCCTAAACACAGATATTTTTTTTTAGGCCCAATAAACTCTTTGCCAAATCTTTAAAAATGTTTGGACTTGTCCAAATCTAAAGCTCCTGCATACTACTCAAAAATTGAAAACTGTTTGTGGAAGGGTAGAAAACATTGTGAGAAAAGAAGAAAAATGCTGGTTACCAGCATTTTCTCCTTTTCCCGCAATGTTTTCAAAACTGTTCTTCTAGTGTGGTGAAGACTCAAAGCTCCTCATATCTTTCTTCAGCCATTATGAAGTTCATATTGTCCTTAAAGTACAAATACAAAATCTCCAAACAGGTATGATATGGCTTGCAACATGCAAAAAGGGGCATTTGGATATTTGCGTAAAGGTGTCATCTCGGATAGCCTGCACAGTCCGTGCAGGCTAATCCGAGATAGCACTTTATGTCGACATTAGATTTTGTTCTTCAGTAGACTTGTGCAAAAAAGAAAATTACATAAAAACAAAATGAGTCGTTTCAGATTAGCCTGCGTGGACTGTGCAGGCTGATCCGAGATGACACTTTATGCAACTGTCCGAATGCCCCTTTTCGCATGTTGCAAGCCAGTTATAAAATCTAACAGATAACAATAACAAAGATTTCAAAGCAATTTAAATTACTTCTACTGCTACCAAAACCAACACAGCTTATACTGCTGCTACTGCTATTGCTTCTAGTCTGGCCTCCACTCCTGTTGCTACTTCGTCTTTTACTGCTACTTTTCATACTACTACCAGAGCTCCAGATAAGAGGGAGTGATGGTATTCTAAATCCATTATTTCTCTTCAAAACCCTATGTTGTGGGTACTCATTAGAATCGTCTCGATGAGACGATTCTAATGAGTATCCACAACATAGAGTTTAGTGGATAATAATTACTATTTTCAATCTAGAAATCAAAATCACTCCCTCTATCTGGAGCTCTGTACTACTATTATTGTTATTTCTGCTTCTACTATTATTACCACTACTACTCCTACTCCTCCTACTACTACTACTACAGCAACAACTGCATGTACTACTTCTAGTACTGTTGCTGCTACTACTACTACTACTATTTCTATTACTGTTGCCAGTACAAGAGCTACTACAATTACTTTTACTACTACTCCCTACTTCCACTATGCTGTTGCTGCTACTACTATTCACGGCACCACCACAACTACTACCACCACTATGAGGGATGATGATGATGACTACAGTAATAATGATAATAAATATGATAATTACAACAATAATAAAGATAATAATGATGATATTTTTTCTGTTTTTCTTTACTGTATGCTGATCAAAATACTTACTGGGCATGGGTTGCTTCTTGTTCCATCACATGTACCTTGCTGTATAACACTGTCAGAGGTTACGTTCTCCCATGACACAACCATACCCCAGGTAGGACTAAACTGTTTCCCACTCACCATGACTTTACTGATGTATTGCCCTAAAGTTTGGAGATCTTGTCCATTTTTGGAACCCTGCGTTAGTTCTTGGTAGTGCACCAAACCAATGTATCCCGGCTTTAAATCAAGTGGGTACGCGTTAAAGTAATATGGCGCAATAAATGGAATGTCCACAAATGGAGAAACATCTGTGCTGGACCAGTCCTGTGCTACATATCTCACAGCTGCCTTGTCTGTTGTAAATGTTATGTATCCATCGTTGCTAATCTGGGTGAACGAGTAGAAAATGATATTCAAGCACAAATAACCTACAATGTATCAATGTATTTGAGCCATGCTTTTGCAAAAGGGTGCTTAATGCACCACCATGATGTATTATAATAAGTGAGTCATCACATAATCATGGATTCATAAAAATCTATTCAGACGGATAATCCACAGGATCCAGAGATAATTATGTCCTTTTACATGCATATCATTTGACCAACAGCAAAATGTTTTGACCCATGTCAGCCTGTGCGGTTCGCACATTACTTTTTGCATATGCATTAACCCTTTACCTAACAATCCCTTGTTTTTACGACCCTGAGATAGAAGCCTTTTGAAAACATTATGGGTAAAGGAGAAAATGCTGGTAACCAGCATCTTCTCCTTTTCCCACAATGTTTTCTACCCTACTGGAAACAAACTTCAGTTTTTGAGTTATGTTTATTTCGTCGTCTGCAAGTGCTTTCAATTTGGACCAGTCTAAAATTTTGTCATTTGGTAAAGAGTTAAATCTGCTTTTTCACACAGTATGGCCCATATGTATCATGTGATTTTATTGAAGACTTGTATGTTTTTTATCATACAAACACCAACGAGTTTTCTATGTTTAACCTCATTCTGCTATGCCTTGACCATGGTTACTATGGGCCATCTTGCAGTGATTGAACACAGAACTTTTGAGTGAAGAACCAAGCAGTTTAATGAACATAGTTCTATCTTTAGGTGACAGAATAAGCAGAGTATTTGTAATTATGAAGATAAGACAGTCATAATTATTTCTTGCTACCAGCAACATCCATTATCTCATTTTGTATCGCAACACAGTTTCTGCTGATGAACTTAAAATGTTCTTTTGAAATAGACCTAGAGCTGTTCAACATGGATTAAGGTTAAATGGAAAAAATAAGACAATGTGACAGAGAGATAGATTTTCTAGTATAGGCTAACTTCTGCTTTTTCTGAAATGAATATATGGAGACAGTATTACCAATATTTGACCAATCAAATCATCACATTTATTTGACTCAATGTGCCATGTTGCTAATCCGTATTTTGGCCCCAAACTCAGCCAAATGCTAATGTTGGAGAGAGGTGTTACTATTATTTTTTTGGTTACAAATTTTTCAAAGACAGTTGTTTAAAGACATGCTTCCGAGACCTGTAACATGGACATTAGATATATGGAGAGGGTACAAGGCTGCAATAAAACATGATTCACATTAAAAATGTGCTGAGTTTCATGAACGCTGTAATACACTATGGACTGGTACTAGTTTTACTCAAAAAGGATAAAAAGGTCAATTTTTTACAGAGAAAAAAGATTGAAAATATATGAAAGACTCAAAAATAAAAAAAAAATGTTTTCACTTTGATATTTAACCTATTGGAAATGGCAATTCTCAGCAAAGTTTTAGTTCGACATAAGTCTTGACCCTTAGCACTTATTTGACATAAGCTGAATGTGTGTGTGTGTGTGTGTGTGTGTGTGTGTGTGTGTGTGTGTGTGTGTGTGTGTGTGTGTGTGTGTGTGTGTGTGTGTGTGTATATATATCAATCAGGCTGCAAAGAGCATGCAGTTTCATCTCAGACCCACATTATTTGCCACTCAATTTGTGACCAATTTTGAATACAAAATTTATAAGAAGTTTTATTTATTTTCTTACTAAATGTCAATTTCAGTTAGGAAATAGACTAAATTCAGCTCAAAAGACACTCTACATTATATCGTACGATTCAGCCATATTTAACCAAATATGCAAAACTGCTATTTCAAAGGGTTGATTGGCAGACTTCGAATTGTAAGGATATTTCTTTGCATACAGATAGCCAAGCTAATTTTTCCCGAATTTTATCGAGAGATTCCGACCTGACGGCACCATTTTAAGTAATATACTTGCTAATCTATATATGCATAATTATAATGCGGGGGTATGGGAGCACATAGCAACAGTAACCAAGAGAGTTGGTTTATCTTTTGCTACAGATCCATGTAATCAGTTGTAGTGTTTGGCAACCATTCTATATTGCACTGTCTTATTATGAATTATTGAAAATACTGTAATTTCTGATAAGCTAAACCATCTACTTCAGCCAATTAAAACCATGTTAATTTGAAATTTAGAAAATTACACGAAGAATACAATTAAGAGTAGTTGGTGAATAAGATTCCTGATGTAAGGCTTGTTTGGAATAGATAGGGTTGTGGATGTAATCATGCAGCCATACTTACATAGAACTGCTTATAATTATTTCCTTCATATATTACGTCGACAGGGGTTTGAATCAGATGTGCATTTCGTTCAGTGAACAGTATCTTGTTTTGTGTTCCATTAAAGGTATAAAAAGGCGCTCCATCTGAAAAAGAAGAAAATAGCCATACACAATCTATTCTATATATTTATCAAAAACATCCATAACAGAACAGAACAGAACATAATTTTATTGCTCTAAGTAACTAACAATGCTTTTAGCAAACATAAGTGAAAAATAAAGTTGTGAAAGATTAACAGCGAGAAACTATTTTGTACATAATTGATATTTTGAAAATATTTTTGTTCTTTTAAAGTAACCCCCCTTACAAAAAGAGGTATTGAAATCTTTAGTTCAGAATAGAAAAAAAATTTTAGAGAAATATTTTCATTGTGGGTAGTGTAGGATCAAGATTTGACTGCACGTTAAGTACAGTCTAACCTTGTTTCTCACCAGCCACAAACTATATAAAGCCATGGTCACACCTTACGTAGTTGACCGTAGTGGGGAATGACCATAGATGGCCGTAGTTAAACATATTGAACGTAGTTGAACATAGTAACACATAGTTAACCGTAGTTCAATGTGGTACTGAACATAGTTTAAACTTATGATTTGGCCGTAGTAAGTGCATAATTTTTTAATATTTTCAAAAATTTGTTATGGTTAACTACGATATTGTGACCGTAGTTCGAACGCAGTTGACCACAATTGAACTTACTTAACCGTAGTGTGTTCAATACGTTAAACTACAGTCAACTACGGTAATTCCCTAATACGGTCAACTACATAAAATGTGACTAGACCTGGATTCAATTATTTTAAAAAGTAATTAATAAATTACAATTAAAATAGATTCGTTTCAATTAAATTATAATTATAATTACTTGCTTTCTATAAAAGTAATGAATCAAATACATAACTGTTTTTTGATCATTTGGCATTATATTAATAAATAGAGTATGAAACTTTAACCTGCTAGGTACCACACAAGCTCCAGCTTTAATGATCCTGAAAGATAAAGCCTCAGAGAACATTGCAAGGTAAGGAGAAAATGCTGGTTACCGGCATTTTCTCCTTTCCTTGCAATGTTTTCTGCTTTATCAAAGATAGAAATTTTCATTCGAGCTCCATTAGATCTATCATCTGCATATACTTTCAATTTTTGTTAGTTTGGTTAATAATTAAAGAACGAAGTTGATCTTTTTATTCGATAAAATGTAAAAAACACAGCTATAATGAATGTACCACTGATTACTTCTTTACCATACAATCCTTTTCCATACAATCCTGACTTTCAACGACCCTGAAACACACAGTTTTTGAAAACATTGCGGGAAAAAGAGAAAATATTGACTTTTTCTCCTTTTTCCACAATGTTTTCTACCCTTTTAGACAAGTTCAAGCATTTGAGCTACATTTAATTTGACCTCTGAAAGGTCTTATAATTTGGACAGTTTTGGTACAGGGTTTATCCATTTCAACAGTTAAACATTCATGAATGATACGGCAACACCTTTTTAGGTGATAACTAAGGGTGAATTTTATACTCTAAGGTAAAAATAATTACTGCATAAAAACCTGTCTTTTGACTGCAGCCTACCCGTAGTGAGCAGGCACAACCACAACGTTTTACCGTAGCTTAACGCAGTTGACCTTAATTTACCGTAGTTGTGCGTACTTAGGCCATAGTTTATGCGTAGTTAAGCGTAGTTAATCATAGTTAGACGTAGTAATACCCTAGTTAACCCTAGTCACTTTGCACATAGTTGAATGTAGTTAACCATATTTACACGTAGTTCAACATACTTAGACTTTCTATATCACCAAGTTTGAACCTACTTTAAACGTACTTCAACGTAGTTGACCCTAGTAGCACTACGGCAGACTACGTTTGAAATTTACTACGGACAGCTACGTGCATGACCGTAAATGTGACCATGGCTTAATTTAATGATACCTTCTAGATGTTTTGCTGGTGTATCTAAAATCAAGAAAAGAAAAACAGTTATAGGCATATTGGAATTTGGTTCTAGGTGAGAAATTTCAAATTAGCGGGCAGTGCAGAATCAAGACAGAGTTACATATTCGTGCAGCTCGGTCTTGCTTCACACTGGGCGCACAATGTAGCAGTATAAGCAGTTATAAAGTACTCAGTGGTCATGTATAAAGACTGATGAGTTTTTTTTCTCAGCCAGTAATGTTTGACATACAAAAACAGTGTAGCATCAAGATCGGACCGCAAATTACTGCAATCCGATCCTGCTCCACACTTCTTACAATATGTATTTAGGCCAAAAAGTATAGAGAATAAGGATTTTTTTGACAAACCAATCAGGCATATGACATTTTTAGTAAAGGTGATACAGAGTCAAGATCAGACTACATCCTTTCTGTAGTCTGATCTCGACTTTTATCCATTCATAGACTATGATCATGAAAGTGGATAATTAAAGACTAGTTCCCATACAAAACAGGTACTTTTGATAAATCTTTGACTTTTGAAGTTTATTTTTACTTATAATGTCTTAATATTGTGGATGTTTAGATTCGAAACCATAACAGTTGATATGTTCTTTAATCGCAGTGCAAATCGAGGGCAAACAAATTGAGAAATGATCTGCAAAATGTACGGTGGCACAAAAGTGACATGGAAGATATATTTTATACTACATGCGCACGCAGTAGCTAATACGTGCGCACGTAATAAGTAATACGTGCGCATGCAGTAGTATTACGTGCGCACGCAGTAGCTAATACGTGCGCACGTAATAACTAATACGTGCGCACGTAATACTATTGCGTGCGCACGTATTAGCTAATACGTGCGCACGTAATAGTTATTACGTGCGCACGCAGTAGCTAGTACGTGCGCACGCAGTAGCTAATACGTGCGCACGTATTAACTAATACGTGCGCACGTAATGACTATTACGTGTGCACGTAATAATCGACCAATCAGTTTATAAGGATCAATAAATGTCTATCTTCCACTTCCATCTTGAAACAATGGCTTCCGTTCATGATTCTGATTGGTGGATTATTATGTGCGCACGTAAGAACTAATACGTGCGCACGTATTAGCTACTGCGTGCGCACGCAGTAGCTATTACGTGCGCACGTATTACTTATTACGTGCGCACGTATTAGCTACTGCGTGCGCACGTAATAACTAATACCTGCGCACGTATTAGCTACTGCGTGCGCACGTAATATAAAATATATCTTCCATGTCACTTTTGTGCCACCGTAAAAATGGGAGGTTGGTGTATCTGCAAAAAGTATCAACTCTTGTCAACCTGCGAAACTGCGTAGGCTGACACGGATCAATTTTTTTGCTATCAATTAATCAATTTTTTGCGTATTCAAGGACAATTCTATCTTATGATTCAGTCACCAGTAAGACAAACTGTATTTTGTGGATCCATAATGTTAACTTATTTACAGAATCGAGAGAGATTAGTATTAGTTGTTAGAACGTGTTTCTCAATCGATGTAAAATACGTATGTTTAAACTAACTTATTTGGTATTATGCATCACGGTGTTGAATTAAACCGCATTTTGCCAGAGCGTGGCTTAAATATATCTTCATTTAATCAATGTTTATTCCCCTCCATCCTCGACTGAGAAGAATATCAATATTCTTATTACACATAGCATACAGAATGTTTTATCAAGTGGTAACACAACATCCTCAACTCTTTCAGCGTCAAAAATGGCCTGCAACAGGCGAAAAAAGGCATTCCGACATTTGCGTAAAATCTCGTTACGGATCATTCCGCACATTCTGCGCAGACTAATCCGAAACAACACTATCCTTTTCAAGTAATTTTCTGTTTTGGACAAGTCTACTGTTGGACAAAATCGAATGTAGTCCTAAAGTGTCGTCTCGGATTAGCCTGCGAGGATTGCCCAGGCTGATCCGAGACGACACTTTACGCAAATGTCCGAATGCCCTTTTGCGCATGTTGCAGGCATGTTGAGTCGCTTATCAGCCAAGGCTTGAAAACGGAAGTGAAAACATATCATCCGCTACTTGCGGAGCTGTGTAATAACTCAGACAAAAATATACACTGGCATAAATGCGATTCCTGTTCTGAAAATCCAAAAAACTAGCAGGTCTCAATAGTTAAAACTTTATTTTTACAGGCTAATGAAATGGCCAATTTTTTGGTCCGGAGAAAGGACAAGAATGATGAAAAGAACGCAGCTGTTTTGGCCCAATGTCATTCTTTAAATCTGACAATGTAAATTCAAGTTCATACTGCTCATTCTGTGCAGCCTAATCTTGATCTTTATTGTCCAACAAAGCTCTTTATATCAGTCTTAAGCGCCTGATGTGAAAGGAGTAAAATAACCATAAAAAAATATTTTGAACAGAAGAAATGTAATCCCTAATGTACCCAAAGAATACTGGTACAAATAGGATATGGCAATGAAATCATTTGCTTTAAAACCTAAAAAAAAAAAGGGGGGGGGGGCAATATCTACTTATTTTACACTGCTCACCGAAACAGCGTGTCTACAGAACCTCCTGGTAACAAGTGTAATCCTTGACGACAACCAGAGCTCTGCATCTTTCACTCACATTCTTTTCAATATCTCTCTGTTACTAAAATACTTTTTTTTTGTATGGCCTATATTGTTTCGTAATTTGTCTCAGAATAGCCTTTCTGGGAAAAGAAACTCCAGGAAAGCATTGATAGGTGTACTGGCCACACACACACACACACACACACACACACACACACACATATCTATATATATATGTGTGTGTGTGTGTGTGTGTGTGTGTGTGTGTGAAAAAGGCGTCAAACACCCTACAACACCAGAATAGCTTTTAAGTACCAGGCTACATGTTTTGAATCTAGTAACGTTACATATATTAGGAAATCAATTTTACTCGATAAAGAAATTATATAAAAACTCTCGGGTTGAAATTTCGAGCAGCTTCGTATAGACATTTTATCGCTATCTTTACCGTAGAACCTTGAATTTCTTGTGGAAACTAGGTCAAGAGCATCATATCTGAGCTAGGATAGCCTATCACGACAACAAAAATATGTCTAACCCATGCGTAGGTGTCCAGTTTGGGAAAATAATAAATATGGCAGAAATTTCAGCAGATCGGATTTGCTTGTACAAATTTGATTAGTGCACAATTCCAGTTGTTCTATGACGCTAATTGAAGGCTTCGTACCAGAAGTAGGCTATTGGGTGATTAGGCCAATTTATGTCGAAGAAGTAGCACCCGAAAGTAATCAAGGCAAGAAATGTACTAAATTGCTGAACCAGCAAGTCTGTCATTGCCAAGACTGCCATTAGCGGTTATGGCTTTGAACGGATCTAGCATCCGCCTAATTCGCCTGATTTTGCTCCACCAGACTTTCATCTATTCCCGGAATTGAAAAAGGCATTTCAGGTACCCACTTTCTGTCAGACGATGACATAAAAAATGCAGTGGAGGACTTTCTGAATGGTCAAGAAAAGGACTTCTTTACAAGTGACTTGTTGAGGCCCTTAAACATCGCTAGCAAAAGTGTATACATGTAAATACTCAAGGTGATTATGTTGAAAAAATAAGTACAATATGTCTGCTAAAAATCAAACCCTTGTGAAGCTAACAACTTGTCAATCAACCCGCTTGTTGAGCCGAGTCCATAGAATAAAACTGAATTTCAGTGGACTGTTTTTCCAGCATTCGAAAGAGGTTGAACTTACACATTATTATATCTTAAAGAGTTTTACCCTTTACCAAACAATCCCAACTTTAAACGACCCAGGGAAAAAAGAAATTTTGAAAACATTTTGGGAAAATGGGAAAATGCTGGTAACCAGCATTTTCTCCTTTTCCCACAATGTTTTCTATCCTATCTTAGACAAATCTCACCATATGAGCAATATTTGATTTTGTTGTCTGCAAACGCTTTCAATTCGGACTAGTCGTAAGTTTTGTCGTTTGCCGAAGAGTGAACAGCGCGCTATCTATCATTTTAGTGATATCAAGGTGAGAGGGTCAGTTGATAAAGTGGTGTGTACATATTGGAACACGGATCTAAACTCATCCAGATAGAAGGCCCATCAAGAGCCCACACATCTAGATTTGGACTGTCTTCCTTTGTTCTCCAAATCCATTACCTCCTGAAGCCAATCTACAGCAGTTTACAATGAGTACGACTGAGCATTTATCGTTGGTGCGCCAATGAAACTGACTCTGAAACTTTCAAATTTTACATTGAGCAACCCTACGCATTACCTTTTGTGCGCCAATGAAATCGACACTTTCAATCACGGAAAAAACACATTTTACAAAGAGTAGCACTAAGCATTTTCCCTTTATGCTCCAGTAAAGTTGACGCTTTTTTTTTAAAGTTTTAATTCCTTGATTATGAATAAGTGTTTACTTTTGCTAATGACATTAAATTTTAGTCAGGAAAAAAACCTCATTTTACAATGAGTATCATTAAGTATTTACCCCAAGTGTGCCAATGAATTTAACACTTAAAGTATGGCGGGGGGGGGGGGGGTTTGAGAAGACCTCAAATCTTTTAAGTAGGATGTCTAAGCATATAACTTTAGTATATGGCAATGAATTTAACACGCTTGGCCAGGGAAAAAACCTCACATTTTGCAAAGAGAATGACTGCATTTACCCTTAGTGTGGCAATGAAATTGACGATTTCAAATATGAAAAAATACTTACGTTTTAATACACTGAATATGACCAAGTATTTACCCTTTGTGCGCCAATGATATTGACTTTCAGTCAAAAAAAAAAACTCATTTTACAATGTGTATCATTAAGCATTTGCCCCAAGTGTGCCAATGAAATTATCACTTTTAAGTCAGGCGGGCGGGGGGAGGGGAGATCTGACATTTTACAATGAGTATGACTAAGTATTTACCTCTAGTATGCCAATGAAATTAACACTTTTAGTCAGGGTAAAACCTAACATTTAACATTGATTATGACTAAGCATGTTCCTCCTAGTATGCCAACGATATTAACAGTTTCAGTCGAGAAAAAAATATCTCATTACATATTACATTGAATGTGAGTAAGCATTTACGCTTAGTGCACCGATAACAAAAAAAAAAAAATCACATTTGACTTTAAGTTACCACTACGCAGTTACCACTTGTACAGCAATGACATTTACTTTCGTAGTCATTGTACATTTTACGTTGAGCTGTTCTTAGTATTTTCACTTAATATGCCAATGAAATTGGCACCTTTAGTCATCAAAAAACTTCACATTCTTCATTGAGTGTGACAACGCATTTACCTTTAGTGCGCAAAAAAAATTGAGAGTTTCAGCTATGGAAAAATACCTACAATTTACATTTAGTAAATTGCATTCTTTTTTTTTAAATTTAGAATTCATGTATTAAACCTTTAAATCATACCAATGCATTGAGAAATTCCGATCACCATACTTATGAAGAAGCATCGATTATTACTTATACCTGACTGAAAATTATTTTTGTACATTATCAAATATTTACTGTTATGTTCGACCTTTTTCGCCTTGGAAGTGACCAACGGTAAAAAAAAATGCAAACAAACAAGCGTGAATGCGCAGTTTTCAATGATTTATTGAGGTTGAAGTACTCGTATATTGCCTTGTGTCTTACTTCTTATTTTAGTTGTACTTACTTACAACTTATTTTTCATCTGATGCGTTGATCCTCTAAACTTTTACCGAACAATCTTGTGCTTGAACGACACTGAGGAAGAAGGCTTTAAAAGCACTGTGGGAAAATGAGAAAAAGATGGTAATCACATTTTTCTCCTTTTCCAAAAATGTTTTCCCCTTTTAAAGACAGATCTAATCATGTGACGCCTATTCAATTTGCCGTCTGCGAATACTTTCTATTTGTACAGATCTAAAAATGTGTCTTGTGGTGAAAAGTTCATGTCCTTACGAAACTTACGAGTATGCCTTGAAAGTTTCGGTAGTCAAAGGTTTAGCATTGTAACAGATGACAAACTTTTAGACATTTCAAAATTCAAAGCATTTTTAATCAAAAGTGGCTAAAATAATGGCTTTTGTCATTGAAAGGTAGAAAACAAAGATCTTTCTCAGGGTCGTTAAAACTGGGGACTGTTTGCTTAATGGTTAAACCTTAAGCTGCTGAACGCGATTCAAAAACCTTTTGCGGACAGTGTAGATCAAAATCGGACTACTGTTTGATCTCGGATCTACACTGTCCGATAAGGAAATATCCCCACCCCCCTCTCCAAACAATGAAATAGCAATAATTGGGTCTTTACCATCGGATTCTAAGAATCATTTAATATGAACCAGAAAATTAAGTATGTATCTCATTCTATAGTGAGAATGCCTTTAAAATTTGCTTTTAATGTATGGTTGCCCTCGAAACTCTGGAATTTACAGGAGACGACTTGAAAACACCCTTCTAAAATATGGATAACCAACAAGACTTAGGCCTAAAAGGGATAGATAAGATTTATATAATCTCACCAAACTGCAAAAAATGACTCATCGCTGAATCAAGGCAGGCGATAGTTGGCAACTCATCAGTAAAAAGAAAGACAAATATAGGAAAATACTTTTTTTTTTTCAATGGTACTTTCTAAATAGGTTAAGTAGACTCTTGAGATATTTTTTAAATTCGCGCCAGAGTTTTTTTTTTTTTTTTTTTTAAGATTTGTGGGAAAAGCACTTTATCAACATCACGAGTCGATTATACAGATTCGTATTCAAATCAGTTCGATGACGTCACATCTGATGTAAAAATAGACAGAGTTACCGATTACAAAACAACAGTCCCGTTATTTGTTGGCCAAAATCTGCACATTTCTTCTGAATTTAACCGTACAGTTTCATCACTCTTTCAAAGAAAAAAAAAATGTATTTAGTTGCATTAATAAGTGTTTTACGATAACTTTGATTTAAGACAGAAAATTTAAGTAAGCTCCTTCTATGCTTTATATATGAATCGATGTAAAATAAACATAGCAAAACGAGAAATCGCTCGTTACTTGACAGTATTAGCCAGTAAGGTCAATATATGATACAAGCATGTTTAAATTTTGATTTGAACCGTAGTATCCGTGTTTACATGCTGGTATTCGTTTATAATACATATACTGAACCAAAAAAGAAACTTCCCCTGTGTTTAAGTGCAGATATACACAAATATGAAAATCAGGATTAAACTAGATTTATATGCATTGAAAGAATATTTTATTGCGACTTTATGTGAAAAAAAATATTGCTGAGGGTTTATCCAAAAGTAGTGAAATGGTAGTTAAAATGCGGAAGGGGTCGCTCACCAAAATCACAAATTAATATCGGGTATGACTACCTTCAGCATGAAGGACTGCCTGGCATCGTTGGCGCATAGAACGGATAAGTGTATTGATTTCGGCTTGTGGAATGTTGTTCCGTTCCTGAATTAAGCTTGTCTTAGCTGAATGACGTTAGACGGTGGAATAGGGCGACGTCTAACACGCTGGTCCAAATTATCCCAAAGGTGTTCAATGGGATTCAGATCAGGGCTTTTGGCAGGCCAGTCATTAATAAATGCAATGTTATTCGCCCTGAGGAAATTCACATTGTCCCTAGCTGTATGGCTTGTGGCATTATCATGCTGAAAAAGAGTGATATTGGCATTATTTTGAAACAGTGGGATAACGTGCCTCGCAAGAATTTCATCTCGGTAGCGTTGGTCATTCAAATTCCCTTCGATAACGACGAGATTAGTGCGAAAGCCATGTGCAATGCCCGCCCAAACCAAGACAGAACCCCCACCCCCAAAACGATCTCGTTCAAGTACGCAACAGTCTGCATAACGTTCATTTCTCCTACGGTATACTCGAACCCTGCCATCACCTCGATGAATGGAAAACCTCGACTCGTCAGAGAAAAGAACGCTATTCCATTGTTGTCTAAGCCAGCGTTGGTGTGTACGTGCCCAATTAACACGATTTACGCGGTGACGTCGCGTCAAAACACAACCAACGTATGGACGACGTGCACGTAGCCCACTCTCGCGCAAGCGATTGCGCACAGTTTGGGCAGATATACGGCTGTTATGTGTACCAGGGGTGTTAGCAGCAGTGGCTGTGGCAGTTTGGGAGCGATTGCGCAGGTGGGTGTTCCGAATATAGCGGTCTTGGCTGCGCGTCGTGACGCGAGGACGTCCACTACGTGGTCGATCTTCCGTACGCCCTGTTGCTTGAAAACGTTGCCTAAGGTGTTGAATAGCACGAGTAGAACATCCAATATTCATAGCAACAGCATTCATCGTCATACCAGCATTAAGCATGCCAATGGCATGTTCGCGTAAATTTTGCGGAATTCTAGGCATATCAAAAATAAAGAAAACTAAAATGAATTTAATTTTTTTCAACGTTTTTTTCTTATTGACATGAAAGTCTATAAAATTAGACTGAAAGGTTTCAAAAAATATACACGAATTATTCTGGTCCATGTATGCACGTGAAAATCGCTTTCAGCGGGTTTCTTCTGCAAAATGCTTTCAATCGAGTTAAATTTTTTTTTTATCGGACACATAATCGTTCGCTCGAATATATGTAGGTCATCTGACATTTTGATTTTTTTTAAACAACATTGCATTTGCACTTAAACACAGGGGAAGTTTCTTTTTTGGTTCAGTATTATTTTACGAAACAAAAATCCAACCTCAAGTGACACGACACACGCTCAACTGCACTTGACGACTGTTGACTCTTCACCAAACGACAGTTTTTAGACTTGTCCAAGTCCTAAGTACCGTATTTGCATACGACAAATAAAATGATACTAAAATAACCGTTCTTGTATGGGAAAGGGTTTAAAACATTTTGGGAAAAGAAGAAAATGATGGTTACCAGCATATTCTCCTTTTTTTCCAGATTGTTTTCAAAAGCCATCTCTTTCAGGGTCGTTAATAGATCTAGTCGGAACTGTGTGAAAAATGGTCTATTTTTTAAGGAAAAAAATTTTTTTTTGTATAGCTCCAAAGGTAATGGATGTGGGCAGCCATTTAACCCTTAGGCAGCTAAGCGCGACTCACTGACGTTTTGCGGACAGTGTAGATCAAGATCAGAATGCACCGAACGTGCAATCTGATCTTGGGTCTACATTGTCCGATATGAAGATATCTTTCTCCCTAAAAATACCTTTGAAATAACAAAATTTGGGTTTTTACCATCGGCTTGAAAGTTTCATTTAGAAGGACAAGGGTTAAAAAAGATCTCGATATTCTAATATCGATGCTGGTTTGTCCATAGAATATCAAGGAACATCAGACGGTATGCATCAAAGACACACTCTACATGTTCTGTGTAATCCGATCTATATCCTTTCTTTTACTTTTGCATATACTTTATTTTTGGCTGGCCAACGCCCTGGCTTTTTATGAGATCTCTCTTGTTAAATATATCTTGAAACACCATCGTCTAACAACGAAACTTGCAAATTCTTTTCCGATGTACAGGAATGTTGATCTATGTATATCATATAGTACATATATCTAAAATACCGCTGATGTCAAATTCAGCCCAGAACAAACAATACTATGTACACATGCAATATTTACATGGTGATGTACTAAGACTGATTAGCTTGTACTGATTAATCCTTTCACCACCATAGGCGAGAACAGGGCTTTTGCGGACGGCATAGATCAAGATCAGACTGCACAGAACGTGCACATCAGTGTGATGCATTACACCAAGAAAATCGTCACATAATTAGGGATCCATAAAATCAACTAAGTCTAACGACCAACTGATTTAATACGTAGATTGGTCCTTTGACATGCAGAAAATTGGCCTATAGCAAAACGTTTCGGTCCGCGCAGTCTGATCTGAGTCGATACTTTTTGACATGCAGAAAGTTGACGGTTGGCAAAAAGTTTTGACCCAGGTCAGCCTGCGCGGAATGCCTGGGTCGAAACTTTTTGCAGATGCATCAAGCCCTCTTTTCAAACAGCACGGCTTATATGATAGAACTCAACCAGAGTTTCAGTGAAGTGCATGCCGTCGAAAGAGGTCGACTTTATAGATTTGGCGCTGAAAGAGTTTACTTATATAACGCTGACTTTACCCATATCCTGCTAAATAAGTTAAATAAAACTTTCCAGCCGACAGAAAAAATTTGAATCATGTTATACTCCTCACAGAAAGTTAAGCAACAATGAATTACCGCTGCACCAAAATTTTATTATTGCACATATAGACAATTTCATTGTATAAATGTAATGAGTATTGAGTTAAAAACCAGTCCAAGCAATTCTGTACTTCTATCAGATCATGTTTCTCATTTTCAGGCTTTTGAAGTAAGGCACTGTCTAAATCCACATGCAAAAAAGTGGTATACTACCCTGATGTTATAAAATCTCTAAAATTCGGTCAATCTGCAACCGGGACACAGTCAGTACACAGTATGGCCACCATTAGCACCAGTACAAACATGAACACTTCTGGGCATTGACCAGATCAAGCCGTCCAGCTGTTGTTGTGGAATATCCTACCATTCCTGACTCAAAAGTTGCTCAAGGTGTTGGAGGTTCTGAGGCCTCGCATTTCCATCATTGACACGCCTACCGAGAATGTCCCACGCATGCTCTATCGGATTGAGATCTGGAGATCTTGCTGGCCACTCAAATTGCCCAGAAGAGTTCAAGCTTGTGTTCGTGCTAATGGAGGCCATACCGTGTACTGACTGTTGCAGGTTGAACGAATTTTAGAGATTTTAAAACATCTGGATAGTATACCACTTTTTTGCGTGTGGATTTAGACAGTGCCTTACTTTAAAGGTGGCCCTTCAGATTTTGTGACGAAAATTTTACAAAAATACAAGAAAATCATCCTTATGCTCCCAAAGCCTCTTCATTTTCATTCATAAAACCCCAGTAGTCGAAAACCATCCGACAACAAGAGAAATTAGAGATTTACTTGGGCCCAGGTCGACACTGAAGGGAAATACGGTCTATTTTTACATGAGCAACTCGCTCATTTACATAGCGGAAATACACAGACGAAGCTTCAAACATAGCGTCCGAAGAAGACATTATGGAAAATAATTACATGTTTGGGAATTTAAGCGTCATTAGTCACGTGCCAGTCACTTGACATTCCCACAATGCTTTTTTGATTTCTGGCGCGAAATCTAAAAATACCTTAAGAGGCTACGTAGCCTTTTAAGGGAATACATAAAAAAAAGTTTTTTTGTAATTTTATGATTCTTAATTATTGATGATTTGTATTGTTTTTTCATATAAATTTCAGTGATATATATATTTTTTAATTTGGTGAGATGTGAAAAATCTAAATTCCCACCTTTAAAAGCCTGTAAGTGAGAAACATTATCTGATAGAAGTACAAAATTGTTTGGATTGGTTTGTAACTCAATTCTCATTACATTTATACAATGAAATTGTCTATATGTGTAATAATAAGATTCTGGTGCAGCGGTAATTCATTGTTGCTTAACTTTTTGTGAGGAGTATATTTCAACCTTATTTTTTTTTTTGGTGAAAAATATCTCCTTATCGGAGAGTTTAGATCCAAGTTCTACGTTCTATGCAGTATGACTTTGATCTACGCAGTCCGCTAAAGGTTAGTGAGTCGCGCTTAAACAGCTTGAGGGTCAATATTTTTTTATAAACGGACCTTCTCAATGAAGAAAAAACAGTCGAAATATTGCTATTTTAAGGTGATTTTGGCAAGGATTTGTGACAATGTAGCCGACAGTGTAGATCCGTGCAGTCTGATGTTAATCAACACTGTCCGCAAAAACAATGAAAGCCAGTTAAGGGTTTAGCTCTTTTACTGCAAATGGCGTCTCCTGTAGCTTTTGCGGGCGGCGTAGATCAAGATCAGACTGTACAGAACGAACAGTCTGATATTGGATCAGCGCAGTCCGCTTTTAAATGCCTTTATTAGACCAAACCCGTCATCAACCGGGATGGAAATTTGCTTTTAGACCTTGAAAACAAGGCAAACTCCCCTACTTGAACTGGCAGAAAAAGAGTTAAGTCTTTACCAAACGACCAAATGTTAGACTTTTCCAGATTGAAGGCATATGCAGACGACGAGTTAGATGCATCTTAAATGGGTAGCCTTTTTTTTTTTTTGTTCGTAAGATGGGTAAAAAACATTGTGGAAAAATGAGAAAATGCTGGACTGGGCCAGCACTTTCTCCTTTTCCCACCAATGTTTTCCAAAGCTTTTTTTCTCAGGGTCGTTTAAACTCGGGATTGTTTGGTAAAGGGCTCATGTGGTTAAAAACGAATATGACAGATTTGGTTAATAATGTTTTTGCATCTCATAACTTATTTACATGCTTGTACCGCTCCCATAATTGTTTAACACTTTACCTGACGCTAAACTATATCAACTACCGTTTTAATCTACACTGCTCGATACTTTTGTGAAGTATTCTGTACACCACCCTTGACCATATATCAACTAGAAGCCGAATGGGGCTACAGGCAAAACGTAGCTTTTCCTATTCACTATGCATGAATTTAATGGCAAAATGGGCTCAAATACATTTCAATTATATGTGTATAATATCAGAGCTCCAGATAGAGGGATTGATTTTGATTTCAAAATTGAAAATATTAATTATTCTCCACTAAACCCTATATTGTGAGTATTCATTAGAATCGTCTCATCGAGACGATTCTAATGAGTACCCACAACATAGGATTTCAAAGAGAATTAATGGCTTTAGAATACCAACACTGCCTCTTATCTGGAGCCCTGTATATGATGCAAACTAAGCATTCAGGAACCTACTGTCAACATACACGTACAGGCAAAACGTATATTTCTTGTTTTTGAATCTTACAGGTAAATCAAGACCCGAACATTTGATTGATTCTTTTACGCGGGAAAACATGGGGGGGGGGGGGGAGGAAATACTTTGATGATGGATCACCGTGAAAATAGCTTGTCCCTTCTTCCAATGTCAAATTCTATGATAAATCTTATTGAGTATTTTCAGAAAAATGTGACATGTAATGAGCCTGGGAAACAGCTTTGGGAGCAAGCAAACATAATGACAAAGTTCCTGTCCTTTTCGCGTGTCCGTCAAAATATCACGTGACTAGCTATAAGCCGCGTGTATACACTGCCCTACGTACCAAAACTAGAATATTATGTTCTTCCAACAGTATAAAATGAAATTAAAGAAAATCATTACCTGTTAAATGATAACTTAGAAACAACAAAAACGTGAAAATAATCCACGGTTCACTTGGGACAGGTTTAGGAGCCATTTTACCTTTGAATTACCTGTCAACTAAACCAAGAAAGATAACACTAAGCGTTGTTTGTTTAACCTCTTAAACAGACGACAAAATTTGACCTGGCCACATTGAAAGAATTTACAAACATCTAATAAGATGTGACTCAAATTATGAGATTTGCCTCCGAAAAGGTGGTACACAATTGTAAATAAAGAAGAAAATGCTGGTTTCTAGCATCTTCTACCTTTCCATCAGTGTTTTCAGAAGCTCAAGGGTCGTTAAAGCACAGGATTACTTGGTAAAGAGTTAACCTCTTCTTGCCCTTAGCTTCAAAATCACAGATTGCTTTATACTTTCTCGACGGCTAACTTGTATCTTTTTTCGAACGAATTGGGTTAAGAAAAGAAAAATGCTCTTTTGATCAGCTTTGTGTTAAGTCATTGTTTACTGAGTCTGAGGTTAAGTCAACGTTTATTTCTCAGAATTTTCAATAGGTAAGTGATGTGCACAGTCTATGGGCAAAGGTGTAGTCGATCCTTGATAAGCTTGTAAAATGGACACTTCAGCATTTAGTCCATAACACGTCGTTGAGAGAAATACCGGTTACTTAGTTCAACTTATACAAGGATTTCATCTTTTTTTATATTTTGATGGAATACCTAGATCTACTTACATCTCGTATAATGTTTTTTATTTAATCTTTTCTAGGAGGGAGGTATCCCTTACACACATGTGCATCCGATTCGAACTTTTTAGACAATCGTGAGAAATATTACATTACGATTTCTCAAAAAAAAAAGACAATAGTATATCACCGGTAAAGTGATATATTTTTGTTTCTCACACTCCAGCCCCCGCCCCCTCGCCCATGAATGTCTTACTTGACTGATTAGTGAGCTACAATCAACACTCATACGAATAATTGGATTATCATTTCTATTGTTTAAAATGGATTTACATAGTTTTGTGATAAGTCGTTTGAAGTGGTATAAAAAAAAAAAAGATGCAATTTCACGAACGGTCAAACGTGTCTACTTTTCATTACACAAGAGAACTCTGTAATAACGGTTATCTGTCCTGCACTTTAAATTGTCCACTATGACGACAGGAAGCTGCAATCGCGCTTAAAAAACTTTCCCGAAACGTGAAATAAAGCTGAGTGACGCGATTAGATACGTCCCAGTTATCAGATTTAACCGATAAACCCATAGTGTGTCTTTTAACCCTCGGAATCAAATATGCTTGTGTTGAGTCAATTGAAAAAGACCTCTAAATTATTTAACTGTACATGGTGTCACCTAATCGTCAAGCCTAAAAAGATTATTTATTGTGCCATGAAATAAAATTAAAACTGAAGAAAGTCCCTGATTCTCTTACCTTTATCAAAAGAGTAGCCAACAGTCAAAAATGGTAAAAACCCCATCTGATGTTTCTTTAATGGCCTTTTTTTCTTCTGGTGATTTTCACGGCACCTAAATCCAGATACATAATTCGAGCAATTTTAGGACCCCTTACCTTCTTTCACATACGATACAATTTTAGCATGGTCAAAGTTAAAAGCATTTTCAGAAGACAAATTAAAGGTGACCCAAATGATGAAAGTTGTTATTTAAATGGTAGAAAACATTTTGGGAAAAGGAGACAAAAAACTGGTTACCAGCATTTTCTCCTTGTCACACATTGTTTTCAAAAGCCTTCTTCCTCAGGGTCGTTAAGTCAGGGCTGCGTAGTAAGGGTCAAGAAATCGTTCTTAGATGACTTGGAGAACGTCATTTTTCACGCAAAAAATATTCAGTGTTGACAAAACAACACTGTGTATAGATTAAAACAACCAGATGGAAGGCTTTCTAAAACATTTTGGAAAAAAGAGAAAATGCTGATTATCAGCATTTTCTCCTTTCCCAACACTGATTTTTATCCGATATTTTAAAGACAATTAGCATCATTTGAACCACATCTAAAAGTCGACTGCAAATGTTTTCAAATTAGATAAACCCAAATTGTTGTCGTTTGATAAAGAGTTAATTAGGACTTGATATACTAGTATACTTGTACATGTGAAAACGTTGATAAATGTGTAATTTCTACTTCTGTCACATTGTTTTAAATGGTCTGCTGCAAAAGGGAATGATGTACCATACATGAAAGACAGAATAAAACAATTGGGGTCACATTTTTAAGTTCCGGAGATTTTGAACATAATCTATAGAATAATTTGACAGATATCTCCGCACAAGGGCAATGTTTATACAATCAATAATCTCTACATTACCTCTAAATAGCTCAATGTTGAGAGCAGCTATATGCAATATGCTTTTGGTTATATCTTTGAAAAAGCCTGGCAATTTAGATGACGACCAGATTAGAAATGCACGCAGGTTGATCATCGATCATCACTGACTCTGATCTTATTAGAGAGAGAGAGAGGAGAGAGAGAGAGAGAGAGAGTGCGCAAATTATGCAAAATCGAAAGAGCACTGAATCAATAAAACTGGTACAGTTTCGTTGTGACCTAGAAAGTGCTGTCTTTACTTGCTTTAAGCCTTTTTAGATCTAGATCTAAATTGAGATAAAATGAGCCATGCTCAGGCAAAAGGGGGCTTAATGCATCTCTTTGAAACATTCGATACCGATCAAGCCATCACATATTAATGGCTTGCAGCACGCGAAAAGGGGCATTCGGACATTTGCGTAAAGTGTCGTTTCAGATCAGCCCGCGCAGTCCGCGTAGGCTAATCCGAAACGACACTTTCCGTTTTTATGTGAATTTCTGTTTTGCGCAAGTCTACTGTAGCACAAAATCTAATGTAGTCATAAAGTGCCGTCTCGGATCAGCCTGCGCGGAATGCGCAGGCTGATCCGAGACGACGCTTTACGCAAATGTCCGAATGCCCCTTTTCGCGTGTTGCAGGCCATTTATGAATCTATAATAGACACGTTTTTTTAACAACCGACTTAATGACGAGGTAGACTGGTCCTAGGACATAAAATTGACCAATAGCGAAAAGTTCTGGCCCAGGTCAGCCTGTGCGAACTGCGTAGGCTAACCTGGGTCGATACTTTCGCAGATGCATTAAGGCGCCCTTTTCACATAGCATGGCACAAATGTTTTCTGCTCGATCAAGTAAAGAGGAAAGAGTTCAACTCCGCCATGTCAAGAATTTTCGTGGCTTTTACTGGTTTTGGGAGGGGGGGGGGGGGAGGGCAGAGAAAAATAAAATGGATTTATTTGTCTTCCTATCTCCACTGACGTAAAAAACCTGTGAAAAATCTGTTTGGTCTTTAGTGGCACCCTGTAAGATCTACTTGCAGTGAAAATTCTAAATGAATCGGTTCGTTGGTCATTTCGCATTCTGAAAATATACATGTCGGATTTTGAGACAAAAAGTCTCATTTTTGAAGGACGGGTCGGGTGTCCATTAGGGCCTTTTTTGGGCTAGAACAGACTTTTGGCAAAATTTGCCTATTTACACAACTATGTATTGGCTGTCATTTGGTGAAGTATTAAGATGCAGCGGCCATGTCTTCTATGCTTTATACTTGAGAAAAGTGGGTGGGGTAATTTTATATGAGTTCAGCTTCTAAGACTAAATTGCAACATCTTCCATTTGAAGCTGCAATGGACATCCATTCATTCCATGTAGGTACAAGGACTATACGAAGGTATAAAAGGCAGACAATTTAAATCATTTTTAAAGATGTCCGTCTACAGCCGGTGAGCAAAAACGCTGTTAAATTTCAAACAATATAGAATGGTACAGAAATCAGTCCTTTAAACATGGATAAATTACTGACATATATGGTGTAATTGAAAAAAAGAAACACGGAGATTTGTATTAGAAACCGAACATTGGTCAGAAGAAAACTGACTGACGATCGAAGCTGTAAACAATGGCGGTGCGTCACGGAAATTTATCGTTGGTTTCCGCCCAGAGTCGGATACGGTGTAGTTTGCATATAGGCCGCGACCTCCGTCTGAAAATCGAGGCTGCAACAGAGAAGTCTCCATTTTCCTTTGTTTACCTCATTAGAGGCAGGGCGAAGGTCAAATATAGTCACGTGACAGAATGAATGATCATCATACGAATCTACCCGAGTGTATAACGGACATATCGAAATCTTCGATTCAAAAACCGGAAACGACGAGTCTGTTTACATGGAAGGCCGCAACTCAGCGAAATGCATTTTCTATCGACCGTAATCTAAGCAACCTTGCAACCGTGAGGCGCAATATTTGGCATGAAGATATGAAAATGACTATAGTTTGATAAAATAAAAACAAAATGAGTTAAAACTGGCTGAAAATGAGTATCAGGGCCTCTTTAAGTCGTGCCCATATTTCGCTCATTTTGTCATCCCCAACTCTGTGAAAAACCACAACATTATCTTATTGTTTAATGGAAAAATAAGATATATTGATATTATATACTAGACATTGTACATACTCTAATATCACGAGGAATTGCTCCGCGATGGATGACTAGGAAGTTATCTGCCCTTGTAAAAGTGAAAAATGCTAATTATTCTATTGCTCTGAAACTGAGTATACTTGCAGTATATTTCAGAGGACTAAACTTACTCATACCTTAATTCCTTAAGAGCTTGTCAGGGATAGGTATAGAATAAGTCATGACATGTTGACCTTGACTTTTTCTCAAAGTTTGCTAAGCATCAAGAGTATTAAACGCACAGGAGTAGATAGTAAAATGGGCATTCTGGCGCAAAATTGCCACGTGTCAAAAAAAAAAAAAATTTATTCTGGCGCAAAATTGCCACGTGTCAAAAAAATTTTTTTTTATTCTGCCACGTGTCCAAAAAAATTTGGTCGCACTCCCCACATAAATTTCTAACTAGTTAACCAGACAAACCGACTAACTAGTTATATTTTATAATGCCCCCAAGCTAGTGTGTCAATCTTGTTCCCCAAAACAAACCTTTTATCATCACTTGATCCTAACGCTTTTTTGTTTAACTCTTCAGTATACATATTATGACCCCTACTTCTTAAAACATTCATCTTTCTATACTGATCCTTTTCTGTAAGCAAACACTCTTTGTAATTATCAAAATTTATCTCTACCGTTTTTTTTAACACCTTTACATCTTTTATCTTCCTCACCATCTAAGGTTTTATAAGCATACATTTTTGCTCCTAAACCAACAAACTCAGTCATAGTCTTACCACCTAACTCATCTTTAAACTTTCAAACTACTCTTGCATTACAAACATTTTTTAAGAAATGATCTTTAGGATAATTGCTTGTATCTAACATTTCAGGTATATCTTTTTCCATATCCTTATACAAATTTTTAGTTTCTATTTCAAGAATAAAACTATCTGTATCAGTATAACACATTCTAACCTTTTCACCATACTTAGCTTTAAAGTAATTGTAATAAGTTTTTTGCATATGTGTTTTACTAATGTCTAAGATGCTTAATCCTGAGTAAATAGGTTTAATATATTTTAAATTAGTGTTTTTCATGTGTACCGCTGTTAGGTTTTCATCGAATATTGTTGTGTGGTTATAGTTTGGTTTTGCTATCAATTTCCTATAACGATCCTCACTAGAAACCAAGTATATCGTTACTCTATTTCTCAGGTTTTCCATAGTCTTACCAAAGACTGAATTATTCATCAACTTAAAAAAATCTTTCTCAAAATTATTTTTAGCTGCTTTTCTTAGTTCGATGTTTGTATCAATGTATGATTTAAGCCATGAGCTTTCCTCAAACTTAATTCCTCGATGTATTTTAGTAATTTTTAAACTTAAATCAACACATGTTTTTAAGGTTTCATGATGAATAACATAATTCCTTTTATTATTTAATTTTGGAATAAGTTTTTCTACTTTTTCAGGTGCTAAAGGA
Source organism: Hippopus hippopus (assembly GCA_946811185.2). NCBI lineage: Eukaryota > Metazoa > Mollusca > Bivalvia > Cardiida > Cardiidae > Hippopus > Hippopus hippopus. The sequence continues at coordinate 18,733,148 of OX328100.1, read as the reverse complement.
AAGTCATTGTGTAAATCATGTAATTCTTTAGGATATTCTAAATCTACTTCTAATATACATGGGATTTTTTGCCAAATTTCTTTATTTTTCATCCATTTAAAACCATGTGTAGGAAGAGGACGACTCATTGCCCAAGGATAAAGGCTGTTTGCGTCTATATATAATAAATATTTTGATGGTTTACTAGGATCATATAATTCACCCATATCCTCATTATTTGCTTTTGCATATCTTTTACTACACATACTAACACCTCCCCTAATACCTGATTCTACCATCAAAAGCATATCAGGATCAGATAAAAGCTCTAGGTTTACTTTTGTTATTTCATCCCAAGCTAAACCAGGAGCGGTATAATACCAACTAGGATCTAAGTCATAGTTTTCACAACAAACATCTCTAAAATTTTCGAAAACATCTGCTAAAAGCAATACATCTATTTTGTTGTAAAGTTCTAAATAATCCTTAAACGTTTTCATATTAAAAGCTTTCCAAACCTTTTGCGCATGAGCATAATCTTCATCTGTAATTCCTTTTTTATTCAAACTCGAGTAAAATACTTCTTTGGGTGGTAATTTCTCTTCTTTAAGTTTATCAAATGAATCTAGGTACTCATAAGGAAAAACTCCTTTTCTCCTAACCAAAGGTACTTGTTCTTTAGTGAAATATTTTGATAAAATTTTTAATTGACTTTCCTCTAAGTTGCTTGAAAGTTTATCTAAACTAGAACTCATAAACTTAAAGCTATCAAGGAATCTAATTTTATGGTTTATATTTTCTCCTACCCAAATGTCTTTACTAAAACTAATATATTTCTCTTCATTATTTGGAATACAGTCAATCTTCCCATCGGATTTACCAAGACATTTAATAAAAAGATGAGCATCATATCCACTAATATTATGAAGGTATACAGGTGTGAAGTTAGGATTTTTAGCTTTTAGGTTGCATTTATTATGTGCGGCGCCTCTATATTTACCTGTAAAATGACAATGATCTCTTACTCTATAATTAACACGATTAAACTTTTCACCACAAATCCAACAGTGTATTTGTTGTTTATGTTTTATTTCCTCCTCTATTGTAATTTCAATAGGCTTTGGGTTTTGGTGGTACCGTTGATGAATTTTTTGTATATCATCTTTTAACTGGTTTATAAAAACTTCCTCAGCATTCTCTCCAACATAACTTCTTTCTATAGGAGCACACACAGAATCATCAAAACATTTTATAATATAATAAAAGCTGCAAGGTATATGCTTTTGACGTTGTATAGTATAACTTTGTTCCGGGTTTGGTTGACATGTGTGTATTGGTTCTAAAACACTTTCAAAATCAGCGTATGCAACAAAGGGAACTCCGAGTTTTCTAGCGTGGTTTTCAAAAGCTAGCATGGTACCTGGTTTTGGCATTTCTAAAGTAATAGGTTCATGTTCATTACAGTATTGTTTATGTTTTTCCAAAAGTTCTTTACTACCAAAATGATTCATACATCCTTTACAACATTCTATATTTCCATTATGAGTATTTGTTATTTGTTTTTTCACTAAACTATTAAATTTTTTTATGAGGGCATAGTGCATGTTTTCCTCATTTTTAGTAAAAAGAAGATCAACATGTTTACTTTTTTCATCTTTTGTAAGCCTAAGAGGATAAATATATTCCTCATACCAATACACGTTTACACTAATTTCTGAATTTTGTTTTTCAAACTTATCTATATCTTTAAACGAAACAGGATACTTTATTCCCTCCATATTCACACTACTTTCCTTCGTTTGCAAATCCTTGTCAACTCTCTCTGCATCACGCTCTTTAGGGTTTAACGCTCTTAAAACACACCATAAAAAGCACTTGTCATCTCTATTTTTCATATTGATAACTGCTTTTTTGTTAGCAATCCAATTTGGCAAAGGTAAGTAACCATTAGCTCTTAAAGGAACATAAACAGCTGTATGTAGTTCTAACCGCACTATACTTCCAAATGTCCAACCACTACTTTCTCTTTGAAAATTAGCTAAATTTTCTAAAACTTCATCTGTCATTTTATTCAACAAATCCTCTATTTCTCCTCTGTTTAAATTTAAATGTTGTTTACTATGAAAAGCACGTTCCACCGGACCTTGATCAATATTTGTCATTAACCATAATTTACACCTAAGTACAAGTTTTACCTTTGTAAATTATTTTGAAGAGTATTTATAAGAAACATCAAGGTTTCTGCGAAAAATCTTTGTGGGGTGTAGCCTTCTCTACCCTCTATAACATGTTGTGTAGCATACCCTCTAAATGCGGATTGAGAAGCTCTAATCTCAAACGGTTGTCTTGGAGGGTAATTTTGTCTAACATGTTCAACAATTTCATCCAAAACTTGCGGTATTTGTGTTGTCTCCACATTACCAATTAACCAATTACCAAAATCGGTTATTCTTCTTTGTACGGATTCTGGAACGAGTCGTCTTGCTCCAGAGTAAACTCGTCTAGCTACATTTGTAAATCTATTAAATAAACACACACACACACACACACACATATATATATATATAAACTTAAGTCATAATTTTATTATGACTTCGTCATTGCCATAATAAAATTAGCAGTTAAAAAATTCTCCTGTTCATCGGCGAACAGTTCTAATACACAAAATTACAAAAACGATAAAAAAAATCAATCGTTGGGCTCAGTGTTGGCCCCGGGTTCTGGGTTTTTCACAGGAGCCTAGTACCGGTGAAACCCAGGGAAACATGATAATGTGATATGACTGAAAAAATGCGGCGTAAAATTATCATTGAATGTTAATCTTATATTTATTATTCCAGTTCTCAATCGTTTGTGGGCATCGATCTATAAATTTACCCGCCTTATAAATTGATGGAAAGGTTTTTATTTCACCAGTTTCAACATCCTCTAAACTAACTTTCTTAGGATTATGCATAATAGTTTTTAATCTATCAAACCTAGGGTCTTTACTTCTTTCCTTTTTAGGTAACTCCTCCTCCTCTGGGGACAATCCATGTTCTTTCACCAACTCAACTAACCGCTTTTTATCCCAGTATGAGCGGAAATTTATATTATTTTCTTTAAGAATTTTTTTTAAATCTGTAATCTTTATCATTTTATATAAGAAAAAAATATCTTAATACACTACACTCATTTTATTTCCATCAGACTGGAAGTTAATTAACCTATCACTAATAATAACGGCATATGCCTCTGTGCCCACAAGCACATTTGCACCAAAATTTGCCTTAATTTGGATATCAGTAACAGAATATTTTAACTTTTCACTTTGTTTGGAAACGTCAAACTGAACTGGGTATCGATACCTTTCGGTTACGAGTCAGATGCTCTAGACCACTGAGCTACCCGGCATGGCTGCAATGATGGGATCATTGGTGAAAGGTAAAACAACATTGTTGCAAAAGGAGAAAAGGCTGTTTTTAAAGGCCTTTTTTCTTAACTGATAATGAAAAGGATTTATATCTATAACTTAAGAAAGAAAAACATTTTGGCAAATGAAAAATTCTCGCCACAAGCCATATAGATCTAGATCTCCCGTAAGTCTTTACCACACAAACAATTTTCAACTGCTCCATATTGACAGCATTTGGAGACGACAAGATGAATGTGGCAAAAAAAAAAACAGGAGCGGCAAACTGTCGCAAGATACGCCCGTCCCACCACCAGTAGTCGAGGGGGAATAATAATCGTAAAGGGCAGGTAGAGGAAAGTAGTAGTGCAGCAGAAATCATGTAAGTGATTGAAATAGGCATGAATGTCTAATGTTAAGGAAACATGCATATAAAGTTTCAGGTCATTCCAACATGAAAAGACAAAGTTATATTGTAGAGAAGCATGAAAAGCTGTAAAAAAAAAATGATGAATAGGGAATAATTCCAAAAGGGCATTAGGTAAGGTTACGGCTCCAGTGCATTGCACTTTTCATAACTGCAACAAACATGTTTACCAAGTCTCAAGTCAATTTGACTTGAGGTGACAAAGTTCCCTTCCGGACAAGCAAGAAATACTGTAAAAATGACGATCAAAGTGGAATTACTCAAAATCCGCGCTAGGTAGAGTTATTGTTCTTGCGCACTGTACTCCGTAATATTGCAACAAACATGCATACCAAGTCTGAAGTTGTTCTGACTTGAGATGACAAAGTTATATTCCGGACAAGCACTAAATGCTGTAAAAATGACGATCAAAGGGAAATAACTCAAAGACAGCATGAGGTAGAGTTACAATTCTTGCGCACTGCACTTCCAATTATTGCAACAAATAAGCATACAATATTTCAAGTCATTCCTACTTAAGATGACAAAGTTACGCTCCAGACAAGCAAAAAATGCTATAAAAATGAACATCTAAGGGGGAATAACTCCAATTTCGTGCTAGGAAGAGTTATGGTTCTTGTGCACTGCACTCCGTAATTTTTCAACAATCATGCATACCGAATTTGAAGATGTTCAGACTAAAAATGACAAAATTATATTCCGGACAAGCAGAAAATGCTGTAAAAATGACGATCAAAGGGAAATAACTCAAAGACAGCATGAGGTAGAGTTATGGTTCTTTCGCACTGCGCTCCGTATTATTGCAACAAACACAAATGCCAAGTTTCAAGTCAATCGGACTAGAGATGACACAGTTATGCTCCGGACAAGCAGAAAATGCTGTAAAAATGATGATCAAAGGGAAATAACTCAAAGATAGCATGAGGTAGAGTTATGGTTCTTTTGCACTGCACTCCGTATTATTGCAACAAACACAAATGCCAAGTTTCAAGTCAATCGGACTGGAGATGACAAAGTTATGCTCCGGACAAGCAGAAAATGCTGTAAAAATGATGATCAAAGGGAAATAACTCAAAGATAGCACGAGGTAGAGTTATGGTTCTTTCGCACTGCACTCCGTATTATCGCAACAAACACACATGCCAAGTTTCAAGTCAATCGGACTGGAGATGACAAAGTTATGCTCCGGACAAAGAACTGGACGCCGCCCTCCCACCCACCCGGGTGGACGGGCGTCCGCCCGCCCGTACGCCATGGGTGATCCCATAATACGGCTCGTCTTCGACGGGCGTATAAAAATGGGTTTGTGTTAAATTCGGTACTATGTGATAAAGGTTTAACCAAGTTGTTTTCTTAAGAGCGCTGACTATGTTGACACCCCTTGGGTCCACCATACTTTGTTTTGCCGCGTTTATAAATGACCTTATGTAAAACCCTTGGGGAGGAGCTAAAAAATGTCTTCGACATTCGGCAAAACTCGGTAGACACATTAGATAGTCTTACGGAATCGGCCGATTAGCAACGGGTGAATCTGTAGGTCTCTTCGGAGCTGTGACGTCAGCGGTATAAATCCCGGTTGAGCGCCTATCAATCAATCACTCACTCTCACTCATTCATTGACTCACTAGTACAACGCGACTACAAATCACTCTCTGGATTAAAACCTCTTCGCTGAAGTGACGATCTGATTTGAACTACAGCGATTCACAGACTGCGAGTTTAGCTACAGACTGCCAGTTTTGCATTTTTCTGTGTGAGTACTGTCTGAATTTTGTTATTACAATGTGACCGAACGGTACTCGATTTATTCAGTCTCTGAGTCTTATAAAAAGCATTGTGCGACACGAGATAACTTACCATGCCTAGTTCGATTCCGTAACTGCATCCAACTACTAGCGCTCGGTCTTAGTTTAATATTGTTGCATGTGTTTAACCTCATATGTGCATGTGTGTAGACCTCATAAGGTTACACACATGCAACGATATTAAATTAAGATGAGTGCCAGTGCTTCTAATACAAAAAAAAAAAAATGGCGTATGGCGCGACACGTGGCACGAGATGTCCAATCAATGCATGATTCCAAACTGGAGGTTACAGTTACATTTCAAGGACTTGAGATTCCACATATTATCCAGCTCGGAGAAGCTTTAAGAAAAAACTGAGTTTTTTTTTTTAACCTTCACGAACAATCCCAACTTTTAACTAGACTACACTGAGTAAAATGTCTTTAAAAAACATTGCGGGTAAAGAAGAAAATGATGGTTAGCACCTTTTTCTCCTTTTCCCACGATGTTTTCTAACCTATCATAGACAAATACCACATTTTAAAGGGTAACTCCAGACCAAAGCTATTTTTGGATATAAGAATCCTTAAATGAAAACAATCTTAAAATTGAAAACCATATTTCAATGTCTTTCATAAAAAGAGAGTTGTTAGCGAAAATGTGGTTTGCACACCTGTGCGAGTTTGTGAAATCTTTGATAAACTGGATGTGACGGAGGAAGTGTGACCCACGCATCTATTTCGGCTTCTGTGTACTGTTAATTTGCTTTGATACTGACTTCTTTTTCACAACCTTATCCTCCCTCATGTCGGGAGATGAATTTTTTTTGTCACAAAAATCCCTATCGTAAACCGGGTGCTGAGTTTAAGCACTAGTTAGAGCCAGGAGATGACTATTTATTCGTCAGTCTGCTGTCTGTCTGTCTAAACCGAATTACGTGGCTTAATATCAGATCTACCATTAATCTTCAACAGGTTAAATAAACCTTTATGCCGATTGCAAAAGTTCGAATACTGCTAGTTTTTGGAGATAGATATCTCCGTATTGGACACTGTACATAAGATCAGATTGCACCTTCTGTGCAGTCTGATCTTAATATACATTGTTTGCAAAAGGTCATTGAGTCACGATTAGCAGCCTTGGGGCCACACAGAAATTGAAATGGGGCACGAAATCAATGGTAAATTCACTGTTGATTATCCATCTCTTTCATATTACTTAGAGAGAGAGAGAGAGAGAGAGAGAGTTGGAGGGTAGTTAGAATAGAAATTCGACAAGCAGATTATAGGATTTTTTTTTTTATTTAAGATCGTATGAATGAGGAAAATACAAAAGTTATGACATTCGACTTACCCATTTAACCTGTGTAAAATTCCAAATTCCATTTACATTTTATAAGAAAAAGGGTTCAATATGGTCGTGAAAACAAATGAGTAAATTTGTACATGACATCTTTATGACACATGCTTGTTAACCTCCAGCTGCAAAAAAAACCGCGAGACCACGACGGCGCGATAACCAACATCAAAGTGGTGCCGAATTAACCCTCTGCCCCTTTACATTGATGGAACACACAATTCTTTTCTCAAAATAAAAGGTTGGCGCACTAAACGTTTGTGTAAAGTTTGTAATAAATTTTTGATTTACGCTGAATTTTTTATGGTCAGCATCTGTTATCTCGTACATGATTACAGTGAGAAATACGGAAAAAGAAAGTCAAAAAATATTTGTCCGCATTGGCATTTCCTTTTAAATTTACGCCCAACATGTCTCAGTATTTAGGAAATGGACTGACCCTGTATTTTGCAGACGATCAAAAACGTTATCTGCTTGATATGGAGGGCAGGAAGGCAGGAGGCAAATCAGACAATTTTTTAACGTTGTTGTTGATGAAAGAAACAAATTTGAAATTGTGAAAATAACACGTAGGAAAGTAAATGAAGATCAAGTGGAAAAAAATGGATTCAACTTAAACGGCAAATTTAGGATGTGTGCTGGATTTAATGTTGTTTGTGAATGTTAAAGAGAGGATACGATTTCTACAGTAGATCAAGGCTTTTAATTCTTCCCAAGCTGAAAGAGACATGTAAAATGCTGACATTGACAGTGTAGATTAAGATCAAACTCCACAGGATGTGTAGACCGTTCAATGATCGACGGTGTCCTATATTTGGTAGAAACAGCCTTAGAACTGTACTCGAATGATTTCCTTTACACATTACAATGTTCCTTCTACCACTTAGTAGAAGAGACTTTTGGCATATTTCAACTATCTTAAGTTATTATTTCTTTTTTTTTTAATATTTATCTATCAAAATTCATTGATGAGACAGTGGTATAATTGAAATAACTTCAAGAAATGAATTTCAAAATAGTTTTGTTCTGCACTAGAAGACTAACTTTTCCATTTCATAAGTAGTATCTCCACTAGGCTAATTCATTTAAAATTTCTTTCCTATTATTGTATTAAGATGTAAGAGCGATAGAGATTGAAATTCTGCAGTAGACAAGTGATTGAAACGTGATAAAGCGATTTATATCTCTGCAAATTTCGTGCAGTTTTCTCAGTTTTCTGCGTTAGTTCATATATAGCGACCATATCTTCTCACACTTGTGACGTCACGGCAGACTACCGGAAGTCACGATTTTATCAATTAGCGACTTTCAGACAGGTGAAAATCCGAAGTTTAAACTTCTGTATCTCGTGAAATAAGCATCACAGAACGCTAAGATTTTTTTATTAACATACTCTAGTATAGTTTTATCTGATTTTTAAATAAAAATTTTGGTCTAGAGTTACCCTTTAAGCCACATTTTATTTGTTGTCTGCAAATGCTATAAATTTGGACAAGTCTGAATTCTAAGATTTGTGCTCAGGTAAAGAAATAATTATTTGTAGTAAAATGAAATTGGCTATAATTATTATATTCCCATCAGTGAATTACTGGGATTTTTCAGTGTATTTTTTTTTTTTTCAGTTTTTCACAGTGAATAACATCACTAGTGACGATATGGTACCGTCACTAGTGATGATATAGTTTTAGAATGTTTGCCGGAACTACTTTTTTTCCTATATTGCTCACACTGTAATATTTCTGACTCTGCTTCAAACATCTTTAGTAAACAATAGTACTGTGAAAAGATTTTCGGTATAGTCTTTCCAAACAACCCTGAGTGAACGACCTTGTGAGAGAGGTCTTTTGAAAACATTTCGAGAAAAGAGGTTAGCTTTTTTTTGGAGGGAGCTCTTGGATAACATTGTAGAAAAACGAGAAAATACTACCAGTATTTTCTCCTTTTTCTATAATGTTTTCTATCCTATCAGAAAACTCAAGATCTCTTGTACCAATTCAGTAGTTGTCATTTGGAGATGTTTTTAATTCGGGAAAGTCTTAAACTTGTCATGTGGGAAAGGGTTAACTGTTTCTTCTAATTTCATATGGCTGGTTTTAAATTGTAAAGGCGCAAAACAATGCATGCCTTCTAATGCAGAGATAGATGACATAATATACCCTCCAGCGCTATGTCATCTGTTGCATCAGCTGCTTCTGCCAAAAATATTCATGTGTTTGTGAAGAAAAGTCTATACTTGTATACCTGTCATTCTTGATAATTATTAGCAAACAGAGGGAGAATTAGGAATATAATAAATAGAATAATCAGCTAGTGGTGTGTGATATTAAAAATCTGCCACTCGAATGGGGTTTGATACAGTTAAAAAACTCGTCCTTCGGACCGTATCACACTCCATTCTAGTGACAGATTTTTAATATCACTCACCACCAGTTGATTATCCTCTATTTATGGAACCTTTGTAGGCCAAGGATATCAGAAGTAACAAACATCATCACTAGATCTATACCAAAAAAAACTATCTTTGTGGCTACATGAGCAAACAACATTTATAAAGCAATAATGCAATATGTTCTATGTAAAAGCATATATGCTGCAAATACTTGAAAAGTATGCAAGCACCAGTCTTGACCCTTTACCACAATCCTGGGTTTTAACGACCTTGTGGATGAAGGCTTTTCGAAACATTGTTGAAAAAGGAGAAAATGCTGGTAACAAACATTTTCTCCTTTTTTCACAATGTTTCTACCATACCAGAGATTATATATTCCATTATTTTGCCACATCTAGATTGTCATCTGCCGACAATTTCAATTTTGACATGTCCAGAAATTTTTTGTTTGGTAAATAGTTTAACCCTTTACCACACGGCAAAATTTAAGACCTATCCAAATATAAAGCATTTGCAGAAGACAATTTCATAGTGGCTCAAATGACGCAACTTTTCTTTGATAGGGTAGAAAACTGTGTGGGAAAAGGAGAAAATGCTGGTTACCAGCATTTTCTCCTTTTCCCACAATGTTTTCAAAAGGCCTCTTCTTCAGGGGCGTCAAAAGGCGTCATTGTGTGGTAAAGGGTTAACTCTTTACCAAACAACAAAATTTTGGACTAGTCCAAATTGAAAGCATTTGCAGACAACAAAATAAATGTGACTGAAAAATTGGAATTTAATTTAGGAAGGGTAGAAAACATTGTGGGAAAAGGAGAAAATGTTGGTTACCAGCATTTTCTCCTTTTCCTACAATGTTTTCAAAAGCTTTCTTTTTGGGTTCGTTAAAAGTCGGGATTGTGTGGTAAAGAGTTAAGCAATCACACTTTTGTGTCCCTTTGGACAATTCTAGGAAAGGAATTTGCTGAGCTGGGGATGAAACCAGCTACCTTACTTTCTTAAGTCCTATATGCTACTGACTGAGCTACTGGGTCTCAGCTTTCTAAAACATTTCTAAAAGATTGCTGCTGGTATTAACATACTTTTAGAAAAAAAAAAGTACCTGCTACAGCCTCCAGATATTTTTATTTTTCAGTTATTTGTAGTATACAGCTCTTTCATGTCATCTAAAGCATCCCCACCTTGGAGAACTACTGCTTTACACTCTGGCTCATCCATATGGACACCTTGATGATGAATATGGCAAAGTTCAAGTCAAAAAAGGTAAGAGCATAAATTATTATGGTGGTCATGTAAGCTCTTCCAAAACTTAATTCTTATACACCCATTTTCAATACGAAGGTCCATTTCCACAATAAACATGTCCTTGTGAAATTCATATACCAAATGTCAGATTATTCAAGTGTTTGGTAGTTTTTACAATAAACAATGATGTGTTACAAAAATTTAATACAATTTATGGGGGGGTCTGTGCAGTTTCCTGCAAGAAAACTGAGCTTATAGGCCTAAAATTTAAACTTCTGTTACTGTTGCCGCTGTACTTTCTCGTTGTAAACAAACTACTATCTTGCAAAAAGAGTAAGATATTGACTGACACTGGCATTTTTTAAAAAGGTAAATGTCATGTTTGCATGAATATAGGACAGCACTAAATAATATTTATTCACTTGTTCATCTACACTGCAGGGTTCGAATTTCATTTTTTATCTACTTGCAAATTTTAGCAAGTGGCTTTTTTTTCCCCACTCGCAAAATTAAAGTTGGACACGCATTTTTCTTTTTTTTTTTTTGAAACTCAACATGCCTACATGTACTTATGGTAAAGAACGAACAGCCAGTACAAACTGTTCAATTCTATTGTATTACGTAACCTGTCAACTAGGGTTGACTATTGAGGCCAAAATCTACTATTGCGATAGTATTGACATTGGAAAAAATACTATTGCAATAGTATTGATATTGCCTGTTACTATTGCAATACTATTGCAATACTATTGGATGAATTGCAAGAGATGAATTTCACCAAATTACATCTTGAACCATGTTTTAGACTAATACTTTCTCCGAGTAGTTTAAATTCTACTTGAGTATAGTTTTGAATAGCAAATAAAGGGGAAAATAGAGTTAAATGCAAGATGCTCAATAAATTTCAGTGACAATTTCTTCTAAATGCTGATGGCTCACAAACAATTTAACATACCTAATTACTCTGAGCTTTTGAAGAAGTCAACTTTTAAGTCTGATTGATATACAACAGCATGCAAAGCACAAAATGCTGACAAATGCTGGTGGTTCATAAACACACCAAATAAAAAGTAATTATACAGCAACTTTAAACTTTTAAAGAAATCACCTTTTAAATGCGAGCCCTTAAGATTTTTTTGAGTTGATAGAATTTATCTAATTTTATCCATACCGTAATTGGCAAATATATTCAGACAGAAAAAATAATTATTTTTGTTTAGTCTCCAAATCTTTAGGAAATTATCATTCTGAAAAAAAAGGGGGTGGCCGAAATAATAGGTTTTACCTTGTTGTATGTGTATCCAAAAAGTGTGTTATTTTAAGATATTTGTATAAATTTACTGCTTATAGTCATTAAAAAGCTGAAAAGACAATCTGAAGTGACTCTGATCGGACAATGTCAGAGACATTTTGTTGTCATAGGTTTCCGTGTTTTTTACTCCATTCAGTTTTTCATGTCTGTTAATTTCTGGCTAGGTATTTCCACATGATTTGACAAAAAGATTGTCAATGAGGGTAACAAGTAACTTCAAAACCTGTCATTTTTCACAAGAAAAGCGTATACTGGCCTTTTTTTGTCCATGCATTTTCTTACTCGAAGTCTCGGGTGTAACCAGAATTTGTTACGTGAATTTCAATTCTGTAACGTGATTTACGCAATAATTTGCGCGAGTGGGAACACTGTTAAACAATATCTTACCTTTTTTAGCCGAGAAAGGAGTAGCTTTCTAATACGAGTTAAGTCATAGTACAGAAGTGGATGGTATAGATCCATGATCAGACAGCGTGTTCTGTTTAGTCTGATGTCTATCTACACCATCAGCCAACTTTGAAAATCGCCATCTTGCCATCAGCAGAGTAAATCAGAACGACCATGATGTAGATCTATATTAAAAGCCATCTGTCTACAAGATGCCTGTCGGCCTGTTGTGGGTACACAAATGTTTGCAGTAAAATTTGGATAAGGTGTATGACGTAACACGCAAATCATTCGAAGCGACTGAGTTGTAACGCACCTGTTTAATTTACACACTTAAACTGGTCTGCTCGAAGAAACTTATATCTGGCTGCAGGTCGACCTCCAATCAATTCAAAATGACCATACAATAAGCCTATTTCATGCACGATTTACATGTACACCAACTGATAAAGCCTTTTTGCATTTAGTAACATAGCTGTTTCAAGAACACGCCAGTCGTGTCACGTTTTGTGTAGTCAGCATAAAAAAAGTGCGGCTGTTTTCTAAAAATTAATCTAATTCCTTGCAGCCGAAATAAAAGGAATGCATTCGAAATGGATAACTGATAAATAAAGAAAAGAAAGAACGAGGTTTAGTATTCATTTTTCATAGTAGATTTATTTATTGCTTATGGAGGGACAACACGCATGGTTATGGTTTTGGCGGCCTGTGTAGATTAAGATTACACTGTAGGCAGACTGTTTGGTCTGATCTTTGATCTAAATCCACACTTTTCGCTTTGGTGAGAAGTTTTTAACAAAAACACCCTTAGTGTTGCAATTATTTTGGTCTAATTTCAGGACTTAAAATTACCGCTGAGTTAATCAGCTCTCGAAGGATTTGTTTTCGTAACGATGAACATTGCTATGCAGAAATGAATATTATGCAGCCGATCATTATTGGAAACACATTCCAAAAAATTACCCGTCAAATATTTTGGGAAATTAACTTTACGGAATGTCTGAATATTTAGGAAAACTTGCTTTTGGAAGTGTTCAGAGAAAGAATTAAAAAATAAATTATTTTTGTAAATAATTAAACGTGTCCGAACTTTTAGGGCGTCCGAATACATTAGCGAATTGCAGTATTTTCTCTCTCTTTCTTCTCCGTGAAACTATCGAAACTATCGATATTTGAGGTAACTATCGGCGATAGTTATCGATTTTCAACATAACAATCGATGCAGTAGCATCAACACGCTCACCATCGCGATCCATCGATAGTCCGATGTATCGTTACACCCCTACTGTCGACTAGAGTCAACAACCAAACAAAAAAGGAACATTAATTAATATTAAGCCCCTCATTTAACCATCATTTCAATTCCAGTTGAATATCTGTTCTCAAACCAAGTTAAATTTCTATAAAATTTACAATGGTGGATGATTTTGTAAATGAATTACGGAAGTGTCACATCTGAATATCTGCGTGTCCAATAACTGGTTTAGCGAGTCACAGGAATTTGATATTCTATAATGAAAACATGTGATAAAATATGAAAAAAAAAATACTCCCCTATATATAAAGAAACACGAGGAATGCAACGCCTCGATTACCAGCGACAACACAAAAATGCCCTACCCACCCAAAAGTACCAACAAAACGAAGAGTGATCACAATTTCCTTTGCCCTAGTAACAGATAACACCAAAATGTACCTGTGACATTCAGCGATCCTTAAGTAGACACCTTTTCACCGGAGATGTCCGTCATTTTTTATAGCTTTTTTGACAATTAAAAGCCATCGAGGAGGCCATTTGCTGACGTCACTATTTTGTAAGGCTCGCAGAAAATATTACTTTCTTTTTCATTTCTATTTTCGTTTTAAAATACATCTATGTACATCGCATGATACTACATATTTTTCTAGAGGTGCCTAGCAAAAATAGTCGTCAGTATTCTTTTTAAAGAAAAGATATTGCACTTGTATGAATAGGGAAAAACCCATCAGGGGACGTTACTCTGTTGACATTAGCCTTATTCGACTGGTCATTTTTCGTGAAGCATGGAAATGAAAATATCAACAATTTAACAAACAATCCCTAGTTAAATAAATAGCCCTTGATTTAAGAAAAGGATTACGCCAAGTTATGCTAATTATTCCAATATGCAAATTAGGCCTTGTTTCATTATGTTGTGACTCTAGAGTTGAGTTCATGGAAAACAAGGTAAAAGCGCATTGTTTACTCAGCCACAACATTCACTGCGGGCCTAATATAGTGACGTCAGCGAATGGTCTCCTCGATGGCTTGTAACTGTCAAAAAAGCTGTAAAAAATGACGGATATCTCCGGTAAAAAGGTGTCTACTTAAGGATCGCTGAATGTCACAGGTACATTTTGGTGTTATCTGTTACTAGGGTAAAGGAAATTGTGATCACTCTTCGTTTTGTTGGTGCTTTTGGGTGGGTAGGGCATTTTTGTGTTGTCGCTGGTAATCGAGGCGTTGCATTCCTTGTGTTTCTTTATATATAGGGGAGTATTTTTTTTTCATATTTAATCATATATTTTCATTATAGAATGTCAAATTCCTGTGAGCGAGTCCACCATGTCTTGACTTGCTTCTCGTTGTTTATTTGTGCATAATAATTATCTTTTCATGAAAGATTGACAAATATTTTTGTTTTATAATCAGAGAATGAATTCGCCTACCGTTTTTTTCCGTATAAAAAATGCAAAACTGTAGTATTGGCCGTGAGTGCAGACAAACGCACTTGGCACGAAACTCGGATAATGAACGGCATCTTGTAGGCTTCAATGGCTACATGTAAAATTATCAACAGGCGTCGAAGGATTTTTCTTGGTTCGACATGACCGATGTTTATCCAGCATGAAAAGAATTACCTTATTTGTATTCACATATGAAATTTAGTACATTTTGGTAATTGTTCTTCAGTAACTTGCACTCGCACTTTTTATCAAGTGCTTGAAATTTCAACTTGCATTTTCCAATTCTGACTCGCATTTTGCGAGTAAATATGTGGGAATTTCGAACCCTGTGTCTTACTGAAGTGTCGCCGGAATTTCCATTTTTTGAAAAACCTTCGTGATCATTCATCTCTGCACAGTATTTTGCCAATCACCTTCTAAAAAAGTAAATCTGCAAACTTTCGTTACCATCTGTTTTGATATAAAATACACTTTGTGAGGCAAGGATTATGTAGTAGTTTTCTAAAACACATTTTAACAAATGCCTCAATAAAAAAATCGAGATCTTACAACGAATGACCAGGCGAAAAAACTAATTGAAGCGACGTCATTAAAACCATTACCGAAACTTTTGTTACCAAATTTGAGAACTGAATATTTGTGATGAAGTAGCTCTATGTAGACATACGGCAACGTAAGTATCAGCAAACTCATGGTTGCAAAAACAAAAAAAACATGGAGAAAACAGAAATTTAAGTGACTTAGAGGGCATGGTTGACTAAAAATTGTGTTATATGTTAGACAGTCCTATGTAATATGATGTATCAATAATGGTCAATGTTACCATCGTTGGCTTTTAAGGTTTTTAGAGCCGGGAAAGTTGGACAATCTATGCAACATTCTCCAATACCATATCGATGCCCTTTTGGTATCAGTACACAAATATAATGAATGAAACTTTCGTGACCATGTGGTAACAAAAGTATTACTTTTCCTCATTGTGGTGAAAGTCAGGATAACTTGTTCTAATAACAAGGATTGCTTACGTTTATGTTTGAGAAGACAAACAACATCTATCTAGTATCCATACTTACGGTAAAAAAATATATACATTTAAATATACTTTCTTAGATCTCCTTTATTTAGGGATCTGAGAAAAAAATATGCAATTTCTGAAAATGGAAATTCAAAAAACAGAGGAAAAAACTGAAAGCATTTCATGTACCAAAGAAAATTAAAAGACAGATGATAAAAACAAATAAGACTGAGACAGATCGAATAAAGTCTAGGCAGTACCTATATAACCAATAAAAACAAATAAAGATTAGGTCTCACATGGCTACATGTGAATACTCTTGTGAGTAGAGCTGTGAAACCACAGTTAGTATTTGTCTTAGCATCGGGTTGTTATTGGAATAAAATCATTTTCCAAATTGAGAATGAATAAATGACTTTCAAATCATGTTGTTTTTTGATACATATTCCAGAACATCTGAAATTTGACATTAATATTAGAAAGGGGTTTCAGAGCTGAAATGACAACGAAAATTTGATATTTTTTGTAGCAGAAAACATTAGTATACAACCTTAATTTCTTCCTATGAGTTTTGACCATTGGTTTCAGAAGCAAATTGTGCTTTTTTGTGAGTAACTTGTGAGGAAAAGCAAAAAAAAAGAAGATGAGCTGCAATCTTTGATAGCAGATTGAAAACAGAGTATGTTAATCCTTATTCAGCCATTCACAACCTTGCTTGTATATTGTGGAGAGTGTAGTCAGGATCAGCCTAAACATCACTGCATTGTGATTTTGGGGCACAGATTCTTCAGCATTCTGTTGGCTGTTTTAGCTCTTGTAAGCCCAATCAAATGCCAATAAACTTGGCGAAAGTTATCATTGTGATTGTAGATAAAACCTGCAGAGTAGGGACTAACTGAAGTCCCTTGGAACTCACATTTATGAATTGTTAAAAAACTTTGGATCTTTGACTGTGCTAATGAATTGATCTCCTTACATAAACAGTCATGTTTATTAGTGAATAGGTCACATGTTTTTAAATTTATAACAAATGAAAGTCCGTAAGATGATACAGATCTTACTCAACGCTGGACATTTCATTTCTTTGAAACCTTCATTACAACAAAACTTTCGTTACATGGTGTAAAATTTGAGGCAATACAGCCATACCTGTTTCTACTATATATTTTTTAATGGTAAGCATGAGTCACACAGTCTGTGTGCTATGTGAAATTTCACTTGACAGTGAAGAGTCAGCAAACTCATACTCAAAAAGAGCAAAATATGCTTATTCAACGTTAGGACACTCTTTACAGGATTAATAAAAGCAAGTGTAGTGATTCACATGTATTAAATTATTGTTTTGTGGCTCATTTTGAACATTTATGATGAGGTTTTGGTACAATACAATGGCGAAATACTGTAAACTAGGAGATATGTATTGCATTGTTATACATCTAGTTTCACTTAAAATCTTTGTTACATTTTGTAAGGGTTTAGCGGATCTTCTTCTAAACTTGTGAGCTGCAGTATAGCCATGAAACAAATGGCTGTTTGAAAGGAGATACAATACTGATGTTTACTATGTATGTGGTAGAGACTCAACAGTCAAATTAATTCAGATACATAAACTGAGAGAATGTGTTTATGCCCAGAATCACAATTTATTGTTTACACAAGAAAATGGTATGGTTTAGCAATCAAGATTTCAGTCATAAAATGACCTTTTAGGGACATTATATTGTTTTATCTGGTAATTTAATCATCCATGCTTCACAATAGAGCTACAAAGTATATCAAAAACTATATACTAGCTTTACATCATTGACAAAGAAGCTTGCCCTAGGAAAAACGAAGGTTTACTTGGGTTCAGTATGACTTTTGACCCCCGTATTTCAACAGGTATTATCTTGGAAGTCGTTTAAGTGTTGCATTCAAAATTTTGGATTTATGTTTGTCAAATATCAACCAACATTATTAGATGTATAGAATCTATAAAGGCCATAGTCTGATTTTGACTTTTTCCCGCTTTCATGTGGACCTTCTTATTGAAAATGGGTGATCGTGCTTTTTATGACAGTAGTTGCTTTTGTGGCAAGTGAGGATCAAGATCAGACTGCACAAAATGTGCAATCTGATCTTTGATCTACACTGTTCGCTTTGCTTAGACATTCCAGACAAAAGCAACATTGAAGCTGCAATTACGTGGTTCTTACCACAAGATGGAAAAAGTGTGCTTGGTTTATTCAGTGTTTAAAAGTTAAAGACAAATTATTTGAGTCAAGTTTATATTGTCACCTGCAAATGCTTTCAAGTTGGAAGAGTCTAAAATTTTATTGTTTGTTTAAAAGTTAAAGACAAATCATTTGAGCAAAGTTTACATTGTCACCTGCAAATGCTTTCAATTTGGAAGTCTAAAAATTTTATTGTTTGGTTAAAAGTTAATTATTATTTAACTCTTTACCAAACAGTAAAATTTTGGAAAATAAAAAACAAAATAAATGTGACTGAAAAACTGAAACTTGACTTTAGCAGAGTAAAAAAAACATTGTGGGAAAAGGAGAAAATGCTGGTTACCAGCATTTTCTCCTTTTCCCACAATGTATTCAGAAGGTTTCTTCCTCTGGGTCGTAAAAACCAGGGTTTGTTTGGTAAAGGGTGAACCAAACAATAAAATTTTAGACTCTTCCAAATTGAAAGCATTAATTTTGCAGGTGGCAACTCAAATGTCGCTGAAGTTGTCAAATTTGGCTGCAAAACAATAGAAAACATTGTCAAAAAATAGAAACTGATGGTTACCAGTATTTTCTCGGAATATTTTGGAAGGCTGTCTTTCTCAGCTTGTTAAATCTCAGGATTGTTTGATGAACAGTTAAAGGGGTAGAAAATGTGGAAAAAGAAGAAAATACAGGTGACCGGCATATTCTCCTTTTCCCACAATGTTTTCAAAAGATGTCTTTCCAAGGGTCTTTCCAAGGGTCCTGGTCATTTGTTAAAAATTAAAAAGGTGGAAAACATTGTGGGAAAAGAAGAAAAGACTGGTGACCGGCATATTCTCCTTTTTCCAAACTGTTTGCAAAAGTTTTCTTCTTATGGAGGGGGTGTGTCAAATTGTGGAATTGTTTGGTAAAGGATTAATCAAGTACAGTTCTGAGTATTATTTTATCTTTGAATCACTGTTTCAGGTGTCCATATTGATGAGCAGGGAGTCAAGCTGCAGGATACTGGCCTTGGTGGAGATGCTATACAAATGTTTGGTTAAGTAAAACACAAGTTAAATGATTTTGTTCATTTAACTAGTAAGTGTATGGTCTCATGGCTGTTATGCAATGAAATATTTTTTCTCTTAACTTTCCATGTCTCAAAAAGTCTTAAAAACCCTTTACCGCTCAGGAAAAATTTAAAATTGTCCAAATTCAAAGCATTTGCAGACAATCTGAATTCAACTCAAATGATGGAATTTGTCTTTGAAAGATTAAAAACATGGTATGGAAAGGTGAAAATTCTGGTTACCAGCATTTTCTCCTTTTCCCATAATAATTTCAAAAGGCTTCTTCTTTGGGTGTTAAAACTCAGGATTGTATGGTAAAGGGTTAAAACCTCCATATTTTTGGGAAGAAAAATCCTTTTTTTGTCATAAAATCTTGGTTGACAGCCTGTGACATTGAAGTCTGTTTTTACATCAACATTGGTTTATTTACTGGGATCATTCTTTAATAGATGAACTAGATCTTGATGGTGGGGGGATGGAGGTTAGGCATTCTTGTCTTATAGTATTAGCACTGGAACAAGTGTGAAAAAAGACTTAAAGTTTAAGAAATAACACCTTATTGGATTTGATCTTTGTTTTCTTCCCGTTCCACAATGTTCTAGTTGCATGCTAGGGCTGCGAGTTAAAATTCTTCTATCCACTTCATTCCAACAAGTTTGTACATCAGATGAGGTGTTTTCTTGTCTAATTTGTTTCCATAAACAAAGACCATGAATGAAAAACTGTCTATATATTTCACCCTTATCTCCTAATGATAATCAAGTAATTTTGACCCTTGGACATTTCTTTTTAATTCTTGGAAATTCCATTTTGACTCTTGAAAATTTGGGCCCAAGAGTACATGACTCTTGGGATTCTGGACCTAGTGAGAACCCTGTTGAGAGTTCAGTATTCACAAAACAGTTTAATTCAGTTTCATATGATTAGGTGTTATTGCAAAGATTAATTTCAGTGTTCTAGGCCTATTGATAGTACATAATATGTTATTTATATCACATACATGTATAATGATGTACACCAACATATATTGCAAGATGGTAAATTTTCCCCTATTATGGCCTTGTCGAGCATTTTTTCCCCTTTTGACATGTGATTTACATTTAATTTGTCATCAGCAAGCACTTTCAATTTGGACAAGTCCAAAATTTTGTTGTCTGTTGAGTGTCCTTGAAGTTTATAGATAATCACTATGTATCAAGATTTGCTCTAAACAAGATAACATAATTTTTAGACAAATCTATCTTGGAAATTTTACATGCAACAAGTGAATGTGGCTCGAAAAGCTAAGGTAGAAATTTTTTGAAAAAAAAAAAATGGGAAATGCATATTCAAGCATATTCTCCTATATACACCATTTTTCAGATGCCTTCTTTCTCAGGGTCTTTAAAGGTGGGTATTTAGATTTTTCACATCTCACCAAATTAAAAAATATATATATCACTGAAATTTATATGAAAAAACAATACAAATCATCAATAATTACGAATCATAAAATTACAAAAAACTTTTTTTTTTGATGGTGTTCCCTTAAAAGGCTACGTATCCTCTTAAGGTATTTTTAGATTTTGTGCCAGAAATAAAAAAAAAAAGCATTGTTGGAATGTCAAGTGACTGGCACGTGACTAATGACGCTTAAATTCCATAACAACAAACATGTAATTATTTTCCATAATGTCTTCTTTGGACGCTATGTTTGAAGCTTCGTCTGTGTATTTCCGGTATGTAAATGAGCGAGTTGCTCATGTAAAAATAGACCGCGTTTCCCGTCGGTGTCGACCTGGGCCGTAGTAAATCTCTAATTTCTCTTGTTGTCGGATGGTTTTCGACTACTGGGGTTTTATGAATGAAAATTAAAAGGCTTTGGGAGTATAAGGATGATTTTTTTTGTATTTTTATAAACTTTTCGTCCCAAAATCTGAAGGGCCACCTTTAAAAAGATGAATACCAGTAATCTAGTTGAAAATGAAATCTGTTTACAGGGTACAGATCTGAGTTTTACAGATTCCTGCCGTATTTCCTGTCCCTTTTCCTGGTGTCCCTATCTGCTTTGGCCCTTTCATTCCTGCTGAGTGCCATCATTAGAATATTTTCTGTTGCCAACCTGCTTATTGCCATGTGCTATGTCATCATAATGGTGAGTGAGAGGTTTATCTTTTCTATTTTTTATATTCTAGAGCACATGAATGTATATTCTTCCTAAAAATTCAGTAAAACCTTAGAGCACCAAATAAACCCAACATACATTTTCAGTCGAAAATAAAACCCAGATAATTGTAATATCAGTGTTTTTCTGTCCCAGACTGTCTCTGCAAAGCGGACAGGGTAGATCAAAGATTGGACTGCATTGTTTGTGTAGCTGATCTTGATCCATACTTAATACAAAAGTAACTGTAGCTGTGAAAGGCGATTTAATTTAAGAAATAACCTTGTAATACATTTCCTCCTGAAACAAGCCTGATGCAGGCAAGATTAAGAACATCCTTATGGTAAATGGATTTTTTGATGTTTGGTAAAAATGTACAGAAAAAAAACGCCATTGTGAGATAGCTATATAAATTCTGTTGAAATGACTGAGGATCATAGTGATTAAATGGTGGCTAGTACATACATCTTCCAACTATATACTTACTTGAAATAGTTACTTAGGCCGGTAAGTGGGACTGAATACTCATTTACAGACGGTGTTTATCGAAATCTTGTTGCACAGAATATGCAGTCTGATCTTCGATCTAGGCATCCATTCTGAAATGGCAGGATTTTTCGGGCAAAAACACCCTCTGAAATTAGAGTAGGTTTTGTGTTTTTTTTACTTTCAGATGAAATTTTCAGTTTAATTCATTTTTCAGTTTAACTGTTAACCAAATGACAGAATTTTAGACAGCTTCAACTTGAAAGCTATTTGTAAATGCCAAATAAATACAGTTCTAAAATGAAATTTGTCCAAGAACAGGTAGAAAACATTGTGGAAAAAGGAGAAAATGCTGGTTTCTAGCATTTCCTCCTTTTCCAACAATGTTTTTAGAACTCGGGATTGTTCAGTAAAGGGTTAAAGGTCATAAGTTTTAAGTACAAGTATCTTCAAATTCTTTTACTACAAATTTGATATTTGTATATATATCAGGTGTTTAGTGGTTTACTAGTGAACCTTGAGACAGTTCCTGCTTTCCTGAGATGGCTGAAATATTTCAGTATCTTCAGATACAGTTTAAATGTAAGTACCCGAATTTCACACAGTTTTAAATAAATAATTCAAAAACTTTTAAGTTTGGAAGCAAGAAACAAACTGTAGTTGCTTTTGCAGACAGCAAAGATCAAGATCAGACTAGACTTTCTGTGCAGTCTCATCTTGGTGAATATTGGCCCAGTTCTGAAAATTGAACTAACAACATTCTCACTTCAGCAAATCATTCCTTTCAGGCACTGTCCATCAATGAACTGAAGGATATGGAATTTGTACCAGATGGATCCTCAAACTGGTAGATATCAAACATAGAAAATTTTATGGACCATACTCCATGAAAAGGGGTTTAATGCATCTGCAAAAAATTCTGACCCATGTCAGCCTACGTGGCTTACATGGGTCGAAACTTTTTGCTATCTTGAAGTATTTCAAAGGACCATTCTAACTCATGATTGGGCTGGTTGTTAGACATAATGGACTTTATGGATCCATGATAACTTGCTCAGTATGACACATCACCGAGATGCATTAAATTTCCCTTTGCCAGAGTTTGGCTCTGACATATTAGTCCTTCACCAGATGATCTGATGGTTTTATGTCCCTAGGGATGAAGGCTTTTGAGAACATGGTATGAAAAGGATAAAATGCTGGAAATCAGCATTTTATCCTTTTTAGCTCCACTGGCTGAAGGCCAGCAGGCTTATGCCATGGCCCGGTGTCCGTTGTGCATGCATTAACTGTTTCAAACATCTCCTCTGAAACTATTCATCTAGATTTGGCATGTAGCTTTATTTAATTGACCTCTACCAAGGTTTTTTGATATTATAGCCCTGAGGTCAAAATTGGCTCCACCCCGGAGGTCACAAGTTTAACATGGGCTAATATAGTGCCAAATTATCCCCGGCCGAAAGCGGAGGGATATAGTTTTAGCGTTGTCCGTCCGTCTATCTGTCCATCAGTCCATGTGTCCGTCGGGGTGAATATCTCCAATACCATTGGATGGAATTTTTTGAAACTTCATACATGTGTATAATAACCCATTCCGCCAAGACACTTTTTTTTTTTTGATTCGATGCAAAATGGCCGACTGGGAGCAGTTTTAAGTTACGCGGTTAGGTATATTTTTGATGTTTTGAGTCTTATCTTGAAAACTATACAGCGTTTTTACATTGAACTTGTCACATCTATCAACCACCATTAGGAAATGCAGGAAAAAAAGTTTCACCCAGGTTGACCTTGCAACACCACAGTTATATACCCTTGTAAGCTCACCTGAGCACAAAGTGCTCTGGATGAGCTATTGAGATCACTCACCGTCCGTCGGCGTCCGCTGTCCGTCCGTCCGTCGTCTGTCCATTCACATTTCTTTGTTTACACTCTAGCATCTACAATTTTTAACCAATCAGCACCAAACTTGGTCAAAATATATTTGACCATAAGATCTCGGATGAGTTCGATTATGGGTCTAATTGGACCAGAACAAATGGAGTTATTTGCCCTTGAATTAGAAAAATTGCTATATTTGACTTTGTTTACACTCTAG
This sequence comes from Hippopus hippopus, assembly GCA_946811185.2. Taxonomy (NCBI): domain Eukaryota; kingdom Metazoa; phylum Mollusca; class Bivalvia; order Cardiida; family Cardiidae; genus Hippopus; species Hippopus hippopus. The sequence goes on along the minus strand of OX328100.1, from coordinate 18,709,185 downwards.
CATCTACAAATATCAACCAATCAGTACCAAACTTGGTCAAAATATATATGACCATAAGATCTCAGATGAGTTTGATTATGGGTCCAATCGGACCAGAACGACTGGAGTTACTTGCCCTTGAATTAGAAAAATTGCTATATTTGACTTTGTTTACACTCTAGCATCTACAACTTTTAACCAATCAGCATCAAACTTGGTCAAAATATATATGACCATAAGATCTCGGATGAGTTTGATTATGGGTCTAATCAGACTAGAACAACTGGAGTTACTTGCTCTTAAATTAGAAAAATTGCTATATTTGACTTTGTTTACACTTTAGCATCTACAATTATTAACCAGTCAGCACCAAACTTGGCCAAAATATATATGACTATAAGATCTCGAATACGTTTGATTGTGGGTCTAATCGGACCAGAACAACTGGAGTTATTTGCCCTTGAATTAGAAAAATTGCTATATTTGACTTTGTTTACACTCTAGCATCTACAATATTTAACTAATCAGCATCAAACTGGGTCAAAATACTTATGACCATAAGATCTCGGATGAGTTCGATTATGGGTCTAATCGGACCAGAACAACTGGAGTTATTTGCCCTTGAATTAGAAAGTTCTTTAGAATAGTTCTTTGTCCGGAGCATAACTTTGTCATCTCCAGTCCGATTGACTTGAAACTTGGCATTTGTGTTGTTGCAATAATACGGAGTGCAGTGTGAAAGAACCATAACTCTGCCTTGTACTGTCTATGAGTTATTTCCCTTTGATCGTCATTTTTACAGCATTTTCTGCTTGTCCAGAATATAACTTCGTCATCTCTAGCCTGAACATCTTCAAATTTGATATGCATGATTGTTTAAAAATTACGGAGTGCAGTGCACAAGAACCATAACTCTTCCTAGCACGAATTTTGAGTTATTCCTCCTTTGGCCTTCATTTTTATAGCATTTCTTGCTTGGCCGGAGCAAAACTTTGTCATCTTAAGTAGGAATGACTTGAAATATGGTGTGCTTATTTGTTGAAATATTTGGACGTGCAGTGCACAAGAATTGTAACTTTACCTCATGCTGTCTTTGAGTTATTTCCCTTTGATCGTCATTTTTACAGCATTTAGTGCTTGTCCGGAATATAACTTTGTCATCTCAAGTCAGAGAGACTTCAAACTTGGTATGCACGTTTGTTGCAATATTACCGAGTACAGTGCGCAAGAACAATAACTCTACCTAGCGCTGATATTGAGTAATTCCACTTTGATCTACATTTTTACAGTATTTCTTGCTTGTCTGGAACGGAACTTTGAAGTCTCAAGTCAAATTGACTTGAGACTTGGTAAACATGTTTGTTGCATTACCTGCCCTTTGTGATTATTATACCTCCTTGACAACTGGAGGTGGGACAGGCATATCTTGCGACAATTTGCCGCTCTTGTTTCATTATCATTTGGCCTTGAAACTCGATATTTGGTATTTATCTTCATTGTAGACCTTTACTGCTTAGTACTCAGGTGAGCGATATAGGACCATCATGGTCCTCTTGTTTTTTGTAATGCCGTGTCATGGAAAAAGGGGGCTTGATGTATATTTCCAATATGGACCAATATCTCTTTTACCATAAAAAAATGTTATGAAATTTCATTTTTATATTGTTTATTACAAGCCACGGAGAAGAGTTATTTGTTTTTATTTCATGAAATGCCACGTCATGAGAAAAGGGGGCTACATGTTTTATTTCATCTTGGACCAATGACCATCTGTTCGTCCGTCTTTCTGGACAGATATCTTCTAAAATGCTTGACAAAAACTAATGGAAATTCATACGCTTCTTCCTTATGATGTCCGCCAAGTTTCATAATTTTTAGCTCACCTGAGCACAAAGTGCTCAGGATGAGCTATTGTGATCATTCACCGTCCGTCTGTCGTCAGTTCGTCCATTCACATTTCTTTGTTTACACTCTAGCATCTACAAATATTAACCAATCAGCACTAAACTTGGTCAAAATATATATGACCATAAGATCTTGGACGAGTTTGATTATGAGTAATCGGACCAGAACAACTGGAGTTATTTGCCCTTGAATTAGAAAAATTGCTATATTTGACTATGTTTACGCTCTAGCATCTACAAATATCAACCAGTCAGCACCAAACTGGGTCAAAATACTTATGACCATAAGATCTCAGATGAGTTCAATTATGGGTCTAATCGGACCAGAACGACTGGAGTTATTTGCCCTTGAATTAGAAAGTTCTTTAGAATATTTCTTTGTCCGGAGCATAACTTTGTCATCTCCAGTCCGATTGACTTGAAACTTAGCAAGTGTGTTTGTTGCAATAATACGGAGTGCATTGTGAAAGAACCATAACTCTACCTCGTACTGTCTATGAGTCATTTCCCTTTGATTGTCATTTTTACAGCATTTTCTGCTTGTCAGGAATATAACTTTGTCATCCCTAGCCTGAACATCTTCAGATTTGGTATGCATGATTGTTGAAAAATTACGGAGTGCAGTGCACAAGAACCATAACTCTTCCTAGCACGAATTTTGAGTTATTCCTCCTTTGACCTTCATTTTTATAGCATTTCTTGCTTGGCCGGAGCAAAACTTTGTCATCTTAAGTAGGAATGACTTGAAATATGGTATGCTTATTTGTTGAAATATTTGGAAGTGCAGTGCACAAGAAATGTAACTCTACCTCGTGCTGTCTTTGAGTTATTTCCCTTTGATCGTCATTTTTACAGCATTTAGTGCTTGTCCGGAATATAACTTTGTCATCTCAAGTCAGAATGACTTCAAACTTGGTATGCATGTTTGTTGCAATATTACTGAGTACAGTGCGCAAGAACAATAACTCTACCTAGTGCTGATTTTGAGTAATTCCACTTTGATCTTCATGTTTTTACAGTATTTCTTGCTTGTCTGGAAAGGAACTTTGTCACCTCAAGTCAAATTGACTTGAGACTTGGTAAACATGTTTGCTGCAATACCTGCCCTTTGTGATTATCATACCTCCTTGACAACTGGTGGTGGGATGGGCATATCTTGCGACAATTTGCCGCTCTTGTTTCATTATTATTTTGCCTTGAACCTCAATATTTGGTATTTATCTTCATAGTAGACCTTTACTGCTTAGTACTCAGGTGAGCGATATAGGACCGTCATGGTCCTCTTGTTTTTTTGCTGTTTTGATATTCAATAAGGTGTCATAGAGAAAGGGGGCTTCATGTATATTTCCATTAGGGATCAATATCTCTTTAACTCAAAATCCTACATGAAAATTTATGAAACTTCATACGTGTGTTCCTTATGATAGTCTGCCAATATCATTATTTTACCTTTTTTCATGAAATGTTGTGTCATGGAAAAAGGGGGCTTAACATATATTTTCATTATGGACCAATATCTCTTTAACTACAGGACAAAATGTTATGAAACTTCATCTTTATGTTATTTATCACAAGCCACAGACAATATTTGTTTGTTTTTATTTCATGAAGTGCGATGTCATGAAAAAAGTAGGCTAAATGTATAATTTCATTATGGACCAATAACAGTCTGTTCGCCCATCCGTCCGCCAGAGGGATATCTTAATTCTAAAGTCCTTGACGAAAATTGATGAAACTTCATGCATGTCTTTCATTGGATAGTCCGTTGATACAATTTTTTTTCTATATACATAATGATGCATCATGGAAAAAGGGGGCTTGATGTATATTTTCTTTATTTGTTTTCATTTAATGAAATGCCATGTTCTGGAAAAAGGAGACTTAATGTAAAATCCTGTTATGGATCTCTTGTATATTTTTTTCTGTAATGAAATCATGTGCCATGGAAAAAGGGAGCTTAATGTATAATTTCATCATGGACCAATAACAAAAAAGCCGCATGTACATGCAAAACACAATACCTCTAATATGTTTGTATAAAAAAAAAGGTATTTTTCGGCGGGGGATATCATTTCAACGAAATTGCTTTTATTTACATATCACTTATCAAGGAAAACAACTCCTCTTATTAGAGATATATAGTTTGTTGTTATTTACCTCCCCTGATTATCAAACTGCATTATTATAGCCCCACAAACTTTGTTTTAGTCCCAGCTATTTCTCCAAACCAACGGGACAAGTTTCTATTAAACCTCATAGGAAGTTTCAATACAAAGTTAAGATATGCATATTATAATTTGGTTCTGGTTGAATGATTTTTCCATATCTAGGAAAATGGAAGAGGACCCCATTTCAGGTTCTTTTTCAAAGTTTCTTTATTTTGTTTCAGTATTTAGCTGTGTATTAGTCTCTTAACACTTTGGACAAAGGCATTATGCATTAATTTTCTGTGACAAAAAGTCATTTCTTCACATGGAGCCGTTGGACATGTATCACCTTAAGTGATAGCTCTAGTTTTTATGAACAATTAACAGGAGTTTTGCAGACTCCATAGATCAAGAATATTCTTTTGGATATGCACAACTTAATTTTGAAAATACACTGCAATGCTGTTTGTATACCAAGACAAGCAGTGTCTGATCTAGGATTTGAAAAAAGTGGGGGACTGTCCTCCATCACTCTGAAAAGTATGGAGTTCCGATTTCTAAAAAGTATGGGGGATTAAAATCAACTTCAAAAAGCAAGAAACAGAACTAATCTCTTTTGGATCATTCATTTAACCATTTCAATTCTGTAGTACCAACTACTTTGCCTCAGCCTTGTTCATACCTAACACAAAATCTTACTTTGAAACTTGAAAGTCATAACTGTAAATAGAAGTTAAAACGCTCGTCCCTATGCCTTCATCAGTTCTGCGTCGCACTGGCCGTAACATATACATGTATGTTGAACAACAGATTTTCCAACAGTAATTATTCACCTTTATTGCCACCCAGTCTGTGTGTGATTAAATCAAGGAAAAAACAGTTTACCAGACTTTTTTCTAAATGCTGGTAGATATTGAGCTCATTTTTGGTGTGCAAGTCAACAACTATAAGTTACAGATCAAGTCCAAGTTTCGTTCCGGTCCACTGATTTTTGATGAAATTACGGGCCTTGGACTTAGAAAATTTCACTGAAAAAAACAGTTTTCCGGACTTTTTTTCTAAACGCTGGTAGACATTGAGCTCATTTTTGGTGAGCAAGTCAACAACCATGAGTTACAGATTAAGTTCGAGTTTTGTTCTTGTTCACTGATTTTTGTCGAAATTACCGGACTTGGATTTAGAATTTTCACTGAAAAAACAGTTTTCCAGACTTTTTTTCTTACAGCTGCCAAATATTGAGCTAATTTTTAGTGTGTAAGTCAACCACCATGAGTTACAGATCAAATTTGAGTTTCTTTAGGGTCCACTGATTTTTGACAAAATAACGGGCCTTGGACTTGGAAATTTTCATGGAAAAAACAGTTTTCTGGACTTTTTTTCTAAACGCTGGTAGATATTGAGCTGCTTTTTGGTGTGCAAGTCAACCACCATGAGTTAGAGATCAAGTTCCAGTCTCCTTCTGGTCCACTGATTTTTAACGAAATTACTGGCCTTGGACTTAGAAATTTTCACGGAAAAAACAGTTTTCCGCACTTATTTCTAAATGCTGGCAGATATTGAACTGATTTTTGTAGTGTAAGTCAACCACTGTGAGTTACATATCAAGTTTGAGTTTCGTTCCGGTCCACTGATTTTTGACGAAATTACGGGCCTTGGACTTGGAAATTTTCACAAAAAAAAAAAAAACAGTTTTCCGCACTTTTTAGCTCACCTGAGCACAAAGTGCTCAAGGTGAGCTATTGTGATCGTGCTGTGTCAGGCGTCCGTCGTCAACTTTTACCTTGTGTACACTCTAGAGGCCACATTTTCAGTTCGATACTTGTGAAACTTGGTCAGAATGTTTGTCTTGATGATATCTCAGACGAGTTCGAAAATGAGTCATGTCAGGTCAAAAACTAGGTCACTAGGTCAAATCTTAGAAAAACCTTGTTTACGCTCTAGAGGCCACATTTTCTGTCCAATACTCCTGAAAGTTGGTCAGAATGTTTGTCTTGATGATATCTCAGATGAGTTTGAAAATGGGTCATGTCGGATCAAAAACTAGGTCACCAGGTGAAATCTTAGAAAAACCTTGTGTACACTTTAGAGGCCATATTTTCAGTCCAAAACTCTTGAAAGTTGGTCAGAATGTTTCTCTTGATGATATATCTCGGATGTGTTTGAAAATGGGCCATGTCGGGTCAAAAACTAGGTCACCAGGTCAAATCTTAGAAAAACCTTGTGTACGCTCTAGAGGCCACATTTTCAGTCAAATACTCTCTTGAAAGTTTGTCAGAATGTTTCTCTTGATGATATCTCGGACAAGTTTGAAAATGGGCCATGTCAGGTCAAAAACTAGGTCACCAGGTCAAATCTTAGAAAAACCTTGGGTACGCTCTAGAGGCCACATTTTCAGTCCAAAACTCTTGAAAGTTGGTCAGAATGTTTGTCTTGATGATATCGCTGACAAATTTGGAAACGGGCCATGTCGGGTCAAAAACTAGGTCACTAGGTCAAATCTTAAAAAGACTGTGTGTATGCTCCAGAAGCCACATTTTCTGTCCAATACTCTTGAAATATGGTCAGAATGTTTCTCTTGATAATATCGCAGATAAGTTTGAAAATGGGCCATGTGGGGTCAAAAACTAGGTCACTTGGTCAAATCTTTGAAAAACCTTGTGTACGTTTCAGAAGCCACATTTTCAGTCCAATGCTCGTTAAAGTTGGTCAGCATGTTTGTCACGAGGAAAAACCTTGTGTACGTTTCAGAAGCCACATTTTCAGTCCAATGCTCGTTAAAGTTGGTCAGCATGTTTGTCACGAAGATAGCTTGGATGAGTTTGAAAATGGGTCATGTCAGGTCAAAAACTAGGTCACCAGGTCAAATCTTAGAAAAATCTTATGTAAGCTCTAGAGGCCACATTTTAAGTCCAATAATCTTGAAATTCGGTAGAATGTTTGTCTTGATAATTTCTTACACTAGTATGAAAATCGGTCATGTTGGATAAAAAATGTAGGTCACAAGGTTAAATCTCGGAAAAACCTTTTGTACTATAATTACAGTCCAATATTCTATAAACTTTTGTTAGAATGTTTTACAGAAAAGGATGCATTGCATGGAATACATTTAGGGGCATCATCTCTGGTCAAGAGCCAGGAGGACCAGAAAAAAACTCGAATTTGATCCGTAACTTATGGTGGTTGACTTACACACCGAAAATCAGTTCAATATCTGCCAGCATTTAGAAAACAAGAGGGCCATGATGGCCCTGAAGTCGTTCACCTGAGCCTTTTGATCAAACATGACCCATTTCCAATCTCTTCAGAGATATTAAGATAAACACTCAGACAAACACTCATTAGTATTGGGCTTAAAAATATGGCCTCTAGAATGCACACAAGCTTTTTCTAGAATTTGTCTCAGCGGCCTACTTGACATGTAGAAATTATCCAGACATACATTCCGACAAACTTTCATGAGTATTAGAGAGAAAATGTGACCTGTAGGGTGTATAAAAGGTTTTTCTGAGATTTGACCTAGTGACCTAGTTTTTTTATCCAACATGACCCATATTCATACTAGTCTAAGATATTATCAAGCAGGGTTCCCGCTTGGCTTCGCATTTGGCGCCATTTGCGATAGATTTTTAAATGTGGCACCAAAAAGTGCCGATTGGCGAAAATGACTGGCGCCGATATTTTTCACATCGGGATGCCGAACATTTTAAAACTGGCCCCCTTACTGCAATGCATGGATGCAAGACTGCCAATCCATCGATAAAAGTGAAATAAATCAGCTGGAATAAACAACCACATCGAAGTAATCAAAATTACTTCACAAATCGATGTCATTTACACCTGTCTATCCGAATATACGTACACTTTCGATAACATAAACATCTGGCTAGAAAAAAATTGTAAATTTATTTTGGAAAACTGTCCGAAAGTGAAAGTATCGAAGACCAGTGGCCTATATCAATCGTGAATGTTACTAAATGTCCAAATGAATCATGATCGCAGGTAAAATACAGCGGGTTTCCAAAATGGCGACGGCGTTGACTAAAACCCGGACCGTAATGTTACTGTCGTCCTCGTCATTTTCTATGTTGTTCTTCCTCCGTTAATTGCCCACCTTTTCGGAAAACTTGTTTGGTTTTTTTAATATTTCAACTTTTTTATACTGTTACAGATACAGATTCTTTCTAAGGGAGAAATTTATTCCTTTTTTTTTTTTATATTTTTTTTTTACAAATTGACTTCGTTGTTTTTTTGTACAATTTAAACTTCTCTATGTTTCAAAAAGTCTTTCTTTAAAACTTTGTTACAAAAGTAGAAATTGCTCTCAATGACCTATTTCTGCTTTTGTCACAGTGGTTTTACAAACATCAAAGATAGATCTACTTAAACTTAATAGATATTTTTTCTTCCATTGTTCACAAAAATATTTTTTTTACTATATTCATGTAAAAGACATAGATATGAGTTATGAAATCTGATGAAAACAAATGTTTTCTTGTTTGTTTTTTTTTATTGACACAACCATGCGATGAAAATTTAGACCAATTCTTCATCATGCCTGACCCCCGGTACTTTCATTTTAAAATTGGCACCAACTGGCTCTAATTATTTCAATTTGGCGCAAACTTTTCTCATTTGGCGAAAGTGATGGCGCAAGAAAAAAAGAAGCCAGAGGGAACCCTGTTATCAAGACAAACATTCAAAGCAAATTTCAAGATAATAAAAGTGGAATTGTTTAAACTGAATAAAGTTTGAATACATTCATAATAATAATAAAAGAGTTGAATTAAAAAGTATCATGTGTGATCTTCATATGCATGAAGGGCATTATTGAGTGACAGGGCAATCCCTATCTACTCAAAAGTTTTAAATGATTAAGTTAAGAATGTGATAAAAAGATTTGAACAACATGTTGGATTGATAGTAAGAAGTCTTTAAATGAAGAAGAAATATGTGTCATTTATAATGTGTATATATATGATATTGAGTGGCTGGGCATTCCCTGCAATCTAGCATTGACATTCAGCCTTTTCGTTCAAAATATTTCAACGTCGATAGTTTAAAAAACCTTTTTGATTCTGTCAGCATTGAATCTATTATCACTTTCATAAAGAAGATTTGCATTTACAATAAACTGTGATATTTACTCTTTAGTTTCTTACCCATCTTTTTACATTCTTTACACACCTTTATATTAGATATCTTGTCAGCTGATTCACAGTCTTACCTTTTTAAATGTAAGTAGTAATAAAAGGAGAGAGCTGGGTTTTAACCACAAATTTGACCATCTACGAAAAAGCTAGTTTTTTAACCATATGTATGCTTTAATTAACATTTTAACCATGTGTATGATTAAAATATTATATCAACCATATCCCTGCTTAAATCTAAAACTAACCATATCCCTGCTTAAATCTAAAACTAACCATATCCCTGCTTAAAACTAAAACTAACCATATCCCTGCTTAAATCTAAAACTAACCATATCCCTGCTTAAATCTAAAACTGACCATCTCCCTGCTTAAATCTAAAACTAACCATCCCCATGCTTAAATCTAAAACTGACCATCTCCCTGCTTAAAGCTAAAACTAACCATCTCCCTGCTTATTACTACATCCCAACGATTTGTACTTTTAGCCCATATAGCTATATGAGCGAAATTACCTATCTGTGATAAATCTAACCCCAACCACGTCTATGGTTATGCTGCTAAACAACATCCTAGTTAACACGTCACATATTTTAGCCCATATACCTATATGAGCAAAATTACAACATTTTTTACTTTGTCATGCGATATAAAATATAACTTATATAAGTCTAACTCTACCAAAATAGATATATAAGCGTGTGTTACATCACGGTTAGTTGATCTTGAAATAAAGTTTATTATGTCACATTGCTTTACCTCCAACGCCCTCGGAAAAACTGTACAGCTACAAATTTCATCCGCTTTTTTAATAATAGAGTAATCAACCTGTTCTAATCCGTTTACCGCTATATTAACTTTTACCTCTTCTGGTACATTAAGATCCTTTTTAACAGTCGTTAAACTTCCTCTTATAATTCTACCTGACGCACGCATGCAGTAACCCCCTAAGCCATGCCTTTTACCTGAATTACCATTACCAAAAGAGAACTCATAATTACCATCTCCAATTGGTCCCTGTTCTTCAGCCCACACAGTTATAATAGGTTTAGGACCTATGAGAGAAGGAAGGGATACTTTTTTATCCACATAGGATTTTGTTGCTAAATCTCTCTCTTCTACCGGGGTTGCAGCGTTTTTTAGAGAAAAACCCTGAAGATCTATCAGTCATTCTCAAAAAATGGGTACAATTACACCTGAAAAAATGTCCAAATTTTTAGTTTCTCAAATGATTACCATATCTACTGGATAGTAAAATTCAACTATCGAATAAAGTATCTGCAAAGTTTGACAGAGTCAACATTAACTATCTCCGAGAAATGTGCCGGCAAAATAATCAAGTATCAGACTCTGTTACGGAGGTTAGAAACACTACTTTAACATGTGTTGGATAATATTAATCGGCTTTTATGACAGAGATATGTTGTTTAAGTTTGTGATTTTGACGGATGATTTCATAACCCTTACAGAGATTAACAAATATTTGGCCAAGTTTTGTGACAACATCTAAAAAACATTATCATACAAAATGGATATTCTAAGAAAACATTTATTTTGTTAAAAACAGTGTCCAATGTTTGTAATTTAAGTACTCTAAATGAGAGATGGAAAACATGTTTAACATAAAAGTGGAACCAATAAACTGCGAAAACATCTTATTGCAACTGCTATGACATTATTTATGTATACACCAGTGTTCCTGGTATAAATTTAACCAGTCCTTTTGTTACGTAGGTTAGCAAACCATGTTCATTTATATAAAACAAACATATTTAACCTTATTGCTGCACCCACAACATGATACCATTAGCAAGCAGCTATTATTTCTATTAAGACACTATGTTATTTAGTGTCTTCTCAGAAACCAAGCTGTTTAACCTAGTTCCAGACAACATTTACACCATGTAAATGGGTTAAATATTAAAGTGATATTGACAAACAGTTTCTGCTCTTTTTGTTTAACATAAAATGGAACCTGCACAATAATAATATAAACATCTTGATAGCCATACGGTATGACATCATTGATTTACACACCAGCATATCCGGTAGAAACCTAATTAGTACTTTTCTGATGGATATTAGCAAAAAGGGAAAAAAAGCCAAATAAAAAGTATAAAACTTTCTCTATGTATCTGCAACATGATACCATTAACATACAGCTTTGATTCTTATAAGACACTAAGTTATTTTGTGTCTTATCAGGATCCAAGCTGACTTTTAAACTGTTGTACTAGAAAACATGTAATTTGTTAACTAAGATGCAGCTGATAGAATGTATTCTCAATCACTTTCTACTATTTTAGTAAACTCGACCGTTCTTTTTCTTCTTTGTTCTTTTTCTAAAAAAAGTCCTTGTTTTTCCTAACTGTCTTTAGCTCAGTTTCTTATGCCTATCAACATTTGTGAGTGCCATTCTGCAAAAGAAATAATGTGTTCGGATATGGTACCATGAAATAAAATTATTGACAGTATGATGTTATTGATTTACCAATTTTTAACTGAGCATAATTTTTTTTTCAAACCTCCACTGATTTCTAATATCCGTAACACCACAATTTAACACTATCAAACATTATTTACTTTAAAAAGGTTTTTCTAATGTTAACATTTATCTAAATCATAACTCAATTGAACAACATTCAATCTACTTATTTCATACTGACATAGAAAAATCACAGACTGAGGTACAATTATTACTTCATCTAACTTCCGTAACGGTATACACATATTTTTATCATCAATGCTTGCACTTTTCACATTTCACACACTATGTGACGTCTTAACAGACTGTAAAACATGATTTAAGAAATTCAAAACGGGTATAAATTGATTTCATAGAATAAATTGCATATTTGGTCATGAGTCTAACTTCCGTAACAAAAAGGGGAAGAATTTGATTGTTCAAAAATATTCAATGCTAACACTGGTATTAAGGTGGTGAATTTGTTTTTACAGTCACATTCCTGGAGCTTATGATACACATCTACAATAATCATTCAGTAGAAACATCACCGTTCGAAACTATGTTTATGGTTTACAAGAGAACTTATTTGGCACATACTTTCAACCTCTGACATGGGTTCCAAACACTACACAAGCAGCCGATTGTTTTTCTTTCGAACGTATACATTGGTGGCGGTGTCAAAATAGATTATACCGCCAGGATTACATCTAAAGTGAAGAAACTTTTGTAAGAATAAACATTTCGTTACGGATGTTAGTTGTTACGGATGTTAGAAATATTTCATTGAAACTGACATTTAGCTAATGAGATGCAGGAAAGACTCACATGCAGTGTGTCAATCATCTATCCTTGATTGTGTCCAAACTAAAACGGCATCATTTTCACGGGGACCAATCAAGTTATGGTAGAAAATGCCGTTACGGATGTTAGCAAACAATTTGTCCCAAACAGCTTTTTTGTATTTTATATGTAACAGTCAGCTCAACTTTAAGGGAATGTTAAAAAGTATCAAAGGGTCGTGAGCTCTATTCATTCCACAACTGAAAAAAGGTATTTTAGAGTACATGGCACAGTTCAAAAGACTTGCAATAAATTGATCATAATGTGTTACGGACGTTAGGTATGATTTTGCGACAAACGATTTTGGATGAAAAAATATATCAGCTCTGGATATAATTAAGAAAAGTATCCAAAGACTGCAGATGATAGTTGTATTAATTCAAAAAATAAAGTATACTACCTCATTGTACCTATTCTTAAGATACAGCAGAAGTACAAATATTGTGTATAGCACCTGCGACAGGCAAAATTTAACAACATCCAGCCAATTAATAGGATACTATTGTCACAATAGTGAATCTGATGACTTTCAAAGTATACTTATTATACACTAGTATCGTCAGTGATGTGAAAATAACTGGTCTGTCTTTCATTTGTATGTAATTGTTGGAATAATTCATGTATTTATTATTGAGACAAGCATTTTTCGTAATTGTACCCATTTTTGGAGAATGACTGCTATGTCGGCCACCGCCGTGAAACTTCCATTTGGATTTTTTATGATAGCTCCACCATTAACAACATAATTTTTATTGGCAGCAGCATCGCGGGATGTAGGATTAGGTAATCCAGTAATCGGGTTATCATTCATATCTATTCCACCAGCCATTGAAAAAGATCCATCTTGTTTTTTTGTTAAAGCTTTTTCACCTGCAGTAGCTACCTCAACGACGGTATCTACGTAAAACTTATTTACAGCTTGATCATTTTCTAAAGGACTTCCAACATTGTTAATCCTTCGTCCTCCCATAGAAACGTCATTAGCTGCCATATACCTACCAGCTCCATAAACGAAAGCTTTATTTGCGCTGTCTACATATCTTTTAGTTGCTGCATCTTGGGCATCTGTGGGATCCAAAAGATTAGTTAAACTATATCCTTTCATATCTATATTTGCAATAGCGGAAAAGGTACCATCTTGGTTCTCTACTATTGCTTTACCGCTTCTATCAACGTATTTTTTAGTAGCTGCTTCGTTTGGTTTTGTAGGCTCCTTAACATTTCTTATTTCATTGAAACCCATATTTATAAATCCAAGGACTTGGTATCCACCATTTTCTTTTAATAACCCCCCAGAATTTTCATCAACGTAATGTTTTATAGCAATGTCTTGAGGATTTACCAGATTACTAACCCTCGTTAATGTATTACCATTCATGTTTATAGAACCAGTGACAACAGTTGTACCATCTTTACGTAAAAAATTATTATTTATGTAAGCAAGTGACACACCATCACCGCTTATTTTATCTTCTTTCATTCTTCCGAATTTATCGACCGGGATTTTTTATATTGCTAAAAAAGTTTATTTAAAACATTTTGAAACTTTCTACTCGAGCTTAACTCTTTTAGAATGTATAAACATAAATGCCCACAAAATACCTCCCCAGCTTGTTGTAATTGATCAGTATTGTACTGTATTGGACTTTTTAGGTACTCTTGAATTTCATTAGGTGGCTGTATGCCATAACTGTCAAAATAAATTTTAGTTTTACCGTTTTTATACCAAGCAACCCAATGCGTACCAGGTCCACCACTTTTATCAAAGTTTAATATACCACATTCTTTTTTATTTGGTTTTCTCGGTAATGTATCTCGTAAAAAGACTCCTCTAAAATAAGGTATCTCTAATCTTTTTACAGCATCTTCTAACTCGAAATTATTTAATGGTTTATTTGGTAAAATTACGTTTTCAATCGAAATATTTAACATTTTTTATAGTTAAATATTTCTAATGTCTTTATTGTCAACCCATGAATTAAATTCATCGGGATAACCTTTCTACTTTACAAGAGATTTCTTTTTTCCTTTTTTAATAACCTTTTCTATCCTATACAGCTCCTGAGTGGTTTTCTGTAGTTAGGGTTCATAAAAGGTACCTTGTATTTCTTCTCCATTAAGATCCTTAATTTTATATGTTACAGGTGATGTATGTTTTACTTCAGAAACTGTAAAAACCTCTTCTGTCCATCTTGTTGTATAACCTTTCTCAAAAGTCTTTTTCTTTTTAGTTATACTTATTTTGTCTCCAATGGAAAACTTAGGCTTTATATCTTTTTTTTCGAGATTGTCGGGGTAAAGATTTCTCCAAACTTTGGTTTCATTTTCTTTTTTATTCGCATTTACTGGAGTCATCTTAATAGATGAATGCCTTGAGTTATTATATTCTTTAACGAGATCAGATAACACGTCAATGTAAATATTTGTAGAATGAGCAGAAAAATACTTCCACATTTTTTCTTTCATTGTTCTAATCCATCTCTCAACAACACTAGATTTTTCCTCATTTTCAGTAGAATACAATTCAACCAAGTCTTTTACATCTTTGTTATAAAACTCTTTACCCTTATCCACCCACATTTTTTCCGGTTTCCTCTCCTTAAAAATACTTTCTAATGCTATAGCAACAGATTTCCCTGTTATATCTTTTAATGAGACTAACCATCCGTATTTAGAAAAGATGTCAATAGCAGCGAGAAGGTATTTTACACCGTGATTAAACTTAGAAAATGCTTGCATGTCTACTAAATCCACAGCCCATATCTTATCTATACCATTTACTATAACTCTCCTTTTCTTAAATTTTCTTCTTACAGGTTTATGTAATTCTTCCGCTAAATTTATCATGTTGGTATTTTTTTTTTAACTCCCATTCCAAATTTCATCTTCGTTCCAATGAGTTTACTTACCAAGCCCCTTTCCTTCTTTTCTCTAATAGTAGGATTGTAAATACCTTTTAACTCTGTTAACATATTCTTATCGCACACTGCGTTTCTTGTGGCAGTGTCATTATTCTGAAGATAACAAACATCATGATGATAAGCAGCTTTATCAACGCGGTTTATTGGTTTACTCCATTTCTTTGGTGTTAAATCTGGATTGAGTCTTTTCTTTAATTTAGTGCCAAGTCCCGTAAAATTATGCCCAGGGAGATGCATTTCAAAAGGTAAATTATTTATAGCTTTAGTTAGCAATGATCCTCCCTTTGTCGTCTTAACAAACTGAGTTTTACTTATTCCGCAAACCATACATTTCTCACGTTTCATATTTCTTCCATTTTTAGCAGCAGTATAGTTTATGTCACTGTATCAGTAACTTTTTTACATTTAACACAATACATTTTTATATATAAAAATTAAAAAAGTTATATAAAATGGATATTGTAAACTTATCATGGAATGAAGTAGTATCAAAGAGATTTAATCACTCTCTTTAACCAAAAAGTATCAGAGGTTTAATTATAGGTAAATCAGGATGTGGTAAAACTACTCTATTGCTAAACCTTTTACTTAGACCAGGATGGCTCGACTACAATGATTTAACTGTTTTTGGAAAAAGCCTTTTTCAACCAGAATACCGAATACTAAAAAAGGCTTTTGAAGAAAAACTACCAAAAGAATGTATTTTAAAGTTGTTTAACATGCGTGACGAAATACAAGAATTAAATGTATACCCTACTGCTTTAGTTGAGGAATGGGTTAAATCATTTAAAAACATACCGGATATAAATTGTAACTTTTTTGAAAATGTGAGTGATGTACCTGATCCAAGAGAGTTAAACTCAGAAAATAAAAATTTAGTGATTTTTGATGATTTACTTTTAGAAAAACAGAATAAATGTGAGTGTTACTACATTCGGGGAAGACATAGTAACGTAGATTGTTTTTACCTCTCACAGAATTATTTTAGACTATCAAGGCAAACTATCAGAGAAAACACTAATTTTATTTGTCTTTTCCGACAAGACCTAAAAAACATTAACCATATTTATAGTGATCATGTAGGTGATGATATGTCAAAGGATGAATTTAGGGAATTTTGTAAAAAGGCATGGGAAAGACCGCATGGCTTTGCTATTATCGATTTAACCAGTAAAAAAAATAATGGGAAGTATAGGAACGGTTTTGACAACTTTTACATACCTAAGACAGTATAATAAAAAAATATTAATTATAAAAAATGGAAGAACTTTTAAAACAAATTGTAAAAAATACAGAACATAAAACAAGGGTTTTTGCTTGGGCCTAATAGTCCATTTGCTAATGTCCCTATTCTAGGAGCTATCTTATAAAAAATATTAATATAAAAAAAATAATACATAATTAAAAAATGATACGTAGAAATAGTGGTGATTTTAAAATTAATGAAAATATAAAAGAGGTAATATGGTTTCCTTTTAAAAATTTAGAACACCCACCTAAAGATATAGCAGATAATACATGGGAAGTATATTCACAAAGTGAAATAATACTACAACCTGGAAAAAGTGTAAGATTGCAACTAGGGCTTGGGTGTATTTTAAGAGGGTGTGGTAATATTGCAAGTATACTTAAAGAAAATTTATTTTTAAAAGGTCTAATACACAAGGATGACCCAAATTTTGGTACAAGAGATGATATATTTGTAATTATAAAAAATATTTCTGGTAAAAAGATTACTATTGCAAAAAACGAACCTTTATTTTTAGTTTTTTATCATGATGGCTCTCATGATTTTAGAAGTCATGGTTAAGTTATATTGTAATGTTATAAATAATAATAATATTTAAATATTATTTGTAACAAGTAAAAATAAAAATGGATATACACAAATTTTGTATAAAATCTAATACTGCTAATCAACATAAAACTATATTTTGGCGCCCATTGCAAGGTATAAAACATCCACCTCGAAAAGTAAATACGGTAACCTGGGAAATTTTTAGTCAAGAGAAGATTATACTAAAACCTAAGGAAGTAAAACAAATACTTTTAGGGTTTGGGTTTATGATGACTAAAGGAGTTGTGTTAACAAGCTTAGCTTACTCCTTGAAATTTAAACGGTGCAGTTTACAAAATGAGGTTAACCTTGAGGATACCGCGGATATTATAATTGCTATTACAAACAATTCTAGCAAAAATGTAACAATTGAGGAAAACGAGCTTTTGTATCTTGTTTATTACACAATTTAGCGGCTCTGTTTTAAAAAAATAATTTTAATTAAAAATGGAGATGAAAGAGAATATTTACCCAAAATTATCACCTTCAGCCCCATTTATTGAGATGCACGCAATAGGAGATGATAAAGGTCATTCCTACCGTTTACTAAAGATATCCGAAGTACAGAAGTTTCTTGAAAATGAAATTCAAAAAAGAGAAGCCCTAGCTAAGAAATATTTTAGAGCCGCAAGAGTTGTAGATAATATTGATACAGCATTAATCGGGCCAACAATGGCTTCAGGTGTTGGGGGAGCCATATTATTGGGTACAGTTGTAGCGGTACCAATAGCATTAGGTTTAGAAATTACAACTGCAGCAACCGGAATACTCTCAATGGTAGGTAAGTATGTAGTAAGGAATTCAAAAACAAAAGGAGAAAAACATCAAAAGATTCGGATGATAGCTGATGCTAAGCTTGATACAATTGCTTCACATATATCTAAAGCTTTAGTTGACGATCATATATCAGATGAAGAGTTTAAACTTATCATGGAAGAACAAGAGAAGTATAAGAAGATGAAGGATGAGATAAGAACAAAAACTAAGAAAAAGATATCTAATGAAAATGAAGAAAGTTTAATTGAGAGAGGGAGGCAAGAAGTGCGCGAGTCCTTTCGGAGGTTGGTTGAAAAGAATCATACCGCTCCCTCGTAGAAGTAGTAACAAACCAAGAAAAATAAAGTTTTCATGCAGCTTTAGTTATGAAACGTAATAAAAATTATGTTAAAAACTATGTTAAAACTAGGATAAAAAATTATTTTAGTAATTAAAAAATGTCTTTTTTAAAAATCACTGATCCAGCAAAAAGGCACTTAATTGTAAAAGAGTATCTTGAAACAAAAAAGAATATTAGGGATAATCTACTAGCAGAGAGAACAGGTGAACAGCAACTTCAAACAGATCTTTCGAAGTTTTTTAAATCTATTACGGAGACACAAAAAGCTACAACAAAGGAGATTACAGAAGCACAAAAAACTACAACAAGGGAGATTACTGAGGGGCTTAGACCTATTAAAGAGGGTATCGAACAGTTGCCACAAGCTGTTATGTTTCCAGCCTATCCTTCTATAAAAGAAGTTAGAGATCCTAAAATATATGGAGAAGTTGCAAGTAATTATTTAAGAAGTTCTTATTCTAAGGGTAAAGAACCTGACAAAACGTTTGGAATATGTGATAAAGATGGTGAGTTTTATATTGGAAATAGAATAATTGATATTATAGATAATAATATTATTGTTGGCAATGAAGAATATCAAGGCACGCCTGGTCTATGGGAGTTAATCATATCTAAAAAGCCTAAAAATTATACTCCTAATGATTTAAGAATATATAGTAAGTTGTTGTATAAAAATTATACTCCTAATGATTTAAGAATATATAGTAAGTTGTTGTATAAAACCAACACTCTTCATAAAAATGACGATCCGGATAATCCACGTCCTAAATCTTCTAGAGGCGCAAAATGGAACAATATACTTAGTGATATTTGGGAAAAAAGAATATTTTATGAAGGAGAGGGTATTGTTATTATCCCATGTGACCCTAATGCATTAATAGAAAGACTAGATCTGTTATTGTCAAGTAAAGAAGCAGGTAACACAGGTGTAAGAAATGAATTAGTGAGTATTTGTGATGAATTAAAAAGACAAGGTGTTTTAAATTCAGACGCTTATAAAAATTTAATGTCTATACTATAAAAATGATTGTCAATAAGAAATACGGATTTAAAAGAAGGTATTCATATGGTGGTACTGGAATCTTTGGCAGCATTGCTAACTTTTTAGCGAGGCTTTTTACAAGTAGCGCAGGTAAACAAATAGCATCTTCTGCCCTTGATGTGGGAGAGAGTGTAGCTAAGAAAGGAGCGAAGAAAGCTTTAGAGGTTGGAAAGAGTACAGCTGTAGAAGCAGGAAAGAAATTAGTTACAAAAGCTTTAACACCAAAATCAAAGAAAATTTTACAAAAATATAATGCAACACCAAAACCCGCAGATACCTCTAAAACACAAAATATTAATACATTAATAGATGGAAGTGCCATAGCTATTCAAGACTTAGTTAAAAAATTAAACAGTGGAGCAGGCATTAAGATAGTATGAAGAAAAAATAAAATAACTTAAGAAGATTATATTTATTATATAAAAAAGAGAATGTCAAACTTAATATTTGATCGTGAATATTATTCAAAATACAGAAGTAGTACTATTCATATACAAAATGCATCTTTAGACCTAAAAGATTGTGAGATTCTTGAAATTAATAACACAGATTATAAACATCAAAAAGCTGTTATAAAGTTGCCTCCTAGTAAAGTAAACGTAATGAAAGAGATTGAGGAAAAAGTAAATAAGCATTTAGAAGAGTACAATATAACCCCTGTAACACTTGTTTACGGAAATAGAATTTACCCTAAAAAGAAAACATTTACCTCAGAAAATACACTAAATAAAATTAAACTTAAAGGTATGTTTGTTAATAGTGAAGATAAAGCTTTTCCCCAGCTTTGGTTAGAGTTTTAAGTAAAAGTGATACAATTGTAATTTTTATTTAAATGCAATAATAAAAAATGAATATTTCAGAATCTGTCAATTCAATTTTAAAAGTTACCAAACCAATTCCAAAAGATGTTAGCATTGATGAGTATGAACACCATGAGTATGAACCGATCACTGGCGCAAATCTCAACAACTCAGGAGGAGATATTAGGATTAGTATTGAAACCCAAGATATTTTTACTCATCCTAGTGATAGTTATTTACTTATAGAAGGTCGTTTAACAAAAGCTGATGGAACTGCTTACGCAGCTGCTGACAACATTTCTCTAACAAACAATGCTATGATGCATCTGTTTAAAAATATTAGCTATCAACTTTCTGGTATGGATATTGAATCTTTAACACATCCTGGCCAGGCTACTACAATGCTTGGGTTATTAAAATATCCGGATGATTTTTCTAAATCACAAGGGTTAAATCAATGTTGGTATAAGGATACTGGAGCTACTGCCGATCCTGGTGAAAACGTAGGTTGGAATTCAAGAAAATTATACATCATTGATAGTCCAGATCCAACAGGTACCTTCAGCTTCAGAGTTCCATTAAAACATATATTCGGTTTTTGTGAAGATTATGATAAGATATTATATGGAATGAAACAAACTCTCACCTTAACAAGAAATGGTGATAATAATGCAATTTATAGGGCTGCTGGTGTTGATGCTGGTAAAATTACACTAGATAAAATATCTTGGTTTATGCCTCACGTGATACCTGCAGATAATGAGAAGATGGCACTTTATAAAATTATTGAGAAAAAAGAAAAATTATCGGTTGGATATAGAATGAGGCAGTGTGATTCTATCGCAGTTTCTCAGACAACATTATTTACCTGGAGACTTTCCGTTAAATCATCTCCTGAGGTACCACGTTTTATCATTGTCGGCTTTCAGACTAATAAAATTGGTAATCAAGGGGAAAATCCATCCGTATTCGACAATGTAGACGTTAAAAATATCTATGTTATGTTAAATATTACCCGATACCCTGCGGTTGACTACAATCTTACATTTAGTAAACACCAATTTAGTAGAGTGTATGGTGATGCTGCATTATTCAGATCTAACTTTTATAATATGGATGAATTAACATCAAACCCTAACATTAACCCCCCAGATTATAAAACTCTATATCCTTTGTTTGTGTTTGACGTTTCCAAACAAAGCGAGAAATTAAAAAATTCTGCTAATGATATCCAAATTAAGGCAAATTTCGGCGCAAATGTACCTGCAAACACTGAGGCATATGCTGTTATTATTAGTGATAAGTTTATTAACTTTCAGTCTGATGGAAATAAAATGTTTGTAGTGTATTAAGATATTTTTTTCTTATATAAAAATGATAAAGATTATAGATTTAAAAAAAATTCTTAAAGAAAATAATATAAATTTCTGCTCATACTGGGATAAAAAACGCTTAGTTGAGTTGGTAAAAAAAACATGGATTGTTACCGGAGGTGTCTCCTAAGTTGCCTCACAAAGAAATAAGCGAGGATCCAAAGTTTGAAAGATTAAAAACTATTAAGCATAATCCTAAGAAAGTCAGTTTAGAGCATGTTGAAACTGGTGAAATAATAATATTGCCATCAATTTACAAGGCGGGTAAATTTAGAATGGGACGGAAGAGTTTGGAATAATAAATATAAGATTAACATTCTATAATTTTATTATGTCACTCCATAATAAAATTATTTTTGACATTTAGTTAAGATTTTTTTTATATATATAAAAATGGAAAATTATATATACCGTACAACGTTTAAAAGATTTAGCCAAGTCAAGAGGAATCCGAGGATACTCAAAGACTTAGAAGAGCTGAATTAATTGGGCGTCTAAGTAATCCTATACCTCATAGTCCTGCTGATCAATTCAGGAGGTTCACAGTAAAAGACTTAAAACAAGAATCTAAAAATCAAGGAATTAGAGGATACTCAAGACTTAGAAGAGCTCAATTAATTGACCTCTTACTTAATCGGGGAGCACCATTATTAGATTATGATATTAGTGATCTTGGAGCCCCTGTATTAAAACCAACACCTTACACACCAACACCTACACCTTATACACCACCCTCGGTACCAACTCCACCTAAAGCCGCAGCTGAGGAGTTGATGAACTATTTAGATAGTATTGGAGAAATTCCAAAAAAAAAAATATATCACCTAGTTTAGAAGCTTTAAAAGAAAAAATAGATAAGTTATATAAGGATAAAGATAAAATAGAGATTAAAGAAGGGCCATCAGCATTTAAAGGTTTTACAAAACAATATCTTATAAAAGGTAAAGGAGCTTTTACACCTGATGATTTCCTTGATTTAGCGAAAGATAAATTAACCAATGTTATGCGAAATAATCGCCGAACAAAAGTTAAACTTATTATGAGATGTATGATGAAACACTCTATTGAAAATCGTTTAAAAGAGATGAATTTTGATTCTGGTTTTCCATTTGATAATTTAGATGGGGATGATGTGGATGAATTATATGATGAAATGGGGGAACAGATATTAATTAATATAGCAACTGAGGAAATGAAACAAGATTATTATAAAGTTCTTTACATAATTGATTTAAGATTACACACAGTATCATATAACCCAATAAAAGGAAATTCTTGGTTCCCAACTCCTCCAAAGATAGCAAATACAAAAAGTGTTATTAATCCAATAAATAAGAATGATGATTTGTGTTTTGCTTATTGTATTCTTATAGCTTTGAACCCAACAGATAATAACCCTGAAAAAATTGATAGACTAAGACCATTATTAAACACTATAAATATGGAAGGGATTAATTACCCTGTTTCCCTTCAAGATAGAATTAAATTCGAAACCCTAAACCCATCTATATCCGTATCAATTTTTGGGTATAATTATTTCACTGGTGTTTATCCACTTAGTCTAAGTAAAGAAGTTGATAAAAGAGAACATCATATTAATCTTTTACTTCTTGAGAAGGATGGTAAAAAACATTATTGTTTAATTAAAAATATGAGTAAATTGTTATCTAAACAAATATCTGATCATAATGGTAAAACTTATATTTGTGAAAGATGTTTAAATCATTTTCAAAAACAAGAAACTTTAAATAAACATTTAGAGTATTGTGGTGAAAAAGATGCTTGTAGAATAGACTTACCTGAAAAGGGTACCAAGATATCTTTTCAGAATTTTAATAACAAAGACACCCTTTTACAATTTATGTGGATATGGAGGCTACATTAGAAAAGAAAAACGAAAATAAAGGCAATGGGACAGAATTAATTAATGAGCATAATGTTTCAGGATATTGTTTCTATGTTAAATCACATTATGAAAATGTTTACCCTTCTAAGATCTTTCAATATTCTGGCGAAAATGCATCTAAAAAATTTGTAGAGGATTTAGAAAATGTTATAAAAGAAATAGATAGGATACCAACGAGGGAAATGATTTATAGAGTTGAGGATAAAAGAGAGTTTGATAAAGCAAAAAACTGCTGGATATGTGGAGAGTCATTTTCAAAATGTAAAGAAGACATGAAAAAAGTAAGAGACCATTGCCATTATACTGGAAAGTTTAGGGGAGCTGCGCACAGTGTGTGTAATTTAAAATGTAAAAAACCTACTTTTACACCCATATTCTTTCATAATTATAGTATGATGCTCATCTATTTATAAAAGACTTAATGAGTACACCTGGTGAGACGAGTTGTATACCAACAAACAAGGAAACATATATAAGCATGTCTAAAAATGTGCCAATAGAATACACTGTTAAAGGGATGAAGAAAATTAAAAAGCATGAGATTAGATTCCTTGATAGTTTAAAATTTCTAGGTAAAAGTTTAGATGAATTAGCTAGCACTCTAGCTAAGGAGGACAAGACTAATCTTATGAAATATTTTGAGGGGAAAAAGCTTGAATTGGTGTCTCAAAAGGGTATATTCCCATATGAATGGTTTGGTAACCTTAGTAAATTAGAAGAAACAAAGTTACCCAAACAAAGAGAATTTTACTCAAAGCTTAAATACAGTGGAATTGGGGAGGAGGATTATCAACATGCATTAAATGTATGGAATACCTTCGAGATGAAAACATTTAAAGATTATCATGACTTATATAATAAGACTGATGTTTTATTGTTGGCGGATGTCTTTGAAAATTTTAGGAATGTTTGCTTTAATAATTATGGATTAGATCCATCATGGTTTTATACAGCGCCGGGATTAGCTTGGGAGGCAATGTTAAAAACTACTAAGGTAGAATTAGAATTATTATCAGACCCTGATACGATTTTATTTATTGAAAACGGAATAAGAGGTGGTATCTCAACCATTTTTAAACGATTTGCAAAAGCAAATAATTCATATATGGGTAAAAAATATAACCCAAATGAATCACCTAAATTTATTACTTATTTAGATGCGAATAATCTCTATGGTTGGGCAATGTGTCAAAAACTTCCCATTGGAAATTTTAAATGGATAGATGAAAATAATTTACAAAATTGGCAAAGTTGCCCTTGTATATTAGAGGTTGATTTAGAATATCCTAAAGAATTACATGATTTGCATAATGATTTTCCATTAGCTCCCGAAAGATTAAAGACCGGTAAAGTTGAAAAACTTATACCTAATTTAGATAATAAAAATAAATATATATTACACCATGAAAATTTAAAGTTATATTTAAGTTTAGGTCTAAAGCTTAAAAAGATTCATAGAGGGTTAACTTTTGATGAGAGTGAATGGTTAAAACCTTATATCGATAAAAACACTACACTAAGAGCAAAAGCTAAAACCGCATTTGAAAAGGATTTCTTTAAACTTATGAATAATTCTGTATTTGGTAAGACTATGGAAAATATTAGGAATAGAGTAGATATAAGATTAGTTAGTACCAGGGAAAAAGCTGAAAAATTAACCGCTAAACCCAACTATTACGATATAACTACCCTTGATGAAAATTTATGTATAATTCAAATGAGAAAACCACGTTTATATTTTAATAAGCCTATTTATGTAGGGACGTGTATTTTAGATTTAAGTAAGACATTGATGTATAACTTTCATTATAATTATACTAAAGATAAATATGGTGAACAAGTTAAACTTCTTTTCACTGATACAGATAGCTTAATGTATAAAATAGAAAGAGAAGATTTTTATAAGGATATTAGTGGTGATGTTAAAGATGGTTTGATACAAGTGATTACGCACCTGATCACCCTTCAGGTATTCCCACTGGATTAAATAGGAAAGTTGTAGGTATGTTTAAAGACGCGACAAGTGGTAAGATTATTGAGGAGTTTGTAGGCCTCAGATCTAAGCTATACTCTTATAAAATGTGTCATGATGAGGAGGAAAGTAAAAAATGTAAGGGAATTAAAAGGCATGTAGTAAAAGCATTTATTAAACATGATCATTATAAAGAGTGTTTGTTTAAAAACACAACTAAGGAGAATGGTAGTTATTAGGAGCCATAATCATGAGTTGTATACTGAAGAGGTAAATAAAGTCGCATTGAGTAGTAACGACGATAAACGCTATATCCTTGGGAACCATATCGATACATTAGCTTGGGGGCACACTAAGATAAAGACGCAAATCTTAGAAAATTTACTACGTATAGGGCAGAATATATATAATATGACAAAGTAAAAAATGTTGTAATTTTGCTCATATAGGTATATGGGCTAAAATATGTGACGTGTTAACTAGGATGTTGTTTAGCAGCATAACCATAGACGTGGTTGGGGTTAGATTTATCACAGATAGGTAATTTCGCTCATATAGCTATATGGGCTAAAAATACGAATCGTTGGGATGTAGTAATAAGCAGGGAGATGGTTAGTTTTAGATTTAAGCAGGGATATGGTCAGTTTTAGATTTAAGCATGGGGATGGTCAGTTGTAGATTTAAGCAGGGATATGGTTAGTTTTAGATTTAAGTAGGGATATGGTCAGTTTTAGATTTAAGCAGGGATATGGTTAGTTTTAGTTTTAAGCAGGGATATAGTTAGTTTTAGATTTAAGCAGGGATATGGTTAGTTTTAGATTTAAGCAGGGATATGGTTGATATAATATTTTAATCATACACATGGTTAAAATATTAATTAAAGCATACATATGGTTAAAAAACTAGCTTTTTCGTAGATGGTCAAATTTGTGGTTAAAACCCAGCTCTCTCCTTTTATTACTACTAATGTAAAACTTTTGATTAGGCAGGGAATGCCCAGCCACTCAATATCATATATCATCTTGTCTTAGTAAAACTTCTTCAATGAACTTACTTTAACGAGAAAAACGCATATAAGCATTTTCTCTAGAGTTACGTAAAAACTTAGAAAATTTCGTTTGTAACTACCCTAGTAAAATGGGGCCCTGGTGATAAATGGAGCAAACAAAGTTCCTAGATAGGCTGGTCATTCTGAAATGAAAAATGATGTCGTCATAATCTGTTTAACTCTTTGTTTTACTCTTTGTGGCATGAAAAAATTCCGGACACCAACAAATTGAAAGCACTTGCAGACTACGAATTTAGTGTAGCTCAAGTGATACACAGTGTTATCAAAACATTGTCTTTTTACGTCATTAAAATCCCCCTTTTCCATGAAGTTTGCTACCCTTTCACACCCAAGTTATTTTGCCATATTTTCTGTGCTGCTTCCAAATAATTTCTAATTGGACAGGTATACGATTTTGTTCTCTTGTAAAAGATTGAGGTAATAAGGAAAATATGAAAAGAATAATAAACATAGTGGTTAAACTTTACGTATTAATTATACCTAATAGCAAAAGTTAAGCCTATTTTATATTCCTTGAAAAAGAGGTAAACAAAGACCAAAATAACATGGCATATGACTTTATTTTGTGTGGTGCATTTCATCCATTCATTTAACTCTTTACCAAACGACAAAATTAATTGACTCAAAAATTGAAATTTGTTCTGGGAGGGTAGAAAACTTTCTGGGAAAAGGAGAAAATGCTGGTTCTCCTTTTCCCACAATGTTTTCAAAAGGCTACTTTTTCAGGGTCAAGAAAACCAGGGATTGTTTGGGAAAGGATTAAACGCTAAACATAGATATTAAAGAAAAATTAATGATACATTTGGGCAAAAGAATTGTTTTAATTGAATGAGATGGAATATGCTTAAAGGGCAAATCAACAAGTTTCAGATATGGTTAATTTTCAAATCTACACTTATCAAATGGTAACCTGGTAATGTTGTAATTAGAAAAAAAAAATTAGTAAAAGTACTTTTTTTCAATTCATATTTCTGCTTATTAATTTTTATTGCATCGCTTATCTCCCTTATTTATTGTTGCGTCCCTTGATTTGTGACGTCATAGGAGAGCTTGTTTCAATATGGACGTTGTTTACGATAGTGAACTGAGCGATATTGAAGACGAAGAAATAGACGATTCTGGGCCGGTAAGGCCGTACATGTACGAGCCAATTTTTTAAGAAACTTATTAAGTTTCTGGTGATGAGGATAAAAGTAACTTTTTTAAAATGACGATGTTGTGCCGGACTTTTCAACGTGTTGAGTATCGGGCGCTATTGAAATATGTCTATTACGGGGCGATGGCGAACATCGCTTACAGAAATAACATTCTATACATGATAGAATTAAGTGTATGGCATAAACTTTGTTTCACGCGAAGCATTTTCAGTAGATTAACGGGCGGAATTAAACAAAAAAAAAAAAAGAAAGGACGGTTTCAAGACAGTTCCACAACAAGACAGTTCCCCGACACTTTTGAAGACATTTCCCCGACACTTCAGTTTCATGTCAAATAACCTTTTTCTTGACTTTTACGATTGATAATCGTGAGATGTTAGTTCTAATTATTTGTTAATGGGTCCTTGTTGATATTTGTACCTTGTAAAGAATTCTGTAAACATTGACGGGTACAAGTTTATTCTCTCATGGGTGAAGGGTTCCACAATAAATCACGATTTTCATGAGAATAAGAATATTTTGAAATGCTTTTAAACAGCATGAAATTTAATAAAAGAATATGTTCTGAGATTATTAAGAGTTAATTCTCAAAATTATTTTGAAAATTATTTTAGTTGTATTTCTTACCATACAGAAATACATGAACATCAGAGAGAGGGAGAGGGGATCTACCTATGTGAAATACTTTTTTGTGTTTACGTTGTCCACATGATCCATTCAATGCAAAAATTTATCGTACATGTATGTATAGCTATTGTATGTTCCATATAGAGCTTCTCTGTGAAAGTCTTAAACTCTGAATTGTAAGCCGTGGGAAAGGATGGTGTAAATTTGTTCACTTCTTGTTTGTCTTATTGCAAATTGTTTCAATTTGGGCAAGTCTCAAATTGGTCTACTAGGGACTGAGCGGTTAATACTGACATTCCGGTCAAATTCCAGTATAGACGACTTCAGATTCATTGTAAAAACATAGAAAGAGCTGGTAACTATCAGTTGGTCCTTTATCCACAATATTTTCTATTTTTAACTCTTTACCAAACGAAAAATATTAAACAGGTCCAAACTGAAATCACTTGCAGACGACAAAATAATGTTAAATATTTCAAATATTGAAATTTGTTTCCAGCAGAGTAGAAAACTTGTAGTAAAAGGAGAAAATGCTGGCTACCAGCATTATCTCCTTTTCCTACAATGTTTTTAAAAGGCTTCTGTCTCAGGGTCGTAAAAACTAGGGATTGATTGGTAAAGGGTTAAATATAAATCCCACACATTGGGCACGAGTTCTGGTTAAGTTCCCAGGAAGCAGTATCTGAAGAGATTAGTACGAGGTGTACGAACTTGTTTCTCAAGAGATGTAAAATACATGTTTAAATTGTTACCAAACGTCAAATTTATTGACTCAACCAAATTGAAAGCATTTGGAGTCAACAAATTAAATTTTACTCACATGTTTGGACTTGTCTTTAATGGGGTAGAAAACATTGTAGAAAAAGGAGAAAATACTGGTTACCAGCATTTTCTCCTTTACCTACAATGTTTTCAAGAGGTTTTTCTTTCTTCACCAGGGTCGTTAAAACAAAGGATTGTTTGGTAAAGGGTTAAACTAAGTTAAACTAAATTCCAATAAACAATCACATTTTATCAGTCATATTTAAATGCTGTGGATTTGAAATATTCTAATTTTTTATCATTTTGGTTAGGGTTAGGCTAGACCCTTACACAGACGGCAAAACTTTAGACTTGTCCACTCTACACCGAAAGTATTTGCAGACCACAGATCAAATGTGGCCTTGACAATAGGTTTGAGGGTAGAAAATATTGTAGGAAAAGAAGATAACTCTGGGTATCAGGACTTATTCCTTTTTAGCTCCACTGGCCGAAGGCCAGCGAGCTATTGTCATGGCGTTGTGTCCGTCATGCGTCCGTCTGTCCATCCGTTCGTCCGTTCGTGCGTGCGTCCGTAAACTTTTTCTTTAAAGAACTTCTCCTCAGAAACTATTGACTGGATTTTTACCAAATTTCACAGGAATGTTCCTTTGGTGGTCCTCTTTCAAATTCCTTCAAATAATTGTGTTCCATGAAGAATTCTGGTTGCCATGGCAACCAAAGTAAAAAACCTTTAAAAATCTTCTCCTCCCAAACCGCTATTTGGATAGCATTATTATTTTGCAGGAATGTTCCTTAGATACAGGTTTACAGAATTCCTTAAAAAAAAAAAGATCTGTCAAAAAACATGGCTTTTATGGGAGACTCATTTTCCTTTTATGGTATAAAGTAAAATCTTTGAAAAATT
Source organism: Hippopus hippopus (assembly GCA_946811185.2). Classification (NCBI taxonomy): domain Eukaryota; kingdom Metazoa; phylum Mollusca; class Bivalvia; order Cardiida; family Cardiidae; genus Hippopus; species Hippopus hippopus. Next base: position 18,679,214 of record OX328100.1, on the reverse strand, counting down.
TCTTCTCTAAAACTATTCATTGGATTTCATTGTTGTTTTGCAGGTAAGTTCCTATGGTGGTTGTCTACCAAATTGTTTCTTCAGTGAGCTAAAATGCAGGATTGAATGATAATTGTTAAAAACTTCCTTTCGCCATTATAGAAATATCAGGCCTGTGGAGCGATACAGGCGCTCAAGCGCCTCTAGTTTCACCCTGTCCTCAAAAGCCTTCTCCATTAGGGTGGTTGAAGGCCAGAATTTTGAGGTAAAAGGTAAAAGAATTGGTGTGTGAGCCTGGTTAAAAACATTCTGTTTCCTAATTTAAAAAAAATGTGTTACTTTTATTTTCCTCACTTTTGTCTGATTATCAGAGAAAATGACCTGTGTCAAATGTGCAATTTCAGAATTTTCATACTGACATGTTCAAAACATTTTCTCGGTAGCCTGTCTAGAAGACATAATATGGATAGGAACAAGGAAATATCCACAAATCAAAATTGTATAGATATAATTCAAAATTTGTTCAAAATGCATGTAAGTTGTCAAATCATTTTTAAGAGTGAAATGTCAAATAGAAGTAGTGTATGGGATAAAAGCTGTAACATGGGTTTACTGTCACCAGCAAACATTACAGTGTAAAGGGGTGAGATATGCAAATGTTATGTAACCATTTCCTGTATTGTTTCAACTGGTCCGTGATGGATTAACATTTATGACCATGACTAGGGGTAGCCAGATACTGACTTAACCCTTTACTATACAAACCCTAGATCTAGTTTCCAATACCCAAAGAAAGAGTGTTTGAAAAACAGTGTGGGAAGAAAATGATGTTTGCTGTTCAAAGAATGATTATTATCCCTTGAAAGTTTACATCATTTGAACAATATCGACTTTGTTATTTGCAAAATTTATGTTATGAATTTGGATGAATTTATAATTTTGTTAAATGTTGAAATCATTTGGAAAAGGGAGAAAACATAGCAATTTCTCCTTTGTCCAGAATGAAGCGATAATGTAGAAAAGGGTAAAATAGTACGAATAACAATTCATGTATTCCATTTTCTAGAAAAAAAAAGAAATTACCTACTTCATGTTGGATTTTCGTTTGGAAATTGCCGTTGCGGAATATCTGTCTTTTGGAGTTTCGGTTCAAGGCCTATCTCCTTTCGACTCGGAGTTTAGAATAATGTTGGCACTGCGTCAGGTTTTAACTGCAGCCTAAAATTCCTATAACCAACTTCTTTTGCGAGTTTTGGACTTATTAAGAACTGTATTTCAGACACAATTTGGAATGAACCGATGGCAAAAAATATGTTGCTACTGTCCGGCCCCGGTTTAAACGTTGAATCCATAGTTTCCTCCTTTTTAATTCCTTCGGAAATTTGAACATACTAATTCTATGAGTTCCTGAATCGACGTTGCAGCCATAGGCTGCACAATTTACCATTTTTTCGGCTTAATTCTCAGTTAATACTCAGATATCTGCATACAATCATCCGCGTTCCTACTTAATGTCTACTGACGGTAAACCCAGACTCACTTGACAATGACGTCACACATTCACGGGAGATAAGCGAATCAGGGGAAGTAAGCCATGTACCATTTTTAGGGCCGTATATCAGCGTGACAATTTGGCCGTGGTTTATGGCATGTTACAGTGTGGTATTTATGAAAAATGGCGGACACATGTTTAACTGACATCATTTGCAGCTGATTAAAGGAAAAAAACAGTATGGTCAAAGTATTTTAGGATTTGCCCTTTAACTTTTTCCCATAGGTATATTTCGTTTTTTTATTTTTCCAGATAATGACAGGATGTTCTAGTATTCAATTTTGAAGAGGACACATCTGTATTTGATGACTTAGAAGTACACAGTCACAGTGTGACAGAAGCATTAACACTTACAAGACCCTTACAGAGTAAAATTTTACAATGTCGTGTGAATCAGGTAACATCTCTTATCATTGTTGACTCTCTACCAGACAATAAAACTTTAGACTTGTCCAAAATGTGGCTCATTTGGAGGGACTTGTCTTTTAAAGGGTAGAGAACATTGTGGGAAAAGGAGAAGATGCTCATGAGGGAAAAATAGAAAATGTTGGTTACCAGTTTTGCTTCCTTTTCCTACAAGGTTTTCAAAAGTTGTCTTACTCAGAGTTGTTAAAACTCAGGATTTTTGGTAAAGTGTTGACTCATTACCCCCTGAACCTAATTTACCTCAGAAAACTTGTAATAAAAAAGGTTAGCTCTGAAGTCCCTCGGCCTGAGCCATTTTGCCAAACATACCTTTTTTCAAATCTCTTCTGAGATATGATTGTCTCAAATTATTAAGAGAATCATTCTAACAAATTGGACTGAAAACATGGCCTCTAGAGTGTATACAAGCTTTTCTGTAGTATTTGTTTCAGTTACATACTTTTTAGCCAAACATAGCCTATTTTCAAACTTGTGCAGATATCACCACAACAAATATTCTGACCACCTTTCATAAGTAATGGAAAGAAAATGTGGCTGGCCTCCAGATGCATTATACCAAGCAAGTCATCACATCATTTTGGATCCATAAGATCCATTTAGCGTGAGAATTGGCTGAATCAATAGGAAGAATGGTCCTTAGAGATGCAGAAAATGCTCAAAAAGCAAAAAGTTTCTACCCATGTCAGCTTTAAAGAATTGCGCAGGTGGACATACGTTGAAATTTTTTGCAGATGCATTAAACTCCCTTATTCCCTTCAGTGATGGCATTTCCATTGTCCATCTCTCTGTGTATATATGCATTTTTTATGCCCAGCCAGTTAGTTCAGTGGTTAGCATATCTGACTCTTGAATTATTGATTGCGGGTTTGTTACATGGTTGAGGCAAGTTTTCTTTCCGGCAATTTTTCACCTGTTACCTCTGCTGCATGTGAGAAAAGTAGTCAGTAGCTTGGAAAGAAAGTTAAGTCAGCACTGGTGTGAGAAAACTAGGAAACACATGTATGTGTTGCAAAGGTGCAATGACTGCCATGATATGACCTAAGCTATTAAAACGGATGTAAAAGCATAGTATTTGTTTGTACACATGGTAGATACGAAATTTATAGCTGGATTTTCATGGAGTTGTCAAGTATGTTATTGATTGTCAACAATTTGAATTCTACTTAATTATTTTGTAGAATGATTTTTTCCTCAACCAAATTTAAGGCGATTGAAGGCAAAACATCAAATCTAGGTCAAATCTAGGTCAAGTGACAATTTCTGTCTTTGATAGGGTTGAAAACATTGAGGGAAATGCTATGCTGTTAAAACTCATTAAACTCAAATAAATAGTTTATTTTTTCTTTCCACATAAAAGATAACAATTTGTGGTTAGATTTTCATTGAGTTTGTCAAGTATGTTGATTAACTGTCAATAATTTGAATTCTAGAGAATTATTTTGTGCACTAATGGTTATTGTGAGTTGAACTAATAAGATGTTAACCCTTAACTCTTTCCCATGTGACTAAATTTGAGACTCTGCCAAATCGTGAACATTTACAAAAGACAAATGTACCTCAGACAATACAAGAGTACTGCATACGGGTGCCAACGCTCGGCTGCAATTGCTTGACTTTTAGTGAAAACTATGAGTAAAAGAGGGGCAATAACTGTCAAAAATATTTTGATAATTACCTGCCCCTGTTGTATGAGTTTCCCTTTTTGATAGTTAGCAACTTGTCCAAGTATGAAGTAATAATAGAAATATTACAAAATGTCAAAGTTTTTATGAAAATTCCAAGTCTAAAAGGAGCATACATGTGGCAAAATATTTTGATGGTTATGTGCCCCTGTTGTATGAATTCCCTTTGTGAAAGTGAACAATTTGTCCAAATTTGAAGTAAATATCTTCAGTTATAATAGAGATATTACAATATGTCAAAGTTTTTGTGAGAATTCGAAGACAAAAAAAGTGGTATAAATGAGTTCAAATATTTTGATGGTTACCTGCCCCTGTAGTATGAGTTCCTCTTTCACTACATAACAACTTGTCCAAGTATGAAGTAGATATCTTCAGTAATTACAGAGATATTACAAAATGTCAAAGTTTTCACAAGATGGTGATGCAGATGGTGCCAGGACTATGACAATGGCTCATCATTTTCTGTGAATACAGCCAAGCTAAAAATCATGCGTGAAAAGGCTGGAAAAGATTGTTGGAGAAGGAGAAAATGCTGGTTACCAGCATTTTATCCTTTTACCACAATGTTTTCCTAAGCTTTCTTTTACAGGGTCATGCCTCTAAATTATAATTTTTTTTACCTAGACTAAATCAAAGGCATCTGAAGGCAAAAAGTCAGATCTAGCTCAAACAATGATTTTAGTCTTTGATAGGATGGAAAACATTGCAGGAAAAGTAGAAAATGCTGGCCTTGTCCACTTTTCTGAGATTTTTGTGGCAAAAATATTATTGAAAGTCAAATTATGTGTCTCTTCTAGACTGAAAAGTGTCTGTTGAGTTGTTCACAGTGGTAGAGATTGATTAGGGCTGACTATTAAGTGTAAACATAATTTTTTTCATGCTGTTTCTATCAGGACAACCGTTATCAAAATGCCATTACTATGGAAGGTGCAATATTGTAATGCATTATAATTCTATCAAAGATTAATTTTCTAGGGTTCTTTATTCAGTATTAGAAAAGACAATAATTATCATTCTGTAATATTTACCAAGAAACCATGTTCTGTCTCTCTGTTCAAAAGAATGGCACCAAAAACTTGCCTTTTCAGCTTTCAAACATGGGAGAAAAAATATCTGATGATTACATTTAACTCTGAAGTTTTTATAAACACTGAAGTTTTTATATTCTAAATGAGTAATAAAAAGTGTACCTAAAATTTTGCCATATATGCATGGATTGAAAGTGACATGAAAAATTAATGTTATGTTTATATTTTTCCTGTTTAACTGAAATCCCATTTTATATAAGCTCCACTGGCCCAAGGCCAGCGGCCTTATGTCATGGCCTGGTGTCCGTCATGTGTCTCTGTGTGTGTGTGTGTGTGTGTGTGTGTGTGTGTGTGTGTGTGTGTTAACTTTTATTTTAAACATCTTCTTCTCTGAAACTACCAATCTAATTTTGATGAAACTTCACAGAAATGATCCTGCTATGGTCCTCTTCAGAATTTATAGAAAAAATTTGATTCCTTCAAAATCTCTGATTGCCATGGCAACAAAACTGAAAAATATTGAAAATCTTTGAAAATCTTCTTGTTTGAAACAATAAAGCCTAGGGCTACCAAATTTAGCATGTAGCTTTATCTAGTAGACCTCTACCAAATTCTTCAAATCATAGCCCTGGGGTCAAATTAAGCCCAGCCCAGGGGGGTCACAAAGTTTACATGGGCTTATATAGGGAAAACTTTAAAATTCTTCTGGTCCCTAGCCATAGGGCCTACTAACTTAGCCATGTAGCTTTAATCAAGAGGGCATCTACCAAGAGTGCCCAAAATTATAGCCTTGGGGTCAAATTTGGCCCTGCCCCGGGGGTCACAAGTTTTACTTGGGCTTATATAGGGAAACTTTAAAAATATTTTTGTACGTAGACATAAGGCCAAGGGCTTCCAAATTTTGCATGTAGCTTTATCTAGTGGACCTGTATTAAGTTTCTTCAAATTATAGCCCTGGGGTCAAATTTGGCCCTGGGGGTCACAAGTTTTACATGAGCTTAAATAGGGAAAACTTTAAAATTCTTCTGGTACCTAGCCATAGGGCCTGGGGCTACCAAATTTTGCATGTAGCTTTATCTAGTGGGCCTCAACCAAGAGGGCCATAATTATAACCTTGGGGTCAATTTTGGCCCCACCCTAGGGGTTTTACATGGGCTTTTATAGTGAAAACTCTACAGATCTTCTTTTTACTAACCATAAGACCTAGGGCTGCTTAATTTAGCCCTGTATTAGGGATCTCATTTTTTTAGGGCCTTTTTGTTTATAACCACACCTTCTGGACCTGTATTATTTGGTATGGGGCTTCATCTTGTGGACCTCCACCACGAGTCAAGTAATTGTAGCATTGTGGCCAAAAATGGCTTTTCCCGGGGGTCATAACTTTCTCATAGGATTTTATGGAAAAGATTTTGTATGTCTTATGTATATACTATAGCCCCTTTTAATGATTATTATATCTGTAACGCAAGCCACTCATGGATTATTACATGTACATACTACAGGCCCCTGTTAACAATTTAAATATAAATCAAGCCACTCATTATTACATGTATATCCTATAGCCTCTTTTTAACGATTAAAATGTCTATAACTCAAGCCATTCATTGATTATTACACGTATATACCCTAGCCCCCTTTTAATCATTAAAATATGTGTTGACTGAAATATCTGTAATGGAAACTACTCATATATAATTACATGTATATACTTTTGCCACTTTTAATGCTTAAAATGTCTATAACTGAACCCACTCATGGATGTTAAGATGTAAATATTATAGCTCCTTTCAACAATTAAAAAGTATATAACTGAATCAGCTCATAGATAATAACATTTCAAATAATAACCCACTCAATGATAATTATAAACTATTGCTCCTTTCAAGAATTAAAATATCCATAAATGAACACACTTATTGATATTTTTATTCTATTGCCCCTGTTAACGATTAAAGTATTACTGAACACATTCATTTATAATCATATACTCTTATACCTTTAAACAATTAAAATATCCATGACTGCACACACTCAAAGATAATTATTGATACCAACAAAGCCAATACTCAAATCCTGAGTTACTTTGCGATCAGTAGCTTTGTCTTTTTTTTTATGAGATATAATATCATTTCATCACACTGTTGATGCTATTTCACATAATTAATATGTAGTTGTGCATAGAGTCAACCTGTCCCTATGCCATGAGTTTTGCAGTATGTAGTCCTTCATATATTAAATGTTACGTTTGATTTGCTGCTCCTCTCTTCTTAAATCCCTTGGCCATTTTCCATGAAATTTTACAGGAGTTTACAGTCGATAACTGATTGTGCATAGTGTCAGCATATCCCTTTGTAATGAATATTTGCAGAGTTATGGCCCTTTCTATGCTACATTTGATTTTTCAGCTCTTTTTTTCTCACGACTTTGCTTATTGTTGATGAAATTGTAAAGGAGTCGGTTGTCCTTAGTGTCATCATGTCCCTTTTTAGTTAATAAATGCAGTGTTATGGGCATTTTTAAATGCTATTTTATTAATTTTGTAAGCACTTTTCCTCATTTTCATACAATTATTTAGGAGTCATCAGTAAGACATCGAGCTGTGCTTAGTGTCAGCATGTCCTTTTTCAGTGAACACTGGCAGAGTTATGTCTCTTGTTGAATTATATGCTATGTTGGATTGTATTAAATTTAGTATGACTCTCAATTTAACTGATAAGTATAACAGTCCCTATGGCCAAGGTCAGCTATCCTAAAATTGAATAGGGCCAAGGTTTCTCATTAAATTTTGTGAAGAATAGACTACCATTAGTGCTGGTCATGGTTAGAACAATTACAGGAAAGATAAAATATGTGCTTCTCATTGTTTTGGTCTAGGAATAATTCTTTATAAGAGCATGTGCTGTACTATTACTGGTAGAATGCAACTAAAGAAACAAGTATAAAGATATAATGAGGGCCAATTTCAGCTACCCTATTACTGGAAATAGTCTAGTTTTTATTCAGAAATTGTGGGAAAAGTTAGATTCCCGCCAGTACAGATCATGGTTAGAAAAATGACGTCAGGTAAGATATTTTATATGTGCTACTTACTGGTTTGGGTCCAGGAAAATTTCTTCAAAGAGTATGTGTTTTACATAAAATGTTAGTGATAGCAGCCATGGAAACAAGTATTAGATTATAATAAAGGCCAATGTCACCTACACCTATACTGATTAGGGTCTTTGTTTTATCCATTAACTTTGGAAAGAGTTTTATTCCCACTGGTTAATGGAAGGTCATGGTTACAACAATTACAGGCAATATAATTATTTGTGTGTCTTATTGATGTGGTTCAGCTACAATTTTAAGAGCATGTGCTGCACAATTATTGGTAGAAAACAACCATGGAGACAAGTATAAAGATACAATGTGGGCCAATGTCAGCTACCCTATTACTGGAAACAGTCAAAGCTTTATCCATAAATTGTGGGAAATGTTGTATTCCCAATAGTACCGATCATGTTTAGAAAAATTAAAGGCAAGATTTTTCATTTGTGCTACTTACTGGTTTGGGTCCAAGAAAATCTCTCCATAGAGTATTTGTTTTCCATTAAATGGTAGAACATGCAACCATGGAGACAAGTATATGGCGATAATAAGGGCAGATGTCTGCTACCTTTATACTGTTTAGGACCAAAGTTTTACCCATTAACTTTCAGAAGAGTTTTATTCCCCACTTGTATAATGGAAGGTCATGGAAAGAACAATTACAGGCGATATGTTAATATGTGTTACTTACTGGATTGGATCTAGGAAAATTTCCTCCTATAGCACAAGTTTTTCATGGGTTGGTAGAACTTGCAACTGTGAAGATAGTATAAGGTTATTATAAGGGCCAATGTCAGCTACCCTTATACTGGTTAGGGTCCACATTCTATCAATAATCTTTGAAAAGGTTAGATTACCACTAGTACATCTGCCTTTCATGGTTAGAATAATAAAAAAAGCAAGATATTTTATGTGCTACTACTGGTTTGGGTCTTGGAAAAATTCTTCATAAAGAACTTGACATTGTGCTTTACATTAAATGGTAGAACTTGCAACCATAAGGACAAGTATTAGGTTCTGAACAAGGGCCAATGTCAGCTACTCTAATACTGGTTATGGTAAAGGTTTTATCCATAAATATTGGAAAAGGCTGGATTCTTATTATCATAGGTCATGGTTACAACAATTAAATCCAAGTTTTTATATATATGAGCTGCTCACTGGTTTGGATCTAGGAAAATTTCTTCATAAAGCATGTGTTTCACATTAAATGGTAGAGATTGCAATCATGGAGACAACTATAGGTTTATAACAAGGGCCAATGTCAGCTACCCATATATTGAAAAGGGTTCAGTTTTATCCAGAAATTTCTGGAAGATTCAATTCTCATTGATATAGGTCATGGCTAGAACAATAACACTTACAAGCAGAATGTTTTATATGAACTACTCACTGGTTTCAAACCTTGAACAATCCTTCATAGTGCATGTGCTTTACATTAAAAGGTAGAATTCGCAACCAATTGAAATAAGTATAAGGATATTAAGAGAATAGATACGAGCAAGATGTTTTATATGAACTACTCACTGGTTTCAAACCTTGAACAATCCTTCATAGTGCATGTGCTTTACATTAAAAGGTAGAATTCGCAACCAATTGAAATAAGTATAAGGATATTAAGAGAATAGATACGAGCAAGATGTTTTATATGAACTACTCACTGGTTTCAAACCTTGAACAATCCTTCATAGTACATGTGCTTTACATTAAAAGGTAGAATTTGCAACCATTTGAAATAAGTATAAGGATATTAAGAGAATAGATACGAGCAAGATGTTTTATATGAACTACTCACTGGTTTCAAACCTTGAACAATCCTTCATAGTACATGTGCTTTACATTAAAAGGTAGAATTTGCAACCAATTGAAATAAGTATAAGGATATTAAGAGAATAGATACGAGCAAGATGTTTTATATGAACTACTCACTGGTTTCAAACCTTGAACAGTCCTTCATAGTACATGTGCTTTACATTAAAAGGTAGAATTCGCAACCAATTGAAATAAGTATAAGGATATTAAGAGAATAGATATGAGACTTAATGTTATATCTATATATTTTGGGAAGAGTTCTATACACACTAGGACAGGTCATGGTAAGAACAGTTTCAGTTAAAGAGGCCCTGATACTCATTTTCAGCCAGTTTTAGCTAATTTTGTCTTTATTTTATCAAACTATAGTCATTCTCATATCTTCATGCCAAATATTGCGCCTCATGGTTGCAAGGTTGCTTAGATTACGGTCGATAGAAAATGCATTTCGCTGAGTTGCGGCCTTTCATGTAAACAGACTCGTCGTTTCCGGTTTTTGAATCGAAGATTTAGATATGTCCGTTATACACTCGGGTAGATTCGTATGATGACCATGCATTCTGTCACGTGACTATATTTGACCTTCGCCCTGTGTCTAATGAGGTAAACGAAGGAAAATGGAGGCTTCTCTGTTGCAGCCTCAATTTTCAGACGGAGGTCGCGGCCTATATATGCAAATTACACCGTATCCGACTCTAGGCGGAAACCAACAATAAATTTCCGTGACGCACCGCCATTGTTTACAGCTCCGATCGTCAGCCAGTTTTCTTCTGACCAATGTTCGGTTTCTAATACAAATCTCCGTGTTTCTTTTTTTCAAGTACACCATATATGTCAGTAATTTATCCATGTTTACACAAAGGACTGATTTCTGTACCATTCTAAATTGTTTGAAATTTAACAGCGTTTTTGCTCACCGGCTTTAGATGGGCATCTTTAAGATATTTTATATGAGCCTCTGACTGGTTGGGTCCAGGAAAATTTCCTCATGGAGCATGTTTTTTAGATTAAATGGTAAAACTTTCTACCATAAAGAGTTGGAGACATGTATTTGGTTATGACAAGGGCCTAAGTAAGCTACCCAAATACTAGTTTGGGTTTAGGTTTTTTATCCATAAATTTTCAAAAAAGTTAAATTCTCACTAGTATAGGTCTTAGTTAAAAAGGTAAAGGAAAAATATTTATATGACCTAGTTACTTTTTTTTGGTCCATGAAATTTCTTCATAGAGCATTGTGTTTTACATTTATTACACTTATTGGTGGAACTTGCAACCATGGAAGCAAGAATTAGGTTATAACAAGGGCCAATGACAGCTATCCTAATACTGATAATGGTCTATGCTTTTATCCACTATATTTGGGAAGAGATCAATTCTTATGGCTAGAACAATTACAGGCAAGATGTTTTATATGGGCTACTTACTGGTTTGAAAACAGGAAACATTCATTATACAACATGTGCTTTACATTAAATGGTAGAACTTGCAACCATGGAGACAAGTATTAGGTTACTGGCCAATGTCAGCTACCTTAATACTGGTAAGGGTCTATGTTTTTGTCCATTAACTTTTGGAACAGTTCATTTCCACTAGTATAATGGTTGATCATGGATAGAACAATTACAGGCAATATATTTTATATGTGCTACTTACTGGTTTGGGTCAAGGAAAAATTCATCAAAGGGCATGTGCTTTACAAAAATTAGGTTATAGTAAAGGGCAATGTCAGCTACCCTTATACTGGTTAGGGTCTGTTTTTTTTTTTCTGTTAAATTTTGGAAGAGTTCAATTCCACTAGTATAATGGTAAGTCATGGAAAGAACAATTAGTACTTGCAATTATGTAACTTGCAATCATAGAGGCAAGTGTAAGGTTATAATGAGGGCCAATGTCAGCTACCCTAATACTGTTTATGGTCTAGGTTTTATCCGTAAATTTTTAAAATGTTAGATTCTCACTAGCATAGGTCATGTCTAGAACAATTACAAGCGTTATATTTTATATGTGAGACTTACTTGTTTTGGTCAAGTAAAAATTCTTCATAGAGCACATGTTTTACATAAATTGGTAGAACTCAGAACCATGGTGACAAGTACTGGGTTATAATAAAGGCCAATTTCAGCTACCCTAATACTTGTAAGGGTCAATATTTTATTCATTAATCTTTGTAACGGTTAGATTCCCATGAGTATACAAGTTGTTCATTGTTAGAACAATTACAATCAAGATCTTTATTACCGTATATGCTCGACTATAAGACGCCTTCGCTTATAAGACGCTCCCCCAACTTTGCGATTCAAAATCAGGGATTTCATTGATGACCTCCTATAAGACGCATGTAGACTTCACACTAACCATAAGAATGCTAAAATTGTGATTATTCAGCTGGAAATATACTACGCAGATATTACGATCTATCGTCCGGTGTCAAAGTTGCATCATTCCAAAAATGAATCGCCTGTATCTTAGCTGATCATACATTGATTCAGCTCTAATTCCTTTTTGAAATGGGAAAAAGAAAAGCGTGATGAAAGTCAAATCACTCACATTTTTTGTTAAAATAATCCTTTCGACGGTTTGTTTGCTCATACTGTTAATTTATCAATGGGTATACCATACAGAATTTACTTGCCGACAGGAAGAGTTAAATCAAAGGACTAAAGTGCTCAACTGTATTACGCTCAGTACAATGTAATGTAACTCTTTACCAAACGAAAGAAATTTGGACCGGTCCAAATTGAAAGGATTTGAAAATTTAAAAAAGTACAGGACTCAGAAACAGAATTTTCTTTCATCAGCATTTCCGCCGTTCTACACATTGTGTTGTAAAAGTCTTTTTCTTTCAAGTTGTAAATACCACAAATTATTTGGTAAAGGGTTAAATATCTATATGGCGAGGATACTTTCTGGCCATAAATGATGAGTCATCACAAAAGAGAATTGGAGTGTAATGCTTGCTAATTCAAATCTAAATTATATAATCGGCAATTATCTTCGATAATTTTAGGCTGTGTTAACGCTTTACCAAACAATCTCGAGTTTTCATGACTGAGAAAAAAGCCTTCTGAAAACATTGTGGGAAAAGCAGAAATGATGGTAACCAGCATTTCCCCTTTTCCTACAATGTTTTCTACCCTCCCAGAGCAAGTTTTAATCTTTGAACCATGTTAATTTTTTCGTCTGCAAATCCTTCAGTTTGGACCAGTCTAAGATTATGTCGTTTGGTAAAGTGTTAACTAAAGTCTGCTGTAACCTGCACTAATTTATCGATCGCTGGCCTGGGTAGTTTAACCTGTAAAAGTTTGACATCTTGCTGTAAATCTTCTAAAAATAGGTGTGTACTGTGTTGGAAAATACAGACTACAGTCGCAATCCTTTACCTTCTTACCTCGACGATAAACTAATAAAGGCTTCATGATTTTTATTTAGATCTGAATTGCACTGTGGAAATCTTTACCTCACTTAGGTTACTTGTCTTATTACATCATTCTAAGTCGTCACAATGCCAAAACTTATCAATTATTTAAAAGCATTTGATTTTTGAAAAGAGTACTGATTCATCTTTGAATTTTAGAATTGTTGAAACGGTCAACCAGTAGACCATACTTTTATCTGTACTACAGTGAACTAGTGGGCCGTATATAAACTGACTAAAACTGAAACAGTAAGAAGAATAAATCAGAGTCGAATAAATTTTAATCTAAACTTAATAGATCTAGTAAAACACGAAAACTGAGTGTTCTAAACTTTTATTTCTTCACACAATGGGTGATAATAACAACTATTACTTCGTCATTTCTAGCTTTACATCCGTGTGACTCGTTTGTGTGGTTTTTTCCTTTGTGCTGATCGGCAGGTAAGTACGTTCTCCAGATGGAGTTTCACAATGTCCTTTGATTGTGCGCTTATAAGACGCTCCCCCTACTTTAAGCTCAAAATTCTAGGGAAAAAAATGTGTCTTATAGTCGAGCATATACGGTAGGTGCTACTTACTGGTTTGGGTCAAGGAAAAATTCTTGATACAGCATGTACTTTACACTAAATAGTGGAAGTTGAAACCATGGAGGAATGGTACTTGTTATTATTTAACTTGCAGTCATAAAGGCAAGTGTAAGGTTAATACAAGGACCACTGTCAGCTACCCTAATACTGGTTATGGTCCAGGTTTTTATCCATAAATTTTGAAAAAAATTGAAACTCACTATTAAAGGTCATATGTAGAACAATTAAATGCAAGATATTATGGGTTTAGCTATAGGGGAGGTGGAGGCCATTGTATCTCCCTGAATTATGACAAGAAAAACCAACAACAATATTTAAGATACAAAAGGTAATACAATGACAATTGATAGTAAAAAAGGTGGTAAGGGTTTGGCTGTAGGGGCAGACAGAGGCTATAATATCTCCCTGATTTACAAGAAAAACCAACAATAAAACTCAAGATACAAAGAGTAAAACAATGACAATTGGTAGTGAAAAAATGTGGTAAAGGTTTAGCTGTAGGGGAGAATGAGGCAGTTGTATCTCCCTGAATTATGACAAGAAAAACAAACAACAAAATTTAGAATACAAATAGTAAAACAATTTCAATTGGTAGTGAAAAAAGGTGGTAAGTGTTTGGCTGTACGGCAGGAGGAGGTCATAATATCTCCCTGAATTATGACAAGAAAAACAAACAACAAAATTTAAAAAAACAAATATTAATACAATGACATTTGGTAGGAAAAAAGGTGCTAAGGGTTTGGCTGTAGGGGAGGAGGAGGCCATAATATTTCCCTTAATTATTAGAAGAGAAGCAAACGACAAAATTTAGAGTACAAATAGTAATACAATGACAGTTGGTGGTAAATAAAGGTGGTAAGAGTTTGGCTGCAGGGAGGAGGATGAGGCCAATATCTCCCTGAATTATGACAAGAAAATAGAACAACAAAATATAAAAAACAAATAGTAATACAAAGCCAATTGGTAGTGAAAAAAGGTGGTAAGGGTTTGGCTGTAGGGGAGGAGGAGGCCATTATATTTCCCTGAATTATGACATGTATTTGATTTTAAGCACTCATCCAACACGTTACAGTATAAATGGTTGGCAGTGGAGAAGGAGGAGGCCAAGAGATGTCATTGCAAAATAGAAAAAAAAAGGAAATTTGGTTTTAGTCAGGGAAAAGTCAGGGAAATTTGCTTTAATCCAATTGTGGACACCCTGGGAAGGTTTCATGGTTATTGCATAGATAGGTTGTTCCATTTTGGTCATTTTTTTTTTCTGATTGGACTTCATTCTGGTCATTTCTTACACATTTAGTCAATTTAACTCTTTACTAAACAGTAACAATACAGACTTGACAAAATTGAAAGCATTTGCAGAGGACAAAAATAAATGATACTCAGATGATGGAAGGATAGAAAACAATGTAACATTGTAAAAGGAGAAAATGCTGGCTATGAGCATTTTTTTCTTTTTTTTTTTCACAACTTTTTGAGTCTTCTTCCTTAGGTTTGTTATAGCTCAGGATCTCTAGGTAAAGGGGTAATTATCATTCCTGTCATGTTCTCCCCGCTGTTAATTTTGTACCCATTTTGGTAGTTTTGTGCCTTTAATTACTTATTTCAAACTGAATTTTTAGTGCTTAAAACAGAGGATTAGAAAATCAAAGTTGAATTTTTAGTTTGTCATCTCTTAGTTATTGATCAATGTGGAATTTCAGGTTATGTATGTACATATTTATGTTATCATTATGACAACTTTGTAAAATTTTTACATACTGATATCACATATCATAAGCTTTTGATTATTTCCACAATTGTAAGACTGAGATATGATAAAGGACAACTCTACCTGACTTGTAGGGTTTGGGCCTGTCTGTAATACCCAACCCTGTTTGTGTCATCTGGCAAAAGATATCTCCTCAAACCTTGGTTATCCATACTTGCCTGTGTAAGACACAGGAATATGTTATCTGTCACCCAGCCTATGTGAAATTGTATATGTGAGGTCTTAATGTTTGCACTCACCAAAGAAAACTTTTGTTAACCATAATTGCCTGGGTATGACAAAGGTATATGTTATCTGTCAGCGAGAATATGTGAAATAACATATGTGAGATTATAGTGCTTGCATGTACAAAGAGAAAACATGACTTTTAGGAGTTGTTGTGATTGTGTGGTTCCCATGCATGCTATACAGACAAAAACAATGACAGGCTACCACCAATGCTAATGTGTATATTTCAGTGCTAGAATTATAAATTTTGATAGGACGTGATATTCATAATTTGATGAGAATAAGTGGTCCTCAGCAAGGTTTGAGATGTATATTTGTTACTCCATAAAAACTATCTGTTGTTACTCCTTAAGAAGCTATATTCCCATGTTGCAGACAGTGTACAGGGGTTGTCCCATTGAATCATAGACACTTGATATAAAAAGATTTCTTAATGTCGGATTGCAATAATTTTACAAGTAAATATATTTTAGAGCAGTGATGTGCTATATTTTAGAGCAGTGATGTGCTATTTCTAAAGAGCATAAGCTTACTGTTACATGCAGTTGTTAACTTCACAATGTGCACTGGTTGGCAATTTGTGATATATTTCAAAATTGTTTAAGTTAATGACTATACTTTATATCTTAATGATGTTTTCAGGGTTGCATCTAGAGTGCTGGATTGCCGAAATCCCGCATCAAAATAAAAAATCCCGCGAAAACGAAATTTGTTTGCGCACCAAATCCCGCACTAAAACGAACTAGCCCGCAAAAATTGCATGATCGTGCGCACCATAATCGGGGAAAAAGAGAGAAAAAAACGACTTGGGAGGAATAAAATGTAACAAAATTTGCATGGTCACCCAAATAATCATTTGAAACTTAAAACCGTAAACTTAAATTGTAGATTGTCGGGTTATTTTTATCATATCAATAGACCTTTGCCGTCTGTGTTATGCAGATGAAAAGCCTCACTGCAGGGCCCACGCTGTCGATCACTGAATGCGACAATTTAGGAAAAATGTGTCCAAAAATGACGCACTGGCACCTGCTGGCAACAAGTGATGTCTTAAGGCTACAAAATTCTTGAAAGAAAATAACTCTTGTCATAAACAGTGAGTATTAAATATGACGGACCACATGTCACCGTTTACCACAACCTAACAAGTTGGCGTGTAATGAAAAGCGAGATGATGATGTCAATCCACTGATCTAGGGTGAAATGACATGTTTTGAAGTAACCTACAACCCTTATTGACAAATTCTTGCAATATCATGTGGAAATACCTTTTAAAAAAAATTAATTGACATGAAAAAAGATCGATGCAAAAAACCGCGAAAACCCATGATACAAAATGTCTATTTGACATCTTCTGATTAGAGGCACTTCAGACTGTCTTTTCAGCTTTGGTAGTGAATTTAAGCAGTAAATTTACATAAATATATGTATGAAACAATAGATGGACGCTAAAATCTCAGTCTAACACTGAGGTAAAAATTTCGTTGAATTTATGAAATGAAAATGTTGAACAACGTAGGATAGAAGGGTAGGATGGGGATTAGTCTACTTGTCTTACAGTGATTATACTGTAACAAGTGTTAAAGAAGAAGTTTTAAGACATTCATCTTAACAAAGAAGACTAGAATATAATAACCCTTTAATTGATATAATCATTTTTATTTTTCCAAAGACAAAAACAAATAATACATTAACCCTTTACCACATTATCGGAACCACCATGAAATTTGTCCCCCCCCTCTTTACAGTTGAAAGGGGGGACATGCCCCCCTTTTTCTGAAGATGATGGGGGCCAGCCCCCCTATTTGAAAATTTCTAGATGCAACCCTGTGTTTTCAGCAAATAGTAATCTTAGTTTAATAAAATGATGAATAGAATCTCGTTAAACTGTACCCCTTAGTTTTATTGTTACTCCCATTGTCTATAATTTAATGGGACAGCCCTCATAGATCAAGATCAGGCTGCACAGGGATGCAGTCCCTACTTTGATGTACACTTTGATATTTTGTGAGGTATTCTGGTGAGAGCAGCCTTGAAATTGCTTTAATTATAGCTTTACTACCGATAAACTCACCTGAGCACGAAGTGCTTCATGTGAGCCATTGTGATTGCTTATTGTCCAACAACTGTATGTCTGTTCAACCACAGTTCCAAAAACTCCCCCCCCAGACACTAATGGATGAAAGAAAATTGAATTCAATGTCCAAACTCCTCTGGACATGTCAATCAAAAGTTGATTCAAAATGATTTTAATAATGTGAACAATTTTACTACTTGCGGTGTTGGCATCTGTGTTGGAGGCAGCATTTACATTTACATTTTTATACCCCCGCAAAACGAATGTTTTCAGGGGTATACTGGAATCAGCCTGTCTGTCCGTTTGTCCGTCCGTGTGTCCGTCAGTGTACAAATAATTGCCTGTTTCTGTCAAAGCGCTGGCGGGGGGTATTGAGTCACATTCAGTGACAGCTCTAGTTTTTTTTACATTTAAGATTTTTAAGAGCTTACACTTTCCAAACCATATGGATTTGTTCATATTTGTTACGATGATAGATATACTGGTAGGTTCAAAGTTTCTGTCAGCAGTGCAATGCCCATGATATTAAAGTCCATGTTGTAGACTTTAATACTGTACATCAAAGTTATACTTTCTGTAAGTTTTTTAAGAGCTCATATTTTCCAAACTGAATGATGGATTAGGTTCAAATATGGCTTGATAACAGATACAGGTCCAAAGTTTAATTGAGCCATTCCCTAGCCATGCCCATACTCACTATCTTAAGGTCAAGGTCACCAGTTTCGAAATTTTATGTTGAAGTTTTCTTTTCAATCATTCCATAGGTTTGCTATAACTCTGCATTGTTAGGTTAAGCTTTCTGTTTATTTTTGTCATACCCACTGTTAACTTTGTACATTTTTGGTAGTTTTGTACAGGTCTTCAAATGCTAATCATTTCCAACTGACTTTTGAATTTCATATTGGTCATTAAAAGTTTACTTTAAAATTTTTGAAGAACCCACATCTTCAAAACTGTATGATGACTTTGGTTCATATTTGTGATAGAGGTCCAAAATTTCTTTCAGCAATATACCCCTCCCCACACCTATGATTTCAAAGTCTAGGTCATGGACAATTTTGGAATTTCATGTTTGTTCTAGAGCGTTTATTTTCTCAAGATCAAATGTTAGTTGTTTCATATTTAGTTTGGTGATGGATATTGTTCTTACCCTTGCTATTGAGTTAGTCTTGGGTTTTCTGTTCTAGGCTGGGACCCTGTAGCTGTTTCAGGGCACTGCCCCCCCCCCCCCCCTCCACTGACAAATTAACTTATACAGGCAAACTGTGCTGTATGATGACAGTTATTGTTTATGGTATTCTATGTTCTGCGCTACATATGTATAAAAAACTTTGAAGGTTTTCCTCTCTAGGACCACAAGACCTGGAATGTTGATACTTGATATTTAGCATGATAGGATAGTTGTTAGAGTTCTTCATTATATGTCCCTGGGGTAAAATAATGTCCTGCCATATTGATCACAGGTCAACCATGGAGTAATAAGAGGAAAATGGTAGAAAAAATCTTGCCTGATACCCAAAAACATAGAATGTTGATGTTTGGTATGTGTCTACCACATAGGTTGATCCTTTCTCAAAGTTGTTCATATTGTACCCAAAGATGTTAAAGATTGTCCAGTTACAGGGGTCTCATGTTTTACATCGTGTTCTGTTGGAAGAACTTCAAAATTCTTCCTTTGGTCCTGTAGTTTTTAACATTCTATGAGTTATGTCTGTGAAACTTCACTGTGATATAGATCTTTATATGCATATGATGTGCACTCCTTCATTGACGTAAAACATTGTCATGTAACGTAAACATTGTCATGTACACTGTTACTATAAGCAGGTAGAGTGAAACCTGCAGTTTCTTCAACACCCTTTGAGCTATGTTTGTGGAATTTTAGTTGGCAATAGGTTTTAGCAGGTAGATTATAACTACTATTCATTTACAGCACATTTTACTATTACTTAATGAAGATAGAACAATCAAGATTCAAACTCTGAGCTAGTATGAGTCTTACCTTTTGTCATGCAGTTTTAGCTCTTATTAACCAGGTGAGCGATGTATGACTACCATGTTTTTCTTCCTCAATTTGTCATTTTATTTATATGGCAGGCACTTAAACCCTTCTCTGGTGAAAGCAGCCTTCTATTGGGGCCAAAACAGAGATGCACCTTGGTAATTTGGAACTAAATTGAATCATCTCTAGGGACACAGTCTGTTTTGATCACCTGTGAATGCCAGCAAGTCAACGGTGAGGCACCCACACACCAGTGTGGTGAGATGGGATGACTCTGTCAATCTTTGGAACATCACCGGCGGCAAACCTGCGGTAGTCTGTCACAAACTAGGGCTGAACCTCAGTAGCCTTTGGTCAGAACATGCAATCCAGCTTCTTGAACTGGGACAAAACCAGGTAACATTGGGTCTATGAGAGTGTTACCCCATTTTTTCGGGGAAAATGCCCCCGTTATACCTGCTACTCTTCACCATGAGGAATTCAGACCATTATCATGACCATGAGTGTGAGAATGGGATTTAATTGGAGACTTGGGATGATCCTTAGTAAAGTAGATTTTGAATTTTTTAGAGTCAAGTACAACTTTTAGTTCCTATTGCAGAGTAGATTAAGATCAGACTGCACAGAACATGCAGTCACATTTTTGATGTACACTGTCTGACAGTTTGTGAAGAATGATGGTGAAAGAAACCTTGAAGTCACAATATCTGTGTCTTGTCTATTGGTTTAAGATATCCTTTTCATGTTTGGCAGGCATTTTAACTCTTTCCAAACTATTTGATCATCGAAAGTGAAAGTATTTGCAAATCAAAAATTCCTTGTGATTCCATTGATAAGCTTTGTCTTTCAAAAGGAAGAAAACAATACATAAGCAAATAAAATACTGTCTACTCTCAATTTTTAGCTCTATTGGTCAAAGGCCAGCAGAGCTTACGTCATGGCGTGGTTTTCCTAGTCATTTTGTCCATTTATTTGTTAGTCTTTTTCTTGTTTAATCATTGAAGTCAAAATTTTTTGTCAGATTTTCATGAAAATTATAGAGTTTCTTGATACCATCAACAGCCTAAACCCTATTGATTTTGAAACAAATGTCCCAATTAGGGAAAAGTAACCATAAAAAGTTGCAAATTTACAATTCTTGTTGATGGGATGAGTTCCACATTTTGCGGCTGGATTTTTGTGAAACGTGCACAGTTTCTTTATATCATCATTAGCTTGAACCCTATTGATTATGAAAATAACCTGATGATTAAAAAGGGTAAATTAGCCATTTGAAGTAGAACATTTGCATTTCTTGTTTTCACAATAAAGTCTGCCTTTGTGGTCAGATTTTTGTAAAACTTGCACAGATCAATTGTAATATCAATAGCTTTAACTCTATTGATTTTGAAAAAAATGTGACAATTAGGAAGGGAAAAGTAGCCATTTAAAGTTAAACATTTGTCTTTCTTGCTTACACAATTTAAGACTACATCTGTTTTCAGATTATCTTGAAACTTATTGAAGGTTATTTTTATCATCAACTCAAACCCTAGGAAAAGTAGCCATTTTGAGTTGCATTTCTTGTTTACTTGATTGAGTAGGCAATTTTGATCCAATTGTTTTTAAACTTGCACAGATCAGTTGTATAATCATCAAGGGATTTTACGCTTTTGAAAATGAAGAAAATCCAGCATCATTTAAGGTAAAGCAGCCATTTGGTGACTAAGTCTTGTTTATTCAACAAAGTCCACATTGTTGGTTCATGTAAACTGCATGAAATCCAAAACTTTTGTCATAATGAGCAGCAATCTGACAAGTACTAAATCCTTGTCAGATTTCCAAACAAGTGGTTTCAACAAATTCTACTTTGATTATTTCACTAATTGTTCAATTCTTCATGCCTTCTTATTATGCTGTATTAGTGGATTCAAGCCCAATTACAGGCCGCCCCCCCCCCCCCCCCCCCCCCCCCCCCACGTTTTGTCAGTGTTTTTGTCTTTTTCCTTTTAACATCAATGATTGTATGCTAGAAAATACTAGTAAGCAAACTTACAGCCAGTAGAGCAATTCAGGCCCTCAAGGGCCTCTAGTTTCCTCAACTTCCTTACTTAGGATTTTAAAATCACAAATTATTCTGTAAAGGGTTAACTCTTAACCAAATGACAAAAAAACCTAGACTTGTTTACAGACAAATTGAAATTCTGATGGATTTTTCTTTGCAATGGTAACCAGCATTTTCTTTCCTCACAATTTTTTCAAAGCTTTATTCAGTACAGGATTAAGAGTAAGGAGGCCAAGCTTATACCATTATCCCCACATATTTTTTTGACTACTCTGATTTTTATGCTGCCAGAGAAATGCAGAATAAGTTTGTATCTATTTTACCTAAAATGAAGACAAGATTATAAATAAAAATACATGTAGGCAAATGGAAAAATTACTCAGCTAGAAGAGTTTCCTTTTGTAACGGCAGAGACAGCCAATGGAAACTTTTCTCTATAGTCAAATGTGATTGCTTGTAGTCAATGCATTTGTCCACCCTTAGTTACATAAATTGCCTGTCTTTAGAAACAGATGGGCCAAATGAAAGTAGTGTTTAAACTCAGAG
Source organism: Hippopus hippopus (assembly GCA_946811185.2). Classification (NCBI taxonomy): domain Eukaryota; kingdom Metazoa; phylum Mollusca; class Bivalvia; order Cardiida; family Cardiidae; genus Hippopus; species Hippopus hippopus. Next base: position 18,656,981 of record OX328100.1, on the reverse strand, counting down.
GTAAATTATAAAGAGTTATTCTTATTCAGGACAAAAACCAAGATGGTTCTGGTGCTGAAATTGCAAAAACCTGGGCCCAGTTTCACAAAAAACCTAAACTCTTATTTTGCTCCGGTCCACTAACAGACTCAGTGTCTGACTTAAGTTGACTTGATCATTTCAGTCGAATTTCTTTAACATTTGCAGGCTTTAGAAACATTCTCCAATCCCAAGTTGACTCAATGTTTCAGACTCAGCTTGTCAAAATAATTGACTTAAGTCATTTTAACCCTTTACCAAACGACAAAATTTTGGACTTGTCCAAATTTATCGATAGTATTTGCAGACGACAAAATAAACGTGACTGAAAAATTGAAACTTGACTTTAGAAGAGTAGAAAACATTGTGGGAAAAGGAGAAAATGCTGGTTACCAGCATTTTCTCCTTTTCCCACAATATTTTCAGAAGGCTTCTTTCTCTGGGTCATAAAAACCAGGGATTGTTTGGTAAAGAGTTAACAGACTTAATTCCATTATTTTGCTGAATTGAGTGAGAAATGTTTCTAAAGTCTGTTAATATGAGTAAAGTGGGTCTCAACTCTCAAGTAACAGACTTAACATAAGCTGGAAATGGGCTCCTTCAACAGACTTGAGCAAAATAAGAGACTTAAGTTTTTGTGTAAAACGGGGCCCAGTTTCATGCAAAAACTAAGGTCTCTTTTTGTACTTATATTCCAGCTTAGGTTGAGTTTATTATTTGAGACACATTTTACTAAGATTTACAGACTTGAGTGACATTCTCAAATCATGAGGTGACACAACATTTCAGGCTCAACTCGGCAAAGTTTTGGACTTAAGTCTCAGCTGATGTAAGTCTTTATTTTGCTCATCTCAGTCTGAAATGTGTCAACGCAGGATTTTAGAATGAAACGACAGCCTGTTAATATTAGTGAAATGTGTCTCAAATACCAAACTTAAGTCAAAAGTTAGGGGATTTGAGTAAAATAAGAGACAAGTTTTTTTTTGTAAAACTGGGCCCTGGTCTTATTGTCAAACTTTACCTAGATAACCAGTATCAGGCTGTAACAAACAGTGTTAAAATGGTTATCATAAGTTGACCTTCGAACTATTTTTTAAGGCAAATTTTCAAACTATTATTTTGTATACATTTCTTTGTGAAAACTTTGAAAATCTTTTTGTCTGTAACACTAGGCATAGAGTTTTGGTATTTGGTATGTATTATCATAAGATGGTCCCTTATCAAATTGGTTCACTTTGATCACTGATGGTCCACCTCCCTATGGTTACAAGTATTACTAATAGTTCCATAGACTGGTAAGAATCAAAATTTCTAAAGAATCTATCAGCTAGAATGATAAATACAAGCCATGTGATCTATCTTGATCTGCAGATCATGCAAAAAATCTTAGAAAAAAAAGTAAAGCAGAAGATCATTGTTTTTGAACAAAAAAAATGGAATTTGTCAGTAGGAAACTTACCTTTCCAGGTTAATTCAGGTGAGCAATCTAGAACCATTGTCATCCTCTTGTTTATAAAAAACTTGACAGTGTCATGAAAAAAAACACGAAAATACATTTCATCTTCTTTTTAACGCCGCTGAAGTCAAACTAGTGAGTTATATCTTCTAAAATCCAAAGGATTTTTGTATTGTGAACAGAAAAGTTGAAATAGACTGTCACCAATGACGGATCAGGGAATTCCAGAAAGCTTGTTGACCTATTAAGGGGCAGATAATTGTAGGAAAGTAATCCCAGCATGATTTATTTGTCTCTATTCAATGCAGATAATTGTAGAAAATTCATTACAACAGCCCTTATCTTTCTCTATCCATAGATTTTTGGGAGGGTAAGATTTCCATCAGAACAAGTCATGGTTTGTACAGTTATAATTCGCAAGATATTTTATACAAGCTTAGACTAGTACTGGCTAAAGTCCAGGATAATGGCAGATTGGCAACTGTCCACAGATGGGGTGAGGATGCTGTCACCAAGGACGGATCAAGGCAAGCTAGAAAAGTTGTCGGTCTATTCAGGGGCAGCTGTGTTCAAGTGTACAGTCAATCTTACACATCTGAGGTATTTCTTCAAAATGAAGAAAGGGAAAATAATTAACAAGTAAATCACCTACTGGGCAGACCATTTTTACAGACCACATCAGTGGACTTTTTTCACCTTCTTATCAAAGATGGTGATTTAAATAAATTTAACATATCACAGAGATCAAGACTAGACTGCAAAAAATGTGTAAAGACCAGTACTAGGCTAGTTATAACCGAATATATTTTTCAGAGGAATTTTTTCCTGGACCTTGAAAAGTAACGAGCTTGTGTGACAAATCTTGCCTAAAATTGTCCTAACCAGGACTTAAAATGGCCTAACTCAAACTCTTCCTTAACTGTATGGATAGAACCTAGACTCTTACCAGTATTAGAGTAGCTGACATTGGCCCTTGTTATAACCTAATACTCATGGAGATAATTTTCAGTCCTACCAAATTGAAATTACATCTTACATGAAGAGTTTTTCCTGGATCCATATCGGTATATGGCTTGCATATTTTTACTTACCATTGCACTTACTGTTTGGATTTTAACTTCAAATAATTTCTTTTTAAACTGGCTGGTGACAATTAATGTACTAGGAGCTTTGATATCCCTGATAGAGAAAATAAAGCTTGAGAGGATGATTTTTTTTACAACAATCTGCCCGTGAAAGATCAGTAACGATTCCGGTTTGTTTTGATCCAACTTAAGAGGCAGTATATCTCCTCTTTTGTGCTGAGAAACCAAAAATCTTGGTCTTTTCACTTAAGGCATAAGACTTCCACTATTCTGTCTCCCGTTGAGTAATCAACTCTGCACTTTTTCTGACTGGAATTTTCCTGATGCTAAACAGAGCAAATAAAAAGTTTTGGAAAGTTTTTGTGAAGTTGATAAAAAAATTTTCTACCTTTTTTTGTTTACAACATGCTTTTAAGATTTTTTACAACTTTACGAACCCCCCTTCCCCCCACACCCGGCTTGGCAAATTTCTTTTTGAGGATTCATTCCTCTCTCACAGCTGACTATTGTTTCAACGATGATTATGTGGGAAAGCAGCCAGTGGCTTGGAAAGAAGATTGTGTGGAGTACTGGTAAAAGAGACTCCAGGAAAGCATGGATAGGTACTCTGGCTGCAGCAATATAACTGAAATAATGTTGAAAAACGGCATCAAACACCATACAATCATAAAGGTTTATTTACAAAATTCATTTATTATTGCACTTTATTGAAGTTATTTTCAAATTTGTGTTTAGAGAGTTAATATGAGAAAAAATTCAAGGAGTGGATTGTTTAGCTGTACAGGCCTAAGGCCAGAAGAGCCAGTGCCAAGGCAAGGTTTCTGTCATCTATCCATCCAACTGTCCATTTATATACATTATATTTGTGATATAGTCAACATTTGCAGTTTGGTCTTTTTAAAAATTATGCACATTGTTCAATTAATCCATAGTGTGAAACCCTTTGAACTTTAAGAAAATCCAACATGTAGGGAAAGTTTGATTTTTTACTCTATAAGGTCTACATTTTTTTTGTTTTTTCGAATATTTCTGCAACTTGCACAGATTATTTGTATTAACTCTTTACCAAACAACATAATTTTAGACACAAGCAAATTGAAAGGATTTGTAGAAAACAAATTGAGCATGGCTCAAATAGTGAAAATTGTCTTTAAAATTGGTACAAAATGTTGTGAAAATGTTGTTTACAAGCATTTTCCCTTTTTCCCTCAGTATTTCAAAGCTACTGTATTTGTTGACTGATTCTTTTGTACAAAACGAAGTCCAAATTATTTGTTTCACTTTTTTTAAAGCTTGATGCTATTGTGTATTACAGTGATTAATAAAGCTCTGTTGAATTTGGACTGATTTCTAAAGATTTGAGGATTTTCCTTGATTATTGCCCTATTTGTCCCTTGCAAGATATGTATTAGGCTGTTTTTATTCTGTTACTCTGACTGGCACGCATTCAGGCCCAGTGCAAACCTGTTTTTTTTATTTTGGCATTAGTGACTAATGGATGTTAGAAAGTAACAGAAATTTCCTGAAATATTGCTTTAAAGGAATCAGAGAATTTTCCCTTATGGCTTGAAGCTGATGATACTGTAGGAAAATTTAGCATAAATTTAACTGCTTCTTTCACTATACAGGTCAGTAATTGCTGGTAGAGCGATTTAGGCCCTCATGGGCCTGTTGTTCCATTTGTTGAACAGTATTTTTATGTATAAGTCTCTCTACATTTAAGGCATAACATATACAAGCTTGATCTTCATTTCTTAAGCAGTGTACAAGTTAGAGTAGTTGGAATTTTCTAAAGGGGGGGGGGTTAATGGTATAAGCTTGACCCTTGAAAGTGCCTGCCCAATAAGAAAAGGACCATTAAAATCAATAGAACAGGCATAGATCATATAATTTCAAGGTTGATTTCATCACAATACCAAACAAAATATCAGGCATTGCACATCACAGATGATACTGCATGCTCTGTGCAGTCTGAACTTGATCTACCATATCTGCAAAATGAACTTTAAGTTGTACTTGGCTCATGATTTTTAGTAACTAGTCTCTTTTATGCGATTCAAGAAAGGTCATATAACACAAATTCAGAATCTACTTTAAGTAAGATCAGCCTAAGTTTCTTGTTAAAGCCCCACTCTCACAATCATCACAGTGTTTACTGGGTTCCTCCCAGTTAAGTGTAGCTGGTAATCAGAGGGTGTTTTCACCCTAGAAATGGGTTAACATTCTCATACACCTGATGTTTCCCTGGTTTTATCCCAGAAAAGAAGATGTATTGTGTGCTGTGACCACAGACTTTCGAGGTTACGCCCCACTTTGGGATGGAATACCAACGGCTTGTCGTCAGTGATGTTCTGAAGATTGCCAGAATTGTCCCATCACACTCCACTTGTGTGATAGTGACATGCCAGTGTCATGCTGTCATCAACAGGTTACCAACACAGGGTATGTTCCTAGAGGTGATTGAACTTGCTGCCAAATCACCAAGGTTTATAGTGATTTTGGTCCTGATAGATAATGCAATTTCAAGGCTATTCTCACAAGAATACCTCACAAAATATATTGTACATCAGAGATTATGCCACTTGGAATATTCTCCTTATGTGGCCTTGGTTTTATCCTTTTACCTTTCAATCCTGTTTTAATGACCCTGAGACAGAGGGTTTATGAAAACACAGTGGAAAAAGGAGAAACCAGCATTTTCTCAAATTTCTAACAATGTTTTCTGCCCAGTCAGTGAAAAATTCCGCTTTTAATACTTTCAGGGCTTTAAGCCTGATCACTGTTGTACGTTCAAATTGTGCACAATTCTATTATTGTGAAAAGTGCAGTCTGATCTTAAATCCATGCTGTCTGTTGCTTCATTCTAGACCAAGATTAGAATAGAAATTACCTTCATTATACCCCCCACAACGAAGTTGATGGGGGTATACTGGAATTGCAATTGCTGTCCGTCCGTCCGTCCGTCCGTCTGCGGAATTTTGCAGAATTTTAAAAAAAGTTTGTGGGAAGGATGACATTGACAATGTTTTGATTTGTCATTTTTTTCTCAGTCGTGGCCCTTGAATTTTATAGTTTTTAGCTCCACTGGCCAAAGGCCAGCGGGCTTATGTCATGGCCTGTTGTCCGTCGTGCGTCCGTCCGTCCGTCCGTGCGTTAACTTTTTTTTAAAACGTCTTCTTCTCTGAAACTACCCATCCAATTTTGATGAAACTTCACAGAAATGATCCTGCCATGGTCCTCTTCAGAATTTATTGAAAGAATTTAATTCCTTCAAAAACTCTGGTTGCCATGGCAACAAAACTGAAAAATTTTGAAAATCTTTGAAAATCTTCTTGTCTGAAACCGTAAGGCCAAGGGCTACCAAATTTGGCATGTAGCTTTATCTAGTGGACCTCTACCAAGTTTCTTCAATTTATAGCCCTGGGGTCAAAATTGGCCCCGCCCCGGGGGTTACAAGTTATACATGGGCTTATTTAAGGAGAACTTTAAAATTCCTCTTCTACCTAGCCATAGGGCCTAGAGCTACCAAATTTGGCATGTAGCTTTATCTAGTGGACCTCTGCCAAGATTGTTCAAATTATAGCCCTGGGGTCAAATTAGGCCCTGCCCGGGGGTAACAAGTTTTACATGGGCTTATATAACAAGTTTTACATGGGCTTATATAGGGAGAACTTTAAAATTCTTCTTTGACCTAGCCATGGGGCCTAGGGTGACCAAATTTGGCATGTAGCTTTATCTAGTGGACCTGTACCAAGGGTGTCCAAATTATAGCCGAGGGTCAAATTTGACTTTGCTCCGGGGGGTAACATGTTTTACATGAGCGGGCTTATATAGGAAAATCTTTCGCATCTAGCTATAAGGGCTAGGGCTATCAAATTTTGCATTTAGCTTTATCTAGGGGGTCTCTATCAAGGGTGCCCAAATTGAGAAAAATTTGAAAATCTTCTTGTTTATAACATTCAAGAACTGAATTGTTTGGTATGAAGCTTTATATTGTGGACCTCCACCAGGATTCAAATAATTATAGCTTTGCGATCAAAATTGGCTTTGCCCATGGATCACAACTTTCTCGTAGGATTAGATAGAAAAATGTTTGCATGTCCTCGTGTTTGAAATCAATTTGCTGAATATTGTAATGTTTGGCTTGTAGTGTTTTTACTTAATAGCCAGTGGAGCGATACAGGGCCATCATGGCCCTCTTGTTAAGTTTTGTTTCCATGCTGGGCCCCCACCACTCGGGGCCTTGGAAATAGGTGGCTGCCTTTGCCTCTGTGGCATATAAATGGTAAGAGTCCCCAGAAACAGAAGAGACCAATAAGGTGCATCACCCTTCTCCACCAGCTCTTTGGTAGAGTTGTCTGTCTGTCAGGGCACCTGTCTTAACGAAGTGGAGGGGAGTATACTGGAATCGCCATGGCTGTCTGTCCGTCTGTCCGTCCGTCTGTAGACACAAATTTGCCCCGCGAAATACTCTAACAGTTTTTCAGGTACTGAACTCAAATTTACACACAGTGTTCTTATATATATGAAGTTGTGCATGTATAATTTTCATGACCCTGGTGCAATTTGTTGACATGTGTACACTAACCCATTCCACCAAAACAGTTTTTTTCTTTTCTTGATTCCATGCAAATTGGCAGACAGGGAGCGATTTTAAGTAACACTATCAAAATGTATTTTTAGCTCACCTGAGCACGAAGTGCTCATGGTGAGCGATTGTGATCGTGCTGTGTCCATCTTGCGTCATGCGTTGTGCGTCGTCCGTCGTCAACTTTTTACCTTGTGTATGCTCTAGAGGCCACATTTTCAGTCCGATACTCATGAAACTTGGTCAGAATGTTTGCCTTGATGATATCTTGGACGACTTTGAAAATGGGCAATGTCGGGTCAAGAACTAGGTCACTAGGTCAAATCTTAGAAAAACCTTGTGTAAGCTCTAGAGGCCACATTTTCTGTCCAATACTCCTGAAAGTTGGTCAGAATGTTTGTCTTAATAATATCTTGGATGAGTTCAAAAATGGGCCATGTAGGGTCAAAAACTAGGTCACCAGGTCAAATCTTAGAAAAACCTTGTGTACGCTCTAGAGGGCATATTTTCAGTCCAATACTCCTGAAAGTTGGTCAGAATGTTTGTCTTGATGATATCTCAGACGAGTTTGAAAATGGGCCATGTCGGGTCAAAAACTAGGTCACCAGGTCAAATCTTAGAAAAACCATGTGTATGCTCTAGAGGCCATATTTTCAGTCCAATACTCTTGAAAGTTGGTCAGAATGTTTGTCTTGATGATATCTCGGACAAGTTTGAAATGGGTTATGTCTGGTCTAAAACTAGGTCACCAGGTCAAATCTTAGAAAAACTTTGTGTAAGCTCTAGAGGCCAGATTTTCAGTCCAATAATCTTGAAATTCAGTCAGAATGTTTGTCTTGATAATTTTTTAAGTATGAAAATGGGTCATGTTGGATAAAAAACTAGGTCACAAGGTCATATCTTGGAAAAACCTTTTGTACTATAATTACAGTCCAATATTCTTTAAACTTTTGTTAGAATGTTTGTCTTGATGATATCTCAAACAAGTTTGAAAGTGGGCTATGTCGGGTCAAAAACTAGGTCACCAGGTCAAAGCTTAGAAAAACCTTGTGTACGCTCTAGAGGCTACATTTTCAGTCCAATACTCTTGAAAGTTGGTCAGAATGTTTGTCTTGATGATATCTCTAATAAATTTGAAAACAGGCAATGTCGGGTCAAAAACTAGGTCATTAGGTCAAATCTTAAAAAAACCTTGTGTATGCTCCAGAAGCCACATTTTCTGTCCAATACTCTTGAAATTTGGTCAGAATGTTTGTCTTGATAATATCTCAGACGAGTTTGAAAGTGGGCCATGTGGGGTCAAAAACTAGGTCACTAGGTCAAATCTTTGAAAAACCTTGTGTACGCTCCAGAAGCCACATTTTCAGTCCAATGCTCTTTAAAGGTGGTCAGAATGTTTGTCATGATGATAGCTTGGATGAGATTGAAAATGGGTCATGTCAGGTCAAAAACTAGGTCACCAGGTCAAATCTTAGAAAAACCTTATGTAAGCTCTAGAGGCCAGATTTTCAGTCCAATAATCTTGAAATTCAGTCAGAATGTTTGTCTTGATAATTTCTTAAGTATGAAAATGGGTCATGTTGGATAAAAAACTAGGTCACAAGGTCATATCTTGGAAAAACCTTTTGTACTATAATTACAGTCCAATATTCTTTAAACTTTTGTTAGAATGTTTGTCTTGATGATATCTTGCATGAGTTTGAATATGGGTCACATGGAATAAAAACTAGGTCACCAAGTTTCATCCTGGAAAAACCGTGTGTACGCTCTAGAGGCTACATTTTCAGTCCAATAATCTTGAAATTTGCTTTGAATATTTGTCTTGATAATATCTTAGACTAGTATGAATATGGGTCATGTTGGATAAAAAACTATGTCACTAGGTCAAATCTCGGAAAAACCTTTTGTACACTATACAGGCCACATTTTCTCTCAAATACTCATGAAAGTTTGTCGGAATGTATGTCTTGATAATTTCTACATGTCAAGTAGGCCGCTGAGACAAATTCTAGAAAAAGCTTGTGTGCACTCTAGAGGCTATATTTGTAAGCCCAATACTTATGAGTGTTTGTCTGAGTGTTTGTCTTAATATCTCTGAAGAGATTGGAAATGGGTCATGTTTGATCCAGAGGCTCAGGTGAGCGACTTCAGGGCCATCATGGCCCTCTTGTTGATGTTTTGAGTCTTATCTTGAAAACTGTTATACAGAGTTTGTACATTGAACTTATCACATCTATCAACTACCATAAGGAAATGCAGGAAACAAAGTTTCACCCAGATAAACCATGCAACACCACAGTTATGTATACTCTTGTCTCTTGTAATGCCGTGTCATGGAAAATTAGGGGGCTTGATGTATATTTCCAATATGGACCAATATCTCTTTTACCATTAACAAAATGGTATGAAACTTCATTTTTATATTGTTTATCACAAGCCACAGACAATTATTATTTGTTTGTATTTCATGAAATACCACATCGTGAAAAAAGGGGGCTAAATGTTTAATTTCATCATGGACCAATGACCATCTGGTCGTATGTCTTTCAGGGCAGATATCTTCTAAAATCCTTGACAAAAACTAATGGAAATTCATACACTTGTTCCTTATGATGTCTGCCGAGTTCTTTTGCTGTTTTGATATTCAATATGGTGTCATAGAAAAAGGGGGCTTCATGTATATTTCCATTAGGGGTTCAATATCTCTTTAACTCAGAATCCTACATGAACATTTATGAAATTTCATACGTATTCCTTATGATAGTCCGCCAGTATCATTATTTCAGCCTTTTTCATTAAATGTTATGGAAAAAGGGGGCTTGACATATATTTTCATTATGGACAATATCTCTTTAACTACAGGACAAAATGTTGTGAAACTTCATCTTTATGTTGTTTATCATAAGCCACAGACAGTAGTTATTTGTTTTTATTTCATGAAATGCCATGTCATGAAAAAAGGGGACCAAATGTATAATTTCATTATGGACCAGTAATAGTCTGTTTGCCCATCCGTCCGCCCAGACCGATATCTTGTAAAGTCCTTGACGAAAATTGATGAAACTTTATGCATGTCTTCGATTGGATAGTTCATTGATACTATTTTTTTCTATATATATAATGACATGTCATGGAAAAAGGGGGCTTGATGTATATTTTCTTTGTTTTCATTTAATGAAATGCCATGTTATGGAAAAAGGAGACTATGTACAATCCCATTATGGACCTTTTTTATATAATTTATCATACTGCTTGCTGTAAAAAAAAAAAAAACAACAGCAAAGTTGGGAAAAAAAAAAAAATCTATAAAATATATAAAGAAAATCCAAAAAGATTGAAATATTTTACATATAAGAAAAAAAGAAGAAAAAAAAAAAAAATAATAATAATGATAATAACCAAAAAAAAAAAAAAAAAAAATAATAGTAATGATAATAATAAAACGGAAAAAAGAGAAAAAGAAAATGATATATTTTATGGGAAAAAAAGCGAAAAAAGGATTTACCAAAAAAAATGTGTGTATATTAAGATGTGATAGTTTGTGTGTGTGAAGTGACTAGAGAACATTATGAATTTAATGTTACCAGAAGTGTGTGCTCATCCATAGTCCAGGAGATTTCAGTCCTTCACTTCCAAATCTCAAGCACTCATGTTTCAGATCTGAAACCGAAATGTGAAGAATAATCGTCATGTCATGCAATGTCAGATGTTCAGGAGTTTTGTTCCAGGAATATATAAGTACAAAACACCTATGAAATGCCATGTTATGGAAAAAGGAGTCTTAATGTACAATCCCATTATGAACCTCTTATATATTTTATCATACTGCTTGCTATAAAAAAACAACAACAAAAAAAAAAAAAAAAAAAAAAAAAAAACAGCAAAGTTGAAAAAAAAAAAGAAAAAAAAAAAATCTATAAAATCTATAAAGAAAAGTCCAAAAAGATTGAAATATTTTATGTATAAGAAAAAAAGAAGAAGAAGAAAAAAAAAAGAAACAATAATAAAAAAAAATAATAGTAATAATAATAATAATAAAAAAATGGAAAAAAGAGAAAAAGAAAATGATATATTTTATGGAAAAAAAGCGAAAAAAGGATTTACCAAAAGAAATGTGTGTATATTAAGATGTGATAGTTTGTGTGTGTTGTGTGTGTGAAGTGACTAGAGAACATTATGAATTTAATGTTACCAAAAGTTTGGCCTCATCCATAGTCCAGGAGATTTCAGTCCTTCACTTCCAAATCTCAAGCACTCATGTTTCAGATCTGAAACCAAAGTGTGAAGAATAATCGTCATGTCATGCAATGTCAGATGTTCAGGAGTTTTGTTCCAGGAATATATAAGTACAAAACTCCTAAGAGACTTTTGTAGATTGTTAAAGAAGGAAAGCTCTATTTCTAATATCTAAGTGTAACATGATGTTTTGTCAGAAGTCCATAATTCAGAAATGAAAAAAGAAATGATTTAATGTCTTAAGCTTTGTCGGATGGTTTTGTGTGAGACCATACTTGTTATATTTGGTATGCAGTAACATTTGGCGAACCTTTCTACCAGGATTGTTGAAATTATAGCTATTGGTCAAAAGTAATCCTGCTTTAGGAAGGACTGCATTATAGCCCTTGAGTTACATGTTATGAGAAAAAAATCATTAAACATATTTTCATTTAGTCAATACTTTTACAACTCTTTCAAGAAACCATGACACATTTACAACACAATTTCCTCTTGATGACCATTTGGAAGGCAATTTGAAAACTTTTTCATCCATGTCCAAGAGAAATCATATTATTCTAGCCAGATTTAATTTTCCAAACTTAAAACCTCACAGAAAGGGTCATAAAGAACAAACATTCATAGTCTAGGATAGTTTATTGGAAACTATAGTCTTACCGAGTCATATTGCAAAGGAATTATGCTACAAATGAAGAGCCCTAGTCCCTGTTTCTTAGTCATACCCACTTATTTCAAAATCAATCAGATAGTGATGCTAAAGGCAGTTCACTGGAACCACAGGTCATTGTTACGGAGTCCTTTTTTTTTTCTCGTTATTACTTTACATTATTCTTTGCTTTTCTTCATGCTGAATTTAGGACTTGTTTATAACAAAGGCACTCTAGGAATTGTAGAACCCTAGTTATAATTTCTGTACATGAGCCTTCTTTATTAAATCTAAAGAATACTAGAACCACATGTCATTTTACTATATTGCTCTGTGTATGTAAAATGTAATTTTATTGCTATCACTTTTGTACTTTTTGGAATTGGAAGTGAGAGTATTCTTAGTGTAGATGGGTTGGTTAACCCTTCACCAGACGACAAAATTTTAGCCCCGTCCAAATTGAAAGCATTTGCAGACGACAATTTCAATGTGGCTCAAATGGTGCAATTGTTTATTGATAGGGTAGAAAACATTGTGGGAAAAGGAGAAAATGCTGGTAACCAGCATTTTCTCCTTTTCTCCTTTTCCCACAATGTTTTCAAAAGTCTTCTTTCCAAAGGTCGTCAAAAGTCGTCATTGTTTGGTAAAGGGTTAAAATTGTGTTGGATTTGGAATTGTAGGAAGTATTTTGGATTGTAGGTTGGGTATTGGTTGTGTGTTGGGTTTTGGTGGGGAGGGGGTAGGTGGGTTTGGGGAAGGTTGGGGGTGGGATGAGGGTGGGTTCGGGTAGGGATGGGAATAGGTGGGTTTGGGGTTTGGAAGGGTAGTATTTAGGTAGGTAGTGCTATGTTTGACTGGTTGTAACCATGACTTAGCATTGCACATAATCAGCCATTATTTTCAGTTAAATTACAAAAAAAGCATGATATAAAAACTTTCGTTGTCATAGTTGAATTTCTAATTTCATTTCAGAGCTTTTTCGAATTTTAAAAAAAGTTTGTGGGAAGGATGACATTGACAATTTTTTGATTTGATCATTTTTTTTCTCAGTCATGGCCCTTGAATTTTATAGTTTCTAAGTTTGTTTCCATGCTGGGCCCCCGCCACTCGGGGCCTCAGAAATAGGTGGCTGCCTTCGCCTCTGTGGCATATGGGTGGTAAGAGTCCCCAGAAACAGGAGAGACCGATATGGAGCATCACCCTTCTCCACCAGCTCTTCTTTGGTATAGTTGTCTGTCTGTCAGGGCACCTGTCTTAACGAACTGGAGGGGGGGTTTACTGGAATCGCCATGGCTGTCTGTCCGTCTGTCTGTCCCTCCGTCTGTCCATAGACACAAATTTGTCCAGCGAAATAGTTTTTCAGGTACTGAACTCAAATTTACACACAGTATTCTTATATATATGAAGTTGTGCATGTGTAATTTTTATGACCCTGGTGCAATTTGTTGCGGAATTACCTTCCCTTGAACTTTTTTCAACTCTTACTTTTGTACTAAACCATTCTGCTTTCTGTGACAAAGACCTGTTTTGTGACGTTGAGCTGGTGGGGGGGGTATGATCATGTTTAGTGATAGCTCTAGTTTGACATGGATCATATATAGTGATAGAAAACATCTATTTGGTTTATTTGGCTTTGTTATCCCCTGCTGAAAGCGATATAGTTTTAGCATTGTCCGTCTGTCTGTATGTCTGTCTGTCTTTCCATCCGTGTGTTTGTGTCTCCGTCCAGGAGAGTATCTTCAATACCATTGGACAGAATTTCATGAAACTTTATACGTGTGTACAATAACCCATTCCACCAAAACAGTTTTTTCTTTTCTTGATTCCATACAAATTGGCAGACTGGGAGCAATTTTAAGTAACACTGTCAAAATGTATATTTGATGTTTTGAGTCTTATCTTGAAAACTATACAGAGTTTGTACATTGAACTTGTCACATCTATCAACTACCATTAGGAAATGCAGGAAAAAAAGTTTCACCCAGATAAACCATGCAACACCACAGTTATACTGAACCAAAAAAGAAACTTCCCCTGTGTTTAAGTGCAAATGCAATGTTATTAAAAAAAATCAAAATATCAGATGACCTACATATATTTGGGCAAACGATTATGTGTCCGATAAAACGAATTTTAACTCGATTGAAAACATTTTGCAGAAGAAACCTGCTGAAAGCGATTTTCACGTGCATGCACGGACCAGTATAATTCGTGTATATTTTTTGAAACCTTTCAGTCTAATTTTATAGACTTTCATGTCAATAAGAAAAAGACGTTGAAAAAACTTAAATTCTTTTTAGTTTTCTTTATTTTTGATATACCTAGAATTCTGCAAAATTTACGCGAACGTGCCATTGGCATGCTTAATGCTGGTATGACGATGAATGCTGTTGCTATGAATATTGGATGTTCTACTCGTGCTATTTGACACCTTAGGCAACGTTTTCGAGCAACAGGGCGTACGGAAGATCGACCACGTATAGTGGACGTCCTCGCGTCACGACGCGCGGCCAAGACTGCTATATTCGGAACACCACCTGTGCAATCGCTTTCAAACTGCCACAGCCACTGCTGCTAACACCCCTGGTACACATAACAATGGTATATCTGCCCAAACTGTGCGCAATCGCTTGCGCGAGAGTGGGCTACGTGCACGTCATCCATACGTTGGTTGTGTTTTGACGCTACGTCACCACATAAATCGTGTTAATTGGGCACGTACACACCAACGCTGGCTTAGACAACAATGGAATAGCGTTCTTTTCTCTTACGAGTCCAGGTTTTCCATTCATCGAGGTGATGGCAGGATTCGAGTATACCGTAGGAGAAATGAACATTATGCCGACTGTTGCTTACTTGAACGAGATCGTTTCGGGGGTGGGGGTTCTGTCTTGGTCTGGGCGGGCATTGCACATGGCTTTCGCACTAATCTCGTCGTTATCGAAGGGAATTTGAATGCCCAACGCTACCAAGATGAAATTCTTGCGAGGCACGTTATCCCACTGTTTCAAAATAATGCCAATATCACTCTTTTTCAGCATGATAATGCCACAAGCCATACAGCTAGGGACAATGTGAATTTCCTCAGGGCGAATAACATTGCATTTATTAATGACTGGCCTGCCAAAAGCCCTGATCTGAATCCCATTGAATACCTTTGGGATAATTTGGACCAGCGTGTTAGATGTCGCCCTATTCCACCGTCAAACGTCATTCAGCTAAGACAAGCCTTAATTCAGGAATGGAACAACATTCCACAAGCCAAAATCAATACACTTATCCGTTCTATGCGCCAACAATGCCAGGCAGTCCTTCATGCTGAAGGTGGTCATACCCGGTATTAATTTGTGATTTTGGTGAGCGACCCCTTCCGCATTTCAACTACCATTTCACTACTATTGGATAAACCCTCAGCAATAATTTTTTTCACACACAGTTGCAATAAAATACTCTTTCAATGCATATAAATCTAGTTTATTCCTGATTTTCATATTTGTGTATATCTGCACTTAAACACAGGGGAAGTTTCTTTTTTGGTTCAGTATATATACTTTTGTCTCTTGTAATGCCGTGTCATGGAAAATTAGGGGGCTTGATGTATATTTCCAATATGGACCAATATCTCTTTTACCATTAACAAAATGGTATGAAACTTCATTTTTATATTGTTTATCACAAGCCACAGACAATTATTATTTATTTTTATTTCATAAAATACTATGTCGTGAAAAAAGTGGACTAAATGTTTAATTTCATCATGGACCAATGACCGTCTGGTCGTATGTCTTTCCGGGCAGACATCTTCTAAAATCCTTGACAAAAACTAATGGAAATTCATACACATGTTCCTTATGATGTCTGCCGAGTTTTTTTGCTGTTTTGATATTCAGTATAGTGTCACAGAAAAAGGGGGCTTCATGTATATTTCCATTAGGGGTTCAATATCTTTTTAACTCAGAATCCTACATGAACATTTATGAAATTTCATACGTATTCCTTATAATAGTCCGCCAGTATCATTATTTCAGCCTTTTTCATTAAATGTTATGTCATGGAAAAAGGGGGCTTGACATATATTTTCAATATGGACAATATCTCTTCAACTACAGGACAAAATGTTGTGAAACTTCATCTTTATGTTGTTTATCATAAGCCACAGACAGTAGTTATTTGTTTTTATTTCATGAAATGCCATGTCATGAAAAAAGGGGGCCAAATGTATAATTTCATTATGGACCAGTAAAAGACTGTTTGCCCATCCATCCGCCCAGACTGATATCTCGTAAAGTCCTTGACAAAAACTGATGAAACTTCATGCATGTCTTCCATTGGATAGTTCATTGATACTCTCTCTCTCTCTCTCTCTATATATATATATATGTGTGTGTGTGTGTGTGTGTGTGTGTGTGTGTCATGGAAAAAGGGGGCTTGATGTATATTTTCTTTGTTTTCATTTAATGAAATGCCATGTTATGGAAAAAGGAGACTTTATGTACAATCCCATAATGGACCTCTTATATATTTTATCATACTGCTTGCTATTAAAAAAAAAAAAAAAAACAGCAAAGTTGAAAAAAAAAAAAAAAAAAAAAATCTATAAAATATATAAAGAAAATCCAAAAAGATTGAAATATTTTACGTGTAAGAAAAAAAGAAGAAAAAAAAAAAATAAAAAATAATAATAATAAAAAAATAACAATAGTAATAATAATAATGAAAAAAAAGAAAATGATATATTTTATGGGAAAAAAAGCGAAAAAAGGATTTACCAAAAAAATGTGTGTATATTAAGATGTGATAGTTTGTGTGTGTTGTGTGTGTGAAGTGACTAGAGAACAATATGAATTTAATGTTACCAAAAGTGTGTGCTCATCCATAGTCCAGGAGATTTCAGTCCTTCACTTCCAAATCTCAAGCACTCATGTTTCAGATCTGAAACCAAAATGTGAAAAATAATCGTCATGTCATGCAATGTCAGATGTTCAGGAGCCATGTTCCAGGAATATATAAGTAAAAAACTCCTAAGAGACTTTTGTAGATTGTTAAAGAAGGAAAGCGCAATTTCTAATATCTATGTGTAACATGATGTTTTGTTAGAAGTCCGTAATTCAGAAATGAAAAAAGAAATGATTTAATGTCTTATGCTTTGTCGGATGGTCTTGTGTGAGACCATACTTGTTATATTTGGTATGCAGTAACATTTGGCGAACCTTTCTACCAGAATTGTTGAAATTATAGCTATTGGTCAAAAGTAATCCTGCTTTAGGAAGGACTGCATTATAGCCCTTGAGTCAAATATTATGAAATGAGAAAAAATCATTAAACATAATTCCATTTAGACAATACTTTTACAACTCTTTCAAGAAACCATGACACATTTACAACACAGTTTCCTCTTAATGACCATTTGGAAGGCAATTTGAAAACTTTTTCATCCATTTCCAAGAGAAATCACATTATTCTAGCCAGATTCAATTTTCCAAGCTTGAAACCTCACAGAAAGGATCATAAAGAACAAACATTCATAGTCTGGGATAGTTTATTGGACACACTAGTCTTACTGAGTCATATTGCAAAGTAATTATGCTACAAATGAAGAGCCCTAGTCCCTGTTTCTTAGTCATGCCAACTTACTTCAAAATCAATCAGATAGTGATGCTAAAGGCAGTTCACTGGAACCACAGGTCATTGTTATGGATTCCTTTGTTTTCCTCATTATTGCAGTTCGGGTAGGGGTGGGAATGGGTTGGTTTGGGGTTTGGAGGGGTAGTATGTAGGTAGGTAGTGCTATGTTTGACTGGTTATAACCATGAATTAGCATTGCATATAATCAGCCATTATTTTCAGTTAAATTACCAAAAAAGCATGACATAAAAATTTTCATTGTCATAGTTGAGTTTCTAATTTCATTTCAGAGCTTTTTGGAATAAGTTTGTGGGAAGGATGACATTGACAATGTTTTAGTTTGATCATTTTTTCTGTCGTGGCCCTTAAATTTTACAGTTTCTAAGTTTCCATGCTGGGCCCCCGCCACTCGGGGCCTTAGAAATAGGTGGCTGCCTTCGCCTCTGTGGCATATGGGTGGTAAGAGTCCCCAGAAACAGAAGAGATCGATATGGAGCATCACCCTTCACCAGGTGTCTATCTGTCAGAGCACCTGTCACATTTTTTTTGTGTGTGCTCCAAAGCCCCGGAGTTAAGTATCTAAATTTTGCTTATATGTCACTTAAATTTCAGCCTTAACACGACACAGCATGCAGGACTGAGGATTTACTTACCACTACAAACAAGGTTACGGTCACAGCAAGGGCTTAAAGGTCCATGTGAACTCCTTGTCCCTGGTTGAATTGTTTTACATGGATTCCTTTTCTGACTCATCCTTTGCAAAGAGTTTCATAGTGATAGCTCTACTGGCCTTCTGTTTGAAGAGCCCATGCCATATTGTGATTTTGGTCGGCTGCCTATCTGTGCATCTGTCTTTCTGTTCTTTTTTTTTTATTTACACAGGAACATTCGCATTTTAGGTCCAGTTTTCTTAAACTTTGTGCAGTTTCTTTTTATCATGAATAGCTTTTATCCTATTGAATTTGAAGAAAAACTCATGATTTGATGGGGAAAAGCCATGTAAAGTTGAAAATTTGCGGTTCTTGTGTACATACTTGAATATGCATTTTTTGTCCAATTCTCTTGAAATTTGCACTGATTATTTGTACCATCACAGAGTTGAAGCTGATTGAAAATGGAGAAAGTCCAATGATCAGCTCAGGAAAAGCTGCCGTTTGATGACTTTCTTGTTTACTCAACAAAGTCGACATTTTTTGTCCCATTGCTTTGAAACTTGCAGGGATTAGAATCAACTTTTGTTTGATTCCAAAACATGTTTTGAGAAATTATACCCTGATTATTTTGATATAAGTGTAACTCCTCTTTCGCTTTTGATGTGGAGTTCTGGAATGCGGGGTTGAAGGTGATTCTTGGGTTATGACAGGGCTGGTGGCTCAATAGCAAAGTAAGGTTTCACAATATTTATCCTCTTAACTAGTTAACTTCAGTGGATATATATTTCAGTTTGATGTCCACTTTGCTGTTAAATGAAAGTTACAGGTTTGCTCTAGAACTCACCTGAAATAGAAAAAAAAGATACTGTTGTTTATACTTCATTTTGTTGCCATCCCCCCCCCCCCCCCACTTCCTGCCATTTTTCCTAACTTGATCTGAACCTACTGCACAGTCAATCAAATTTCTAAGCTCACACAATTTAGGTGGACATAAAATAGTCCTAATATTATTATTCAAGGACACTGCTGTTCAATATTTTTATCTAAAAGTTCTTTCCATTTTGCTGAGTACAGTACAGTGGATTCCGCTTATTTGCAAGTCCTATTTGTCAGAGAAAATATTGCGAATAAACAATAGAATTTCGAATCATTTGCTAATTTTTTCGTTGCAAAAAACTGAAATTTTCTATTTACGGGATCCCGATTAAGCGTTGAAATTTACGTTGTCTAAATAGGAAAAGGATCGGTGCTGAACCAACTCTTGCGAATAACCGAAAATCCCGATAAACAGGGTTGCGATTAAGTGGAATCCACTGTATTACTAACCTTGTATGGCAGATTATAATTCTGTGATTTCATCAGCTTGCCAAACCATGAAAAAGATTTATTTATTGAAGTATAAACTTGATCAACTTTCAAAGGTAAAAAAGTAACCAAATAAGTGTGAAAAAGTCTTCAGTGGCATTTCATTTGTGTAATCCTGCTTAATTTTGGCATTGATATTATTTTCCTTTCAGACTGTCATATGAAAAATAATACATATAAACAATGTTGGACACCAAATCTATTCTTTTCTTACAAAAACAGAACAATTTCTGATTGTTCAGGGAATTCCCTGAAGAATTATAACACCAATATTGCACCTGTTATAAGGAATTTGACCTGTACATTGCAACATGTATATGTGTTTGAAGTAACCTATTATTGAGGGTAATTCTTTGATTTTTCAATAGAGTATTGTTTGGAACCGATGTACAACTGTTTGAAGTAGCGTATTATTGAGAGTAATTTTCTGATTTTTCAATAGAATATTATTCTCAACTAATGTACCACTGTTTGAAGTAGTGTATGAATGAGGGTATTTTTAGGATTTTTTATAAGAAAACTGTCCAGAAACGAAATATCAGTGTTTAAAGAAACAAAATGAATGAGGGTACTTTTAGGATTTTTTAATGGGATACTGTCTGGAACGATGTATCTCTGTTTGAAGTAGCATATGAATGGGGTACTTTTAGAATGTTTTATAAGAACACTTTCCAAAACCTATGTATCAGTGATTGAAGTAACATATGAATGAGGGTATTTTAAGGATTTTTTAATGGAATACTGTCCAGAATCGATGTATCTGTGTTGGAAATAGCGCATGAATGAGGGTATTTTTAGGATATTTTTAATAGAATATTGTCTGGAACCAGTGTATCACTGTTTGTAGTAGGGTATGAATGAGGGTATTTTAGGTTTTTTTTATTAGAATACTGTCTGGAGCCGATGTATCAGTGTTTGAAGTAACATATAATTGAGAGTATTCTTAGGATTTTTCAGTGGAATGCTGCCTAGAACCGATGTATCTGTATTGGAAGTACCATATGAATGAAGGAATTTTCAGGATTTTTTAGTAGAATACTGTCTGGAACTGATGTATCATGTGTTGGAAGTAACGTATGAATGAGGGAATTTTTAGGATTTTTTTAATAGAATACTGTTTAGAACAGAAGTATCTGTGTTGGAAGTAACATATGAATGAAGGAATTTTCAGGATTTTTTAGTGGAATACTGTCTGGAACCGATGTATCATGTGTTGGAAGTAAGGTATGAATGAGGGAATTTTTAGGATTTTTTAATAGAATGCAGTTTTGAACAGAAGTATCTGTGTTGGAAGTAACATATGAATGAGGGTAATTTTAGGATTTTTTAAAAGAATTCTGTCTGGTACCGATGTATCTGTATTAGAAGTAGTGCATATTAAGAGTATATTTAGGATTTTTTACAGAATGCTGTCTGAACCGATGTATCTGTGTTGGAAGTAACATATGAATGAGAGTAGTTTTTTTTTTTAATTTTTATTAGAGTACTGTCTGGAACCACTGTATCTGCGTTTGAAGTAACATATGAGTTAGAGTATTTTTAGGATTTTTCAGTGGAATACTGTCTAGAATGATGTATCTGTGTTGGAAGTAACATGAATGAGGGAATTCTTAGGTTTTTTTAGTGGAATACTGTCTGGAACCGACGTATCTGCGTTGGAAGTAAAGTATGAATGAGGGTATTTTTTACGATTTTTTTAATAGAATGCTGTCCAGAACCCATGTATCACTGTTTGAAGTAGCATATGAATGAGGGTATTTTTAGGATTTTTTTAATAGAATACAGTCCAGAACAGGTGTATATGTGTTTGAAGTAGCGTATAATGGAGGGTAATTTTCAGATTTTCAATAGAATGTTTTCAGGAACCAATGTGTCACTGTTTGAAGTAGCATAATTTTTTGAATGAGGATATTTTTAGGATTGTTTAATTGAATACAGTCCAGAACGGGTGTATCTGTGCTGCAAGTAACATATGAATGAGGGTATTTTTATATTTTTTTTAAATACTGTCCAGAACCAATGTATCTGTGTTGGGAGTAGCATATAAAATGGGGTATTTTTAGTGTTTTTCAATGGAAAATTTTCCAAAACCCATGTATCACTGTTTGAAGTAGTGTATGAATAAGTGTATTTTTAGGGGTTTTTTTTATTAGAATACTGTCCAGAGCTGATGTATCTGTGTTTGAAATAACATATGAATGAGACTAATTTTTGTTTTTTTCAGTGAAATACTGCATCTGTGTTGGAAGAAGTGTATGAGTGATGTTTTTTTTTAGGATTTGTTAATAGAATACTGTCCGGAACCGATGTATCTGTGTTAGATGGCGTATAAATGAGGGTAATTTTCGGTTTTTACAATAGAATATCGTCTGTAACGAATGTACCACTGTTCGAAGTAGCATATAAATGAGGGTATTTTTAGGATTTTCTTATTAGAATACTGTCTGGAACCAATGTAGCAGTGTTTGCGGTAACATATGAATGAAGGTACTGTTAGGATTTTTTCTTAGATCAGTGTCTGGAACTGATGTATTTGCATTTGGGGCATGAATGGGGGAATTTTAGTACTGTGTAATAGAACACGGTCCGGAACCGACGTATCTGTGTTCGAAGTAGTGTATGAATGAGGGTATTTTTAGGATTTTTTATTAAATAATTATCCAGAACCAATGTATCTATGTTTGAAGTAGTCTATGAATGAGGGTATCTTTAGGATTTTTATAAGATTATTGTCCAGAACCTGTGATGTAGCATATTAATGTCGGTATTTGTAGGATTTTTTAATGGAATATTGTCCATATTGATTTATCTGTATTTGAAGTAGCATGAATGTGGGTATCTTTAGGATTTTTTAATAAAATATTGCCTGGAACCAATGTATCTGTGTTTGAAGTAGCGTATGAATGAGGATATTTTTAGGATTTTTTAATAGAATATTGTCCGGAACCAATATATCTGAGTTTTAAGTAACATATGTGTGAGGGTATTTTTAGGATTTTTCAAAAGAATAATTATTGTCTAGAACTTAAGAACCTAGAGCACAGATGCTTGGTATGAAGCATGAACCCTTCACCACACAGTCCACACTTACAACAACCCTGGAAAAGAAGTCTTTTGAAAACATTGTAGGAAAAGGAGAGTATTTTCTCCTTTTCCCACAATGTCTGCTATCCTTCTTAACCCTTTATTACACAATCTCGAGTTTTAACGACCCTCAGAATGAAAGCTTTTGCAAGCATTGTGGGAAAAGGAGAAAATGCTGGTAACCAGCATTTTCTTCTTTTCTCACAATGTTTTATTATCTTTTCAGACAAATCTCGTTGCTTTTGCTACATTTACTATATAGATCTATCCTCTGGAAATGCTTCCAGTTTGGATTTGTCTAAAATTTTTTGTCATGTGGTAAAGAGTTAAAACAAATTTTACTTTTTGAGTCACTTTGTGTTGTCAGCATAATGCTTTCAATTTTGACTAGTCTAAAATTTTGTCATTTGTTTAAGAGTTACGCTTGTTTTAAACTGTGCTCTTTGGAGAAATAATTCTGCCTGATTGTCACATTTGTACAGTGTTGAAATTTTTTTCTTTTGTTTTTCAATCTTCTCGACTGGAACCAAGAAGTCTAAGATGGTATGCCCATAGACTAAAGATTTCCTTAACAAATTTTTTTTTCTGTTCTTCTCATCTGAAATCGTTGAGCCTAGAATCTTAAAATAAGTCTCTTCAAGTTATGCCATAGGGGTCAAAATTGGCCCTGTACCGAGGGTCTGTTGTAGTATATGGAGTTCTATAATTTTTTATTTAATCTTCTATGGAGAGTTTAAGCCGAAAGTTTAAATGTTTAGTACATGTACATAGCATTAAAGGAGCATTCTTTAGCTTAGTTGCACATAGGGTCAAAGATGGCCTGTTCCCAAGGTCTGTTGTACATTTACATGGGGTTCTATAGTTGTTTTTTTTTTAAATCTTTGTGGCTGATCCTTGGGAGATGTTGGGTAAGTATGAAGCAACATATAATCAGTCTTTACCATAGATGTTTAAGTCTTGCACATGGGGTCAAAGATGGCCCTGTTCCCAAGGTCTGTTGTCTGTTGTTGTTCTGTAAGTTTTTTAAAAATTTTTTTGGCCAAAACTATGAAGATGTTAGTCCAACGAGTCTAGATAATAAGTTTTTAGCATCAAAACATAATGATTCATAGAAGTTGTTCAAGTCCTGCACATGGGGTCAAAGATGGCCCTGTTTTCATGGTCTGTTGTTGTACTTGAGGTTCTGTAGTTTTTAAAATCTATTTGGCTGACACTATTGAGATTATAGACCTAACATTCTGAATATCTAGTACATAAGATAAAAAGATAATTATTAAACTAAGTTGTTCAAGTTCTGCAAATGAGTTCAAAGATTGCCCTGTTTTTTTTTCCCCAATGTCTGTTTTTGTACTTGGGGTTCTATGAGTTCTTTTTTTTATACGCTGCCAGAGGCGACGTATATTGCTGCCCTCCGTATGTACGTCTTATTTCTTTTGAACACAACTCCTCCAACATTTTATTGACGGATTTGGATGAAATTTTCACAGAATGTTTCTCATCATGTGACCTATTGCATATTGTCAGTTTTTTTTGATGTGGCCGCATATATTGTGATGATGGCACTCTTGTTTTTAATGTTTTTGGCTGAAACTATGGAGATATTACACCTAAGAGCCTGAATATCTAGTATATAAAATAAAAAGATAATTATTTTCAAAGTTGTTTAAGTCCTGCACATGGGGTCAAAGATTGCCCTGTTCCCAAGGTCTGTTTTTGTACATGTACATTCGGGGTTCTATCATTATTTTTTAATCTTTTTGGCTGAAACTGTGGAAGTGTTAGGTCAAAGACTGAATATTAAGTATCTAGCTTCAAAAGATACTTATTCACCAAAGTTGTTCAAGTCCTGCACATGGGGTCAAAGATGGTCCCATTCCAAAGGTCAATTGTTGTACTTGGGTTTATATATTTTTTGTCGTTTTTAAAAACTTTTTGCCTGAAACTATGGAGATGTTTGGGGAAAAGCTCTGAATATTAAGTATGTAGCATCAAAAATTAATTATTCATTATTATTAAGTTGTTCAAGTTCTGCACCGAGTGTCAAAAATGGCCCTGTTCTGAAGGTCTATTGTTGTACATGTAGTTGTAAAAGGTTTTTTTTTTTCAATCTTCTTTGCTGAACTATGGAGATGTTAGGCCAAAGCCTGAATGTCTAGTGTTTAGCATCAAAAGATCAGTATTCATCTAAAAGTTGTTAAGTGTTGCATCCTTGGTCAAAGATGGCCCTGTTTGAAATGTCTGTCATTGTGCATGTACATATAGTTCTGTAAGTTTAAAATGTTTTTGCATTGTCTGTATGTCCATCTATCCGCTGAGCCCTGTTTGCATACGGGAATCAAGGATAATGTGGTGTCGCTGGTTCGATCCCCAGCTGTGCCAATTTTTCTGAGGATTGATGATAATCATTGCTACAGATTCATTCCTCATTCAACGCTTATCATTGTTTCGATAATGGTTATGTTGGAAAGCAGCCAGTTGCTTGGGAAAATATTGTGCAGAGTACTGGTAAAATGAAACTCCAGGAAAGCATGGATAGGTGCTTGGCAGCAGCTATACAACTGACATAATGATGAAAACTGCATTTAATACCATACAATCAATCAATTGACCGTCCTTCCATCCTGGCAGATATCTTCTATATCCAGTGACAAAAATTAATGAAACAAGATTTACGAGATCTTTATCATAGTTTGCTGTCATGGATTTTTTTTTTTATTTAATGCCCTGTCATGGAAAAAGGGGGCTTCATGTATACTTCCATTATGCTCCAATAACTCTTACTACTAGACAAAATTTTATGATACTTCATATTTATATTGTTTATCATAAGCATTACACAATCATTATTTATTTATATCTAATAAAATGTCATGTCATGGAAGAAGGGGGGCTTAATGTTTAACATGGCATTCTGTATGTTTTAATCTTAAATCTTGGCTGAAACTATGGCGATTTGGAGTCTTTTACCCTGTACCACCTAATCCTTAATTTAGTGACCTTGAGGAAAAAGGCTCTTTTGAAAACATTGTTGGGGAAGGAAGGCATTACTAGTAACTAGGAGAAAATGTGGTGACCAGCATTTTCTTTTTTCCAACAGTGTTTTTTACCCTTTCAAAGACAATCTCCATTTTAACTACACTTATTTTGTTGTCTTAAGTGAATTGGATTAGAAAAAGTCTAAAAGGTTACCATAATTATCTTAGTTGTTCAAGTCCTGCACATAGTGTCAAAGAAGGCGCTGTTCCCAAGATCTGTTGATCTATATAGAGTTCTAAAGGTTTTATTTAAATCTTCTTGGCTGAAACTATGACGATTTTTGGCCTTAAATCTTACATTTATGTGAGTAGTATCAAAAGAAGAAACTTAGATAAAATTTAAGTCCTGGGTCAAAGATGGCCTTTTTCCAAGGGTTTGGTGTTGTTCACAGTTCTGTTGTTTTTTTTTTTTCTATCTTGAAACATGCAGCCAACAGCACCGAAATTTTGTATGTTGCATCAAGGGATGGTCATTAAAGTTATTAAAATTGGTCATATGCTACAAAAGTTTGCCATGCCCAGAGTAACCATATTTCCAAAAAATAAAAAAGTTATTATACAAGTAACAAAAACCTCTAAAGCCATTAGGTCTGGTGTGTTGATATTATGTAGCATCACATGGTCTTGTATAAATAAAGTAAACATCATCAAAACAGGTCCTGCACATGGGTCAGTTATTTTGCAAAATTACAAATTCATTTTCTTTTTTACTTTCCTTGTTGTGAACTATGAGCCATGAGCCAGATATTTGGTCTCAGCATTATAAAGTATTTCATTTAAATCCAAGTTGTTCAAAATGTGCTTCTGGGTCAAAGAGGGGCCTGCAAAGGGGTCACCTGTTTTACTTTGTGTTCTGTAGGAATCTGTTTCAGAAATTTATTTTTTTTGTTCTTGTCTGAAACCATGGAGCCTACAGCATGATAAATACAGTAGTATCATAATGTGGTCCCTAGTCAAAGTTGTTCAAATTGTGCCCTTTGGGTCAAAGCTGGTCCTGCCCCAGGTACACATGTTTTGCAGAAAGAAACATATGGGTACACATATTTTACAGAAAGTGACATAAGTAACCATTTTAAAAGAAGCATCTCTCTTAAGACCATAAGGTCTGATGTATAGATATTTGTTACATAGCATCATACTGTTGTCCTGCATCTGCATGTCAATGTAAATTCTGCCAGGAGATAAAGGTCTGCTCTCATATCTTTTGAACCCTTTGCCTGGTCTTAACACTATTCCACACATATCAGTCTTGATACTTGATGGCATGCAGAGTAGAAGTTTTGCATACCTGTCTGTAAGGTCGAGGTCATAGCGGCAGTTAAAAGTTCGAAAACACAGAATTTGATGCTGATTAATATCACTTGAACTTTGTCCAATTCTTAAGATCAGTCACACTCATCATGTCATCAGAACCTGTGCTGCTTATAAAACTTCACAAAAAGGCACTTGTACTGAATAGATATTGATACTGTAAGCAGCACTCTTGGGAAAGGGGGCTTAATGCAACTTTGTGATGCACTATACTAAGCAAGCTGTCACATAGTTTGACTTAATTTTGTGAATCAGGTGAATCATGAGGAAAATTACCACAATATGACCTATAGCCAAAGTCTGGACCCTGGTAAGGCCTTGCATACTCAGAGGATAATGTCTGCATAAGAAAATATATATTACATTGTATATTATAGATTATATTAAATATTATGTCATGGAAATGTTCCTTAAAAATTCTCAGGGACCATCATAACTATATTGACATTATTTAGCTGAAGTAGACTCATAGTAGTACTCAATATATGAACCAGTATTGTATAGAAGAGTTTTCAAAGGCATTTGTTTCAGTGACAAGTTGGTGTACATGGCTATGTCTCCCATAAATTTATTTTGGAAAGACATGTTGATTGCATCGAATTTGCCTATATTGCTGTCTGTCTGTCCATCCATGTGTCATAATTTTTGTTTAACCTCCATAATCTCTTCAACTGTTCTACTACTTACCAAATAAAAAAAAATTCACACAAATGTCTACCATAATCAGATGACATGCAGAGGTCTCACATAACATGCAATCATCCTTTATCATCATATTGATGGAAGATTTTATTCAAACAAGTATCTAGTTGAAATGATAATTATAATTGTAACATAACTAAAACTACACAAAAAATTTCTGGCTAATATCTACATGTTGCTGAAATACAGTTGTAATGTAACTAAAACTACGTAAAAGACTTCTGGCTCTTCTTTACATGTGACGTTCACATACACAGCTTATGTAAAGCTTAACTTATATAGATTAGATTCTATTCCTTTAGTAACAGCATTGACATCTTTACTAATCGACAAAATTGTAGACCAGTCAAAATTGAAAGCATTTGCAGACGACAAAGTACATATAGCTCAAAAATTGAAATTCGTCTTGGGAAGAGTAGAAAACATTGTGGTAAAAGGAGAAAATGCTGGTTACCAGCATTTTCTCCTTTTCCTACAATGTTTTCAAAAGGCTTCTTTCTCAGGGTTGTTAAAATGACATTGGTAAGGTGATAACATTAAAAAATATGGGAAAGACCTTGTTGCAATAAACAGTGTCTTTGAAATGAATTGCTCAGACAAGTTGTCTTGGCCAAATGGGTGATTTTGCTGCACTTGTAAGTATACATGAAATATAAATTTGATTCGGAATTCATACCAGTAGTGTATTTTTGGTTTTCTGTTTTTCTATCCATGAATTTTTGGGAAGATTAAGATTCTCACCAGTATGAGTCAATAGTTAGAATAACTGTAGTCAAGATATTTTATACAAGCTACCCTAGTACTAGCTGAAATCCAGGTAAATTTCAGGTTGAAAATAGTCTACAAATAAAGAGTTTATGCTGTCACCAATGACGGATCAAGGCAAGCTAGAAAAGTTGTCGATCTATTCAGGGGCAGCTGTGTTTAATTTGCAAAGTCAATAAAAGCTACTTATATTGCTTGCATGGTCAATAAAAGCTACTTATATTGCCTTTTCTTGTTGAGAGGCATAAAATTAATAAGTCCATTGATGTAGCATTTAACAATCTGACAAAAAAGCTTAACCCAAGTTTGTCAGAAGTATAGCAATTTCTACCATAGTTCATTATGGTGCTGGACCCATACCAGTAAAAAAGAACGTTATGATGCATGTTTGCCTGGACCCATACCAGTACTTAGCCTGCATAAAATGATATCTTGCCTACAATTGTCCAAACATGACTTACATTGAAGGGAATCTAAACACCCCCAAAGATTTATACATAAAAACCTTGACCCCTATCAGAATTAGGCTAGCTGACATTGACCCAAGCTATAACTTAAAAATAGGAGAATTAAAGGTGTACCTTGTCTATGTTACAAGAAAATGTTTCCAGAACCAAAGCCAGTGTTTATTTTGCTTAGTTCTCGCCTACCAATGTCTACAACACCACCTTAATTCCCTGGATACTGAACAGTGCAAGGAAACTACCCATTCAGTTAAGAAAGTCTGAACAATTAATTTTTGGAATATTTTTGTGTCATTCATACAGTTTTATTTTAGTTAGACATTTTGCCAGAATTTATTAAATCTAAGACTATCACTTTGATCAAATCCATCAGAGGCTTTTATTGTGAGATGTTGACTTATAATTTACTTTGAGTCAAGCTATATGAAGTCAATGTTTAACTCTTTACAAAATGATGGAATTTTAGACCTGTCCAAATTGTAAGCATTTGTCACTTAGAGATATTGACATAATGGTAAATACCAAAACCAGCATTTTTCATGAAGGCTCTCAAAGTCCAATTGAGATGCTTCTTACATGTGTCTGTCTGTCTGTCTGTCTGTGGTTTTTCTGTGCACTCCATGTCATTTGTTCCTTTAATTTATAAGATAATTCATACATGTTTACCTTGATGTGACTACATGCAAAACAGGGTATCACAAGCTAAAGTTCGTAATTAAAGCTAAAGGCTTGGTCAGACCGGCTAACGGATATGTAACGGGGGGTAAACGGACAAAAACATGCAGAATTTGGTTACCCGGTGGCAAAATTCATCTCTTATGCTGCTCGAGGCTCACGCGATTGGTGTGTGGAGCGAGGAAGCCACACAATGACCGCACGAGTACTGCACATGTAACGGGAAAAAACGCATGTTTACCGGATATGTACAGGATAATAAACAGTCTATTAAAAGATATCACTGTACGAGTAAGGGACTTGTACCGGATAAAACGGAAGTGCAACGCATGAGAACCGGACAAAACGTTCTTCCAACGTACGATGAACGGAAATGTACCGATCACCAACCTACGAGGAACGTACCGGTCACGTGACATGCCGAGGGTATAAATTGTCAGATGCATCCAAAGTCTATCATTTGCATGTCTCTGTCCGTTTTGTCCGGTGGAAAGTTTTGAACATGCTCAAAACTTCCCACCGGACGGAACGGACATCGCTGGACAAGTAGCGGATTCACCGGATAAGAAACGGACATAAAACGGATACAAACGGACACGAACGGATAAAATGATTTTTTATCCGTTACTCGTCTGTTAGCCTGGTGTGACCAAGGCTTAAAATGTACTACAGTATTTCTTGAACCCCTTTTCTGACAGTGAAAATGTTTCACAGACATCTCTCATTAATGATTTGACATGACATGATACGCAGAGTGAAGGCAGAATTTTATTGGAAACTAATTTTCTTGTTCCAGTGATGTTTATTTGGTAGCAGCCGATGTTTTCTCCAGTCTGCCACCTTGTATTTTGTAGCACTTCTTTCTTTCTAAACCTACTAGCTGCTTTTCTTCATAAACAAATGACATATTGCAAATTAGAACAATTTTTAGGCACTGTACTCTTTCTAAACCCGCTAGCTGCTTTCCCTCATAAGCAAATGACAGATTGCAAATAAGAATGCATTTTTAAACACTTTATTCTTTCTAAACCCTTTAGGTGCTTTCCTTTATAAACAAATGACAGATTACAAATAACAGGGCATTTACTTTCCAACAATGCAATTAAATTTATCTTTTATATGTTACTGTATGGATTGTCTAAACATTACAATGATAAGATTTTTTTTATCATCCTGAGGCCTCAGATTATCATTCTTTTTCTTTTTATAATTCTTTTACATAGATTCACTGATTGTAGTTTTTTTTTACATAGTTTTACCACTTCAGAGCCCTGGCCTAGTACTGGTGAAAACAGGAAAATATGAATAATTATGTGAGCTGTTGCCATGATATGACTGAAATAATTTTGAAAGTGGCATAAAAAAAACATTCAATCAATCAATACATGGTTTTACCATACATTATGTGTATTAAAGTATTATTGGCATACAAATACAATTTTATACGCCGCTGGAGGTGAAGTATATTGGCGCCATCTTCTCCGTCTGTACGTCCATCCATCCGTCTGTCCCTTCGTCCATCCGTACATATGTCCATTTCTTGTGAACGCAACTCCTCCCACGTTTCTTGACAGATTTGGATGAAATTTTCACAGAATGTTTCTCATCATGTGACCTATCGCATATTGTCAGGGTTTTGCGATGTGGCTGCATATATTGTGACAATGGCACTCTTGTTTTAGTACACATGATTCACATTAGCATTATATACAATGACAATAATTTCATGATGACAAATTATTATATGTACACACACAGTCCTAAAGCTGGCTACAATGAGTTGGATGGTATCCAATGACACCCCTGCAATATTTATGCAGATAATACTTTGTAACCATACATTAATCTTTTACAAGGAAAGATTTTAATGTATGAGCATGAAGGGGGACCAGTATCCTTGGACATGCAGTATCCTTTTACCAGACGACAAAATTTTAGCCTTATCCAAATTCAAAGCATTGCAGACGACAATTTCAATGAGGTTCAAATGGTGCAATTTTTCTCTGGTAAGTTAGAAAACAAAGGAGAACCAGCATTTTCTTCTTTTCTCACAATGTTTTCAAAAGGCTTCTCTCTCAGGGTCATTAAAGGTTGGCCTTGTGCGGTAAAGCGTCAAAGATTGCACAATGTCATTCACATATGAGCTGTGCTCTGGGAAACGGGCCTAATGTATCTCTGTGATGCATCATACCATGCAATACATCACATAATTATGGATCCATAAAATTCAGTTTGTCTAACAACCGGATGTATCATAAGGTACACTTGTCCCTTGACATACAGAAAATTGACCAATAGCAAAAAGTTTTGGCCTGGGTCAGCCTGCATGGACTGCACAGGCTGACCTGGGTTGATAGTTTTCGCAGATGCATTAAGACCCTTTTTCACAAAGCATAGCTCATATATTATTCGAATAAATTGACCTGAAATTGACCTTTATGCAAAGAATAATTAAAGAGTGAATATTTATATCATTGGGTATAATCAGACAGTATGGAAATTCTGTTAGCGGTAAATGTCAAGTTCAGACTGAGAAGGAAGCAGAGAGTATTACGACTCTCACAAGGGGCAAGGAGAGCTGTTACACCTCCAAAATTCATGATTCTCACAAGGGGCAAGGAGAGCTGTTACGCCTCCAAAATGCATGCTAATGGAAGCCTTAAGGCTTCTGATTCCAACAGGTAAGTGATTTCATTATAAAAAAAAAAAAGCCCCAGTAGGCACTAAGCCCTACAAGAAGCCCCAGTAGGACATAAAGTCCTACAAATGAAACTTCAGAGAAAGGAATTCATAATTAAAATTTGCCATCTGTCCGGGGACAGACAAAAATCTTATATACCAATGTTTTTATGTCAACTTAGACTGTTAGTGGAACAAACAGTGAGTGTATTAAATATATATCGTGTCGCATAATACTAGTGCAAAGCAGTCATTAACACCTCCATCCTCGTCAGAATAATCGGACTGCTGTAATGACCATCAGGAAAATTCATTACCTGGCCAGACTGCCTGCATTGTCAGAGCATAATGGGCCACTGCCATTTAAGAAGATGGCAAGCTTTCTCATAACTTTTTGTCAACTAAATTGGATTACTGTAAGAGAGTGTCTGCGTTAAAAAAGAACCAGATACCAGACAATACTAGCCAATTTGAAAACCCAAAAAATTAACTATGAAATAGTGTGGCTATTTCAATATGAGGCTCAGGCAAAAGACCTGAAATTACTGGGAATACTTTCAAACTTCTTTTGAGAAAATGCACATGTTTTGATTACCATATACCAAAGTCATAGGTAACCTGAATAGGTGAACATGAAGAGAATGAAAACTTCACTTGTGGGCTTTCAGCAATCATTTCAGGCTGTAGTGCTCATGTGAAAAAAAAAAGGGGGGGGGGGTGACAAAATCCCATACAGACAAACCACAACGGAACAGCAATGTGACCATTTCCAGATGAGATAAGCTGGGAAAAATGTGTTTTCCAAGCAGGTTCTTTTGAAAACTGGCAAAATAAACCCTGGGATATAATAATCAAATTTATGTCAAATTCATTATAATTACCCCTCACTACATTCACAAAGCTCAGATGAACCTACAGTCATATGGTAATTCCCATGCTAGAGAGGCAATTACGTGTACTCTAAAAATGATATGAAAAGGTGCTAAATGAGTGAGCAAAACACATTATTAAGGGGTACATCCTTATCATTGAGTTAAACAATGAATGAGTCAATAGATTACATACATAAAGTTGTTATTGTGAAGCTCACAATCAGGTCGCAGATTGCTGAGCTTTGGATGGTGTATAGCCTATGTAGGTTTAAAGAACGTGTTTAATACAGTATCAGGAAAAAAAGGAGCACAGAAAACTTCTGTGATTCCTGTAGAATGGACAGAATGGTAAAATGTACATGCTTGAATGACTAACGGGTTGTGCATATTCCTTGATTAATCACATAGATATGGAAGCAGTCTTCGGGCATATCTGAGCAATGGGGTTTTGGTCATATTGCTGGCTCATACTTCAAGTAAAATGCCCTTAACAATGCATAATGTAAAAGTAATCATATTTCAGAGTTGGTTTGCTGCATTAAAAAAAACACACACACACACACACATAGTACACCCCTTCTCACTAAAAGGAGTTATTCCTCTAAGTTCTGTGTTTAAGTCAATCACAACTCTAGTACATGTGAGGCTATATAGTGGAAAATGGCAAGAAAATACTCTCAAGGGACTAGATACAGGTATCACACCAGATAAAGGGTGTTTGTGATTGTCCATATGAATTCAAGAATGCTTTTGGATTTGTATACACAAAAATATTGTAGAGTGAAAAGAAAAAAAAATCTATCTACGGGTAATTATATAGAAAGAATGGTTTAAATTCTTGGACTATTTCGATAGCTCTAAAAAGACAGGGTGCGAAGGGTAATAATTATTATTACTAAATGCTAGAGATACTTCGGATATGCAGTAAGACTATATAGTGCTAAGGATTCCCCAGGCTGTATATCTCTGCTGAATTCACACTGACAACAGACTCTCCATTGTGGGCTGGGAGGCAGTCCCACATGGGGTCAATGAGGTGTCTCGGAGATACCTGTTGACAACAACATTCATTATCTTAATCTGAAAGCCGTTTATGTCAGATTGCTATCTGGTTTTTAGAGACTGTTAAATAAACACATTTGGGTTCAATAGAGTAACAGCACAGCAGTCGCCTAAATAGACCAATCTGGGGGTCATTCGTTGGCCAGGGTGCTTAACGGGCTAGAAAACTCGGGCTTTAGCAAAACAATGTGACAAACTGCTAATTCCAACGCAGATGCTAGAAGGGGAAAGGTAATTCCGGATAGATGGAAAGTCCTATTATATTTCACAAAGTGGATGCTCAAACATGACATCTTTCTTAAAAGTACTAAGCCTTTCTATTTAAAAGTAGAGACAGAGTTCGATTGCTTTTAGGCTGAATAAGAAATTAGGCGAGCAAATGCATACTTCAAAATCGGTTGTTCGTGAACACCTTTAAAACTCTCACAGGGGCTCATCACATGACCTTGTGCTGAAGGGAGAATTTACCCGTTTTACCCGCCCTTTGTGAAAAGTGGCTGAATAAAAATATACACATGGTTACAAAATTCCAAAAAAGTGTTAAGTACAAATTGGGTAGATTTATTGGATGTTATTAAAATGTAAAAAGCTCAGTGCAAATGTGAATCAAATGTGGGAAAAAAGTGTTCACATCACAAGTTGAAAATTGACCTCCTGGACACAACATGCATCTCTCACATGAGCTCATCACGGTGACCTTGTGCTTCGGAGAATTGAAATCCAACTTCAACTTACAGGTAAGTCTCGTTTAATTTTCCAATTTTACCTACTTAGTTACTTAACCCTTTCTCAAACAATCCCTGTTTTTCATGACCCTGGAAAAGAAGCCTTTTGAAAACATCGTGGAAAAAGGAGAAAATGCTAATAACTAGCATTTTTTTTCTCTGCAATGTTTTCTGCCCTCACAGAACAAATTTCAACTTTTGAGTGTCCTTAATTTTGTTGTCTGCAAGCACTTTCAATTTGGACCAGTCTAAAATTTTTTTGTTTGTTAAAGAGTTAATATTCAATCTCACCATCCTTGTTATGTTTATTACCCTTTATCCTGCTAAATAAGTTAAATGAAACTTTCAAGCCAATTTAAAAGATCCAAATGTTGCTATAACAGAGAATTTCTTTATTGGACGTAGAAAAACAAAGATCTGTGCAGTCTGATCTTGACCTACACTGTCCATGAAAGGTCCCTGAATCGTGCTTAGTAGCAGTTTCATGGTTAGATAGAGGATCTTAAATCATGAGAAGGAGGTTTTTGAAAACATTTTATAAAAAGGAGAAAAAGCTGGTATCTAGCATTTTATCCTTTTCCCACAATGTTTCAACACATTTCAAAGATAAATTCTGGCATTGCAGCCACATTCAATTGCTTTATGCTATAAATGCTTTCAATCTTGACATGTCTAAAATTTCAGTGATGACTGGTGAAGACTTACTAAATTTCCATGTGTTTTAATGACCCTGAGGGGGGAGGCTTTTGAAAACATTGTTAAAAAGGAGAAAATGCTGGTAATCAGCACTATCATCCTTTCCCATAATATTTTCTATAGTTTCAAAGAAAATTCCTGTCACATAATTTATGCCTAGGCTGAAATTTTGTTATCTGAGAAAGGGTTATGGACCCTGTTAATATGTTGGTTGACTAAATCAGGCGCTGAAAATTGTAATAAGTGAATAGTTACTGAAGTTTTAACCCTCTACCACACAATGCTGACTTTTAACTACCCTAGGAAAGAGGCCTTTTGAAAACATTGTGGGAAAAGGAGAAATTGCTGGTAACCAGCATTTACTCCTTTTCCCACAATGTTTTCTACCTGACCAAAGAAAACCTTCAACCGTTTGAGCCACATTGAAGTAGACGTCTGCAAATGCTTTCAGCTTGGTCCAGGCTAAAATTTTGTCGTGTGGTAAAGGTATACTTACTAGCTCAAGCATGAATAAAACTTTCAGTTTGAGCACAAACTTATTTGAAGTGTTTAACCCTTTACCACACAATGATGACTTTTGACGAACTTTGGAAAGAAGCCTTTTGAAAACATTGTGGGAAAAGGAGAAAATGCTGGTAACCAGCATTTTCTCCTTTTCCCACAATGTTTTCTACCCTATCAACTAGCAATTGCACCATTTGAGCCACATTAAAATTGTTGTCTGCAAATGCTTTCAATTTGGATGGGCTAAAATTTTGTTGTCTTGTAAAGGGTTAAAGTAGCGGCCAATCCAAACAGCCCAAACTCTTTACGAAAAGAATAAATTCAAGGCATGCCCAAATAGACAGCATTTGCAGAGGACAAATTCAGTATGGCTCAATGAATGGAATTAAGTTTTAAAGGCTAAAAACATTGTGGAAAAGAGAGAAAATACTGTCTTTGTCTCTGTCAGGGTTCCAGCTGGGCTTCAAAGTCGAAGCAGAATATTGTCCACCATTGCTATTGACTTAGAAAATGTTATATTCTAGAGTGCAGTGATGACAAGAAATTGAAAAGGAACTATCCTCTGTAGGGAAGACCAGGGCAAAATGATACACAGGGCAAAGCGGTACATTTGAGGTAACTTTGTAATTTCCTCATTTATTAGACCATGAACCCTACACAGTAAGAGAGTTTTAAATCTACCATCTTACGAGCTATGTCGTGGGCAGATCCCTCCTTCCGTTAATTTATGAAGAGGACCCAACATGTTTTGGGACATGAGAGTAAATTTTCATTATTTTCCAAAATGTTTGTTTCGTTTTGTACTCGAGACATTCAGCTTATAGTCAAAGTTAGAGTGTATCCTGAGGATGACAAAGCTATATGAATCAATGTTCAGGCTACTTCAGATTTTTATATACAGACCTTGTTTTTTTCACAGTACTGCAATGTGTTACATGGCAAATGTGGCAAAGTGATAGTGTTAAACTATGCTCATGCACTCTCAAATATCAACCAAGCTTGGAAAAATCAATTCCAATGAAATAGAAAACACTAAATCAACCATTGTTAAATTAAAAATGATTTGTAACATTCTGATATATTGTAGATTAGGGCTAAATATGTACTTTTTCTTTGTAGTATGGTAGGAAACTAGTATGGAACGTCGTAGCTGTCTTTTCTTCAAAATGGGCCGAGCCCCGGTAGCTCAGTCGGTAGCGTGCAGGACTTGAGGACAGGGGGTCGTGGGTTCGATCCCTGGCTCGAGGATTGATGATAGTCATTGCGACAGGATTCCTTCCTCTCCCACCGCTGACTATTGTTTCGACGATGGTTATGTGGGAAAGCAGCCATTGGCTTGGAAAGAAAATTGTGCGGAGTACTGGTAAAAGAGACTCCAGGAAAGCATGGATAGGTGCACTGGCCACCGCGATATAACTGAAATAATGTTGAAAACGGCGTTAAACACCATACAATCAATCAATCAATCGATTTCTTCAAAATGGTCACGTTGCTCAGTTCACTCTTATCTTGTTGGGTTGAAATGAAATGATGATCAGTCAGCTGGGATTAAAGTCTTCTCTAGATATCATTTTGTTCGGTTATCAAGCCATTAAGAAGTATTGGGTGAACATTTTGTTCTGTTTATTTCTCATTATGTTGGGTTAACATGGTATATTATTCTGTCAATTGATAATGAAGTTCAGTTGACATTTCATTATGTTTGCTTTTTTAAATATTTTGTTTGCTACCAGGATATTTTATTCGTTTTATTGATTATTATAATATGTTTAGGCCTACTTATTAATATCTTACATTAGATAGACTTTGGAGTTAGGTTAACTGGTTATTTACTTTGCAAATTACACATCGTATATTATTATCATATCATTGTATCTGGGTAGATACAAATTATGGTTTGAAAGCATGCTACTATGTTTAGTTGAGTGAATATTATGTCCAGGTAGACTAGTATTATGTTCCGTTACTCCGATATTTTGTTTGGTTAATCTACTATGACGTTCGGTTTACATAACACTATCATTTGATAAATAAATATTCTGTGATGTTACTATGTAATTTTATATACTTGATCTATTCTTATAACCTTTTTACTTGTCAATATATTCTATCAAAAAAACTGAAGGTGAGTTAAATGGTAATTTTGTTTTGTTAAGAATACATCACAAAGTCTTTAATTATCATTGTGTCTAGGTGAATTACCGTTACGGTTTAAGTGAACCTAATACACTTTTCACGACTGGTCAGTTTTCATTGTATCCGGTTGAAGTAACCTTGTGTTAAATAATGTTATGTTCATTTGGAAACTCTCGGTTTTGTCAACGAGTTAAAATGGCGGCAAACTACGCGAATTTGAAGGCGGCCCTAGACGAATTAGGCTTGTCAGTCCTAACCAACACGTTTGCCAGGGAGTGAGTTGACGACGAAACTGCCATGTATCTGACAGATGGTGACCTGGTAAGGCTTGGAATAGGGACGATAGGGGATCGCAATAGATTCCGGGCAAAGATGAAGAACTGCAAGACGGTAAGTTGACCCAAATCCACGAGGCACGACAGCCTCATTCTTTGATAAATTGAAATCGATCTTGGAGGAAAATAATCTAAGAATGAGTCTATGAATTATCCTAAATGAAAGAAACCGTCATCGGGTACTGTAGTACTACCTCAAATTTCAAGCAAATTAAAAAAAAAAAACGTTTCGGGCCACAACAGTTTCGTACCAGTATCCTTATTTCTGGTAAATTCACACCGTCATGTAAATTCGCACCATTGGCAAATTCAGAATTTCAGCATGAGCAGAAAATTGAAATGTCTGGTAATTATGACACTTGTGAGAAGCATTATTTCAATTTGTGTATGTATATGCAATATTCCATAGTTCTGTTCCTGGGTCATGATTCAAGCTGGATGGGAAAATTCTATATCTCACAAGACCGCAGAAATGAACTGCAGAAATTAGCCTAATTTTTTGTCCGTTTGAACTTTTAACCCATTACCACACAATCCTGAGTTTTAAGGAACTTGAGATAGACAGCTGGTAACAAACATTTTCTCCTTTTCTCACAATGTTTTCTACCCTTTTTACCCTACCATATTCTTATTTTGCGTCATGATTAATTTGTCATCTACAACAGCTTTCAGTTTGTACCAGTCTAAAATTTTGTCGTCTGCTAACAGGTTAAATAGGTCATCAAATAGAATGTGCAAATGACAAGAAGCCACCAGTCCTGTGATCTTTGACAATGACCTGGTATAAAAGATAACATGATTGCTGTTAGCATGTAAAATTTAGTTAAAGTGATCGAAAGTACAGGTCACAAGGCTAGGGAATGTGAACGAGCTTAACATTCCATTTCAATGCATCTTTTGAGGGTCATATGCTCTAAGTCAAGGTCATACCTATCAAAGCTCTTGATAAGATGGGTTGATGGCATTCTAAATCCATTATTTCTCATCTAAACCATATGTTGTGCGCATTGATCTGAATTGATTTGCCGAGACGATTCAAATGAGTACCACAACATAGGGTTTGATTTTTAAAACCTCTATCACGTCTCTTATCTGGAGCTCAGTCTTTAATCCTTCTCATGAGTACTTTTTCAAAACTTAACCTGAAAAGGGTAAAATTTTCCTGTTACTTCAAAACTATTTAAGCTAGAGTGATGTAGGTACCTTTTATCAATACATATCTGTTGAGGGTCATATGACGAAGGTTAAGGTCAAATCTTTAACCCTTATCATCAAAAGTGTTCATTTTTTTAAAACTTAACCTGAAAACTCAATAGATCTATTATATTTTCCTGTAACTTCAAATCTATTTCGTTAACAATGCTTATATTTGGTATGTAGGTAGCTTTTGTCCATATGCATATTCTGGGTGTTATATATCCAAGGTCAAGGTCAAAATTATAATCCTATAATTATCACAAAAATTTAACTTTAAAACTTAACATACCCAATTTCCCACTAACTTTAAATGTACTAATATAACATTTTCAGCTACACTGGCAGAAGGCCAGGAAGCTATTGTCATGGCATTCAAACATCTAATTCTCAGAAACTACTGATTGGATTTCAACAAAATTTCACAGGGATGTTCCTTGGGTGAAGCTGTATCATATTCCATCAAGAAATTTTGATCCATTGAAAAACTTGGCTTTTGTGGGCAAGGCTTATTTTCCATATATAACATAAAGTGAAAACTTGAAAAAACTTCTTCCCTGAAACTGCCCAGTGGATTTTAACAAAATTTCACAGGAATGTTCTTTTGGAAGTTGACTTGCTGTCGCTTAAAATATTGATGATGGCCTTTGAAATTGCAATTTGTTACGCTTCCTAACCCATAGCTCACTCGTCATGACAAGTAGATACATGGAATTTTCAAGCCCTGCTGATGGAGCGAATCAGTATTGGGCCTCTTGTTATATTCCAGCAAATGGGGATCTTACTTCAACAAAGTAACATGTTCATATTGTTATATTATTTTCAGAGAAGGGAGCAGGAAACTTTTGAGCAGGACGAATCGTGCGACAGGTGAATGAAGCCCTCCATAGACAGCAGAGGACTAATTTATTCAATCTTTCCAGAGGTTTTGGACACACAAGATCTACTAGTAATTCATGAAAGTAACTTAAGGCCAACAGATTTACAGGCTGGACTGCAAATTTCTTTTGTTTGAGTGGTAATTCAACCAACCATATTCCTTCTGCTTCTGAAAAAGAAATCCTAAGAAAGGCTGGATTTGGTTTGAAAAAAATTCGACTTGAAAATTGTGATAATGAAGAGACTGTGATTGAAAAAATAATGTGTAGTGATCTAAATGATGAAAACGAAGTTGTGGGGTTTCCGCAATTAAGGGAAGCTGGTGGCACTGAACTGACGAGAACTGCGCAGAATTGTCGAGATTTAAGAGTCATTGATTGTAAATGCATCTCGAAAGAGCTAAGATATAACATAGGTCCACAAGCCAGAATCTACATAAGACCAGTGCAAAAATCTTTCATTGCAACCTACAACATCAGATGAATCACTGGAAGAGGGCCAATGCTTTAGCACATGTAAAAACTTCAGTGCAAAAATAGCTATGTGTGAGTTGAGACAACATATTTAAAGTTGCACAAATACAGAAATGATTGTGAGTGAACAATACCCAATAACTGAAGAATTTACAGAAGCACAGTACATTCCTTTAGGCCAGCTACAAACATTGAGTGATACTACTGAACAATTTTATAGTCTTGCTCCAGGGTCAGATATCCACACACTATCACTACAGACCGGCTACAAACACTGAATGTTACTACTGAATTTTCTTCTTATACTACAGGGTCGGATATTCCGCACACTATCACAACAGACCAGTTGTTAACTTCACAAAGTGAAACAATAGACCAGTCAGGATTACCAGCACTTTCTCTCACTACATATGACACAGAGCAGTTAATATTACCTATAAACAATAATGATAGTGAACTACCTGTTGAACCTAAATGCTCAGTGAAAGAAATTGTATAGAAAGTAGTTAATTTTTGCCAAGAGAAAGATATTCTTAACCCTGTCGAAATTCTCAAAAAAAACCAAAATGACCTTGTCACAGGACGTGACCTTGAGATTATTGATGTTAACTCTCTTGCTGTAGAGGACACAAACTTCATCATTGTTGATAGGGAAGATATCTTGCAGACAGGTTTGGAAGAGTTAGAAAACAAGACCGAGATGGAATTAAGAAATACTCTTGAAGGTCAATTCTCTGGAGAGGTAAGTTCACTGGATGATCTTAAAGACTCATTTTTTATGCCCCTGCATCGATAGATGAGGGCATATTGTTTTACATTTGTCAGTCTGTCTGTCTACCTGTCTGTCTTATCTGCCAAAAACTTAACAAAAAACGAAGCATTTCCCTGTAATTTCTAGTACGCATTTACTGGTACCAAGGTCAAGGTTATCTGTCAAAGTCAAGGTCATTATAAAGGTCGCAGTTTTCAACTTAACATTTTCCTGTATCTTCTAAACTATTTCAGTAACAAAGGCTCATATTTGGTATGAGGGTACATGTCATTGACATGCATCTACTGGTAACAAGGTCATCTTTTAAATCCAATATCAGGGTCACAGTTCTAAAACTTAGCCAAAAACCTAATACTTCTCTGATTCTTCTCAGCGATTTAAGTTACAAGGCTCATGTTTGGTATGAAGGTACATCTCAATGGTATGCATCTACTGGTGTTAAGGTCAAAGTCATTTGTCAAAGTAAAGATCAATATCAAGGTCAATTTTTTTCAAAACTGAGCCAAAAACTTATCATTTTCCTGTAACTTCAAACTATCTAAGTCACATATATGAAGGTGCAACTCACTGATACGCATCTGCTTGTACCAAAGGTCAAGGCCAATTATCAAGGTCATATCTCAGAAAATTGGCCATTACAGGGGCATAAGTGTTTCACAAACACATCTTGTTTCTTTTATTTTTATGCAAGCTTATTGAGTATTTAAGTAAAAACAAGGTGTAAAGTTTTGGTTTAAGTTTTATGTGCAATACTACCATGTCTCTGTAATTACTGCTATTGCTTCAAAACTTGGCACATGAATTTCATGACCGTTATATCTAGTTCTTGGCCAAATTTAGTTAAGGACTTAACTTGAGTTTAACCCTATTCATGCTGATCCAAACTAAGGTAGCTTTTGCACACAGTGCACACTAATCTACAGTCTGAT
The DNA here is from genome assembly GCA_946811185.2 of Hippopus hippopus. Classification (NCBI taxonomy): domain Eukaryota; kingdom Metazoa; phylum Mollusca; class Bivalvia; order Cardiida; family Cardiidae; genus Hippopus; species Hippopus hippopus. The sequence goes on along the minus strand of OX328100.1, from coordinate 18,614,017 downwards.
CATGGTCTACACTGCCTGCATGTTTGCAGAATTTTGATCGTTTTCTATTTTTGTTCAATATCTGTCAACTCTAGACAACTCTTGTTAATTTCAAGCCAGACTGTTAGTGAAGAAAAGGTTGATTTACAAAAACTTTGGCGTTTCATAATTTTGTCTTTGCTTGAAATTAAAATGTTCCTGCCGCTGACCATTGTCTTGATGATGATTATGTGGAAAAGCAGCCAGTGGCTTGGAAAGAAAATTGTGCGGAGTACTGGTAAAAGAGTCTCCAGGATAGCATGGATAGGTGCACTGGCTGCCGCGATAAAACTGAAATTATGTTGAAAATGGCGTTAAACGCCATAAAATCAATCAAATCAATCAAATTAAAATGTGAAATGGAAACTGTGAACAGTAATTGAAATTTACTATCAAAAGATCAAACCATACAACAAGGACATGTAGGTCTAATAATACTTTATTTAGAAATTAGAGCAATACTGAAAATTTTAACTAAAGCACGCTCAGTCGATTGTTGGCAGCCAAGCCACAATAACTCAGTCAGTACTGTCCTGGACTGTTGATCCAGGGATCGCTAGTTTTGCCTTGGTTCAAATCACGGCTCCACCTACATCTTTTCTGACATTTTACAAGTCATTGCGACAAAGGCATTATTACGTCTCACCAATGGGAGATTGATAAGTACTTTGCTTGTGGGATCAGCAGCTGGTGGCACAAATTTGATGTAATGTTTAAACTGATTTAAGAAATGATGGGAACACATGGTTACGTGCACTTGCTGCCACAATGTAGATAAAAAATCGTTGAATGTGGCATCTAAACCAATACAAACAACCAATGGTGGTTCTTTTGTCAGCTCGATTGTTTTTCGAAGAAAAGCTTGAGTTATTGTCGTAGCCAGGTAGTCATCATTGTAGTCGCTGTCATCGTTGTGCACAAACTTCGACATTTTGTAATATCTCTGCACCCCTCATGGTACCTACTTGAAACTCTGAACATATGTTCACTATGAAAAGGGCAGCCTGTGTGACAAGGGCAGGTAACTCTAAAATATCTTTGGCTGAATTATGTCCCTTTTTTCACTTAGGATTTTTACCCACTATCAGGCACTTAACAGTCAAGCACAGTTTTTGGTTTTAAATGCTGTTAATCTATATGAGTTAAGTGTTAACACATCAGAAAATGGCTCTTATGCAAATTACAGGGGTCAAAGGTCACCAAGGGTATTTTTGCCTTTACCACATGATCTAAATTTATGCACAAAAGTTTGTAATTAAAAAAAATGTTTACAGTGCTACTGAAAAAGCAAACGGGTCAAGGCAATGGAAAAAATATGGTAGATTGACTTCAAAACACTGAACAAAGTGTGTTTGTGGAATAGAAAATTCTTCCATGATGGCAAATTATCAGAAATGAGACCCTGAAATTTGACCTTGAGTTTTGCAAAAATGTGACCTTGATATTTGATCTTTACTTTGACAAATGACCTTGACCATGGTATCACTGGTAATGTCTTACCACAAGAAGTGCATATTTGAAATATGTACCATTCAAAAGTTATGGCCAGATTTTGCTAAAAAAAGTAAAGCTTCTTGCAGACAGACATACAGACAGAACAAGACTGTCAATCAGATTGACAAACACAAATGTCTCGGTCAGTATAATTGATAGTGTTTGAATTAGAGTTTTAAGCTCACATGAGCTTAACATGCCAGTTTCATCTAGTCTCTTTCAAACTTTACATGTGTTTTGCCCTTGGTTAGATGAGGAACCAAATCGATTTTGATCAGGGGATCAAAGGTCAAGGTCACAAGCCCAAATTTTAAGAATTGTTTGTGGGCTCTCTACAGGCTGCAGTTTTTATAAGATCTCTTTCAAACTTCAAACTTTACTTGTGAGTTGCTCTTGGTGAGAAAAGGAATCCTATTGACTTTCAGGTCACAGGGTCACAGGTCAAGGTCACGAACTAAAATTTTAAGTTTTTCTTCTTTTGTATTTTATAGACAACAGTATCCATCAATTTGTGTCAAAATATATTCTCAAATTACATAGTTTTGCAATGGTTTAAGTTTTCCAAGCTTTCGTTACTTGTCATTTAGTGTATTTTCTATTGACACTATTGCAAGGGGATGCCCCGCTTTTCGGAGCTCTTGTTTAATTAGAGATATAGAACAAAATCAGGAACATTATTCTTGTTCCTAGGCATAAGTGAGAGTGCTTTCTTATTTCAGATAAGCATTCCTTGTGGTAGGATGTTTCTTTCACTGTGAAGGTCATGGCAAATTACCAAGGTCACATTTCTGCAAAAAGACTCATTTGCCACAACATTTGAATAGTTAGTAATGGGGCTTTCATATTTCTTATGTGTATTCCTTGCGCTAAGACGGGGTCACATTTCAGAATTGATTGATTGAATGGTGTTTTACACCGCTTTCAACATTATTTCAGTCATATCATGGCAACAGCTCACATATTCATATATTTTGTGGGTTGGACCAGTACTAGGCTGGGGCTCTGAAGTGTCTTGCCCAAGGACACTCCCACGAAAAACCCCAGAGGATCCAGTGCGTCTCGAACAGGGGGCTACACAGGACCCCTCTCATTTTAGAAATTTTCTCCAATGGGCGCGTTTGTGTTTCACAAACATATGATCTAGTTTCTAAACATGAATATTGATTACTTTACAACTACATGTTTATCATTATTTGAAAAAACATAACTGATGATTAAAGTTTTATAGATTTGATTAACTTCAGGTTGCGGAAGATTATGGTGGTCCATGAAAAGAATTTTTCAAACTGATGTTGATGGCTATAAAGGAGAAATACTTTGATAATGGCCTGAGAGAACTCCTTGCAGATGAGTACAGAAAAGTGGGAGTTGTTATTGGTAAGTTAATTTGAAATATCTTTAAAAGTCCTTCAAAGAATATTGTTTTCCTTAATGAACTTTGGTTGTTATGGTAACCAATAAAAAAAAAAATTCAAAATCTTATTCTCAAAAATCATCACTGTTTGGTTGTGCCTATTGTTTCTTGGATAAAGTCTCCCAGAATGCATAACAGATTTTGGAATAATGTCACAGAATTCTTCCTTTGCTGACCCTTTTCAAAAATTTGTCATGAAATTTTTTATCTCTAAAAAATCATGACCATGGATGAGGGCCTATTTGCAGTATATGGAAACGATGATAGTTTTTCAAGATTTTTATACCCCTGCATCAATAGATCGGGAGCATATAGTTTTTGCCCTGTCTGTTTGTCCATTTGTCCACAAAAAACTTTAACATTGGCCATAACTTTTGAATGGTAAGTGATAGAGCTTTCATATTTCACATGTGTATTCCTTTGGGTATGACCTTTTCTTTGGTACCAAGGTCAAGGTCATTTGTCAAGGTCTAGGTCAAGTATCAAGGTCACAATTTTCGAAAAATGGCCATTGTGGGGGCATTCGTGTTTCACAAAGAGACCTTCCTGATTTAGTTCTTTTTGTGTGTCATAAATTGAAAACTAAATTATGATTGAAAGACAAATATAGATCAAGTTGTACTACGATACAGTTTTCCTTTTTTCCTCCTTGAAACTTTATGGCGATATCAGTGAATAATTTCCATAACATCCTTGTGAAGTAGGGTAATTCTATAATTCCTACTGCAGAACTTTTTTCATAAGTAGCCTGCTGAAAAAGTAAATGAATTGAATAATGAATAATAACCCTACAGTCCCAGGTTTTAATGACCCTAGGAAAACATTAGCTTTTAAAAACTTTGTGAAAAAGGCAGAAAAGTTGAATACAAGCTTTTTTTTTTCTTTTCCAGTAATGTTTTTATTAATTTTTACAAAGACTGATGCCATCATCTTAGCCACATTTATTGTCATCTGCAAATGCTTTCAATTCCAACAAGTCTTAAAACTTAGCCTCCTTGTAAAGAGTTAACTCTTTATCAAACAACAAATATTGTAGACCAGTCCAAATTTAAAGCATTTGCAGACTTCAAAATTAATGGGACCCAAAAATCGAAATTTGTTTTTGGAAGGGTATAAAACATCTTGGGAAAAGGAGAAAATGCTGGTTACAAACATTTTCTCCTTTTCCTAACAATGTTTTCAAAAGATCTCTTTCTCAGGGTCATTATACCCCCGCAAAACGAATGTTTTCGGAGGTATACTGGAATCAGCCTGTCTGTCCATCCGTGTGTCCGTCCGTGTATCCATGTGTCAGTGTATCCGTCTGTGTACAAAATACTAGTAATGTTGTGTTGCAAACCCCTCCTACAGTGTTGCTGCTATTGTATTGAAAGTTTGTTGATACATTGATCGTATACTGAAGTTGTGCAAGACACAGTTTTCAACCATCTACTCCCTATGGTTCAAGGATTATCTCCCCTTGAACTTTCAAAATTTTTGTTCAATTGCCTGTTGCTGTCAAAGTGCTGGCGGGAGTATTAAGTCACATTAAGTGACAGCTGTAGTTAAAAGTTGGGATTGTGTGGTAATGGGTTGAATGAAGGTTATGATTATGACTCATTTTCAAGTCAGCCCTCATAATAGCAGGAAAAAAAAAACATAATCTTGCTACTTCTGGTCTGTCTTGGTTAATAAAAAATTTTACGAACTACTGGGTAGTGTCTTAGATTCCAGGTCAGAATGCATGATCTGTTCAGTCTGATCTTTATTCTGCTGTCTCTCAGTTGCAAGAGATGCAATGCTAAATTGTATAAATTTGGAATAGTGCTTACTTAAATTCATTGTGTATGAGTAGGTCCCTTGACCCTTATACCAGTCACAAAATGTCAGACCTGTCTCATTTGAGAGCATTGGTATACAACAAATTAACCCTTTACCACACAATCCTAAGTTTTTCTTGATCCTGAGAAAGAAGGCTTTTGAAAACATTCTGGGAAAAGGGGAAAATACTAACTTCCTGCATTTTCTCCTTTTCCCACAATATTTTCAACCATATGTAAGACTGTAGACAATTTCAATTATTTAAACCACATTTTTATGCCCCCGCATCGATAGAATGGGGGCATATAGTTTTTGCCCTGTCTGTTTGTCTGTCTGTCTGTTTGTCTGCAAAAAACTTTAATATTGGCCATAACTTTTGAATGGTAAGTAATAGAGCTTTCATATTTCACCTGTGTATTTCTTGTGGTAAGACCTTTCCTTTGGTACCAAGATCAAGGTCATCTGTCAAGGTCAAGGTCAAATATCAAGGTCACAATTTTCGAAAAATGGCCATTATGGAGGCATTAGTGTTTCACAAACACAGCCTGTTTTTCTCTGAAATCTTTGGCAAGCTAGATTTTGGAATCATTCCACAGAAAGGGAACCAGGGTAGTCCTTGCTCTCTTTTTTATCATTCGACCTTAAGTGTGACCTTGAACTTATCAAAAGTCTTGTTTTTATTAAAGCCCCGGTAAAGTCAATAGGTAATTTTTACCATTTAAAACTCAAAACTTGTTTACAATTCTTACTTTGGTTTAAACTTTAACTCACCTTAGCATGTGGAATGAGTTACTGTGATCGATGATGGTCAATCCCAGTTCTTTCATTAAAAAGTCTTTAAATATCTTATTAACCAACCACCTAGTGTCAACCAAACCTCTCAGTCATGATTCAGCTACTTACACTCACAAGCTTAACATATTACCCAAATGTCTTAAAACAGATTCTCTTTATGAATTTGTCGAAGGTCAAGTCTAAGTCTGCTCATCTGTTTTTAAGAAAATATGCTCCCAGTATTAAAACATTTTGTTAAAACGCAAACAAAAAGTTTTCATGCAATTCCTTTGTATTTGGCCGAGCCATAATGTATGTTGCTTTAAGCCTTCCAAATATGAATGCTCATGTATCAAATCACAACCTTATTATACAACAAAGTGGAGGGGGTATACTAGAATCACCATGGCTGTCGATCTGTCTGTCCGCCTGTCTGTCTGTCCGTAGACACAAATTTGTCCGGTGAAATACTTTTCATGACCCTGACGTGATTTGTTACGGAATTATCTCCCCTTGAACTTTTTTCAACTCTTACTTTTGTACTAAACCATTCTGCTTTCTGTGACAAAGACCTGTTTTGTGACAAGGAGCTGGTTGGGGGGGGGGGGGGTATTGATCATGTTTAGTGATAGCTCTAGTTAATGATGTGAAGTGAATTGGTAGACTTTTCTATGAGTTTCAAAGTTTAGAGTCGATTCATACACGATAGTTTTTGTACATACCTTGAAGCATTGACTCTAAACTTTGCCTTTCATGTAACCATGGTGTTTTACGCAGAAAGCAATAAGTATTAGTTGGTCATATAAGTTGAGCAGAGCATGTCTGTTGCATTAATGAACCTAAACAAATGTTTTGGACTGGAACCATGTCAATGTGTTTTGACATAATGGAAACTTTACGCTTTTTCCGTATGGTTATTATCTGTTTATTATAAAATTGAAACATATTATACGTAAGGTGGATTTAAATGGTATTTGATTGTTGTGGCTTTTGCATTTGTCACTAATGCACTTCTTACTAATAAGAATTAAGAATCAGCACTAGAATTGGACTTTGCTCTTCTTCCCACAATATTTTCCTTTAAATCAGTATTTACCAAAGGTTTTAATATCATAATATTAATGCATTTGGACCATACTGTATTACAGTCTACAATATCAAAATTAATATGACAATAGCTATAATAAATGTCTTCTCTCGGATACAATTAACAACGTTCTGGTAAGAAGAGGGGGTTGTTACTTAATCTCTAGCCCTTAACTACGTTCAGTTGCACCAGATGAGTGATCAAGGGCAATACTTGCCATCTTGTTTTTATATGTTATAATACATACACTTAATATTTTGCATAAAATGAAAACTACTCAGTTTGAGTGATGCTATACTTATCATTTTTTACAGCTTGTGACTGAGCTACCATCCCTCCAATTTCTCTTTCACAAGAAGACTACGAACCTTATAGTAAAGAAACTGTTGTGTGTTTTACAGCCAATGTTCAGTGAAGTAAGATCCAACAGACACACTTTAGAAAAGACTGTTTATTCAAAATTTGTGAAATATATAAGGGAAGTTGCAAGTAAGTACTGATACCATGACATAGATAACCCCAATATGGACATGGCTGGGTCATAGGTAATCAATGTAACATTGACTGCCAGGAAACATTTTTGTTGAATCTATGGCACATTTGCTAATGCATGTAGCTAACTGCTTCTTTGAAATTGGAAAAATCTGCACAAATTCATCAAATCTTTCTAGAATTGAAACGTTTGAAGCTCTTAACAACTAAACAGAACAACAAAAAAAAGTAGGTTTATGATACCCTACTTTGCAAAGTAGGGTATCATAAACCTACTTTGCCAGGAAATGGCCAAGGCCCACTGTTTCAGTATGTTCTTAACTCACTTGAGCACAAGGTGAGATTTTGTGATTATCAGAGTATGAAGTGCTCAAGGTAAGATCAAGGTGAGCTTTTGTGTTCATCTGAATGTCCTTCGTGCCTTGTCCATCGTAAACTTTTCTTTAAACATCTCTGGAACTAGTGGGCCAACCTTGATGAAACTTGGCAGGGATGTTTCTTGGGTTAACCAGAGGGTTTGGGTATTTGTTTTGTAGCACCACCTTGTGGACCTCTATCAAGTTCAAATAATGACCCTGGAGTCAAAAATGGCCCTACCTGAAATCAATTTGTCTCAAACTAGAGAGCCTACATCGTTGATATTTGGTATGTAGCATTGTTGCATCACCTGATGGAACTCTACCAAGTTTGTAATAATACTAACCCTGGGGTCAAAAATGGCCCTACCCGGTGGGGTTGCAAGTTTGCACATAGGCTTATACAGTAAAAACTTTGAAATCTTCTTGTTTAAAGCATCACCTCATGCATCTCTATCAAGTTCGTTCAAATAATGATGTTAACAATAGCCCCCAGGGGTGCCCCAGGTTTTCACATCAGCTTATATAGAGCTGGTATAATCTTTGAGAACTTCTTTTCTTAAAATATATCAAAAAGAGAACTAAAACATTCTGAGCACTATTATCATTCTGGGTACACTGTGTAATACATTTCAAAAGCAACTAAACCCTCACTTGTTTGATCCTTTAAAATGGCAACATCAGTTGCTGAGAAATTGTGGAGACCAGGTTTCAAAATTATTATTATCCTCTGTGGAAGATGGAAGGATATAGTTTTTGTGCTGTTCGTCCGTGTATCTGTAAGTCTGTCCATCTGCCCTGATGAAACTTTACACATGTGTTCCTTATGAACAACTACAGATTCTTATTCTTTTGATCTAGTGCAGTTTTATGAGAAAAGGGGGCTTAATGTAAAATTGCCCCATTACAAATAAGGGCTACTTTGACGGGGACTTTCATTTGAACGATATAGCTTATTTTGTCTGCTTGTAGGTGGTCGCCATGAAGGAATAACATTGCCAAGTATTTTACAGTTCGTTACTGGTACAGATGAAGAACCAGTGTTAGGGTTGAAGCTGCAGCCGACACTAGAATTCTGTGAAGTTCGAGACTCCTTCATTCCTACTTCCAATACATGTATTAATAGAATGATTTTGCCTAAACCTGAGGCTTCTTCTACAATACAAACAGAGGGAAAATTGTTTAAACTCTATGACTATGCATTTTCCAATTGCTTTTATGGATTGAAATAGACATTTACAGGAACATATATTGTTAGCCTATCTGTCTATACTAAGGGTTTGCCATTCAGTAGTATTATAAGCTACCTTTTTGACTTGACTTGAAAATTTATATACTTATAGATCATATTTAGGACAAGTGTGGTGCTCTAAACTACCATCAATTATTGCCTTTTGAAGGATTTTGTTTGGAGCATGCTTGTAGTGAGTGAGACATAGTCGCCACAATGTCATTGTGTTTGTGCGTGCATTAAGTGTGTCTGTCCATCCTGATTTGTTCAGACATTAACACATTTATGAATGTATTCAAAATAATTTGTCTAAATTGTTTTTCACCATGAGAAGAAGTGCTATTTGAATAATTATACCCCCACCAAACGAAATTGGGGGTGGGGTGGGGTGGTATACTGCAGTCACCTTGTCCGTCCCTGTGTCCATCCATCCGTCCGGAATTTGTCTGGCCCATTACTTCCAAACTATGAAAGCTACACTGTATCAACTTGAAACTTCATACACTGATAGAACACACTGTGGAGAAAAGCAGTGCACAAGAATGATCTCTGCTACCCTTATTTTTAGCTCACCTGAGCATGAAGTGTTCAGGGTGAGCTATTGTGATCACTCACTGTCTGTTGGCGTCAATCGTCTTTCTGTCCATCTGTTCATGTTTTTTTGTTTACACCCTGACATCTACAAATATAAACCAATCAGCACCAAACTTGGTCAAAATGTATATGACCATAAGATTTCAGTTGAGTTTGATTACGGGTTTAATCTGATCAGAACAACCAGAGTTATCTGCCCTTGAATTAGAAAAAATGTGCTATATTTGACTTTGTTTACACTCTAGCAATCACATCAGCACCAAACTTGGTCAAAATGTATATGACCATAAGATCTCGAATGATTTTGATTATGGGTCAAATAGGACCAAAACAACTGGAATTATCTGCCCATGAATTAGGAAAAATTGCTATATTTGACTTTGTTTACACTCTAGCATCTACAAATATTAAATAATCAGCACTTAACATGGTCAAAATGTATATGACCATAAGATCTCAGATAAGTTCGATAATGCGTCTAATCAGACCAGAACGGCCTGAGTCATCTTCCCTTGAATTAGAAAAATTGCTGTATTTGACTTTGTTTGCACTCTATCATCTACAAATATAAACCAATCAGCACCAAACTTGGTAAAAATGTGTATGACCAAAAGATTTCAGATGAATTTGATTATGGGTCTAATTGGACTAGAATGATTGGAGTTATCTGCCCATGAATTAGAGGTATTGCTATATTTTTCTTAACTTACACTCTAGCATCCACAAATGTTAACTTAATCAATACAAGACTTGGTTCAAATGTGTATAGAAAGTCTTAAATCGGCAAACATTTTCTATTTAGTTTATTCAAATCATGCAACTTTGAAAACCTTTTTGCCTGACACCAAAAGGCCCAGGACTTTGTTAGGGAAAATGGGCCTTATGAACTTATAGTCAAATTTTTTGCGGGCTCAGCACATGTCCCTGGACAACCTTTTTAATGTACAAAACCAGAAGGCTGTAGAGCAAGTGGAGCGTTCCAGGCCTTCATGGAGCTCTTGGTTTTCTTTTTTTTAATCATTTTGCTTGGACTTGAAATACATGTATTTCATTGCATGTAGGGCACTTGGTATTACCTAAAGCACTCTTAAAATAGCTGTTGTATTATTAACCATTGCATCTACATTAATTGATGGATTATAAAGTTACTGACTGTTCTCGATTTTAAAGAAAATACAAATGTCAGGTAAAATATTTGTAGTTATTCTTTTCTCCTAATATTTGACTTGTCTAAGTTAAAGCGTTTGCAGATCACATGTGGAAGGAGGTGCAAATCATTTGAAATATGCTCCGGTAGACATTGCGAGAAAAGAAGAAATTTCTGTTTGCCAAGATTTTCTCGCTGTCTTACAATGTTTTCAAAATGTATCCTTGTATGGGTTTAAAAAAGGAGATTGTGGTTTGCTTGACAACAAAATTCAAGTACTAGCTACCAAGATTAATACTCAAATAGTTGGTTTTGTTTAATAAAGGATTAAAATTATTGTTTAAAAGACATGTTGCTTGTTTCAGGTATTTTATTATCTTTCCAGAAACACTTTCCGGAGATCTCTTGATGATATATGTAATCAAACAACGTGACAATGAACACAAAGCTTCCTTCTCTTAGGACAGATACATACACGTATATTGACAAAATCAAAGGTTCCATAATTTAGGCATATGACATTTTATATCAATATGGAGTTCAACCAAATTTGGATTATCAGTAAAGGAGATACAGGAAAATTTACAAGCTCCCTTTTTCAGTGATGCAAAAAAAAAGAAAAATGTTGGAATAACTCTGAAATAAACTGTATTTTTTATGCCCCGGGGGGGGGGGGGGTATCGTTTTTGCCCTGTCTGTCTGTCTGTCTGTATGTTTGTCCGTCTGTTTGTCTGCAAAAAACTTGAACATTTTCTGTAAAAATAGGGATAAAAAAAAATGGAACGTTTCAAATTGGGCGTATTGGTTAAAAATCAAAAATCAATGATATTTACAATCATTTTCCTTTCCTTTTCCCACAATTTTCAGATATTTATGAAAACGTTTGTAGAGTTGTTAAAACTCCCCATCGGTAAGTGTCAAAAACGTACTGAGAAAAAACTGAAAATGACCTTTTTCTACTGCTAGATTGAGGTCATGTGGTGTAAAATTACAATGTAGGAACTACTTTATATAATGCAAGTGACAATGTTCAAGTATAAGTACGCACTTTCTCTTAGTATTTCAACCGATTTAGACCGCTATAAATCTTTTTAGCTCACCTGAGCACATCGTGTTTAGATCACGCTGTGTCTGTCGTCTCGTCAGAAATCTACAAACATAATCTCTTCCTAAACCACTGGGCCGATCTGAACCAAACTTGGCAGAAACGCTCCTTATGAGGTCTTCTTTCAAATTTCTTCACAGAACTGGATTCCATGAAAAACTCTGGTTGGTATGGCAACCGAAAGGCATTTAAAGAAAATATCTTCTGTGAAACTAATGGATGTTTTTTAACATAATTTTGCAGAAATGGTCCTCGGATGACCCTTTTCAACATTTCTTCGCAAAATGAACATTTAATAAATATTGTGCTCTGTGTTTTGTAGTGACTGTAGAAATGCCCATTGTTTTACCGTATATCTGGATTTTTCCGCGTCCCGAAATTTCACGAGTTGGTCTGAAATTAATTTCAAGCGTTTTTTTTTTATTTTTAATGAACTTGGACCACAACTGACAGTAGCCAAAACAGAATCACAGATGAACAAGATATACCAGCATGAAGACAGTAACTACTGATAAGTAAAAGATCTGTGAAAATAAAAAAAAAAAGAACATAAAATTTCAGTCTTTGATTTTTTTAATCTGTGTTCACAGATAATCCTGTAAGAAACAACCAATCACTTTTATTCAGCATTCAAATTCAGTTTTACATTAAGCGTATATAATTTTCTCGAATGTGATCCTCTCGCGAAAAAAAAGCGAAAATTTCCGATATTTGCTCTGCAAATGCCACTGAACAGCTTTGATTTCATCGGAATTGTTATGACAGTGTTTACTGGTATATATCGGAATTGTTCTGACATTGTTTATTGGTATATCGGAATAGTTATGACAGTGTTTATTGGTATATCGGAATTGCTATGACAGTGTTTATTGGTATATCGGAATTGCTATGACAGTGGTTATTGGTATATTAGAATTTTGTTAAGAGGCATTAGGCTTAATTTTACAATTGTCAAGACACTCAGTCGTAGTCTTTGCTTAATTCAAGGCTCGTGTGTGAGATCCAGGACAACAATTCTTTTCTGAACAAACATGCAACCTAAAATGGGAAAAAAAAAACATGAATCAATGCACAGCTTGTTGTTGTTTTGTTTACTATCTTCACTGTTTGAAGGCCAGTGAGCATAGGACATGCTAAAGTATCCATTATGGAACTGTTCATGCATTTTCCTTCCTTTAACATACCTTTTACCTTGTGCCTCCTTAAATAATTTTGATAGACCATAGAGTCGCCGCTTTATCCATTCCAAATTTCGCCCGTCCTTTGCTCAACAAAAGCTATCCCTAGCTAATTTCTGTCTATCGTCTTGCATATCTAGTACGTAGCAGAAATGGGCATTTACCAGTTTCTTCAATTGATGTCTCAAAGAGCGCACACCATTTATATTTAGTAGATAGCAAAACCCTTATAGGGCTCTATTGACTTAGATAATGCTCCGTTGGTCACAAGTTGGTTGTCAGACTCATGTAGTGAAAACATTTAACATCTCATCTTAAAGTGGTTCGATACCTTCGACCCTATATTTGCAATTTTCTCAGAATCTCAGGAAACTTAAGGGGACGGTACTTCAATATAAGCGCTTTTATGTTGCAGCCATAAAATACTAATCAAGCACATGATATATTGACAGATTTTGATAGTGATCCATTTAAAGGGGTGCGTCCCTAAATGACGTCCTGACGTCAGCTGCACGTTCCTGATAAGCATTTTAAAAAGCACTTATGTTGAGGTAGCATCCGCTTAATTTTCTGAAAAACATTGCAAATGTCGCTTCAAAGGTATCGAACCACACTACCTTAAACCAGGGGGCCAAAAGTTTTTATATATATATATCATCATCACCTATTTGACCTCTAGGACTTTTGTTCAAATCATATGAGCCGTGCTCTGTGAATAGGGGCATAATGCATCTGCGAAAAGTATCGGCCCATGTCAGCCTGCGCAGGCTGACGTGGGCCGAAACTTTTTGGGATCTTCGAATTTTCTGCGTGTTAAAGGATAATTCTACCTCATGATTCAGTCGGTCGTTTGACAACATTTTTTTTTATGGATCCATAATTAGGAAATGGCTTGTTTGGTGTTATGGATTACGGCGATCCATAAAGCCCCTTTTTGCCAGAGCATGGCTCATATCCAGTGCTTTGACTAAGGCTTAGGAAGCATTAAAAACCTCTAACAGGGTTTGGCACCCAAACAATGTACTCACGACAGGCGCTTTTAGCCCTCTAGTGCGCACACAAGGATGCAAGGGAAATGCCACTACTTAAAGCCGATTCGCATTAATAAACTAGTCATATTTATAAGCCTCACGAAAACAACACATTCGGGACAGACAAGTCATTTCTCGTTCCTAACCTGATTTATTTTTCAGAGCTTCATCCGAAGGTAATATTTACACCATTTAAACGAATCAATCTTTTAAATATTTTTCTCCTCAAGGATTGACACTGCTCTTGTATAAACATCAATCCCATAGTTAGAGCTTGTCCAGTCATTTAGACATTCTTGAGTGAGTATCTGTTGGCAATAGTCACTGATTTTAACCTCTGATCTCCCAAATACCGGACGAGTAATATCAGATATAATATCCTTGTTGTTGTCTTCTGAGTCGTTTTCTAAGTTATCAGGTTTCTGAACTGGATTATTGACCATACCAGCGGTCCAAAGTTTTACAGGCGACGTCCCCACGGTTCGCAGTCTGTGAGTATTCCATGCAGCACTCTTTGTTTGAAGTTTTTTATTGATCTTTGGCGTGTAGACATAATGGAGGGCATATATGTGAAGCGGATTCATAATATCTAGCTTACCGTCGTCTTCAAGAAATGAAAATAATTCAGAGTAAAATGCTAACACCCCGTCATAAACATCCCTCCACATGCGTTCTACGCATTGATTGTGGACACTCTTTCCGGTAATCATGCTACCACTACCTCTTTCTCTCTACATGAAGTCTGCTATCTTACAGTTTTCCATTCCCATGTCTGTCCTCAACCTCAATGGTATTCTAAATTCAGCCACTGCTTCTGAGAATAATGTACGTTACATAATGTGTATGCTCTATTGTTGTCTAACGCACGGATAAACGTTATCATCCTACTAAATCCGTCCACCCCTGCAGATATCACGAAATACCAGCGTATTAACTTGTGATTGGTGTCCACATGCCAAAGATGTTTTGGTCCTTCCACGTGGTACACAGGCCTATGGAGACGGCGTAATGTTCTATTCATGATGCCATTTTCATCTTGTGTCTGTAAAATGTCCCGTAGTCGACATCTTGGTATCTGAAACGGTGGAAGAAGCAGGTTACTTTGCTGCAAACAGATATCCCCCTAAATTTTCATACTAAGGTTAGATTATTTTCGTAAGGCTCATTCTCACGTGAAATCTGCAAACTCACTTGTTCATCCAAAGTTATCGGGTCCTACTAAAATACGCCAGGGAGAATTTATACGCCATGGATACGCCATGGGAGTTTTTGCACGCCACAGCTGTTCCATAGCAGTGAAATAATATATTACCTAGTAAAATATATTGAGATATGCATTTTACATCAATATTTATGTTTCACCGAGGGAAAAATCGTACTTTGCAAGATATTTGCATTTAAAAATTTGATAAATAACGAAGGGAGACAACTCTAATGACATAAGTATGATATATCAAACTTTGCTCGCCAGAGTAATAATTTATCGATTAAAAAAGACAAAAACTTATTCAGATTGTGTAAATATGCTAAATTACCACTATGATTCAATCTCAATAAGTAATTTATCATAATTACTGTGAAATTTGTTATTTTTTACACACGAAGATCGGGAGGTTACGTATTTTCGGCACGCCAGGGGAGAATTTCCTCGCCACAGCATTTCAAGTAAAATACAACGAGTAAATAACCAGAGTTTTGATAGGAATAAAATTCTTTGGAGAGTGTCTTAAGGGGGCCATTCCAGGATCATTTCTGTGAAGTTTCGTTAAAATCCGATGGGTAGTTTCAGAGAAGATGTTTGAAAAAAAAAAAGTAAACTGACGCACGCACGGTCAGACGGACGCACGACGGCCACAAGGCCATGATATAAGCCTGCTGGCCTCCGGCCAGTGGAGCCAAAAATTGCTGAAGTAGGGTTATTGCATATGTAGATGTCTGAGGTTAATCTTGCCAGGCTTATACTCTTAGCAAAGTGTGTCATGGATGCGTGCAGACTTTGCAAACCAAATTTTGTTTCTTGAATATAAACTGTGATATATTGCACAGCTAGCTTCATCTCAACTTAAAGTTGCGTGACCAATATCGACGTTAAGCTATATCGCTGTTGAAGTTGAAATTTATCGATACAGATCGTTGTTGATATTTTCTTGTAAAACTGTGTCAGACTACAAAACAAGAGGGCCAAGATGGCCCTGGATCGCTCACCTGAAGGACATGGCCAGCAGACATGTTACAAATCTGTAAAACAATGGCATGCCAAATATGAATGCAACAGTCCAAGCATTTTGGCACAAGAAATGTTTTAAGATTTTCTTCTTTATATCTATGAATCTTGGACCCCACAACATGGAACTAATTCTGACTTAAAGGTAATAATTTGAAGTGTGTGTGCGTGTAGTTTTTTTTTTTTTTTTTTAAGAGATCTAGATCTATGAAACAATGCTACATTCCATCAATGAAAGATCCAGTTCATATGGTTTGAGACGTAAAGACTTTTTAAGATTTCCTTCTCCATGCTTAGTAAAATCAGGGACGCCCCAAGACAGAGCTAATTTTGACCACGGGGTCATAATTTGATGGATTTTAATGAAGGTTCATTACACAAAGTTACATGCAAAATATGACAGCTTTAGGCCTTACAGTTTGTGACTAGAAGACTTTTAAAATTTCCTTCTATACCTTTATGTAAAATCTGAGCCCCCACTACACAGGGCCATTTATAATCCCAGCATCACAGTTTCTAATATTTTGGTAGAGGTCCATTAGACAATGCCACATGCTAAATGTGAAAGCTCTAGGGCTTACCGTTTGAGAGAAAAGATTTTTAAAATTTTCCTTCTATATTTCTTTGTAAAATCCGGGACCACACAACAATGGGCCAATTTTTACCCCAGCAGCACGATTTGAAGTGTTTTGATAGAAGTTTATTAATGAATACTACATGCCAAATATGAAAGCTCTAGGCCTTCCGGTTTGGGATAAGAAGATTTTTTAAAGATTTTTCATTATGTTGCCATGGCAACCAGAGTTCTTCATGGATTTCTTTTAGGTGTTTTGCAAGAGCACTACCCGGTGATCAATTCTGTGAAGTTTGGATGAAACCTGTTTATTAGTTAGGAGGAGAAGATTTTTAAAGAATAGTTCACGGACAGACGACGGACGGTGATCTTTCACAATATCTCCCCAGAGATCTCCCCAGAGCACTTCGTGCTCAGGTGAGCTAAAAAGATTTTCGTCGCCTCACAATCCGTAAAACATATAGACATTTGGAAAATACAAAGACCGTCTAGATCTGAAAGAAAAGAACGCAATAAATATAGGCCTAAACTGAAGATTTTATGTCCCCCGTATCGATAGATTGGGGGTATATGGTTTTACCCTGTCTGTTTGTTTGACTGTCTGTCTGTCTGTCTGTCAGCAAATAAAACATTAACATTAGCCATACCTTTTGAATGAGTGACAGGGCTTTTATAATTCACATGTGTGTTCCTTGTGGTAAGTTGTGGTAAGGCCTTTCCTGTGGTGCCAAGTGCAAGATCATCTATCAAGGTCAATGTAAATATCAAGGTCACTTTTTTTGAAAAAAAAATGTCTTAACTTTTGAATGGTAAGTGATAGGACTTTTATTTTTCATATGTATATTTGTTGTGGGAAGACATTTCCTTAGGTATCAAGGCCATGGTCATCTGACAAGGTCAATGTCAAATTTCTAGGTCATGTTTCTTCCAGAAACGTTAACATTTGCCATACATTTTAATTGGTAAGACACAGAGCTTTAACCAAAAAAGGGGTTAACTAACGTGAATATGTTTTTGTACAAGTATTTCTTTAAGCATCTTTTCGCCACACCTTGGAAATTCTGAGAGAACTTCGTTAACGATATCAGTGAGTCTGTTGTCATCTATTTCCGTAAAATTTCGTTTTTTTCATTCCATACATTCTCATTCGCCTGTAAATAGTACTCTCAGAGACTGACAGTAAATCAGATATTTCTTTCACCATGAAACCAGTATCAATTAGGCCTTCAAGTGTGTCCTTTGAAATTGTAAACTCGGATGGTCCAGCTGATGTTCCTACTGCACGCTTGACAGAATGATTTCCGAAGTGAATGCAGGCAGTCCTGATTTTCATTACTTCCGCTCTGCTGTGCACACCAAGACAGGCCATGTCATACATGGACAAGTCACAAATTATGTCTGGCGTAATCTTTTCCTGTATAAACATCTCCGTATATCTTGTTAAACTCAGTTTTTCCAGAATTTTGTTCATTTTACGACAAATAAGTAAAACAAAACCAAAAAGATGTATAGTATGTGCACAAGGTTATGAACTCCCTTTGCCACCATGATAACCGCGTAGAAAACAGGATTTCCAAATGAATATAACGTTTATATTACACAATGTTACTTCAACTTGATACAATTAAAATTAACCAGTCGTCAGAATATGTATTCAAGTTCACTTAACATCATATTAAGTGTACCCGGCATAAAGGCATGTTAACCTATCATATCCTTCATTAAGCTAAACAGAATTACAGTTTATTACAATTTAGTTTTAATTAGCCTTATGGAATAACTATTTCCGAACCGTAATGGTAATTCACCTAGACACAATGATAATTAAAGACTTTGTGATGTGTTCTTAAAAAGACGAAATTACCGTTTAACCCACCTACAGTTTTTTTAATTGAACATATCGACAAGTAAAAAGGTCATAAGTATCGATCAAGTATATGAAATTACACAGTAACAGTCAAAATAGTAATTTATCAAATTATAGTGATATGTAAACCGAACATTATAGTAGATTAACCAAACAAAATATCGGGGTAACGGAACATAATACAAGTCTACCTGGACATAATATTAACTCAACTAAATATGGCAGCATGCTTTCAAACCATAATTGGTATATACCAAAATAAATTGATATGATAATAATATACCATGTGTAATTTGCAAACTTAATAACCAGTTAACCTAACTCCAGTCTGTCTAATGTAAGATATTAATAAGTAAACATATTATATTAATCAATAAACTGAATAAAATACCCTGGTACTGAACAAAATATTTGATAAAGCAAACATAATGATATGTCAACCGAACTTCATTATCAATTGACGGAATAAAATACCATGTTAACCTAACATAATGAGAAATAAACAGAACAACGTGTTCACCCAATACTTCTTAATGGCTTGATAACCGAACAAAATGATATCTAGAGAAGACTTTCATCCCAGCTGACTGATCATCATTTCATTTCAACCCAACAAGATAAGAGTGAACTGAGCAACTTGACTATTTTGGAGAAAAGACAGCTACGGCGTTCCATAAAATGACTACTTCCATCGTATAATGACCAGCAAACTCGTCTGTTCATTTATTTACCTCTTAGTTAAAACTGTTTGAAGTTACTGATTTTGGGATGAACCCTTTTCATGACCCCTGGATCTACCTACCTACTCTACATGTACACTTTGGCTATTTTCGTTCATCTTCCTACATTTGAATGCAGATATTTATCCTCTAAAAATTAAAAAAAAAAAGTACATAATGATGTAACAACTCTTTTTAAACGTTTTTGTTTTTGTTTTCAATACGATGCCGATATTTTTCCATTTACTTTTAAAATGTAATATACATGCATCTGTGGCTGAGGGTTTATATTCAGGTGGTATCAGGAAAACTGTCCCTCCTGAAAAACTGCCCCCCCCCCCCCCGGGAAATATGCCTCCTAGAAAAAATGCCCCGTAGGAAAATTTCCCCTGGGAAATTTTTAACATTGTGATACTGATGCTGATGATGTTTTTATTCTTATGTATTTCATTTTCATTGAGTGAATTTATTCCACATGAAATGCTTTATTAAAGACACATTTATTCCACATAAAATACTTTATTAAAGACACATTTATTCCACGTGAAATACTTTATCAAAGACACATTTATTCCACGTGAAATACTTTATCAAAGACACATTTATTCCACATGAAATACTTTATCAGACACATTTATTCCACGTGAAATACTTTATTAAAGACACATTTATTCCACGTGAAATGCTTTATCAAAGACATATTTCTCGAGACATCAAGATTCCCTTGGAAAGGTTTAACCCTTTTATAGAGAGGTGATTCGTTTGAAAGATGTTTACAATTCTGTTAAAGTTAATTGAGTACTTGCCTTGTAAATATGATGTTTAATAAAGATGATAGTACTAAAAAAGGAAAAAAAATGTATCTGTTGCCCAGTTAAAAGATGCACTGATTTAGAGATAAATGAAAAAAAAAAGTACATGCACCATGTCATTTCTGAAAAGAGTTTATATTTCTTGTCTATGTATATAGCATTTTCTATTTTTTCCATTACAGTATAAGAACTAAATTAAATGATTCTTAAAAATAACAAGAAAAAAAAGACAATAGCAGGGATATCTATGACAGTTTCTATCTCTTTAATAGAACTTGCCATCACCACCTGATAAGGCTCGTAGATGGGCCGAAATAGTCCATCTTGTATCCTTGTAAAACATGACTTTCGGGGGAGGGGCGATTTTTATAAATGGATTTCCTTGGGTCAGTTTTCTGGGTGGCACTTTCCCGGGAAAGGGGTATCCTAGAACCTATTCAGGTATGGAGAAGCACTTGACGGTCTATGTCTCGTGATTTGTGTGTAGAAATCGTAGGTATATGTATTCGTCCCAGAGATTTTATGTATCTCATAATTGATGTTGATCTTCTTATTCAAAGACGATATTGTCACTGTTAAAGTAATATCATAAATAGCGACGACATCAACTAAACCATCTATAACAAGACGGCCATGATGGTCCTGTATCGCTCCACTAAATAAATAAAAACCCTACACACCACCAAACATTACAATACTTAGCCATTTGGTTTCGAACATGAGACCTCTGAGACGAGGCTAAAATTGGTAACCCTAGGTCTTATGGCTAGTAACAAGAAGATTTCTAAAGTTTTCACTATGTTAGCCCATGTAAAACTTTTGACCCCTCGGGGGTGAAATCAAATTCGATAGGGCTAGGGCTATAATTTGGGCATTCTTAGTAGAGGCCTACTAGATAAGGCTACATGCAAAATTTGGTAGCCCTAGGCTTTATAGCTAAGTACAGGGAAATTTCTTATAAGATTTCTATATAGGCCCATGTAAAACTTAGGAATTTCGACCCCAGGGCTACAATTTGAGCACTCTTGATAGAGGCCAACTAAATAAAACCACATGCAAAATTTGGCAGCCCTAGGCCTAATGGCTAAGTTCAGGAAGATTTCTAAAGTTTTCTCTATGTACAAGCCCATGTAAACCTTGTGACCCCCGGGGCGGGGTGAATTTTGACCCCAGGGCTATAATTTTAAGAAACGTGATAGAAGTCTACAAGATAAAGCTACATGCCAAATTTGGTAGCCCTAGGCCTTATGGTTTCGGGCAAGAAGAATTTCAAAGATTTCCAATATTTTTAAGTTTGTTGCCATGGCAACCAGAGATTTTGAAGGAATCAAATTTTTTCAAGAAATTCTAAAGAGGACCATGGCAGGATCATTTCTATGATAAGTTTCATCAAAATTGGATGGGTAGTTTCAGAGAAGAAGGTGTTCAAAATAAAAGTTAACGCACGCAGGGACAGACGGACGGATGGACACAGGCACACACGCACGACATAAGCCCGCTGACCTTCGGCCAGCAGAGCTAAAAATTGATAAACCATAGCATCTCTGAACATTGATAAACTGATAAATATCTGTAAGTGATGGTTTGGTTAAAATAGGATATTGTTTAATCAATTCCGTCTTCTGACGATCCTGGGAAAAAATGATTTTGAAAACATTGTGGGAAAAATACAAAATGCTGGTAACCTTCTGTCACGACGTTTCAACATATCAAACTCTAACCTCTTCATTTGAAATATTAGATTTAATTTCTTATCTTTACATGCTTTTTAAATCCGATATGTCTAAAATATTTTAGATATAGAGTAAATTACATGTACTAGGACAGAACGCGTGAAATATACAAAGGAAACAAATGTACCATTGGAGCATTAATTTAAGCCGTGCTGTGTAAAAAGGGGGCTTAATGTATATGCGAAAAGTATCAACCCAGGTCAGCCTGTGCAGTTCGCGCAGGCTGACCTGAGCTGACACTTTTCCCTATTGGTCAATTTTCTGTATATCAAAAGACCAGTCTACCTCATGATTAAGTCCGTTGTTTGAAAAAAGTGGCTGTTATGGATCCATTATTATGTGATGACTTGGGCTGGTATCATGTATCAATGTGATGCATTAAGCCCTTTTTTTCCAGAGCATGGTTCATTTATTGACACATAGGAAAAACAGGAGTCTTTGGTGAACAATATGGATTTTTACCGTTGGACGATCTGACCGATACCGATACTTTTGGTTCATTGGTAGCTGAAATAATCATGAAAATACACTATAGAGTAGATAATCAACATGTAATAAGCAGAAATTACACGTTAATCATTTATACATTTTGAAATGGAGAATATAATGTTGTTGCTCAGACCTCTAAAATTTCGTTGGTGGAACACTGTTACAGGCCCAGTAAAGGCCAAAGCAGGTGTCATAATACATTTAAATCTTAAGTATGGAAAATATTGTGAAAATGACAGTCTGTTATCGTGTGGTTGAGCCATATGTCAGTCGCTGGCAGAAAAAAGAATTTTAAAATCAGACAAAAAGTAAACAAAAGACACAGCTACCTGGCAGGTTTTAACCTAGTTTTGAAATTAACTTCTCTGTCAGTAACTAACACTTGGACCGACCGTAAAATGACAGGTTGTCATCTTCACAATAATTTCCATACTTTCGAATGATATAACATAAATTTAAATGCATTTAAACACCTGCTTTGTTTACTTTAGGGCTTTATTGTCACTTTAAAATACCATGCGTCTGTATATATGTATTCAAATCAGCTCCACAGTTCCTTTCAAGGATTGACGAAAAACACTGCAGTATTAGTTCCCTTATCACTGCTTCACATCACATCGGCTATGTTAACGTTTGAATTTCTGAATAAATAACATGCACTGTTTCACCTATTACATAAAATACCGCAATATTGCGATTTCAAAACTTTATCTGTCAGGGAAAAACATCACCGTGTTGGACGGTGTGGATCCAAGGTCAATTTGCACGCTCTACTGGTGCAGTCTTAAAATGATCTACTTGGTACAAAATAGCACACTCGGTCGTGCTTAGCAGCCTAAGTGTTGTTGACAAAGAGAATCTAGTTTGGAATAAAGGCTCTATTCTTCGTGCATGTAGCCTAATGATACGTTACAGCTGAATTGGTGAATTAACTGAACTGTTGTCAGCCTTTATCCTGCTACATAACTAAAATGAAATGAGCCATGCTCTGACAAAAGGGGGTTTAATGCATCTCCGTAAATCAATCATAACAAGGAAGCCATCACATACTTATTGATCCATAACAGCCACTTTTTATAACAACCGCCTCAATTATGAGGTAGACTGGTCCTTGGACATACAGAAAATTGACCAATAGTGAAAAGTTTCGGCCCAGGTCAGCCTGCGCGGCATGCGCAGGCTGACCTGGGTCGATACTTTTCGCAGATGCATTAAGCCCCCTTTTTACAGAGCATGACTCAAATGTTTAATTCGATAGTAAAATCCCAAAAATTAAAATGTCAAAGTTATGTTTTGGGGAACAATATCTCCTTATCGGACAGTGCAGATCCAAGATCAGACTGCACGTTCTGTGCAGTCTGATCATGATCTATGCTGTCCGCAAAAGGTCAATAAGTCGCCCTCAGAAGCCTAAGGGTTAAAAAAGCTATAACTCTGTACAAGACTATACAATTCTAGGCACGCAGTGTCAAACCATTTCACAGGGAGAAAGTCTTAGTGAATTAGCTCTTTTACCAAACGACAAAACTTTGGACTGGTCAACAATGAAAACACTTGCAGCCGTCAAATACCGGTAAATATACTTGAAACAGGGAAACTTGTGTTTAGAAGGGTAGAAAACGTTGCCAGCATTTTCTCCTTTTTCCACGATGTTTTCGAAAGCTTTCTCCTTTTTTTTTTGCTCGTTTGAATTCTTAATTGTGTAGAAAAAAAATTAGATCTAGATTGCGGGATTTGTACAGCGCCACGAGCTGTTTAGAAGTGTGTCTTTCACAGTTGAATTTGAGCCATGCTCTGTGAAAAAAAGGGGCTAATTGCATCTGCTGAAAATATCGAGCCAGATTCAGCCTGCGCAGTCCTCGCAGACTGACCTTCTTCGAAACTTTTTTGCTATCGGTCAATTGTCTACAATTGGGAAAGTTAACTTCTACAATGTTCCAAAAAGATCAAGGGGGCTGTAAAGATCCCAAAGACATATGATTATTATAATAACAAATTCATATTATAGATCTAATTTTTAATAATAAAAGGCTTCTGAAGGTATACTGTCCTGTTTTGTCGGTTTTAGGCATACCCCGACCACGTGATTCCTAGAACGTCACGTGATTGCTCAAAATTCGGGCGGGTGGACTGAAAACAAAGGTTAAACAACTTGAACCGAAGGAGAAAGCGTAAGTATTTCATTCGTTCAAAATCTTTAGTTTAAACATATTTATTTTACATCGATTGAGAAAAAAGTTCTTACAACTTATACTAATCTCTCTCGATTCTGCTTCCTGGGAACTACACCATTATAGTATAGGAGCGTAAGCGAATTTCGCCAGTAATCGAATTTCGCCAACTATGTTCTCGGGCAATATTTTCGTATCTGTGACATCATCCAGTCACGGAAATGATTGATATCTTAGCAGCAAAGATGTTTTAAACTGTGATTTGAATCTAATGACAGAAAAATACCTATCAATAAGAAGAAAGTTCATAAGCGACCTCTCACATGCTTTTCCCCGCCATTTTATTATCACTTTTCAGGTGTCTCCTTTATATGCAGATTTTAAAAGATCCTTTCAGCTTAAAACTTTTTTGTGTCGTCTATTTTCGGTTTGACAGGTTATCTTTTGAACTTTAACAGCCGAAGTTTCGTATGGGGCACCTAAAGGGAAATATATCCATATGAATGAAAGAGGGGTCCTTATTCATTTTTTCTTAGGAAAATAGATTGAATCGGGTACAAAAATCACTACAAAGACAAGAAAATACCTTTGTTCTGTGAGCTACAAAAGGTTATCTTTTTTGGATTTACAGCCTGTTTATCCCCAACACTCATCCTGATTTAGATTGTAATATTTCAGTGCCACAGCAGAAATAAATACAATAAAAATCTCATAAATGTCGATTTTGTTTTCTGAGAGCTGCGTTTTGTTTTGTGTTTTTCAGGTTTTCTCGTAGGAAGTAAATGTAGAGTTAATATCCAAGGGAGGCAATGAATATTGCTGAAATGATGCTGCGAATTTTTAGTTTCATTTTACCCTCTCTGGGGCCTCTAATTTTTGGAAAACCAGAGTTGTCGAAATTGGCTTACTCTTTTTATAGATGGCGACTTTGTACTGTCTCACTTCTAACGATGTTTTGACTGATAAATTTAGATGTTTAAGTGGTAAAAATTATTTTTACAAAAGTATTTGAATACAAGTGCATTGATATTTAACCAGAAAGAAAATTACTATTGTTTTGTGTAATCCGCAAGAGCAGTTTCCCTTGCGTTGGCGAAATTCAATTACACCAGTATAGTTATACTATACATGATTACTCGCTATACATGATTACTCGCGCCGAATGTGTGGGCCAATGAAAAATCAAAAATCCCAAAGTTGACACTCGCTCCCGGGTATCGAACTCAGGTCCTTATGGTTACGAGGCCGACGCTCTACCCCTCAACCACGGACACCACACAAAATCTTTGGAGACTGTGTTCCTGAATGATTGAATGTAGATCCAGTATGGTAGATCTAACTGTGTAGGGTAGTTTGCCCTTGAGTCGAACGGGTTAGCAGTTTGTACCGCCGCTGCTCAAATCCTGAGCGGGGTACCATTGTGAATGAAAGTCAGATAACTCGGACCTTAACCCTAGATAAGATTGCACACAAAATGATATGGTTACCGGCCGTGCATTGTGCTAAAAATGTCAAAAACCCTCCTTTCCAAATTTCGCCCGTGAGATGAACGCATTTGCCTTTGATTAGAACACATCATTTGACACTGCCCAAGAGTCGAACGATACTCAATTGCGTGTATCCTCATAAGCAAAAGCGGAGATGTTTTGAGGGAACAGGAACATGCTTACCTAATGGATAGGCAAACAATGCATCATATCATAAAAACATCGTCTGTGCACGTGGGGGAAAATGATGAAAGCATAAAAATACAAACCAGTTATTTCATATGTCGATCTGGGGAGGTGGTGAAAGTTGTTCTATGCTCCTTATAAAAGTTTGATTACAATGTAAGCCTACTCTCTACAGGCATAAAAAAAATTAGTGGGCCTATGTCTAGGTCTAGCAGACAGCTTAAAAGACAGAACATGTGGAAAAAACAGGTTAAAATTCATGATTGTAATAGAAAGGGAATAAACTGTATCAGGGCTTTTTTTCCAAAAATTGGGAAGGGGCCTTAGCCTTTCATTTTGGGAAATTCAAGCGCGATTTTGGCCAAATTTGGAAAAATCAGACTGACTTTCAAGGTACATCAATAAAACAAATTAATAGCAGTGTACATACGTACAGTAAATAGAAAGGTGCAGCAAATTCAACAGTCACACTTTTAAGTGCTTAAACTATGGCCAAATATCTCACAGCATTTGCACAAATAGGCTTATAGCCCTTTTTAACACTACTGTGGTACACCCATGGGTGCCGGAGTTAATACTTTAGAAGAACTGCTTTCCGGCCATCATATGATACAAGGGAATCATTATCTGTGGAATTTACAAGGCTATGCTTGGATATTATAACTGGAGATGTAGATTTTGCATCATGTGCAGTGATAATAATTGTCTAGTCTTCAGACAAAGGGAGATCGGCGATGCCTGGCACTTCAGATTGAGACTCAGCATGCGGAGATTTGATTACCTGTAGATCTATCAGCAAAGAATTTGACCGTTTCATGCCGAAAGTAAAAAGGCTGTGGTGGCCTTTATCATCTGCAGCCCTTTTAATAAACTTTTTGTAACGTTTCCCGGTTCTTGACATGTTTTACTTCGATACAGCGTGTTTGTTTTCTTTTTTAAATACGTTGACTGCAACCAAGTAAGAATGTGTTCCACAGTGTTAAGTTAAAAGAAAGCTTCCTTTGTCAGCTGTAAGATTTTACGAAAGAAAAACAGGATTTAATATTGAATGATAGGGAAATGACAACCACTTTCAGTCTACGTGCGGTGTTAAAATGCACAAAAAATAACTCGATTCAGTTAAGAATGCCTCCATTAAACAAACCAAATGGTGCCAAGAAATCACAACATTTCGGCCGTACTGCAGCGCAGTCAGCCGAGTCATTTTGGTACAAATCAATAAAAAGCCTGCTTTCAGTTTCAATCTCTGTTAAATAACAAAAGTTTCGTGTCTAGTCATTTGAAATAGCTTTTGAGAAATTGGTATTTTAACTTATTGGGAATTTCTGCATCATATTATGAGAAATTCTTCCAGCAAAATTGGGAAATTCTTTCAGCAAAATTGGGAAACTCTTTTGCCATAATTGGGAAAAAATGATGCTTTTTGCAATTGGGAAGTCACCGAATATCGGCCTCAATTATAGAAGGAAAAAAAGCCCTGTATATGAGAAGAAAAAAACATCAAACAGTTTCATCCCTTTTGGACAAGAATATTGATCGAACGTCGTCATCTAAGCACTGTGACATAACATCTGCAATATTTATATTTAGGGAAAGGGTTACAGAGGATTAGGTGTCTGTGTCCAAGTTAAGCTTGTGAATGATCAGAGAAATTTTCTATACACAGCAGGGTCCAAAAATTTCCAGAAAAGGCACTCGTCCTGTAGGACAAGTGACTTTGAAAAAACACTTGCCCTGCGTTGATCCTTACTCGTCCGCCGAGAAAAACTCTTCCAATAATGGACTCTGACGGTTTTTTTTTTTTTTTTCAGACGAAACGGAAACGTTACAAAGAACCTTAAATACCGGGTTTTAAAAACCGGTACCAGTTATCTGGTCAATTTACAGAAATTAATAAAGCCAAAACAACACACTTTTTCGAACTGGTTTCGGGAAAGTATTTGCGTTAATGTTAATATCGTTCGTTTTAATAATTAGCAAAGTCGGTCAGATTGAATTAGGTACACCCGAAGCATATTATGAGATTTTTGTTTGCAATGAAAGGTCCCGGGTTATATCATTAGGCTGACTTGAAACCGGTCTTTATTTGGGGCGGGGACCAGCACGTTTTATGTTCTGTTTCAAAATTTGATTTCCTGAATACCCTGAATTCGCTTATTCAATAATTGAATGGCCGTTTTGTCTCGTGTAAGTTAAATATTGATCTGAAAAACTTGTTTTACTATCTCCTATTCACCACTCGTCCTGCCGGACGAGTATGAGTGATATTTCACTCGTCCTCATCCATTTCTTACTCGTAAATACGAGCAAACGAGTGGATTTTTTGGACCCTGCACAGGGGTCAAATTTAACTTTTTTTTCAACTAGCAAAAATTTGCTAGTGACCATATTTTCTACTAGCCAAAATCAATTTTGTACTAGCAATATTTTAACCCATTGCCACTCAGTCCCGTGTTTTAACGACTCTGAAATGGGAAACTAATGAAAACATTGTGGCAAAAGGAGAAATTGCTCATAATGAGCAATTTCTTCATTTCCCACAATGTTTTCTACATTATTGGAGAATTAAATTTCCTTTGTACCAATTTTGAAATTGTCATCTGCAGATGCTTTCAATTTGGGAGAGTCTAAATATTGTTGAGTGGGTCTCCTCTGTTTGCTCATACAATATTATAGCTCAGACTCTACACATTCTGCATGGCAAAAAAATATCCTTTGTTTGGACCAACTGTTTGATCAGCAATCTATATTAAACAAGTTGGCTTCTTTAAAAAAGAAACCATGAGAGGTCAGCATCAACGTTTACAAATAGTTTATTGGCTATTAATTTCAATATATTTTGGTACATGTGAACAAACAAGTAGGACATTCAGTGAACGAGGGGAAAAAAACGCAGCATAGAAACCTCTCATGCAGTACATTGGCAGTCACGTGACCTTCTTTCCGCGTTTCCAAGTCGCGTGATCATTTCCCACGGTGTTCTTTGTCTTTTTTAACGAAATTCTTTTTTTTTTTTCCCTTTTGCTTAGATTATTCAGCTTAATAAAAAACACAATTATGAGCGAGGACGTTTGCAATCAAATCAATAGAACTAATCTCTTTTGAAATCCGTCAAATAAAAACAAACCAAGTCTATTTCCTATTTCAGTTTCTTGATTTCGGTTTATTTATAAAATCATGACGAAACAGACTGTGTATCAGAACAATTTCGCAAAGAAAATGGATTTAGACAGCAATTTCTGAGACAGTCTGCCTTTTAAACTCACTACTGATGGAGAGGTCTGATGACCTCTCCAATAAATATTCCGGCGATGTCACGGAATCCGGCCTTTTGCCGAAAAAACTGGATATTTTCCGCTCCATACTCTCAGTGAGGCAATGCAGATGTATAAACAACGTCAGAATTGTCTATGCGCTTTAAATACCGGATACATGTATTTACAATATCGCAACAAGCGTCTCTACGAATACCGGTCACGTGGTCAGTGATACTCTCAAAGGATAGTTCTACACCGCATACGGCAATTCAGTGTACACGAAAAACGACCACATTTATGGATTAATTCAGATTTTTAAGCGGTAGTTTGCCCATTTTCCGGCTCACTCGCAAATTATTTCGACTGTTAGAATTTGGCACTCGCATTTTTTCATTTCAGCTCGCATTTTGCGAGTTTGCAACCGTTAAATTTGAACCTTGATATATGAGAAATGTTTGTAAAGATTTTGAATCGTTATGTTTAACCTTTTACCACACAATGCTGACTTTTAACGACCCTGAGAAAGAAAGCTTTTGAAAACATTGAGAAAAGTAGAAAATGCTGGAAACCAACATTTTCTCCTTTCCCACAATGTTTTGTATTATTCCCAAAAAGGAATTTCAATTGTTGAGTCACATTTTATATGGTTTTCTCTGCAAATGCTTTCAATTTGGAATGGTCTAAATTTTGTTTTATTTGTTAAAGAGTTAGCCATTTACCAAGCAACCCAATATGTGTTTTTAATGACATAGTAAAACTGGCTTTGGAAAAGAGGAGGAATTGTTGTTAACTAGCATTTTCTCCCCTAACCAAAACCTTTTTTTCACTCCTTTAGAGACAAGCATTATAAACTTGGCCACGTACAGTGATTGGGAAAGAATTATTTTCAATGGGACAATGTCCCTTCCTCCAGGAAAATCAATGTGACATTTTGAAAACCAATGTGACAATTTAAGAAAAAAACACAAAATCTTTTAATTGCTTTCATTTATTTTTTTGAAAATAGTACTATCCCAGTGCAAGTCAAAATGTAGCTAAATGCTTATGCTGGTTCTATATTTAATGCTTGGAATCAAACATAGTCATCTGGGTTCTCATTAGGTCCTGAATCCCAAGAGTCATTAAATCTTGGGCTGAAATTTTCAAATGTCAAAATGAAATTTCCAAGCGTCAAAGAGAAATGATCAAGGGTCAAAATTACTTGGTTATTATGGAAATATATGGATGACACCAAAAGACAAAGGCCTAACCTTCACCCCCCTTTCATTGTTCCATAAGACGAAGGTCAGACTATCACCCCTTTTCATTGTTATTTTCATTTCATTAAAGAAAAAAATACGAGAACTTTTTTTCGCGTTATAATTCTTTACATATAATTATGTAAATTCACTGTTTAAATTCATTATAAATGATGAAGAAACAATTTGAGACAACTCTGATTGGATGGTGTCAAATTGACCGTTGTTGTGTCATAGGTTTTCGCTTTTTTTTTTTCAGCGATCTACTTTCATATCTTTTTATTTCTATTAGCAGTATTATAGCATGATGATTGAAATGAACTTATCAATTGGGGTAACAGGGAACATAAATACTATTAGACGGTAGACCATAAGCTGATTGAGAATGTTACCTATCTAATTCATGATAAAAAAAAAAGGTGGCCTTCTCAATCGGCATGATAAACGTTTGCTGCATGTCCATGGATATGCTTGGGATAGGCTCGGAGAGAGATGTGATCTGAGAGTTGCTCTGATTCTCGCTAGGATCCTCTGTATGAGTCTGTTAATAAACATAATTCCCATTGTGGGAAAGAAATTACTGATGGAGCCCTGACCTTCATGCAATTTTAAATTTTCGGTGGTATATTCTAATGCTTAGGTAGTAGTTGAATTTGAATTTTATGGCAAAATCAGGGCAGTTTCATCAAGACGACAAAATAGGTTCAATATTCAATAAGCGTTTTATGATTGAAAACATGAAGTCACACGCACATAGCTACTCATTTTAGAGAGCATCTAATCGGCGCCGATCAAAGGAGATTCGTCTGACTAAATTCATACTTTTACGACATCGAAAATTGAATGGGACAAGGGCGCACTCATTGGCAAAAATGATGTGACATTTTGGATTTTAATGTGACTATGGCGCATGGCGCAAGCCTTTCCCAGTCACTGCACATATCTTATTTTTCCCAGAAAAGTGGACATGTCTAACACGTTTGTGGTCTGGTAATAAATTAGAATGCTGATTTGCTGTAAAAATTGTTGTAAATAACATGTCTGTGTGAACTCGTCTCCGGGGACTTGGCTAATAGTTGTAATATTTAGGATTAAATGATCCGGAAAGATACCTCAGTTACTTCATTCATTTCCCTATTTTAAAATCATGCACTTGTCTCGTTACATATTTCTGCCATTTTAGATGTTAAAAAATGACCGAATAAATTAAATATTCTGGTGACCTTCCGACTTTTTAGCCTTCGTCTCTTTCTTTCAGCCTGCTCTTCCTCTTTCTTTTGTTTTATTAGTTTTGCCTGCACCTGCTCATGGTTGGCGTCGTCTGCTGTAACACCAAAAAAAACTTGGTTTTTTCGTTGCTATTTCCCCTTTTGATTAGTTGACTTGGAAAACTCAGTAATTGATTTTGCTTTGGCTGTATTGAAGCAAGTATGTTTTGAGGAAACATCTTTTTTTTATATGTTAACCATGTATGGTACATAGAATCATTTAGTGTAATGCCACTTTTAAATGCAGATTCACATTTTTTTCATCATCTGTGATAGCACATTCAACCACAGATAGTGCCATTTCCGAAGCGTTGTCTGCGCATGTCATATTCTTCGAAGATTCGACCTGTCTGCTATGACGCATCACCGACCCCATATACTAGGGAAAAGTAGGGCTTACACCAAAGCTATTACCCAAGCCTGTAGGGGCTGTTTTAATAAATGGCTGGTGCATAGGTTGCTTGCTAGCTGATCATAGCTGAATGAGTCACATCAGGTAGCGTTTTATTGAGTAAACGTTTACTTTAGTTTGAAATTTGAAGTAACGGTTGTCGCGTAGAAAAGTAGTCCGGTTCTGTACCCAGAATTCCCAAATTAGATGTGTATTTGTACATAGATGCTATCTAGCAGGAGATAATGATTTCTGGAGTGCATTCTGTCACCGCCGTGGAGGATGTACTCGGTAACGGAACTATCTGAGGTTCCGTCCATTGGTATTGTTGCAGGGCTTTTTTTTATGGTTTGGGGAAGACACCTGACACTGGTCAAAAGGGAAAAAAAACACGCGACAAAGGCCATATTTGGGGAAAATTTACTGTCTTGCTATATATGTTGGTGTACATCATTATACATGTATGTGATATACTGGAATTAATCTTTGCAATAACACTTAAACGTTAGAAACTGAATTCAACTGTTTTGTGAATACTGAACTCTCATTTACTCTTGGGCCCAAATTTTCAAGTCAAAATTTTTCAAGAGTCAAAGAGAAATGTCCAAGGGTCAAAATTACTTGATTATCATGGAGAGATAAGGGTGAAATAAAGACAATTTTTCATTCACGCTCTTTGTTTATGGAAACAAATTAGACAAGAAAATACCTCATCTTATGTACAAACTTGTTGGAATGAAGTGGAAAGAAGAATTTTAACTCGCAGCCCTAGAGTGCAATTCATCTGTATGAACTTACAGACAAAAACTACTTTTAACTGTAATTGTAGACTTGATCATGTTTTAGACATTTGCAGATGACAATTCAAATGTGGCTGGAACGATTTGATTTGTATTCATAGCCTAGAACTTTGTGGAAAAGGGAGAAAATAAAGATCAAATCCATTTAAGTGTTATTTCTTTAAATTTAGTCTTCTGTTTTGGTCCTATTATGTCTTCTTTCACACTTGTTCCAGTGCTAATACTGTAAGATAAGAAGGTCTAACCTCCATCCCCCCACCATCTAGATAATCTATAAAGGTTGTGTATATTCATTGCAAAAACAACCAAAGTTTTTCCTAACTTAGACTTGATCAAGGTCTAGTTTGTTTCGTGAGAAGTACAATATGCCAAAGATCTTCATCAGAAGTTAAACCAGATCCAGTAAGAAATCAGCAATTGCTGATCTTGTCACTTCGTGTGTAAATACAATCTGAAACTCAATCGAGAGGAAAAAGCGTCTGCTATTCAATTCAAGCGTCTGCATTCCTGATCGGTTCACATATAAAGTCCGATACATTTCACTGAAATTATTAACTGAAATAAAATGATTGCGGATTTTTCCAGGTTAGTTTGTGACAGGTGTCAAAAGAAAATGATTACAACCTGAATACCCCAACTTTGTTTTTATAATGCTTAAATGTAGAGAAAAATACGATTTTTTTCCGGTCTGCAGAATTTGTCTGCAAGTGATCTAAAAATAGAACAAGGAAAATCTGGTTTTCCTGAAGTGTCATTGGTTACCTCCCTTCCATGAAAATTTCTTACATTTTCCTTCGAGTTTGTAGATCTAAATGTTATAGCGATATGTAATCTATTTTTGCATCTCCTTTCTTCTTTTCTTTCCTTCTTTGTCGGGCATTATGTAGCAATATTGGAGCGACCTAGACGATTTTAGCGTGAATCGCGCATATCACCCCTGTCCAGAATACACAGTATGGTGTCCATGTTTTTGTCAACACTCGAAAGAAAGCGTTGTATACCAGAAAGTATGAAAACAGCGGATTAATGATGGTTTTCTGCGAATCTCAAAGGCGGATGTCTCATTATACAACAGAAGTATCGGTCATCTTTGCAGCCATTCATTCAGTCTGGGATTGGGTTTATTAACTAAATCTTAGTACAGTACTTTTTATTACAGCAGGGAAAGTTGATTTCTTAGGGGAAAATTGATTGCTCGGGGGAAAACTAAAACTTTGGGAAAAAATTTGCTGAGGGGAAGACGCCGACTATCGGCGTCACTTTCTTAGTAAAAAAAAAACCCCTGTGTTTTCTCACCGAGCATGGCTGCAGAATCGCTGGAGAGGTCCAATGATTCTCCGTCAGTGAAACTCGCAGCAATGGGTTTCACCGACGGAGAACTGTCGTCTGTAACAGTCAAGGGGAGGTCTAGATTCCAGTGAAATCAACATTCTCAATGAAAGTGACACAACTAACGTTACCTCGCTCTCGGATTCTGTAGCAGATTTGGGGATTACAGGACATGTGAAAGAATAACAACCAGTGCATGTGGAAGCAATGCATTCATCTGAATACAGATCAGACGGCGAAAAAGCAATATCTGGAATTGCACCGGGATTGTATGGGCAAATTCAAGTGGCAACAGAGCCTGAAGAGATGTTCTCAACAGACTTTGATATTTCCCATGCGGATTTAAGTATCCTGAAGAACTGAGAATGGCTAACTGTCACTCCTGTCTTGACTGTGAATGTATTAGTTTCATTCGACCAACTCGTTTTCAAAGCTATAGCCTACAGTTTTGAAGTGTATTGGTTATGGGCACCCCACGAAACCCAAGACATGAAGGAATTGTAACCAGATGTATATTACCAATACATTGCAAATTATCCTAAGCATGCCAATGGTAATTTTATATGCCGTCCAACTTTTGTGAATAAACAATGATTAAGAAGTTTTTTAGTATATCTATTTATATCTAGTTAAGTGATGTTTTACAACTGTGAAATACATCTACCTAAACTGTAGAACTGTAAGAATTTTTTTTTTGCGCATTCAGAACAAATCCATGTTACACTCCCATTGAAAAGTGACTACGTAGGCGCGTCTTGCATAGCATAGGCCTGCCTATGCAGTGATCGGGAAACCCCTGCGCCATGCGCCATTGGCACATGAAAACCAAAAATGTCTCATTCAAAATCCTAGAAATGCGTCCAACTGTCTCATATAAATACGGAAGTTGCGCCTATATGTTTTGCGAATCTTCTAAAACTAAAACAAAGAAAAGTGAAGTTAAGTATTCTAGTATTTTGTGAATATTATCATTGATTGTATACGCTAGAATCTGATTTTAACGTCGGTAATCGGGAATGTTACTCGATAATACATTGATAAAGTGCGACTTTATATCCGAGATATTGTGATTGAATCATCTGGACTGATCCGTAAATTAAACCTGCTCATCACAGGAAGCCCTTGTATCTATAGGCAAGCGTCCGTGAAGTTTGCTATTTCTCTTCTTTTAAAATGCCGCCTAAAAGGAAACTTGTACCACCAGCAGCAAATCAACCACAGTTGAAAGTCTTTTTGCAGTCAAAGTCGCCCAAACAGGTTTGTAATTAAATAAATCGAAGAAAATTACCTTCAAAGTTACTTAATATACGATGCTGTCCGGTAATCTTGCGCACCTAAGCAAACGACTGTTTACTTATGACACTAAAAGGAATAGCTAGATCCCCACAGCTGTATATCTATTTATAGAAATATTTCATCTAGATAATGACTCAAGATAGTTATAGAAAGATTCCCCGAACAACACAAACTTTTAAGAAGTAAACTATCACCGTGAGGTTTTATCCGGCATACAACTGTCCAGTCGTCTTGCGCACTTCGATAAATGACGTCAGTGCAAAGGATTACTAAAGTATTTGTGGCCCATACAAGGAATAATTTGTAGAAAAGTAATAATTATGCTCGATTTGGGCCTTTGATTCAGAACTTTGATAAAATGCCGGCAAATAGGAAATGATCGAATTTGTCGTCTGATACAGGTTGCACGTAAATAAGGGAAATAATGTTAAAACTGTTCCTTAATATCTTATAAAGTTGTAAAATATGTGTTTAATTGATTCGTTTTTGTGATGAGACATAAATTGCTCGTTTAACTGACAGGTAAAAAGTGTTACATCCAGCCTCGTCGGGAATTGGGTCATGAGGGCATGTTTATGAATAATTAGTCAGGATGATGTCATAGACAAACTTCAGACACTCTCAGGTACAATATTTAGCTATAGTTACTTTCTGAAGGTTTCTCTGTTGTTCCAAATTCCTATGGTCTAAGAAACACTGCAGAAACGGGTAGAATTCATCAAACATACTTGTGAAACAGGAATCTACCGAAGTGCGCAAGATTACCGGACGCGCAAGATTACCGGACACGACGGTAGTCCTACAAACTATCGTACATGATCGAAGGTTCAACATTTTATTTCAGTAACATTTGCTTCACGCATGACTGTATGTGTGTGTATTCGGCGTGTACAGTTATGTGAGGTAGAGTTTCATAGAGTAAAGAAACTGCTGTCATGGTCAATGTTCTGTGCTGTCAAATATTTTTTTTTTACAAAATGCACTTGAACATACAGGTGACTATAGAAGATCTGAGTTTGTGATTAAATGTGTTAATTTAACTCGTAATTTAATAAATTTCAAAGTATGGCCCAAACAAAGTGTTATAATATTTTGTGCTAATTGCTGTAGATGAAAGAACTTACTGCGTTTTTTTAATTTGTTTTTCAATTATTTCATGGTGACAATTCATGTATTCATTTAACAAACCAATACTACACATCAATAAAGGTCTATGTTGATCCGAAACAAAGAGTTTTTATCTTCTTCATCCCATGAATAGGAACTGAAAGAGTGCTGTTTGTAATGTTTTACTTATATAGTATTGCTTTGTAAATATTTCGGATGCGAATTATTCCAGTGTTAAAACAATAAAACAGAATAAAGTGTTTTACTTGGAATCTTTATAATGTCTCATCTGAAAATAAAAATGTCTCAGTACTTTTGAAAATGTCTCATTGGTTTTCAAAAACAGGAGACATTGTCTCATTGAAATAAATTCTTTCCCTATCACTGCCTATGTAGCTATTTACAATAAACTACTGCTTCTTCTTCCTGTCACTCATGAAATATTAAAGATGTTCAACCTGTTAGCCTGGTAACAAAAGATAAAAATTATAAAATGCATCTTATAAAAAAGAAACACTTCCAAAAGGCAAGGCGCAAAACATCAATTACGACCCTAGTACAAATTTGCCTGTAAGTCGAACACTGTTCGCCTCATGGGCGAAAAGTGTATGACTTTACGGCAAAGCACCCAAGTGACTAAGATATTGTCATCTGCATTTTTTGTTGTTTGAAACATGTTAAAATATCAATATTTTGGTTGATCTAAAGCATGTTTTGACACACAATGTCTTCCGTGTACTAAAAAGTGTCTGCTAGACTAATCTTTATTCCTTTTCGCTCTTTGCGATTTTCAAACTATAAAAAAAGTTACACGCTCTGCATGAACTTACCGTAGATGTTATAAGCGTCTCAGTGACAAAAAGGATGAAACTACCGAAATAAACCGCACATAGTTTGAATTAGCGGAAACATTGTAGACTCTGAAAATAGCCGATATCGCCGTATATTACGGCTTATAAACGCGGAAATATGGGTCAAAATCGTTCGACTCTGGGGCGAAATCGACTCAAGGGCGAACTTCCCTTGAGTCGATTCATTTATTTTTCTGTCCAGATTTATCTAAAATTGCGATGCATCGAAGTTCATGACCATTTTGTTTTTAGAATAAGTCACATGATACTTTATTGAAATCTAGGCTGGTGAGGTTATACCATTGTTTGATTTTGTTATCATCTGCAAAAATCGCAAAAAAAAAGAGGTTTAAGGCGGCAAATCGGCTGCATGGAAGCGCTCATTTTCAGAACAGGTAATTTCATTAGAGCAAAGACCCCTTTCCCATAAAAACTACAAATCATTGCAAGACAGAACCACATTTGAAAATTATCATGCTTCCACGATACTTTGCTGTTAACGACGTTCGTGACAGTTTCCATTTT
This sequence comes from Hippopus hippopus, assembly GCA_946811185.2. Lineage (NCBI taxonomy): Eukaryota > Metazoa > Mollusca > Bivalvia > Cardiida > Cardiidae > Hippopus > Hippopus hippopus. The sequence goes on along the minus strand of OX328100.1, from coordinate 18,575,972 downwards.
CATGCTTCGTGTAACTATCACGCTCACCTTTTACTCGAAAAATAGTGAGCACCTAACACAATTGATCTTGCCACACCTGTCAATGTCTGCAGAATGGATAAACCAAGAACTTAAACGGGTCGTTTCATGTTTGCAAAATGAAGTAAAAAGTATTTAAATCAAGCCAAATAATTATATGCGAGGCAAGAATCCAAAATTACGCTTTCAAAAGATGGGACTGAAAGTCAGAGTGAATCACCTAAACGTCACCTAACAACGGAAATATGGACACCGATGCTACTACTAGCGCTCTATCTGGCAGACGTATCGTCGAGCTAAAACATTTTCAGATGCGGATGCCTTCAGTTTGGTCTAGTCCAAAATTATGTCACTTGGTAAAGACTTGCAGAAAACGAGGGGCTGTACATAACCCTTTATCCCTTAGCTTGAAGAGTCTGCAGCAGACAACATTGATGAAAAACATTGATGTCAAAAGGAGAAATTATCTCTAATGATTGATTTCTCCTTTTCCCACAATGATTTCTGACCCATCAAAGAACTGTGATACATGAATACCAGGTTTTGGTTTAGCGTCTGCAAACACGTCAAATTTAGAAGAGTCTAAAATTAGTCGTTTGGAAATGGGTTAAATGCTAACATCAGTATTACATTTATATGCTATGAATTGGTTTATTATGACAAAAAAACTTGATTCTTATAAATATTGTTGTATTATTGAAAAAAATTGAGATAATTTACTCCATATAATGTCTTTGTCTTTGACAAACATTACATTTACTCATTAGTTAGTGCCCCACCCACAAACGTAAAATGTATTTTACTGAAAAAATAAAGCTGGTGACCTATTTGTTTTAAGCCTGATTCTTTTAATTTAGTACCTGAATATTATTTATAGAAAAAATAAGAAAAATCTGAATGTTAGAACATTTTAAAAAATAACTTTAAAAGATACTCTTTGGTTTTTTTTGTTTTTTCCCGAAATAAAGGTGTTTGAGCCATAAGTTAAGGGTTTTTTTTTTTTTTTTTGAGATTGATACTCAGTATACTCTAAATTATTTTTTTCATTAAATTTGATGTTTAACCAATACAATGACATAAAATTTGCTTATAATTGTTGTCATTTAAACAAATATACATAGACTTAGTTTTCATAGGTGAAATTTCATCCTGAACTGCCGCAATGCAGGGTGTACTAAAAGAAATATTCATAGAATTTTCCCAAAGCTGGTGACCCCGTCTTTTTATATCATATTTTTGTAAATCAGATAATAAACTATCACCAAACAAAGTTTCATGAAATTCTGAATGTTTTCAAAAAACGGTGAAACTGTAGCGATCGTCTTTAATGGGTGTCATGTGACCGTGATTGAGGTGGAGATCAAAGGTCAGTCTACTTTTAAATTACTGGTATTTCTGACTTTACGCGAATATACCTACATGACAAAATGGCTGCCTTGTGTCAGCTGTGTCATGCTTGCTGAATAGATTTTGTGAATATTTGAAATAAATCGGGTATGTGTTGTGTACTTGAAGGACAATAAATAAATAACACATACAGCCAAGTGGAAATTAATTTTTAGCTCCACTGGCCGAAGGCCAGCGAGCTATTGTCATGGCGTTGTGTCCGTCGTGCGTCCGTCCGTCCGTCCGTGCGTGCGTCCGTAAACTTTTTATTTAAAAAACTTCTCCTCAGAAACTATTGACTGGATTTTTACCAAATTTCACAGGAATGTTCCTTTGGTGGTCCTCTTTCAAATTCCTTCAAATAATTGTGTTCCATGAAGAATTCTGGTTGCCATGGCAACCAAAGTAAAAAACCTTTAAAAATCTTCTCCTCCCAAACCGCTATTTGGATAGCATTATTATTTTGCAGGAATGTTCCTTAGATACAGGTTTACAGAATTCCTTAAAAAAAAAAAAAGATCTGTCAAAAAACATGGCTTTTATGGGAGACTCATTTTCCTTTTATGGTATAAAGTAAAATCTTTGAAAAATTTCTTCTCTAAAACTATTCATTGGATTTCATTGTTTTGCAGGTAAGTTCATATGGTGGTTGTCTACCGAATTGTTTCTTCAGTGAGCTAAAATGCAGGATTGAATGATAATTGTTAAAAACTTCCTTTCGCCATTATAGAAATATCAGGCCTGTGGAGCAATACAGGCGCTCATGCGCCTCTAGTTACCCCAATAACTTAAGTTAATAAACTCTGAAGCTTAATATCGCGATTTTCAGTTTGTCGAGGGTAATTTTAGAACAAAAGCTATCCAACGTCTAAAGTTTTTCATCATCCCGCCCTCAAATGTCTCTAAATTATTGACAGCAGATCTAGAATCTAGTCTGGAAATTTGAAATTTTTCTTTTGCTGCATTGATTTCATTTAAACATGTTAATGTCTTTCTGCTCATCATCCCGCCCTCAAATTTTCTTTCCTTGTGATGATGGTCCTCCAATACATATGATTCATACTCTGGCAAAAGGGGGCTTAATGCATCTATGTGATCCATGGTACCAAGCAAGCTATCGAATAAATCCATAATAGCCACTTCATTTCACAGTAACTTAGTTGTAAGGTAGTCTGGTCCTTGTACATTCAGAAAACTTACCATTTGCAAAAAGTTTTGGCCCAGGTCAGCCTGGGCAAACTGCGCAGGCTGACCTGGATCAACACTTTTCACAGATGCATTAAGCCGGCATCTCAAAGCTTAGCTCATATATTTTGACAAGAAGAATTGTTACTTTATGACACAAAATTTTGTTTTAAGTAAATTTAACTCTTTACCACACAATCCCGAGTTTTAACGACCCTGAAGAAGAAAGCCTTTGAAAAACATTGTGGGAAAAGGAGAAAATGCTGGTATCCAGCATTTTCTCCTTTTCCTACAATGTTTTCTACCCTTTCTGATAAAATTTCCTTTTTTTTGAGCCCAACAGAAATCGTCATCTGCAACTGCTTTCAATTTAGATCGGTCTATCATTTTGCCATTTGGTAAAGAGTTAAATCAGACGTAGTAAAATTATTGCATGGAGATAACTTTTCAGGCATCAGCCATTGATGACATTTGAAAATGTAATGACAAGTGGAAAAAATTTTCTAGAACAAGTATGGTGTACAGACATGTCCGCATACTATCCCTGCTTAGAGAGAGATCAAGTAACTTTTCAACTCTTCACTTTACACAAATATCACAAAGTCTTTCCTAAAAGACCAAATTTCAGACTTCTTCAAATCAAAAACATTGGCAGGCAACAATTAAAATTGGGCTTACAGAACTTGATATATCTGTGAAATGATAGAAAACGCTGAGAAAAGGAGAAAATGTTGGTATTACTGGAACGAATTGACCTAAAATTGATCTCTAAGCAAAGAATAATTAAAGAATGAATATTTATATCATTGGGTACACGTACAATGGATTCCGCATATTTGCAAGTCCTATTTGTCAGAGAAAATATTGCGAATAAGCGGTCGGCCCCATAAACCGATGCATCTTTTCTGACCGGAAGTCAAACCAGAGATACAGATGATTGTTTCGTTCTAATGACAGACATTCAGCACTTTCATCCCGATCATTTGATTATTCATAATTTTTTAATTATGTGTATTTCAAACTAAATTAGTTTAAAAAAAAATCATTTGTTTACTTCTTTTATTTACCTATCAAGTGCACAAAGCACCCAGAAACGATCCTTGCTGTGGGCCATGGTGATGCTTCGGTTGACATAAAATCCAATACAAACTCATTGAAAACACAAGTTTCGACGCATATCTCCAGTTTCCGGTTATCTAAGAACGTCTATGTCCGTTAGAACGTCTATGTCCGTTTTTTTTTTTCGCATAATACCAAGACAAGATTGAAGTAGTCATATTTCTGCCATTTTTCCTGCCCTAAAATAACCATTTCATTACTCAGTGCGCTTGGTGGTAGGTGCACAACCTGGTACCCGGTATCTCGGGTAACCGTCCGACAGTTGATATGATAATTGGCAACCAGTGAAGTAAACTGAATACAAAATTAACGCATCAATGCTGCCAAACAGCCACTGAGTTAACGAGCTCCATTTCAAAATGTCAGCAAATTGTGGATGTTTTGTAACCATTATTACACTTTCTAAAATGAAAAGAATAACATGGAACAAGCCAATAATTTATATCTTTAATGATTATTAAATTACAAAAACGGATCGACATAGACTCGTCGTATGTATGCTGCTGCATTGGTTTATATCTTCGATTCTCTGTACGCATTGAAATTTGACTTTCTATCTTTCTTTTTAACTTTTTTTTTTTTCGGACAGATTGAAATTTTTGTTGTCTTACCCCACGGAATTGCTAATAAACACTAGAATTTCAAACCATTTGCTAATTTTTCGTTGCAAAAAACCGAAATTTTCTATTTACGGGATCCCGATTAAGCGTTGAAATTTACGTTGTCTAAATAAGAAAAGGATCGGTGCTGGACCAACTCTTGCGAATAAACGAAAATCCCAATCAACAGGGTTGCAATTAAGTGGAATCCACTGTATAATAGGACGGTAAGATAATTATGTTAACGGTAAATGTCGAGTTTGACCCTAACAGTGGATAGTCAAAATATGAGAGCTTTGGCATATAACATGGATCAAGATCAGACTGCACAGAGAGTGCATCTTAGATCTATGTCACTTGCCATGTGTTACCAATTAAAACCAACAAAATTATGTTTATTTCAGGTATTTTCAGTATTCTTTAAAGCCAAGATAAATCTATTAGCTGCATAAAGGGTTGAAAATCGTTCACTAAGTTCTGCATGCAGACGACGTTAGCCGAAGCTAAGTTTGGACAATGATTCAAGTGTGTAATGTATGCAGGGCTTTTTTTCAAAAAATTGGGAAGGGGCCCTAGCCTTGCACTTTGGGAAATTCATGTGCGATTTTTGCCAAATTGGGAAAAAGCAGACAGACCTTCAAGGTACATCAATAAATAAATTAATGGCAGTTACATACTTAAATAGAAAGTTGCAACAATGTAATAATTGAAACAAATTTAACAGTTACAGGGTTCTGCCCAGGATGCGCCATTGCACCATTGCGCCATTGGTGCTAAAAAATAACAGAGGGAGCAAAAAAATCAAATAGATGGGCCCTAGGGCACGCCGGATTTTTCTAAATTAAAAGACGACAAGATCCGACTTCCGCGACGTAGTTTCAGGGTTTTAGCCTGGTCCAAAATAGAAATTGATATGGTTCCCTGCGTTTCGCTATGTAAATATGCGTTTATTTACCAGAAATTAATCGAGTCGGGTACCATACTGCGTTTATGTATTGCTAAGCGATGGATCAAGGTAAACGGGGTTCTAAGACCTTATTTGACTCTTTCAACTGTCTTCGGCGAAAAAATATAAACCAAATGAAGGATTAGATTCTCCTACGCCCGGACCAAGTTCAAATGACCCGAGCTTGGCTACATCATCCTCCGAAATTGGCTAATTGCATGATCTCGGCAGTGACGAAAAATCGCTGGACAACTGTCCCGTATCAAATGACTTGTCAGTAGTGTTGGACAATCGGTTTAAAATCTCAATCGATTATCGCTTTGTAATCGGAAGAGCAAACCAACTAACTATCGGTTGTACAATCGGTTTCTCCATTTAACTGAGAATGCCTTTTTGCTTTAAATACTGTGACAATATTGTCTACATGATACTAAGTTTATAAAGATGTTGTGTTTTGCACTTTAAAAATCAATGGAAGTACATTACTATTAAATTTTCTGCTTTATTCATTATCATTCATTTTGTTCCTTATATTTTGATTTCCAAACGAGTTAAAAAGAATCAGACATATTTCAAGCATTTGCAGACGGCCCCCCCGTCTCATAGATCTATATTTTCATTTCATAAAACAATATTTTTTTTCACTCATGAACAGAATTTTAACTTCCACTTATTGTTTTATTCAGAGATTTGTGTAAATTCACCGTTTAAATTCATTGTTAAAGATGACAGGATAGTTTGAAGTCCCTCTGATTGGACGATGCCACGCTGCTCATTGTAGTGTCATGGGTTTTCATGTTTTTTTGGCGATCTATTTTTTCATAATATTAATTTTTGGAGAAGTAATACCACATGATTTGACATCAGTTAGTCAGTTTGAATAGCAGGTAACTTTAAAATCTGTCACTTTACACTAGATAAGAAGATTAACACCTTTGTTACTTTGTCATAAATGACTCGCCAGCTTCATTATCTTGCGCGTGTCCTTCGCATTTTATACTGATCGTGTTTAGCCCATATTTCTGCCAGATGCGTGCAAGCTAGGCTATATGAAGCTCTAGACAATAATTTCATGCTTCAGATTGACATTTAGGCAGATATTTTTCAGCATCAAAGACAGGTCATTTCAAATTTCCAAGTGTCAAAACCCGGGCTCAGGGATCAAATGAGAAGCTTGCCGAGTTGACAAAAATTTCTTTATCATTTTTCCGGCCAATTTTCGTGTTTGTTATCCACTATGTTGAACCCAAGAGTGTGATTAATATCAGTCACAAAACCAAGCGCTAAAAACCAGAATTCAAGTTTTGGGACCGAGCGAGTTCAGGAACCGACTACAATCGATTCCGGGATTTCTCCATCGATTATCGGAATCGGAAGCCAAAACCAACTGAGTTTTGACTATAGTCGATCATCAGTCCACCACTACTTGTCAGACAAAAAAATAAAGAGAAAACAACATTTAATCCTCAATGGCTAGAGAAATAGTACAACAGATAAATGTGCAGATAGTGGTAAATTGCTTAGAATGAGTAGTAGGGGTGTAACGATACATCGATGCACTGATGCATTGCGATTGTGACTGTCCCGATAGCGATGCATCGATTGCTATGTCCGACATTGATAACAATCGCCGATAGTTTGTTCAGCAATCGATAATTTCGATTGTTAATCCATGACATTATTGTTAGTTTGCTAACTTGGCTTACTTGATCTAATCTGCTTTTTTTTTTAACAGAATAAAAAAGTGAATAAAAATTGATTCAACGCTTCTTTCATGTCTACTCTAAGGTATGCTCGATTTCAGTTTTTGGTATATGCCTTTTGGACATTAAAAATCGATTCCATATGTTCAAGAAGACATTAAAAATTTCTCTTTATCTTTTTCTCGGGTGTTAACTTTTGTCTTAAATTTGAGTTAGTTTTCATATTTTTGTACTCAATAGCTGGAATAATTGACAAATAATTGGAAATGTTATTTATTGTTAATGATTGACTTCGCATGACTTTTTCAAACTTACTAATCAAGCTTGTCTATATACGTATAAATTTATGTTGTCTGTAATGGCTGCTTATTTTGAGATCGTGAAAAACAAAGTTGGTAAGGCCAGTGTTTGGACCCATTTCGGATTTCTTAAAGAGGAAGAGAATGGTGATAAAAAACGAGTAGCATAGACTATGTTACATGATACTGAAACACAGTAGGAGCACGACAAATTTGCAGGGCAAACATCTGACATTTGCTGGCGAGCCGCCGCAAACAACAGCCTGAGACCGTGTATTTAAGGAAGATTTTATACAACCTGATAGTATCGTGATGCATCATGATATGGTTCTCACGATAGTGATAGTATCATGATATTAATCCTGCGAAAGTAAAAATATCATGATAGTCATTTTTCGGGCCGATGGTCAGCCCTTATGAGTAGTTTCACAATTTACACATGTTATCTTTAATTTTCAAAACAAGGTATTGGAATGCACACATTACATGTATGAATAGTCTAACAGTCCCAAAGTCTTACCAACTTGTCTAAATGCTGATAAACCATTGGCAGCATATGGAAAGTTCACTTGGGCCCCATATTTTCTGAAATGGCCCACTTTTTTCAAACCCAGTGGGCCATTTGTCCCAATGGATTTGATTTCTGGGTAGAACCCTGCAGTTACACTATAACTGCTTAAACCATGGCCAAGTATCTCACAGTATTTACACATATAGGCTTATAGCCCTTTTTTAACACTAAGTGGTACACCCATGGATGCCAGAGTTAATACTTCAGCAGAATGGCTTTCCGGCCATCATATGATAAAAGGGAATCATTATTTGTGGAAGTTACAGGGCTAGGCTTTGAAATTACGTCTATAGATGTAGAGTTTGCATCATGTCCAGTGATAATATAATAATTGTCTAGTCCTGAGACAACGGGAGATCGGCGATGTCCGACAGAACCGGTATTTCAGAATGAGACTCAGTATGCAGAGATTTGATTACCTGCAGATCGATCGGCAGAGAATTTAAATGTTTCACAACGAAAGTAAAAAGGCTGCACTGGCCTATGTTTCCTGGTTCTTGACATGCTTTACTTGGATATGTAGCGTGCTTGTTTTTTTTTCAAATAGGTTTACTGCAACCGAGTAAGAATATGTTCCACAGTGTTAAATTAAAAATAACTTCTTTTCTCATCTGTAAGGTTTTATACAAGACAAAATTTAATAATTATATAACATGTCAAAGGATTTAATATTGAATGATAGGGAAATAACAACAGTGTCAAGTCTATGTGCGGTGTTATAATGCACGAAAAATAACTTGGTTCAGCTAACATTAAACAAACCATGTGGCGCCAAGAAATCGCAACATTTCGGCTGTAGTGCAATGCAGTCAGCCGAGTCATTTCGGTACAAATCAATAAAAAGCTTGCTTTTGGTTTCATTCGCTGCTAAATAACAAAAGTTTTGTCTGATCATGTAAAATAGCTTACGACATATTGGTATTTTAACTTACTGGGAATTTCAGCATCGTACTGTGGGAAATTCTTTCTCCAAAATTGGGAATTTTTTTCTCCAAAATTAGGGGAAAAAAATGCTTTTTGCAACTGGGAAGTCACCGAATATCGGCCTCTATTATAGAAGCAAAAAGAGCCCTGATATAGTAATAGAGGTAATTTAATTCATGTCAATTTAAGTAATAATCTGCATTTTCTCCTGTACCCAATTTGTTTTCAAAAGCTCTACATTACAGAGGCATTAACCCTTTGCCACACAATGATGTTTATGGAATTGTTTATGGAAATGAAAGCATTGCAAATGACAAAAATGAAAGTGGCTCAAATGAAGATTGGTATCATCATGAGCAGTCAGGTCAGGAATTTTTTAGGGCGAAGTTTTTTTCGCTGTGCAAGCTTGATAAGGCGAAGTGAAGCCATAGAAGGTGACTTCTTTGCCCATGTCGCCCTGAAGCTTGTTTCTTGTAATAGAGTTAAAACATTGTGGAATAAGGAGAAAATACTGGCTACAGTTACTTTCTCCTTTTCCCACAAAATTTTCATAGGTTTTTTCATCAGTTGTTCAATTATGGAAATGTTTGGCAAAGAGTTATGATACAGAGATGTTTGGCAAAGGGTTAACAAAGATTTGAGTCTACAGCACATATTACTAGAGTCTAATCTTGATATCATGTCCCAGATCAAACTGCATATTCTGTGCAGTATGATCATGCTAAACAAGAACAAGGTCAGACAGCACAAACATGCAAACTGATCTAAGATGAATAACAATGCTAGCATATATAAAAATTTTCTTGGGCTGATTTATTGAACAAAATGCTGTAATATCTCTTGGAAGTACAACTTTAACTCTTTACCAAATGACGAATTTTGAGACTAGCTGAAATTGAAAGCTTTTGCAGATGACAAAATAAAGGTGACTCTAAGTTGAAAATTTATCACTCTCAGGATAGGAAACACTGTGAGAAAAAGGAGAAAATGCTGTTTATCAGCATTTTCTCCTTTACTACAATGTTTTCAAAAGCCTTTCCTCCTCAGAGTTGTTAAAAGTTGGGTTGTGTGGTTACTTGCATTTTGTCTGGAAAATGGAAAAAGACCAGGTTTGACAGGTTGGGGGGGGGGGAAGACTTGTTCCAAGATTGTAAATTTCCTTGTTTAACTCTCTACCAAACAGCAAAATTTTAGACTTGTCCAATTTGAAAACATACAGATGAAAAAAGCTGATAACCATCATTTTTTTTTCTTTCCCACAATGTTTTCAACGTTTTCAAAGGTACATTTCACTATATATTTGTGTCACTTTAAACTTTTTGTCTTCAAAAGCTTTAAAATTTTGATATCACTGGTGTGTTGATGAAATTTACATGCACAAGTAGATTTTAGAAATACCCCTTTCTATATGTGCAACACCTTGAAGTCTAGTTTGGTTCTTGATTACTCTATTAGCTTCGCTGTGCTTGAAGAAAATAAGTTTTTGTCATAGTCCTGGTGCAAGAAACTTTGACATTTTGTAATATCTCTGTTATTATTGAGATACTTATTTCATACATGGACGAAGTTGTAAACTATCTAAAGGGAAACTCATACAAGAGGAGCAGATAATCTTCACAGTATTTTTTTTACACAGTTATGCCCCTTTTTCAACTTAAAATTTTCACTGAAAGTCAAGCACTTGCAGCCAAGTGTTGGCACTAGCATGCTGTGCTCTTGTTGAAATTTATTATAAGGAATCACCATGATTAATTTTTTCTTATCTTTGTAGATGTACGTTTTGATGAGAAGTGGACATAGGTGAGGTAAGAGTCACTTTACAAAGGATAGATACAGGTCAACTCTAATGCTGAAGAATTATACAAACTAAATAGATACCTTGAATTCCTGATATTGTGTAAAATGTATATTAGGAGAAAATGAGGTTTATATTTGAGATTTTCATCTTTAAAACAATGATAATTGATAGTTAACTGATTTTTAGTAGATACTAAATGAGTATGCCAACATGTACTGTTCCAGCATAGGAAACTGACATTTTGCATCAAATTACCAATTTCTAGCAGCAATTTGACAAGGTTGTGCTCTGCCCTCAGATTGTGACAGGCTTCCCTAACACAGTACAAACCATGAATAATCAAAATAAAGTAAGGGTACAAAAGTATGTTGCATCATCATGGCATGTAGAGCTCTATAAAGTCATTATTATCCGTCTTGTAAATTCATTGTCTTGGAAATTGGTTGCAATAGACAAAAAAAGATAAAGAGCGATTCCTAGTACATTGTTTCAAGTTTGCATAAGTAAAAAAAAAATGGCACAATATCATAGAGGCTAGGAGCGCTACTTGAGCACAAAGTGCTCTAGGTGAGCTTTTGTGATTGTGTTGCATCAGCAGTGGTTGGTCGCCATGTGTCATCTATCCTGCATCATCATCAATTTTTACTTTGTGTACACACTAGGGGCTACATTTTAATCCAATACTCATGAACGCCAGTCAGGATGTTCGTCTTGATGGTATCTTTTAAAGTATTGGGTCAAAAAATCTTGGAAAAACCTTGTGTATACTCCAGAGACCACATTTTCAGTTCAATACTAAAGTTAGTCAAAATGTTGGGGATGATATTATCTCGGACCACTTTGAAAATAGGTTGTGTCAGTAAAAAACTAGGTCACCATGTCAAATAAAAAAAACCATTGTGTTCACTCTAGAGGCCATGTTTTCTGTACATGGAAGTTAGTCAGAATGTATGTCTTGAAAACATCATTAATGAGTCATAAAATGGGTCACATAGGGTCAACAAGTAGGTCATCTTGTCACATCTTTGAAAAGCCTTGTGTACGTTCTAGAGGTCATACTTTCAGCCCAAAACTCATAAAATTAGTAGGAATGTTTGACTTGATAAAATCTTGGATGAGTTCGAGAATGGGCAAAACACATGTTGGGTCAAAAACTAGGTTGCAGGGCCAATTCTTTGGAAAACCTTGTTCACTCTGGAGGCCACATTTTCAGTCAAAAACTCATGAAAATTGGTTGGAATGTTTGTTTAGATGATAATTAGGATGTGTTTGTTCACAAACTAGACACACTAAAGGTTGCATTTTCAGTCCAGTACTCATAAGAATTGATCAGAATGTTTTTGATCAGAATGTTTGCCTTGATGATATCTTAGACAGATTTGGAAATAAGCCACATCAGGTCCAAAAGTAGGTCACTGTGACATATCTCCGAAAAACCTTGTGTACACTCTTGGGGTCACCTTTTTAGTCCAAAACTCATGTGAGTTGGTGAGAATGTTTATCTTAATGATATCTACATGGAGTTTAAGAATGGGCCGAGTTTGGCAAAACAGTAGGTCACAGAGACAAATATTAGGAAAGCTTGTGTACACTCTAGATGCCTCATTTTTAGTCTAGTAGTCATGAAAGTTGTTTAAGTGCTTATCTTGATATCTTGAGAGAGAGAGATTTGAAATGGGTCTTGTAAGGTCAAAAAGGCTCAGGAAACCCAGGGCTATCATGGCACTCTTGTTTATACTTCATTTTTTTTTTTTTTAAATTCAGCAGTATCTAATAGGTGAATGACAATATCTAATAGGTGAAGAGAAATCAAAAGCACATACTACTGTGGAAAACTTAGAATAATCAACAGTAAATACAAAAAAAATACAACATACTACAACACTTTTACTGTAAATAAAGGCCTCTGGTCCAACATACAATAATACAAAAATATACATATCAAGTACATTGTCCCCTTGCATTCATTATCTACTCCAAAGTTATTTAAACTGTAGACTGCAAAATTGGTGAAACATACATTAACAGTCTGTGGGACAAACTGTCTTGTATAAGATTATTGGTACAGAATTTTGTTGACTTTTTATCAGTCACATACAGATGTAGATCTATTCTATCGTTACTAAATTACCATAGCTGTTATGAATTATACCAGTATAAGTATATGTAAATGGGGCAACTCATGGATAATTTAATATTTTTGCTTGAAATAATTTGATAGATAACAGATTTCTTGTACTGATAAAAACTTGCAGGATGTAAGAGCTGAGGACTAAATGATATCTATCTAATACATGTACATGTAAATATGAATTACAAAATTATTGTACTCAACATGAACAAAATGTTTTTACCCAATTTTTTGTGAATTTTTTATACAAGTGACAGGGATTTTTAAATGTCATGAACTTGCATGGAAGGGTTTCCTTAAAGGTGGCCCTTCAGATTTTGGGACGAAAAGTTTACAAAAATAAAAAAAAATCATCCTTATACTCCCAAAGCCTTTTAATTTTCATTCATGAAACCCCAGTAGTCGAAAACCGTCCGACAACAAGAGAAATTAGAGATTTACTACGGCCCAGGTCAAAATCAAAAGCACATACTACTGTGGAAAACTTAGAATAATCAACAGTAAATACAAAAAAAATACAACATACTACAACACTTTTACTGTAAATAAAGGCCTCTGGTCCAACATACAATAATACAAAAATATACATATCAAGTACATTGTCCCCTTGCATTCTTTATCTACTCCAAAGTTATTTAAACTGTAGACTGCAAAATTGGTGAAACATACATTAACAGTCTGCGAGACAAACTTTCTTGTATAAGATTATTGGTACAGAATTTTGTTGACTTTTTATCAGTCACATACAGATGTAGATCTATTCTATCGTTACTAAATTACCATAGCTGTTATGAATTATACCAGTATAAGTACATGTAAATGGGGCAACTCATGGATAATTTAATATTTTTGCTTGAAATAATTTGATAGATAACAGATTTCTTGTACTGATAAAAACTTGCAGGATGTAAGAGCTGAGGACTAAATGATATCTATCTAATACATGTACATGTAAATATGAATTACAAAATTATTGTACTCAACATGAACAAAATGTTTTTACCCAATTTTTTGTGAATTTTTTATACAAGTGACAGGGATTTTTAAATGTCATGAACTTGCATGGAAGGGTTTCCTTAAAGGTGGCCCTTCAGATTTTGGGACGAAAAGTTTACAAAAATAAAAAAAAATCATCCTTATACTCCCAAAGCCTTTTAATTTTCATTCATGAAACCCCAGTAGTCGAAAACCGTCCGACAACGAGAAATTAGAGATTTACTACGGCCCAGGTCGAAATCAAAAGCACATACTACTGTGGAAAACTTAGAATAATCAACAGTAAATACAAAAAAAATACAACATACTACAACACTTTTACTGTAAATAAAGGCCTCTGGTCCAACATACAATAATACAAAAATATACATATCAAGTACATTGTCCCCTTGCATTCTTTATCTACTCCAAAGTTATTTAAACTGTAGACTGCAAAATTGGTGAAACATACATTAACAGTCTGTGAGACAAACTGTCATGTATAAGATTATTGGTACAGAATTTTGTTGACTTTTTATCAGTCACATACAGATGTAGATCTATTCTATCGTTACTAAATTACCATAGCTGTTATGAATTATACCAGTATAAGTACATGTAAATGGGGCAACTCATGGATAATTTAATATTTTTGCTTGAAATAATTTGATAGATAACAGATTTCTTGTACTGATAAAAACTTGCAGGATGTAAGAGCTGAGGACTAAATGATATCTATCTAATACATGTACATGTAAATATGAATTACAAAATTATTGTACTCAACATGAACAAAATGTTTTTACCCAATTTTTTGTGAATTTTTTATACAAGTGACAGGGATTTTTAAATGTCATGAACTTGCATGGAAGGGTTTCCTTAAAGGTGGCCCTTCAGATTTTGGGACGAAAAGTTTACAAAAATAAAAAAAAAATCATCCTTATACTCCCAAAGCCTTTTAATTTTCATTCATCAAACCCCAGTAGCCAAAACCCATCCAACAACAAGAGAAATTAGAGATTTACTACGGCCCAGGTCGACACCGACGGGAAACACGGTCTATTTTTAAATGAGCAACTCGCTCATTTACATACCGGACATACACAAACGAAGCTTCAGACATAGCGTTCGAAGGAGACATTATGGAAAATAATTTCATGTTTGTTATGTTATGGAATTTAAGCATCATTAGTCACATGCCAGTCACTTGACATTCCCACAATGCTTTCTTGATTTCTGGCACGAAATCTAAAAATAACCTTAAGAGGCTACGTAGCCTTTGAAGGGAACACCATTAAAAAAAATTTTTTTTTTGTGTGTAATTTTATGATTCTTAATTATTGATGATTTGTATTGTTTTTTCGTATAAATTTCAGTGATATACATTTTTTTTAATTTGGTGAGATGTGAAAAATCTAAATACCCACCTTTAAGGTTTTACTCTTAAAATTATGGTTTTGACACTAATTCAAAATCGGTTTTGACTCTTTCTGCTCAGGAATCATTGGCTCTTGAGCTTCTGGGTTTATGAGGGGGAATCTACAAGAGGTACCATGTAAAAGTTTCTGAAGTTGAGGTTTGTTGTCTTGTTCAAAGTATTCCATTAGCTGAGAGATACAAAATGAAGAAACAAAGTTTTAACAAAAAGATGAATCGTTTAAACCAGCACCATGTCTTTCAAATTGATAGGTATGATATATGAAGTATCTAAACATGATGTGTGTCTATCAGACACATTAACTTAAAACATGTTTGAGGGTGAATAAACCAAAGGGATTTGTTACAGCCATTAAAGAAATTATCAGCGTAAAGTATGTGATTTTAAGGACCTTAACCCTTTGCCAAATGTTAAAATTTTAGACTTGGCCAGATAAAAAGACTTTGGAGGCAATAAATTAATTTTTGCTCAAGTTATATTTGTCTTCAAACAAGTAGAAAGCATTGTGGGAGGAGAAAATGCTTATTCCCAGCATTTTCTCCTCCTCCAACATTATTTTTAAAGCCTTCTTTTTAAAAGGTTGTTTTAAAAAGATCATTTGACACAGGGTTAAACCCAAATTATCACAAATGAAAATGAGAATTTTTTGTTTTGCTTCAATTTGCTTTTCTGTTCTGTTATTACAACAGGAATTGTAAGAAAAAAACACACATTTTTTTTTTTCTAAAAGAATGGAAAGTGTTTACTGGTACATTTTAATATCATCCCTAATGTCTCTCATTGATTGAATTATTCCTTTAACTCTTTTCCAAATAAGAAAATTTTAGACTAGACTTACTTCAAAGCATTTACAAACAACAGATTCAGTAGATCTACAGCTTAGAATATTATTTCTGTCTTTGAAATGGTAGAAAATAATGTGAAAAAGGGAGGAAATTCTGGTAACTACCATTTTCTGCTTTTTCCACAATGTTTTCAACAACCATCCTCAGCTTGGTGGATTTAACAGAGAATTGTTTGGTAAAGGGTTATTTTTTTTTGTACATGTTGCTTGTGACTCAGTGAATATGTAATCTGTGTTAACCCTTTACCACACAATGCCGATTTTTAATGACCCTTGAAAGAAGCCTTTTGAAAACATTGTGGGAAAAGGAGAAAATGCTGGTAACCAGCATTTTCTCCTTTTCCCGCAATGTTTTCTACTCTAACAAATAAAAATTGCAGCATTTGGGCCACATTGAAATTGTTGTCTGCATATGCTTTCAATTTGGACAAGGCTAAAATTTTGTTGTCTGGTAGAGAGTTAAGGATCTTCCAATATGTGTATATTTGAAATAATCTGTCTCATGCAATGATGAATGTTAAGGATCTTAAATCCAAAAATAGCTTAGCATTCAAGTCTCATGCAATAAATAATGTTAAGGTTATCAAATCCAGATTAAAAAAAAAAGTTGTAACTTTCAATATCTTTTGCAATGTTTGATGTTAAGGATGTTAAATCCAAAAGTAAATAAGCAAAAAAAAAACCCCAATATGAGACTGACTTATGTTACAGAACACTGAATTGATTTTTTTCCTGTATAAAACTAATTATTGAATGAAGTTCAATCTGATGATGTAAATTCTGAAAATGGCTTGTTAAAGTAATACAATTTTAATATTTTGACAAAATTTTGATTGAGGTGAAATTGTGGTATAGAAATAAAAAAAAAATGTAAAATTCACGGCACAGAAAAGTTGTCTTTGTTACATGGGTGATTTCCTTGCACTGGTTAGTATCCAGGAATCATAGAAAGATACAGAGCACAGTTGACTACTGGGTGGGATCCAGGAAAAACTGATGTCTTACAGTCAATACTGTTTCATTGTTTTATATATGAGCTTACAATAACATGAACAACAAGTAAACTGTCACCAATGACGGGTCAAGGCAAGCCAGAAAGGTTGCTGATCTATTCAGGGTCAGATAAAAATGACAGGAAATTCATCTTCACTGAGTAAAGAAACACCGGCTCCTTGTAGACATAAGTCTAACAATGAATATTCATTGTCTGAAAATTACTGGTTTGGGTCCAGGAAATATTTGTATATGGATAAAAAAAACTTCCATCTCACAAATACAAGGTTGTAAACAGGTTCAGCGTCAACTAACATAGTACTGGTTTGAGTCCAGGTCAATAGCAGGTTAGACATATGCAAAATTGTCTACAAATAAGGAGCTGATGCTGTCAGCCAATGACAGATCAAGACAAGCTTGAAAAGTTGTCGATTTATTCAGGGGCAGCCGTGTTTTATTTGCAATTTCAGCTTTTCAAAAGCCGAGAATCTGAAAAAAAAAAACAATTACAATATTTAATTCAAAAAAGGCCATTTTGAAAAATTACATCAGTGGATTTGTTTCATCCTGTGACTGCCAGAAGCCATATTAGAAACACTGACAGCTGTCATAGATCAAGATCAGACTGTTATACCACCAGAATTATCAGGCCCTGAAAAATCAAACAGCTTTGGAGTCAATTTTAAGTTAATATTTGATTCCAGAGCTGATTGAGAAGTTGTGTGTGTTGTTTATTGTCAACTCAAAACAAATGAGATCAGGCAGTGATGCTAGGTATCTCTCTGTATATTTCTGTGTTCACTTCAAGGTTAACCCTTTACCACACAATCCCGACTTTTAACGACCTTGAGAAAGATACCTTTTGAAAACATTGTGGGAAAAGGAGAAAATGCTGGTAACCAGCATTTTCTCCTTTTTTCTCAATGTTTTCTACCCTATCAAAAACAAAGTGTATCAGTTGAACAACATTTATATTGTTGTCTGCAAATGCTTTCAATTTGAACAAGTCATCAGTTTTGTCGTTTGGTAAAAGGTTAATGCAATGAGGAATGATAGGGATTTAAACCCCTAAAGTGCCTGTCTAACACAACTAATTTTCATAGGCCAGTGTAGATTGAGGTCAGCTGGATTGCTGTTCTTGCATATACACTGCCCAATTTATAATGATGCTGACCAAATTCTGCCTTTTTTTGACAAAAATGTGTTCATCTAGTACTTTAAGGGTTTTTATCCAATAAGTAATAAGAATTTTTGGACATACACATAATTTGCATGTAAAATTTTCGATACATTGATTTTTCTTTCCATGCCAGTTATTTCAAGTTATTTGAAGTTGTTAATGAAATTTTGTATGTGAACTCTTTACCAAACAACAGAATTTTACAATTGTACGAATTCAAAGCTGTTGCAGAGGACACCTTAAATGTGGCTCAGTTGATGAAAACCGACTCTAGATAGGTAGAAAACATTGTAGAAAAAAGAGAAAATGCCTGTAACCAGTATTTTTTTCTTTTCCTACAATATTATTGAAATGATTCTTCCAGAAGCTTGTTAAAAGTCAGGACTGTGTGGAAAAGGGTTAAAAGATCTTTGACTCTATTCCAAATGGCAAAATTTGGACTGGTACAATGTGAAAGCATATTCCTTCAACAAGTTACATGTATAGATGTTATCTTTGAACAGGTAGAAATCAATATGGAAAAAGGGGAAAAAAAATGCTGGTTATCAGCATTTCTTTCTTTTTCCACAGTGTTTTCAAGAACTTTATTATAAAGGTTGTTAAATCTTAGAATTGTTTAGTAAAGAGTTAGTCCACAAAATTACCATTTACTTTTTTTTGTGTTTGAAAGTAAATTTTTTGAGGCATGCCTAAATTGTTGTAATTGAAAATTATATATAATTTCAGTACGCTTAGGTTGTATTGTAAATTTGATAATATGTAATATGAGGTCAAAAGATTTTTTTGTGTGTGTGTGTCATTTATAAAAGTCTGAAAGTAATCCCTTTTGGTTTAAAAATATCTCAAAGATGTTTTCTATGAAAATACATGTATTTTAGACTTTAAGGGGGGATCAATATTGAACAGATATTGGGCATAATCCGAGACATGGTGCTTTTTAAAAGGTTCATTTGCTTCAAGCCTTGGTCTAAATGTGTTGCTTTTGTCTAATTTCAGTGTCATATTTTATGGAAATCAGCTTTTGGAATATTTTTGAGTTCCAGCGAGTGAAAACCTTTAACTTTTTTTCAACTTGTCAAAACATGTCAAATACTAATTATATTACATCTTTGGCAAATTTCTTGCCATTCAGATTTAGCAGCCTAAATTCTTGAAAAACAACAACAAACTCTTTCCATGATTTTTTTGTCAAGCCCCTTAGAGGTGGGAGAAACAAAGTTATCACTATGTTGGCCTGCTACAACTTCTACATAATTAAATCAATGGATTGGTCTTATCTTAACATCAAACAAAAATATTATCATAAATTAACCTCGGTAGAGTCATGTTTGTCAAATGGATGGATTATAAAAAAAAATTGTACAATAGTTCTCCTTTATGAGTAAATGTGTCATTCCAAAAATTTGCGTAGGTGGATCTAGTTGCAAATTTACACTTGATGGTCAATTTTTGGAAACTTTTCTACTTAATGAGTAGTAGATGTTTCTCTGAATTGTTAGCTTCTGTATTTGCAAGGTTAAGGACATACTAGAAAGTCATTTGATAAATAGTCATTTAAAGAGCTTGTACAAGCCACAAATTCTACATTCTAGATAGATTTCAAAATAATTTGACTCATTTGTTTTCTTCCATGAGTAGATGTGCCATTTGGAGGATTTGATCATATGGGTCCAAGGTTTAGGCCATATTTTAATGTCAAACAATAAAAATATTATAAGCAAATCTTGTTTGAGCCATGGATGAATTTTAAAATACATTTGCACAACAGGTCTCCTTTATGTGTATATGTGGCATTCCAAAATAAGGTCAAGGTCATATTTGGAGGTCATAACTTATGGTTCTACATGTACTTGGTCATAGAGGATACTCCTATCCTCATGCAAATTTGAAAACAAAGGGATCTAAAATAAGAATGATTTACATTTAGTGATTGGTTACTTTTTGTCCTAGCACAGTTTACAAACTCCCCATGGTGGGCTTGACATGTTACCCTCAGTCTTCAAGTTTTTATAATTTTTGCCTGTCAAGGTCAATTTGAAAAAATCAATATTATTTTTGCCTGTCAAACCAAAATTAGATAACTATATAAATTTTCAGTAGGTCAGTAAATGGGTGGTATGCAGCTTTTTTCTACTTCTGCAGAAGACTAGTTATAATGGTACATCATAATTATAGAAAACTACTTGGAGTAAGTTGACACACAAGTTAATCAAGAATAAGGCAAAAAGCTAAAGCTACAAACATTGAAGAAATTAGCAAAGTAAAAAGTCTCACTCTCATCAGTCTACAGCAACAGGTCACTCTCAGTAACAAAATAATACAGGTTTGAGCAAGAAAGGCGTATGAAATTTTGAGCTACAGTAGTTTAAATTTTAAGAGTGTGAACTTACCTTACAAATGCATTGGTACATCCAGACTTTTTTATCAATAATACTTAAAATAAATACCAGCCAAAGTAAACTAGTTTCTATTAGCCACCATGTGAGAGAAAACTTAACAAGCACCATATATTCTGCTATAGATTTAGGTTGAATTCAGATAAAGACATCAGAAAGTTTTGCTTGATTGTTTAAAATGCATAAGTAAGGATCATAACGCTTGCCTTGATTTCTACAATTGTGACAAGCCTAGAATCATTGTTAATTTCTCAAGAACCTACAGCCCGGATTACCCAGTGCACTACACATTTAATGTATTAATAACATTCACAAAAATGCATAATTTAAGAATACATATTTTTACAATCACAGATAGTTGATATACATCGTCATGCCTCATCAAAACAGATTTTTGAACTGGCAAAAACACACAGGAAACAGGGCTGTCTCAGCTTTGGGTAACCAGATTCCAATCCCAGTCTGACTGGGTAACAGTCTCCACACCACATTAGGGGCATTGACACAAGCATACTGACTCAGACATTTAATTTTGACAGGTGGGAACAGAAATGGACTGAGTGGGTTTTGCAGGGTTTAGTAGTTTTAAACTGGTTTTTAGACTACCAGATGGACAGACAGAGAGTCAAGAACCAAACTGCACTTGGGTTTTGAAGGCCGGTACTACTATTTTGAAATAAACATGCACTTCTGGGCTATTGCAGTTGATGAAATTAAGACACATTTTGAATACCCATTGATTTATGTGATAGCAGTCTTTCTATTTTTGTATTTTTTTTTTTTTATATGATAAAAACAGATTTTCAAAAACATTATGGGAAAATACTGGTAACCAGCATTTTCTCCTTTTCTCACAAGATGACCAAGCTTGGTTTGGATAATCAAATATTCAGAATCCTAGTTCAAAAATTTTAATAACTTTCCTGTTTAAAAATAAATTATGACATAAAAATCTATCACAGAATAAAAGATAACCTAAATCAAATATCTAACAAAAGCAACTAAACTCTTAAACACTCTTAGCTTCTATTTAATTTCCCAAAAGTTCCGATGAGATAATTTTCTGAATTTCCCCAAAAGAAATCTAGCGTGTTATGACTTCAACTTACTGGTATGTGTGTGTATAGTCAAAACCGGTGTAATCTATAATTCTCACTTTTGCCACAACCCAGTACCTTTACCTTATTGTTGTCGAACTGTATCCCGTAAGACTTCCCAAAATCCTTCAAGTGGTACCCTGCTAAGCATCACCCTGAGCCCTCCAGTGTTTTTGGCATGATATTTCCATCCCCCCAAATACAGACTCTCTTACCACCAACCAAAATTATCCACTGGGTCACTGTGCCTACATGCCCAACCTGTAGGTCTGCCTTGCACAAGCCACAACATTCTTTCTGCCAGTTGAAAGCCTGATTGTCTGTCTGGTAACCAGTATTTTCTTCTTTTTCCACAATGCTTTCCACCCTTTTGCAGACAAATCCCGTCATTTAAGCCAGGTATCATTTGTTGTCTGTGAATGTTTTCAATTTTGTGGAGTCCAAAATTTTATCATTTGGGAAAGAGTTCAGTAGATTTATAACGAGTGACAGCGAGTTACGGGCAAAGCCCGTAACTAGCAAAGCTCGTTTTGCGGTACAACCGTTCTAGATTTTCAAAAATGAAATTCCGACTTCGTTCTGGGTTTTAGCCTAAATCTAAATAGGGATGACTAAAAATTGAGTGTCTTCAAAGCCCGTAACGAGCAAAGCTCGTTTTGCGGTACAACCATTCTAGATTTTCAAAAATGAAATTCCGACTTCGTTCTGGGTTTTAGCCTAAATCTAAATAGGGATGACTAAAAATTGAGTGTCTTCCAGTTAGTCGCACAGCGTCACATGTATGACAATCTTTCGCACAAGTACCTGATTGGTAAAAAATTACAAAAATTATCTACCGATTGGATGATTACTTAAAAATAATTATCAGTTTAATGAGTACAGATTATCTAATTTCTTCCTTACTTTCAGCGTGTTGAGCGTCTATTTGTGTATAAACATACGCAACGATCTATGCTAGCAAATAATGATGTCATTAATCATACTTTCTTACGTCATGCATGAGCCGTTTTTCGCAGAAAACATTGTGTTGAAGAAATTATGACTAAACTAGTTTTTTGGCTGTTTCAAAATACCAATTACAGAGAAAGCCGGATTTATGATCTGTAGAAAGGGGGGCTTAATGCATTTGCAAAAACTATCAACCCAGGTTGGCCTGTGCAGTCCGTGCAAGCTAACCTGGATCAAAACTCTGCTAGATCTATTTTTCAACGTTCTACATGTCAAAGGACAAGTTTGCATGCCTTTTGATTCAGTCAGTTATCATACAATATGGATGTATAATTATGTGATGACTTGCTTGGTATCATGCATCACGGAGATGCATTAAACCCTCTTTTACCGCAACATGGCTCAAATATATTTATTTAATGTTACGAAAGCTTGTTAATATATCAAAAAGTTCGGCATTTTTTTTTTTTTGTCATAAGTTGGGATATCTATCCGAAAACTCGGCAAATTTCTTTCCTAGGATTGATGATAGATCTAGATCTAGTCATTGCGAGAGAATTCATTCCTGTCACTGCACTGATCACTATTTCAACGATGGATGTGTAGGAAAGCAGATGGGATGAAAAAGGAAAGCCACATAGTCTATAATCTGATTTTAGCGATCTAAGCACTCCGATTTTAAAGAAACTCCAGGTAAAACGTGGGTAGACCTGTGCACTAACGAAGAAATAAAAAAAAGAAAGATTTTTTTTTTCCTTTTGTGTGTAGATCTATATTCATTGCGGTGGCAAGTGCACCTACCATGCATTCATGCAGTTCCTTTTACCAGTACTCTGCTCAATACTAGTATTCTTCCCAACCTACTGACAAATTCCTCGTAAAAATCAAAGTCTCTCTTATATAGATCTAGATCTACATGCAGTGAGGAAATGTTCCCGTAAAATGGTCTTTACAAGTATGTGAACCAATAATCATTCCAAGATATTTTTCTGGACATAAATTAAAGAAATTGTCAGGGAACTGTCTTTATTTTTTCAGGAAATCAGGGACAGTTCGCCCTATTTCACATATATAAATCTACGAAAGAAAATGCTTTCTACTTTTGACAGCGCTCAAAATTCGTTTTGGCAAAGACGAAATTCGAACTCAAAACCCCTTGATTTCAAGATCTAGAATCTTGGTGGTCATTTGAATTAACAGATATTTGTTCCACAAACCATTCACGTCGCTCGTATTGAGGCTTTGCCTTTTTCATATTACATATATATATATTAGCAAGGAACTTGAAGTTACTGGGTTAAACCGCAATTTTCATTTTCTGTGTATATAAATTCTTTTTTCCAGTTTCTTGCATAACCTAACTAATTCTATATCGTATCAAAATAATCTTTCTTTTTCTATAGGGTAATTCTAATGGTTATGTGTGCCCCCTATTCCTAGTCACAATACTGCAGAAAGTAACAGAAACTACCATTGCCATTTTATCTTTATTTCTTGTAACTGTAGGAATTTGGAGAGAGAGAGAGAGAGAGAGAGGTTTTTAAGAGCGGAATACAGAGAGGAAGAGAGCGAGAGAGGAATTTGCAGAGAGAGAGACAGATAATAAAGAAAACTATCTCAAAAATATAATACAAAAGTAAGGCTTTTCTTTTTTCAATCTATTTGCATAACATAGCTAATTTCATGTAGCACTAAAAAAAATCTCTTTTTTTTCCTTAAGGATATTTCAAATGGTTATGTGTGTTTCTGATACCCCCTGTCCCTGGTCACAATACTGCAGAAAGTATCAGAAGCTAGCATAGCCATTTTATCTTTATTTTTATGAGTAACTGTAGGAATTTGAAGAGAGAGAGAGAGTGGGAGAGGAGAAATTTGGAGAGAGGAAGAGAGAGAGAGGTTTTTAAGAGAGGAATACTGAGAGAAAGAGGACGAGAGCGAGAGAGGAATTTGCAAAGAGAGACAGATAATAAAAAAAACTATCTCAAAGATATAATACAAAAGTAAGGCTTTTCTTTTTTCAATCTATTTGCATAACGTAGCTAATTCCATGTAGCACTAAAATAATCTCTTTTTGTTTCTTAAGGATATTTCAAATGGTTATGTGTGTTTCTGATACCCCCTGTCCCTGGTCACAATGCTGCAGAAAGTATCAGAAGCTAGCATAGCCATTTTATCTTTATTTTTATGAGTAACTGTAGGAATTTGAAGAGAGAGAGAGAGAGTGGGAAAGGAGAAATTTGGAGAGAGGAAGAGAGAGCGAGAGAGAGAGGTTTTTAAGAGCAGAATACTGAGAGAAAGAGGACGAGAGCGAGAGAGGAATTTGCAGAAAGAGAGACAGATAATAAAGAAAACTATCTCAAAGATAAAATACAAAAGTAAGGCTTTTCTTTTTTCAATCTATTTGCATAACATAGCTAATTCCATGTAGCACTAAAAAAAAATCTCTTTTTTTTTCCTTAAGGATATTTCAAATGGTTATGTGTGTTTCTGATACCCCCTGTCTCTGGTCACAATACTGCAGAAAGTATCAGAAGCTAGCATAGCCATTTTATCTTTATTTTTATGAGTAACTGTAGGAATTTGAAAAGAGAGAGAGAGAGAGAGAGAGAGAGAGAGAGTGGGAGAGGAGAAATTTGGAGAGAGAAAGAGAGAGAAAGAGGTTTTTAAGAGCGAAATACTGAGAGAAAGAGGACGAGAGCGAGAGAGGAATTTGCAGAGAGAGACAGTTAATAAAGAAAACTATCTCAAAAATATAATACAAAAGTAAGGCTTTTCTTTTTTCAATCTATTTGCATAACATAGCTAATTTCATGTAGCACTAAAAAAAATCTCTTTTTTTTTCCTTAAGGATATTTCAAATGGTTATGTGTGTTTCTGATACCCCCTGTCCCTGGTCACAATACTGCAGAAAGTATCAGAAGCTAGCATAGCCATTTTATCTTTATTTTTATGAGTAACTGTAGGAATTTGAAGAGAGAGAGAGAGTGGGAAAGGAGAAAGTTGGAGAGAGGAAGAGAGAGCGAGAGAGAGAGGTTTTTAAGAGCGGAATACTTAGAGAAAGAGGACGCGAGCGAGAGAGGAATTTGCAGAGAGAGAGACAGATAATAAAGAAAACTATCTCAAAGATATAATACAAAAGTAAGGCTTTTCTTTTTTCAATCTATTTGCATAACATAGCTAATTCCATGTAGCACTAAAATAATCTCTTTTTTTTTCCTTAAGGATATTTCAAATGGTTATGTGTGTTTCTGATACCCCCTGTCTCTGGTCACAATACTGCAGAAAGTATCAGAAGCTAGCAAAGCCATTTTATCTTTATTTTTATGAGTAACTGTAGGAATTTAAAGAGAGAGAGAGAGCGAGAGAGAGAGACAGAGAGAGAGAGACAGAGAAAGAGAGAGTGGGAAAGGAGAAGTTTGGAGAGGGGAAGAGAGAGTGAGAGAGAGAGAGGTTTTTAAGAGAGGAATACTGAGAGAAAGAGGACGAGAGTGAGAGAGGAATTTGCAGAGAGACAGACAGATATAAAAAAAAACTATCTCACAGATATAATACAAAAGTAAGGCTTTTCTTTTTTCAATCTATTTGCATAACATAGCAAATTCCATATAGCACTAAAATAATCTCTTTTTTTTCCCTTAGGGATATTTCAAATGGTTATGTGTGTTTCTGATACTCCTGTCCTGGTCAAAATACTGCAGAAAGTATCAAGCTAGCATAGCCATTTTATCTTTATTTTTATAAGTAACTGTAGGAATTTGAAGAGAGAGAGAGAGTGAGAGAAGAATTTAGGGAGAGGAAGAGAGAAAGAGAGAACTACAGAGAGAGATATGGAGATGATAAAGAAAACTTTTTTGAGTTTGGCTTTTTCTATACATTTTAAGTCATTTAAACCTTTACAACACAATCCCATGTACTCATGTACATCAGCTTTGGAAAGTATTGTGGGAAAAGGAGGTAGGCTTAGGAAATTATTATGAGAAAGGGATAAGAAACTGGTTACATGTATTTTTTTCCTTTTAACACTTTTTTACCCATTCAAAGACAAATGCCATTATTTGAGCCAAATTTAATATGACTTGTCTGCATAAAAATTATTACGTTGTAAATTTTGCAGAGCTTAAAATTTTGTCATTTGACAAAGTTAGAGACTGATTGATTGTATGGTGTTAAACACTGTTTTCAACAATTTTTCAGTTATATCATGGGGCCTACCCATGCTTTCCTCGAGCTTCTTTATCCAGTACTTTGCACTATATTCTTCCAAAGCAAGTGTGTGCTTTCTCACATAACCATCTTTAGAACATTGATCAGAATTGAGAGATGAAGGAATCCTGTTGCAATGACTATCATCAGTCCTTGGAAAAATAGAAATTGGCCTAGCTGAGAATTTGAACTAGTGACCTCCTGTTCTTACGTTGTGTGCACTACCAACTGCACTACTGGGGCTTGGCAAAGAAATAATAAAATCTTGTTGGAGTCTGTGCAAAATTATACTTATGTTCAAAATTAGCTACTAAAAACATACAGCTTGTAAAACGTATCAAAAGTATTATCCTTACCACACATCCCAACTGTTAAAACCCCAAGAAAAATAGCTTTTTAAAACATTGTGGGAAAAAGAAAAAAATGCTATTTTCTCATTTCCCCACAATGTTTTTCTTCCCTTTTCAAAACAAATATCAACTTTTGGGTCACATTTATTTTATGGTCACATGCCTTCAGTTTTGACCTTTAATTACCGTAGTTTTCTCTCACATGGTGGCTAATAGAAACTGTAACACAAGAAACTGTCCCTCAACTCTCAGCCCATTAAAACAGAGGTTTTCCTGGTCTTTATTATTTTTAATTTAAGGTACCATGGCTTTGAAGTGGCACTGCTTAGACAGCATGACAAACACTTTATACTAGGGTAAGTCTACAAGATGACACTGTATTAATATAGTAAGTTGAACACTTAACTTGTAATATTATAATATATCAAGAGTAATAACTTCACTAACACACAAGTAGAGTAAGATCAGACTGCACATAGAATCACATATTCCAGAGTTTTAACAGTCCTGAGATGGATGGCCTCAGAAAGCATTGTGAGAAAAGGAAAGAGTGCTGGTTACCATAATTTACTCCATTCCCCACAATGTTTTCTATCCTGTCTTGAAATGTCATTTCTGTTTGTTTAGCAACCTACTGAGTCAAAGCAAATTTGGAGGGAAAGGTTTTGAAAATGCTCTTGTAAAATAGGAATTATCAAAATGAATTTAGATTTTAAAATACAAATGGAAACATTGTGACAGAAATTGCTCATAAGGAGTTACCCCATCTGCCACAGTGTTTTCAAAACTACTCTGCTGAAAACAGTATCATCAGGTGATATTGTGTTAGTTGTTCCCTCTTCAGCTTGCTGAGGAGCTCCTTAATTTTTTTCAACTTTTTCTACAGACATGAATATCTGGGTACTGCACAAAACCCCCTGTCCCAACTGAGGACCTAGCATGGAAGGAATTCTACACCTTAGTCTTTTAGGAATGCAGGACCCTGCGAGCTTCATACATGTTTTTGACATGTAAACTCTTTATCAAACATCAAACTTTTATGCTGGTACAAACTGAAAGCATTTGCAGATGATAAACTAACAGTAGCACAAATAAAGACACTTTTCTTTGAAAGGGAAGAAAACATTAAGGGAAAAGCAAAAAATGCTGGTTACCAGCATTTGCTCTGTTTTCTCACAATATTTTCAAAAGGCCTGTAGACTTTCTCAGGGTTGTCAAACTTCGGGATTGTGTAGTAAAGAGCTAAAAGTGAATTAAATGATGGGTTTTTTCTCTGAAAAGGTGAAAAACAGTGTGAAAAAGATAGAAAAATTGTTAGTTAACATTATTTACTCCTAGTGTTTTCAAAGGGTTTCTTTTTCTAAGGTCATTACAAAATAGGTTGTATACATGATATAGGATTTATTGGTCCTTAGGAGAACTTGAAACTGTGTTATCTTCAGAGTAGATCAAGATCAGACTTCATAGGACATAATTGGGGAAACAGTTGTTTATGACAAGCAGTTGTTCTTTTCCCCCAATATTTTATAATTTATTGATCCTCAGAATCCTGAAGAGAACTTGAACTGTATTGTCAGCAGAGTACCATTGATCAAGATTTGGATCTGTTTTTTTGCCAACCATTCTTCAGAACTAAATCAATTGATTTAGCCAATCAGAAGTTGCATTACTTTTGAATTTTGAATAATCTGGAGATTTAGGCTGAAAACATTCTTAACTCTTTACCAAACAACAATATTTTGGACTTAACCAAATCCAAAGCTTCCACAGACGACAAAAGAAATGAAGCTCAAACAGTGATTTCTGTCTTTGACAGGGTAGAAAACATTGTGGGAAAAGGAGAAAATGCTGGTTACCAGCATTTTCTCCTTTTCACACAGTTTTCAAAAGCCGTCTTCTTCAGGGTCGTTAAAACCCGGGATTGTGTGGTAAAGGGTTAAGAATGGTTGATGAGTACCCATCCAGGACATCATAGGACGACATGATGGGGGAAATAGTTGCTTGTAACAAGCAGTTGCTGCTTTCCCACTGTCACTCAAAACTGGACTATAAAAAAAAAAGGGAAACATGGCAAAGAAATACCCATTATATTTTATAATTGGTAAAGAAATACATGTATCATAAGGGATGTGTTTGATACTTTAAGAATAGCCCATTACCAGATAACAAAATTCTAGAAAATGAGAAGATGCTGGTTACCAGCATGTACTCTTCATACTTCAGTGTTCTCAAAAGCCTTTCTGTCAGGTTTGATAAAAGTCTGGATTGTGTGGTGAAAAGATAAAGAAAACTTGAAAGCGCTTTTGTCTGACACAGACAGGTTGAGAGTTTAGCCTCAGTACTCTGTTACAGGTCTCTAAGTATATATCTCAGATCCAGAGAAATAGCATGCATGTGATAGTTTTGTCATGTGCACTATAACCATGAAAAGAGTAGAAACAAGAATTTTGTAGTTCAAACTTTTGACATCCTCGGAACCCAGGTTTGATGCATTAAGTTACTCTCCATGCATCTACCCCTGGTATAATTGACTAGCAATTTGTTTTCATATGGTCGGGATGTACCCTGATAGCTATTCGAAAGATCGATAACATAATGATACTCTTTTGTAGAGAGGATAATTTCATTTCTTCTATTATAAAAAATAACCCCACTATGGAAAAATCCTGAGGTTGTCAACATACATGGCCTGTCGGCGTGCTTGTCTCCTGTAAGATATGTCATTCTGCAATACAGAGACGACACTATCGATCTTTGTGTACGATTTTAACTGACAATCTTTCGGTGTGATGCCGAAAATCTCTTGTTTTTTTTACCCATAGGCAAAAAATATCAAACCTGTCGATGCTCTACAAAATGCCATTTCATTCATTCATTTATTCATTCATTCATTCATTCATCCACAGTGTACAGTTTTTTGTCTTTTAAATTTCTTTCAGGAAAGACATGAGCTCGCTCTAGGAAAATTCAGCTTGAAGACAGATTGGAGGTAGGTCAAATTTGTCAATCATTTTCTAGCTATTTTCTCAATTAATTTGTTTTCTAAACTCATAGTGCTTTGGCTCAATAGAACTTTTATTCATAGAGCTAAGTTGGGTTGTGTATTTCTTTATTCATCATTTTTATGGATAAAATCCTTGTCTGCAGTGTTCTTAATTTGGCTGTAATGGTTCAATAGTTGGAACACTAGGTGTAAGATATTCATACTGTTCATGAGTGTACAAAGCATAATAATGTTGCATGATAGATCTTTTCATTAATCTCAAATAGCAACATTTGGAATTATTTTCAAAACAACCAGTACCATGATTTTCAACTATCAGTTTGCTGGCAGAACTAATTGCAAACAGGTCAAATATATATACAGTAAATATCATCAAAGTACTGAAAGTACTGACAGACTAGTGAATTTGAAATAAGTGGCTATGCTAAATATAAAACTTTACTGGCTAATACAAGATTGAAGAAAAATTGTCTAATTCGGTTATTGAGTCCATTCCATTTCCATCGGTTCATTCTGGTTATTAAGTCCAATCCGGTGTAATCCAGATCCCGTTCAATCCATTGACTTTACATGAAGCTCTTCAGTTAGTTAACTTTCAATTTAAAACAGGTTATTTCGTTGAAATGATAACTGCGACCTAAACGGATCTCTTTTGATAGAAACATTATAAGAAGTAGTGTGTTTTGCTTGTACACAAGGCCTTTTTGTTATTGCTCCATGATGAAATTCTCCATTAAGCTCCCTTTTTCCATAACATAGCATTTCATTAGATACAAACAAATAATGATTGTCTGTGACTTATGAGCCTGATTTGCATAGGTTACTTCATTTACACATAAGCAAACATTACGTACCTTATCAATGACCTCTTGTACAGTCTGTTACTTTGTAAAAAGAAGTGTTCAAATTGAGACGCTAGAGATTCTGTGCTTTCTGTCAAAATTGTCATATATGACAGAATTAAGATTCCTAACAGTAATGAATTATTTTCTGTGAGGCAGTATTTGGCAACTGTGGGGTTTTTTGTTTACATTGAGTCTGGCTCAATCTGGATGCCTATAGACTAGCTTTGCTAGTCTAAAAATGAAATTTTGAATAGTACCAACATATAGCTGCATGTATACATGCACGTAAACTGTTGGCTTAAATACATCATAGTGTTGTGACAACTTCAGTCACCTTTTTAAAATGACCTACATTAAATACAGGTTGGTGGCAAACTGATCAATCAAAGCATTAGTTGAAAGATGTTATCAACTTACATATACTTACAAGGGATTCAGGTTTCTCAAAAACCCATCTTTCACATAATTATGTTACCTGCTAGGTTAGATATGAGCCAAAGTATTAGGCTAAAAGTTTACTTAAAAGAAATCCTACTGACATCAAAGTCCTATAGACAGGCAAGGTTCAGTCGACCGGCAGTAGGAACTTCCATTATATACATTGTGGCCAGAGACAGGAGTTATATAGCACAAATGGAAGTTTCAACTATCAGGTTGCTAGCAATACCTTTTTTCTCACACTATATCTATTTCAACTATTTGTAAGCACTTGGGTCATTATTGATACTTATCATAGTATCAAAGCATAACTTGACAGGCCTGGTCAACTTAAAAACTTACCTCCAATGCATTCAGGCATTTTTTTTTTTTTGAAAACCCGTCTTTCAAATATATGTAAGTTACCTGCTAGGTTAGATATGAATCAAAGGACCAGGTTTAATTTGTACTAATAGATTATCCTTCTAACATTGTTACGAGCCAAGCGTAACGAGAAAGAAACCAGCAACAAGCCTTTAACAATTAACAATATTTATTAATGAACAAAGACAAAAGAGTACAATAAGAGTTAAGTTTGAATGAAATTTTGTCAATTCTAATCCTAGAATGTTGAAATAAAATAAGTCCCTCAAAATTAACAATAATGTTTAGACTACAAAAGAATGAAATTTCTGGTTCCTAAAACCTAAATTAACAATAGTTTTAACTTGCAAGAAGATATGAGCAACCTGTATCAAAATAAAGTTATTCCAACTTACAGATGTATATCCCAAGTTAAATCCAACACTTTTCACTAATTCTGTATCCACAAAGCCACAAGTCTAACTTCAAAATCCAAAATCACCAAGTAAGTCACTCCTATTTATATAAGCTTAGAAAATTCTAGATTAGTCTTTTCTAGAAAGATGACATCATAGATTAGTAAACAGCTTGTTGACTAACAACCTGTTTCTAAAAATAACCACAATGGAAAAACCGATAAATGTTCATGTTTCTAGAATATTCTGAAAACAGGTCACTGTATATCCTAGCTACATAACAACATTATATTTCTATAGGCAGGTGAGGTTCAGTAGACTGATAGTAGGAACTTCCATTATATACATTGTGGCCAGGGACAGGGGTTATATATCACAAATGGAAGTTTCAACTATCAGGTTGCTGGCAATACCTTTTTTCGAAACTATTTGTAAGCACTTGGATCAAATGCATATCAAAATTTCTTTCAGGTAAACTTATAAAACTAGTCTTCAGGTGGACAAGTACCATCTTTAAACAATTTATGTAAGTTTCCGCAGGTAAACTCATAAAACTAGCCACATTAAATTCAGGTGAAAAGCAGTACCGTCTTTACACCATTTGTACATAGATTTTTTTCAGGTAAACTTTTAAATATAGTCTACATTAAATTCAGGTTTCAAGCAATACCATCTTTTATTATTTGTTACATAAATTTCTTCATGTAAACTTTTAAAATAAACCTACGTTGAATTCAGGTCTCAAGCAATACCATCTTCAAACTCTGTTACAGAAGTTTCTTCAGATAAACTTATAATACGCTCGTACTAGCTCTCACTGAATTTAAGTTCTAAGCAATACTATCTTTTAAACTCAGTCAGGTAAATTTAGAAAATGAGCCAACATTAAATACAGGTCCAAAGCAATAGGTACATTTTTAAACTACATGTTAGTTGCATAAATTTCTTTGGGCATAGGCTAGCCTGCATTAAATTCAGGTCTCGAGCAATACTGTCTGAAACCCTTTACTACACAATCCAGAGTTTTCATGATCCCAAGGTAAAGGCCTTTTGAAAACATTGTGGGTAAAAGAGAAAATGCCTGTCACCAGCCTTTTTCCTTTTCCCATATATTCTACCCTTTCAAAACTAAATCATTTGAGCTGCATTTAATTTATCGTCTGCAAAAGTTGTCAATTTGAACTAGTCTGAATTTTTTTCGTGTGGTAAACCATAAAACTGTTTAAAAAGTGTTTGGCAAAAAAAAAGATTTATATCATCAGGTAAAAAATCTCCAATTAAACTTGTTTTACGTGCAAATTTCCAATATACAGAGACGGTTGGCAAAATCATTTTGCAAAATATCAAATTCTTTCCGTAAATGTTTATTGTTCAAAATTTTAGGTAGTTTAAAGCAGCTCTAATGTCCTAAAAGCTATTAAAACTTTGTACAATTCAAGCTTACAGTATGATTGTATTGCACCTATACTTGTATTACAGGATTGTTGTTGGATTGGATGAAATTTGATGAAATAAGAAATGTGTACCCACAAATTTTAGTATAAATTTTCAAAATTCAAAATTTGTTTGTATATTTGTTTGTTTGTTTGTGTGCTTTTGTTTGTATGTTTGTTTGTTCCAGCTTACTTCAAACTTCTGCAGAGGTTTTGTGTGCAGTGCTGTCACCACATTGTAAACCTAGGTACCGGTCTGCAAAAATGTACCCGATATGGCCAATGTACAGAGAGGATATAAGGCCTTATGCCTTTTCTGTTGCAAAGTATTTGCAGGTTAAGATAGTACTGTCATGGAGTGTGTTTGCAACCCAGGCCCAGAGATCTTATATGGGTATAGGATCTCATGGGCAAGTCTGATTCAAAACCTCACCCCCAACAAATTATTTTTACCAAAAACTGCAACCCCGTGTCTTGTATAAGACTGTTAGGCCAAGGCATGTCAGAAAACATTGTAATTTTGACCTCAAAGTGCTGTTAGATGGCCATTTGTATGCTGACACCCATACTGTATTGAGCAGGAAAGAAAATGGCCAAGTACATGCCTAGATAAACTGCTCCTTTCTATAGTGGCCACACCATGCTAGGTGGACAGTCTTGTCTGATGTCTGGAATGTGTATAAAATATATCAAATACTGTGTCAGCATTTTAATGTTGGTAATGAGTTCTACTTACAACCATACAGGCTCTTTTTTTTATCTGTTGAGAAAAGCGGTACAGTGCAGAAATATTTGCAGAAAGTCGTCTCTTTTGAAAACAAAGGAAAATTTGAAGAGGAAAGGAGCCATGTCTTGTAATGTGCTTATACTACTTTTCTGCAGACAGTTTTGTTCAAGCTTTAACAACTCATAACTGTATGGTCGTGAGTTGATAATTTTATAAAAGACTGTTACACCAGGGCATGTTTGAAAACATCTGATCTTTATCCAAAAATATGACACTAAAAATGGTCATTACAAAGCTGACACCAAAATGAGCTGACCAATTAAATATGCCCAACATATATTTCCTCAAGTATTGGTCACACTGTGCTAGGTGAACAGTCACGTCTAGTTCAGTGTTGGAGTGTGTGTTATTCAGAATGCAATATTATGTCGGGTTACAAGGAAAGGATTAAATAAATTTTACATTATTGAATATATTCACATCATGTTCAAAATTTGTAATTCTGTGAGAGCAATAAGCTGAATCAAATGATTACTTTGGCCTACTTTGGGATGTGGTTGTTGTGCCTTACCTCAGTTTTTGTTTTATTTTTAGGTCAAGTATAGTACGAGAGCCACATACACAGAATATGGTAAAGCTGAGATGAACCATCTTTTTGAAAAAAAAGAACCTAGACCTGTGGATGCTGTATATTGTACCAATGTAAACAGTGTTGTTCCACAAATTACCATACATTCTTCAGTCCCTGAAAACAATTTACAAAAAGCAGTGTTTTTGAAACAGCAAAGTTGATTGTTTGAGTCCAGCTGAACTGTTCATGATGTTACAGGAATGGCATTCCAGAATAGTCCTGCGCAAAGTAGGAGTTCCTACTTTGTCTGCTGATTCCGGAATTTCGTGTCGGACAATTCTAGAATTTGGGAAGGGAGATATATCAAACTATTGTCAGATATGGTCTGTGTGCAAAGTAGGATTAGGCGTGGACAAAGTAAGAATTCAAAGGGTAGTGTTAAGTGAGAACATTCAAAGTAAGAATAACTAGAGGGATTTCTGTACAAAAAAAGTAAAGAATTAGAAAGCGTGAATGGAAGATGCAAATGAAAGAAAGTTTTTTAAACTTAAAATAACTGAGGGGACAGATCAAGATAATGATAAATATGTCAGGACATTCCCATGTATTGCAAAGGTTTTAGATTCTGGTGATCATGATTCTCTTTTCGTTGTCTCTTACTTCCTTTACACACAGTGTTGTCTACTCTTTCAGTCAAGAATACAACATATTCCGTCGTTAAAGCAACATCTGATTTCTTGTCCGCAAATGCTTTCATTTTGGACTGGTCAATAATATGGTTATGTGATAAAGGGTAAAACTTCAAAATGTCACAACATGAAAGTTTTTTTCAACTGAGAGATAATCTCACAGTATTAGAGAGTGCAGATCCAAGATCAGGCTGCACTCTTGTGCAGTCTGATCTCTGCAAAACCCATCAAGTTCTTGCTTAGCGCCAAACAGTTAATCCTAAGACATCTTTGTGCTAACTCTAGATCGAGACAAAACAGAATTACTGATGGTTAACCTTTACCCAAAGGACAAATTTTTAGACTCGACCAAATTGAAAGTATTTGGAGATGGCAATTTAGATGTAGCTCAAATGAAAATATTATGGAAAAGGAATAAGCAGCACCAGCATTTTCTCAGTTTTCCACGATGTTTTCAGTAGCTTTCTTCTTCAGAGTTTTTAAAACTTTGGATTGTGTGATAAAGGGTCAATTCGATAGAAAATATTTTACAGGTTTTGTTTCCCTTATGCTCATGCTGCAACACATGCCATTTATTTCTCATTACGTCATGTGAAAAGGGACAATCTGAGAATTAAGTACATCAATTAGATGAGCACAAATCAAAGATACCGTAGTGCAGGTCAATTTAAGTTGATACTTCAAAAATGATTGTATAGTAAGGTAGAATGACCACTTTTCATGCAGAAAATAACATAAAAGCGAAAAGTGTCGACCCTGGTCAGCCTGCCCAATCCGTGCAGGCTGACCAGGGTTGACACTTGTCGCAGTTCCCAGATGGTCCCCTTTTGCATGACAGGTAACAATTTTTATACAAGTATGGTATTCTGGTTGTCATGATAAACAATATAACTCGTGCTATCTTATTTATTATATCCTGTCAATCATAATTTCAAAACATGGTGCTAAGAAGATGGTTTATTGATAACATAACTATTCCAGTACACATTTCTTACAGTATTTCTATGTAATTGTGCCTTTCAATGGTATTTTAGTTAGAACCAAATTCAGTAAAGTTTTTGTTGTTAGTATCAGTCACTGTACTAAAAGACAAACATCAATGATAATGATCAGAAAATGATGAAAAAATGAAATTAAAAAAAGTCTTACTTTGTCCACAATTCCTACCTTGCCCAAGGGAACTGCGCCAGATAGGAATTCTTACTGCAAAGTGAGAATATCCCACTTTGGCTGGGAAAATTCCAGTATTTTCCAGATTCCTACTTTGTGCAGAACAAAAATAACACATCTGTTAGCCAAAGTTCTGTTCTTCAGTACTTAGACATATTTTTCAGAAAGAAAAATTCCACAGTACTAAGACATATTTTTCAAAAAGAAAAATTCCACAGTACTACCTGAAGTAATACATTTGCTCTTGGATTTTACATAGGTAGCAACCCTTAAGTTGCTATGGGGAACATGTTTACAGCTAAAGGGTATAAAAGTTAACGATGTACCTGAAATTAGCCTGTTTGGTTATGGGGTAACCTCCATTTTATAGATTGATAAAATGTTGTAAAGTATGACATTGTGTTGTGAAATAAACAGTGCTTCATTTTCCTGCACTTCTGATTTTACAGTGGTTATTCTCCCCATGGTGTTGACAAAATCTATTGACAAATTTTTAGCCTTCTCCATATTGTACCATGACATTCTCTTTGAGAGATCAGAAAAATTTTGATTCCCTGTTTTTTTGTATTTTTTCCTTTTCCCATGATAATTACAAAGCTTTTTTCTATCATTACTACACCAAAATGTTTATCAAAATCTAAAGCATGAGTTTACATGTAGCTGAAATTATGACTTCTGTCTTTCAAATTGAGGAAAAAATAGAAAATGCTCGTAACCAGCATTTTCTTCTTTTCCTTCAGTATTTTCAAAATCTCCTGACCCAAGTTGTTATGTTTTTGGCTCACCTGAGACGAAGTGCTCAAGGTGAGCTTTTGTGATCGTGCTGTGTCCGTCGTGTCGTGCGTCGTCAATTTTTACCTTGTGTACGCTCTAGAGGCCACATTTTCAGTCCGATACTCATGAAACATGGTCAGAATGTTTGCCTTGATGATATCTCACATGAGTTAAAAAATGGGCCATGTCGGGTCAAAAACTAGGCCACTAGGTCAAATCTTAAAAAAACCTTGTGTACGCTCTAGAGACCACATTTTCAGTCTGATACTCATGAAACTTAGTCAGAATGTCTGTCTTGATAATATATCTCCGACGAGTTCGAAAATGAGTCACGTCTGGTCAAAAACTAGGTCACTAAGTCAAATCTTAGGAAAACCATGTGTACGCTCTAGAGGCCACATTTTCAGTCCAAAAGTCTTGAAAATTGGTCAAAATGTTTGTCTTGATAATATCTCAGACGAGTTTGAAAATGGGCCATGTCGGGTCAAAAACTAGGTCACTAGGTCAAATCTTAGGAAAACCTTGTGTACACTCTAGAGGCCACATTTTCAGTCCGATACTCATGAAACTTGGTCAGAATGTTTGTCTTGATAATATTTCGGACGAGTTTGAAAATGAGTCACTTCGGGTCAAAAACTAGGTCACTAGGTCAAATCTTAGGAAAACCTAGTGTACGCTCTAGAGGCCACATTTTCAGTCCAATACTCATGAAACTTGTTCAGAATGTTTGTCTTGATGATATCTCAGACGAGTCCGAAAATGGGTCATGTCGGGTCAAAAGCTAGGTCACTAGGTCAAATTATAGAAAAACCTTGTGTACGCTCTAGAGGCCACATTTTCAGTCCAAAACTCTTGAAAGTTGGTCAGAATGTTTGTCTTGATGACATCTCGGATATGTTTCAAAATGGGCCATGTCGGGTCAAAAACTAGGTCACTAGGTCAAATCTTAGAAAAACCTTACGTACGCTCTAGAGGCCACATTTTCAGTCAGATACTCATGAAACTTGGTCAGAATGTTTTCCTTGATAATACCTCGGACAAGTTCGAAAATGGGTCATGTCGGGTCAAAAACTAGGTCACTAGGTCAAATCTTAGAAAAACTTTGTGTACGCTCTAGAGGCCACATTTTCAGTCAAAAACTCTTGAAAGTTAGTCAGAATGTTTGTCTTGATGATATCTCGGATGAGTTCAAATATGGGTCTTGTCGGGTCGCTAGGTCAAATCTTTGAAAAACCTTGTGTATGCTCTAGCGGCCACATTTTCTGTCCAATTTTATTGGAAAATGGGCTATGTTTGGCTAAAAAGTGGGTCACTGAGAGAAATTCTAGAAAAAGCTTGTGTACAAGCTAGAGGCTAAATTTTCAGGCCAGTAATTATGAAAGCTTGATAGAATGTTTGTCATAATATCTCGAAAGAGATTAAAAATGGGTCATGTTTGGTCAGAAGACTCAGGTGAGTGACTTCAGGGCCATCATGGCCCTCTTGTTTTATAAACATCTCAACAAAGTTTTAGAGAAGAAAGAGTGACTATGTCGGTCATCAAAAAAGGGTTAAGTTCCTCTGGGTTTATATCACGACCTGTGGGCAGAGCCACTGGGCTTTATCTGAATGTTTACTGAACCCAAAACTCTTAAGACTTGTCCAAATTGAAAGCATTTGAAGACAAACTAGATGTTGCTCAAATGACTTGATTTTTTTTTTTTTTTTTGAAATATTAGGAAATATTGGAGGGAAAATGCTGGAAACCATGCTAGTTACCAGCATTCTTTAGCTCACCTGAGCTCGAAGTGCTCATGGGGAGCTATTGTGATCATGCTGTGTGTGGCGTGCGTCGTCAACTTTTCACCTTGTGTACGCTCTAGAGGCCACATTTTCAGTCCGATACTCATGAAACTTGGTCAGAATGTTTGTCTCAATAAATAGACGAGTTAGAAAATGGGTCATGTCGGGTCTAAAAATAGGTCAGTAGGTCAAATCTTAGGAAAACCTTGTGTACGCTCTGGAGGCCACATTTTCAGTCTAAAACTCTTGAAAGTTGGTCAGAATGTGTGTCTGGATGATATCTCGGATGGGTTCAAAAATAGGTTATGTGGGGTCAAAAACTAGGTCATTAGGTCAAATCTTAGAAAAACCGTATGTACGCTCTAGAGGCCACATGTACAATCCAAAACTCCTGAAAGTTGGTCAGAATGTTTGTCTTGATGATATCTCGGACGAGTTTGAAAATGGGTCATGTTGGGTCAAAAACTAGGTCACTAGGTCAAATCTTAGAAAAACCTTGTGTACGCTCTAGAAACCACATTTTCTGTCAAGAACTCTTGAAACTTGGTCAGAATGTTTGTCTTGATAATAGCTCAGGCGAGTTTGATAATGGGTCATGTGGGGTCAAAAACTAGGTCACTAGGTCACATCTTAGAAAAACCTTGTGTACGCTCTGGAGGACACATTTTCAGTCCGATACTCCTGAAACTCAGTCAGAATGTTTGTCTTGATGAGACCTTGAATGAGTTTAAATTTGGGTCATGTGGGGTCAAAAACTAGGTCACTGGGTCAAAAATTAGAAAAACCTTGTGTACGCTCTAGAGGCCACATTTTCATTCTGATACTCTTTAAACTTGGTCAGAATGTTTGTTTTGGTGATATCTCAAAAGAGTTTGATAATGGGTAATGTCGCGTCAAAAACTAGGTCATTTGGTCAAATCTTAGAAAAACCTTTTGTACGCTCTAGAGGCCACATTTTCAGTCCAATACTCATGAAACTTGGTCAGAGTGTTTGTCTTAGTGATATCTAAAAAGTGTTTGATAATGAGTAATGTCTGATCAAAAACTAGGTCACTAGGCCAAATTTTAGAAAAACCTTGTGTATGCTGTAGATACCACATTTTTAGTCCGAAACTCTTAAAAGTTGGTCAGAATGTTTGTCTTGATAATATCTTGAAAGAGTTCGAAAATGGGTAATGTTGGATCAAAAACTAGGTCACTAGGTCAAATTTTTGAAAACCTTGTTTACTTTCTAGAGGCCTCATTTTTAATGCAATACTCATGAAACTTGGTCAGAATGTTGGTCTTGCACCAGTTTGCAAGTGGGTCATTTCGGGTCAATAACTCATGAAAATCTTGGTAGAATGTTTGTCATAATATCTCAAAAGAGATTGAAAATGGGTCATGTTTGGTCAAATGACTCAGGTGAGCAATTTCAGGGCCATCATGGCCCTCTTGTTTTCCTTTTCCAACTATGCTTTCAAGGGCTTCTTTTTCTGGGTTGTTAAGACCTGGGATTGTGTAGTAAAGGGTTAAATGACCATATGGTAGACAGTCTTTAAAACCAATATGAGAACTTGAGAAATACAGGATCTGACATGAATTGGTTGATTCGATAAAATTTTATAAAATGAGTCTAAGGAAAATGTTATTAAGCAAGCCTTTGGTGCTCTTAATTACATTTTTTCTTCACAAGATATTTTTTTCACATAACTATTTTACTGATAATAGATCAGAAGATGCAAAACCATCTATAGCTCAACGCGCCGTATTATCCATAAAACCCATTCACTTCTATGAAAAATTATGCTCACAATGACATCAAAAATGACGTCATACATTTGTGATATTAAATGCGTATAAGATAAGTAAATTTGTGATGGGTATATTACACTGAAAACAAGGGAAGTTATGTGATAAGATGCTTGGCTGTTTTTGAAGAAAATGTCAGCATATTGTCATAGCCGTAGCTCAACGTCTGTGCCATTGTCTTGTAAAAACTTTGGACATTTTATGATATCTCTGTCCTGTATTTTTTTCTTGATGTAAATAGGGTTTGGAATGGGAATCAATTGGCCTGTGGGACCCCGTGTGGTTTAATCGGGGGTATAAGAATAAACCACTGCAGTCCCGCGATCGTCACATCTGCCATTTCATCTGGCGGAACAAAAGTGACAGCATGCATGTCGTAAAAGGCGACAAAAGGGGCATCATTTTGTGTTTTGTCCATTCCTCATTTATCATGTTTGTCTTATGTTGTTGCACATGTACCTCGCATTATTGTTTACTAAGTAAGTGCGCCCAATATGACCTAAGTTGTCGACGGGCCTTAAAACACTATTCATCTATGATATCTCTGTTTACGTCAAACTCAGACAAATTGTTAGCTATCAAAAGAGGAACCTGTGCGACTAATTCAGCAATTTTGTTGTTTTTAAAAAGATTTCCTGTTTTTCTGCAGTTTTCACTGCATTTCTTGCTTTTTATTAAACATGAAAATCAAAAACTGTCCACCCACATACTTCCCAGCAACAATGACGTCATTTTTCCGCGAAACGGCATAGAAATACAATTTCTGGCATTTCTCGTGGTTGGTTTCTCAAGCATCACATGCTCATAACTAAAAATTGATCAGAGCCGAAAAAAAAAAAAACGATAATACACTAGTGTATCATCAAAAATAAGTCATGGGTTTAATACACTGCCAGGGGAGCTTTTATGTGATAAAACAATGTATTCATTCATCTATTCCCACACAACAAAATTTATAATTTCCAGTATTTGGAAGCATTTCCTGAGAACTAATAAAACATGGCTTGAAGTTGATTGGCTTTGACTTTGAAATGGCAGAAAAACATTTTGTGAAAAGGAGAAAATGCTATTTACCAACATTTTCTTTTCTCACAATGTTTTTAGCTCCACTGGCCGAAGGCCAGCGGGCTTATGTCATGGCCTGTTGTCCGTCGTGCGTCCGTCCGTCCGTGCGTCCGTCCGTGCGTTAACTTTTTTTTAAAACGTCTTCTTCTCTGAAACTACCCATCCAATTTTGATGAAACTTCACAGAAATGATCCTGCCATGGTCCTCTTCAGAATTTCTTGAAAGAATTTAATTCCTTCAAAAACTCTGGTTGCCATGGCAACAAAACTGAAAAATTTTGAAAATCTTTGAAAATCTTCTTGTCTGAAACCGTAAGGCCAAGGGCTACCAAATTTGGCATGTAGCTTTATCTAGTGGACCTCTACCAAGTTTCTTCAATTTATAGCCCTGGGGTCAAAATTGGCCCCGCCCCGGGGGTCACAAGTTTTACATGGGCTTATTTAGGGAGAACTTTAAAATTCCTCTTCTACCTAGCCATAGGGCCTAGAGCTACCAAATTTGGCATGTAGCTTTATCTAGTGGACCTCTGCCAAGATTGTTCAAATTATAGCCCTGGGGTCAAATTAGGCCCTGCCCGGGGGTAACAAGTTTTACATGGGCTTATATAACAAGTTTTACATGGGCTTATATAAGGAGAACTTTAAAATTCTTCTTTGACCTAGCCATGGGGCCTAGGGCTACCAAATTTTGCATGTGGCTTTATCTAGTGGGCCTCTACCAAGAGGGCCCAAATTATAGCCCTTGGGTCAAATTTGACCCCACCCCGGGGGTCACAAGTTTTACATGGGCTTATTTAGGGAAAACTTTAGAAATCTCCCTGTACCTAGCCGTAAGGCCTAGGGCTACCAAATTTTGCATGTGGCTTTATCTAGTGGGTCTCTACCAAGAGTGCTTAAATTATAGCCCTGGGGTCAAAATTGGCCCTGCCCCGGGGGTCACAAGTTTTA
Source organism: Hippopus hippopus (assembly GCA_946811185.2). Lineage (NCBI taxonomy): Eukaryota > Metazoa > Mollusca > Bivalvia > Cardiida > Cardiidae > Hippopus > Hippopus hippopus. The sequence continues at coordinate 18,532,874 of OX328100.1, read as the reverse complement.
CATGGGCTTATGTAGAGAAAACTTAAGAAATCTCCCTGTACTTATTCATAAAGCGTAGGGCTACCAAATTTCGCATGTAGCTATATCTAAAGGCCCTTCACCAAGAGTGCGTAAATTATAGCCCTAGGGGGGAATTTGATTCACCCCGAGGGGTCAGAAGTTTTACATGGGCTTATATAGTGAAATCTTCAGAAATCTTCTTGTTACTAACCATATGAACTAGGGCTACCAATTTTAGTCCTGTTTCAGGGGTCTTATGTTCAAAACCAATTGGCCAAGTATTGTAATGTTTGGCATGTAGTGATTTTACGTATTAGCCAGTGGAGCGATACAGGGCCATCATGGCCCTCTTGTTAAAAGATTTCTTCCTACGTGTTGTTTAACTCTACTAAACAACACAATTTCATATTGGTCCATTTTGAAAGCACTTATTTTGCAGAGGACAAATCAATTGTCAGTTAGGAAATGATAATTTTCAGTAAAAGTGTGGAAACATTGTTGAAAAAGGTTAAAATGCTGGTTGTCCTTTTCTCACAAAGTTTTCAAAAGCGTATTTTCTTCAGGGTCTACTTTTCTATTGCTTAATGAAAAACAGTAGCTGATAAAGCAAGTCTCTTAATTCTTTGCCAAACAACAATAATATAGACTCATTCAAACTGAAAGCATTTGCAGATGAAAATTTAATGGGGCTCAAATGATGGAATTTTGTCATTGATTGGGTAGAAAACATTGTGGAAAAAGGAGGAAATGCCTGTTACCACCATTTTCTCCTTTGCCCACAATGTTTTCAAAAGGCTTATTCCTCAGGATTGTTATAATTCAGGATTGTATGGTAAAGAGTTAAGGGAAATATCAGATTTAATATACTTTTATAAAAAAAACAGACATCTAACCAAGAGGCACAAAAGTGTAAGCTTACTAAAGTCTTGTACTTAAAACTAAGTGCAAGTAAACCAGACAAGTACTGTAAGCTAACATGTATTTTAGAATAAATGTGCTAAGAGCTGGAGACAAAAAGATTCCGGTGAAGTCAAGAGGGTGGAGAGCTTTGATTTGTCGGACTGTTAAAAATCCTGGACGAAATCGCTCAATGCCGTAGGAATTGGCCACGCAATTGTGGAAAAATTACTAACGCAAGATTTTTCGAATGAGTAATGATGGTCTGACAAATCAAGGCTTTCCACCCTCATGTCTTCACCGGAATCTTTTTGTCTCCAGCTCTTAGCACAATCCTTTATAACTAAATGTCCTTCTTTAACACGTCTATACCACTCAAACACAATACTTCTGGATACTTTCAGTGCAACCTCCCTATGATTCACGAATTTCAATGTGTCCGTCAGCGTCATTTCGGCTCCGACGCATAACTTTATGACCGCACGCTGCTCCGTGCGATCATTTGACGTTGACGTTTGGCCGTCCAGAAATTTTTCCATTGCTACAGGGATCTTATATACACAGGGATAGGCAACGCAACAGGAGTTAAGACCAATTATCAATTTTTGACTGACTTACCTGTATGGCGTCCAATAATCTGTTGTCGTTCTTTGCGAGTTATTATCTTCCTTTCAGATAATATAATTCCTTGCCGATTCCGACAATTTTTATATCCGCCAAAGAAGCGTTTAGTATGAAATGCGTTTCAGTGTTTATGTCAATGTTTTTCTATTATTGTTTTTTTCAGTTAAAGTGTTATTTTTTTTTTTTATCTGGAAAATTTAAAGTGTCGACTAATTGGGTGTTTCAGATATACAGGTCATGTTGTCAGTCTTGATTTCACATGAAGTGTAAATTGTGAATGGAGATCAAAACGGCCCAGTGCCAAAACGACCCATTACCGAAACAACCCTCTTTTTCATAGTAACTTAAAATATTTTAACATTTCTGCAGTGGATATCTATTGCAAACAATTCGGGAAAAGCACACATCGCCTGTTGAAGGATTAAGTCCATCTAACGTTTCGGAAGTGGGCTGCTTTTGTCCACTCCCTGTATTTGACATGATCACAAGTGGGATATATCAAGTTGTGTATCTGTCATGACACATCTACTGTCAGTAGTGTCCTCTTCTGTTTATAGACAATACGCATCATTGAAATTAAATATTTATTTTCTGATTTTCTTCTCCAAATGTTTCAATTTGGTCAGGTCAAAACCTTCTCATGTTATCAGGAGTGACAAACATTTCACTTGTATGTAGTACAATGTATTAGGCCGGTAAACACAGAGATCTGTTAATAGTTATATACCCATTTTTCAATAGCAAACTACACAAAGGGCATATAGATCCAGAAAATTGCCTTCACTGCCCATTAAATGGACCTTCCAGTACATTTTCAGTTCAGCTTGCAGCTACTCTTAAATCACTATCTTTGACAGAAAAAAAGGAGAATTTCCTGCAAAATGGAAAGAATTAGTGAACTTTATGGAAAAGTAGGCTCGTGAAGTGTGAGGACCTGTATCCAACTCTGTTCCTACTTTTATACACTGGAATCAATTACATACATCAGTTGCCTTCACAATTGCATCATTTCGAATTAACCTGTGTACCTTACAACCTTGTGTGTTTGATGACTTCGGAATATTTAAAGCTTTTTGAAAATATTGTGGGAAAAGAACAAAATGCTAGCCTAGCACATGTACCTGTTTTCAGCATTTTTATCCGCAATGTTCAATACCATGCAAAAAAAATCCAATCGTTTGAATCTACTTTCAGTTGTCGTTTGCTAATACTTTCAATTTGGGGTTCCAAAGGCCCCAAAAAAATTGTTTTTTGGTAAAAAATAGTCAGTAGCATAATTATTAGAAAAAAAAAAGACAAATCTGCAATTATCCCTTTGCCACACAACCCCGAGTTCTGATGACCAAGAGAAAGAAGCCTTTTGGAAACATTGCAGGAAAAGGAGAAAATGCTGGTTACCAACATTCTCTCCTTTTCCCCAAATGCTTTCAATTATATCATTGACAAATTCCATAATTTGAGTCGCATTTCAATTGTTGTCTGTAAATGCTCTCACTTTGTACAAGTCTACTTCTTTGTTGTTTCAAAAAGAGTTAACAGTGTGGCAAAGTAAAAGTTGCTTTTGACAAGCAATTTTTCCTTCTTTAATAATGTTTTTTTATTCTGTGTCAGAGAACTTAAGGTTATCTAATAACTTTGAAAGCTTTGATTTTGGACCAATTTGAAAACAGTGTAAGTTGTGTAGGACTTTGTACAAATTTGACTTTCATGTTGAAATTGATATTTTAAAATTTCTCACTAAAAATATCAAGGCAGCCATGAATATTGAGCTACATGTGTGTTACAAAATTAACTGGTGCTGAAAAATGTGTTCCTTTAGCAAGTTTTAACTTAATGCCTAATAAATTTGATTTTACATAAATCCACTGTAGAAATCTTTGGAAAACAGTATGACACAAGGACCAATCTTTTTGCGATAAAATATAACATGCAAATGATTGGTTGCTTCCGCAAATGCTTTTGTCATTGAATGTAGACTTTTATCTCCTAAAACTTTTTCACTGTGGCAAGTTGCAGTTAATGATAATGGTAAAAGTATTGTGTATATGAGATATTATTGGTATATTAAACTATCATTATAATCCTGGTGTATGTCATACAAACGCCCAAAATATACTTCTCTCCCTCAACAGAGATTTTCAAGTAGAAACATTCCCAATTCTAGTAATACATGGAATATGGATAGCTGCATTGTTTGCTGTGATACAATTGCAAAATGTTGAAAGCAACCAACCTTCAGGAGCACTTTGCCAGACAACAAAATTTGAGACTTGTCTGATTTGGAATTATTTGCAGACAAGAAATGAAATGTGTCACTTGTGTCTTTGCTGAGAAAATGAGAACATGCTTGCCAAAATTTTCTTCTTTTCCCACAATGTTTTCAGATGTGTAAATATTTCCCATGGTAGTGAAAACTTAGGATTCAGGAATACTGGCATCTGTCACAGATTATTAGATAACTCCTTACCACAAGTGGCTTGTAAGACTGTAGATACGGAATGTACTGTGTTGTTTGAAGAAACCAAAAGTATGTCAAATTTAATACATGTACTTTTAGTGTTTTATGACAATAGTGTGAGTAGTGGGAAACCAACATCATGATTCTCAGAGAATTTTGCACAACACAGATACATACTTCTCTCCCTCAAAAAATATGTTGATGAGGAAAAGCAACACGCAGCTTGTGCAGACAGTTGTGCAAAGTCAAAAAACAAATAGATAAGTATAATGGCTGCTTTGATACAACTAAAATGTTGTGAAACATTGCAAATTGAGCAAGGTTCCATCCTTAACTTTTTGTCAGATTACAAAATTTTGGACATGTCTAATTTGAAAGCATTTGCAGACGACAAATGAAATGAAACTGAAATGAGGAGACTTGTTTTTCCTGGGGAAATGAGAAAATGTGACATGTACTTACTGGTAGTTTCTTCTTTGTTCACATTGTTTTCGGAAGTATGGATATTCCCCAGGTTAGTGAAAACTTAGGATTCAGGAATACTAGCATTTGTCACAGATAATTAAATAACTCCATACTTCTAGTGGCTTATTGAGCTATACATACTAAATATACTTTGGTGGTAGAAGAAGCTCACAGCTTTCATAATCAAATACATTAATTTCACTTTAGCATTTTTCTTGCAGGTTTGTACAGTTCACAGCTGATTTGGTCTTTAATATTCCAAGTTTTCAAGCCCAGCTTCAGTTTTATACTAGCACACTTTATGCAGAATTACAAAACTATCTTCAATGTCATTCTTCTGTTCACAGGATGCATCACAACAGTATGTTGACAGCTCTTGAAACCATGTTTTGAAGTGTTTGTGCTCTCACAATACATATCTGGAAAAAAATATAGAACCAACTGAATTTCAAACTTCTCCTTTTTACAAAACGTAACATTTTAATTCTTCAGTTACGTTGCAAAATATGGTTTTATTTACACATGGTTAGACTATAATGAGAATTTGTTCAGGATATGGCCAACTATCAGAGATCCAATCATTTTTGACTAATGTGCGGTACTGCGCTTCCACCTTTACTGAAATAACCCCTTTTTAGGCTGCCATCTTGCAATTAAGACCTAAAATAGCCAAGTTTTTGAGCCCACAGTTATCCAACCTTGGCATCGAAAATCACTAGATTTGATTTAAAAACAAAAAGAAATACTTACTGCTTATAAATATGTCAAAATATGAACAAATTTATTTCTAAAAATAAATTGAGAATGCTACAACTATCACTAGGGTCCCGCCAAATTCACCACATTGGTCCGCCATTTTGTGATAAAATACCGAAAATAGCCCAGTTTTGAGCCCATAATTATCTAACTTAGGAATCGAAAATCAGCACAAAATTGGCTTTAATACAAGGAGATGTACTCTATCTCGTGATTTTTACCAACATGTTGCTATTTGGACGCTACTTTATGTACTTAAAAAGTACTTTTGCACGTCACTAAATCCTCCTGCTGAACATCCCCTACGGGGCAAACATGATTAGGTCATGATTTTTTAACGCCAAAATAAGCATATAAAACAAAATCTCCGAAAAAATTGATGTTACATATATTCTAAGAATGTAAATATTCGAAACTTACCTGTTGAGAAGGACGTATGGGATAACCAAGCAAAACGTTGATTAAAACAGTGACCGTCGTATGCCGAAATTTAAGATGGCCGCCGTTTTTTCCTTTGCGGTCAATTCGAAAGAAGACAGTGAATAACCGGAAGTTATACCGCGTTTCCTATCCCTGTATATAAGATCCCTGATTGCTATGAAAAACGCTCTTCAAATTTAAGATTATAAACCGTTCACGCTGATTCTTCAGAATTACTTTGAAATAATGTTGGTGGGACTCCATGCAAAAACTCACGACGTTATGGCAGCATTTAATGAAACTTAAAATGTTGGTTTATGATCAAGAATTTCCTACACGCTAAGATTTTTGAATTGCTCCATAACTGAGTACCCACCTGTTGTTAAGCATCTTCTACGGACGAATTATCGAATGAATTGTTTTCAAACATAGGCAAACTAAAAAGGCGAGATCACGTTTATATGTGTACCAAATTTTAGCATGATCGGGACGCTAGTATGCTTATAAATTGACCAGTCCGGGAACTTTCCGACTGCGCCTCGTACAGTTTTTTTTTTTTTCTATATATAATGACGTGTCATGGAAAAAGGGGGCTTAATGTATATTTTCTTTATTTGTTTTCATTTAATGAAATGCCATGTTCTGGAAAAAGGAGACTTAATTTATAATCCTGTTATGGACCTCCTATAGGCCTATATATATATTTATGTAATGAAATGCTGTGCCATGGAAAAAGGCAGCTTAATGTAAAATTTCATCATGAACCAATAACAAAAAGGCCACATGTACATGCAAAACACAATACCTCTAATATGTTTGTATCAAAAAAGGTATTTTTCAGCGGGTGATATCATTTCAACGAAATTGCTTGTATTTACACACACACACACACACACACACACACACACACATATATATATATATAACTTATCAAGGGAAACAACCCCTCTTATTAGAGATATATAGTTTGTTGTTATTTACCTCCCCTGATTATCAAACCGCATTATTTCAACTCCCCCACAAACTTTGGTTTAGTCCCAGCTATTTCTCCAAACCAACGGGACAGGTTTCTATTAAACCGCCATAGGAAGTTTCAATACAAAGTTAAGATATGCATATTATAATTTGGTTCTGGTTGAATGATTTTTCCAAATCTAGGAAAATGGAAGAGGAGCCCATTTCAGGTTCTTTTTCAAAGTTTCTTTATTTTGTTTCAGTATTTACATGTATCAACAGATATTAACAAAAGCTACTTCAATAGCTCCCATGCTTGGCACTCAGCATATAAGTGTAGTTCCAGTGTTCAATGCCCAGTATACAGATATAGTGACTTGGTGTGGTATCATGCCACATGCCTACTGCAGTTTGGCAACACTGTATTGATCTCAAGTAGTTGTCATATCCAAATGATTGAAATACTGTCAGTGCGATGTTTAAGCCAACAAAACAGACATTAACAAAATTTTAGGTACAATGATAGTCAAGAATTGTAGAAGTTGGTTGGTTTTCTGTCAATTTTGATTTTTTGTTTTCAGTCTGCAGTGGAAGGAGGCCATGGACCTAGATGGAAAAAACATCGTGTTGTTAGCAATGAAGAAAAACCTTCTAAAAAAACTCCCTGAAAAACTCCAGTGTGTTGAGCTGATACAGAAACATAAAAAACTTTCAACAATGATATTGGGCAATGTTAAAATATTTTATAAGAAATTGTATATTGGATGAAAACAAGAAACAACAGAAAAGGAGAAATGCTGTTAACCCTATACCAAACAATCCCGGATTTTAACGACCCTGGGAAAGAAGCCTTTTGAAAACATTGTTGGAAAAGGAGAAAATACTGGTAACCAGCATTTTATCCTTTTTCCACAACTTTATCATGGACAAATTCCACCTTTTAAGCTCCCTTAAATTTTTCATCTGCAAATACTTTTAAATTTGGACATGTCTAAAATTTTGTCGTTTGGTAATGAGCTAAGAGTCTAAATCTTTGTTGTTTGGTAAAGGATTAACCAGCATTGTCTCCCTTTCCCAATAAGTTTTCTACCCTTTGAATAACAAATTCTAACTTTTGAGTCGTATTTAATTTGTCGTCTGCAGATACTTTCAATGTGGACAAGTCCAAAATGCTGTCGTTTGATAAAGAGTTAACTCTTTACCAAACGAGAAAATTTTACACTGGTCCAAATTGAAAGCATTTGCAGACGACAAAATAAACGTGACTAAAAAATTGAAATTTGTTTCCAGCAGGGTAGAAAACATCATGGGAAAAGGAGAAAATGCTGGTTACCAGCATTTTCTCCTTTTCCCACAATGTTTTCAAAAGGCTTCAATCTCAGGTTCGTAAAAACCAGGGATTGTTTGGTAAAGGGTTAAGGACTAATGACAGTGTTCCCAAACACTGCTGACCTAACATTTTTAAATTTTAATTCCTTGCCAATTGCGTTTGGCCAGTCTGTTTGTTTATTTGTGCATTCATCGTTAGTTTGTTTGCTCGTCTGCACTTCAAAGAAATTTCAGAACAAGTTATAAATAACATTGTTGTTATATGGTTAAAGATGAAGCTCTATAATCTATTTTGCTTTCTATATATGAGCCATGCTTTGGCAAAACAAGGCTTAACGCAACTCCATGAAGCATCATACCAAGCAAGACATCACCTAATTATGGATCTATAAAACCCATTTTTTCAAACAACGGACTGAATCATGAGGTAGAATTATCCTTTGACATGCAGAAAATTTAAAGATAGCAAAATGTTTCGGCCCATGTCAGCCTGCACAGACAAAGCAGACATTTGAAAACATTGTGGGAAAAGGAGGAAATGATGGTTACCAGCATTTTATCCTTTTCTCACAATGATTTCTCTCGTATGAAACACAATTATTATTGTTTTAGTAGCATTTGTCATCTAAAAATGCTTACATTTTGTTCTCTGGTAAAGGGTTAATCCTGTGATTGCCAACCAGTAAAATTGATCAGCATGATGTGTGGTGTCTACAGTTGTGAGCTAGACTGTTGGCCTCATAATCACAAGGTCCCGACTTCTATACCTGGCATCAGGGTTCAGGGTCAACTTCGGGACTGTCCATTGACCCATACATTAGGCATGAGTACAGGGCCCGGATTCACAAAAAAAAAACCCACTAAAGTCTCTCGTGTTACTCAAATCTACTAATTGTCCCAGGTTCTTACTTAGGTTTAGTTCCTTGTTTGAGTAACATTAATAGACTGTAGTAACATTCTGAAATCGGGAGTTGACACTATGTTTCGGGCTCAACTATGCAAAATAAATGGACTTGAGTTATTTAACAGACTTAAGTCCGTTATTTTGCTATGTTGAGTCTGAATCGCAGTGTCAGCTTTGCATTTGAGAATGTTACGTAAGTCTGTTCATGTTAGTGAAATGCCTCTGCAATAACAAGCTCCAGTCAGAAAAGAAGTCTCTTTGTGGATCTGAGTAAAATATGAGACTTAAGTTTTTTCCTGAAACATTGCCCTGAGATTAGTACAAGTGAAAATTTGTTTCGCGAATTACGTTAAAAAAAGCACTAATTTTAGACTGTTCAAAATTCAAAGCATTTGCCGAAAACATAATGAATTTGATGCAAAAATTAAGAATTGTTTTGACAGGCTACAAAACATTGTGATAAAAGGAGAAAATATTGGTAAACAGCATTTTTCCTTTTCCCTCAATGTCTTCAAAAGGCTGAAAACCCTGGATTGTTTGGGAAAGATTTTAAGTTATACTAGTAAAAGATTGATCATGCTTGTTGTTGTATTTTCCCTTTTAGTCAAAAAAAGCCAGAGAGTGCCTTTCACCACTGTAGATGCTTTTTATAGACATTGTAGTCAAGATCAGACTGCATAACGTGTGTGGTCTAGGTTCTATAATGTTCTCAATCATGATGTCATTTTAGAAATAAAATGCAGCTTTAACCTTTTTACCACACAATCTCGAGTTTTAACAATCCTGAGGTTAAAGGCTTTGGTAAACATCATGGGAAAAGGAGAAAATGCTGGTAACCAGCATTTTCACCTTTTCTCACAAAGTTTTTAACCTGTCCCAAAACAAATTTCAATTTGTAGTTAGATTAATTTTGTATGCAATTGCTTTCCATTTGGACATGTCAAAAATTTTGTTGTTTGGTAAAGGGTTAAACGGTCACCACTCCATTGCGAGTTTCATGAAGTCTGAGGTAGAAAGCTTCGGAAAGAATTGCAGGGAAAGGAGAAAATGCTGGTAACCAACATTTCCTCCTTTTCCCACAATGTTTTCCATCTTTTCCAAGATCATTTTGGCTACATTTAATTTGTTGTCTGCATTTATGCATTCAATTTGTCTTGAATGTTGTTGTTTAGTAGAGTTAGAGTTACAGTACATGTATTTGGATCTAATATTTCCTAACCAAGTGAAAATGCATGGTTTTTTTTTAGCTCACCTGAAAACGAAGTGCTCAAGGTGAGCTTTTGTGATCGTGCTGTGTCAGTGGTTCATCATCAACTTTTAAATTGTGTATGCTCTAGAGGCCACATATCCAGTCCGATACACATGAAACTTGGTCAGAATGTTTGTCATTATGATATCTTGGGCAAGATTGGAAATGGGACATGTCAGGTCAAAAACTAGGTCAACATGGTCAAATCATAAAAAAAGTATGAGTATGTGTACGCTGTAGAGGCCACATTTTCAGTCCAATACTCTTGAAAGTTTATAAAAATGATGAGTTGTAATGTTTGTCTTCATGGTATCTCAGATGAGTTGTATAATGGATTATGTTTGGTCAAAAACTAGGTCACCAAGTAAAATCTTAGAAAAATCCTGTGTATGCTCTAGAGGCCACATTTTCAGTCTGATACTCATGAAACTTGGCCAGGACCTTGGTCTTGGTGATAATTATTATCTTGGATAAGTTTGAAATTGGTTCATGTCAGGTTTAAAACTAGGTCACAAGGTGAAATCTTTGAAAGTTGGATACTCATAAAAAAAGGTCAGAATGTTTGTCTAGATGTTATCTGAAATGAGATCGAATATGAATCATGTCGGGTAAAAGACTAGGGCCCCGCCCGAGTGGCTCAGTGGTGAGTGTGTCGGACTCATGACCTGGTGGTTGTGAGTTCGATACCCGGTTGAGGCGAACCTTCTTTCCGGCGTATTTTCGCCTCTCACCTCTGCTGAAGCATGTGAGAAAAGTAGTCGGTGGCTTTGGAAAGAAAGTTGTGTTAGTACTGGTGTGAGAAAGCCAGGAAACACATGTGCGTCACCGAACGCCATGATATGACCTTAGCTGTTAAAGTGGCGTTAAACCCCAATACAACCAACCAAAAGACTAGGTCACCAGGTCAAATCTTAGAAAAAACTTGTGTAGGCTCTAGAGGCCACATTTTCAGTCTGATACTCATGAAAATTGGTCAGAATGTCTGTCTTGATGATATCTCAGAGAACCAAAATTGGGTGTAATACAAAATCAGTAAATTTATATGAGATCATGTTGTCTTTGTTGTTGTTGATGGTGGTAATGATGTACCCCGTAGTGCATAAGAAGTAACAAAACTTCATGCAAACAAGCACAATGTACTTAGGTCAAAAAGCTCAGGTGAGCAACTTAGGGCCATCATGGCCCTCTTTTTTTTTTTTTTTTTGTTTTATGCAAACAGTTGTTACAGCCAATATAATGAATAGGCATTTAAAACCAAATTTGCATTAGACCATTGGAATGTATCTATTTTTAAAGCCTGTCATGCTTAAATGTATGATCTAGGAACTGCGAAAAGTATCGACCCTGGTCAGTCTGACTAGGCTCAAAACATTTTGCTTTTGGGACATTTTCCATATGAATAATGGCATTTTTCAAATAATGACCCTAATTAAGCAGCCCTAGCTATGAATTCTTTTTCATATAACTTGAGTTACGGAGTTCCCAGATTGACCTTTTTGCATGATGGGTCACATAAATAATAAAAAGTAACAGACAGAAAATAGCATCAAAAGAACACTGCCTTGATAATAATCGATTCTTTACAATATGACCACATTTTAGACCTGTCAAGTGACTCGTGTCAAGGAATTAAATGATACGAGAGGAAATATTATTGAAAAAGGAGAAAATGCTTATTACCAGCATTTTCTTTCCCTTTTTTTGTATTAAAAAATGTTTTCGAAGTCTTTTCTCAGCATGGGTAAAATTCAGGTTTTTGTGATAAAAGATTAAATGAAATTCAAAATGTTCTAAATAAATCTGTACTGTAGTGTACATATTATTCATGTTTTTACTTCCATTTCTTCAACCCACTGTTTGGAACACTTGTAACCTTTTAGGGAAAGTTAGAGCATATGCCTTCTTTTCAGAAAATGTAGACAGAGATCAGCTTGCACATCTTTGCAGAGTCTGATCTAAGTCCACATTTTCCGCTGTTTTGTTCAGTGGTAAAAGCACATTTTTACCCACATACATTTTCCCCCCACTTTAATTGGTTAACTGAACTACATGTTAACACCTACAAACTTTCAAATTATACATCTGAAAACGTAAGAAATAGTCCAATGACGTGCAAAGAGGAATTTATTGATAAAATTACAATTTTCTTGACCTAACGTTTGAATGTGCTTATGTGGTGAGCTGAACTACTAGTATTACAATAGTTTAGACTCATAATGGTGGTTTTATACTACTCGCAGATTGGACTTTTTTGCCTTGCATTGGTGTTGATTGCCATTTTAACAGCTAAATTCATGTCTGGCGGTCAGTGACGCACCTGTGTTTACTGGCTGTCTCACGCCAGTACTAACACGACTTCCTTTTCAAAGCCATTGACTACTTTTCTCACATGCATCAAAACAGATTTGACTGTCGCTGGTTCTCCTGCTTCAGTAGAATGCCTTATGAATGTGTGTTTTGGCAAAGCTTTAAACAAACTAACGCAGCACACTAATGAATTTCACCATGAACATCTGAAACATTGTTGAAAATGACAGAGAACAATTCAATCCCCTCCTTTTCGTCTCCCCAGGTAACCACTTGCTGAAAGAGAAGTTTTGTTATCATCCCATGTCGGTTTTCATTCAATAATTTGAAAAGAATTTGATGCATGTCTATAGGCCACTGCTGACACAAAGTTAGATATCGCCATAATAATGTTTTAAAAAAGTGCAAGGAAATTCTGGAAAAAGGATAATTATGTTGGTTACTGACATTAATTTTCCCACATCCCCTCTACAGTTTTACCCTATTCCAAACAATCCATGGTTTTAACAACCTTAACGAATAAAGCTTTGGAAAATATTGTCGGAAAAGAGGAAAGACTAGGAGATTGCAATTTCTCCTTTCCCCAAAAGGTAATGTTTCCCCTCTAGTTCAAAGTCACCATTTATGTCTTCGTATGCCCCCGCCCTGCATCGATAGGTCGGGGGCTTATAGTTTTTGCCCTGTCTGTCCAAAAACTCAATACGTTAAACCTCAATACAAAACCAACCAAATCATATAATTGTGTAGGCTGTAGCTGTGGACATACATGTATATATGTTATCTGTGCGAGAAATTCTTTTTGATACTCCATTAGCCCACATTGAGTTCTGATGTTGCGATTTCGAGGGATTACCAATACGGCGTCAATGACAAGCACATGCTCAAGAAGAAAATGATACTAAGAAAATACAGCCTTCATTTGCAGTGTTTCGTTATGATTCAGTCTTGTTAACCCTTTACCAAATAATCCTTGGTTTTTACGACCCAGAGGAAGAAGCCTTCAGAAAACATTGTGGGAAAAGGAGAAAATGCTGGTAACCAGCATTTTCTCCTTTTCCCACAATGTTTTATACTCTTCTAAAGTCAAGTTTCAACTTTTGAGTCAAGTTTATTTTGTCGTCTGCAAATGCTTTCAATTTGGACAATTCTAAAATTTTGTCGTTTGGTAAATAGTTAACCCTTTACCAAATGACAAAATGTTAGACCATTCCAAATTGAAAGCATTTGCAGACGACAAATTAAAGGAGACCCACATGATGAAATTTGCCCTTGATAGGTTAGGAAACATTGTTGGAAAAGGAGAAGATGCTGGTTACCAGCATTTTCTCCTTTTCCCACAATGTTTTCGAAAGGCCTCTTTTTTAAAGTCGTAAAACAAGGGATTGCTTGGTAAAGGGTTAACAGCTATTGGTGTCATCACAGCGTCTCATCGCGTGCAGTTTGTTCCATGTTGAAATGTATTTTGCATCTGCTTTCTGAGAAATTAAGTTATTTGTCTTGTATTAGCATAAAATACGTCGTAGACAAACTGGCCAAATAGTGACTGCGTCAGGCAACAGTGTCTACACACATAAGCATATTTTTAGGTATTCCAAATTTTCATTTACTGAAAAAAAAAGGCAACACACACAGAGAGAAAAGAAGGACATTAAGTTTGATTAAATGCAGTGATGACTACTGAATAATAATCATGTATGTTGGGATTTTTTTTTTTTTTTAATAATACAGGAACAGTCCCTACGATGAATGTCTGTGTCCCTCTCCGACCCTTCCAGTCCGACGAAAACCCATCGGTAGATCTATATGCATATAAATGTTATTAGTATGAAAAAGGCAAAGCCTCAATACAAGCGACGTGAATGATTTGTAGAACATCTATCTAATAAGTTGAATTGCAAGCTAGATCTTGAAATCATAGGGTTTTGATTTCGAATCCCGGCTTTGCCCGTCTTCGTAAGCCATGATGACGATCATAATGTGGATCTTGATAAGATCTACGTAGTGGTCGTCACCTTGGCTTGCGAAGATCGGCTTTACCAAAACTATAATTTTGAGCGTTGTCAAAAGTAGAATGCATTCTTCTTTCGTAGATACATGTGAAATAGGGAGGACGGTCCCGGATTCTCTTAACAAAATAAAGACCGTTCCCCGACAATTTTGTTAATTCAGGTTCAGAGCCAAATAAATTGGGGTGATTATTGGTTCACATAATTTAACAGAACATTTTACGGAGACATTTCCTCATTGCATGTTGCTCCAGATCTATAAAAGAAGAAAGAAAGAAAGAAAAGACAGAAATACAAATAGGAAGTGTCTAAATTCTTTATCAATGAAAACATTGAATAATGTGTTAAAAGATAGGAGACGAATTTGAAGAAAATTACTAGACAGTTTAGTTCAAATTCAAATACATCCGACATACTGCGGAAAAGTTCTTTCGGTATCCGGATGATTCGAGATGTGGGTTAAAAGAAATGACTTGAAAATCTACCGGTGACTGACGAGGACCCTATCATATGTTCATGTTGAAGTTTTACAATCGATTGCAGATAGGAGACAAAAAAAAAACCTACAAATAATCTAAGCAAGGCGATCAACGCACTCTGGTTTATTTATAGGGTATTTAAAGCCGTTCTTCGACAGTATTATACCTGTAGATCGGTCATGTGCACCAATCCATGCTTTACTTGTCCCAGAGTTTCTCAGAGTGCGTAGATCGCCAAAACCAGATTATCAGTAGCTTTTTCGCAATCTGCTTTCCAACACGTCCATCGTTGAAATCGTGATCAGTGTAGTTAGAGGTATGAAGTCTGCCGCAATGACTAGATCTAGATCTATCATCAGTCTTAGAAAAGAAATTTGCCAAGATAAGTAGATAGTAAAATTCCCACCCTGGCTCTTTTTGGACGCAAATCACAAAATGAGCTAGCATTCCCAACCATATCATGGTGACTAACCCTCCAACCGACTAACCCTAACCACAACTAAACACCCACATAAATTTCTTAATCGACTAACTAGTTAACCAGACAAACATACTAACTAGTTAACCACGAATCTAAGACTAACTTAAATTTAAAAAAAAAATTTTAATTTTTATTTTTGAAACTTTTTTTGTCTCGAAAATTTTTTATTTTTATTTTTGAAACTTTTTTTGTCTCGAAAATTTTTTATTTTTATTTTTGAAACTTTTTTCAGCTCAAAATGTTTTCATTTCAACCACAATCATACATCAAACCAAAAATTTTTTGAAATTTTCTTATTTTTTCACGATCAAATTTGTCAAACCATAAACATGGAACCATTGAAAGAGTTTCTCGAAGAAATAAATTTAAATGATTAAAGCTTACTAAGGTCAATAGAAAACATGAGAGAGAATTTAGTAAATGTTGATGCAGCTAAAGATAAATTCAAAAATTTAATTTCAGATTTTCCAAAGGAATTCCAAAGACTATATTCTGCTAGATTTGCTGTGTTACTAGGTAATCATGTAAACTTCATCATAGATAGTATAGATGAAAGAATAAGACAAAAAACACCACTCATAGTAGGGTTATGGCAAAATTTATATAATTATGCTAATTTTTCTAAAAGAGAAATAATAAACCAATCAAAGAGATATTATGGAATAAGGATAGAAAAAAAGGGAAAAACCAGAAATGAGATAATATTTGAAATTGCAAATAATCTTTCATTATTGAACGACGATTCTGCTTTAACTTTTAATAAAGACAAGAGGAAAATAAGAGGAGGACATAACGCCTCATTTATAAATATGACAAGGAAAATAGCAAATAGATCAGCAAGCAACATTGAAACAGATATATAACCTACCATGGTAAGTTATATATTAAATTTTTAACCATTTAATAGTTAAAAAAAATTTGAATTTTTAAAAATTTTCTAGAAAAATAATGTATCATATTCTAAGAGATGGATATGATCAAATCAAAAAGTTTTAAGGTTACTCACAAACCATATTCCTCTAAACCAAAAACTATCCCGCCACTAAACGTAAAACAATTTGTTTCAACCTTTGGAACCATCCTAGAGAACCACCTAGAGAACAAACTCCTTTACGACCCAACAGACATAACCAAGTCAGAATTATGGAAAGGAAGAACAATCTATGATTTCCAAGAAACCCCAACCAAGACTTATACAAACTTCCTGAAAGACCTTAAGCCAGTAGTATATTATCTTTTATCAAAAAAGAAAGCTAAATATAACGATGCTATAGCAATCCTATGGTTTATGGCAGATGATCAATTTATAATATTAACAACTCAAAGGCTAGAACATTTTTTTTATAAATTACAACTTATTCGAATCATCAGAAAGATTACTTGTTTATAAGGACGATTTCATTGCAGAAACAAGATTGGCATTAAAACCATACAGTGCATCCATAACTATAGTAGAACCAAGCCAAAACAGAAAATGTAACTGTAACCACTGTGAAGCATGTAAGGTAGTAGATGATGAGATATATGGTGAAAACACAATTAACGGTACATCAGCGCAACACCATACAACACAAGTTATTTATAATGAAGCTGTTGCCCTCAATGCAGTTAAAGGAATACTAAATGATTTCACTCCAACTAACGATCTAAAATGCTTCAACCTAGATTCATGTCTGATATGTACCACAAATAAACCAAATATATTATTCTGCAACTGTGGTCATATACCCATATGTTCCGACTGCCTTGAATTATACCAAGATAACTGTAGTCTGTAGAAAAACAACCACAATAAAAAGAAAAATCTAACTTCCAAAGAGAAGTTACAATTTAAAAAATTGAAGGTTAAATAAAAAATAACAGGAAAATCGTCACATAGTAATCATGAGTGTTAAAACAAAAATAGATATTTTTAGTGATAAATTAAATGATATGTTGGAGAATAAAATTAACCATATCTCCAAACGATATCGTTCACCTTACTACGAATGTAGAAAAAAGATAGAGTTTCCTAAAGCACAAAACAAAAATCATATTGAAATACTCCATAACTTAAAGCCTGCTTTATATTATGAATGTAGTAAAATACTAGAACATTTTGATTATGTTACTTTTGGTATTTGTGTTAATGTGGTAGAGTTACCATATGTTCCTTTACATGAACAAATACAAGGGGTTTACACATATAGATCAGATGAGGAAGAATCTAATAATATTCTAAGTGAATTTAATAAATTTCTTAATCTAGATAGTGTAGTAGATATTGAAAGAAATGATGTTATAAGTATAGCATATAGGGAGTATCTTACTTTTTCACCAACCATACTTATTGGTAATATAATTACTGATAGTGAATCAGATGAAAATCCAGATGAAGAAGAGTTTGGTTTTTTAGATGTAACTGAAAACTGGACTAATAACAGAACTAATATATCAGATCTTGAAATCACAACAGTAGTTCATAATGTACCTAATGAAACCAGAACAATAGTAGTTGAAAGAGAACATCCTATTGTAACTAATGGGATTGAAACATTTAAATCAGGAACATGTGTTATATGCTTAGAAAAAGATCCTAATATATTATTTTGTAATTGTGGCCATATATGTATTTGTCATACTTTTAACACAAACGGTAACTTTGCCAGTTGCCCAATCTGTAAAACAAAAAGCACAATCAAACGTAAAATATAACTTTTATAAACAAAGTTATATTTTTACAAGTCTAATTCTATCAAAATAGATATGTAAGCGTGTGTTACGTCGCGGTTAGTTTATCTTGAAATAAAGTTTATGATGTCGCATTGCTTTACCTCCAATGCCCTCGGAAAAATCGTACAACTACAAATTTCATCCGCTTTTTTAATAATAGAGTAATCAACCTGCTCCAATCCGTTTACTGCAATATTAACTTGTACCTCTTCTGGTACATTAAGATCCTTTTTAACAATCGTTAAAATTCCTCTTATAATTCTACCTGACGCACTCATGCAGTAACCCCCTAAACCATGCCTTTTTCCTGAATTACCATTACCAAAAGAGAACTCATAATTACCATCTCCAATTGGCCCTTGTTCTTCAGCCCACACAGTTATAATAGGTTTAGGGCCTATGAGAGAAGGAAGGGATACCTTTTTATCCACATAGGATTTTGTTGCTAAATCTCTCTCTTCTACCGGGGTTGCAGCGTTTTTTTAATGAAAAACCTTGGAGATTTACGTTAGCCACCGCTGTGAAGCTTCCAATTGGATTTTTTACGATAGCTCCACCATTATCAACATAATTTTTATTAGCAGCAGCATCACGTGATGTAGGATTAGGTAATCCAGTAATCGGGTTATCATTCATATCTATTCCACCAGCCATTGAAAAAGATCCATCTTGTTTCTTAGTCAAAGCTTTTTCACCCGCAGTAGCCACCTCAACGAGGGTATCTACGTAAAACTTATTTACAGCTTGATCATTTTCTAAAGGACTTCCAAAATTGTTAATTCTTCGTCCTCCTATAGAACGTCATCAACTGCCATATACCTACCAGCTCCATAAACAAAGGCTTTATTTGCACTATCTACATATCTTTTAGTTGCTGCATCTTGAGCATCTGCGGGATCCAAAAGATTAGTTAAAGTATACTCCCGCATATCTATATTTGCAATAGCGGAAAAAGTGCCGTCTTGGTTCTCTACTATTGCTTTACCACTCCTATCCACATATTTTTTAGTAGCAGCTTCGTTAGGTTCTGTAGGCTCTTTAACATTTCTTATTTCATTGAAACCCATATTTATAAATCCAAGGGCTTGGTATCCACCATTTTCTTTTAATAAACCACCAGAATTTCCATCCACATAATGTTTCGTAGCAACATCTTGTGGATTTACAGGATTACTAACCCTTGTTAATGTATTACCATTCATGTCTATAGAACCAGAAACAACAGTTGTTCCATCTTTACGTAAAAAATTATTATTCATGTAATCGAGTGACACACCATCACCGCTTGTTTTATCATCTTTCATTCGTCCAAATTTATCAACTGGCATTTTTAATACTGCTAAAAAAGTTTATTTAAAACATTTTGAAACTTTTTACCCGAGCTTAACTCCTTTAGAATGTACAAACATAAATGCCCACAAAATACTTGTCCAGCTTGTTGTAATTGATCAGTATTGTACTGTATTGGACTTTTTAGGTACTCTCGAATTTCATTAGGTGGCTGTATTCCATAACTGTCAAAATAAATTTTAGTTTTACCGTTTTTATACCAAGCAACCCAATGTGTACCAGGCCCACCACTTTTATCAAAGTTTACTATACCACATTCTTTTTTATTTGGTTTTCTCGGTAACGTATCTAGTAAAAAAATTCCCCTAAAAGAAGGAATCTTTAATCTTTTTGCAGCATCTTCTAACTCGAAATTGCTTTGCGGTTTATCTGGTAAAATTACGTTTTCAATCGAAATATCTAACATTTTTTATAGTTAAATATTTCTAATGTCTTTATTATCAACCCATGAATTAAATTCGTCAGAATAACCTTTCCACTTTACAAGAGACCTCCTTTTTCCTTTTTTAATAACCTTTTCTATCCTATACAGCTCTTGACTGGTTTTCTGCAGTTCAGGTTCATAAAAGGTACCTTGTATTTCTTCTCCATTAAGATGCTGAATTTTATATGTTACAGGTGATGTATGTTTTACTTCAGAAACTGTAAAAACCTCCTCAGTCCATCTTGTTGTATAACCTTTCTCAAAAGTCTTTTTCTTTTTAGTTATCCTTACTTTGTCTCCAACAGAAAACTTAGGTTTTATATCTTTTATTTCGAGATGATCAGGGTAAAGATTTCTCCAAACTTTGGTTTCATTTTCTTTTTTACTAGCATTTACTGGAGCCATCTTAATAGATGAATGTCTTGTGTTATTATATCCTTTAACGAGATCTGGTAACACATTAATGTAAATATTTGTAGAATGAGCAGAAAAATACTCCCACATTTTTTCTTTCATTGTTCTAATCCATCTCTCAACAACACTAGATTTTTCCTCATTTTCAGTAGAATACAATTCAACCAAGTCTTTTACATCTTTGTTATAAAACTCTTTACCCTTATCCACCCACATTTTTTCAGGTTTTCTCTCCTCAAAAATACTCTTTAGTGCTATAGCAACAGGTTTTCCAGTTTTATCTTTTAATGGTATCAACCATCCATATTTAGAAAAGATGTCAATGACAGCGAGAAGGTATTTTACACCATGATTAAACTTAGAAAATGCTTGCATGTCTACTAAATCCACAGCCCATATTTTATCTATACCGTTTACTCTAACTCTCCTTTTCTTAAATTTTCTTTTTACAGGTTTATGTAATTCTTCCGCTAAATTTATCATGCTGAACTTTTTCTTTTAACTCCCATTCCAAATTTCCTCTTCGTTCCAATGAGTTTACTTACCAACCCCCTTTCCATTCTTTCTCTAATAGTAGGATTGTAAATACCTTCTAACTCTGTTAACATATTTTTATCACATACTGCGTTTCTTGTGGCAGTATCATTATGTTGAAGATAGCAAACATCATGATGGTAAGCAGCTTTATCAACACGATTTATTGGTTTGCTCCATTTCTTTGGTGTTGAATCTGGATTGAGTCTTTTCTTTGATTTAGTGCCGGGACCTGTGAAATTGTGACCAGGGAGATGCATTTCAAAAGGTAAATTATTTATAGCTTTATTTAGCAATGATCCACCCTTTGTCTCCCTAACAAACTGATTTTTAGTTATTCCACAAACTACACATTTTCCCCGTTTCATATTTCTTCTATTTTTAGCAACAGCATATTCTATATCGTTTGTATCAGTATGTTTTTTACATTTAACACAATACATTTTTTATATATAAAAATTAAAAAAGTTATATAAATTGGATATTGTAAACTTATCATGGAATGAAATAGTATCAAAGAGATTTAATCACTCTCTTTTACCAAAAAGTGTCAGAGGTTTAATTATAGGTAAATCAGGATGTGGTAAAACTACTCTATTGTTAAACCTTTTACTTAGACCGGGATGGCTCGACTACAATGATTTAAGTGTTTTTGGAAAAAGTCTTTTTCAACCAGAATACCGAATACTAAAAAAGGCTTTTGAAGAAAAACTACCAAAAGAACATATTTTAAAGTTGTTTAACATGCGAGATGAAATACAGGATGCAGATGTTTCCCCTATAGCTTTAATTGAGGAATGGATGAAGTCGTTTAAAAACAAATCGGATATAAGTTGTAACTTTTTTGAAAATGCGAGTGATGTGCCTGATCCGAGAGAGTTAAACCCAGAAAATAAAAGATTAATGATTTTTGATGATCTACTTTTAGAAAAGCAAAGCAAATGTGAGTGTTACTACATTCGTGGAAGACATAGTAATGTTGACTGCTTTTACCTTTCACAGAATTATTTCAGGCTACCAAGGCAAACTATTAGAGAAAACGCTAATTTTATTTGTCTTTTCCGGCAAGACCTAAAAAACATTAACCATATTTATAGTGATCATGTAGGTGATGATATGCCAAAGGATGAATTTAGGGAATTTTGTAAAAGGGCATGGGAAAGACCGCACGGCTTTGCTATTATAGATCTAACCAGTAAAAAACATGATGGGAAGTATAGAAACGGTTTTGTTAACTTTTACATACCTAAGTCAGTATAAAAAATATTATTTACTCAACTAAATAATATTTTTACTTTTTTAAAAAATGGAAGAACTTTTAGAACAAATTGTAAAAAATACGGAACACAAAACATCATTTCAAATCATAGTAAGCGACAACAAAACACGCTTTAGAACAAGGTTTAATCCTCCTATTCAGCTGGAAAAGGATAAAAAATATGAAATAGCATTAGTAAACCTTGAAACTTACTACTCTTTTCCAAACATTGATGCAACAAACAACATATTCGTTTATTCTCCAGACGATGGTACTTCATGGATTAAAATAAAAATACCTGAAGGAAGTTATGACCTTGTTGACATTAATGATACCATTCACCAAGAGATGAGAAAAAAGGGCCATTACGATGAAGTTAATGAAGGTTATTATATTAACATTTCTGCAAACACCAATACCCTAAAGTCTGTTCTTACTCTAGAAGATGGTTATCAAGTGGATTTTAATCAACCTAACTCTATTGCCAAAGTATTAGGATTTACTCACGCTAAATATACACAAGGATTTTATGAGTCAGAGAATGTAGTGAACATTCTTAGCATAAATAGTTTGCTTGTTAACATAGATATTATTTCTGGAAGTTATGTTAATGGTTCAACAAAAAACACGATTTACTCTTTTTTCCCAGATGTTGCACCTTGTTATAAGATAATTGAGTCACCACTTAATTTAGTATACTTACCAATACATTACATCTTGAGGTAGTGAAGGATAAATTTTATTAGAATGTTCTTGATCTGTATCTGTCATTTTTTATTAAAATGATAATTTTTTATATCAAGATTGTAGATATTTTAGATAGCAGAATAACTCACCCTCATGTATTTTAATTGGGTTTTGTGAGAAATTATAAATGTAGACAAAGATATCATTAGTCTAATTATCAAGATGTACTCCATTAAGAATGGTTAAACTATCTTTCCATTTATTGCTAACAGATACCACTAAAACTCCTCGTGTAGTTATATAACCAAATCCTAGCGAAAGTCTCATACCATCACAAAGAGGAATCTTGATATCTACTTGTGAGTATATTTTCCATTTTAGAGGATCTTGCTTTAAGGGAGGATATCTTACTCCATCTAAATGAGGTTTCCAAAATATAGTTTTATGTTGATTAGCAGTATTAGGTTTTATACCAAATTTATGTATATCCATTTTTATTTTTACTTGTTATAAATAATATTTAAATATTATTACTTATAACATTACAATATAGCTCCTAAGATAGGGATATTAGCAAATGGGCTATTAGGTCCAAGTAAAAGTCCTTTTCCATCATAAATTTTTCCTCCTTGCTTTAAATACAAACCATCACCAGCAGGCTCTAATCCTTTACCTTTGTATGGCTTTAAGTATAATCCAGATCCATCAGTTTCCACCTGACAAACGCATCCTCCTTTTTTAAGATAGAGACCTGACCCCATTGCTTTTTGTACTCCTGATGAGGCTAATCCGGATAGAGCACCAACACCTAAAGCTGGTAAAACAGTTTTTGCTAACATTGGTAAAGCACTGGCAGCCAACCCAGCTAACATTCCAAGAAAACCTCCCTCTATTTTCATATTATGTTTAAGTTGTTTCGCAGACATTCTAATAGTTATACCCTTACCACTCTCATAGGCTTTAGCTATTTTCTTTGCTTGTGAATTGGTTAATGCTAAAACATCATTACCTTGTAAATCTTCATAACCTAAACGAATACTTACTGGGCAACCAGCTTTAACAGCATGTTGAAGCTTTTGCTTTTGTCCTTCCGATATATTAACTTTAACAGTAGTGTAATTTGTCATTTTTATATATAATTCTTTTTTTATTTTATCTCGCTTCTGTAATATGAAATCTTATTGTTAAATTTTCGCCTCTAAGATTTAGTAAATTGCCATCTTGGTCTGTAATATTTACTGAGATGCACACAATAGGGGATGATAAAGGACATTCCTACCGTTTACAAAAGATATCTGAAGTACAGAAGTTTCTTGAGAATGAAATCCAAAAAAGAGAAGCCTTAGCTAAGAAATATTTTAGAGCCGCAAGAATTGTTGATAGTATTGATACAGCATTGATTGGGCTAACAATGGCTTCTGGTGTTGGAGGAGCCATACTATTGGGTACAGTTGCAGCGGTACCAATAGCATTAGGTTTAGAAATTACAAGTGCAGCAACCGGCTTACTCTCAATGGTAGGTAAGTATGTAGTAAGGAATTCAAAAACAAAAGGAGAAAAACATCAAAAGATTCGGATGACAGCTGATGCTAAGCTTGACACAATTGCTTCACATATATCTAAAGCTTTAGTTGACAGTCATATATCAGATGAAGAGTTTAAACTTATCATGGAAGAACAAGAGAAGTATAAGAAGATGAAGGATGAAATAAGAACAAAAACTAAGAAAAAGATATTTGCTGAAAATGAAGAAAGTTTAATTGAGAGAGGGAGGCAAGAAGCGCGTGAGTCCTTTCGGAAGTTGGTTGAAAAGAATCGTACCGCTCACTCGTAGAAGTAGTAACAAACCAAGAAAAATAAAGTTTTCATGCAGCTTTAGTTATGAAACATGTTAAGAAATTATGATAAAAACTATGCTAAGAACTGAGATAAAAAATTATTTTAGTAATTAAAAAATGTCTTTTTTAAAAATCACTGATCCTGCAAAAAGGGACTTAATTGTAAAGGAGTATCTTGAAACAAAAAAGAGGATTCGGGATAATCTGCTAGCAGAGAGAACAGGCCAACAGCAACTCCAAACAGATCTTTCAAAGTTTTTTAAACCTATTACGGAAACACAAAAAGCTACAACAAAGGAGATTACAGAAGCACAAAAAGCTACAACAAAGGATATTACAGAAGCACAAAAAGCTGCAACAAAGGAGATTACTGAGAGGCTTATACCTATTAAAGAAGGTGTAGAAAAATTACCAGAAGCTATTAAGTTTCCAGCATTTCCATCTACCGAAGCTTACAAAAAACCAGAAAAACTGACAGATGAAGAAATTGATGAGATTAGGCGGTATATGGAAGAAATGGATAAAAAAGATGAAGAACAGAACTATCCAGTTTTTGTTGGACCACTCTCGGAGAAGTACCTAAGAAAGTTTGCTACTAAGTATGGAGCTGATACAACGTATGGGTTATATGACAAAAATGGCGCATTTTATATTGGTGACACACCAGTCGGCATTGCAGGAGATAATATTTTAGTTGGTGAAAGATTTTATGAAGGTACACCTGGTTTATGGGAATTAATCATATCTAGAAAACCAGACGAAAATATTTATAATGCCCAGGATCTTGAAGATTACAAGGATATAATGGACTACACCAATACCCTCTATCAAAATAATGACCCAAAAAGTAAAAACCCAAAAAACGGTAAATCATATAAATGGAGAAACATTCTTTCCCACGTTTGGTTTGATAGAAAATTCCTTGGAAAAGGAATTGTTATCCCGTGTATCCCTAACGCATTAGTAAAAAGACTAGACCTGTTGTTGGCAAGTAAAGAAGCAGGTAACACACGTGTAAGAAACGAGTTGGTGAGCATTTGTGATGAATTAAAAAGACAAGGTGTTTTAAATACAAACACTTATAAAAATTTAATGTCTATACTATAAAAATGATTGTCACTAAAAAACACGGATTTAAAAGAAGGTATTCATACGGTGGTGCTGGAATCTTTGACAGTATTGCTAACTTTTTAGCGAGGTTTTTTACAAGTAGCGCAGCTAAACAAATTGCATCTTCTGCCCTTGATGTGGGAAAGAGTGTAGCAAAGGAAGGTGCAAAGAAAGCTTTAGAGGTTGGAAAAAGTGCTGCCGTAGATGCAGGGAAAAAATTGGTTACAAAAGCTTTGACACCAAAATCAAAGAAAATTTTACAAAAATATAGCACACCACCGAAACCCGCTGATACACCTAAAACGCAAGACATTAATACCTTAATAGAAGGAAGTGCTATTGCTATTCAAGATTTAGTTAAATAATTAAACAGTGGAGCAGGCATTAAAGTAGTATGAAGAAAAAATAAAAATAAGTTAAGGAAAAAAACATTGCTTAAAAAAGAAGATGTTAAAATTAAAATTTAATCGTGTAGATTATAAAAAATACAATACTAGTTCTATTACTATAGTAGGTGCATTGTTAAAATTAGAAGATTGTGAAATCCTTGAAATTAATAACGCAAAATATGGTTATAAAAAAGCTATTGTAAAGTTATCTCCTGAAAAAGTAATTGAAATGAAAGAGATTGAGGAAAAGGTGAATGAACGTTTACAAGAGTGGAATATACCCCAAATAACACTTGTATACGGTAATAGAGTGTATCCTAAAACTAAACTAGATACTGCAAAAAGCATTAAACTTAAAGGTGTGTTTGTTAATGATGAAAATAAGTCTTTCACCCAGCTTTGGTTAGAGTAAAGTATACAATTGTAATTTTTATTTAAAAATTATAATTGCAATAATAAAATGGACATTTTAAGAATCACTGACCCAATTTTAAAAGATGATAGCATTGTTGAGTATGAACACCATGAGTATGAACCGATCACAGGTACACATCTCAACAACTCAGGAGGAGAAATTAGGATTATCATTGAAACTCAAGATATCTTTAAACATCCTAGTGAGAGTTATTTACTTATTATAGGTGAATCAGTAAGAAGTGATACTGGAGCAGCTTACGATGCAAACACCAATATTTCTTTAACAAACAATGGTCTCATGTATCTCTTTAAAAATATTAAGTATCAACTTTCAGGTATGGAGATTGAATCCATATTGAATCCTGGCCAGGCTACTACAATGCTTGGGTTGTTAAAATACCCAGATGACTTCTCAAAATCACAAGGGTTAAACCAATTGTGGTATAAGGATACAACAAATACTGCAGCTGCTGGAAACACTGGTTTTGAAGTAAGAAGAAGGTATATTATTAGGGATGCCCTTCCAAGAGGTACCTTTAGCTTCAGAGTTCCATTAAAACATATATTTGGTTTTTGTGATGATTATAATAAAATATTGTATGGAATGAAGCAAACCCTCACCTTGACAAGAAATGATGATAATGATGCAATCTTTCGAGATGGTGCTGCTCCTGCTGATGGTAGGATTAATTTAATTAAAATATCTTGGTTTATGCCACATGTGCTACCTACAGACGGAGAGAAGATGGTACTTTATAAAATTATCGAGAAAAAAGAAAAATTACCGGTTGGATATAGAATGAGGCAGTGCGACTTTATCGCAGTTCCTCAGACAACATCATTTACCTGGAGACTTTCTACCAAATCATCACCTGAGGTGCCACGTTTTATCATTGTTGGCTTTCAGACTGGTAAAAGTGGTGATCAAGAGCAAAATCCAGCAATATTTGATCATGCAAACATTAACAATATCTATGTTACGTTAAATACTGTTAGATATCCTACGGTTGACTATAATCTTTCATTCACTGCGCATCAATTTAGTAGAGTGTACGGTGATGCTGCTCTATTTAGATCTAAGTTTTATAACATGGATGAATTGGTGTCAAACCCTAACATTACTCCCCCAGATTATAAAACCCTTTATCCTATGTTTGTGTTTGACGTTTCCAAACAGAGTGAGAGATTAAAATACTCAGTCAACGATATCCATATCAAGGCAAATTTTACTGAAAATGTACCTGCAAACACAGAGGCATATGCTGTTGTTATTTGTGATAAGCTAATTAACTTCCAGTCTGATGGAAATAAAATGAGTGTAGTGTATTAAGATATTTTTTTCTTATATAAAAATGATAAAGACTACAGATTTAAAAAAAATTCTTAAAGAAAATAATATAACTTTCTGCTCTTACTGGGATAAAGAGCGGTTAGTTAAGTTGGTGAACGAACATGGATTGTTACCAGAGGAGTCCCCCAAGTTGCCTGAAAAAGAAATAAGCAAGGACCCTAGGTTTGATAGATTAAAAATTATTATGCATAATCCTAAAGAAGTTAGTTTAGAGGATGTTGAAACTGGTGAAATAAAAACCTTTCCATCAATTTATAAGGCGGGTAAATTTATA
Source organism: Hippopus hippopus (assembly GCA_946811185.2). Lineage (NCBI taxonomy): Eukaryota > Metazoa > Mollusca > Bivalvia > Cardiida > Cardiidae > Hippopus > Hippopus hippopus. Next base: position 18,504,787 of record OX328100.1, on the reverse strand, counting down.
GATCATTGTCCTCAAACAATTGTGAACTGGAATGGAAGGGTTTGGAAAAATAAATATAAGATTTGCATTCAGTAATTTTATTATGACATTGTTGTTATAATAAAAATTTTTGAAACAAATAGGAAAAATTGTAATTGCTTAAGAAATTATATCTGTTATATAAAAATGAGTTTATTTAATAGTTTTACAAACATGGGTAGACGCGTTGCGTCTAATGTTTACTCAGGAGCAAGACGAACTGCGTCTAATGTTTACTCTGGAACAAGACAACTAGCCTCAGCTGTCGTACCAGGATTCATACAAAGAGGAATAAATGATTTTACTAATTGGTTAACCGGTAATGTGGAGACAACACAAATACCACAAGTGTTAGATGAAATTGTTGAACATGTTAGTGAAAATTACCCTCCAAGGCAGCCGTTTGAGATTAGAGCTGCTCAATCCGCATTTAGAGGGTATGCTACTCAACATGTTATAGAGGGTAGAGAAGGCTATAACCCACAAAGATTTTTCGCAGAAACGTGGATGTCTCTTATAAATACTCTTCAAAATAATTTACAAACAAAGGTAAAACTTGTACTTAGGTGTAAATTATGGTTAATGACAAATCTTGACCAAGCCCCTGTTGAACGTGCTTTCCATAGTAATCAACATTTAAATTTAAACAGAGGAGAAGTAGAGGATTTGTTGAATAAAATGATAGATGAAGTTTTAGAAAATTTAGCTAATTTTCAAAGAGAAGGTAGTGGTTGGACTTTTGGAAGTATAGTTCGGTTAGAACTACATACAGCTGCTTATGTTCCTTTAAGAGCTAATGGTCACTTACCTTTGCCAAAATGGATTACTAACAAAAAAGCAGTTATCAATATGAAAAATAAAGATGGTAAATGCTTTTTATGGTGTATCTTAAGAGCGTTAAACCCTAAAGAGCATAATGCAGAGAAAGTTGACAAGGATTTAAAAGCAAAGGAAAGTAGTTTAAACATGGAGGGAATAGAGTATCCTGTTTCGTTTAAAGATATCATTAAGTTCGAAAAACAAAATCCTGAAATTAGTGTAAATGTTTATGGGTATACCAATGATCGTAAATTTTATCCTTTAAGAATTACAGATAATGAAAAAAGTAAACATATTGATCTTCTTTTTATTAAAGATGAGGAAAACATGCACTATGCCCTCATAAAAAACTTTAGTGGTTTAATGAGAAAACAAGCAATTGATCATGGTAGTGTATCGTATTGCAGGCGATGTTTAAATCATTTTGGTAGTAAAGAACTTTTAGAAAAACATAAACAATACTGTAATGAACATGAACCTATTACTTTAGAAATGCCAAAACCAGGTACCATGTTAGCTTTTGAAAACCATGCTAGAAAACTTCGGGTTCCCTTTGCTGTATACGCTGATTTTGAAAGTGTTTTAGAACCAATATACACATGCCAACCAAACCCAGAAAAAAGTTATACTATACAGCGCCAAAAGCATATACCTTGCAGTTTTTCTTATATTGTAAAATGTTTTGATGATACTGTGTGTAATCCTGTAGAAAGAAGTTATACCGGAGAAAATGCTGAGGAAGTTTTTATAAACCAGTTAAAAGATGATATACAAGAAATTCATCAACGGTACCACCAAAACCCAAAGCCTATTGAAATGACAATAGAGGAAAAAATAAAACATACACAACAAACACACTGCTGGATTTGTGGTGGAAAATTTAATCATGCTGATTATAGAGTAAGAGATCATTGTCATTTTACAGGTAAATATAGAGGCGCCGCGCATAATAAATGCAACCTAAAAGCTAAAAATCCTAACTTCACACCTGTGTACCTTCATAATCTTAGTGGATATGATGCTCATCTTTTTATTAAATGTCTTGGTAAATCTGCAGGAAAGATTGATTGTATTCCAAATAATGAAGAGAAATATATTAGTTTTAGTAAAGACATTTGGGTTGGAGAAAATATAAACCATAAAATTAGATTCCTCGATAGCTTCAAGTTTATGAATTCAAGTTTGGATAAACTTTCAAGCAACTTAGAGGAAAGTCAGTTGAAAATTTTAGCAAAATATTTTACTAAAGAACAACTACCGTTAGTTAGGAGAAAAGGAGTTTTTCCTTATGAGTACCTAGATTCATTTGATAAACTTAAAGAAGAAAAACTACCACCCAAAGAAGCATTTTACTCTTGTTTAAACAAAGAAGGAATTACAGATGAAGATTATGCTCATGCGCAAAAGGTTTGGAAAGCTTTTAATATGAAAACGTTTAAGGATTACTTAGAACTTTACAATAAAATAGATGTATTGCTTTTAGCAGATGTTTTTGAAAACTTTAGAGATGTTTGCTGTGAAAACTATGACTTAGATCCTAGTTGGTATTATACTGCTCCTGGTTTAGCTTGGGATGCAGCATTAAAAATAACAAAAGTAAACCTAGAGCTTTTATCTGATCCTGATATGCTTTTGATGGTAGAATTAGGTATTAAAGGAGGTGTTAGTATGTGTAGCAAAAGATATGTAAAAGCAAATAATGAGGATATGGGTGAATTATATGACCCTAGTAAACCATCAAAATATTTATTATATATAGATGCAAACAGCCTTTACCCTTGGGCAATGAGTCGTCCTCTTCCTACTCATGGTTTTAAATGGATGAAAAATAAAGAATTAGAAATTTGGCAAAAAATCCCATGTGTATTAGAAGTAGATTTAGAATATCCTAAAGAATTACATGATTTACACAATGACTTTCCTTTAGCACCTGAACGTTTAAAGATAGAAAAAGTAGAAAAACTTATTCCAAACTTAAATAATAAAAAGAATTATGTTATTCATCATGAAGCCTTAAAAACATGTGTTGATTTAGGCTTAAAGATTACTAAAATACATCGAGGAATTAAGTTTGAGGAAAGTGCATGGCTTAAGTCATACATTAATACAAACATTGAACTAACAAAAGCAGCTAAAAATAATTTTGAAAAAGATTTTTTTAAGTTGATGAATAATTCAGTCTTTGGTAAGACTATGGAAAACTTGAGAAATAGAGTAACGATACACCTGGTTTCTAATGAGGAGCGTTATAGGAAATTAGTAGCAAAACCAAACTATAGCCACACAACAATATTCGATGAAAACCTAACAGCGGTACACATGAAAAAGACTGATTTAAAATATATTAAACCTATTTACTCAGGATTAAGCATCTTAGACATCAGTAAAACACATATGCAAAAAACTTATTAATATTACTTTAAAGCTAAGTATGGTGAAAAGGTTAGAATGTGTTATACTGATACAGATAGTTTTATTCTTGAAATAGAAACTAAAAATTTGTATAAGGATATAGAAAAAGATGTATCTGAAATGTTTGATACAAGTAATTATCCTAAAGATAATTTCTTAAAAAATGATTGTAATGCACGAGTAGTTGGAAAGTTTAAAGATGAGTTAGGTGGTGAGATTATGATTGAGTTTGTTGGTTTAGGAGCAAAAATGTACGCTTATGAAACTTTAGATGGTAAGGAAGATAAAAGGTGTAAAGGTGTTAAAGAAGCGGTTATCAAGAAAGAGATAAATTTTGATAATTACAAAGAGTGTTTGCTTGCAGAAAAGGATCAGTATAGAAAGATGACTGTTTTAAGAAGTAGGAGCCATGATATGTATACTGAAGAGTTAAACAAAAAAGCGTTAGGATCAAGTGATGATAAAATGTTTGTCTTGGAGAACAAGATTGACACACTAGCTTGGGGGCATTATGAAATATAACTTTAAAAAATAAAGTTATCCTTGCACAAATCTCCAAATACCACATCTTCTACCACACTACTATATAAATTACTAAATTGTTATTTTAACAATTTAATAATTATGCTACACATCTAGTGCATTCCTTTGGAGTAGTAGAGATATCTTCAGCTTTATCTACAGCTTCTCCTCTGTAATAATATAATCCTTTACATCCCATTTCCCAAGCTTTGTAATGGATCTCATGGATTTCCCTTTTTTTGGCGGCTGCGCTTATGAATACATTTAATGATTGCCCCTGGCATATATATTTCTGCCTGTCTACGGCATATTCTATCATTTTTAACTGATCTATTTCCTTAGCTGTTTTATAAACTTTCTTTGTCTCATCAGACAACGGTAAATGACTTACTGAACCTTTGTTTTTTATTATAGAATCCCAAGTCTCTTTGTTATTGAGGTTGATCTTTTCTATTTCATTTTCTAAATATTTATTTTTCCATAGGAATGTTCCAGCTCTTGTTTTTAATGTATATACATTCGCTATATTTGGTTCAATAGAAGCTGAGCAATTATTAATAATTAATGAACTGTTAGATGTTGGGGCAATAGCTAATAAATGAGAGTTTCTCCTTCCTGTGCCTTTCATTGAAGGGCATTCACCTCTTTCTTTTGCTAGTTGTTCGGTTTCTTTTAATGCATATTCTTTCATTCTCTTAAATATTTCAATGTTAAGTTTCTTTGCCTCATCTGATTTAAATGGAATACCTTCTTTTTGAAAAAAAAAAACCCTAATCCCATCACTCCTAGGCCTAATGGTCTATCTCTTATTGCTCCTTTCTTTGCTTTCTTAATATTGTCTGGAGCATTTAAGATAAATACATCTAATACATTATCTAGAAATCTTACAATATCTCTTATAAATTGTTCATCCCATTCTCTATAATACTCAACGTTTACGGATGATATACAACATACAGCATCTGTAGTTGCGTCAGTAGGTAAATGAATCTCATTACATAAATTACTTCCACAGATTTTTAATCCCTGGTCTTTCATTACTTGAGGTAGACCTGCATTTATAGTATCAATAAAATTTAAATATGGTGTTCCTATTCTACTTCTGGATTCAAGAATGGTTTCCCATATTCTCCTGGCATTTGTTGGAGTTCTAACTTTTGTTTTTGGATCTATAAGGTCATAATTTGTACCATTTTAACCGCTCTCATGAAGCCATCAGTGATATTAATAGCATTAAATAGATTTAAATTTTTTCTATTAATATCTCCACCTGTTGGTATCCTCATTGAGATGAATTCGGTTATTTCTGGATGTGTAATATCTAAATATGCAGCATAACTCCCTTTTCTTGTTTTCCCGTGTTTATATGAGTTTATTGCCGCATTGATAGGTGTTAAAAATGCAATTGGCCCAGTTGATTTACCGTCAGATGATCTAATTGAACTCCAGTCTGCTCCTATTCCTCCTCCTACTACTGTAAACCAACATGTGTCACTTAGATGATCAATGATACCCTCTATGTTGTCAGGAACATAACTCAAAAAACAGGAAATTGGTTGACTTTTTTGCCCTTTTGTATCTGGTAATGGGGCATTACTCAATATAGGAGAAGAGAACATAAATTTACGAGAAGATGCATAATTATATATCCTCTGGGCAAATTCTAAATCACCTTTACTATAAGCCACACTAGCTCTTGCAAATGCTTGTTGAGGAGTTTCCCCATTCAATAAATAATACTTACGTAATAAATCCAGTCCATGATTACTAAATAATTCGTTTAGATCATTATTAATTGTAATTCCTAAATAGTTTTCCATTATATTGTTTTAATTCTAAATTCAATTGTTTATCAAAATTTTTTGAAATTTAAGTTAGTCTTAGATTCGTGGTTAACTAGTTAGTCGGTTTGTCTGGTTAACTAGTTAGTCGATTAAGGAATTTATTTGGGTGGTTAGTTGTGGTTAGGGTTAGTCGGTTGGAGGGTTAGTCACCATGATATGGTTAGGAATGCTAGCTCATTTTGTGATTTACGTCCAAAAAGAGCCAGGGTGGGAATTTTACTATCTACTAAGATATCGGATAGATATTAATCTTATGGGTAAAAAAAAAAAAAAACAACGAAAAACTTTTAGATTTATCGAAAAACTTTCGTAACATTTGAATAAATGTATTTAATTAAGCCATGTTCTTGCAAAAGGGGGCGTAATGCATCTCCCTTATGCATGATATCATCACATAATTATTGATCCACATGGATCTAATCCATTTCGTATGCTAACTGACTAAATCACGAGGCATGCATACTGATCCTTTGAAATGCAGAAAATTGATCAATAGATCTAGTAAAGAGTTTTGACCCAGGTCAGCTTGCGCGGACTGCACAGGCTGACCTGGACCGACAGTTTTTGCAGATATATTAAGCCCTATTTTCACAGATCATAGCACGTTTATTATATATAGAAAAAAAAAAAAAAAACGGCTTTCTCTTTAAAAGGCATTTTGAAACTGTCAAAAAAATAGTTTTGTCATTTCTTCGACATAAAATTTTCCAGGAAAAAACGGCTCGTGCATGACGTAAAAATAGTAGGCCTATGATCAATAACGTTTTATCACATAACCTCCCTTGTTTTCAGTGTAATATACCCATTACGAATTTTCTTATCTCATACACGTTTAATATCACAATTGTGTGACGTAATTTTTGACGTCATTTTGTACGTATATCATAGATGTGAATGGGTTTATGATGGCTATTACCGCGGGTGCATCTCTAGATGGTTTTGCATCTTCTGATCTATGATTTGTAAAATTACGTTATGTGATAAAAAGAATCTGACATTCGTTGGCGTATGAGATAAAACTTTTATTAAACTCGTCAAGAAAAAATGTTATTAAGCTCGCCAAAGGCTCGTTTAATAACATTTTCCATAGACTCATTTAATAAAATTTTATCTCAACGTCAACTCATGTCAGATCCTATATATCATTTTCTAGCATAGATGATTGCGCTTATTTATACAAAAATAGATATTTAATACGCTGAAAGTAAGTAGGAAATTAGATAATCTGTACTCATTAAACTTGCGATGATTTTTAAGTAATGATTCGATCAGTAGATAATTATTGCCATTTTTGACCAATCAGATAAATGTGCGAAAGATTGTGATACGTGTGGCGCTGTGCGACCAACCGGAAGACACACAGTTTTTAGGCATCTCCTTCTAGATTTAGACTAAAACCTAGAACGAAGTCGGAAATTTATTTTTAAAAATCTAGAACGGTGGTACCGCAAAACGAGCTTTGCTCGTTATGGAAGTCGAAAGAATTAACACCGTATTCCATAAACTCATTCAAAGTCAGTATTCATGTATCTGACCTTAAATGGCGTCACTTCGAGCCCCGTAATACTGCAGGGCAAATAGTCGCGCTTTTCTATAATGACATTGGCTCCTCCGACAAGCGGCTCACATATACGGTATTTTCTTGAAGCCCATAAAAATGGCAGTATTTTTCCTAAATACATTTAGATAATAAAACTAAGTGCTGCATCTCACTGAAGCTGTCTACTATCAATCTCTCTCCTGCTCTCTGTCTCCAATGCGAGGTAAAGCTTATATGATATACAGTGTGTGAAGTCCCCATTGTTTTGTGTGCAAGTTGTCCTCAGTGGTTTGGCGGTCATCACAGATATTTTCTTGCTTTTGTTTGAATGGTGTTTCAGTCTTATCATGGTCACAGCTCACTTATTCATGTTTCGTGGATTTCTCCAGTACTAGTCTGGGGCTATAAAGTGTCTTGACCAAGGGCACTCTCACGAAAAATAAAGTGGTGCTAGTAGTGATCAACCCATGACCCCTACATTATCCCAATACCCTTAGATTACAAATCCATCACCTTAACCAGTGAGCCACCTCACAGGTAAGTCGAAGTGTATATATGATAAACAGTGTATGAAGTCCCGAGTGTTTGGTGTGCAAGTTGTCCTCAGTGGTTTGGCTGTCCTCACAGATAGGTCTGTCCCCAGTGCGAAGTGTGTGAAGTCCCCATTGTTTTGTGTGCAAGTTGTCCTCGGTGGTTTGGCGGTCCTCACAGATATTGTTCTGCTTTTGTTTGAATGGTGATTTAGCCTTATCATAGTCACAGCTCACTTATTCATGTTTCATGGATTTCTCCAGTACTAGGCTGGGGCCATGAAGTGTCTTGACCAAGGGCACTCTCACGAAAAATAAAGTGGTGCCAGTAGTGATTGAACCCATGACCCCTATATTATACTAATACCCTTAGATTACAAATCCATCACCTTAACCAGTGAGCCACCTCACCGGTGGGTTGAAGTGTATATATGATTAACAGTGTGTGAAGTCCCCAGTGTTTGGTGTGCAAGTTATCCTCAGTGGTTGAGATGTCCTTAAAGGTTGGTCTGTCCCCAGTACGAAGTGTATCTAGGAAATGTCCCCATTTTCAGGTAAATTTTCATGATTCTATCCATACGTTTTAGAAGAAAAAACAATAGCTACACGAGTTTAAGATATAACATGGAGTATGTACGTGAAATTATAAGGTCATACAGTGTTGGCAAAGTGGTGTCCTCAGTTGCCTGCAAAAATCAGGTGTCCTCAGTCTACACCGTGCCGTGTGCACGTGTGTGTGCGTGTGTGTGTGTGTGTGTGTGTGTAAAAGATGCATATAGCCCCTTTTTCTCAGAGCATGGCTTATTTGTATTTTTATATGTATGAATTTCCACTTTGACCTTGAAAAAGGCTGCGTATCACCACTCAATGTTTTAAAGATACATCTTTACTCCTTTTCAGCCATTTTTGAAAAACTCATTTCATCTTATGAAATTATTTTTATAGCCCCCATGGGCTTCATTCTATCATCATATTTCATGAGAACGTTGGCTTTTGATCCTTTCCGTCAGTTACCATATATACTGAACCAAAAAAGAAACTTCCCCTGTGTTTAAGTGCAGATATACACAAATATGAAAATCAGGATTAAACTAGCCTTAGGATTTTTTTTTTTTTTTTTTTTCAAATTGAAAGCACCTGTAGACGACAAATGCGGCACATAATGAAACTTGAGTTTGAAAGGGTAGAAAACATTGTGGGAAAACAGGGATCGTAGATAACATGTCATATACTATCCCTGGAGAAAATGAGAAATTGCCCATCACAAGTATTTTCTCCTTTCCGTGTGTTTTCGAAAGCTTTCTTTCTCAGGGTCGTGAAACCATAGGATTGGTATGTAACTTCCACATAAGGCAAATTTTCTCGTCAATAGTTAAACCCGTTACCAAATGACGAAATTTTGGACATCACTAAATTAAAAATACTTGCAGACAACAAATTAAATGCAACTCAAATGATAATGTCTGTCTTTGAAAAGGTAGAAAATATTGTAGGAACAGGAGAAAATTTTCTCCCTTTCCAACAAAGTTTTCAAAAGCCTTTTCTTTCAGGTCCGTTAGACTCGGGAGAGTATGATAACTTTAGTGTTAAACCGGTACTCCCAAAATACCGAATTTTCTGCTGAATTAAACTTGTTGATTCTGCCATGAATATCAAAGATTTTTTTAACCAAAATATTTTTCTACATATCGAATCGATTAAGTTCAAGATCAGACAGCTTGTTTTGTTCAGCCTGTTATAAATCTACAATGTCAGCAAAAGTGCATTTGGACGGATTAGGTTTCAAGATCAGACCACAAAAAGTGCAACTGTCGAGAGCAGTTTAAGGACCGAATAGCAGGGATCAGTTAATGTCTCAGAGAATCAAAACTTAACCCTTAATCCGAGGATAAATGAATAACAAACCGACAAATAAAGCTGAAATATAACAATTTCAATGTTCTTTTCTCAAGAAAAATCTCGCTCTATCTGGCGGTGTAAATCCAATATGCTGTCTAGTCCAATAAGGGTGCGCATTGTGTGCAGCCTGTTACTGATCTTCAAGGGTCACACTGTGCTGTAGCAGACAAAGGGGTTTAGGTTAAAATCCGAAAAAAATAAACGCCAGGGCAGATATACAGTCTAGGCAAGGATTGTAAATTTGAAGCAGGCTACTGTTACGTAATGTTACGTTTCTCTTATCTTTTATCGCTGCGGGCTATCGAATATCGATTACTAGTATACACGGTTTTAGTTCGCCAAACTCCGGAAACTTCCGAACCTTTACGTATGATATCGATTATTTTCATCGATTTGTTGATATGCGAGACTGTTGATAAAGCATGTCCGTGAAAGTTGGCTATGATTTATATGCATTGAAAGAGTATTTTATTGCGACTTTGTGTGAAAAAAATTATTGCTGAGGGTTTATCCAAAAGTAGTGAAATGGTAGTTAAAATGCGGAAGGGGTCGCTCACCAAAATCACAAATTAATACTGGGTATGACCACCTTCAGCATGAAGGACTGCCTGGCATCCTTTGCGCATAGAACGGATAAGTGTATTGATTTCGGCTTGTGGAATGTTGTTCCATTCCTGAATTAAGGCTTGTTTTAGCTGAATGACGTTTGACGGTGGAATAGGGCGACGTCTAACACGCTCGTCCAAATTATCCCAAAGGTGTTCAATGGGATTCAGATCAGGGCTTTTGGCAGGCCAGTCATTAATAAATGCAATGTTATTCGCCCTGAGGAAATTCACATTGTCCCTAGCTGTATGGCTTGTGGCATTATCATGTTGAAAAAGAGTGATATTGGCATTATTTTGAAACAGTGGGATAACGTGCCTCACAAGAATTTCATCTCGGTAGCGTTGGGCATTCAAATTCCCTTCGATAACGACGAGATTAGTGCGAAAGCCATGTGCAATGCCTGCCCAGACCAAGACAGAACCCCCACCCCAAAAACGATCTCGTTCAAGTACGCAACAGTCGGCATAACGTTCATTTCTCCTACGGTATACTCGAACCCTGCCATCACCTCGATGAATGGAAAACCTGGACTCATCAGAGAAAAGAACTCTATTCCATTGTTGTCTAAGCCAGCGTTGGTGTGTACGTGCCCAATTAACATGATTTACACGGTGACGTCGCGTCAAAACACAACCAACGTATGGATGACGTGCACGTAACCCACCCTCGCGCAAGCGATTGTGCACAGTTTGGGCAGATATACGGTTGTTATGTGTACCAGGGGTGCTAGCAGCAGTGGCTGTGGCAGTTTGGAAGCGATTGCGCTGGTGGGTGTTCCGAATATAGTGGTCTTGGCCGCGCGTCGTGACGCGAGGACGTCCACTACGTGGTCGATCTTCTGTACGCCCTGTTGCTTGAAAACGTTGCCTAAGGTGTCGAATAGCACGAGTAGAACATCCAATATTCATAGCAACAGCATCCATCGTCATACCAACATTAAGCATGCCAGTGGCACGTTCACGTAAATTTTGCGGAATTCTAGGCATATCAAAAATAAATAAAACTAACAAGAATTTAATTTTTTTCAACGTCTTTTTCTTATTGACATGAAAGTCTATAAAATTAGACTGAAAGGTTTCAAAAAATATACACGAATTATACTGGTCCGTGCATGCACGTGAAATCCGCTTTCAGCGGGTTTCTTCTGGAAAATGCTTTCAGTCGAGTTAAAATTTGTTTTATCGGACACATAATCGTTCGCCCGAATATATGTAGGTCATCTGATATTTTGATTTTTTTAAATAACATTGCATTTGCACTTAAACACAGGGGAAGTTTCTTTTTTGGTTCAGTATATATGTACTTCGTGTTTAGATCTACTGCGATGTACCAGTTTCGAAAATGGGGCCTATCTTCTTCAATGAAAATGTTGTACGTAAGAAACAAAAATCTTCATTAGACACAACTTTTTGCTGACAGTTTAGATCAAGATCAGACTGCACAGAACATCTATTTTGGTTTTTATAATCAGGCGTACAGCTTCATCCTTTTGAATAGGCAGTTTATTGGTTAAATTGCAAAGTAGATACTTTTCTCTGGGGAAAAAATCCTCGTCGTATCGGACTTTGTAGGTTTAAAATCAGACTGCACAGCAATGACAGCCTGGTCTTGATGTGCAATGTCAACAACATGCATTGATTCAATGTAAGCAGCCATCAAAACAACCGACTTTTCTGGTTGGTAGGAAACAAATAGTCCCTTGAGATGAAATTTCAAGACCATTTCTTGCTTGTACGTATGTCTCCTAGGACAGTAAAAATCTTTCGTGTAATTCGATCTTCATCTATACTTACATTGAATCTTAGTTACTGACACAGAACCTTTTCTCGAAGTAATTTGCCTATCAAGATTCTTGGATGGTTTCAACTGGCTAAAACGAGACAGAGACAGATATACAGACAGACGGACATTATCCATTTAATTCTGCTTAATCCCCCACTCCGACTTACATCTACATCACAAAACAACGGACCAGATGTGAATTTCATGTGGGCAAACGGATGAACTTCGCCTTAATGGATAGATGGATTTGATGAATGAATGAATGAATGAATGAATAGACGGACTTTGACTAAATGGATGGATGGATGGATAGTCGAACAGACGGATGAACGGACAGACGGGTGGATGGATGCATGGATGGCTGGCTTGCTGCAGATGGATAGACGGATGGGTGGACGGAAGGATGGATGGATGGATAGATGGATGGATAGTCGGACAGACGGATGGACAGACAGACGGGTGGATGGATGCACGGATGGCTGGCTTGTGGAGATGGATAGATGGATGGGTGGACGGGATGGATGGATGGATGGACGGATGGACGGACAGATGGATTGATGGATGGATGGATGGATAACCAGACGAATGGATGGATGGTTTCGGATCATTTTCATGTGATTTTAGCATGATGATGATAAGATTACTCCCGGTAAGAACTTTTATGTGTGACTAAGATACATGACCAAGTAGATTTGTTTGTAAATTAGACGACTTTGATGCTCGCTGTTTTAGAATAGTTTTAGCCTCACCCTAGTCTATTGACATTTCCCGCGAATTTACGGACTGCTGAGCTGTAGAATCCAAAGCACCATCGACCGACAGAAAATGTCTGATGTACTTGTGAGAGGCGGTGACAAGTGCAACGGGTATACTTTTCTTCTACTTCCTTGATTTGTCTCCCTCTCTTTCTCAACAGAGACCTATCTTCAGGAAACTTCTTCATTATATTTCATATGAAATCAGAGTACCTACGGTATGACCCTTCGTCAAGGGTTTGATTAAGCGGATGGTAGTATGGCCTTTTCTCATTTCTTCGTTCATTCTCATTTCTCCGTTCATGTACTAAAACGGAAGGAATAACCGCTCGTGACGTTTTGTTTCACCCGGATTCTATTCTACTCGACATCGGAAGTATTTTTCTATCGATTAAGACGCAAAAATGCGACAAAAGCAGGTAATTTTCACATTTTGAAAGAACATACAGCATTAGATACAATCAAAAACACATTTTCAATGCTTTTTCCACATTAAAAAAGCCTAAATCGGTTGTATTTACCCAATATTGTGACCTGTAGCAGAAGCGGATGACCACTTTCCCACTCGACAGAAACTTGCATAAAGTCTAGAAACTGTCAAAAATACACTCCAGTTCGATAATTGCATTCTACGTGTTATTTTTGTCACTAATTAAAAAAGATATCGAGGGAAAACTGTTATGTTGGTTTTGTATTTTCAATTTAGTGTCAATAAGCATCAGATTAAGATAAGATGGGTCGTGATTCATTTATCTCAGTCTACATGACGAATTATTAATGACGAAATATTGAATATTATTAAGTTACTGATAATTTTGCAATGTAGGCTGAGCTAAATGAATAACGCTCAATCTCATATTGATACAAACTGAAGGTCAAATCTCGATGAGATGGAGGCCCAGTTTTTTAACTAAGCTTCCATTTGGTCTCAATCTAAATATGTCAAAAATGTAAGCTGCAATGATTGCAAATTAAAGGTAATTTATCATGTCTGATTTCAGACAAAACCAATGAAAAAATGCACTACTAAGCTAAGATATGACCAAAAGAATCTCGTCCTTGCTTATGAGGCTTTAAAACAAAAGGGGTGGAAGATTAGGACAGCTGCTAGCAGTTTCGGTGTTCCTGTTCAGACACTGTGAGATAGAGTAACAGGAATTGTAGACCCGTACACCTTCAAACTAGGACATAGTACCGTCTTGTCCCATGAAGAGGAAGAAACTTTGGTGGCGCATGAAGAAGTTATGGCCCAGCTGGGGTATGGGTTTTCAAACTGCCAGTTTCAGCATCTAGCAGGAGAACTAATGTATGACCTCGGGCGGAGGAGCGAGAGGAAGCTACCGAGCAACAACTGGCTGTATTCTTTCTTAAGCAGATGGAATCACCGACTAGCCTCTCTTTCACCAAGAAAACTTGATACGGCCAGAGCTAAGTCTGCAACACCAGAGGCTGTTGATAATTACTTCGGTAATTTGGAGAGTATTATGGAAAAATACGACCTGCATGAGAAGCCGCACTTCATCTATAATGTAGACGAGACTGGTCTTCAACCAGACCATCGCCCACTGAATGTCATCGCAACCCCTGGTAGTAAACCACAGTCAGTTACTTCACCGAGGTCCTCTACCATTACATTGATAGGATGCGCTAACGCCCTTGGAAATTCATTGCCTCCATTCTTTGTTTTCAAGGGAAAGCGATATAATGAAGAGCTGCTTAGTGGAGCTACGACAGGAACACAGGCAGTGATGTCAGACACTGGATGGTCCAACGCTACGATATTTAAGGATTATCTGTCTAACCACTTTCTTCCCTACATCGGTGGTGGGGATACCAGGGAAGATCCAATCCTTCTTCTTTTTAATGGACATGCCTCTCATACATCATCGATGTTAATAGAGTGGGCCAGGGAGAGACATGTCATACTATTCGTATTGCCAGCTCACACGTCACATGTCCTGCAGCCTCTTGATGTAGTGGTTTTTGGTCCTTTTAAGAATTACTTCTACCAAGAATGCGCCAACTTCATGCAGAGAAACATGGGCCAGGTAATTACCCGATATCAGATAGCTACGTTTGCATGCAAGTCTTACCTGAGAGCTATGAGTCCACCCAATATACAGGCAGCTTTTAGGAAGACGGGTATATATCCCTTCAATAGGGACATAATACAGGGTTCTCCCTAGGTCCAGAGTCCCAAGAGTCATTGACTCTTGGGCCCAAATTTTCAAGAGTCAAAATGGAATTTCCAAGAGTCTAATAGAAATGTCCAAGGGTCAAAATTATCACCGAGAGATAAGGGTGAAATAATGAAAACTTTCCATTTATGTTCTTCATTTATGGATAGGAATTAGATAAGAAAATACCCTATCTTATGTAGAGACTTGTTGGAATGAAGTGGACAGAAGAATTTTAAATTGCAGCCCTAGCATGCAATTCATCTTGATGAATAAACGGACACAAACAACTTTTGAACTGTTTACCAAACAACAAAAACTTTTGCCTAGATCATAATTATTTCAGACATTTGCAGACGACAATTCAAATGTGGCTGGAACGACTTGATTTGTCTTTCTTACCCCGGAACATTGTGGAAAAGGGAGAAAATAAAGGTCACATCCATTAAAGTGTTATTTCTTAAGATTTAAGTCTTCTTTTCTTGTCCACTTACTTTTTCTTTCACGCTTGTTCCCCCCCCCCCCCCCCCCCATCTAATCTAAGGTTGTTGTTTATTTTCATCTTAAAAAGTTTTTCTTAATTTTTAAACAGAGATTTTAGCTTTCACTTATTGTTTCATAAAGAAATAAGTATAAATTCACTGTTTGAATTTGTCTCCAAAAATGAAAAGATAGTTTGAAGTGCCTCTGATCGGACGATGTCGAAATGATTTCTGTTGTGTCATGGGTTTTCACGTTTTTTTCCAGCAATCTTTTTTTCAAATCAGTTAATATTTTTACAAGTATTACTGCATGATTTGATACAAATTTGTTAATTAGGGTAGCAGTTAACTTGAAAACCTGTCATTTTACACTAGATAATTGGACTAACACCTTTATCATGCTTTCAAAAATGACTCGCCACTCGCCAGCTTGATTACGTGTGATAAACAGAGCTGCATGCGTCTGTACACAGTTGACACTGATCGTGTTTATTATAGGCTACATTCCTGCCGGATGCATGTGACGTAATTTATATGACCCTTTGGCTGGTAATCTCATGCGTCAAATTGACGCTTAGGAAGATATTTTGGAGCATCAAAAACGGGTCATTTCGGATTTCCGTGCGTCAAAACCCGGAGTCCCAGGTCAAAGGAGAACCCTGATAATATCTAAAGAAACCCTGTTTCCATGTGAGGCTTTTAGAGAAGATCGACCATTAGAAAAGATAGCTGCCATCAAGTCCGGAAAAGAGGCTGTGGAGGAATTTCTGAAACTTAAGATGGAACAATCACAGTATTCTGCTTCTGACAGCAACCAATGCAAATGTTGCAAGGGAAAGAAAGCGAGTGTCAAACCAAAGCCGAGTGGAAGAGCAATAACGGAAGACGAGTACATAGGGGAACTGACCCAATATGACGTGCAGCTTCAACAACCAAAGCAGACGAAGTCATCAAGTGTTAAACCTTCTACCAGCGGAATCAGTAAAGGGATAATCAATAGTTATCAACAGCTTTCACCATCCCAAAATCTCGATGAAATTCCAGATACTAACGATGACAATGACATTCCATGTTGTGTGTGTGGCAAGTTTATCCCTCCGAATGTTGATGATATTCCAAGCAAAAAAGTCATCAATTGGGCCAAGTGCGACAGGTGCGACCACTGGGTTCATCTTCAGTTTTGTACAGACGTCAGAGTCGTCCGGCGACAAAGCCAATTTTTATGTAAACACTGCGAGGAACTCACTGTTTAGACATTATCACACAACTCCCTCTTTATGAAGTTTCAAAGTCAATTGTTGATTTAATTTTTATACAAGTTGTTGTTATTGGTGGTGACCATTTGTAATTTTCTCTTACATGCATATATTTCTGCTGTTGTGCATTGTTTTACATTTTTTTAACACTTGTTCACGTTTCCTACACAAAAAACAATAGTTATCAACTCTAGTGGCTTACGATCAGTTCAATACACATCATATATGAATGGGTTAGTCCGTCTGAACTGGAGTGTAGAATATTCATCAGTCACTAGCGACCGGCCTTAACAACCAATCAAATGAACGGAGAAATGAGAAAGCGGCCATACTATCCAGATTGTCGAGGTAGGTTTAAAAACGTCCTCGGATCGAACCTTTCGATGCAAGTTGTAGTGAATTTTGTCAGTTAAAAGTTTAATTCAGATGTTATATTTAATCATTACATGAAAATTTTGATTCGTTGACCGAAATTGTGTATTTGGTGAGCTTATATCCGCTTAGGTGAACGGAGAAAGGAGAAAACAGTATATATATACGATCGTTATTAATGATTAATGATTAAGAAGGGGATGCCTAATTACCGGAATGTTATGGAATTTAGATGCCTAATTACCGGAATGGGCATAATACCGGCAAACGCCCCTCCACTATACAGCCCTATGCATACATGTGGTATTGTTTTCCGAATTAAAAGATAATGAAATTCTGTGCTTTATTCCGTAGACCAATATTGTATTTGATGTATACAGAATGAATCCATTAGAAATCAAAATTCTTTTAACACACGATTTAGATTTTCATGCGTTTTCGTGATATAATGGAGGGGCGTTTTCCGGTATTATGCCCCGGAATGTAGCAAAATGTTACAAATTGTTACGGAATTTAGATGCCTAATTCACTGAATGTTACGGAATGTAGAAGTGGCAACAACGGAATGTAACGGAATGTAATTCTAAAAGCCTAAATAGTGAAATGTGGGTAAATGAAGTATAATTGTAAATTAAACAACAAATGAATCTAGGCCCGAAATTTGAATTTTCATGAATGTACATGAGAATAGTCAGATTTTTTTGGGAAAATGTAGGTGCAGAGACTTAAACGCCGGAATGTCGCATGTAACCAGACTTGGAGATTAATAACAAAATTGTAACGGAATGTAGATTTATCACCATCGACATTTTTAGTTTTTTTATGTAAAACAGATGCTTGAGATGTGAAAGCTTCAACAGCATGATGCTACAAAATGTAATATTAACTGCCTAAATACCGGAATATTGCTAACTGAAGAGTAAATATACATTAAGAAACACAATTAACCCAGCCCAAAATGTGAATTTTGATCAAGGGAACACAATATAGTCAGAATATTGAGGAGAAGACACTTAACTATCATTTATGCGGAGACATAATCCACCCGAATGTCACGAAATATAACCAAATCAGGAGCTTAAGCAAAGACTGACTGAAATGTCGAGTTATCACTGTCGAAATTCACATGTAGTGTGGAAAAGATGCTTCTAAAGATGTTGGAGCTTCAACAATGAAATCTTACAAAATTTAATTTGAAAAGCCTTCATACTGGATGTAACAAATTGTAGACAGGGTTTTCCTTGATGCACGATTTTGTGCGTTTTGACGCATTTTTATGGAAAATGACCCGCAGTTTTTTCAACAGTGCGTCATTGTAGACGCACTAATACGATATGAGTTAATAACAATCGTTTATATACTACCGAAAATGTTACATCGCGAGTAGAATAAAAATCTGGAGTACGAAGAGAAAATGGGATGAAAAACTGGACTGTGTGTCGATTTTACTAGAATACCGTCGGTCTTTAAATGGTTGTAAACTAAACCAGTCGATCTCTAATGAAAACAATATCCATGGCTCTGTCAAAATCGACGTCATTCTTGCTGTCTGCAAGGAAGAAGAGCCCTTAAGCAAAGATCAGACCATACATTACCTTGTAAGAGCACCCAGAAACACATTTCAAGGTCTCGAGGGTTTACTGTAAGTTAGCTAAAGAGATACACTTGGTTATTCACTGTAAACAGCGGCATGAATGCGACCCGTGTGTCGAAACACAGGAATCGGCCGTTTAATTAGTGAAAATAGTTTATTTTCGGCCGATATGGATATTCTCTATCAAGAAAAATAACGGAGACTTCCCAATCCGGCCGACAACAAGCTATTATCACCAACGGTCGATTCCTGTGATAAAAACAAAACAAAATAACCCTTTACCACAGAGTGAGGCGGCACATACTTCGAAATTCAATCCTTGTGCATGATCGTCAAAACACTAGCAGTCGTGAGAATACCCTTGAAAGATTAAAATTACTTAGAAATATGACAGCTTGTCTGCAGCTACAGCATATTTGCTTAGGCTTAAATAAAGCATAGTACAGATACTCTTTATAAGAAGGTGCCACCAAAGCTGTAAGCTCCCTCTATATAGAGAATCTCTGGTGTTATTATGTATCTATCCAGGTTTGTCAAAATGTTTTAAAATAACAGATCAAAACTGAATTCTAACAGATCAGGCCTGGGGTCAAGGGGGCTGCATAAGCCCCGTTGTGGGTCCAGGGCAACGCCCTGGTAGGGGGGACCAGGGGGGCAAAGCCCCCCGGCCGAAATTGAATTTCAGCAATTCTTAACAGCTTGGAAGCCATCTCCTTGCATGCAAATCCCTTCATTCTTCTTTCTCAGTCTTTGCCAAAATAAATTACATTTGCTCTTTGGAGAAAATAATATTAAACTTTTTTTATCAAAATAGATCGTTTGTAATATATTCTTAAGCTTTTTACACTTGGAAAAAGTGGATTTTTAGAGAAAAATACTGCCGTTAGATATAAAATACAGGTGAAAGAATTTTTATAGTTGAGAGTTGTTTAAAAATTATCTGTTTATAGACTCTAATTTTGTCATTCATTTAGTTTGCATTTCTGGTTTGTAGTGTCTTTCATCTTTGTTGTTATAAATGCATATTCTCATGCCTAAATTGTATGTATAGAAAAGAATAAATCAGAATCACCCTTGAGGTTATAAAATATACACGTACTTGGTCAAGCTTTACTGCCGCAGAGATCTAACTGGGTAAGAAATGTATCGGTGCTGTTATTTGCCTTGAAAGGAGTTGTATATATGTGCAATTTATTCCTTTTTTTTTTCATCTGCTTGTGAAAAAATTAAGCAACCTTAAAATTTCTAACAACATACCTGAGTCATAACAATCCACTGTAAAGCCGAAATTCAGTAAATTCATCTGCTTTCCAGGGTTAGACACAAATTTTTTTTCTTTGGGATCCAGCAGGAATCCCTAACTTTATTATCTGGGTGCCTCCTGATTATCTGGGATTTTTTTTTTTTTTAAATTAGATTCATCAGCATTTTGTATGCTTTGTTTTGTAGAATGGCAACATCATGAGCCAACATATCATCATCCTGCTCCTCTGCATCAATAATCTATTGTAGTTATAAAAAAATTTGGATACAGATCACGCAAATCCTGAGAATACGACCCAGATAATTATGGACTTTTTTGTGTGATATAATCACAAATGACCAAATATAGATGGGCTATCAGCAAAGTATGTAATGTATACATGTGAAAAGAAAAATAGATATAGGCCTGTGTCACAAGAAATTCAGTATTGACAACTGTATAAGTACCGTATAGAGCAATGGCCACATTCCTTTAAAGCACTAAAAACATCTGCCAAGCATGTAAGAGACATATTATAGGGATCTGAAAAACAGAAATATGGGTTTGAGTGTCCAAAGAGTCACACTACATAAGGAAAAAAAATGGGGTCTAAATGGTCAGGGGTCTAAAGTCTCAATATTTCTCCCACCTCTAATAAGCCAAAATTTATGACAAAAGTTACAAATGAGCAGCTGTAGAAATGGTAGAAATACAGTATATCATGTATATCATGTTTTTAATAGCATGTACATAGTTTTAAGTTACTGTATTAATCCATTGACGAAGAAGCCTGATGATACCAAAATTCGTCCTTTTGAAATCATCCTACCAATTTTGCTGATAGGGGCCCTGGCGCTTTGTTTCATATACGCATTGCGTTTCTAGATAAGCTTTGGGTGTATTCTTTCTTTTTTCCGCAGGCTGAGATATTGTTTAGAAATAAAAAAAAAATTCCGCGCCGCGAAAACTCAAGACAATTAACGGCCAAAACCGTAACAACTGGACGCTTGACAGAGCAATTTGATTTTAAAGAGCGTCTCAAAGACTTGGTAGGTTACAAGACGTTGCGATTGTGATACAAGCAGCATTTATTTTTAGACTGGTTTTTCCAAAAATTTTTCAAGGACACGGCGTGTAAAGGTTTCTCGTTAAGCTTGCAATTATTATAAAACGTTTTAAAAATTCAAGGATCCTAACAGAATTTAAACGAATATAAACAAGGCAGGCGGTAAAAAAAAAAACTCGCATCAACGGCAAAACTAACCGATCCAAACGCGATTTTAAGCGATGATTTCGATCGCCAATCGGCATATTTTGACAACACTGTCTATCACCATGTAATAATACATATACATGTATAGGGTAAACAAAGATTTACAGTGAATAGAAAACACAAAAAACACACATAGTTTCATAAATAGTAGCTTTTGTCTAAGAAAATTACATTTTGTTGTGACCCCCACAAATTCCAAAATGACCCCCATTATTTTCGACTAGGGGGTCACAATGACCCCCCTACTTTTGTTGCTAAGGGAAAACCCTGGTAGATGCCGAAATACCGGAATGTTACAAAATGTTGATGCTTCTACAGTGAAATGTTACCGGATGTAACTTAAATTACCTATAAATGTAGCTTAAGCAGCAAAATAATTCAGGCCAAAAGGAAATGTAACAAAATGTGGGGCCAAAATACAGGAATATTACAAAATGATACAAAATGTTATGAAAGGTAGATGCCTATTTCACGGAATGTTACAGAATGTGGAAGCGGCAACAACGGAATATTACGGAATGTAATTTTTCAAAGCTAAATACCTGAGTGTAGTTGAATGAAATATAACTGTAAACTAAATAACACAAAAATCAAGGGCCCGAAATGTCAATTATGATAAATGTACAAGAGAATAGTCAGCGTTCAGGGAGGAAATGTAACTGCAGACACAAACTCGTTCTTAAATTTGAACTTATACCATTTTTAATGGGGAGAAAATGTTCTATAATATATGAGCCATGCTTTGGCAAAAAGAGGCTTAATGCATCTTCGTGATGCATGATACCAAGCAAGCGATCACAAAATTATTGATCCAAATTAGCCCCATTTTTCAACAACTGACATAATCGTGTGGTACAGCAGTCCTTGGTCATACCGAAAATTGACCACTACGGAAAAGATTCAGCCTAAGTCAGCCAGCGGAATGCGCAGGCTTACCTGGGCCGATACTTTTCGCACATGCATTAAGCGCCCTTTTCACAGAACATGGATTAAATGCGCATGCAGTGACTTAACACCGGAACGTAGCAAAATGTACCCAAATCTGGATTTTAAACACAGAACTATATAACGAAATATGAAGTTATCACCATCAATATTTTTAGTTTTTATATAAAATGGATACTTAGATGTGAAAGCTTCAACGAAGAAATATAAATTAATTTCAAAAGCTTACATGTTGTAACGGAATGTTACAAAGGAAGAAACGAAATCAATGGAATAACACACATCAGGTTCAAAACGGGTGTTTTTGGAACACAAAAGTAGCTTGATTGAATTGAGTTTGTTTATCATTGCCAATATGGGCGATGCCCACTGAAGGCTAATAGATATGTTACAGAGAATAGTGCCAGATACAGGACGAAACCCATCCTAAGTTATGCCTGGTCCTTAAACGTGCTCGGTGTATAGCATCGTCACATGGGACCTCGCTTTAATGTTGCATCCAAAAGACTATTTGTAATTTTCGACGGCCAGCCATGGGAATGGAACCCACACCCTCAAGTGACCCAAAACTTGACGGTCCGACGAATCACCGAAATACCACCGAAACACCGAAATACCCCATTTTCTTTTTTTTTTCTATAATTAGTTAAAATTACTAATATAAGTACGAAAGATTTGTCTTTCTTGTGTTTTTAACACAACTTATGTTTATATTGATGAAAGGTGGTTAGTTTAAAAAAAAATGACAAAATAACAACATACCATTGATGTCCACTGTAATGAATGTTCACCGAAATACCATTTGTCCACCGAAATACCTGCACGACGTAGTAAAATATGTCGATTCAGGGACTTTACGTTCTTACTACAGTAGCTGTTTTACAAAGTTGATGTGTCTGATTTACATCCATAAACATGCTCGGAAAAAATCTTTTTCTTTCTTGATATTTGAATAATGAAATTAAAAGTTTACGTATCTAGAAAACTGGGCGCCATTTTGAATCGGGTAAACATGTTACCCAGCGTTAAATTTGTAGACTTGTCTATATTCGACATCTGCAGACGATAAATCAAAAATCGATATAGATCTACATAAAATATATGTATATGTAACTGCAGTTCACTCTATAGGTCAGTAAACATAGTGGAAAAAGCAGAAAATGTTGGTCAAAGGCGACACGCACGTTACGATGGATACATCACGCAATGCATAATTTAAGTACTTCGTTCGCAAATGGAATGCACTTGCATTCTCTGTGGAGTATATTTGTGTTTATAATTTAAAGAAATAATATATGGGTGACAATACCATACTGATAACTCCCAAGTCTTTATTTTGTGTAATAAAGATCAGGTATTTCGGTGTGTCAGGACTACACACGCGAGTATTTCGGTGATTGTTCTCCACGTGAATCAATGATCAATGTATATTAACAACATTTTCCTTCAACATTAATCTTCTCAGTAGTGATCATTACTTTAATTATTCGTGTTTTCTGTGAAAAAGAGACAAATCTTGTGGAGGTAGAATCCCTAAATTAACAAATTTTTACAATATCGAGCATCTATTTCGGTGGACATAAATACGGCTATCCCGATGCACATTGTTTACGGTGGACCTCAATGATATGCTGTTATTTTGTCATTATGATTTAAACTAACAGCCCTTCATCTCTAAAAACGTTATTTGGGTCAATACAAAAAAAAAGACAAATCTGTTGTACTTCAATAGTAATCAGAACACAGCAATAAAAAATTAGGGGTATTTTGGTGTTTCGGTGATATTTCGGTATTTCGGTGATTCATCGGACCCAAACTTGACGGTTACGAGTCCTACGTGTTACCACCTGAGCTATGCGGGCTAGCCAACAAAAAAAACTAGTCAGAATTGTTTCCATATATAGTGACTATCGGTGTTTCATTACATGTTCCATGGATCAGAATTATTTCTTTATATTCCTTTTGTTTCTTTTGAAAAGGGGATTGTAACACGGTCACAATCCGATCCTAGTAGACGTATTTCAGGCCCCGGACAGAGATCGAATGGTGCTCGGCTGATTTCCTTTAATCATTTGTAAATGAATCTCCCATCCGAACCCCCTCTACCCACGGCTGCAAAAACAGGTGCAGTCGCCAAGAAGTTTTAGCAGTACCTAAATCTTCGAGGTATGCTGTCCTATGACCAAATTTTCAGCTGCTACGGCTCAATTTCGGAACATTTGGTTATACGATTCTGCAGTTTCTAAAGGCTTTACATTTCATTGCAAACTCAAGGACTGATTGATTGATTGGTTGGTTGATTGATCGAGCGAGCGATCAACCGACCGATTGATTGATTAATTGATATTTGCGCAGCTTTCAACAATATTTATGTTATCTCACTGCGACAGCTCGCGTACTCATGTTTGTCCTGTGTTTCACTAGTTCTAGACTTAGGCACTGAAGTGTCTTGCCCACGGGCATTCCCACTAAACTCTGTTGCTTTCAAGTTAGGCTCAAACCCAGAGCCTCAAGGTTACGGGTCTTACACTTAACCACTGAGCCTTGAAGGACTATTGCAAACTCCAGGAAGCTATATACGTTTACACATAAGCACCAGATGTTCCACCTTTTGCAGTAGAGTGATCCTATATGCGTCCTCCAACATCCTCTGGCCACCCCCTCTCCAAAAAGAACATTTTTTTTTCTTATGTATGGATTAAGAATTACATTTCGGTAAGGCTATAGTACTCGTTAAAGTAACAATAAAGGCCAAAATTTTATATTGTTTAAATGCAATTGAATTTATATCATACCATTTAAAAGTATAGAAATTATTTTGAAGATAAAAATCTATCATTGTACGGTCTGTCCAAGCCCTAGTCGCTGACAGAGAAATTAATTTCAAAACTAAGTTAAAACCTGTCAGTTAGCTTTGTCTTTTGTTTACTTTTTAAATGATTTTAAAATTCTTTTTTTTGTCTGCCGGTGACTAACACATGGCACGACCACATACCAGACTGTCATCTCCACAATATTTTCCATGCTTTTAAATGGTATGATTTAAATCTAAGTGTATTATGACACCTACTTTGTTATTTTGGCTTTTACTGTGCCTTTAATAGTACGTAAATAGTGTATTGCCACATTCTGTTGTTTAGGCTCTGAAATTACACTTTCTTACATTTGGGTGATGCATTTTCCACACTTTGGAACAAATTATTTACATCACAACGTTTAGGCTGTAAAGGGCTATGAAAACTCCTGCACTCTCGTATGTCCAACTTTGCAATTGTTTCAAAGAAGCATAATATGAACAATGGTCCCCCTCCTAACTCTTAGTATATTTTTCTATTTTTGTTATCAAAATTTACATTGCAGGCCTGTTTTGTTGGTGTGTTGGGGAGTTTTGTGAGCGTGTTTGATTTACATTTATTCTTCTGTAAGCTGCATTCCGGTATTTAGGCTTTTCAAATTAAAGTGCTATACGACCTGCAACTCGCGAAAAGGGACAGTCGGACAATTGCGTAAAGTGTTGTCTCAGATCAGCCTTATAGCATCTACATTTTGTAACATTCAGGTCTTTAGACTTCCACATTTTGTAACATTTCACACTGTAAAGTTCCAGTACTAAGGCTTCACGTTTTATTACATTCCGGTGATGATCTTGTCCTTACATTCCGGTAGGCAAGCTCTGGAATTGTTTGATGGATGGATGGATGGATGGACTGATCAACTGACTGACTGACTGATTGACTGACAGATTGATTGATTGATTGACTAATTGATTGATCAATATTTTGCAGCTGTCAACATTTACAAGAAATTGTAACATCAGTGTTTAGGCTCTAGAAAGCAATGAAATCTCTAACACCCTCATCAATTTTATACATAATATACGAATGCAATCAAAGAATTGGTGAAAATTTACTTTTTGGGTCAGTTTTGTGAGCATGCTTGCGTGCGTATATGAGTGTATATGTGTGTGAATATTATCCGCATTTATCCTTCAGTTAGCTAAATTCCGGTATTTAGGCTTTTAGAATTACATTCCGTAACATTTCGTTGTTACCTCGTCCATATTTTGTCACATTCCGTGAATTAGGCATCTACATTCCGTAACATTTTGTAACATTACGGTATTTAGGTACTACATTTTGTTACAATCCGGTAATTAGTATACCCGATTAAGAACAGTTTTGAAAATGTTGTTTAAAAATGGGAAAATGTTGGTAACAAGTATTTTGTCAATTTTTTGTAACACTTTCTATCCTTTGAAAGAGAAAGCCCATCACCTAATTGAACCACAGATATTTATTATCAATTACTGTGTACTAATTCCTTCAATGTGGGCAAATCTAGAAGGGTGACAGATGTTTCGGTAACAGACGAATTCAGTAACATAGACTTACTGAGTAGATCGATTGGATGTTTCGCTAACAAAGCAATTATATAGTGTTGTACCGTGATGTTCTTTACAGCCACTCAGCCTCAGGGCTGAAAAATAGTGATAATAGCAGCTGGATCCTGGACCTTTTGGCCATAATAACAGGAGGGTCCAAGGTATACTGTGGCAGATCCATGCTTTTTTTTTTTTTCAGTCATTGTACAGTAGGGTCAATCCGGGTAACTACGGACAGAGGTATAATTACAGACATGCGCTACATTTCGGAAAATCCTCGAGTGTATTTTAACTTCAATTTCCTTGGTACAATCTATTTTAAGCTCTCCCGTCTTATTTCTGTGTCAGTGTGCTATTTTCGATGACGATTAAGTTTCCGTGATGATGCAAGCATATTTAACGCCATGTGATTTGCCCTTTCTCAACTGTGCTTGACTTTAAAGATTTGTGCTACAACTCTGACAGGTACTTGAACGCTTTCACGAATTACAGAAATTTTACGCTAAGCCGAAATGATATTAAAAACTAAGAAAAATGATTGAAGAAAGTTAATAAATCATCAAAATAGTGGTAAAATACACATTAACCGAGATAAAGAAGAAAACTGCAAGTGTCAGTATTAAACCAGTCGTTTGAACACATGGTAAAATTACGGACACTAACAAAAAATATTTCTTGTGTGCTAAAGAATTCATGTTTATCAAATGATATTTGAAAAGGAGGATATCTATAGGGCATATTGTTAGCTTGAATCGGACATGATCTAGAGTTGGGTGACTTGGATAATAAAGTAGAATTAGATGCTATTCCGAAAATAAACACATTTTAGAGCACTACCGATATTTAGCTTAAAGGAACAATCTTTCATCGTTCACTGCATTTTGTAAGTATTACCATGTCATTGTGCAGTTTGTGTTAGATCTATTACTATCATTGTCCGTTTAGGTCACACCCAATCCATTGTTATATTAGGTTATGGCAGAAATATTCTTTTGAAAACATTGTAGCGAGCTATTCCGTATTTTTCCAAGTTAAAGTAAGGTGTCCGTAATTTTCCAGTCTGTGTCCGTACTTCACCCCTTATGTCCGTATTTACCCAGATTTGAATAAGTAACTTCAACTGTATTTTTCGCAATATCTTATGCAGAGTAAACTATATAGTATAGCAAAAATATCAAAGACGAAAGTCGTGAAATATTAACACATGGGGTTTAGGGGTCATGGCTTTCAACTTGGAAGAGTAGTTGACTAACGAAGTGAGCTGTGTAAAAATCGTCCGTATTTACCCAGATTGACCCTACAGAGTAGTGGTATCTCAGAAGATGACAAATAAAAACCTTACCATTTCAATTCTTTTACTCTGGTGGTTTCAGTTGAGCAAAGATGTTCAATCAATTAAACAATCAGCATAATTAGGTAGACCAACATGAAATTTGCAAATTGGAATATTTTTGATTGCGTTAGTCTTTTTATGGAGCAACTCAGTTGAACAGTTGCATCGTGGAATGAAACCCACGACCAACTTTCATTTCAATATTGTTGGAAGGTCCCAACCCGCTGTTTCTCCTCATAGTTTCTGCTCTCCTCCAATTATGAAAGCTCTTTTTATTTTCTTACAGAGTTTTCTGTTTGATATTTGATGAAAACCCAAGTTTGAAAAAACTTTTTGTCGTAAACTTTTAGCAGAAGACAAAGAATATATCACTCGTAGATTTTACCTTGCTTCACCACATATATCCGTTTATTGAAGGTAGACAAATTTTCTTACGGAGTTTTCTGTTTGATATTTGATGAAAACCCAAGTTTGAAAAAACTTTTTGTCGTAAACTTTTAGCAGAAGACAAAGAATATATCACTCGTAGATTTTAGCTGGCTTCACCACATGTATCCGTTTATTGAAGGTAGACAAATTGGGAACCGGGGAAATGTTGACATTATAATGACTTAAAATTTTCAAAGTAGTTCACTTTTACAAGAAGATTTTCCTAAACAAGCAGACCTCAATTATCATTAGAATGATTATTCTGAATTTAAGTAATTCTGAATTCATCTTCGCGCATTGGACTCTTTACTTTGAAGACTGAACAAGTTCGACCTCAATTTTGACAGGTCCGTCGGACCCTCACCTTGTTTTTTTTCCACAGGTCCAATCTCCATTTCAGTAGGTTCCGGACCTCAGACCAGCGCTATTTTTCAGCCCTGCCACTACGTGGCTTTCTTTTCTTCAAACCTTTAATTTTGCACTTTCCACCCTTTTTCCCTTGACAGATAATCAATCCACACATTTTTTTTTTTTTTTTTTTCAGTACTTGGCTATCCACACTTTTTTCCTATTATTTTTCCATTTCCAACCATATTTCAAGTGATGAATATATACCCATGCCTTAATCTTGTACCCGTTGAATTTTCAGTATTCCAAACATCTAGGTTTATAAAATGGACATCGGACGCTCTCAGGGTTAAAATCATAGTAAATTAAGCTGAGATAAACATCATTGACTCATTCTCACAAAACATGACCATCGGGCATATAAAAATCCGGAATTTTTTTTTTATATCGAATTTTACTGCTTTGCTTCATTTTGCCAGGTAGTTCCATGTTAAAAGCTACCGAATTTTGAATTTCACCAGCCTTGAACTTATTTTTAGGAATTTTAGTCTATGTTTGTGTGTATACATGCCTTATCAACTCTGCATGATTTTAAGAACTACCGTTGCGCAGAATAGATGACGCTTTCCAAGCTTAATTAGCTTTGGACAATTTTGAAAGTTTTTGTCGTAATTTTGATAAAATTTCACGTGGACTGGTATATAACATGTATAATTTTTGTTACCAAGAAAAGTATGCACTATGCTGGGCTTGAAAAATATATTTCTATGAAAATGATGTAGTATATGCTTGTAAACTATCTATTCTTTTTCATAAAATATGTCAAAGGTGAAATAATTTTAAAGAATCATATGCTTTCATACAGTAAACATGTTTACTCATTATAGCCAAAATTTTTTCATCCTCGATTGAATACTTAAAATAATATTAGAACTTTTCCCACTGTCCCGTTTATTACTAGTGATTGTCCCGTCTATTAGAGTGTCTATAAAAACCTAAATGAATGCTAATTCAATGCAATTTACCTGAATTTATGAGGAAATCTAACTGAGTTAACAACCAAAAACCATTTTGACATACAGCTATGAAGAGTGAACAAGGATCATATTTGTTGACTTTAATCCTTTGTCCCGTTTATTACACTTAGAGTGTTAACGTTATGAACATTTGTAAAAATCTTTTAATCAGTAACTTTTCATAACTTATCTGAAACTGTGAAATTTCGACTCAGTTCCATTTTTTGTTCAAATACGATCATCACTGGATCCACTGACATCATTTTTCTGCATCTCTATATCATTTCACAGCTTCACCTTTTTCCACTGCTAAAATATCATGTTTTCACCACTGTCAGACACCTTATAGTAAATCTTTGAAGTGTTATCTTTATACATTTTGATTATTATTGACGAAGGAATATTGATCCTAGAGTATATGGAATATGTTGTTAATAAAAAAGAAATACACCACTTAAATTCACCATAGACACTCCCCCTGCCCACCACTTAAATTCACCGTAGACACTCCTCCTGCCCCCGCAAACATCGACAAAGGTCTGATTTATGACAATCATTTCTAAGAACTGAAGAAAAAAAAAAATTGAATAATTACATGCTTGGTATCAATTTAAATGAGCCATGTTTGGCAAAGGGGGTTTTATGCATCTCCGCAATGTGTTAAATCAATTAAGTCATGATATTGTATAATGTTCATATCCATCAAATCCATTTTGTCAAATCATGAGGTAGAGTGATACTTGACTGTAGAAAGTTTGTAAAAAAGCAAATTGTTTCCACACTGGTCAGCCTGTGACAACTGCGCAGACTAACATGGGTCGATACTTTTAGTAAATGCATCAAACCCCTTTTCACAGAGCATGGCTAAAATATAAATTACAACAGAATAATATGCAATATGCAGTCAACAAGACCCTTTTAGAAAGACACCATAGTTTCCGAAACGTAACCTTAGAATCAGGATAATTACGCCATAACCGTACAAAACATTCACTGAAATCAAAGGGATTTTAACAACTGAAATTCAACCGAAGATAAATAATGTTGAATTACATGATTTCGCTATCATGATTTTGACATGATTGATGTCAAGGGCTCGTTGATTACGACTCGTTGATTACTTTTTACAAGTGTGAATCAGCTTTTTCACTATATTTTGAAAAGGTCGAGTGTATTGGCCAACAGAATCACTTTGCACATATCCCGCATGTCAGTTCTAGTCTCGAATATGCATTCATTTATATTTCATAGTTAGATGCACTAATTTCATTCGGAATCTTTAACAGGACTCGTTGATTACTACATAATTATTACGGTTCAACTAAAGTGACTTCTTCGTCTTTTTCCCATCTTACAAGGTGCAGTGTGTTTAAAAAATGGTAATAGTGTTAAATACAAGTCTTTAAGGGAGCTATCTGTTATATCAAATGGAACAAAATTGGATTCTTCTACCGAATCTGGGGGACTTATTTAGATTGTCCCGTTGATTACAGAGAATTGGCGTCACAACTGAGTCTCAGTATCATTTTGGCGTTCCTCATATTATGTCAGATTTTTTGTTAAATGTAGCAAGGCTTCCATCGAAATTTTGCATAAAAGTGTTGTTTACCACGAAATACTTGTTTTAATTGGGAGCATTTGTCTACATCAATAATGATTAATTCTTGGCAACATGGCGATTTCAGTGACCAAGCTACAAATAATGTGCATGGGTGTTGATTGGACAGCATCGGGAAGGGCAAAATACTTCTGAATTTTGTCTTTGCATGTAGTAGTTGGTAATTTCGCTTACCATAATCCCCTGGTGGTCACGAATCTTTTTTATTTTTCATTAAAAGTATAGTGACATTGAATGGTCATGTTTTTTGAGAATGAGTCTATTGTTTCAAAAATTCTGATTGTATGTCGTTCGACCGTGATGAAGGTTTTACGAAATGACTGCTTTATTTGGGTTTAGGTATAAAAAGAAAACGTTGTGCAACATCCATGAAAACCGTGAAAAAAAAAAAAGCTGCTAGAGCAAGTTCGGGTAATTCAGACACTTTACGAAGCTTAATTTACATTTATAAAATCAGACCTGCGGAACAGTGTAGAGTCAAGATATGACTGCAGACCACGATCCATAAGACCTGAAAAATATGTAAAAGGCAGTCATTTTCGATGAGTCAAACTTAAGCCTGTCTCACACAGAACACGGTTGGGCACACGGTTCCAATACGGTATACTCGGTTATACACGGGTTGACTGGTACGAGTATTGAGCTCCAACCGTGCCTGGGGATGAGTTGGTACGATTTAGACTCGAATGTAGCACGAGTATGTACGAACAAAGCACGGATATACTCGGTCAAGCAAGGTTTGTCACGGTTTGAACACGATTTGCAAACGATTTTCATATGATTGTTGTACGGTTCCAAGTACGGTCTAGTACGGTCTGTTACGGCCTAGTACGATTAAACACGACTTTTACTCGATTAACTGGACATTTACAGGGTTTACATACGGTCCCACCGACTTTTGTTCGAGTTATGCTCGAATTATCACACATTCGTGTATGTTCTGATATAAATTGACTCGTTTTGATGGCTTGGCTTCATAAATTTTCGAACTTTCAACAGAGAAGTTATAAAAATGGCAGATGACAGAATAAGGGAATTAGAAATCATGATAAGACTGATAGACATTGAGATTATGTAAAATGTACCTTTTTTTCGTGGGTGCGGCAGTTCCTGGAGGGCCCATGGAGCTGGCATCCGAGAATGAATCTCTGGGTATCTCGTCAGGTAGTGCCAGCGGGTCCTCCAGCTCATCAGGGTCGACAGGGTCAACAGGTTGAAGTAGTCGGAGGGCCTTGGTGGCCCTTTTTGTATTCTCGCTGGGAGAATCTTCCATGGTGGGGATTCTTTTGGGGAACTTCTTCTTCTTTGGAGGCATTATGTAGCAAGTACTCTGTTGTTTCAAGGTGGCAGCAGGTGGTTCTGTTTTCTGTTGTGTTCGAGTGCTGTATGATCATACACGAGCTTTGTACAGACGTAGAGACCGTGTCTGGTCGTACTTGACCATGTATAATTCGTACTTGAACCGTATTGGTCGTATGGCGATCGTATGAAACCGTATTGGTCGTATGGCGATCGTATAAAACCGTGTGTACACTCGTGTGAATCGTACGGTGATCGTGTGACATTCGAGTGTTAATCCGGGTGTTGGATGTAGGACTTGGGAACGGTTTCACACGATTCCATACGATTTATATACGATACTGACACGGTTGAGCTGACTCGTGGAGTGGACTTCATGTGCGGTTGTATATACGGTCTCGTACGGTCTCACACGGTCTCTCACGGTCTTGTACGATCGCTAATACGATCATACACGGACATGGCACCCGTGCCAGTTTTTTAAAAGTTTTAAAAATCATACACGGCTTTCACGGATACACTCGAATGGCCCGAGTGTAACTCGGATAAGGCCACGGTTGGTTCGGTTGTATGTACGGTTTACACGGGTGGCCAACCGTATAAGCCGTGTGTTCTGTGTGAGACAGGCTTTACTGTCAAAGAATAAAATAAATTGGCTGCTTTTTGTATGTTTTGAAAAATTTCAACTAGCCTCTATAACGGCTGGCGTTGATTCGGAATCAGAAAGCACGTTGAGTGAATTCTGATCTCGATTCTCACCAGCCGCGAGCTGTTGTTGCATAACTTTTTTTACACTTTGTCATGTTTTGTTGCAACGTGTGATTTATTTTTTCTTCTGTCTACATGACGGACATATCAATGAAAAATGACATTCAGTTAAAGTTTCATTTAAATTACATGTAACCTATATTCTTGGTGTATACCATTGTATATCTACAGACTTTAACCCTTAGTGCTAAACGCCTGTCACTGACCCTTTGTGGACAATGTAGATCAAGATCAGACTGCACAGAATGTGCAGTCTGCTCTTGAATCTACACTTTTCCTTGTGGAGAAGTCATTCCTCAAAAAATACCTTTGAAACAGAAACAGAGCTTGTAATGTCGGTTTGAATCTTTCATTTCACTTATTAAGCAGGATAAGGGTTAACTTGTGCTCTCAAATGGGGGCAATTAATCCTTAGGCTGCTAAGCGTGAGTTTCTGACCTTTTGCAGGCAGTGTAAATGAAGATTAGACTGCACAAAACATGCGGTCTGATATTGAATCTACACTGACTGATAAGGAAATATCTTATCCCAAAAATACTTTTGAAATATCAATATTTGGGATTTTACTTTTAGTTTACAAATTACTCATCACTTTCTCAGTGGGATAAGGGGGTAAACTCGATTTAAATAATGGTAAGCCAAGCTTTTCCATTGAAACCATGATGATGGTTGATTGTCTACGTGACTTCAACAAACAACAAAAATTTGGACTCGATCACAACAACGGCTTGTGCGTGTGCTACTTGAAAGCATTTGCAGACAACAAATTCAGTGTGATTCAATGTGATGGAGCTTTTCTTCGATATGGTTGAAAACATTGTGTGAAAAGGAAAATGGTGGTTGTTTTTAGGATTTTTTCAAAAGGCTTGTACATGAGGTTCATTACAACTTGGGATTAAGTGGTAATGGGTTAGAAAGATTAAGTTTGCAGTAGATGAAAGATCGGACAGTATGGTTCGTGTGGTCAGATATTGATTTTTGTAGTTTTATTTCAGTAGAGGGGAAAAAAGTAAAATTTATACAAAATAATTTGACTATCCTGTGTCACATGTTCGATACTGCCATCTTTTACATGTATTGCACGAAACCTGTTGTCTCCTCCTGACCACACCCCCACATTTAACACAATTATCTGCCATTCCAGAACAATAAAACAATGAACCACTTCCTTTAAAAACTCCCGTTTATTTATAATCTTCAATTATATACTAACACAAAATGACTTAACAAATTCTTGTCACTTCATATTTAAGTAGCCTACTTATTTCCAACTGCACATACAATTTCATCTGCTCTAAATACTTCTTTGGATACCCCTATCCATATAACTCTTTAAATCAGTGTTCCCACTGAAATTTTTATTACGGGGTTTTGTATCCCCTGCAATTGAAAAATAGGGGTATAAGAAAAAAAATGGGGGTACAAATTTAGAAAAACTATCGTGTAGATCTATGCCTACAGCTCTAAATCATTTTCTTAAATGCCCCTTTCTCTTTCAGGTGAAGAAAAATCATGTAGATCTACTAAGTGAATGTACATTTTTACATGTAACTTAAAGTAAAAGAATGGTTTGGCAACGTCTTAACTAGTAGTCTTTATGCTCATCTTTTCACATGCCTTTTCATGCTTTGTACAACAGAGTCAATGCCGAAGTCTGGCTGATGACTACTGTACTCAATATGAATTCTGTTTTCTACATTTTAAATGGTTCTACGACTAGCATACCTTGCTTGCTTACGGACACCCGAATTCTGAAATCCAAAAGCTTCCAAAGTACAACATCCCTGAGCCATGACCCAATATTAGTTTACAGACGAGTCACGAAAGGCATTGACGTCAACAAAACGCTTTTTCATAGACTGTGTTAAAGAAAGGTACGGTGGCACAAAAGTGACATGGAAGATATATTTTATACTACGTGCGCACGCAGTAGCTAATATGTGTGCACGTAATAAGTAATACGTGTGCACGCAGTAGTATTACGTGCGCACGCAGTAGCTAATACATGCACATGTAATAACTAATACGTGCGCACGTAATAGCTACTGCGTGCGCACGCAGTAGCTAATACGTGCGCACGTATTACATATTACGTGCGCACGTAATAATCCACCAATCAGAATCATGAACGGAAGCCATTGTTTCAAGATGGAAGTGGAAGATAGACATTATTACGTGCACACGTAATAGTTATTACGTGCGCACGTATTAGTTAATATGTGCGCACGTATTAGCTACTGCGTGCGCACATACTAGCTACTGCGTGCGCACGTAATAACTATTACGTGCGCACGTATTAGCTAATACCAAGGTTCAAATTTAACGGTCGCAAACTCGCAAAATGCGAGCTGAAATGAAAAAATGCGAGTGCCAAATTCTAGCAGTCGAAATAATTTGCGAGTGCGCCGGAAAATGGGCAAACCTACCCCTTAAAAATCTGAATTAATCCATAAATGTAGTCGTTTTTCGTGTACACTGAATTGTAGTATGCGGTGTAGAACTATCCTTTGAGAGTATCACCGACCACGTGACCGGTATTCATAGAGACGCTTGTTGCGATATTGTAAACACATGTATCCGATATTTAAAGCGCGTAGACGATTCCGACATCATTTATACGTCTACATTGCCTCGCAGAGGGTATGGAGCGGAAAATATCCAGTTTTTTCGGCAAAAGGCCGGATTCCGTGACATCGCCGGAATATTTATTTAATATAAATTAATGATCAAACAGTTTGTCCAAACAAAGGATATTTCTTTGCCATGCCGAATGTGTAGAGTCTGAGCTATAATATTGTATGAGCAAACAGACGAGACCCACTCAATATTTAGACTCTCCCAAATTGAAAGCGTCTGCAGACGACAATTTCAAAATTGGTACAAAGGAAACTTAATTCTCTAATAATGTAGAAAACATTGTGGGAAATGGAGAAATTGCTCATTATGAGCAATTTCTCCTTTTGCCACAATGTTTTCATAAGTTTCCCATTTCAGAGTCGTTAAAACACTGGACTGAGTGGCAATGGGTTAAAATATTGCTAGTACAAAATAGATTTTGGCTAGTAGAAAAAATGGTCACTAGCAAATTTTTGCTAGTTGAAAAAAAAGTTAAATTTGACCCCTGAATACGTGCGCACGCAATAATATTACGTGCGCACGTATTAGTTATTACGTGCGCACGTATTAGCTACTGCGTGCGCACGTATTACTTATTACGTGCGCACGTATTAGCTACTTTCGCGTATAGGTTTGTAATTTTGTACGATTTTTATTTCATTCCTACATGTTTCACGCATGATTTTGCGTGATCGGGAACTCTGTTAAATACTCAAATTAATTAACAGTACTTTTTATCTGTTTTTAATTAGTATACAGATTAAGGCAAACAATCAGTTAGTGGGTATAATATTTGCAAAAAACAATTTTCAAATTAAAACAAATCAAAGAAACAATTAATTCCACTAACCAACAGTTTGTTTCATAGTTAGCATTTGTTCAAGCAACATGAAAGAACATAAGAGTACATAACGAGGTTTTCAGTGATGATTATGTGGGAAAGCAGCCAGTGGCTTGGAAAGAAAATTGTGCGCAGTACTGGTAAAAGAGAATCCAGGAAAGCATGGATAGGTGCACTGGCCGCTGCGATATAACTGAAATAATGTTGAAAATGGCGTTAAACACCATACAATCAATCAATCATTCAACATAACGAAGTTCTATTATTACTAACAAATAACACATTTCTATCATCATCTTCATTTACCAACATCCGCAAATACTATTCCACTGATGTATCAATCAAGATGAATGTCCATCTGCAATGGTAGAACAAAATAAGTAAACATAAACATCGACAAAGAGGTAATTTTCACTATATACTGCAAAAAAAATTTAATATTGAAATATTTTACAACATACTGTGCAAAACATTACATGTTTTTTTTTTTCTTAATATTTGGGTAGGGGAAATGAAGGGGTGTCGAAACGACCATTTTTTGCAAATTTTTTGGGGGGGTGTCGAAATGACCAAAATACGGGTCGAAATGACCAAAAAGTGTCGAAATGACCAGGTGTCGAAATGACCTGGTGTCAAAAGGACTGGATACCAAACAAAGCCATGCATTAGATACAAAGAACGTTATGGTACATAAACACTATATATCTGCTTTGTTACTGAAACATCCAATCAATTTACTCTATAAGTCTATGTTACGGAACTCGTCTGTTACCGAAACATCTGTAAATCATCTAGAACCATCTTGTGTTGTAAAGAGTAAATTCTGTACCGATTGACAAAATTTTAGACCAGTCAAAATTGATAGTATTTGCAGACTTCAAATTAGATGGGTTGCAAATAATGCAATTTTAGATGTAAAGGGTAGAAAAAAGCCATTTTCAGAAGAGCCTTTAAAATTCGGGACTGGATGATAAAGAGTTAATTTTCTTTTTTCTGTTTTTTATTGACAGAGAAAAAGTGTCAAAAAAGAGAGAAGGATATCTAGAATGGACAGATTACTTCATGGCTATTGCCTTCCTGTCTGCACAGAGAAGTAAAGATCCTCGGACACAGGTAGATCTTCATCCTTTGCTGTATTTCAGAGGTGCAGAACTTTTTTTGTTAGGAAAACCTTTATCATTGGTATTCATACGCTTTACCCTCTGGAGGAAATTTCTGCATAAAACACATTATGGAATTAAAATTCATGCAACAAATATTGGTTACACGCTAGACCTCACGGAAGAAAAATCAGGGACGAAAAAGACCGTTTTTTTATTTTCCTCATTGATTGTCCGACTTTCTTTATATCGTCTAATGTAAACAAAGTGTTGTCATATTTGCAAGGCACACACAGGGTTCCCACTGCTTTTTCAGACAAGGGGTTTTTGTCACGTTCTAGATTAGCAAATTTGAAAAACTTGGGGTTTTCTGAAAAAGTTGGGGGTTTCATTAATGTACTAATAAATGATTAATTACCTATAAAAAAATGTAAACTATGGTCATCATTTATTTAATTTGTAAAAATTCACTTTTTTAATTTCATTATTTAACATGACAAAGCAGTTTGAAGTGACTCTGATCGGATGAAGTCGAACCAATATTTGTTAAGTGTCATGGGTATTCGTGTTTTCCACGATCTACTTTTCATCATCTTGATTTTTAGCTCCACTGGCTGAAGGCCAGCGGGCTTATGTCATGGCCCGGTGTCCGTCGTGTGTCAGTCCATGCGTGAGTGCATCCGTCCATCCATGCGTGCGTGCGTTAACTTTTTTTTCAAACTTCTTCTTCTCTGAAAGTACCCATCCAAATTTGATGAAACTTCACAGAAATGATTCTGCCATGGTCCTCTTTAGAATTTTTTGAAAGAATTTGATTCCTTCAAAAACTCTGGTTGCCATGGCAACAAAACTGAAAAATATTGAACATCTTTGATTTATTTTGATGCTAACAGTTATGTTCACATGAATGGAATGTTTAATTTAAAGTAAGGTTTCTATCACTCAAATTTTTTCAGAACTTTACCTTTCATGCTTGTATTCATTGACATTATCTTTGCATTTAAAAAAAATATGACTGTTTTTGTTTGGCGGGCGGGGTGGAGGTTATGTTTGCAAAGTAAGTTTATTACCATACAGACTTTTTATGCTGTATGTCTCTCTCAATGCCAATTAAGCGCATGATACGTTAATTTTACTCTTTAAGAAATGACAATTTTTAGCTCCACTGGCTGAAGGCCAGCGAGCTATTGTCATGGCGTTGTGTCCGTCGTGCGTCCGTCCGTCCGTCCGTGCGTGCGTCCGTAAACTTTTTCTTTAAAAAACTTCTCCTCAGAAACTATTGACTGGATTTTTACCAAATTTCACAGGAATGTTCCTTTGGTGGTCCTCTTTCAAATTCCTTCAAATAATTGTGTTCCATGAAGAATTCTGGTTGCCATGGCAACCAAAGTAAAAAACCTTTAAAAATCTTCTCCTCCCAAACCGCTATTCGGATAGCATTATTATTTTGCAGGAATGTTCCTTAGATACAGGTTTACAGAATTCCTTAAAAAAAAAGATCTGTCAAAAAACATGGCTTTTATGGGAGACTCATTTTCCTTTTATGGTATAAAGTAAAATCTTTGAAAAATTTCTTCTCTAAAACTATTCATTGGATTTCATTGTTGTTTTGCAGGTAAGTTCCTATGGTGGTTGTCTACCAAATTGTTTCTTCAGTGAGCTAAAATGCAGGATTGAATGATAATTGTTAAAAACTTCCTTTCGCCATTATAGAAATATCAGGCCTGTGGAGCGATACAGGCGCTCAAGTGCCTCTAGTTTTTTTACTGTACCAAGTTTAAAGCCATTGCAAAAAGACAAATTGAATGTAGCTTAAATGACTATTTCTGTCTTTGATAGGTTAGGAAACGTTGTGGGAAAAGGAGAAAATATAGGCTGACAACATGTTGTCCTTTTCTCTCTGCTTTTGAAAGCCTTCTCTTTCAGGGTCATTAACACTTCGATTTGTGTGGTAAAGGGTTAAAAAGCAAGTGGAGCGATACAGGGCCATCATGGCCCTCTTGTTAACCAATCAGCACCAGACTTGGTCAAAATATATATGACCATGGGATCGTGGATGAGTTCGATTATGGGTCTAATCGGACCAGAACGACTGGAGTTTATTGGTCTTGAATTAGAAAAATTACTATATTTGACTTTGTTTACATTCTAGCATCTAC
This sequence comes from Hippopus hippopus, assembly GCA_946811185.2. NCBI lineage: Eukaryota > Metazoa > Mollusca > Bivalvia > Cardiida > Cardiidae > Hippopus > Hippopus hippopus. Next base: position 18,464,807 of record OX328100.1, on the reverse strand, counting down.
AATTTTTAACCCATCATTACCAAACTTGGTCAAAATATACATGACCATAAGATCTCGGATGAGTTTGATAGTGGGTTTAAGCGGACCAGAACGATTGGAGTTAATTGCCCTTGAATTAGAATATATATGACCATAAGCAGGGTTGTCAAAATGTTTTTGAATAACAGATCAAAACTGAAATCTAACAGATCAGGCTGGGGGTCAAGGGGGCCTAGGCTGCCCCCTTGTGGGTCCAGGGCAACGCCCTGGTAGGGGGACCAGGGGGGCAAAGCCCCCCGGCCGAAATTGGATTTCAGCAATTCTAAACACCTTGGAAGCCATCTCCTTGCATGCAAATCCCTTCATTCTTCTTTCTCAGTCTTTGCCAAAATACATTACATTTGCTCTTGGAGAAAATAATATTAAACTTTTTTTGATAAAATAGATCATTTGTAATATATTCTTAAGCTTTTTGCACTGGGAAAAAGTGGATTTTTAGAGAAAAATACTACCATTAGATATAAAATACAAGTGAAAGAATTTTTATAATTGAGTGTTTAAAAATTATCTGTTTATAGACTCTAATTCTGTTATTCACTTAATTTGCATTTCTGGTGTGTAGTGCCTTTCATCTTTGTTGTTATAAATGCATATTCTCATGCCTACATTGTATGTATAGAAAAGAATAAATCAGAATCACCCTTGAGTTTATAAAATATACATACAGTATACTTGGTCAAGCTTTATTGCCAGTGAGATATAAGTGGGTAAGAAATGTATCGGTGCGGTTATATGCCTTGAAACAAGTTGTATATTTGTGCAATTTATTCCTTTTTTTTTTGTGAAAAAACTAAGCAACCTTTAAATTTCTGACAACATATCAGAGTCATAACAATCCACTGTAAAGCCAAAATTCTGCAAATTCATCGGCTTTCCAGGGTTCGACACAATTTTTTTTCTTAGGGATCCAGCAGGAATCCCTAACTTTATTATCTGGGTGCCCTCCTGATTATCAGGGATCCCTCCGAAGTTACAAAACAGTATTATTTCATTTGATTTTTTTTTTTTTCAATAAATTAGATTCATCAGCATTTTGTATGCTTTGTTTCGTAGAATGGCTACATAATGAGCCAACAGATCATCATTCTGCTCCTCCGCATCAATAATCTATTGTACTTTTGAAAAATTTGGATGCAGATCACACAAATCCTGCGAATATGACTCAGATAATTATGGACTTTCTTGCGTGATACAATCAAAAATGACTGAATACAGATGGGCTATCAGCAGAGTATGTAATGTATACGTGTGAAAAGAGAATAGATTTAGGACTGTGTCACAAGAAATTCAGTACTGACAACTGTATAAAGTACCATGTAGTGCAATGGCCATCTTTCATACAAAGAGCAAAAACATCTGCCAAGTATGTAAGACACTATATTATAGGGATCTGAAAAACAGAAATAAGGGTATGATTGTCCCAAGAGTGTCACACTGAATAGGAAAAAAAAAATGGGGACTAAATGGTCAGGGGTCTAAAGTCTTAATATTTCTCCCACCTCTAATACGCCAAAATTTATGACAAAAGTAACAACTGAGCAGCTGTAGAAATGGTAGCTATACAGTATATCATGTATATTATGTTTTTATTAGCATGTACATAGATTTAAGTTACTGTATTCATCCAGTGACGAAGGGGCTTGATGATTCAAAATTCGTCATAAAGTATCCTTTTGAAATCATCCTTCTAATTTTGCTGATAGGGGCCCTGGCGCTTTGTTTCATATACGCTTTGCGTTTCTGGACGCTCTTCGGGTGTATTCTTTGTTTTTTCAGCAGGCTGAGATATGTTCTAAAAAAGAAAATTAAAAAAATATCCGAGCCACAAAAACTCAAGACAATTATCGGCCAAAACCGTAACAGCTGGACGCTTGACAAAGCAATTTGATTTTAAAAAGCGTCTCAATGACTAAGTAGGTTACAAGACGTTGCGATTGTGATAAAAGCAGCATTTATTTTTAGATTGGTTTTTCCGAATACTTTCCAAGGACACGGTGTGTGAAGGGGGTTTCTTGCTAAGCTTGCATTTATTATAAAACATCTTAAAAATACAAGGATCCTAATGGAATTTAAACGAATATAGACAATGCAGGCGGTTAAAAAAAACTGGCATCGACGGCAAAACTAACCGATCCAAACGTGATTTAAGTGATGATTTTGATCGCCAATCGGCTTATTTTGACAACACTGCATAAGATCTCGGATGAATTGGATTATGGGCCTTATCGGAACAGAATAACTGGAGTTATTAGCCCTCGAATTAGAAAAATTGCTATATTTGAATTTGTTTACACTCTAGCATCTACAAGTTTTAAACAATCAGCACCAAACTTGGTCAAAATATATATGACCGTAAGATCTCGGATGAGTTCCATTATGGGCCTAATCGGACCAGAAGAACTGGAGTTCTTTGTCCTTGAATTAGAAAGTTCTTTAGAATAGTTCTTTGTTCGGAGCATAACTTTTTTATCTACAGTCCGATTGACTTGAAACGTGGCACTTGTGTTTGTTGCAATAATACGGAATGCAGTGCGAAAGAACCACGATTCTAACTTGCACTGTCTATGAGTTATTTCCCTTTGATTGTCATTTTTTACATCATTTTCTGCTTGTCCAGAATATAACTTTGTCATCTCTAGTCTGAACATCTTCAAATTTGGTATGCATGATTGTTGAAAAATTACGGAGTGCAGTACACAAGAACCATAACTCTTCAGAGCATAAATTTTGAGTTATTCCCCCTTTGATCTTCATTTTTATAGCCTTTCGTGCTTGTCTGGGGCAAAACTTTGTGATCTTAAGTAGGAATGACTTGAAATATGGTATGCTTATTTGTTGCAATATTTGGAAGTGCAGTGCGCAAGAATTGTAACTCTACCTCGTGCTGTCTTTGAGTTATTTCCCTTTGATTGTCATTTTTACAGCATTTAGTGCTTGTCCAGAATATAACTTTTTCATTTCTAGTCAGGACGACTTCAAACTTGGTATGCATGTTTGTTGCAATATTACAGAGTACAGTGCGCAAGAACAATAACACTACCTAGTGCGGATTTTGAGTAATTCCACTTTGATCTTCATTTTTACAGTATTTCTTGCTTGTCCGGAACGGAACTTTGTCACCTCAAGTCAAAATGACTTGAGACTTGGTAAACATGTTTGTTGCATTACCTGCCCTTTGCGATTATTATACCTCCTCGACAACTGGCAGTGGGACGGGCTTATCTTACGACAATTTGCCGCTCTTGCTTCAGTACCATTTGGCCTTGAACCTTGATATTTGGTATTTATCTTCATTGTAGACCTTTACTGCTTAGTACTTAGGTAAGCGATATAGGACCATCATGGTCCTCTTGTTTTTTTAAACAAACGAGTCCCAGTCTGCAGTTATATTGATCAAAACAATAAAGACTGAGTAAGCTGACTACACAAACATTCTAAAAATAGAAAGCTGGACATCCCAAAATTTTCTGATGATTTACATTTTTCGAAAATCGCTTTTACGTGAACCCTTCTATGCAAGCATAATCCATTTTTTCCCGATCTTCATCCATATTTTAGTGTGTGATTTCATGTATAAGTTTGCCATTTCGTGGGTTTTTTATTTCATTTATACATATTACATGATCGGGAACTCTGTGTACGTGAATGGGAACCCTGACACAGCCACATTTACAAGTAGGTTGATTCAAAAAAAAAGATGAACCATTCCATTCACATCTGGGCATCTGCCAATGCATGTTTTTGTCTGTTACTGGAAAATGTTAGTAAAGCAACCAACATTTTGCAATCTAGGCTAATCTAGTGTAGGTTTTTTTTTTACTAAGAAAGTGACGCAGATAGTGGGCGTCATCCCCTCAGTAAATTTTCCCCAAGAAATGTAGCTTTTCCCTGAGAAATCAATTTTCCCCCAAGAAATCAACATTCTTTACAGTAATACAAAGTATTGTACTAAGATGTAATTGATAAACCCACTCCCAGACGAAAAGATCAGCTGCAAAAATGACCAATGTTTTCGTTGTTTAATGTGTCATCCGTTTTTCAGGTTTGCAGAAAATGCCACTAATCGGTAGATTTCAAACTTTCTTTTCATTCTTGGCATTTTCCGAACATGTTCACAGTATAATGCAAAAAAACACTGAATACATGACACAACAAAATGTCCCTGTTCGACAATGTCCGATCAGAATCACTTTAGGCTACCTTTCAGCTTTTTTAATGACTTTCAGCAATAAGTTTCAGGTTCCCATTCACATAAATATGTAAACTACATATTTATGTGAATGGTATGTAGAAATGTACAGAAATGTTGTATTAACAGTGTTCAATCTAGCTTGGCTTGAAAGGGAGCCAATCGGGCCCACAGACATTGAAATAGGGGGCCATTTTGGAAAACTCTAGGCCACAAATAAAAAATCATTCTTTCTTACTGAAATGTTAACTTTTTTATTAAACAAGTGTTAATCTCATTCATGTATCTATGAATACGATGCTTATAATTCTGCAACACTGCAGAAATTATCATCGTTATTGACGCAACCTTGTTTCCACCATTAATTTAATCCTAAAAAAATGACGAAATGTGTCCGTCAGTGGTAAACTTTCGGAAATTCTGATATCCCATCACAGAAGGATTAAACTTTCACCTCGATCATTTCTAGTTGAAAGTCACGTTTCTGCGGGGTTTTATTATCGACGCCTAACTACGCGTAGGTACTGGCCCGATTGTGCTTTCTGAAGTAATATTTTTTAATAGCTTTTGCCTTTTTTGCCCCATTGAGGTTTAAAAAAAAAAAAAACTCAGAAAAATCGCTTCATTGCTATGTTAAATGATCAGCGGAAGCTAAAAGAATCGTAACCTCTGGTACCCATCTTTCTCCCGGAACCGTCCGATACAAAGATCGACAGCGGGCTACCAGTTTTATCTTAGCCATAACATCCGTCAGGTTATCGGTAAATTCTCACTAGAAAGATCGGCATTATGTTTATTGAGCTGAAAAAGCAGGAACGGGCAAAAAGGACCCTAATTCACGTAATGCCATTTTATGATCGAGTGCGCCCGACGGGCCCGAGGTTGGTTTAGAATTGCGCCATCTGAAATTTTTGGGGGACTATGGCGCTATGGCGCACTCTAGATTGAACACTGTATTAATGAAAAACTCAAAGACATTCAGACACAATATTGATGCTTGTAGATCTATACGGTAACCTGCTTTGAGAGTTTTATACATGTACGGAATTACCCGCATCCGAAACAAGCCACTATTTTCACTTGAGGCGAAATTGGTACAGACAAAAAACAGCAAAATAACTACTTTACAATATTTTTAAAACAAAAACAAAAAAGACATTGTAAAATTCAGTAACAATTCTTTACATCCATTACACTGTAGTAATCAATTTTATTCGAGCCTCGATAGACTCATATTGCACTTGTGTAAGTTGGTACCAAGTGACCTGTGTTAATCCTGTTGAGGACAGTATTTTACGGTACAGTGCCGCAACCAATCAGCGTCCAGAAAAAGATTGCATCACTGTATAAAGTTATTTTTTGGAGAAGGATTTTCCGAAAGGATAGCTTCATCAATAGAGGGTTATATTTAGAAGCAGGGGGATACAGTTTTGTGTGAAAGATGTCATTTCTTTATGTGTACAGAGTTTGCGGCATGTACGGAATTAGCCGGATCGACTCTATAAGTGAATGACTTTCTTGATTGGAAGAGACAGACTTTTCATTCAATTGTCATGTATGTGTAATTTAGAATTAGCATAATATATATCATGAAATGATATAGCAAGATCTACATGAGAGTTAAATTAATGATGACTAAAGAATACTATTTTTTTGCAGGTAATTAATAATTTATTGGGAAAAATTGAGTGAAACCCCCATCTTTTCCAGAAAATCCCCAATTTTTCAAATTTGTTAATCTAGGGGGTGACAGAAACCCCTTGTCTGAAATAGCTGTGGGAACCCTAAAGTTTTCTTGAATATCTGTATAAAACAATTTTTTAAATCAACCACATGGATTGCTTTTCCACTCAATGGGAATTGGAATAGATTAATTGTCTGTTTCAGTGTGTGATCAAAATTTCTTGCAACAAGTGAAAAGTGAAGGCTATATTTTCATGAACGGCAAAGCCATGAGTGAAAATATAGCTTTTGCTTTTCACAAAATGAAAGAAATTTGGAACATACACCAAAACAAACAATTATCCTATTTCTTTTATGCTCATCACTTTAACCTAAAGTTCTTTTTGTGTCTAATTTTTGCTGATTGTGAAAATTATATGCGTTTTTCAAGCAAAATAGATCTAGTCAATCTAAATGTAAAAATGATATCATTATTGATGTTTGCTATGTCGTAAAATGTGATGTTACCCGCTAAAAATTGATTCATTTTCTATAAATATCCATGGTAGGTCAGAAATAAAAGTTATATTCACGGGTAAATTATTATAACATTAACCAGTGAATTATTTTTAGATTTCTATCGCTACTGAAAAGCATAAAAGAAAAAAGAAAAGCAATCTATTTCTTCTTCTGATTGGTAATATAGACCTGTAAACACTTTTTTCTCGCGGGTTTGTTTTAATATTTAATGTGTATATACACATGTGGCAGTATTAACCCTTTACCACACAATGACGACTTTTGACGACCCTTGGAAAGAAGCCTTTTAAAAACATAGTGGGAAAAGGAGAAAATGCTGGTAACCAGCATTTTCTCCTTTTCCCACAGTGTTTTCTACCCTATCAATAAACAATTGCACCATTTGAGCTACACTGAGATTGTCATCTGCAAATGCTTTCAGTTTGGAGAGGTAAAATTTTGTCGTCTGGTAAAGAGTTAATTGAAATACTTGTATTTTGACAAGATAATGCACTATGTATACATCTGAAGAAATTTTCTGTTCTGTTTTGTTCTATCAAATATCTTTTAGGTGGGAGCATGCATAGTGAATGAAGAAAATAAAGTTGTTGGTATTGGTTATAATGGAATGCCTAATGGTTGCTCAGATGACCTTATGCCTTGGGGACGTGAGGCAGAAAATATTCTGGAATCAAAACAATTGTACGGTACGTATAGAAAGGGGAATGATGAATATGGGCATTTTTTAACTATTTACCAAAATGACAAAATTTTTGACTGGACCAGATTAAAAGCATTTGTAGAAGACAAATGTAGCTTAAATTGTGATTTCTGTATTTGATTGGATGGAAAACATTATGGGAAGAGGAGAAAATGTTGGTTGCCAGCATTTTCTCCTTTTCTGACAAAAGCTTTATCTTTCTTACATTAGCCCTTTACCAAACAATCCCTGGTTTTTACGACCCTGAGATAGAAGCCAATTGTTTATTGATAGGGTAGAAAACATTGTGGGAAAAGGAGAAAATGCTGGTAACCAGCATTTTCTCCTTTTCCCACAATGTTTTCTACCCTGCTGGAAACAAATTTCAATTTTTGAGTTACATTTATTTAGTCGTCTGCAAGTGCTTTCAATTTGGACCAGTCTAAAGTTTTGTCGTTTGGAAAAGGGTTAAAACTCCAGATTGTGTGATGAATAGTTAACAAAGAATAAAGATGTTACTACAAGTCATTTATTTTACTGAAATACATGCAGTGGTACATACACGGAGTTATTTTAACTTTTTACCAAACAATCCTGTGTTTATTATATCCCAACAAAACGAATGTTTTCGTGGGTATACTGGAATCAGCCAGTCTGTCCGTCCGTCCTTATGTCCGTCTGTGTACAAAATACTAGTAATTTTGTGTCACGAACTCCTCCTACAGTTTTGCTGCTATTGTATTGAAAGTTTGTTGATACATTGATTGTATACTGAAGTTGTGCAAGACGCAGTTTTCAATCATCTACTCCGTATGATTCAAGGGTAATCTTCCCTTGAACTTAGAAAATTTTTTGTTAAATTGCCTGTTTCTGTCAAAGCGCTGGCGGGGGTATTAAGTCACATTCAGTGACAGCTCTAGTTTATCCTGAAGAAAAAGGCTTTTGCAAGAATAAATAATTGTTAATAAAGAAGAAAATCGTTGCAAATAGCATTTGCATCTTTTCTCACACTCTTTTCAACCCTTTCAAAGAAGAATCCCATCTTTTCAGCCTTATTTTATTTGTCATCTGCCAACACTTTTGATTTGGATAAGTCTAAAATTTTGTCGTCTGATAAAAAAGAAAAAAAGAGACAATTAATGTGGGAAAATACAACATACATTCTCTTTTGCTGCCAACTAAATAAATTAAACCATTATCCAAGGCCTGAAGGTAGATTTACTTTGCAACTGAATATGCCTTTTGGTATAGATCTGCTTGTGGATGGTGGAGATCAAAGATCAGACTGCACATTAAGTGCAGTATGATCTTAATTTATACCTTCAACAATAGGTATGTAACTTGCCCTTGGCAGTGAAGCAGTTAACTCAGTACCAAACAATCCCTAAATTTAACAGCTCTAAAGAAGTGGACTCAAAAATACTGTGGAAAAGGGACAAAATGCTAGTAAACAGCATTTTCTCCCTTTGTCACAGTGTTTTTTTTTAGTAATATTTCAAAACATATTTCAAAGTCATATTTTGTCCTCTTCAAAGGCTTAGAATTTGGACAAGTCTAGAATTTTGTTATTTGGTAAAGATATAGTATAGAACATGATTATTCTATGTGTATATTGGTGCACTTGAAATTTTCTAATGCTAATGTCCAGTGTAGCTTGTATAAAACATAGTCAGATTCTACATGTAGTTAGAGTAGGAAAAATACTAAAACTGTGAAAAGCTTTTGAAAACAGAAAGTATTGCTTGTTTGTTGTAAGGAATTTACTCCCAAATTTTTTCCAAGGAATCAGACAAAATATTTTTACTCATTATGAAGATTTCTTCATAATATTATATCATTTTAAGAGTTGATCAAATGTCTAAAGTAAGCTTGCAGGATTGGTAACTGCTTTAATAACTCTTTTCCAAACAACAAATTGTTAGGACGTACTTAATTACTGACAACAAATGAAGTGTAGCTCAATGATGGGAGATGTACTTAACCCTAAGAGTGCCGAATGAGCGGAACAGATACTTTCAAGCTAGAAGTAAGATCCAAATAATTGCAGTTTTCATGTTGCTTTTATGTAGAATGTTTAACCCTTTACCACACAACAAAATTTTAGACCAGTCCAAATTGACAGCATTTGCAGACGACAAAGGTGATTCAAAAATTGAAATTCGTTTTGGGAAGGGTAGAAAACATTGTGGGAAAAGGAGAAAATGCTGGTTACCAGCATTTTCTCCTTTTCCCACATTGTTTTCAAAAGGCTTTTAATTCAAGGTCGTTAAAACTCGTGATTGTGTGGTAAAGAGTTAAGCAAAGCTGACAGTGTAGATCAAAGATCAGACTGCACGTTTTTTGCAGTCTGATCTTGATCTACACTGGCCGCAAAAGCAATTATTGTCGTGAAAGGCACTTTAACTTTCACCAAACAACAAAATTTTGGCCTTTTACAAATAAAAACATTAGCAGATGACAAATTAAATGTAACTTAAAACATGAAATTAGTCTTTCATAGAGCAGAAAACATTGTGGGAAATGGAGAAAATGCTAGTTACCAACATTTTCCCCTTTTCTCACAATCTTTTCAAAAGGCATCTTCCTCTGGGTCGTGAAAAGTTGGGATTGTGTGGTAAAGAGTTTAGGGTTTACATGGTAGATAACATAGGTGATGGAGAAAATGCTTGCTACTAGTATGCTTTTCATTTTCTCTCAAAATATTCAAAAGTTCTGCCTGTGTGTCATAGAAACATGAGAGCATGTAGGAAAAGATAAATATTTCATTTCAGTTTGCCATGCTGAGCTAAATGCCATTCTAAACAAAAACTCTGCAGATGTGAAAAAGTGTACCATATATGTAGCCCTGTTTCCCTGTAACGAATGTGCTAAGGTAGTTATACAGTCTGGAATAAAAGAAGTAATCTACTACTCAGACAAGTATCATGACAGACCAGAATTTGAGGCTTCTAGACGAATGTTTGATATGGCAGGTGTTAGTTATAGGTAAGATATGAGCCATGCTCTGTGAAAAGAGGGCTTAATGTATCTGCAAAAGGTATCGACCCAGGTCAGCCTGCACAGTCCGAGCAGGCTGACCTGGATTGAAACTTTTTGGTTTTGGTAAATTTTTGCGCATGACCAAGGCCTATTCTACCCCAGAATGAAGTAAGTTATTATACGAAATGGACTTTAAGGACATCCAAAATTATGTAATGTGGCTTGCTCGGCATAGTGCATCACGAAGTGGCATTAAACCCCCTTTTGCCAGAATGCCACTCATTTACTTTGTTAAATGGTAGTATGCTGTGTTATCCTTTTCGCACCAACACAAATGAAGCAGAAATTTTTGGTCATGAAAAAAGCTCTAAATACTGCTTATTTAATGTTTTTTTTTTTGCTAGAGTATATCAAAATGGCAGACGTTCTAGATCTAAAATCAGAATGTTGATCTGCATTTTCTACCAAGGCAGCTGTAGTGCTGTTTTCCTTAATGCTATATGATATAATTATCATTTTGTCACAGTAACCGTGTGTATTTAATTTTATGTGGCAATTGGTTAGTTATTTGCTCAGTTGTGGCAACTGCCTCTCTCAACTTTTTATGTTTGCAGGAAATATGATCTTGTCGTGCAAAATTGCTCATTATCATTGGTGGTTAGCAATATTTAATATGTTGTCTGCAGTGGCTTTAGAGCAGTGTATGATTTTGTTGTGTGGTAAAGAGTTAAACTCCTTCAATAGCTATTGAAGACAATATAAAAAGACAAAAGCAATTACTGCTTATAAGCAGGTCCCCTCTTCCTTCAATATTTTGTATGTAATTCTTAATCCTTATCCTTCTCAAAAAGTGAAATGGAACTTTCAAGCCGACAACAGAAACCTAAAACCTGCTATTTCAAAAGTAGTGTTAGGGGAAAGATATCTGCTTATCAGACAGAGTAGGTTCAAGGTCAGACTGCACGTTCTATGCAGTCTGATCTTGATCTACACTGTCTGCAAAAGGTCAGTGAGTCATGCTTAGCAGCTTAAGGGTTAAGAAAACATCTTTTATCACACAAAAGATATTACATTCACTTGTACCGATATTTCTCTGTGATGTGTGTCATAAAATACCTGTATGTTAATGGGTTGCAATGCCTTGCTTTGTAATCACTTAGCCCTTTACCAAACAATATTGACTGGTAGTGCTTTTAGTATGGGCAAGTCTAAATGAGCAGTGCTCTGGTTAAAGGGGGTTTGACGCATCTCCATGATGCATTATACGATAGGCCTCTGAAACTCCATTGGTCTATCACGGGATAACAAATTTTTCATTATCAGACACCATTACTATAAATAGCACATTAGTGATTCCCTCTTTATCGTATATAATACACAGCATAGAGACACTCCCTTTGTGCTGTTTATAGTAACTTTGTTGAAAATTTCACTATTCTGTTATACACACTGTACAGGTGATGCACCAATACGCTTTTTATTTATAAGTGTTCAATGATTGATCAAGGAAAATTTTAGTATTCTGTGATAGATCAATTGAGCTTCAAAGGCCTGTGATTATAATAAGTAAGTTATCACGTAATAGTGGATGCAAAAAAATCCATTTTGTCTTGCAACGAAGGGAATCTTGTGGTGGACTGTCCTTTGACAAGCAGGAAATCGGCTAATAGCAAAAATTTCGACCCAGGTCAGCCTGCATAGGTTGACCTTAGTCGATACTTTTTGCAGATGCATTAAACCCCCTTATGACAGAGTATGGCTCAAATTTGATAACCTGGTAAAGAGTAAACATGACATTTTGTTTGATTTTAACGCTTTCCCAAATGACAATAATGTAGACAGGTCCAAATTGAGAGCACTTGCAGATGACAAAATTTATATGGCATAAATGATGGGCTTTGAATCAGATAGTCCAGAAAACATTGTCGGAAAAGGAGAAAATGCTGGTTACCAATGTTTCATAAAGCCTACTTCTCAGGGTCATTAAAACTTGGGATAATGTAGTAAAGGGTTAAATCTTGCTTACATTCTCAATCTCATTCTATTTCCAGACAGTATAGACCCAAACAGACACAGATTGTGATAGACTTCTCTGTGATAGAAAAGATGTCTAATGGTGTCCTAGAAGACATGGAATGCCTTTCAATCAGCCCACGTCCGAGCAGGAGTAATTCCGTTCCAGATTCAACATCAAACCAGACTTGAATCATTCATTCAGTCAGTCCAAACTAGAGCAGGAGCAACTGTTTTCAGATTCAACATCGAGTCAGTTTTTAATCATTCATTAAAAATCTTAACTTTCACCATATTTGGTCAGCAAATTTTGAAATCTGTTGGACACTGAAGATTCAAAGTCAGACAGCTGTATTTGGTTCTTTTTCCAACACGCATTCTGTGTTTAACCCTTTACAAGACAACAAAATTTTAGCCTTGCCCACATTATAAGCATTTGCAGACAACAAATTTAATTAAAACATAGAATTTTTCGTTCAAAGGGAAGAAAACATTGTGGGAAAAGAAAAAAATGCTTGTTATCAGTATTTTCTCCTTTTTCTACAGTGTTTTCAGGTTTTTCCCTTGGGGTCTTAAAATGTTGGGATTGTGTGGTAAAGGGTTAAACAACTCTAGGAAAAAGTCCTTCCAAAACATTTTTGGGAATATTTGTTAGGATTTTCTCCTTTTCCTACAAAGTTTTCTATGCTAGTTAACCCTTTACCACACAATGCCGACTTTTGATGCTCTTGGAAAAGAAGCCTTTTGAAAACATTGTGGGAAAAGAAGAAAATGCTGGTAACCAGCATTTTCTCCTTTTCTCACAATGTTTTCTACTCTTCACAAAACAAATTTCAAATTTTCAGTCACTTTTGTTGTCTGCAAATGCTTTCAATTTGGACAAGCCTAAAATATTGTCGTTTGGTAATGAGTTAAATCCCCTGATTTTTGGCCCCACATATCATCTGCAGATATTTCAATATGGACAAGTGTAAAATACTGTAGTCTGGAAAGGAGTTTATGAATTTCTTTAACCCTTTACCACACAGTCTCGTGTTTAAATGATCTTGACAGAAAACTCTTTTTAAAATATTTAGCAAAAGAGAAAATGCTGGTAATCAGCATTTTCTCCTTTTCCCACAATTTTGCCACCCTTTCATAGAAAAGTCTCATCATTCAAGTGAAAACTCATTTGTCGTCTGCAGTTGCATTCAATTTGGACTGGTATAGAATTTTGTCGTGTGGTGAAGAGTTAACCCTTATCCTGCTAAATAACTAAAATGAAAATTTTCACTCGAATGTAAAAACCCACATATTGCTATTTCAAAGTTCTATTTTGAAGAATAATATCTCCTTATTGGACCATGTAGATCCAGGATCAGACTGCACATTCTGTGCAGTCTGATCTTGATCTACACTGTCCGTAAAAGGTCAGTGAGTCGCGCTTAGCAGCTTAAGAGTTAAAAAATTGCCAACCTTGCTGATTAGAATGTTAGACATCTCGTTGCAAGTTGCTGTATCCTTTTACCACACAATCTAGATTTCTAATGAAGAAGGAGGCTTTTGAAAATGTGTGGAAAAGGAGAAAATGCTGATGATCAGCATTTTGTTCTTTTTCAACAATGTTTTCTACCTTTGCAGAAAAGTCTCATCATCTGAGCCACAAAAAATGTCTCGTCATTTTAGCTGCATTTGATTTGCCATTTGCAAAGGGCTGAAAATGTGGACAAGTCGAAAATTTTGTTGAATCATTGGTCAAAAGTTAAAGATACAGCTCTACTTATTACCAGCCAATTTTTTACTCATTTCATCTTTATTTTATCAAACTGTAATCATTCTTGTATCTTCATGCCAAATATTGCCCCTGACGGTTGCAAAGTTGCATAGATCAAGACCAATAGAAAATGCATATCATTTTCAGGAGGCCATCAAAGAAATCACTGTTGTGACGTCGGTGTTAAAGATTTCTGATTTATGTTTTTATTCATTACACACCCCCCACACACATACCAGTAGTTTATCTGTGCTTACTCAGCTGACTATATTCTGAACTATTCATAGTCTATCAAATATGAACAGCAGTTTTCTCTTTGGCTGTAGGATGTATCTTTATAGTGTTAAATGTTATGTGATCAAAATAAATGTGTGTTTCAAAAGAATATTTGTTTATACTGAAATAAAAGGTATACTTTCAACTGAGCAAAGTAGAATTATTCGACTCAATCTTTGTTTTGTCTGATGGCAGTTCTCAAAAATAAAGTATTGTTACCTTTTTCTGATAGAGATTCCTGCACTGTTTTAACCTTTACCTAGCAATTCCATGTTTTATGAGCCTGAGTAAAAGGCTTTTAATCCTTAACAAAACAATTCAGACTTTTAACAACCCTGGTAATGAAGGCCTTTGAAAATGTTGTAGGAAAAGCAGAAAATTCTGGCAACTAAAAGCAATATCAAAAATCAATTCTGTTGTTTTAGTCGCATTTTTTTTCTTGTCTGCAAATGCTTTCAGTTCAGATCAGTTTAAAATTTCCCTATTAGGTGAATGGTTAAATTGATGGAAAAGGAGAAAATGCTGGTAACCAGCATTTTTTCCTTTTCTTACTTAGCTTTCTACCCTTTCAAAGACAACTCCTTCTATTTGGTACCAGTACACTGTGAAATGGAGCTAGAGACCTTCCACAGCGTAGCCATCTTTGCCTGGCCTTGCATAAAGTGCACAGCCATGATAGCTGACAATATATACATACATACATACATACAAACACATGGACAGCTAAAAACTCTATGCACCCCGACCATTTTATGGTCTAGGCATAAAATGGAGAAAATGAGAAAAACATTGTTCTGTCCTTTCACCTTAATGTTGTCGACACCTCATTCCATAGAATCATGCCAAATCTCAGTAGTGCAGTCGTTAGCTTACAGGTCTTGGAAACGGGGTCACTGGTTCGAATCCCCAGCATGGTGAACCTTTTTCCAAGGATAGATGATAGTCATCGCTGCAGGATTCATTCCACTCTCACCTTTGATCATTGTTTCGAAAGTGGTTATGTGAGAAAGCAGCCAGTGGCTTGGGAAGAATATTGTGCAAGTACATGCCCTGCTAAAAAGAAACCCCATTACAGCATGGAGAGGTTTACTGGCTGCCGGAACATAAGTGAAATAATGTTGAAAACGGCGTAAAAAATGATACAATCAATCAATCCTTAAAATCATACACACGTTTCAGCAAATGCTGTCACTTGGGACAAAATTGAAACTTTGTAGGCTGGTAAATATTAATGACCAAATTTACAGAATTGATGGGTTCAAATTTATATGTTACCTATATTTATGGCCCAAGAGAATTAAAAAAAGGCTCAGATTTGTTGCAGGAAATGAATCTTGGCAAGATAAAAACTGGGTCGTGTCTAAACTATGAATCATGGTGGAAAGTCATGACAATTTATAGCTAGAACCCAACCATGCTCATTTGCATACCCCCATCTACAAATAGGGTTCTTCTTTGACTACAACACAGGAAATGGAGTACCTGCCTTCTTGTAGGATCAGCTTTCTAAATCATGGTTTTCATCGAACCTTTTCATTTTGGCATTAAAGATGTAGAAAATTGACCAGTAGCGAATGAGGAAACCTTAGCATAAAGGGGAAGCCCAGTTGTAATTATATCGCTGTTTCAGTCAGTATAATTATCTCGCATAACAATGAACATTGCAAGATGCACTTTTTGTGCACTCTTATCTGAGGTCTACACACATTTGTCCTTAGCATGCTGACAATTAACTCTTGAGGCAAGTAGTGTTTTGGAAACAGAAAGTTAAAGATCAGATTGCACTGAATCTTGCACCTCAGTCCTCTATTATTTTGTAATATATTCTAGACAAAATGCCACAGAAATTGCAGTGCCTTTTTCTTTCATATGGCTAAAACATTGATACCATTTACTGAGCCCTCTAAGGGTTGACACTCGGAGAAAAAAAGGAAAGAACGGACTAAGAAAATCTTTATCTAAATATTTATTGGAACAAAAAGATTCTAACAGAAATAAGTACATGTAGCATGCTAAATGCATTTCTTTCATTTTTGAGCCTTTTTCTCTGCAAATATTTTGCAACATGAAACATAGAAAAGTTAGCAGCAAGAATCTTGTCTATTAAACCTTTACCAAACAATCCTGTGTTGTTACAATACTCATGAAACAAGCGTTTGAAAAGATTGAGGGAAAAGGAGAAAATGCTGGTAACACGCATTTTCTCCTTTTCCCCATGTTCTTTTCTACCATATCAAACACAAATTCCAACATGTGAGTCAGATTTAATTTGCCATTAGCAAATGTTCTGATTTGTTTGTTTGTATTGGAGTTTAAAGCTTTTCCAACAGCGTAAGTCATATCCCATGTGTTTCCTGTACTGACACAACTTTCTTTCAAAGTCACTTACTACTTTTCTCACATGCATCAGAGGTGAGAGGCGAAAGATCGCCAGAAAGAAAGTTTGCCTCCACTGGGTAACGAAGGCACAACCACCAGGTCAAGAACCAGATACGCTAACCACTGAGCAACCTGTTCGGGCTGCAAGCAGGGCTTCCCCCGCAAGTTTTAATTTTTGCGCCATCAAATTCGCCAACTCATAAAAATTGGAGCCAGTAGGAGCCAACTGAGGTAGCCACATAGTAGATTAGACACTTCAGTTTATTGGCCCATGTTAAAGCTACTAAATCCATTGCTCAGTTGTACATGCTTACTTATGTTTCTTTTTCCCCAAGGGTTATCAAGGTTGTGAGCTGCAGGGACATAGAAGTTGTATTTGAACAGAAATACAGCGCTGTAATTCTATAACTGCCAATCTGTTAGAATTCCTTGAGTTTTAATGAAATTAAAGAGGCAATTTGGAATTGTATGGTAAAAGGTTAATATATCATTTCTTTTTATCTGAAAAAATACTACAGGTTACATTTGTTAAAAGGTCCTTTTATTCTGGTCTTTTCTCTCTGTATGAGTGTCCTATACCTTCTCTGACACTTGTTCAAGTGCTATCACTGTAAGACAAAGTGGCCTACAAAGTGCAACCCCCCCCCCCCCGCCATCATTCAGCATTTTCATGTCATAAAATCACCCGAGTTTCTTCCTCATTATTAGACAGGTATTTTAGCACTCACTTATAGTTTTATAAATACATTTGTGTAAATTTATTGTTTGAAGTCATTATCAAAGCTATAAAGAAAGTCTGAAGAGCTGCTGATCGGACAACGTCAAACTGACATGTTGTGTCATGAGTTTTCACGTTTTTTCGACGATCCATTTTTCATGTCGATTAATTTACAGAAAAGTTTTTCCGCATTATTTGATATAAAATTTTTGTTACGGCTTGCAACTAACTTCAAAATCTGTCATTTTTACGCTAGATAAGCAGATCGATGTCATTATCACGTTCTTCATTAATGACATCGTTAAATACACACAATAAAATGCTAGCCAGTGAGAGGACGCTGACCAGGTAAGGCATAATCAAGGCGTGGCTTTAGAAATCATGGGCGGTGACTAAATCTTGTGTCTGATGTCTGATTGGTTCGCAGTAGATAGTGTGTGGAAAATTCTGTGGGCTCAATGGGGCGTGGCGAAATCGATATTTGATTGATTAGCAGTGCGTGGTGTGTATGCAAGTATGGTGTGCAATTAGACATAACCGTTAATGAATGCTAGCTTGATTAGGTGTGATAAACAGTAACGCGGGCTTCCTTTACACTTGATACATACAGTTTATGTCAGAGTTAAGATCTTTTAATGATTGTTTATAGACATTTGCTTGTCGCCAGTACATTCGCCAGTGCTTCATTTTTGGTGCCAATTTTACTTAATTTTCGCATTTGGCGCCACTGGCGATCGACAGCGGGAGCCCTGCTGCAAGTGCTTTGAATGTCTAAATTTTAAGTCTAAATTTTTTGTCGTATGGTAAAGGCAGGGATCGTATATACATACACACGTATATAAGATCCCTGGTAAAGGGTTAAGCTATTACTGTTCCAGCTTATTTCAGACCGAACGACTACAACAAATCCAGACTTATATTCTTGGCTTATTTTCACCAACCATTCTCAAAAGCATTCTTATTCTAATTATCAACAATTTTCTAAATTTCAACTTAACACAATTTCTCATTGGCTAAACCCTCTCCAGAGGGTTTAGCCAATCAGAAATGTGTTACTTTCTAGATCTAGAACAAAGACTAGGCATGCAATTTAGAATGATTGGTAAATATTGGCCCTGCAAACATTTTGAAGCACACAACTTTGGTAACACTCAGCACATGTCATACGTAAGACAATCACCCTTAGAGCCCCCCAAAAAACAAATAGCTGCTTTCAGTCTAGAAATAAGACCCAAATAATCACAGTTTCAAGATAGCTCTTGTCTAGAATATCTCGGAAGAGTGGACAGTGTAGATCAAGATCAGACTGCATATTTTGTGCAGTCTGATCTTGATTTTCAGTGGCCGCAAAGGCAACTACAGTCTCAAAAGGGGCTGTAATGGTTAGGCTCATTTCAAGATTTTGTACCAAGGTGTTGCAGCTAAGTTAATTTTTAGTAAATTGCAAGAGTGCTCCACAGCAGATTTAGCCCTGTGACATGGTTTGGTTTTCTTTCAGTTTGATACTAATACTAATACCGCTAGCTCTGCAACCCATTTACATTTAACTACGGACCAAAACAACACATTATGTTGACTTCTTATTAAATTTTGTTCTTAGATGTAAGTAATAAAAACTTTTTACATTTTTTTGCAAACAATATAATGTTATTTCATACCTAGTTTGAGAGAACAAAAATCATCTTCCTTTCTCTATAGAAACAGAAAGAATTCCAAAACTCAGTTGTACATTTAAATACAATGTAGCTCTCTAGAACAAAATAAAAGGGGAACATTATAAAAAATAACCCTTTACCATTGGACATTTTTGTTTACTTTTCCAAATTTAGAGCAACTGCAGACAACAAACATACTCTTGATACAAACTGGCCAAAGATCTCTCCTTGAGTAGAAAACATTATAGGAAAAGGAAAAGATACTGGTTACCAGCATCTTCTCTTTTTCCCACAATGTTTTCAAATGCCTTGTCCCTTAGGTTCATTAAAACAATGGATCTTTTGGCTAGGATTAAAAGAAAAATAATGATAAACAAGGGGAAGGCATTTAACAAAGAAAAACAAATGGGTCGTCGACATACATATATCCGTAACAAATTCGTAATAAACATCTACAATAAACAATATAAACAAAAAACAACTAAAATATGTTGAATGTTTATAAATATGTACATGTATATAATCTATAGGCATTTTTGGCAATAACTAAATAAGAACATATCAATTTAAATGCATTGTATGCAAGAAAAAACAGTTACATAAACACCTCAATGGCTACCAAAAGATGTTTTCTTGTCTTTCACAGCCAAATGTCATAGTTCCAACCACATTTAAATTGTCATCTGGGAATGCTTTTAATTTGGACAACTCCAAATATTCATCGTTTTGTAAAGAGTTAATTAAAGATCAAAGAGCACATCAGAAGTCCAATCATTGTCAAACTCTCTACCAGATACCCAACATTTCAGGCTGCTCCATATTAAAAGTATTGGCAGATGACAAATAAGATGTGGTCCAACTGATGGAATACATGTATGTCTTTGACAAGGTGGAAAATGTAGTGATACAAGGATAAAATGACAATTACCACATTTTCTTCATTTCTGCTGGTGTTCTCAAAAACCTTCTTAACTCTATACCAAAGCACAAAAGTTTAGATTGGTCCAGACTGAGAGCTCTTGCAGACGACAAATAAAATGTTGTCCCAAATAATGAAAATTTGTTAACGAAAAGAGTATAAAAACATTGTAGGAAAAGGAGAAAATGCTGGTAATCAGCATTTCTCCTTTTCCCATAAAGTTTTCAAAAGCTTTATTCCTCAAGGTCGTTAATACACAGGTTTGTTTAGTACAGGGTTAATAAGGACAATAAAAACACAGAACCCGTCAGTAAAGGATTAAAGTGGCTGTGAAAATTTTTTCAATTTCTCTCAGTAATGTTGGGGATAATGCAGTATACACATTTTGCTAAAATATCTCTACAACTCTAATCTATTCTGTGATGTGGAAAAGTTGGTGGCCATTCGGGATGTATTAGAAAATCTCCTCTAATAGGTTTATGAACATATTTTGTTTTCAACATCCCATCTATGTCTTGTTGTCGTCGAAGCTTGAGAGTTGCTGGGTCTCCTAGACTGTTGAGGGGTTGTATCGTACTTGGAGGGTAGCCTCCATAGAGTATTTTCCGAACTTCCTCTGTTTCTATAAATAGAATAAAAGCACAGGCAAGGAATTGTTGAGATTTGTTTTTCTAGCTGCATACTGTGACATTTCAACCAAACAGGAAATGTTTGTTTTGAACCCTTTACCAAACCAGCATTTTCTCCTTTTACCACAATATTTTCTACTCTATGAAGGACAAATTCCAGCATTTTAGCCATCTTTAATTTGTCATTTGCAAATGCTTTCAATTTAGACCAGTCCCAATTTTTGTTGTTTTGTAAAGAGGTACTGCTCGAATTTTAACAAACCTTGACAGAAAGACTAACTATCATTTTTTCCTTTTCGCACAGTGTTTCTCCTTTTTTAGAGACAGAGATCATCTTCTGAGCTACATTTAAACTGTTGTCCTCAAATGCTTGTAACTTGGACAAGTCTAAAATTTTGTGTTTGGTAAAGGGTTACCCTGTTGTATGACTTTTATCTTTCATCATGGAATTCCATTCATAAGATATATGAATACTGTTGAAACATTTTTGAAGTCTGGTACGATCATAAGATTCTAAATAGCCAGCCAATCAATTTTTAGATATTCCATAAATCAGAAAAAATGATAAAGAGAAGGGAAATTGACGGTGTTTATGTAAAAGATTGTATGAAAAGCATAAATTGCCTGTAACTAGCCACTGCTACCTTACCCTACATACAAGTGTGAAGTGATAAGCACATCTTTCTTTTTTCATTGACTAACATTGAAATGTTTTCAATTTGTCTTATTCCAGCCTCTAATGCAAGCACACAAAAATTCAGAACAGAAATTTACAAATTTTGAAAAATAATATAAAAATGCACTTATAAATAGACTAGCTTAGTACTACATGTATAATTACAAACAATATTAATGTAAACAACCATCTAGTAATGATTTACAAGTAGAAAGTGCTCAAATTTCCTAAAACATAAAATTTGTAACAAAAAATATATACAATAAAGTTCTAGCCTATCAACACAGTATATGTGAAATGTAAGATCAACTATACCCTTAGTTGCAGATTCTGCTTCAAAATTCCTAAAACATACGGATCACAATTGAGTCATGCTGTGAAGAGGGGGTTTAACCCATTACCACACAATCCCTACTTTTGACGACCCTTAGAAAGAAGCCTTTAGAAAACATTGTGGGAAAAGGAGAAAATGCTGGTAACCAGCATTTTCTCCTTTTCCCACAATGTTTTCTACTCTTCACAAAACAAATTTCAAATTTTCAGTCACTTTTATTTTGTCGTCTGCAAATGCTTTTGATTTGAACAAGCCTTAAATATTGTCGTTTGGTAATGAGTTAAGGCATCTGCAAAAAGCATCGACCAATGTCAGCCTTAACAGGCTGACATGAGTCGTAAACTTCTTGCTATTTGCAAATTTTGTACACAGTGTAAGGACCATTATTCCTCATTATTCAGTTGGTTGTTAAAAAGGATTCTATGGATCCATAATTATGTGATGACTTGCTTGGTATTATACATCATAGACATGCATTAAAGACCCAGTAGGTGCCAAAGGTAAGCAATGTGGGTATTAAAATGCATTTAGATTTAAATCATATCATTTAAAGTTATGGAAATTAGTGTGAGGATGACAATCTGTTAGTGTACAATTGGTATTAGTCCCCGGCAGAAAAATGAATTTTGAAGCTAGATAAAGAGGAAAAAAGAGACAGAGCGACTAGGCTACTTTCTATCTGGCATTACAACTCATTTTTCTGCAAGCAATAACGCTTGGACCAGCCATACAATAACGAATTGTCATCTTCACAATAATTTCCATACTTTTTATTGGTATGATTTTAATTTAAATGCATTCTTACAACCACACTCTCTATTATCGGCTGCCAGTGTGCCTTTTAACCCTCTTTTCCCAGAATGCCACTCAGATATATCTCGGTAACAGTCCAGATACTATAGCTATGGCAGTTAAGATATAGCTTCATTCTACTTTATGAAAAGTGGTCCATTTCATACAAATAAACTGCGAAACAAATGAACTGGACATTTTCAGTTTATTATTATTAAAGAACCATTCTTGTGCCTTGTTGAAGTTTGAGATACATGTAATATAAACAAGTGCTTAAATTTGTGATGAACTGTAAAGATTTGTAATTTTTAAACTCTTAACTATAAATGAAAAAAATTTAGACTTGTCCAAATTAAAAGGATTTGCAGAAGATAAATGCATGTGACTCAAAATTGAAACTTATTTCTCGAAGGGCAAAAATCTTGTGGGAAAGGAGAAAATGCTGGTTACTAGCATTTTCTCCTTTTCCACAATGTTTTTGAAAGCTTTCTTCATCACACTCTGGATTATGCTGTAATGGGTTAAAATTTGATTAAATGTATGTATCAATTGTGCAGTACAATCACTTACGAAGCCCATTTTGCAATGCCACTTTTGCCTATTCCTTTTTCAGCATAAATAATATTAAAATAATCATTAGAATCTCTGTATTTCTCTCAGTCACTTACTAGGGCTAATGGCCATTTTGTAACAAACTCTTTCTGTTGAATTTCTTCTAGAAAGAGTAAACTTTAAAAAAAAATATTTCAATCAAAACATTACCTCTTGGTCCAGCCATCTTCATCCATCTATGCATAGACGGGATGGCAGTGTGGGGTCTTGGAGTGGGGTCTGGTCCAGGTGGGATAGGGGACTGAAATCAATACAGTCATTGCCATAAACATGCGAGTTTAATTTTATCTATATATATTCCTTCATCAGATAATTCATCATCTCAATGATCCTTAATAGAAGACTTCTGAAAACATTCTAGGGACAGGAGGAAAATGTTGTACTCTTTCTTTGACCACTCTGTCCTTTGAGCCCCTTACAGTTTGTTGTCTGCAAATAATTTCAAAGCGGACCAGTCAAAAATTGTCACTGAGCATCTAAATTTTACTTATTTATACCGAAGTTCAGTACACTAACAAAAAATACATATTGCAAGAAATATGTGGATTACTTGAGCTGTACTAACAACCATGTATGAAAAGACTCCATTTTCCGCAATATTCAAAGTGCAGTCCATGTAGGTATCAAAAGTTGTAACTTTACATGGTAATTGTACAACTATATAATTGAGATTTTTACATATATTGAGCAGCATGAGCAAAATTACCAATCATACGCAATTTAGATTTATAACTGATACACAGAGTTATAGGGACAAGTATTCAACACTCTGATTTTTTGAAATATAAAACTCAACTCCCACAGCAACCTCTTGACTTTTTCACGATAGGACAAACATTAGCCATGTTCCATTTCAAAGCATTCACAGACAATAAATTAAACCTGGCTGAAACAACAGAATTTGTCTTTTAGAAGCTACCAGTAACAAATATTATGGAAAAAGGAGAAAACGCTGGTTACCACATTTATCTCCTATTTCCAAAAAAGTTTTCAAAGGCTTTTCAAATCATTGTTAGATGGGGAATAGGAGAAAATTCTGAAAACCAGTTTTGTCGTCTTCCAATGATCTTTTCCACCTTTTCAAAGACCCGATTCAACATTACAGCCACATTTAATTTGTCATCTACATACACTTTTATGCAGACAAGTCAAAAGTTTTCTCTTCTAGGTATAAGATACATGTCTAAAAAGGATAAAACATCTAGATGACAAAATAGAAAGACAATATAAGGAACAAAGTACCTTAGATACTTGTATAAGTTCTTTATCCCTGTAGTCTCTCATAGCATTTACAACTTCATGTTTATCTGCAAACATACCAATGTGCAATACATCAACACAAAACTAGACGACAAATCTTTAGATTCATCAAATTTGCACAAATTTGCTAAGTTGATGGGATCTGCTTCTTAAATGATAGAAAACATTGTGGGAAAAGGAGAAAATGATGGTTAACAGCATTTTCTCCTTTTTCCACACTGTTTTCAAAAGTAATCTTCTTCAAGGTTGTTAAAATATGTGACTGTTTAGTAGAGGATTCACAAAGGTCCTGATAAGCACAATGTTAATAATTCTAATTCTGAAGGTCATTATTTCTTTACCATACAAACAAATATACCAAGGCCATAAGCACTTGTTAATATTTTATTTTTTATCAAATACATCTTCTACAGTTATTCCTCCACCTGCCATGATGTAAACCAAGGTCACTTATAATTTCAGGTTCACACTATTTCATTTTTCTTCAACTCATAACTAAAATGCCCTGAGCTTTAACTACCATAAGCTAGAGACATTTCGAAATTATTGGAAAAGGGAAAATGCTTGTGACTAGTATTTCTCCTTTTCCTGAAGTGTTTTCCAAACAAATCCTATAATTGGAGCAAACTTTACTGTGTCTGAGAATGCTTTAAAGTTGGATTAATTTCAAGTGTTCTTATGTGGTACATAATTACCAGTAAATGAAAATTATATCACAAGCTTAAAGTAACTACAGAATTATTTTAAGTCTTTACCAATTGACAAAAATTCAGACTTGTCTAAATTGAAAAATTTGCAGACTAGAAAATAAATGTCACTCAAAAATTGAAAATTTGTTTTTGAAAGAGTAAAAAACATTGTCAGAAAAGGAGAAAATGCTGGTTACCAGTATTTTCCACCATTATTTATAATTGTGACCTGACATAATTGTCTCCCAAAAAAGATTAATTTCCAATGAAAAACCTGAAACTACTGTTCATTCTTTGGGGCCATAGACATTGCTATTTTTTTCTATTTCAACACAATTCACCAAATTCTGTAAACTGGGTTATAATTGACTGCAAGTGATTTCTATAATCACTTTAAGTTTCAGCAAGAAAATAGAATAAACTTGACTCACGGTCATCATCAGCCATTTTGAGCCAGGCTTGGGCACCCCAGGCTTCATTTGGGTCTTCAGTGGCCTCGGTCAGTGGAGCCTAGAATTACACCAATAAAACTGACTCTTTACTACACGACAAATTCTTGACTTTGCAAATGAAAGTTTAAATGTAGCCTTTATATGAACAGCTGTCTGAGAAAGAGTAGAAAACATTGTGGGAAATGGAGAAAATGCTGGTAACCAGCATTTTCTCCATTTCCCACAATGTTTTCAAAAGCAATCTTCCTCAAGGTCATTAAAACTCAAAAAAAAAAAAAAGTGTGCTAAAGGGTTACTCTAATAATACCATACCAGTATCATGTTTGTATAATTTTGAAGAAGTTGACTTATGAAAACATTAACGGAAAAGCAGAAATTGCAAACAAAAAAGGTTTTCCTTTTCTCACAATATATTTTCTATCATTTCAGAGCACCTAGCTCATTTCTATCGATTTCACTTTTTCTCTGCAAATAGTGTCAATTTGGAAGAGTTTAAATTCTATATAACTTTTATACAGCATGTAATAGGACATTGTATATTTGTGTCCTTCAAGGGAACTGTCTTTTCAAACATTTTCATGCAGGATGATTTGATTTTTGTATACAAGGTCCGAATTCACCAACCATTCTTGGGAACATTCTTAGTCTTATTCTCTAAGATTTTCTAAATTTGGTTGTTACATAACTTCTGACTGGATAAACCACTTGGTTTCACCAATCATAGGATATGTTTATTTTCAAATTTAGAAAATTCTGGAGGATAATACTAAGAATGTTCTTAAGATTGGTTAGTACTTATACAGACCCAGATGAAGGGAAATTCCAAACCAGTGAAGCAACACAAGCACTTACATATGGTTCTCTATATTGGTCAATTGCTGCTGTTCTAGCTCGACCATCATACTTTTCCCTCTGTGCACGCCGGAGTTGTCTCTCCTCTTCTGGAACACTGTCATCAACTACGTATAAAATGACAGGAGAGTAAACATTTAAAATTTCTCTATTTTTTCTATCAAAGATTGAATCACTTATTTCTATCACCAAATAATCAATCATTTCCTGGGTTTCACTTGTACTTGGGTGGGGCTCTGAAGTGTCTTGCCCACAGACACTACCATGAAAACCCAGTGTTTCTAGCAAGGATTGAACCCAGAGCCTCCATGCTGGCTAGAAGCCTTACACTTTACCATTGAGCCAAGCAGACACCTATGATCCTTGGAGTGCCATATAAACAAAGGGACATTTTCAGAGGTAGGAAAAAGACCCCCAAAAATTGCAATTTCAATGCTGGCCAGAATATTTAACCCTTTACCACACAATCCTGAGTTTTAACGACCCTGAGGAAGAAGCCCTTTGAAAAGATTGTGGGAAATGGAGAAAATGCTGGTAAACAGTATTTTCTCCTTTTCCCATAGTATTTTCTACCCTTTAACAGACAAATCCCATCATTTGAGTTGTAAATAAAGCTGGCTGCAAATGCTTTCAATCTGAACCAGTACAAGAATTTGTCATATGGTACAGAGTAAACAATATTGCACAGTGTAGGAAATAAATCAGACAGTATACTTTAGGCAGTATTATCTTGATTTGAACTAGCAATAAAAAGCGTCTTTAGTTGTGAAAGGTATCCTAAAGGTAAGAATTGAATAAGCTTACCTCTGTATACATCTTTCCCCATGGTTGCATCAGGATTGTGATATCCAGGGATGTAATGTAGCCGGTTAGTTAGGAACACACTGAAAAGAATACAATAAATTCATGCATTCAAAATACTTTGTAGCACTGAATGAGTACAACAGAAACAAGAGCACCACACGTGGTTGCAAAGCTTGGCTGCAGTTGCTTTTTATGAAAACACTCTCTTGTAGTGAAAACTGTAAATAAAAAAGGGGACATAACTGTCAAAAATATTTTGACAGTTACTTGCTCCCATTGTGTGGGTTCCCCTTTTGATAGATAACAACTAGTCAAAGTTTGAGGCAGGTATCTTCAGTATTCAGTAATGACAGAGATATAAAAAAAATAATGATAATGACCAAGGTTTTGAAAGTCAAAGGAGGAGCATATCTGTCTCAAAAATATTTTGAAAGTTACCTGTCCCTGTTGTATTGGTTCCACTTTTAGTAGTTAAGAATTGGTCGGAGTTTGAAATTAATATCTTCAGTAATAACAGAAATAGAAAATGTCAAAATCTTTGTATGACGATGACTCCAGGGCTATGGCAATACCTCTAAGTTTTTTTCGAAAACAGCTGAGTTTAAAAAACCATACAGCCCCATCACCTAGAAAAAAAAAATCTAACAATCTGATCTATAAAGTTACAAACTGTACATGTACACTGAATAGCATTTTTTTTTTTTGAATTGTACAAAGGAAGGTAGTTATAATAAAGCTGTCAGCATGTATGAAGTGCTCTTTTTTAAATAGTAACCTATTTATTGGAATTTAATTTTGAAAGAGAAGTTATATATGAGTTAATCCTTTACCATACAATTCCATGTTTAAACATTGTGAGAAAGACCACTTTTGACAGCATTGTCAGAAACAAAGAAAATGGCTGGTGTGCAGCATTTTCTCCATTTCCCACAATGTTGTCTTCCCTATCAAAGACAAATACCATCATTTGAACCACATTTTATATGTACCATCTGCAAGTCCTTTCATTGTGGACAAGTCTAACTTTTTTTGTTAAGAGTAAAATAGATTCATCACTCTTGTTATTTGCCTCATTGAGATCTTATCAATAATTGCACCACAATAAGGGCAATTCTATATGTTGACTCTGCTAGAGGTGCAGACAAAATCCCCATAGGACAAAACCTCATGCCCTTTACAGAAAATCGAACAAAAGCACCATGGTATTACTGGTACATGTATTTATGTATACTTTGGACTTAGTCAGCTTTTACTGTAACAGTATGTTTATCACAAAAAAGACTAAAAAAGCTTTAACTGGTATGACTGATGCAATACATGTACATGTACTGAGAATTGAAATATGTGTCACTTCTATGCACCCCCTTCCAAATGACAAAATTTTACACTAGTCCAAACTGAAAGCATTTGCAGACAACAAATAAAATATTGATCAAATGGTATGATTTGTCTGTGATAGGATAGAAAACATTGTGGGAAAAGGAGAAAATGCTGGTTACCAGCATTTCCTCTTTTCCAAGAATGTTTTCAAAATCTATTCTTCCGATGGTCGAGTGGGAAAGGGTTAAGGATCCATGAAAAAATACCATCAAATATCTAAGGGTAATGAAGAAATAGCACTTGATTTGCAACTTTGTCCAAGTATGAGTAATGAAGAAATAGCACTTGATTTGCAACTTTGTCCAAGTATGAGCAGAGTACATCACAAAATTTCAAACCCCAAACTCTGATGTGTAAGGATGACCTAAGAAAAAAGCAACTATCACAAAATAGTTTCAAGATAATACTTAACTCTTTCCCAAACAACACCATTTTAGATGGGCCCAATTTGAAAGCACATGTAGTCGACAAAATTTGTATGGCACAAATGATGGGATTCAAATTAGATAGTCTGGAAAACATTGTGGGAAAAGGAGAAAATGCTGGTCACCAGCATTTTCTCCTCTTCCAACAATGTTTTCAAAACGTCTACTTTCGGGGTCTTTAAAACTGGGATCGTGTGGTAAAGGGTTACGGAGATTTACACCACATACACATAACAAATATTAAACCCCAAAAAGCAGATATTTATGGTTTTTACCAATGCTGTTTGTGTACACATACAAATCAAACACAACATACAGTCATAAAATCTTAAACCTTGTGCTAGTTAACAATCAATGATAGATACATGCAAGAAGCTTTCAAAAACTAATGGAAAGAAAAACCATCTCATGGTAAAACATTTGAAATTCTCATCCTAAGAAAGACGTATTGATTGACGGCAACTTAAACCTAACTAAGAAGGCATAATGAACAAAACAGTCATTTTTAGTCAAAAAAGTCTGTAATTGCAATTTCAAGGCTACTTTTGCCAAGAAATTTTCTATATAGGGAACAATGTAGATCAAAGATCAGCCACCATGTTTTGTGCAGTCTGACCTGCAGCTGAAAATTAAAGTATGAAAAATAACAAAGGGCAATAACTCCTAAATTCCAGTGTAGATCAAAGATCAGTCACCATGTTTTGTGCAGTCTGACCTGCAGCTGAAAATATGAAAGGCACTTAACCCTTTACCACACAATTCCTAGTTTTAACAACCCCATGAAAGAAGCCGTATGGTTATCAGCATTTTCTCCTTTTCCCACAATCCAACCATATGAGCCTTATCTAATTTGTCGTCTGCAAGTGCTTTCAATATGGAGCAGTCCAAAATTTTGATGTGTGGTAAATGGTTAAGATGCTTTCAAAATGGACAGATCTAAAATTTTATTGTGTGGTAAAGTGTTACAGGGTTAACTCTTTACCAATAGACAAAATTCTAGTCTTGTCCAAATTGAAAGCATTTGAAGACGACAAATTTAAAGTGGCTAAAAGATCAAACTATGAAAAGAAAATGATGCAGGAGAGGGAGAAAATGCTGGTTACCATCGTTTCTCCTTTTCCCACAACGTTGTCAAAAGGTGTTTTTCCTCAGGGTCAATAAAACTTGGGATAGTGTAGTTAAGGGTTATGTTGTTTCCAACAAGGACAAAGTAGGATCAAAAAATATAAAAGCAATCTGATCATGGATCTAGTTTTACAGTCTGATCTTTTGTGACGTACTACAGCCAACACAGTTTGGATCACAATACCTGCATCTGTTTAACTCTTTACCATACGACAAAAGCTTAGACATGTCCAAATTGAAATCGTTAGCAGACAACAAGTTAAAGGTGATTTGAATGATGGGATTTGTCTGTGAATGGGCAGAAAAGATTATAGGAAAAGTAGAAAATGCTGGTTACCAGCATTAATTTTCTCCTTTTCCCACAATCTTTTCAAAAGGCTTCTTTCTCCGGGTCATCAAAACTTGGAATTATGTGGTAAAGGGCTAATTCACTTAGCCTATAACATTTCAAGAAATTTGAGTGTTTTCTTTATAATGATCAGGAAACAGTATGGGCAATGATTGTTAGTGCTTTTAACAAGAATAGGCTCAGCTGTGTGCTGAAGAGGTCTTAAAAATTACATTCATATGGAAAGGGATCAAAGAGTTATTTTCTTTTATTGGGCACTCCAAGAATTAAATCTAACCCTTTACCAAACAATCCCACGTTTGACAGTTCTTAGGAAGAAGCTTTATGAACCCAATGTTGAAAAAGGATAAAATGCTGGAGAACAACATTCCTTTCCTTTTTCAACAATGTTATCTAGCCTTTCAAAGACAAATTCCATCCTTTGAACCATAATATTACCTAATTTCTTGTCTGCAAATGCCTTCGACTTGGAAAAGTTGTAAACATTGTTAACAGGTAAAAAATTGAATAGTGTAACTCACAATAATGGACATTTCTGAACGAAAAGATAACATGCTGTAAACTTTTAGATCAACAATATATATGTTACCATTAACTTCACTTGACCTCTGAATCAAAAGACAGAAAAAGTAAAAGCATCTGTTTTTATCAAAGGAACAGTTCATTAAAAAAATCTTCGACACTACCCGTTTGGCACACCAGGTATGATTGATTTTCCTCTTCCTTACATGAAAAAGGTTATCTAAAAAGCTTCAAAATCTACTGAATTCATTAAGAAGTATATAAAATATATGAGCTGGTATGAATTATCAATGATAAAGATAAAATTTGAGTAATTTAGTCAAAACTTTACAACTGGTAAGAGAGGCTTATATGACTGTTTATATAGCTTTCACATTTATGAATTCTGCTGGATGGTAAGTAACTCTTCGTCATGTATTATATGTATAAATTTTGCATTAATCATTTACCAAACAACAAAATTTTAGGCTGGTTCAAATTAAAACCATTTGCAGATGACAAATCTAAGGAGGCCCAAAATGACCAAATATGTCCTTGATGGGGTAGAAAATATTGTGAGAAAAGGAGAAAATGCTGGTTACTTGCTTTTTCTCCATTTCCCACAATGTTTTCAAAAGTCTTCCTCCTTGACATCATTTAAAGTCAGGATTGTGAGGTAAAAGGTTAACATAAGGCTCTTTTTCACTTCATTTTATGCAAAATTTCAGGAACACTCTACAAGCTTTTGTATGCCCTCATTGTCATGTACTTAAAACATCATTTAAGTCCTGATAAACTTAACATATCTGCAACAGAATACAATGTTGATTGCAGATAATCAATGTAAATGAAGGTGTAATAGATGTTAATTTTCAGAGAAAAAAAAAAATACTGCCAGTACATAACTCAAAACTTGGACCCCTCTCTAACAGGGTGAGTACTCTAACCAGTACTAACTGAGCTACCTGGACCACCTAAGGTCAAGGCAAAAATTTATCACTGCCCTTATTCAAATTTTTGGAAGCTATCCAACTCCCCTTGTGCCTACAGACACATGTGGTCTTTATAACCACTGTGTAAATTTTCAAAGGGACACAGTGTGGCAAATATGTCCATGACTCAAACCAAGACTCCTGACTAACAGAGTGAGTGCTCTAATCACTGAGCTACCAGACCCTCTTGACATCACTGCTACTAATTATTACCACATACATGAATGCTGAAGAAAACATTGTAACAATAGAAGAAATTGTTTGACAACAGTAGTCTTGATAATGAGACATTTACAGTGCTTGTTTTCATACTTGTACATTTAGTATGCACCGCTCTATCTCAAGTCCATTGTGAATTTTCCAGTAGCAAAAACAGAGCCCAGTACTGACGCTCTGTTTTGTTGATTTGATTTGCATTGCAGCAAAACGTAAATGTATTTCAATCAAAGGATTGATGAATACGCGAGCAACAGCTACATTCAGCTCCTACTTTTTATGCTCTATTTCTTAAATTATAAGAGTTAAAACATGAGCATGAAATCTGAGCTGAGATTTCAAATATTTTTTTTCATGATCATCTCTGTACCCAGAGGCAACCAGTCATATAGCCACGACATGTAGGTTCACGGTACATATTGCTTCGATGTAATCGGTATTTTTCCATCATAACAAAAATCTGCGCCCTCTAGCGGCTTGTCTGGTCTCTATTTTGATTATAAATACCTTGACTTGCACATTTCTTTACCTCAGTCAACTTCATTTTTCAAAATAAAAGATTAGAATGGAAGAAAATTATACCGGAAGTGAAGATGATGTCATTGGCACCTACATGCTTAACACCTTTTGCCCCACCCTCTAAAATCCTTCATTACATGCAGTTTTACATAAAAATGCCTGATGACGTATTTAGATCATCTGCTAGGTCATGTGGCAATATTTTCAAATCATGTGACTGCAAATTGGCGCCAAATATATCGAGTTGTATTGATATTTTTTTTTTTTTGAAAACCATCGAAGTCACATGAATAGATTTCAGAACGGCACCGTGACAGTGGTGAAGGTCAAGGTTGATTTTCTTTCAAATGTTTAGATGAAACTGCACGATATTTTCTATGAGGCTAAGTAAAAGATGAAATTTGAAAATTATTTGGTGATTTATTCTATACTCTGTAAATTTTGTTTTATTTTTTCTTGATCAGACCGTAACTACCTTGAACCAACAAACTGCAAGGCTAAATTAAAATTGCCTTTGGGTACAGTTATCTGTACTATGGACAACAGCAACTTTTCATTTTGCCAGGGCTTTATGTCAAGTGGTATGCCACAATGTGGAAACATCTAAAATGAATCAAAGAAATAGCATGTAATAAAATATTGTTACATACGGTTTAGGATGTGGTTTGTGACGTCTAGTCGGAGATGTTGGCCGCCCTTGAGTAGGTTCATCAAGCTTTAACCTTCGGTGAAATGTGTTGTATGTGGTAACCTGTCGCTCTGGTGCTAACCAGGCATCACGAGCATTGGCTCGAATATTCTCAAGAGTTCTATAATCTAGGGGCGGTACATTTTTCTCGGCTATTTCTCTTAACTTTGTTTTATCAAGCGGGTATGCAGACTGTGCTCTTCGAAGTCGTGCCACTGGTGTACCGTAACCCGGTAAAATGTGTCCCGTCGCCATATCTTAGTTAACTTTTGTGTTTGACTTACATAAACAACAAGATTTGCATCTTCCGCGCTGTAATGGTGTTAAAATTACATCATGTATTTCAGCTGGACTTCATCTAAATACTGTTATTGTTGACCCAGGCAACCACCGGAAGTATAAGATCATTTCCGGTGGTGACAGGTGCGAGATTTTAAAAGGCAAAGTGTAATCATCGGCCCTACCTGTCAAAATAGGCTATTATTCCCGGCCCTACCCCCCCCCCCCCATCAGGTTTATTGTTTCATTATGCTGAAATAAACAGTAAATTAAAGCCTAGTTTATCAATTAATATGAATATAGGCAAAGCCTAAAGGCGAGCAGCGCTGCAAGTTTTTGCTACTTTCATAGAAGTAAATCTTCTTATCAAATGCCTACAAATTAGGGGTAAAACTAGATCTATCTCAGATTTTTTATAATCTCACTAAAGTTAAAAAATAATTCATCTCATAATTAAGCAAAGCAACTGCAGGTAAACCACCAGAAAAAAAAGAAAGACAAATGAATAGGATATTAAGAATCCCCTCTCCCTCACCCCCCCACCCCCCCCCCCCAACAAAAAAAAATTACAAGTCTTGGGGTGTTTCCTGTCTTTCTCACACCAGTACTGACACAACTTTCTTTCAAGCTATTGACTAGTTTTCTCAAATGCATCACATGTGAGAGGCTAAAAGTTGCTGGAAAGAAAGTGCCTGAACTGGGTATCGAAGCCACAACCACCAAGTCAAGAGTCAGGCACATGATGAACCACCAAGCTACCTGGCCAGGCAGGTTTCATTTCAGAATTTGGCAAAGGTATTAGGGAATGTGAATTGATCAATAATGTGCATCCATACATATGGGATCGTATTCAAATTAGTATGATGGTGTCGTATATTATAGCATAACAGTAAACAGAGTAACGTATTGCTAATCACATCTATTATTTGAACACAAAATTTGCACCTTTTTCTTGTATTTAACCGTATGGTGGCATATTTCTGCAGCAAGATACAAGATAACTATTGCGAAAGTTTGAGAGAACTACTGCGATAAAACCAACTTTCCTGGAAATATTATCTAAATGATAAAAACTTTCATGGTAAAAATAGCTGATAATTCTCACTGTTATCACGATTTTTTTACGCTCATGCCTACAACTGACATTCATTGTATTTATAATTAGATACGGTTTCAGAATATCTTGGTTTCCAAGCCTATGAATTCTCCTTTTCCCTGAATGGTTTTAAAGTTGTTTGTAAGAGGCATTTCGAGTCGTCTTTGTGTTTAACAGATTTCATTTCATTTCATGTGTAGTCAAAATTTAACAATTAAGCTACAATTGTAAATAATTCAAATTATAACTTACTGGCATCTTGTGAAGTCAAAAACTACCGAGTTCATCCAAATGGTGAATTAAGTTTTTATAGATGTCGAGAAATAGGTAGAACTGTCACGATAATTTTATCTCGAATGTCACCATTTGCACGAATGAGAAATTTTGCATTAAAATTTGAACTGATCAATGTAAAATTTTCTTGATACCAAAGTTTATCATGAATTTTTTCTTTTCAGAAAACTTTTCACTATCTAGATAAATATTCCAGGAAATGTAGGATCAGCCTCCAAAGAGTTTTGAGTTGTCTTGGGTGGCTTAGTGCTTAAGGTGTTGAATCAGTAATCTTAAGGTCCTGGGTTTGATCCTCAGGCAAGATGATGTTTTACTTGTATGGCGGTTTCTATGGGTAAGGCAAGCCACATACCAAACATGGACTGCTTGTAAAACCAAGGAAAATATATGAAGTGAGCTGTCAGCTTGATACGACTGAAATGAGTTTGAAATGGGAGTACAACAGCAATTGATCAATCCTAAAAAGTCCTAGTTTCAAAAAAGGATAAGGCCAAAAGAGGCTGGTTAAATATCATGAGCCTGATCATTATCTGACATTGGCATTTAAACTGAATTCATATCCATGTAGTCATTGTTTGACAACACAGTATTTGTATTTCTCAATTAAAGTTACGAACAACAAACAGTTTACATGCATGGATAAAGGGAGATACTTCTAGGAAAGATTAAGAATTTTCAGAGATTTAGGTTTGTAGATCTAAATCTTTGTAATTATTTGTTCGAATGGAGTTTTATGTTACTTTCCATTGCAGTTCAGCTTACGTAATGTCATTAACATCTTTACTTCGTAATGTTTCAATCAGTGATAGCCTGTGGCAATGGTGTGCCTTGCTCAAAGATACTCCTACATGACTGGCAGGGCAATCCGAGTTTTAAACAGGATTTCAAGATAACAAACCCTTGGCCTTGACCTAGGAATAAATTACAGTCACCCAAAATAACAAATCTGCATAAAAGATATTTCAGTGGCTCCCAAGTCTTTGCCGTTACTTTGCCATAAATTTACTCTTAACAGTCTGATCATCAAGCTGGTATGTTTTTTTATGACTATGCAGTTGATGGTTTTGTCTGTATGAAATAAGCTTAAATTTGTTAAAAGCAGATTAAAACAGGGGTGAAAAAAAAGGCATAATACCAGATTTTGTTTTTGGAATCAAAAATAACTTTACAAAATTGATAAGCAATCTCATTCTGCAAAAAGAAGCCTTTAGACCAAAATATCATTTCTAGAGGAAATACATAGGGAAATGTCCCTTTTTTTTAAATTTAAATGTTTAAACTTCTGACTCCGTGTAACATGGTAGTTCTAAATACTAGTACATTTCAACATGCCAGACATATACCATAAAGTGGATGATTAGGAATGGTTCAGTCAATGAAGGCATTCTGTAGAAGCAATCATTTGATTGGTAATTAGTTTGAGCCCTGGTGCTGACAATCTTGGTGGTGTCTTTTTTCTCACCCTGGCCACTGTCATTTCAAGGTGATGTAAATTATCAAACTTCTTGAACAAGAATATTTGCTTAAAATCTAGTTTGACACATCTATAACTGCTACAGTGTGAAGACATTAAAAAAAAAATATTATGGTCTGTTGAAAAGACAGTTATCTTACAGGTAAAAATCTCTTAGAAATAACATCAAAATCTCTTAGAAATAACACCAGAGGAGTTCCGACAAGGTAGACCCACGTTTAGAGAATATTATGTGTGTGGGTACAACAACAGGTTGCACAAAAAATCATGTTCTATGCAAAGTGAAATCTAGATCTATACTGTCAAAAACATCAAAGTGAATGCTGACAGAATTTGATCAGATTTATATTTTACAACAATGACTATTATGGCATCTAGATCCAATTCAGAACAAAACAAAAAAGGATAAAAGAAACCAAATTCCCTCTGTTAAAAGAAAACGAAGAAAAATCACTGCTGCGAGTAGACCATTTTGTTATAAACTGAAAAAATATAACCCTTTTAAGTAGTTGTAATCTAGATCTCGACGAGAATACTTGTTTGTTACATTCTGTTCAGAATGAAAGACACGCTTGTCAGTCTGTCAATATCTACCGTACATAGATTAACAAACTTTGCTTGGGCCTTGTTGACTTGGGGACGAGTTAAGTACTGGCTGAGTTGTTTCGCTTTCTTTACCGAACAAGACTTTAAGTGGGGAAAACGTCCGAATGAAACATGAACAAAGTTTTCAAAAGCAGGAGTGCGAAAAAACTTGAAAGGATAAATCGATTGGCTCACCCGAAATGGTTCAGCTGCTTTATTAATTCCCGTAATGTTTATTTCTGTATTCGGAATTTTCCGTAACTCAGACAGATAACCGAAAAGCCCGAGTTCCTTCGTATTTGACCAGATCTCGCGAGGGTCTCGTTCGTAGACTGGAACACTGTTTCAAATCACGTGATTGTCAGGGTTGTAAGGTATTATAGGACAGAAACGCTCTTAGTGCCAGTCTTTTACGTCACTTCCGTCCGCCATATTTGAAAAATCTACTTCCACTCCACCACTTTTTCAGAGGCATAAGGTATGTACATTTTTGACACCATCTCTACTAATAAGCTCTCGCTTACGCGTTGTTACGCGTTGCTCGCTATAATTTAAGATATATGCTCATTGAAACTCTTTTTGAAATTTCGTAAGTCAAAATAGGTAAGATTCTCGTATTTTCTTCTAGTTACTTTATGAAAATTTTATACAAATCCGACCCAATGCTAAATCCTTTATGTCATGGAAAACATCGCTTATATCTATATGAAAGTATATGTTTTGAGCTTTCCAACAGCATACAATTGAGTGAAATAGTGGAATAATCGTTCATGGGGTATTTGAAACGGTCGATCCACGATGTAAAATTAATGAGTTTCCTCCGGCCAGGGATCTTACACTCTATATATACGATTCTTGCTCCGGCATCTATGCTAAATTATTATTTTCATGAAAAACATCGCTGAAATAATTTCTAAATAAAGGTGTACGTTTTAAGCTTTTCATCAGTATAAAAATAAGTGCATTCCGATAAAAAAAAAAAAAAGATAGGTCTTTGAAATGATCTAGGTCTACCAACAATTTAGATTTTTAATAAGTTTCCTCGTAAATCCTACATATAAATCCTTTATTTCATGGAAAACATCACTAAAATTATTCCTAAATGAAAGTGTAATAAAAATGAGTAAATTCTAATTGGGAAAAAAATAAAATGGAATTATAGGTCTTTG
Organism: Hippopus hippopus; assembly: GCA_946811185.2. Classification (NCBI taxonomy): domain Eukaryota; kingdom Metazoa; phylum Mollusca; class Bivalvia; order Cardiida; family Cardiidae; genus Hippopus; species Hippopus hippopus. The sequence continues at coordinate 18,426,814 of OX328100.1, read as the reverse complement.
AAATGATCGACCAAGAATGTTTCTTTAAGGAGTATCCTCAAAAACATCCGACCCCTACATCACTATTTTGTCATTTTGTTTGTTTTTGATGAAATGAGTTTCGAACATGAAAGGTTACATTCCAACATCTTACTTTCGGGGAATGATAACTTTTGTTTCAAACGAATGTTTTGTGTATTTTTGTAGCTTTCCAACGGTATTAGAATTACATTCGGACAAAAGTAAAGGAATACCAGCCAAGTGAAGTTTTTTTTTGTTCATGACATGAATTGAGATGTGTTATCCCTAAATCTGACTCTAAGTCATTCTCTTTTCCACACAAAAATTTAGAATTTTCCATATCCAACGCATTTGTAGACGTTGAAAATTGTTAGATTTACCTGTGAAAAGTAGTAATTATCGTGGAAAAAGTAGAAACTTTTGGTTACCGTTATTTCTTTCTTTTGGTAAAATGTTTTCAATTTTTAAGCCTTCTTCGTCAATGTCGTTAAAATTCGTGTTTGTTTAGTAAAGGATTAGAGGTCACTATGACTTTATTCATGAATGAAAGTTATCACCTAAGTTGAACAACGAACCAAAAGATTATTTTTTGGCCAAACTTCACAGAAAAACAATAATTTGAAATTTTCGGTCCAGATTTATATTTCCGAGTTCTCGTCAACATTACTAGCTCGATTAAATGGCCTTCTCTGGTCTATGGTCACTTTGCAGCACTGTCTGACTTACATTGAGGTAAAATGGTGGGGTATGCAAAATTCAACTTATAAGGAAAGAATACCAGAATGGGGTATTTATTTATGTTAAACAAAATAGCATAATTCTCTGTAATATAAATATGTTCAAAATGGTCCTATCAGCCCAACTGCATCTTTGACCAGCCCGCAAATCGCAATAGGTAGAGCGTAGGACTCGTGAACGTGATGTTTCAAGTCACTTGGGTTCGATCGGCACGGCTGGCCATCTAAAATTACTAATAGTCTTTCGGATGAGACGTTAAACCGAGGTCCCATGTGACGGTGCTATACACCGAGCACGTAAAAGAACTAGGCGAAACTTAGGATGGGTTTCGTCCTGTATCTGCACTATCCCCCGTAACAATACTAACAGCCTTCAGGGGGCGTCGCCCATATGGGCAACCGGTGGCGACGATAAATAAACGCAAATTCAATCAAAACTGCATCTTTTATTTAACAGGTATATTTAGGACTACCTCTGGCTATTTTACCTGTATCTTTATTACCTATGAATTTCTTAACTTGGTGGGTCCGTTTTTTTTTTACATACCTTTTGGCTTATATTGTAAACATACAATAATCTGTACAGTTTGATCTTTTTTTCTCTGTCCAGCTCTCACTTTACATTCTTCAAGACAATTTCCTATAACCTGTTAATGAATTTGAGGGTTTGAAGTGAATTAATGTGCATTGCTGTTTCAGCAGCAACAGCACAAGGGATAATTTTGTGTTGTGTCTGGTTTCTGTGGGCAAGAACTGATAGAAAATTTATTTGGGTTGAAATGGACAAGACATCAAAAAAGATATAATTTACTCGTATTCACCAAAATTCTTTTGTCACGGTTTTAAAGTCAAAGAAACATTTATTCCTTAGAGAAAAAAGCACACACACCCACATACACGCATTTTTAGCTCTAATGGCCCAAAGGCCAACAGAGCTTGTCATGATGTGGTCACAAGTTCCGTCGTCTATCCGTCAGTCTGTCCGTCCGTCCGTCTGTCCGTCTTTCCACTCGCCCGTTAATATTTTTCTTGTTTACCTGATAAAGTCCACATTTATCGTCGGATTTTCATGAAACATGCACAGTTTCTTTATATCACCAATAGTTTGTACTCCATCGACTTTGAAAATAATCCAGCGGTTAGTAAGGGAAAAGTAGCCAATTTAAGTTGAACATCTGCCTTTCTTGTTTACATAATAGAATCTGCATTTGTAATCAGTTTTTGTGAAACAGATCATTTATATCATCAATAGCTTGATAAAGCCTATTGATTTTAAAATTATTCCAACAATTAGTGAGGGAAAAGAAGCCATTTAAAGTTGAACATTTGTATTTCTTGTTTACACAATTAAAGTCTGCATTTATGGTCAGATTTTCGTGAAACTTGCAAACATCATTTATGTTGTCAATAGCTTAAAGCATATTGATTTTGAAACAATTCCAACGATAACTTAGAGAAAAGTAGCCATTTATAGTTGAACATTTGCATTTTTTTGTAAGTGCGATTAAGTCGGCTTTTGGATCCAATTCTTTTGAAACTTGCACAGATCATTTGTATCACCAAGGGATTGAAGCCTATTGAAAACGAGGAAAACCCAGTCAACAGTTTAGGAAAAGCACTCATATGATGACCAAGTCTTGTTTACTCTACAAAGTCCACATTATTGGTTCTATTTCTTTTCAACATGCAAAGATTGTTTAATTCAATGGGTAGGAAAACCTTATCAAATTTGATTGGATTCCAAACAAGTTGTTTCGAGAAATTGCACTTTGATAATTTCACTATTTGTTCAATTCAACAGGCCTACTTATCACTCTTTCTTAGTAGGTTCAAGCCTATTTACAACACCCATACTTCCATTTTTTTTTTTTCTTTATTTCGCGTCATGAATTAATGATGTATGCCAGAAGAGAGATTCAGGCCCGCAAGGGCTCTAGTTTTTGTTTCTCCGAGGTGGTTTAAGTTTGTTTTTTTCTTTGAAGAAAGTATGTGCAGCAATGTGCAAAGCACACATTTAATAGAAATTATTTAGGAAGGCTTGATAACTGAAAATGATCTTAGCACGGGTAGAAAACTTCATAGTCGGAGCCAATGTCCTGTAAGTCTTCCGGCTCCGAAAATATCGGCTCAAAAACAACTCGAGAAACAGATAAGTTTGCCATTGTTTGTACTTATGTATTCTTACATCTGTGAAATTCGAAAAAAGGAGAATGTCATGTAATGCTGATTTTTTCAAACACAACATTTCCTTATCAGAGCCAGTAGTTCCGATCATAAAGTTCCCCACCAGTGTTAGGGATTTTTCATTTTGAATGATTTCCCCCATATGTCTACATTTAGATAAAGCTTTCTACTTCAGAGGTATACAGTAGGAAATGGTAAAATTAAAGTCAAGAGAATGATGAGTTATATTTAAGCCCTTCATTTCCTTGCGATTGATTTAGCTAAATACTTGCAAATGAGTTGGGTCTTTTTATGTATATATAAATACGTCTCGTAGCAGACAATGTTTTAAATACATTGTGGTAAAGTAATGAAAGAGGAAAGAAGAAAGTTGCCCTGTAAAAGAAATTATCATTTTGCAACAGTATTTTTCTGATGAATGAGATGATTCATGAATCGCGTAGACAATTAGTTCTATAATGAATAACGAAGTTTTAAAAAAAGCTGTCTGATGCATTTTTGTTTCATTCCTCGATTGTTTTTTTTTTTTTTTTTAGGGGGAGGGGTTCGGTGGGGGGGGGGGGGGGGGGCTTAATTACTTAACCCTTTTCAAATCAATTCCCTATTTCAATGATCCTGACAAGGAATGTTTTTTACAGCATTGTCAGAAAAACAGAAAATGGTAATTATCTTTCAGTTGTTTCAGCGCAAAATATTTCACCCGATCTCTATCGACGGCTGAAAGTCCAATCTACTGAAATTCAGACAGATTTTTATCTTATGGGCTTGAATTACACGTGACAAGCAAATGGAAGGATCCAAAATCAAAATGCACATTCTGTGCAGTCTGACCTTAATCTATGCAATCTGCAAAAAGTCTGTGTTGTCACCTATAGCGATGAAAGGGTTAACCATTATTTAGTCTGTGTTGTCACCTATAGCGATGAAAGGGTTAACCATTATTTAGTCTGTGTTGTCACCTATAGCGATGAAAGGGTTAACCATTATTTAGTCTGTGTTGTCACCTATAGCGATGAAAGGGTTAACCATTATTTAGTCTGTGTTGTCACCTATAGCGATGAAAGGGTTAACCATTATTTAGTCTGTGTTGTCACCTATAGCGATGAAAGGGTTAACCATTATTTAGTCTGTGTTGTCACCTATAGCGATGAAAGGGTTAACCATTATTTAGTCTGTGTTGTCACCTATAGCGATGAAAGGGTTAACCATTATTTAGTCTGTGTTGTCACCTATAGCGATGAAAGGGTTAACCATTATTTAGTCTGTGTTGTCACCTATAGCGATGAAAGGGTTAACCATTATTTAGTCTGTGTTGTCACCTATAGCGATGAAAGGGTTAACCATTATTTAGTCTGTGTTGTCACCTATAGCGATGAAAGGGTTAACCATTATTTAGTCTGTGTTGTCACCTATAGCGATGAAAGGGTTAACCATTATTTAGTCTGTGTTGTCACCTATAGCGATGAAAGGGTTAACCATTATTTAGTCTGTGTTGTCACCTATAGCGATGAAAGGGTTAACCATTATTTAGTCTGTGTTGTCACCTATAGCGATGAAAGGGTTAACCATTATTTAGTCTGTGTTGTCACCTATAGCGATGAAAGGGTTAACCATTATTTAGTCTGTGTTGTCACCTATAGCGATGAAAGGGTTAACCATTATTTAGTCTGTGTTGTCACCTATAGCGATGAAAGGGTTAACCATTATTTAGTCTGTGTTGTCACCTATAGCGATGAAAGGGTTAACCATTATTTAGTCTGTGTTGTCACCTATAGCGATGAAAGGGTTAACCATTATTTAGTCTGTGTTGTCACCTATAGCGATGAAAGGGTTAACCATTATTTAGTCTGTGTTGTCACCTATAGCGATGAAAGGGTTAACCATTATTTAGTCTGTGTTGTCACCTATAGCGATGAAAGGGTTAACCATTATTTAATATGTATTAACCGTTATCCTGCTAAATAACTAAGATGAAACTTTCAAGTCGTTGGTAAAATTCCATACATTGCTATTTCAAACACATTTTTCGGAGGAAAATACCTCCTTATCGGACAGTGTAGATCCAAGATCAGACTGCACGTTCTGTGCAGTCTGATCTTGATCGACACTGTCCGCAAAAGGTCAGTGAGTCGCGCTTAGAAGCCTCAGGGTTCAATCTTAATTCATTGTATCCGTTTTTTGACAGGGATGTCTCTAAAATTTGTCTTTATCATTTTGTTTCAGGAGGTAATGATATTAGAGATGTAACTGAAAAGCAAAGTGACTGATGCTTCCACTTACAACATGATGTGGGACATGTCAACTCGTTACCAAACGAGAACACTACAGACCTGTCCAAATTGAAAACATTTGCAGACGAAAGAAAAAATGTGACTCAGATATTGAAATTTCTTTTGCAAAGGGTAGAAAATATCGTGGGAAAAGGACTCTTCTTCCTACGGTGTTTTCAAAAGCTTTTTTTCTCAGGATCGTTAAAACTTGGGATTGTTTGGTAAAGTGTTACAGATGCATGTTTCTTTTCACCTTCATCATTTTATGTATCTAATTTTTCCCAGGTTCCCCAGCCAGCTGTTATTTCCTTTAGAAAATGTAGAATTTTATTTATATTCCTATCACTGAATTACTGGAGTTTCACAGTGAATAACAACACTAGTGATGATAATTATGGTATCATCACTGTTGATGATATAGTTTTAGAATGTTTGCAGGAACTACTTTTTTCCTAATATATTGCTCATACTGTACCATTCTTGATATTTAGTAGAATAAAAAAAGGTGAATTAGGAATATGATGAATAGCATAATCAACTGGTTGCGTATGATATTGAAAATCTGTCACTCAAATGGGGTTTGATGTGGTTAAAAAATTCGTCCTTCGAACTCATTTTTTCAACCGCAACACACCCCATTCGAGTGACAGCTTTTTAATATCACACACAACCAGTTGATTATCCTCTATTAACCACACTAGACAAGTGCGTTGCCAGGCAGAAGTCCAGAAGACCGGGATTCAACATTAACCATCAAACCATTAAATAAACGAAATACACTTTCTCAACCAGAAAAAAAGACTAAATCATCCCAATTTCAAAATTGCTTTTGCAAGAAAACAAGATAAAAATAAATAGATAAATAGCGGGCAATGTAGATCACAGATCAGACCACATGTTCTCTGCAGTCTGACATGGATCTACATTGGCTGCAAAATGCTGTTTGATCTCGATTTACATTGTCTAAAAATTGACTAGCTCTTTAAGATGCTAACACCTATTTTTCTGGGGAAAGAACAACGAAAGGAAGAAGAAAAGAACATTTAGATGATTAGACTCCATCTTTACTAAATTCCTCGCTATAGACCTAGAGAATAGTATCTGCAAAGTAGCCCAGAAATCTTAATGTACCATTAACTCTTTACTAAATTGTCTCAAGTTTTTATGACCCTGAGATGATGGCTTTTGAAACACTGTGTGAGAAAGAGAAAATACTGATAACCACCATTTAGGCTTCTCTTTTTCCCACAATGTGTTCTATTCTGATAATGAAACTCCCATTGTTTGAACCACATTTGAATTGTCAATAACAAATGCTTTCAATTTGGAGAAGGCTTAAATTATGTCTTCTGGAAAACTAAAGTATTTATAATCAAATTCTTAGTTTAGTTCTTTAGGATTATGAAGGGGTTACATGTATAATTTTAAATGGTTAAAGCCAAAGATCTTGTAATTGTAATTGTTAGATGGTGTAAAAAAGAAGAACACAATGATTTAATTCAGAAATGCATATTGTAACAATTTAATAGTCCAAATCATTGGAACATAGCAATGAATAGCGATAAAGTAAACATTTATCATTACGAGGCATTGTCTATAACCTAACTTGACACTATACTGTTTAATTATTTGAAATACAGACATATTTTGCACGTTTTTTAAATGTTATTGTTGAAAAGTGCATGTAAGTTGAGTCAAAGGCCACAGAAACTCCATTGGTCTATCACCGAATAATACCGAAATTTTCATTTTTTGATCATCACACACCGTTACTAAAAATAGCACATTGTCGCATTGCCTCGGATATGATATACGATATGGCTTGCAACACGCGAAAAGGGGCATTCGGACATTTGCGTAAAGTGTCTTCTCGGATCAGCCTGCGCAGTCCGCGCAGGCTAATCCGAGACGGCACTTTACGACTACATTAAATTTTGTGCTACAGTAGACTTGCGCAAAACAGAAAATTACATATAAACGGAAAGTGTCGTTTCGGATTAGCCAGCGCGAACAGCGCAGGCTGATCCAAGACGACACTTTACGCAAATGTCCGAATGCCCCTTTTCGCGTGTTGCAGGCCATATAGAGAGGATGCACCAATGTCCTTTTTTCAGTAACAGTGTTCAATGATTGATCAATTGAAATTTCGGTGTTCCGTGATCAACGAATGGTGTTTCAAATGCCTGTGGTTGATTCATATACCGGTAAACATGTACTAGATGCATGGCATGTTTTTAAACCTGCCACAGAAAGACAAACATCACTAAAAAGCTGGCTCCCCACTAGGGTTGGTTTGAAGCACTTTGTACGAAACATTTTTATGTCACATTACTTTCCTCTTTCACCATTTGCCAAAAAACAGTTTAAACAACCTGGAGAAAAGGAGAAAATGCTAGTAACCAGAAAATGCTAGCAACCAGCATTTTCTCCTTTTTCCCCACAATATTTTCTACCATTTCATAGACAAATTCCATTATTTGAGCAATGCCTAATTTGTTGTCAGCAAATGCTTTCAATTATGACTAGACCTAGTCTAATTTTTTGCCATCTGGTATAGACTTAAGTCTAGATTTAATTCAAATTCATCCTGGAAATAAGAATTCATTTTTTTTTTTTGGTATACATAGATCTGTATTAATATATACATGTAGAGTAGCAAATACAAGCAAATAATGTGATTCAGGTCTTCTTTCATTTAAACCAAGTATTATTTTGAAAGAAATGCAAAAAAAAAAATTCATTTAATTATTTTCCAACGTAATATTTCCAACTTGTCTGTAAATACTTTCGATTTGGAAAAATCTCGACTTTTGTTGTTTGGTAAAGTATTAAGTTTTTGTCAGGGATATATAACTAAATCAAAACTTGGCCTAAGGAAAATATTTTGAAAAAAGAGTAAGCCCTTTATCAAACGATCCAAAGTTTTGACGACCCTGAGAAAAAAAGCTTTCGAAAACATTGTGGGAAAAGTAGAAAATGTTGATAACCAGAATTTTCTCCATGTCCAACAATTTTTTCTACCTTTACAAATACAGGATTAAATTTTTGAAACACTTTTATTTTGTTGTCTGCAAATGCTTTCAGTTTGAATAAGTCTAAAATTTTGTCATTTGGTCAAGAGTAACTTTGTACAGAAATACATATACAAAATTCAAGACTTGCTTATGAGAAGCATTTGTATATGACAAAAATAAATGCGACTCAAAAACTGAAATTTGTTTTTGAAAGGGTAGAACTGAATATTTTGGGAAAGAGAGAAAATGTTAGCAGCCTTTTCTCTTTTTCTCACAATACTTTCAAAGGCTTTTTTCTCAGGGTCGTCAGAATTGCTTGGCAAAGGCTTAAAGGGGAAAGAGAATTTCTCAAATTATTTATAAATGAAACACATATAATTTATATACAAACAATTGAGGCAGCACCATACAACTATAAATATACATAATTCTCTAGCAGATACAACAATCTTGCTAAACAGCTTACACGAAAAGCCCCTTTTTTCAGACCCTTAAGTGAAAAGGTTTTGAAAACACTATGAGAAAACGAGAAAATCCTGGTAAGCAGCATTTTCTGTTTTTCCCACAATGTTTTCTATTCCGTTCAGATAATAAAATACCATCGTTTTAGCCAACTTCTTTCATGTTTCAGCAGACCAATTTTGAAAGTATTGTGGCAAAAAGATATTGCTTGTAATGGGGGTTTCTTTTTTTTTTTTGCCACAATATTTTAATATGTATTTATTCATTAACTCCTTACCAGATGACCAAGTTTTGGACATGTCCAAATCCAATGCATTAAAATTTTGTAGACGATATTGAAAATGTGGCTGAAATTGTTGGATTTGCCTGAGAAATGGTTTAAAGCAATATGGGGAAAAAGAGGAAATGCTGGTTTCCAGCATTTTCTCCCTTTTCCACGTTGTTTTCAAAAGACTGTTTTTCCAAGTTTGTTTAAATTCTTGATATTTCATATTTTTAAGGATGGTTTTGTGTTTGTCTGCTGAAAGTACCTTCCAGAAGGTGATGGGTTAGTTTTTTGGTTGTCGTAAGGATTGCCAGATAAACTGGTTAACTTCCTTTCTCCACTTACCTATATAACTTTTAACCCTTTACTGCACAATCCCAAAATCTTAATGACCCAGAGGTAGAAGGCTTTGGAGCAGTTTTAGACAAGGAGGACATGTTGTTATTTCCAACCATGTTTTCTGCCATTCCATTAGTTGATTATTCAATATGACCAACTAATGCAATTAGCAATTGCTTTAAATTTGGACATGTAAAAGATTTTGTCATCCGGTAAAGGGCTGAATTATTGACATAATAAACATGTAATTGTAACAAGAACAACACATAAAATCTATGTATATATATATACATTTGAAAAAAGTGTGGCAAATGTTGTATTTACATTCTAAATTAAAAAGAAAAAGTAAAAAAAATTCTCATATAGAGTATACTAAGAGTACATGTATTTCAAATTATGTATCATACTTAAGAAGGCCTGCGGCTTTAGTATTTTGTTCGCATGATCCAGTTGTTCTTTATCAAAGATAGTAATACTTTCACTAAACTAAGTCTTGCTTTGACGACCCTGAGGAAGAAAGCTTTTAAAAGCATTATGGGAAAAGAAGAAAATGCAGGTCTCCAGCAGTTTCACCTTATTTCATTGTGTTTTCTACCTAACCAATAGAATACCTTTTAGCTTAATTTTAACCACCTTTTGGGTGTACTATAATTTTGAGTTTAAAATCTAAATAAACTTCATAGATTTTATGAAATGAAATTGGAATTTGCTCATTTTGGGAAATGTTGGTAGCAGGTAAACTACAAAATCGAAATATGTTGCAAATGGTGCGAAAATCCATGACTTTAACTCCAACGCATGGAGTATGCAAAAATACAGAGAAATTTCATACAATATAGAAGTCTTTGGGTTGATTAAACAATTTCTGATCACAAATTTATGTATTTCTTTTTTCCCCAAAAAGAAACCACTTTTAAACCTTTTGGCCTTGACCACATTAACCCTTTTCCAGATAACAAATTATTACACTGATCAAAACTGAAAGCATTTGCAGAAGACATGTTAAAAATGGCATGATCAAGAAATTTGTCCTAGATAGGGTTATCTGCAAAGCTTTCTTCTTCAGGGTCGCCAAAAAACGGAATAATAAAATAAAACTTTCATAGGCTCTGGGTCTAGTACTCATGTCAAATTACTTGAATAATGGATTTCTTTTAAATCTATTTTTCAAGGATCTAGAACGATATCTATCCACCATATAGTTTGCAGCTGGGGACAAATACAGCTAAGTCTGATGGCTTCACATCAAAATAAATATCACAAATGTCAAGATCGCTATACATGTACATGTAGGTCTAGTTTCAAACTCATGCAACTGAGCCATGCTTTGTGGGAAGAGGATTTAATGTATTTGCGAAAAGTATTGACCCAGGTCTGTTCTCATCAAACCATGCTGGCTGACCTGGGTCATTGAGGGCAGGCGTCTGCATGTCTGCAGCAGTTGCATCAAAATTTGAAGCCAGTTGAGATTCTCATAGTCTTTAAGAATAAGACTTTGTAGGCTTCGGTGATAACATACGATTTTTCCACTACAGAATTTCTTCAATTTGATACAGATTTTTTTTCCGTCTGAAATTTCTCCTTACCTACATTTTATTTTTAAAAATGTTTTATGTATATCTGAAATCGCTCTGGTGATCTACATTTCATAAAAACGGTCAAAGTTTCCTAAGGCATCTGCTTCAGACTTCATTCGGGAGAAAATAAGTTAATTCTTCAGCAGATTACAATTTGAAAGCATTAGCAGACGACAAGAAAGTGTTGGCAGAATAATCGGATAGATATTTGAACACTTAGGAAATATCATGGAAAAAGGAGAGTATTTTGGTGACTATCATTTTCTCCATTTTCAAAAGCCTGCTTCCAAGCGTTTTAGAACATGGAATTGTTTGGTTAATGGTTTAAACAATTTATTCACTTTGGAAAACTATTAATGCTAGGTATAAAGTCTGTCATTCCTAGGTCAGCATGATGTCATTGACCAATGTTCGGATTCACTGTAAATAGAAAAAGAAAGACAAATGTTTCTTTAACTCTTTACCAGAAGTCAAATTTTTAGACTCGTTCATATTCAAAGAATTTGCCTACAACAAAATAAACGTGGCTCAAACGATCTACAAAAAGTAGAGAAATAGTACAAAATGAGAAATTGGTGGCTACCGACATGCTATATAATTCCATGTTTTCTAAGGCATTTACAATGATGATAAATTTTGAAGTTGAAGCACAATAGCGGTTTAATATCTTTCTCGAATTTTACAGGCAAATGTCCTGTACACAAATTGCTTATTTATATGTACATGGACTTTTGTACAAGTCCTAGAACAATTAAGATAAGACACTTTCACATGTTATACTTACTTTTTACATTTATGTTCGCAACTTAACGTTTCACTAACAAAAATAAAATATATATATATATATTCATTTTGAAAAAAAAAATTTATAGATCTGCAAGTTTTTTTCTTTGTTCCATGATTTTATAGCCCATGTTTTTCCGAAATATACGTACCATGGTATGTTTTAGAAACTTCCATTGTGCATAATCTGGACTGTAAAATAAAGAGATGTTAGTAAAATTCAGTCGTTCATTATATGTTTAGATAAATTTGAATCTTATTGATGTGAAATCAAATGACTCATAAGAATAGAGATATATGTAATGAAAATAAAAATCTCAGAGCATTGAATATTTTATTGACAATAGAACTTTGGTATGAAATAATGTAAAAGTAGTTTGATTATAAAAGCAAACCCAAAGAACTTTTTGAATACTAGTGCCATATTATGTTCTGAATAACGGTACCAGAGAGAAGTTTACAATAAGAAAAATTTAAACCGATATTTGCAAATGAAAGCCTTGTAAATCATAAACTAAATGTTTTTATTCATATTCAACCATTCAATCAATTATCTCTCCCCCCTTTTAAATGCCTTGGTGCAAGCTTCATATGTAAATTCGACTACTGTCCAGGTATAAAAGCAGATTTCCACTGAAAAAAAAATTTTTTTTTTGGCCATTGTTAAACATTGTTAAACATTGGGTAGCGGACAGTGTAGATCCAAGATCAGGCTGCACATTTTGTGTAGACTGATTTTAATCTACAACGTTCTCAAAGGCTATTCAAGTCGCCATTGGCAGGGAAAGATAGTCCGGAATTTCTCTTATTTTAGTATTAAAACTTTTCACTAATTACCAACCGTTTTATGAACATTAATGTTTGTTCTAACTGTCCTGTGATTCAAAGGCATGACAGGTCGAGTGTTTGATCCTCCCGTCCATTCTTGATATGGAATGGTTCTCAGTGCATTCATCTAAAATAAACAATAAACAGTTTAAGTAAAAAGTGTTTTCAAATGTACTGAAACGGGTAATTGCCTATAAAACCTTCCAAAATTTATTTCATAAGAGGGTAAAAACCAGGTTTTAAGAAAATATATTGTGTCATTTCGCTAGAAATAATGACAGCTTTCAATGAAAACTGCATTACGAATTATATGTTTTTTTATTTTTCGACGATTTATATAGGTATGTATTGCTTAATCAAGGGATACACTTTTATTTCATACTTTTCGGTATTTCATCGAGAAATAATGACCGATTATGGTTTGATGTTTCATGATTACGACCACTGAAAAATAGCGATGTTATATTTTCTAACTCTTCAATTGAAGGCGGAAACAGTAGTTCCCACGCACTAGTTACCTTGGTAAACAGCGCGTACCCATTCGGCATACCTCGGGTGATGGGAGCCATCAAATCCCTCGGCTGTATCTGATGGGTTGACATGCACCAGATCGGTACATACCCGGAAATACGCCTGTTTACCGTTCTGAAAATTGTAAGGCTCCTCTTAAAAAAGAAAACTTGAGTTTCAATTTTCTATCGAAATCTTTCTAACTATGTTTCAGTTAAGTTGACAAACAGTTCGTACTTTCATTATTTAACATGGTTCATCAATTCTGATTGAAGTTTTCACCGACAGATAAACAGATGCGAATAATTTCATCGAGGTTGTTTATGTCGTTGCTAAACGGCTGACAGTGGCGCGCCATGGATATAAGATCACGTGATTCGCAGTTCAAATGGTAACGACCGATATACGGACGAGGTTAGATGTAGGTACGGAATCGGCCGAGTTGTGACGAGTGAGCGCGTACCATACAACCATAGGGAAATATGACGTAATTTACGAGTATTTACCCTACATTTCTTGAGCTTTACATAATATTGTAAAGCGTTGTTATCTGAAGGAGAGTACGTCACGGGGAACTACTGAAAACAACTGCACTGGATTTTGACGAGAGTCTCAACAAAAAGGGGTTAGAAGCATATATTAAATAGAATATTTGTCATTTTCTGTGAAAGATAGAAACCTATTTCATATCTTGAACACCATCGGTAATATTTCATGTGTGGCGCAGCCACTCATGAAAATATTACCGATGATGTTCACTAAGGTAGCCAAATTACAGACTTATTCTTCTAAATGTATTCCTTTGTTTTCATCCGGAAACTCCTTTATGGATGTTGTAATAACTAAATTGGATTGATATATGTATACTTAAAGTTCCTATGTAAATTTAAGGTAATAGACCCATAACGCTTCTAGTGCAACATGGAATAAAATTTCTTGTTAGATGATAAAGAAGGATTCATACTTATAAAATACTTTTGCACAATTTTAACCGACCAGAAATTCAACTGATGTCTATCTTGAAATTATTTGTTAATACTTTTGTTAGTTTCCTGAAAAGGAAGGTAATTATTATCTCCCTTTGAAATGAGAATATAGTGGTTTTAGATTTATAAATGATAATTCTAAGAAGGAAAAAAAGGAAAAAGTGGCTCGGTTAAAGTAGTACAATAATACTCATTTTCAATCATAGCAAATTTTGTAGGATAATATTATAGTGGAAATACGGTAGCAGTTTTCCAATAGGGGTCTACTATTTAACGCAATTCTGTTCTCAATCAGCACAGAAATGTATATATATGGATATCGATTTTGCAAACCGATGTAACCAGATTTAGTTTTGATATTATCCCTAGAATACATCTAAGTAGTGCAAGAAAATCAAGGATAAAAACCAAGTAAACCCCTTATCAGTACCAATGTAGTGCTGGAGAGCGATCAAGGAAAATAACTGAAAAAGTCCCCTTATGTTGCAGTTGAGGGGTTAATATCGAACTTACCTGAGCTTGTGATATATAAATTGGTTTATTATATAAAATCCAGGTAACTGTTTCTTTACAGCTGGGTTGTGTTAAAGAACCACTATACGTCATGTAATGATGAGTTTGTGGTAGTAATTTGTCTATTGGCAAATCAAATACTTCGACACATGTATCTGGAAAAAGTTACACAATGAGTTATGATCTGGATATACCTGTGTCATACTCTGTGAAAAGGTGGTTTAATGTACCTGCAAAAAGTATCGACCCATGTCAGCCTGCACAATACACATAGGCTGACCTGGGTCGAAACTTTTTTTTTCTAATCGTAAATTTCGTGCGTGTCCAAGGAACAATCTACCTCACGATTTGGTCGGTTTTTAGACAAAATTTATTTTATGGATCCATAATTATGTGATGTATGGCTTATTATAACTGCATCATGGAGATATATTAAAGCTCTTTTTCCCAAGGCCTCTCACTTGTATCATATATCTTAGAAAGCATCTTTTTGATATATGAATGATTCACTTACACTAAGGTGTATTATGAATGCATGTGAAACATCCTTTTCCGGTACAATTAGGTTAATATGTTGCATTTAATGAGATCGTTTCAAATGAGGTCTATCGCAAGAAAAATATATTTGTCTGAAACAGATCTGGATATTTATGAATGTTTAGAGTATTTACCAATTGGAAAGAAGGGTGGAATTTAAAAAAAAAAGATACTCAATCATGTCAAAAAAAAAGATCAAATATAAAGATACATAGTCAGAGATAACTGTTCATAACAAAGACTTGCTTCGCTTACTCCCCTCCAAGGAACTAACCAAGCAGGACAAACATCGAGTCCTGATAAAGCTAACAAACAAAGCAAAACTTGTTTTACCTCTCTTGGTGAAATAACGTATTGATGAAAGACGTACTGAGCATAACTTTGAAGATGTTCTTACATTGCATGATGTTTGCGTCAAGTTTCATAATATTTTCAAAAATTGAAGGGAATTCCTGTTTTTATCATGACAATGGTATGGACGTTTGCTGTTTCTTACCATAGCAATCAAGCCAGTTTTAACAACATGTGTTACCTGATCAGAGCTAACTTGAATCAGTATTAAAACAAAAAACTTACGTAGTGATTTAATATATGGAAATCTTTCACTTAATAATCTAAATGCAGAATTTTCACTGCTGCCAACCTGAAAAGTAGCAGACAATAGGTATCTTAGAAAGACAAGAACATCAGTTTATATTCCAGTATATTTTTAGGGTTTTTTTTTTCAGTACATGTCTATGATTATATATATATATTGAAAAATTATAACTACTTTCAGGAAACACGGATATTACTCTCTACCTTTACAATGAAATGCCACCCTTAGAGAAAATTATATCAATATAACCGTATATCTGATCCCTTCACTGACATGGGCATGATATATAGCTTTTGCCGATGGCATGCATGTAGGTTAAAGATCAGACTGAACAGAATGTGCATTCTTTATGTGGACAACCACTGTCTGTTTCTTGATTGTAGACACGAACTTAAATTCTCTGAATTAAGTTTTTGCAATGGAGTCGTAGTACAGCCAATTTCGAATAAGAAAATTTATTTGTCATGTATAAAGTTAAACATCTCCTTTGCAACAAGATGAAAACAGTCACCTTTAACAAGGAATCCTGATCTCTAATGAACATGTGCAAGATAGCTTTTGAAAGTATTTTGGGAAAAGGAGAAAATGCTGGTAGCCAGCATTTTCTTCTTTTTCCAAAATATTTTTCTTCCGTATAAGGGAAATTAATCTCAATTATACAAATTTTGAATCCTGTCGTCTGCATTGTTTTGCCTGTCGAAGCGTCTGAAAATTATCGTTTGGGATATGATTAAACTATAGACTCTATTTTCCGTCAATTAAAGTCACGTATAATATATACAGCATAACATTTTGCATCAATTTTGTTACTAAAGAACATGTAAGTTTTATTCTAACCCTTAGGCTGCTAAGCGCGACTTTCTGATCTTTTGAGGACAGTGTAGATCAAGATCAGACTGCACAGAACGTGCAATCTGATCTTTGACCTACTCTGTCCGATAAGGGCATATTTTGCCCCAAAAATTACCTTTGAAACAGCAAAATTTGGGTTTTTATTCGCGGCTTAAAAGTTTCATTTCACTTGTTTAACAGCATAACTCAAGTACATTGGGTATCACAATGAAAAGAAAAACCTTGACAAACTTACAGATATAAATACACCAATGACAGTTAAACCTCGTGGACTTGCAGAGGCTACACTATAATTTGCATAAAGATCTACGTTGTATGCGATAAAATGTATCTATAAAAGAAGAAATCGCAATATTAATAATTTAAACAAAATGATACAAATTTGAATTCAATGAGTTACACTTTGATAATCAAGAAAACTGGAAGAACCCTTCAAATACGCTGTAATAGATATATTTTTATTAGGTTTCTACAGTTCTACATGTATAATAAAGTTACTTGTAATCATAGCAAACAAGCTTTGAAATTACAGCAGAGTGGAAAGTAAATGAATTAATGTTGAAACAGCGTTTCTGTCTCTCTTTTTTTAAATACTATCTCAGATGAGAATCCGATAAATACTGAATACTATATAAGCACTATTCTTTCAGTTGGTGTATTTCAGTTACATTATTTTTTATTTAAATTTAGTAAACTGCATTGCAAGGTTTATATTGTTTTCAGTCATGTATTGTTTCTGATAGACTTCCAAACTGCAAGCTACCAACATAACTGGCTGTTTAGAAACTGATCGCTTGAAATTTGTTTTTAAATGTTAAAAATCGTCATAACAACAGATAAGGAGGGAGAAATATGATTTCACTTATTTTCAAAAAAAAAAAAAAAAAAGAACTTTAGTCAGAAAATTCAGTTTTCTCTGATATGAATAACAAGATAACACATGTACAAGAGTGTCGATTCTGCCATAAACGGTTACGTCCTGATCCGGAAACAACTTCTTTTACGCCCGAGCTTTTCCGGGTGTGATTATTATCTATTACGGAAAAGCTGAATAGTCATGAATACAACACATATCTTACCTCTCCCGGAAATGAACTCCCGTTCACAGTATGTTCTGAGCCTACGGAGTTATATCTACCAAAATGCAACTTTATTTGATAAAG
Source organism: Hippopus hippopus (assembly GCA_946811185.2). Classification (NCBI taxonomy): domain Eukaryota; kingdom Metazoa; phylum Mollusca; class Bivalvia; order Cardiida; family Cardiidae; genus Hippopus; species Hippopus hippopus. The sequence continues at coordinate 18,409,196 of OX328100.1, read as the reverse complement.
TCTATAGGTATAGGACAACGGTCCAGATGTTATATTTATTAAAGTACCCTGGTCATCATAGATGTAAAATGTAACGTCTTTTCCAGTGTTCTTTAAAAGTCCATTTACCTGCAATTGATCAAAAATTCAATATCATATTTGAATTCATGATTTTTCAATTAATTTTCGTGTCATGGTCTAAAGGTGGAGATAACAAAAACAGTTTTTCTGCAAATGAGAAAGGATGCACGTCCTGTGAGAATTATTCGCGGTAAAGCTGAAAGATCCTGTTCTGTGATGCTGACATTGGTCTAAAAGGTCCTGTTCTGTAGTGCCGACATTGGTCTGAAAAGATCCTGTTCTGTGGTGCTTACATTGGCCGTAAAGATCCTGTTCTGTGGCACCGACATTGGTCTGAAAGATCCTGTTCTGTGGTGCTAACATTGGTCTGAAAGATCCTGTTCTGTGGTGCCGACAATGGTCTGTAAGATCCTGTTCTGTGGTGCCGACAATGGTCTGAAAGATCCTGTTTTTTGGTGCTGACATTGGCCTGAAAGAACCTGTTTTGTTCAGCCGACAGTGGTCTGAAAGATTCTGTTTTGTTGTGCCGACATTGGTTAGGAAGATCCTGTTTTGTAGTGCCGACATTGGTCAGGAAGATCCTGCTTTGTTAAGCTGACATTGGTCTGATAGATCCTGTTCTGTGGTGCCGACATCGGTCTGAAAGATCTTGTTCCGTGGTGCTGACATTGGTCTGAAAGATCCTGTTTTGTGATACCGACATTGGTCAGAAAGATCCTGTTCTGTGGCGCCGACATTGGTCTGAAAGATCCTGTTCTGTTGTGCCGACATTGGTTAGGAAGATCCTGTTTTTTGGTGCCGACATTGGTCTAAAAGATCCTGTTTTGTTGTGCCGACAGTGGTCAGGAAGATCCTGTTTTGTTGTGCCGACATTTGTCAGGAAGATCCTGTTTTGTTAAGCTGACATTGGTCTGAAAGATCCTGTATCGTGGTGCTGACACTGGTCTGAAAGATCCTGTTCTGTGATACTGACATTGGTCAGAAAGATCCTGTTCTGTGGTGCCGACATCGGTCTGAAAGATCCTGTTCTGTGGTGCCGACATCGGTCTGAAAGATCCTGTTCTCTGACGCCGACACTGGTCAGAAAGATCCTGTTCCGTGATGCCGACACTGGTCTTAAAGGTCCTGTTCCGTGGTGCCGACACTGGTCTTAAAGATCCTGTTCTGTGGTGCCGACACTTGTAAGAAAGATCCTGTTCTGTGGTGCCGACACTGGTTAGAAAGATCCTGTTCTGTGATGCCGACATTGTTCTTAAAGATCCTGTTCTGTGATGCTGACACTGGTCTGAAAGATCCTGTTCTGTGGTGCTGATACTGGTCTGAAAGATCCTGTTCTGTTGAGCTGATACTGGTCAGAAAGATCCTGTTCTGTGATGCTGACACTGGTCAGAAAGATCCTGTTCTGTGATGCTGACATTGGTCTTAAAGGTCCTGTTCTGTGGTGCTGACATTGGTCAGAAAGATCCTGTTCTGAGGCGTTGACATTGACTTTGGCAGACTAAGGTGCAACATCAGCCAGTAGTACCAGACAAAATGTTGATCACAGGAATAAAAGTAATGAAGGCTTATCTGCTTGGTAATTTTTTATTACTGCCTAATGAAAAGTAATCTACTTACTTCAAAACCAGTAGACTATGGTACTACTGGGACTACTCGAGTTACCATTTGTGATAACTAAGTTAAATTTTTGACATTTTTTGTGGTGTCCCATCGGAAAAGGAGTAAAGATCATTTCGTAACTCTTAGACAGTTAACTCTTTTCATCACGATAAAATTTCGGCTTTGAAAGCAGTTGAAGACGACAAATCATAGGTGAATGAAAAAGTAGAAATTGTCCTTTAAAGTGTAGAAAACATTGTTGGAAAAGGAGAAAATGCTGACGAAAAGCGTTGTATCCTTTTCCCACAATATTGTCCAAATCCTTTTTCCTAAAGGTCGTAATTTTCGGGATTGTGTGGTAAAGGGTTACATGGATGATAATCTCTTACAATCGAAAAAGTATCTCCACGTTGATCCAGGAACAGAGGACAGGTGAAGTCAGCGCTGTCTCATTTTGCCCCACCCTGTCCGATATTTCATCAAACAGGCACTTTTCTGTTTGCAAAAGACTTCGACATTGCAGAATCAAGGCTGTTTAAGCTAGAATTTCACACAATTTAAACAAGGACAGTGTGTAATTTAGATATCTATAGCGATGAATTCCTTGTCCAAGCCTTTCCCAGGTTTTACCAGTACCTGGCTCGGATTGATTTTCAGCGATGGCCAGCAGATCCATGAAACTTACATGATTTAACTCTTTTGCCTGGTCCAAACTGAAAGCATGTGCAGACGACAGATTAAATGTGGCTAAAATTATGAAATTTGTGTCTGAAAGTGTAGAAAACCTTTTGGGTAAAGTTTTATTCTTCAGGATCGGTAAAGCTCAGGATCACTGGTAAAGAGTGAAAACGATACGATGTAAGTGATCTCACTTGTTGCTTTTACTAAATCTTCACATTATTTATTCCCTATGCGATAAAAAGGCAGTTTTCAGCCATTGCTTCTAACGAACCCGTTGATTAGCTCACTGCGATAGTCTTATGATACCATGTATGAAGCCTTACTTTGTCTTAACTGAGGGCATTTTGTACGATTGTTTTCAAAGTCGCCACAAGGAGTTCTGGGTCGCTCCATGGTAAAGTGCATGACTCGAACGTTATTCGGCAAGAAACTTCAGAGCCGTAGCCTAGTACTGGTGAAAACAAGGACATACATAAAAAAGCGAGCTGTCACCGTAATGTGACTGAGATAATTTTGAAAGCGGCGTAAAACACCATTCAATCAATGAATTGAAGGCGTCTAAAACAATGTGTTACTCATCTGTAAATATGACTGTGTACCTAGCATGGGTCCCAGTCCGATTTTCCTTTTATATACGAGTACATTTTGACGTTACTTTATCAAAAATGACGGTAATAATTACGGAAGCGGTTATCACAATTTATTGCCATAGATACAAGTTTGTATACATCCTAAAAGGAGATCGCGATAAGGAGTGATAAAAACCTTATTACCACCAGGGTCTGTATTCACCAACCATTCTCAAGAATATTCTTAGTCTTATTCTCCAAGATATTCAAAGTTTGAAAGTAACACAAGTTCTGATTGGCTAAACCATTTGGTTTAGCCAATCAGAAGTTGTGTTACTTTCAAATATAGAAAATTTTGGAGAACAAGACAGAGAATGTTCTTACGAATGGTTGGTGAATAGGAGTCCTGGACCCAGGCTATACAATAACTCAAAGGAAAAAGAACTAATGAGCAATGCTCTGGCAAAAGGGGGCTTAGTGCATCTCCGTGATGCATTATACCAAGCAAGTCATTGTATGATTATGAATCCATTCAATCCACTTTGTCTGAAAACCAACTGAATTATCAGGTAGAATAGTCCTTGGACATGCAGAAAAATTATTAATTAGCAAAAAGTTTCCATCAATATCAGCCTGCGGGGACTGCGCAGACTGACATGAGGCGACACTTTGTGCAGATGCATTAAACCCCCTTTTCACAGAGCATAGCCCATACATGTGTTCCATACAAAAAAAATCAAAGGAATAAGAACAAATTATAGGCTAACTAACCGTGTGGCCATCAACGTGGACTGGCTTTAAATGAGGATCGAACAGCAGTGTTTGCGGTACGATGTTAATCGGCGACTGGTTTTTACCGGTTCTACAAATTGACCAATCTAGGTTACTGACTGCCCATTCTGATGGTCCTGTAAAAAGTTTAAAAGTTCGAACAAAGTTTATTATTATACCCGTTCTATCTTTCACAAGTAACATATCGGTGTGCCCGAGTCGTTATGTGCTGACACGTTGGGCTGGTAAACCCTTGACCAAACTAGATCTTGTGTTTAGCTCCTTACCAGAGTACAGAAAGGTGGACTTGTTTATATTGAAAGCATTTGAAGTAACACCGGACGTTCCAATATGATTTCATACACCTTACGCGTTTGCAGCCCTTTCTTGACTTTTCTCAACGAGAGCTTCAAGCTTTCCTTTCTTTGTATCTTTACTCGTTTTAAGTCGTCACTGTTTTTGTACACTGTTCTTCAGTATGCTAAAAACATGGACGAAATCACCTTTTGTATCTTCTCAGCTTAAATTCTCTCTCTCATTATTATAAAAAAAAAAAAAAACGTGCTCATCTGCTCGAATAATATTGGAAAGATGTGGGATCACAAAGTATTTTCATTGATTGTTTGAATGACGGATGAAATGATGAATGGATGAAATGATGGATGGATGGCAAGTGCACCTATCCATGCTTTCCTGGAGTTTCTCCTACCAGTTTCTAGCACAATGTTCTTCCCAAGTCAATCTTCGGTAAGATATTGGCTGAGCTGAGGATAAGTGTTTTGAATATTGGGCGTCTTTATAGACAAACATTTTGGCCATAACAAATATGACCTGTGGAACATAACTTGAAACTGAAACCAATCTTTCGCGATTTATTCAGCTGTAAATATTGCATGAGATGTGGATTAACGCGGAATTATTGCCAAATATAAGTTCTCTACTAAATAACTTTCTAAATGTCTCATAGCAATTTTTACATACCCCAACTACCTCTGAGAGAGATTTAACTCTATACTGCCAAACAATCCCGACTTTGAACGACCATAAGGAAAACTGCTTTGGAAACCATTGTGGGAGAAGAAGATTTTCCCACAATATTTTCTACCACTTCAAAGAAAAAAAAACATCATTTGAGTCATATTTAATTTGTCTTCAAATGCTTTCAATTTTGTAAAAGACTAAAAGATTGTTGTTTGGTAAAGAACTAAGACGCTAGTTCACACCAAATGGCCTGCAACACGCGAAAAGGGGCATTCGGACATTTGCGGAAAGTGTCGTCTCGGATTAATCCGAAACGACACTTTCCGTTTTTATGTAATTTTCTGTTGTGTGCAAGTCTACTGTAGCACAAAATCTAATGTAGTCGTAAAGAGCCGTCTCGGATTAGCCTGCGCGGACTGCGCAGGCTGATCCGAGACGACATTTTACGCAAATGTCCGAATGTCGCTTTTCGTGTGTTGCAAGCCAAATAGGATGAAAAACTATCTTAAGTGGCATTTCAATCTTAACTGTTCACCACACGACAAAATTTTTAATCTGTCAAAATAGAAAGCAATTGCAATAACGACAAATGCAATGTGGCTTGAATGAAGATCCATGTTTGCCCTTGAAAGAGGAGAAAACATTGTGGGAAAGGGAGAAAATGCTGGTTACCAGCATTGTTTCCTTTTCCCTTAATGTTTTCAAAAGCCTTATTCCTCAACGTCTTCAAAACAAGGGATTGTGTGGGAAAGGGTAACCAGTTGCACACTTTAAGACTGGTCTATATTGAAAGCCCATGTGTGGAGGATTGTGAGAAAAGGTTAATTATGATTACCAGCATTTCCTCCTTTTTCTCAGAATATTTTCTAAAGTCTTCTTCCTCAGTGTCGCTAAAACTCGAGATTTCTTGGTTCGGGTTTAAACCCTTTACCAAACAATCCCGGGTTTTTACGAACCTTGGACAGAAGCCTTTTGAGAACTTTGTGGAAAAAGGAGAAAATGCTGGGAACCAGCATTTTCTCCTTTTTTCCACAATGTTTTCTACTCTAGGAAGTACAAATTCGAGCATTTGAGATATCTTTGATTTGTCGTCTGCAAATGTTTTCAATTTCAACCAGTCTAAAATTTTAAGTTTGGTAAGAGTTAACAAACGATCCCGTGGTATAAAAGCTCAAAGAAACAACATTTCGGCGACAAAGGATAAAATAATGGTAATCAGTGTTTTCTTCTTTTCAAGTAATGTTTTCTATGATTTCAGAAACAGGTCCTAACATAATTAACCTTGCTTAATACACATTCTAAAATGTTTACAAAAATGGAAAAGTCTAAATGGTGTAGTTTTGTAAAGATTTGACCCTTTACCACACAATCCCGAAATTTAAAGAGCTTGGGAAAAGAACATCGTGGAAAAAGAAGAAAATGCTGGTAACCTATTGTACCCTTTCAAATACAAACTTCCCCCTTGAACCAAAACTTCATTTGTCGTCTGCAAATGCTTTAAACTTGGAAACGTCAAAAATTTTGTCGCTTGGTAAAGCGTTGAACTACTCTATACTTACACACAACTCATGGTCGACGATTTTTTTTGTCTTAATAAAGAATCAAAATTTTAAAAAAATGTCCGGATTTATCGTCCCGATATATTTCTTCTAAGAGTTAGGCCTTTCTAATTTTACCCAGATAAAATTCCGCATACTTTTTTCGAGTTTCCAACTCTTCCCTACAGAAGGTCAAATATTTCTGCCTTTTTGTAAAATTTATCGAATATCGGTTCTTCTGAAGCCGCACTTTTCTTTCAAGAGGTATCGTTTTAACATTAGGACAAGTCCGAAATTCAACCACGAGGCTTTGGTTCTCGCTAACTTCAGCTGTGTCTTACAACTAACTACATGTGTATGAGCAATCCTCTGACAAAATAAGGTCTAATGCATCTCCGTGATCAATTATACCTGCCAAATCATTATGGATTCATAATCCATTTTGTCAAACAACCAACATGTGCCATGAGATAAACTGGTCCTTTGACATGCAGAAAATTTAGCAGGGCAAAAAATTTCGAACAAGGTCAGCCTGCGCAAACTGCGCAGGCTAACATGGCTTGATGCTTTTTGCAGATGTATTAAGCCCCGTTTTTACAGACCATGGCTTATATATATTCTATCAGGTAACAAGATCCTAAATATGCATGTACCAATGGCGTGGACATGAAACGAGTAATACGGCAACAGGAAGTTTTTGGCCAAACAGCAGTCTTATTGTGAGGTATGCGTACTTGCCACTGATCAACTATCTACGGTGGCACAAAAGTGACATGGAAGATATATTTTATACTACGTGCGCACGCAGTAGCTAATACGTGCGCACGTAATAAGTAATACGTGCGCACGCAGTAGTATTACGTGCGCACGCAGTAGCTAATACGTGCGCACGTAATAACTAATACGTGCGCACGTAATACTATTGCGTGCGCACGTATTAGCTAATACGTGCGCACGTAATAGTTATTACGTGCGCACGCAGTAGCTAGTACGTGCGCACGCAGTAGCTAATACGTGCGCACGTATTAACTAATACGTGCGCACGTATTAACTAATACGTGCGCACGTAATAATCGACCAATCAGTTTATAAGGATCAATAAATGTCTATCTTCCACTTCCATCTTGAAACAATGGCTTCCGTTCATGATTCTTATTGGTGGATTATTAGTAGCTATTACGTGCGCACGTATTAGTTATTACGTGCGCACGTAATAACTAATACGTGCGCACGTAATACTACTGCGTGCGCACGTATTACTTATTACGTGCGCACGTATTAGCTATTACGTGCGCACGTAATAACTAATACGTGCGCACGTATTAGCTACTGCGTGCGCACGTAGTATAAAATATATCTTCCATGTCACTTTTGTGCCACCGTAACTATCACAGTGAAGAGAGACTGTTCTGTTTTGATGATGGAAATGTGTAATCTAGTGCGGTCACATCTACTTGCACAATATGAAACGGATGTACCGGTACACACGCTCACGAGTATGCAAAATATCCACACCTCATTTCAGCATTTCAGATCTTACCACAAAATACAATGTATGTATGACGGGGTTTTCAGTAGATTTTCTTTTATAAATGAAATTTTCTAAAGAAGAAATTAACACCATGGTATGGTGGCATATTTCTGCCACGAGATACGAGATAGCTATCATGATAATTTTACAAAACTATCGCGATAAATTAAAGCTTCCTGGAAATTTTATCGAGATAGTGAAAAGTTTCCTGAAAAAAAAATCACGATAGACTTAATATTTTAACGCAAAAATTCTCAATCGTGCACAAAGCTGACATGCAATTATTGATACCGTAAATGTCTGTTATGGGCACGAAAGCAAAAAAAAAAATAATGATAACAGGTAGAATTATCGCGATATTTTTATCGTTAAAAATTTTATTATCTAGATAATATTTCCAGGAAACTTTGTTTTATAAGGATAGTTTTCTAAAATTATCATGATAGCTATCTCGTATCTCGCGGCAGAAATATGCCACCATACCATGGTACCCTGTTTTAACTCTGTACCAAACGACATAATTTAAGACTTGTTCAAATTGAAATCATTTTTGCAGACAACAATTTAAGGATGGCTTAAATGGTGGAATGACACCAAACGACATAATCTTAGACTTGTTCAAATTGAAAGCATTTGCAGAAAACAATTACAGGAAGGCTTAAATGGTGGAATGACACCAAACGACATAATTTTAGACTTGTTCAAATTGAAAGCATTGGTAGACAAGAATTTCAGGATGGCTCATAAAAATGGTGGAATTATGGTTTGATATAATAGAAAGCATTGTGGGAAAAAGGAGAAAATGCTGGTTAACAGCATTTTCTCCTTTACCCACAATGTTTTCAAAAGCCTTCACCGTCAGGGCCGTTAAAACTCAAGATTGTGAGTTGTAAAGGTTTATACTATTGTTTTTGTCTATGTATCAGCTTACTCTATTGTGCATGTGGCTTTAACGGGGTTAGCTGTGAAATGTACACACACATATCAATAATTAAACAACTGAATGGAATTTTAAAGCACGAAAATTTATGACTGGAAGCTCAATTTCAAGGTTTTAACGATTTCGCACATGTCCCTTTTTTATCGTTGTTTTTCTGTGAAATTCTGATCTTGTTAGTCGCGCAGTAGCTGTGTTAGAAACAAAACTGCCAAATTCAACAAGACACCAGAGTGTCCATGCGAGAATTTAGTTAAAACATTATTTATTTTACATCGACTGAGAAACAAGTTCTGGCAGCTTATACTGCCTCTTATTCTGTTTCACGGGAACTACACCAGTACTCCCGCCGAATGTGTAGACCAATAAACGCTTCCAAAGTTGACACACGGTCCCGGGTATCGAACTCGGGACCTTATGGTTACGAAGCTGACACTCTCAGCCTCACAACCGCGGACACTACATCACTGTTGTGACGTTTCTGTCCGTCTGCGATAAAACCCAACCACTACTCACTCCTTAACGACAAAATTTTGGACCGGGCCAAATTGAAAGCATTTGCAGACGACAAATTAAATATTTCTAAAATGATGATTTCTGTACTTGATAGGGTAGAAAACATTGTGGGAAAAGGAGAAAATGTTGGTTACCAGCATTTTCTCCTTTTCCCACGATGTTTTCAAAAGCTTTTTCCTTCAGGGTCGTTAAAACAAGGGATTGTTTGGTAAAGGGTTAAAGATATAGAGGTGGCGCAGCCACGAGTGAAAATATTACCGATGATGTTCACCAGATGAAATAAATTTCGATCTTTCATCGTAAAAAAAAAATATTCTATTTATTTTATGCTTTTAACCCTTTCCGGGGGGAACTTAATCAAAATCTAGTACAGTTCTTTTCGGTTATTCCCCGTGGCGTACCCCCTCCGCATAGCAACGCATTACAATATTACGTCAAGCGCGAGAAATGTAAGATAAATTACGTCACATTTCCATCTGGTTGTGAGGCACGCGCATTTTACCTAGGTAACTAGTGCGCGGGAACAACTGTTTCCACCTTTAAAGGTGGCCCTTCAGATTTTGGGACGAAAATTTTACAAAAATACAAAAAAATCATCCTTATGCTCCCAAAGCCTTTTAATTTTCATTCATAAAACCCCAGTAGTCGAAAACCATCCGACAACAGGAAAAATTAGAGATTTACTACGGCCAGGGGTCCATTTCAACAAACTGCGTAGATTTACGCCAATATTTTGGGGATTGAATAAACACACGTAGGATCCCTACTTTACCCAAACATATGAAGTGGCGTAGCGTTATCCAAATTCTTAATCAAATAGTAAAGTTATGTAGTTCAGTGAAACTTGTTTTCAGACTTAATGCTTGCTTACAAAAACTGCGTACGCAAATTTCGTGCGTACGCAGTTTAGTGAAATGTGCCCCTGGCCGTAGTAAATCTCTTCTATTTTTACATGAGCAACTCGCTCATTTACATACCGGAAATACAAAGACAAAGCTTCAAACATAGCGTCCGAAGAAGACATTATGGAAAATAATTACATGTTTGTTATGTTATGGAATTTAAGCGTCACTAGTCACGTGCCAGTCACTTGACATTCCCACAATGCTTTTTTTATTTCTGGCGCGAAATCTAAAAATACCTTAAGAGGCTACGTAGCCTTTTAAGGGAATACCATAAAAAAAAGTTTTTTTGTAATTTTATGATTCTTAATTATTGATGATTTGTATTGTTTTTTCATATAAATTTCAGTGATATAAATATTTTTTAATTTGGTGAGATGTGAAAAATCTAAATACCCACCTTTAATTGAAGAGTTAGAATATAAAAATCGGTATTTTCACTGGTCGTAACCATGAAATATCGAAAAGTATTTCACCGAAATTTCTGGATAACCTACCGAAAAGCATGAAATAAACATGTATACTCGTTTTCAGCCGGTTTTTAATCCATTTCATTTTTAATCTATCAAACAATAATCATTCTTGTATCTTCGTGCCAAATGTTGCTCCTGACTGTTGCAAGATTTGCATAGATTACGATCGATAGAAAATGCATTTCATATTCTGGAGGCCATCAAAGAAATCACTGTTGTGAAGTTTCCGGTTTTAAATGAAGACTTCCGATTTATGTATTTATCCCTTATAATATGTATATCGATAATTTATCTATTTTTACACAGCTGACTAAATTCTGAACCATTCTACAGTCAATCAAATTTTAACAGCGTTTTTCTCTCGGGCTGTAAAGATTGCATCTGGCTGTATCTTAAATAATATTGTAATGACTACATGGTGGTAAGGTTTGCAAAATGGGTTCTTACTAAAACTGCAAAAAATACGAGAAACTCTGTCGTAAAGAAGCAAATGTGGAATAAAAGATGACTAAATATTCCGAAAAGAATAAAACACTTTTAGGAGAACTGAAACTTTGCCGCTGGGTCATTAAAAAAAATCTTCAAACATAAGGCCATTTCGTTTGTTTGTATGGAAGTGACAGGCTCATAATTTTACACATCGTTCATTCATTTTGCTTAAATGAATAAACGTGAGTCATACTCTGGCAAAAGGGATTAAGTACATCTCCGTAATACATTATACTAATCAAGTCATCACATTGATTTGGAATCATAATCCATCATATCTAACAACTGAGTTGATCTGGAGGTAGAATGGTACTTTGACTCGCAGAAAATTTATAAAAAGGAAAAGGTTTAGATCCATGTCAGCCTGCGAAGACTGCGACGGATGACGTGGGTTTAAACTTTTTAACAGATGCGTTAAGCCCCCTTTTCACGTAGCATGGCTCAAATATTAACTCACTCTTTGTCTGAAAAAGTACATGTAACCTGTTTAGAATGATTTTTTTTTCCCTCTCAATTCTGTAACGTATGTTTCTGGTAACCAGCAATTTCTCCATTTCCCGCATTGTATTCTACGCTATCAAAGACAGTAATTATCATTTCGGTTACATTTCATTTGTTGTCTGTTAATGCTTTGAATTTGGTCCAGTCAAAAAAATTGTCTTTTGGCAAAAAGTTAATCCAAGAGACTAACAAACAAAGAAGAGCACCGCAAGCGTGTGCCAATGCTCAGGGGCGTCGTAAAAGGGACATAACTGTGTCAAAAATAATTTGGTATTTACCTGCCCTTGTTGTATAGGTTTCCCTTTTGATGGTTAACAATTTGTCCAAGTTTGAAGTAAATATCTGTGGTAATATCAGACACATGGCTTGCATCACGCGAAAAGGTGTATTCGGACATTTGCGTAAAGTGTCGTCTCGGATCAGCCTGCGCAGTCCGCGCAGGCTAATCCGAGACTGCACTTTACGAGTCTACATTAGATTTTGTGCTACAGTAGACTTGCGTAAAACAGAAAATTACATAAAAACGAAAAGTGTCGTCATGGATCAGCCTGTGCGGACTGCGCAGGCTGATCCGAGACGACACTTTACGCAAATGTCCGAATCCCCTTTTCGCCTGTTGCAGGCCATATTGTATAATGTCACTGATTTTGCATGACGATGCAGACATTGACGTCAACGACGACACAGACGCATACGACAACGACGCTGTAGACGATGATGCCAGGGCTATGACTTTACCTCGACGTTTTCTCTGAAAACAGCCGAGCTAAAAAAGGAAGCAGTAATGATAACCTATGAAAACGTAGGCGCATGGCGCCAACAACAATATTTCCATATTTATCTCGAACAACTACAAACAGAAGATGAATAAGAAAAAACCCAATCGACAAATAAGACGATATGATTGAATTTTCTGGAAGGAGAGAAATATGATCGTTATTTGATAATGAAGCATGGAATCCCGAATCTAATGACATTTACTCACAGATTGAATTGGCGGTTTATATTACCCCAACACGGAAGACGGGCATTATCTACCAATACAGACCTTTAGGTTTCCCGTCTGACCCTTGAGGCGTCAATGACCATGTTAAGTGCTTTTGCAGACAGTATAGATCAACATTAGACTTCACAGAACGTGCAATATGATCTTGGATCTACACGTTCCGGTGTTTTGAAGGAAATCTGACGAAAAGTGCCCCATGACTGTTTCTCTCTGTATCCTCTGGAATGACTAACTGTCAGTTTATCCTTTGCATTTTTTTTGGATGCTTTATAGGTTACGCGATGAAACAATTTTGTCTTGGAATTTGATATTTTCTTTATAATTGAAATTTTTAAGATATAACTTTGTTAACCATTTTTCTTTAACCTTGAAGAAAAACTGGCAACACAAGCACGAAAGATGGGCAGGCAAACAGCGATTATTAACCTTACAGTTATCATCTTTGCCGAAGTTTGTTTTGAACCCTTCTCCTGCTAAATAACTGTAATAAAACTTAAAATCCATAGTAAAAACCAAAATTTTGCTTTTTTCCAAGGTATTTTTTGGGGGGGGGGGGGGAATTATTTCCTAATCGGACAGTTTAGATCCAAGATCAGAGTGCACGTTCCGTGCACCCTGATCTTGATCTATACTGTCTGCAAAAAGTCAGTGAGTTGCGTTTAGCAGCCTAATGACCGAAATGGTAGAAAATATTGTGACTTTTTTTTCGTCTTTTCTTCGTTCGTTTGTATTGGAGTCTAACACCGTTTGAACAGCTTAGGTCATATCACGGCTGCCAGTGCACCTTCGCATGTGTCGCATGGCTTTCTCACACTATTAGTGACACAACTTTCTCTGTAAGTTACGGACTATTTTACTCATATGCATCACAGGTGAGAGGCGAAAAATCGCCAGAAACAGAGTTTGCTGAAAGCGTGTGTCGAACCTACAACCGCCAGATCAGGAGTAAGATACGCTTTGTTAGAACCACTTTTGTACTTAAACGGCTGTTTAAAAAGTTGAACATTTTATTACAAATATCCGTTTTATTATATAAGTAGTTCTACCAACTCTTACAACGGAGCTATTAATACCAAATAATGTTTTCAAAAGCTCCCTCGGGGTCGTAACGTAAACTCGGAATTGTACGGTACAATGCTTTACGGACAACGTACATCAAAATTGGACTCCAAAGTGATTAATACCTATTCAAATCTGCAAGAGTTACGATTCGATCCAGGGAATCTGTTTTTTATTTTGTTGTTGTTATTGTTGTTGTTGTTGTTGTTGTTTTTTTTTCCTCTATGAATGGATAGGTGAACTGGTTATCTTGATACAATTGCTCATCCGAGAAAAACGACGTTAAAGACCAAACAAACGAACCGTTAATTTTTCTTTTTCTGTTATCCAAACTAAATTGACAGTTTTATAGCATCGTTTTGATCGGAAATGGTTGCAGCTTGGTCTTTTCCGAAATTTGGTCCACAATAATTGAACCGTAGAATGGGAACCAGTCACGATACATACAGACAGTAATTATATTTGTGGTTCCCGTTCTTTTTCCTATATCTGGCTTGCTTCATTCTGGAAGTACTCGTAAGTTTACCCCTAACTCGCCGAATAAGTTTTTATGAAATTTTCAAGCCGATAGTAAAAGCTCAAATAATGTTATTTAAAACTTACCTTTTTGGAATATATATATATCACCATGTCGGACAGTGTTGATCCAAGATCAGACTGCATGTTATGTGCAGTCTGATCTTGATTTACACTGTCCGCAACAGGCCACCGAGTCGCGCTTAGCAGCCTTACGGTTAAGTTTAGTCCGAAGCTGGTTAACCATTTTATCAGCTGCCATTATGCATTATGCATTTGTAGAAGCCTAATTATCTAATGCGAACCTTTACGCGTCAAGACTTTCACGTCCAATGGGCAACTTCACTAGCTGTTGCGGAAGGCGTAGATCAAGCTCAGGCTGCTCAGACCGTGTAGTCTGATCTTTGATCTACACGTCCGTTACCCTATGCTTGACCAAAACCATATGCTTGACCAAACCCATCTTTAATTAATCGCGCTTAAAATCGTTTTAAAATCGACTAAAAACGCCCACTGTATTTAAGGATTACGACACCTAACTCATCGGTAAATATCGTGTAACATCAAAGGCTGTTCGGCCAATCTCGGAAGCTTCCGTCTTTTAATATGAGAGTAGACTCACTTACTCATCGGTAAATATCGTGTAACATCGACGTTTTCGTAAAGGCTATTCGGCCAATCTCGGCAGCTTCCGTCTTCTAATATGAGAGTTAGTGGCCGTAGACCTTAAATGGTAGTACAAGTGTCAATAGTTCATATATCCACTCATACACATACAGTACTATTGTTGATTACGGCAATATCCTAGCGTAGACGGTGATGCGTCCGGCACTTTCTGTTTTTACCAAGAAAAGAAGCAGGCGAAACCCTGACTAAAGTGAAATCTAAGCATCATTATTAATAATGTATAGATAGATGTGTTTTAATTTCGACATAATACTTTAAAAGATCTAAAATGCCAAGCACTTATTCCTTCATTGGGTCGACTGCACTATCGTCTTACGAACAAAGTCCGTAACAAAGAAACAAATGAACAAATGCATGGCAGTACAAACCGCTTCTATCGGGATTCGAACCCATGGCGGACAAATAACTTCGTTTTTCGAGGTTTTAAAAGACCAATACCATAACCACTGAGCTACAGAGATATCTCTTTAGCTCAGTGGTTATGATATTGGCCTTTCGTCCGAGAGTTCTAGGTTCGAATCTTGCCCGGTCCCTTTATTTTTGCCATGCATTTGTTCATTTGTTTCTTTGTTACGGACTTTGTTCGTAAGAATCGGTTCGTATTATATGTATCCCAACAAGACATATACAGTTAAAGCTTTCAATAAACAGAAGTAGCTTTAGTAAGAAAGTTTCAAGCCTTGATCAATAAGCATCATTTCCTCAATAAAACTTTAAAACGCGAAAACTATAAATTGTTTTCTGCAGATTTCTGTTTACATTTCCTTTTAATGTACAGAATATGCACGTTTATTTCGACAGAATACGGCCATTTGCGTAAAAACCCTTTGACCGTAAAAAAAAAAAAAAATGTAAATGAATGTATTCCATTTTTCGGGGCTCTAATATACGACTTAACCCTTTACCACAGAATTCCGACTTTTAACGACCCTGGAAAAGAAGTGTTTTGAAAACATTGAGAGAAAAGGAGAAAATGCTGTCAACCAGCATTTTCTCCTTTTCTCACAATGTTTTCTACCCAATCTAAGAAAAAAAATGCACCATTTGAGCCACATATAAATTGTCGTCTACAAATGCTTTCAATATGGACAAGGATAAGATTTTGTAGCCTGGTAAAGGGCAAAATTTCTGAAAACCTTTGTCGGTAATAAAAAACGAATTAAAGTGGCATACTGTGTGGATCTAAGACCAGCCCGAAAGAAAAATATCGTGGTCTAAACAAAAGTTTTTAGTGTCGCCTATTCGCTTGCATGTAGCCATTCGGTCAGAAAAAAAATCAAGTCTTTCTCAATATCATTTCAGACTAGGCCCTTAATCTACTAAATAGATGAAACGAAAATTTTCACTCAATAGTAAAAACCCAAATAGTACGATTTCAAAGCTGATTTCACAGGGAAAAATACCATATCGGACAGTGTAGATCCAAGATCAGACTGCACGTTTTGTGCAGTCTGATCTTGATCTACATTGTCCGCAAAAGTGCCCCGAGTCCCGCTTACAAACTTAAGACTTAACGAAATCTCAGAAAACTTTAAAATGTTTTGTGTACGATTGGTTTAGGCTCATTTTATGTGCAGAGATTGCATGCTTATTGCCCAAGAAGACCGCCATATGCTTTCCAGATTTAATATATAGTTTCACTGAACTTAAAAATAGAATCTTTGGTCTTAATATAGAATCAAGATGCAGAATTATTTTAATTTTTTACCAAAGGACAAAATTATAGGCATTATCAAATTGAAACCATTTGTAGTCTAAAACTTAAATGAAGCTGGAATTATGAGATTTTGTTGCGAAAAAGTAGAAAGCATTGTGCTGGCTACAAGCATAAAAGGTTGTCGTTAAAACTCGGGGTTTTGTGGTAAAGTTTTAAACGCAATTTCATGGCTGTATAGGATTTGACATAAGTTGGCATTTTAGATAAGATTGTATCATACACGTTTAGAAGATGACAACAAGCCAGTCTTTGGCGAGCCTAATCTTTTTTCTCGACCAGTTCAACAACATCTTATTTCAAACGCCAACGATTGTCAGATTCTTATTTTTGCATATATAGGATCTGATATAGGTTGGAATTCAAAATAAAATTTTTATTTAACGAGTCTAGAAAAGAAAGGTTGTTAAGCAAGCATTGGCAAGCATAAAAAACATTTTTCTCTGTCAACGACTTTAATAAAATTTTACCTCTAAGACAAACGAATGTCAGATTCTTTTTATCATATGGCTGTATTCCTAGCAAGTTATAGTTCGAGATGTGTCACAACATAGGCCTACATGTATATGTGTATTGAAATTACATGAAACCTAATCGCTCTTTAGACAGGTACATGTAAATTACGGACGAAAAAAGTTTTAAATTTGCATATGTCCTGACTGTAAAGGTGATAAAATACATAGCTTTGTCACGATCACAGATTTTGAAAGTTAATTTCGCAAAAATATTTTGATTAAAGAATGTCTCAGAAATGAGGCGTATGATTACAGAGTGTTGACCAAATACGGCACTGTTTTCTATATCAAAAGTCTGTTAGATAAAAAACGGCTGTATTACACAGAAAACAACGGTAGTTATGTAATAAAGATACATCTCAAGAAATACAAGGACACAAAAGATCAAAACTATATTCTACATTTTCATATTCACGAATGAGTTATACTTCAGCTACTTTGACAGGAGTGTACGTTTTGGATGTAAATTGTTCCGAAAAAACCGCAACATTACATTATACTTGGTTTTAAATCTAGAGATAGTACAAACCTTAGCTTGTCAATGATCTACCATTTTGAGAGTTGAAATCGCAGCAAAAATTGTACAAGTATGGGGCGTGTGATGGAAATAACGGGCATAAATACAAAGCTTCAAATGACAAAATACTTCAAGTAATGCTCCTAAGACGTCTTTATTTCACAAACACGTGTAAGGTGAGAAAATTTGTAATGTCTATATTGAACTGTAAAAAAAAGAGATTAAAGATAAAGTTAGGTAAGCAATTTATAATAAGCAAGCAACAGGGGAAAAAAAAGGCTTAATATGCTTCATGGCTTTCTTTTACAAAATTAGCCAATCAGCAGTCACAAAGTATATGAGGTATACTCTTTTAAAAGCGGATTAATGCAACTGCAAAAAAATATTGACCAATGTCAGCCTGCACAGGCAGACGTGAGTCGAAACTTTTTGCTGTGTTTATATTTTCTGCATGTCCACGGACATTCTACCCCACGATTCTGTTTGACAACATGATTTTATGGATTTATAATTATGTAATGACTTGCTTGATATAATGTATCACGAAGATGCATTAAACTCCCTTTCCCAGAGCTTGGCTAACATCTTGTAAGAACATATGGCAGGCAACACGCGAAAAGGGGCCATCGGACATTTGCATAAAGTGTCGTTAAGGATCAGCCTGCGCAATCCGCGCAGACTGATCCGAGACGAAACTTTACGACTACATTCGATTTTGTACAGCAGTAGACTTGGGCGAAAGAGAAAAATGCATAAGAACGGAAAGTGTCGTCTCTGATTAGCCTGCGCGGATTGCGCAGGCTTATCCGGATTGACACTTTACGCAAATATCCGAATGCCCCTTTTCGAGTGTTGAAGGTCAATTATCATATCAGACACAGTTAAATCGTTGTTATTTGGTTTTATGGGCTACCGCATGAACTAACAAAAAAATGCAGATAAAACAAAAAAGAGAAATATGTAGAAAGGACAACAGATACCCTTCTAAAATTGTTTCGAAAACATATCTTGAAAATGATTGAGAAAGTTATTGTCTTTTTTCCTCGATATTTTACAAACCTTTTCTATAGCGACACAAAATCTCGCATTTGTTTGATAAGAAGTAAGTCCTAGCTCTGCGCTAACATGGCTTGCCGCAGGCTTACAGATAGAAAGTTTTGGAATAAAAAGAAAACCTTGAGAAAAGGAGTAGTTGCCTGTCACAAGCATTTAAATGTTTTTTCTCACAATGTTTTCCAAATTGTTTTAGAAAATAACATTTTTTAAATTTTTTTTTTACTTTTCTTTTTTGCTTCGATTGCAACTGGTTTTTATATTCTAACTAGCCTGTTCAGTAAAGGGTTTGTGCACCATAAACAAGGAGTAAAATACTCTCTGCCGTCCATAAGCCTATGACAGATGGCAGTCTGGCGTATATTCGCAATGGTCTGGGGGAAATTGTCCGGAAATAAAGCGTATTATTAGTTTTATCATCCCCCCTAATAACCCCAAGCCACAGCAACCCTGTACTATTTGGGAAGCATAATATTGAGCCGAATCTGGTCGCTCAGTCTGCGGCTTACTCATTTAGATTCTACCACACAATCTCGAGTTTTCACGACCTTGGGGAAGAGGGCTTTTGAAAACATTGTGGGAAAAGGAGTAAAATGCTGGTAACCAGCATTTTTTCCCTTTCCAACAATGTTTTCTTCCCTTTCAAAGACAATTTCCATCATTCGAGCCACATTTGATTTGTTGTCTGCAAATGCTTTTGATTTGGACAAATCCAGGATTTTGTCGTTTGGTAACCAGTCACAGGACTTGAAGCTATGGGGTCGCCGTTCCGATTCTCCGGCTCGGCCAATTTCTGTCGGAAAAAATCATATTAATTGCGACAAGTTTCATTCCCCTATCACAGCTTAACATGGTTCTGTGGTTTGGAAACAATTTTGTGTGATTTACTGGTAAAAGAAACTCCAGGAAAGCAAGAATAGGTACATTGGCTGCTGCGATAGAACTGAAATCAACTTGTAAACGGGTTCAACGTCAAACAAACACATTCTAGACTTTGGACCTATAGTAGCACACAATATTGAAATGACCTACTGCCTGTAATATTTAATAATGACGCCTTTTACCGAGATATTTCATTTACAGAATGAAGTTTCTGGACGCAAACTTTATTTGAGCCATGCTCTGTGAAAAAGAGGTTTAATGCATCTACAAAAAGTATCGAACTAGGTCAGCCTGCGCAGGCTGACCTATGTCGAAACTGTTTGCTTTTGGTAAGTTTTTGGCATGTACTTGGACCATTCTACCTCAGGATTGAGGCGATTGTTAGAAGAAAAAAAATAGATTTTTATGGACCCACAATCATATGATGACTTGCTCAGAATAATGGATCACGAAGATGCATTTAACCCTCTTTTGCAAGTGCACGGCACATTTCATTCCCCTGTCACAGCTGAACAATGTATCGCCGATGGTTATGTGGTTCGAAAAGAATGTTTTTTGAAGTACTGGTGAAAGAAACTCCAGGGAAGCATTTGGAAAACAAAAAAAAAATATAAGACGAAAAAAAAAAATAACGAATCTGAGTTAAAAAACTTTTGAAAAGTTCGTGGGAAAAAGTAAAACAAAAATGCTGGTAACTAGCATTTTCTCTTCTTTATTCTTCCAGATGTTTTCTATCCTTTCACCGACAACTGCCAAAATCGGTGTCATTTTAATTTGTTGTCTGCAAATCTTTTCAATACGGACACGTGTAAAGTTTTGTCATCTAATAAAGGGTTAAGGTTACGCCTGGCTTTTGGTTGTAAGGATTAATTACACGTTACTTATTACAGATGATGTTTCGAACGACATTCTTCTACTTGATGAGAAATAAGACCAACATTCTGTCTGTCTTCTCGTATTCACACTAAAAAGCATCTTTGAAAATTTTAGTTACCACAGCGGCCACTGTAGCTCAAGACCAAACTGCACAAAACGTTCAGTCTGATCTTTGATCTACACTGTCCGCTTTGCTGAAACACTACACACAAAAGCAACCATGGAGTAGCATTTTTTGGGAATCATATTTCTTCACTGAATAATGTTGGTTGCGTTTGTTCGGTGCTCAAAAGGGACATTTTTCCCAAAGTCGCATTAAGTGAAAGAAACTCTAAATATGCATGAATAGGCCCACTGGCAGCGTTTACTGACTAAACTCCGTTTGAAAACGGTATTAAAGCCTCCCACCCTTTCATTCAATTCAGTGGGCATGGAAAACAGCATATACTGTTACATAAGAAAATAATTGTCTAAAATAATATACAATATTGTATTTTTTTTCCGCATAAAAACTCAAATTAACGAGATAATTACGGAAAATCCGTTATACATGTTTCGAGGTAAGATCTGAAATATAATGAAGGTTACGGTATTTTGCATATGAACATACGTATTTACACATCCGGTTTACACTGCGCGTGCAGGAACTGTCTCTCTGGGTGAGAGATTTCAGTCGCCATATTATGCAAAACCAATGGGACTTTGTAAACCACGATGTTTCATCGTCAATGGGAAGAAGACAAACCTCGCAACAATCCAGCCAAAGCTCACATGTATCGCCTACGCGTTTTGTGCCCACACTAACGGTATGGTTAAGATTTTGTTGCATGACACATAATTTATTCTACAACTAGTTGCAAAATCACCTACAGATTCATGTAGCGAGGAATCCTGTCATAGAGATTCTAACCCCAGAGACAGTCAATCAAACCTGAATTATCTTTATAACGAAATCTCTTCAAAGAAAAACTTGTCATATGTATAGCTACGATTTCTTCGATTTATGTCACAAAATCTCATTAACTTTTTCAGCGCCGAATATAGGCCTACAGGGTGTCCATAAAGTCCTAGTGCCATTACAAGTTTTTATTGCTCAGAATCCATATGACATAGAGTATTGCAGTTTTATTGTAAAATGTTGTACATCTTCAAGTCTTCTTTATATTTAGATTTTTTACGTTTTGTTTTATTTACATTAATTATTATTGAAGCTTTATTCACTTTTTTTTTCACATTTCCCTGAAAGATGAATTGGCTATGACGGACCTATCGCATGGCCATCTCGCTCTCCTGATTTTACCCCCTTGGATTTTTTCCTTTGGGTTTACGTCAAAGATCGTGTCTACCAGACTCCTGTTAACGATCTTGCCACACTTGTAGACGGATCGTTGAAGTTGTCCGAATAATCGAAGGTGATATGCTGCAGCGCGTATGGAGGTAGATGGAATATCACGTTGACCTTGTGAGGGCAACTAGAGGTGCACATGTGGAATGTAGTCCATGAGGAGATGTACAACATTTTACAAAAAAAAAAACTACATTGTGATGATGGCAACTAGAGGTGCACATGTGGAATGTAGAACGTGTGGAGATGTACAACATCTCACAAAAAAAAACTGCATTATGAGGGCAACTAGAGGTGCACATGTTGAATGCAGTTCGGGGGATGTACAACATTTTACAAAAAAACCTGCAATACTCTATGTCATATGGATTCTGAGCAATAAATACTTGTAATGGCACTGGGACTTTATGGACACCCTGTATAACCTCGACGTTTTCGCCCATGGCGCCGGAATGGTTAACATTTCAACACTTTTCAGGCTGGGTTGAAAAATGAAAAGGGTATGAGACTTAAGTCTTTTCCAGATGGCGAAGTTTTAGACATGTCAAAGCTGAAAGCGTTTGCAGACGACAAAATAAATGTGAACCAATAATCAAAACTTATTTGGACGGGTAGAAAACACTGTGGGAAAAGGAGAAAAAAAATGCTGGTGACCATTTTCTACTTTTCCTAAAGTGTTTTTAAAAGGCTTTCTTTTTGGGGCTGTTATAACTCGGGATTGCATAGTAAAGGGTCAAACACCAAAAAAAGGAACAAACAAGAAATACCTGATGTCAAATCATAGCCCCACCAAACACCCCATCTGTCATTCTGGTCGATGCACATTGTCACCACTGAAATGAATCCGTGAGATGAAATATCAATACAGGAACAGTTACATCATGATAGATCGACAATTAGCTTTCAACCCACTACTTGCTATTCAAATTTTGTATCTCATAGTTATTGGATCTATAGCCATACATTAACATACATGAATATAAACCTTAAAGGGGCGTATTTAGTTTTTATCCAATAAATCAAACTTTCTTTTGAAATACCGATAAATACCTCTAGATATGTTTTTTCATTGCAAGCGAACAGAATTGCAATGTAATATTAAAAGGAACAGGTAATATTAAAAGGAACAGGTGGAAATAGGACGTTTAATTAACGGTGTGGTCAATTTGCAATCAGCAACTCCGTCTATTTTTATTACACCAGATGTGACGTCATCTTACTAATTTGAATACGAATCCTCGTAATCGACGCGCGTTATTTATCATGTGACATTCCCACTTGTCTTTTCAAAACTTTTGTGCAGAAATATAAGAATACCTAAGAGGCCACGTTGCCCACTTAGGAAATACCACTGAAAAAAAAAACTATTGTTTTCGTCTTTCTTCTTTACTGATGATTTGCCATCTATTGCCTTACTTAATAAGCGATGAATTATTTTTGAAGTTTGGTAAGATTATAAAAAATCTGAATAGCTCCATTTGAGAGGGAAAAAATTAAAAAGCTTAAATATAAAGAAAACAAGGGAAGAAATAAAGCAGAATCTCGTTTTTAGAAATTTCTGGATTTGTTTCCATGCTTTTCAAAGCCTCCCCATTGAATAAAAACCCGCATACATCAATAGATATGACACATTGAAGGATGACGGAGATAGTTTATAAAATTGATCAGGTGTGAAGCTTTAAAAAAACAACATTGTAAGTTTTAAGAATTCAGGGAAAGCGAGCAACTTTCACACCAATGTTATTGAAGCACGGAACATAAAACGTCTACGTTGGTGTCACAACCTTTGGAAACTTAGAGTCTCTATTGTTCTATAAATCTGTGTTGTCTAATTTTCTACAAGTTATCACTTTTTTGGGCAGACTATTGGCAGGTTTAGTCTTTGACAGTCAAAATTATTGAGGCTTTACTGATAAACTTGTGACAAAATATGATCCAGACGAGTTCGAAATCATTCTTGTGAAATATAGATAATCAACGAGAAATTAGTGTTTTATACATGAATATAAGTGAAAATATATTATCAAGAGACAAATTTTCTGTGATGAGCAAGTTTCTCCTCTCTCCAGAATGTTTTCATAAGTTATCGATGATTGTCTTCAAAGAGAACTGACTTGAAGGCCTAGTAGCGGCAAAACTGAAAAATGCGGTTGTTGCGAAGATGAAAACCTGTTATTGTACGCTCTCCGCAATTGTTAGATGCTGGCAGAAAAATGAATATTGGAACTCGGTAAAAAGTTGTCTGGTCGCTTTATCTTTTGTTTACTTTTTACCTAGTATTAAGGTTCATTTAAAATCTGCCAACAACTAACGAGTGGACCGACTGCAGAATTAATTCTACACTTTTAAATGGTATTATTTAGATTAAAATGCATTTTAACACCCACATTGTTCACAGTTCGCCAGTAATAGGCTTTTAAGCAGGTTAAAGTTTTGGAAAATTGTAAGCAAACAGATAACACAACCTTTTTATGAATAACTTGATATATATAACTACATTCCACGTGGGACAAGAAATTTGTTCGACTTATCCATGTATTCGAATCATAAAAGGTATACTTGTTATATCTTTTAATATGCTTTGCAAGGATAACCAGTCACATTAAAAGTTTCTGCGCAGTTCGCACAGGCTGACAGGGGTCGAAACCTTTTTGCTATTTGTAAATTGTCTGCATATTCGAGGACCAATCTATCTCTAGATTCAGTCGGTTATTAGGCAAGACAGATCTTACGTGATGACTTGCTTGGTATAATGAAATATGCAAATACATTAAACCCCCTTTTTCCAAAGCATGACTTAACTTATTTACACTCAGTGATCGCATCAGCGACTATCAAAACTGCAATGTTGGTGAAAGATATGAGCCATGCTCTGTGAAGGAGGTGGGGGGGGGGGGTTTAATACATCTGCATAAAGTATCAACCCAGGTCAGCCTGCGCTGAAACTTTTGCCACCGGTAAATTTTCTGAATGTCAACGGACCTTTCTACCTCATGACTTGCTTTGTATATTATTATACTGCAAAGAAATTTCTCGTGATCTGATTGGATAATACGCCCCGAACATATATATCATGTACACTGGCAAAACCCGCGTAAAAGCAGTTTCCCTTTCGGGAGCCCCGTATACATGACTACACTTTCAACACAACATCCATAATGGCGGCGTATATCAAGATTAAGATCAAGATTATGCACCAAACTGCACGTTTTTTCAAGGTTTCAGTGACGTCAGTTCCCAGTGGCGTCAGTTTTCATTGAATTGGGGCACTCAGAAGGGAAATTCTACTTCGTCAGCGTACTCAATTTTTGAAACCAAAAAAACAGGTAAATTTCGCTTAACACACGTTGGAATGGTAAAACTTTGCAGTAGAATAAATTAGTTGTACGGTCAGGTGGCAGGGGACTTGGAAACTTGTTCACGGCTGTGGTGAATCATATCGCCCCTCGCCTTCGGCTCTGGGCGATATGATTGACCACAGCCGTGAACAAGTTTCCAAGTCCCCTGCCACCTGACCGTACAACTAATAATGTAACATGGAGATTCATCAAACCCCTTTCTCCCAGAGCGTGACTCATATAGTTTAAGGCAGTACATGTACTCACATTTGACTGCCAGGCTGATGTCACTACTTTCAGCGCTCGAACCATTTCTCAGCTCACAGGTGTAAGTGTCGTCTGTATAGCGTGTCAGATTGTTGAAAGCCGAAAGCCTATGTCTGGTTATCCCAAGTTCTAAAACAAGAGCACTGCATGTGGGTGCCAACGCCCGGCTGCAAGTGCTTGATTTTCAGTGAAAATTTTAAGTCAAAAAAGGGACATTATTGTGTCAAAAATATTTTGATAGTTACCTGCCCTTGTTCCCTTTTTGATAGTTAACAACTTGTTCAAATTTGAAGCAAATATCTTCAGTAATAACAGAAGTATTGCAAAATGACAAAGTTTTTCCATGACGACGTCGCAGAAGACGACGACGACGCCAGGGCTATGACAATAACTCGTAGTTTTCTTCCGAAAACAGCCGAGCTAATAAACCTGATATGTAACGACCAGCGAGTCGCAGCAATGAGCAAATCGACAGGCCAGATAAATACAGCGATGACGGTTAGGTGATAGTAGCTAGGGTAGCTAATACAGACAAAGGAAGGCAAAGGTATGCGTCAGCCTCAGCTGATATACCAAAACACAGCATCTAACATGTGACTAGTAGACAGGTAAGACAAGTAAGTCGACGCTTTCTCCTCCCCCCCCCCCCCCCCCCCCAATCGCGTTACCCAGCCCCTTAGACATTATTTCATTATTTCGTAAGCAATAGCGGACGCACTATATACGTGTACATCACCGTACGCATTTCTGCATTATAAAACCACGTCTCGACAAAAAAAATTCGGAATTGGAAACAAAATCGAATACAAACATCTTATCAGTGTATTATATCACTTTTTGAAAACCAGAGGTGATTTTAAACGGATAAAAGTAAGGAGTATCAGATGTTTGTAGGTTTAACCGTGCTATTCCTAACCCATAGAGCACGAAGCACGTTTTTAGATGCTATTGCAGACACCGCGGATAAAGATGAGACCAGTAACTGTAAATTTAATGGTAAAGTGGCCTTAAATGACCGGTTCTAGGTATTTTTTATTTCCCCCCTGAAAATGTCTTTCATTTCATTTAATTAGCCCTGTGAGGGTTAATACATGTACATGTTAAATACATTTCTCTTTTTCGTATTTACAGGTTCAAAAATCTTTTTATGTCCAAGAGTTAATTGCTGATTAACCGATTATTTCTGTCTGAATTTTCTATTTGTTTTGTCGCTCCTGTTTAAATAGTCACCATGATCAGTGGTCTACTTCACTTTTACCCTTCCCTTTAAATAAAACCTGCACACATAGGGTGCAAAGTGTAAAAGTATAATGCAAGATCAAGTAGCTTAGGAAGACCTGGACAACTGTGTGTCATTATTGTCCAAAGGAACAATCACAGTCCATATTTCATGCGGAGAATGACTTAATGACAATCATTAAATTTCAATATAAAGGCGTGAAATACGGGTCATCTCGTTATACTGTTTAATAAATAAACGTGTCAAATTCAAACCCAAGTGCCACATCTGTCATTTTGATAATTTAAGAGTTGATATTGACTATTTTAGGAGTATAAACAAGATCCTTTTACTTCACCATTTTAAAAACTTCCTACACAGGTTTAGAACACCCAATGTCGTATTTATACACGTGGTATGTGAAATGTAAGACGAGGGAAATGGCGAGAAACTAATACAGCCAATGACATAATTTATACCAGAGAAAATGCTTAATTTTTATGCAATAACTTCACAAAAGTTTTGCATGAAAATGATTTTATTTCAATAAATACAATCAAAAGCTTAAAAGTTGATTCAATGTGATTCTTTGTTAGCTGTTTCATCTAAGAAATAGGTACTATCTCCAGCCTTCATGTTCTCTCATTTTTTCTTTAACTTCGTGTTCGTAGTACTGAATATTAAACGTCATTGTTACAGAAACCTCATCGTCATCATTACATGCATTTTTGTCTCGCGAAAAGGAAAAGATCGCCGATATATTATAAAGGGAAAGTTAAAGAACTGCGGTATATATGTCTAAGAAAAACGCCCGGATGTAGGCATAGAGAAAGGTGCGCGCTGATTATTGATTTTGATTGGATAATACGTAATTTATCAGCTATGAATCTAAAGCAATAGGCAGAGTTATCTACTGGCCAATTTGCTTAGCCCTACCCCATTTACATTAGGTGCAGGGGCGTAATAATGCTAGCCATAACATATGTTATCTGTTTAGCCAGGCTCTAGCCTGCTATTGTTTTCTTGTACGGCCGACAGTTTAGGGGCCATTTACCTTTTCCTTTATCAGACGACAAAATTGTAGAGGCTTTCAAATTGGAAGCATTTGCATAAGACAAATTAAATGTGGCTTTATGGGTAAGATTTGGCAGTGGAAGAAAGGAAACTATTGTGGAGAAAAAGCGAAAAATAATGGTTACCAGAATTCTCACTTTTTCCCAGAATGTCTTCAAACTATTTTCCTCTGGCTCGTTAAAAGTTAGGATTCTGCGGTAAAGGGTTGGGGGATAAACCGCCGCAAGAAAAAAGAAGATCTGTAACAACTTTTTTAATATTTAATTTTTGGTTGTAGTAAGTAACTGAGAAAAACGTCATGAAAAATCTGCGACTTCATGTCACATTTTACTAGTATATATTTGCGATAAAATGTATTCTTACACTGTAATACTGCAATAATAATCTTAAGTTTAATTTGATCATCTGAAGGAAGGGTGACAACCATTCTGTATCCTGTGTCTAATTTGCAGGATTTTTTTTTTTAATTTTAAAAGTAGAGCTTTTTTTCTTACTGGTTAAACTACATGGTTTAATCAGTTAAAGATTTAGTTGCCTTTAAAATCTAGAATTAGACCAAGAGTGCAATTTAAAATGGTTGGTAAGTAAGGCCCCATTGGAACGTATTTACCAACCAATATTTAATGTCATTCTTAATCTTACTCTAGGTTTGGAAAGTAACAAAGCTTTTGATTGGCTAAATCATTAGGTTTAGCCAATCAGAAGTTGTTTTACTTTCACATTCAGAAAATTCTCAAGAAAAAGACTAAGAAGTTATTAAGAACGGGTGGTGAGTACGGCCCCCAAAGGTCTCAAAGAGTTTTCAGTGATGAAATGTTGGAATTGCTTTTACATTTTCTTTGCTCGGGTGATAAAGTACGAAACGACACCATATAAGTTGATCAGATATTATTGTTTAAAGAAAACGGTTGAACATCATGAAAGCGATCACACAGATATATAGAAACATTGGCTTTTCTGTCGTCAGATCTCATGGCCATTCCTGCAATTTGAAGTTACGTACTGTATTACTCTCAGGCCTTCAATGATATATTGATCTTGAGCACTCAGTGACCGGGGTGATATAGCTGAAAATCTGTTGATATCTTACATTGACAAACAAGCAAAAAGTCATTGCAGCTTTGTTTTCTAGTCAAGTTGGGGAAATCCTATTGTAAGCGGTTGGACATTGCTGGAAAAGTAATACAGAGAACAATCGCTAATAGTACATAAGCCGATATTCCTTGAAAAAGGGCAACTCAAGCTGAATGAGCATACAAAGAGCATACAAGTAGTTTTCAATAGACAGGTTTATATTTGTATATATATTTACGTCTGAAAGGTCTTGCGTCGTCCCCGTATTTCGTCGACCATGTTATGTTCGCTGTTGGGTATCCAGACACGTCACAAATCAGTGTTGTGTTCGGGTTCACTGGTTGTCGTGCTCGATAGGACTGAGATTCGGGTCCGAACCGGCTATATGCCGCTGAAAAGATTCACATATTTTATAGGTCTCATTTCCAACAAATATCTAGTAACAGTAGGTTTAATTGCAACTGAATGGAAACAGACAGATAGAAAATGAAAAAAAGAATTGTCTTTTTGACAATTACAGGCAAGAACTGATCACACGCTTTAAATATCTAAGTCATCTACCGCAGCCCAAAGAGTAGCCACGGGGTTCGAAAATGACACTGAAATTAACTAATATACACGTATAATATATTTCAGTTGAAAAAAAAAAAAATATATGGCTTTTAGACAATTACAGACAAACAAGAACTGATCCCATGGTTTATTTAAGTTATGCATCGCAACCGGAAGAGTAGCTACGGGTTTTGAAAATGATACTAAAATTAATTGATATACATTTATAATACGCCTAAGTTGAAAAATTAAAAATGCTAGAATGTGAAAACACTTAAAGGAAATGAATTTATCTATTTATCTTTTCCTCTCTATGTAGACAGATAGCACTTATCTTGTTACTTGGGAAAAAACAAACAAAAATAGGTGCGTATATACAGAAATGTCAAGGTCGAAATTTAACCAATCGGAACAAAAAGTGCCATTGGAATAAAACCTACGTCTTACAATGACTCGGACCTTGCTGATTGGTACCCCGTCCATCTTACAGTAATAAATGTCATCATAGGACGGGTCTGTGCGTATGATTTCCAGGTTCCATTCGTCGTATTTGATACCCGGCATGAATATAATGTTGTCTCTGTAACGTAAGATATCCCTGTCTCGTGCTATCAACTCAGAGCCTTTGTACCATGTGACCTGTGAAAAAGCAATCGGATTTAGACTTCTTGTCAAAAAATTGTAAACTATCGGGTATACTTGAATATACGAAAATGCTTCGATTCGGATATATCGGTGGAATGATTTGGTTTGTCATTATTATTATTTTATTGTTTATCCGCCAAATTGGCGAGCATTACAACAGCAATGAAAATATAAACGGAATACAAAAGAAGAGAAAAAAAGATGAAAAATAAAATAAGAATAAGAATCATACAACCAAAATGGTTAGAAAAAGAGGCAATGTACATCCAAATTCCTACCCGAAAGAGACGTTTGCAATAAAAAGACGAAAATGCAAAAACCTCTTCCTCAGTCAGAATACGGGTGTACATTGTGCAAACCAAAAAACATGAAAATACATACATGTATAAACAAACTAGAGAAAAATGAAGAAAAAAATCTAAAGGAATATAATATACTAAGTTCCATAAATAAGTGTGCACTTAATTTTCTTTTATTTCTCGTCACATGTTTTACTGAAGACCAACACATTTGGTATCATACTTTAGTTCAGAGTCTGTAGAAAGTTTAAGTTAGGTTTTTGCAGTTTAAATGAAGGTGGTACTAAAATCAAAGTTGCAAAAGTATTCAAAGACTAAGGTAACATTTATTAGAACACTCGATGATTTGACACACCAGTTAATTTGAAGTCACAATCACTGACTAGAAGGGAAAAGCTTTTTGAAAATAAAGTAGCAGCATAGCTCTTGTCAGTTATCAGAAATTTAGTTCTTCTTTTCATTAGGAAAGATATGTGACCCGTCACGCAAAAAGGGACCATCTGGGAAATGCGAAAAGTGTCAACCCTGGTCAGACTGCGCGAATTGCGCAGTCTGACCAGGGTCGACACTTTTCGCTTTTATGATATTTTCTGTATGAAAAGTGGTCATTCGACCTTGTTATACAATTATTTTTGAACTATCAACTTAAATTGACCTGCACTATCGTTGATCTGTTTTCGTCTAATTGATGCACAGAATTCCCAGATTGTCCCTTTTTGCGTGACGGGTCACATATCTTTCACACGAACGTGAAAACGGAGATTTCTATATGAGCAGCGCTCTGCAAAAAGGGTTTTTAACGTATCTCCGTGATACTTTATACCAACCAAGTCATCACATAATAATAGATCCATAAAATCCGGATTTCGATCTGCAATGGCTGCAAGAACAACATAAGTTGTGCGTAATGCGATAGTGGTTAATATTGTTCTAATTCTAAATATTAGACATACAATCTGACGAGCTGAGACGTTTGTGCTAATCCTTGCTTGAACAAAAACTGTATGACTGAGTATTAATTCCTGTCCTATCGCTAAACAGTCTTCGGCTTTTGGTTATGGGGGTAAGTAGAAAATGGCGTGGAACTGATAAACAACCTCAAGTTGTGCATGGATTGCAGCAATAACCGCGGTGGTATAACTGCAATTCCATTGAATAAAGCGTAATCGACAAGCAAGCAAAAAGTCATTGCAGCATTATGGAAGCTTACTTTTCTAGTTCAGCAATCAGAGCAACTGTTGTCGAGAAACTCTCAGTGGAGACAGTTTGATTGTTTTGTTTGTTTGGTGATCAATGAAGATAAATACTTATAGACTTTACTAAAATGTGTTGGCAGTTCTGAGGATTGATTGGTTGCAAGGTGTTTTACGTCGTTTTTAACATTTTTTTCGTTATATCGCGGAGGCAATAGCACCTATCCATGCTTTCCTGGAGTTTCTTTTACCGGTACTTCGCACAATATTCTCCCCAAGCCACTTGCTGCTTTCCCACATTACGACCGTCGAAACAATGATCAGCGATGAAAGAGAAATGAATCCGTCACAATGACTATCAATAATTCTAAAAAAAATGGCGGTGCAGAGATTTCGAATCAGCTACCGCAGCCTGGTCTCATATCCTTTACGCTACAGTCCGGGAAGCGTGAAACGATGTATTAACGTTATTTATTTCATGCTTTCCGGTAGGATATCGAGAAATAGCAGTGAAAATATTTTTCGATATTACACGGGTACGACCAGTGAAAATACCGATTTTCATGTTCTTGTTGCCTAGGTAAATTGCGCGTGCCTCACAACCAGATGGAAATATGACGTCATTTACCTTACATTTCTCGCGCTTGACGTAATATTGTAATGCGTTGCTATGCGGGAGGGGTACGCCACGGGGAATAACGGAAAAGAACTGTACTGGATTTTGATAAAGCTCCTGCCAGACAGGGTTAAAAGCATGAAATAAATAGAATATTTGTTTTTTTCGGTGAAAGATCGAAATTTATTTCATCGAGTGAACACCATCGGTAATATTTTCACGAGTGGCGCAGCCACTCGTGAAAATATTACCGATGGTGTTCACTCGATGAAATAATTTCGTGCCACTCGTGAAAATATTACCGATGGTGTTCACTCGATGAAATAAATTTCGATCTTTCACCGAAAAAAAACAAATATCCTCTATTACTTACCGTACCGCCGTTTGGGTAGACTGTGCATGGGAGAATGACGGACAAGGTTTCGTGGACCGTGATGGTACTCTCTTTGGCGGCATCAGCACTGAGTACACACACTGAAATATATAAAAGTGATGCTCTGTGAACAAGGGGCTTAATGCATCTGCAAAAATTATCAACCCATGTTAGCCTGCGCAGTCAAGCATGAAATAATTTAAATATATCTGATGATTACTTGGAAATTTTGTGCTGAGACAGGGATTTCCTGGAAAATTAGAGAAGCAGGAGCTGCTGTAAAAATGTACGTGAGGGAGTAAGGCTGAGAAAAAAATCGAATTTATTTGCTTACAACATTTAAATTTAGGTTATGATTATAAAACATTTATCTATTGTTTTGGTTTTGATAGATTGTCCTTGATACCAATAAGGGAATGTTTGTAAATTGACCAAGATGTATTGGCAAGACCAAGCTTCAATCCTTAACCAAACATTCCCTAATTTTTAACGACCTTAAAGAAAGAAGACCTTTGAAATCATTGTGAGAAAAGGAGAAAATGCTGGCTACCTACATTTACTCCTTTTTCCAACAATGGTTTCTACCCTTCCAAACACAAATTTTAATTTTTCGATCACATTTATTTTGTCGTCTGCAAATGCTTTCACGTTGGTCAAGTCTAAAACTTTGTCGTTTGGTATAGAGTTAAACATTGATATGGCTATGACTTAAAGTGAACTTGACAATAGCTCAATGTAGATAGTAGAAACCCCTTCCTATCAGATGCATTCAAGAGGTTTGCAATTCTGTGGGGAGATCTGATAAACAGTAAATGTGCCCTTTTTCCTGATGTACTATGCGCCGGGACACTTGTACAAATACCCTAGAGGACCTCGCCGGTAACAAAAACAAATATAATCATTTCTCTCTCTCTCTCTCTCTCGCTCTCTCTCTCTCTCTCTCTCTCTCTCTCTGCATCCAAATCTGTGCAAAAGACTTATGTGCTTCACCTGGAAGAAATTACCAATTACTCAATCTAAATGTGCCATGCTCTGTAAAAAGGGGTTTAATACATTTGCAAAGAGTAGCGACCCTGCACAGGTTGACGTGGTCGAGATTTTTGGTTATTGTAACATTTTCTGCATGTCAAAGGACCACTCTAGCTCATGATTCAGTCGGGTTTTTTTACAAGATGGATCCGTATCATGCGATGATTTTCTTGGTATAATGCATTTCAAAGATGTATTTAACTCTCTTTTCCAAGACAGCCGTGCATCAGTTTTTCCTATTTTTTTTTCCAAATTCAAAATCACTTTGCTCTATGATTTCAATTGTATGATTGTATGGGAAAGGCGAACTTGCTGATTATGAAAAAGAAGAAGCTCCAGTTGTCATCGGCCTCAAGAGTGACCTCAAATTTGAATCATCTTCATTGAATACTTCAAATTATTTCATGCTATTTGGTAGTTTAACAGGAAATACTGGTGGATTATAAAGTTTTATTATTCATGGTTACGACCAGTGAAATTTACCGTAAATGTTTCCGTAACTCTTTAATTGAAGGCGGAAATAGTAGTTCCCCGCATACTAGTTACCTTCGTAAACAGTGCGTACCATTCAACCAGAGGGAAATATAACGTAATTTATGCGCATTTACCCTACATTTCTCCCTTTTTATGTAATATTGTGATGCGTTCTTATGTGGGGGGGAGGTACGCCACGGGGTAATACCGAAAAGAAATGTACAGGATTATGATGAAAGTCCCAACAAAAAAAGAGGGGTTAGAAGCATAAAACAAGTAGAATACATGTATTTGGGTTTTTTTTTTCCAGAGAAAGATATAGAGGATATTTGTCTTTTTCGGTGAAAGATCGAAATTTATTTCATCGAGTGAACATCATCGGTAATATTTTCACGAGTGGCTGCGCCACTCGTGAAAATATTACCGATGATGTTCACTCGATGAAATGAATTTCGATCTTTCACTGAAAAAAAAACCAAATATTCTATTTATTTCATGCTTTTAACCGTGTTTGAGAGGAACTTACATCAAAATCAAGTACAGTTCTTTTCGGTTATTCCCCATGGCATATCCCTCCGCACAGCAACGCATTACAATATTACGTCAAGCGCGAGAAATGTACCCGTCCTGGTAAATTACGTCATATTTCCATCTGGTTGAGAGGCACGCGCATTTCACCTAGGTTACTAGTGCGCGGGAACAACTGTTTCCGCCTTCAATTGAAGGGTTAGAATATAAAAATCGGTATTTTTCACTGGTCGTAACCATGAAATATCGAAAAATATTTCACTGGTATTTCTAGATAACCTACCGGAAAGCATGAAATAATGAAATTTATATCATTGACTGAACATCACTGGAATTATTTTTACTCGATCTTTTACCGAAAAACGAGCAACAATTATCCTCTATGTTACTTCCACAGAAGAAGAGAATAAGGAGATTAAGAAACAAAATGTTAAACATTAGCATATTGAAAGCAATGGTAGGATTTGTCTTTGGCGGAGAAGAAAACATCGTTGGATAAGTAGAAAATGCTGGTTACCAGGTTTTTGTCCTTTCACTATGTTTTCAAAAGCCCTCTTCCTCTGGGTCGTTAGAGCAAGAAACTGTTAGGTAAAGGGTAATGAGACAGTTTCGTAAATACGAGTCTGATTTGATGAGATGAGATTTTCAGTTAGTATGCAAATTTGGTGCATTTTTACCGACATTAACATTGGAGAATGTTGATCCAAGGTCAGACTGCATGTTCACTGTAATCTGATCTTGATCTTCACCGTCCGCTAAAAAATCCAGTGCTGTGCTCTGAAATCTAGGGATTACTAAAAAGTTATTACAAATAACTGCGGCAATTACCCTGAAATACTACTACTAAACAGTTTTCCGGTTGTTTGCCTTTCTCTTGAAAATGAATTTGAGCAATGCTCTGGGAAAGAAAGGGGCTTAATGCATCTGCAAAACGTATCGACCCATGTCAGCCTGGGCAGTCGGCGAAGGCTGACTGGGGTCGAAACTTTTTGATATTTGTGACCCGTCACGCAAAAAGGGACAATCTGGGAATTCCGTGCATCAAATAAAGATGAAAACAGATCAACGATAGTGCAGGTCAATTTAAGTTGATAGTTCAAAAATAATTGTATAACAAAGTAGAATGACCACTTTTCATACAGAAAATATCATAAAAGCGAAAAGTGTCGACCCTGGTCAGACTGCGCAATTTGCGCAGTCTGACCAGGGTTGACACTTTTCGCAGTTCCAGAAGGTCCCTTTTTGCGTGACGGGTCACATTTGTAAAACATCTCTGAATGTCATAGGACCATCCTATTTCACGATTCAGCTGGTTGTGAGACAATTTGGATTCTATGGGCCCATAATTATGTAATGACTTGCATGGTATCACGCTTCACGGAGATGCATCAAGCCCCATTTTTCACAGAGCATGGCTAAGATATCTAAGACAATAATTCTGAAATACGAAAGGAAAACAATCTCCCAGTTATTTGCCTTTCTCTTGAAAATGAATTTATAGTTGATGAATTCCCCGGCGATTCAATTATAGACCAAGAATATTCAGTCCGATGAATATCAATTTTCTTCGTTTATGTAAGGTGCCAAAGAAATCATGCCACGAGCGTTTGAGAGCTAGTTTTATTAAGACCCTAAGCGGCCATTGGATTTAGATAAAAATCCCACCAATTTAACCCTTCCTGCCCCGAAAACGATTTTCCGTCCATTTACCGAAGCTGGCTATTCAAAATTAAACTTCCAAGAACATTCAGTCTCATCCTGGATATTATACGAGAAAGTTTAGGGGAAAAAAAAGAAGATTCGGATGTATGGGTTTTATTTTCTTTTCGTTTTGCATATATCCGAGGCTCAAAGTTTTCACAAATTTTAACCCTTTACCACGCAATCCTGAGTTTAAACGACTCTGACAAGGAAGCCTTTTGAAAAAAAGGCTGGTATCCAGCATTTCCTCCTTTTCCCACAATGTTCTCTAGACTAGCAAAGACAACTTCTCACATTCGAGCTAAATTGTCGTCTGCAACTGATTTCAAAGTGGACAGGTCACTCATTTTTGTCGTTTCGTAAAGAATTAAGGATATCAGATGGGTCAGTTTTATTACATGGTGCCTCCGCAAGATCAATAATGACCCCATTCGCATCCAACCGGCTCTATTTACCCTATAATCCTGCAGTAAAGTTACTGCATAGATAATTTGTAAAACAGTACCAGCTGTAATTAAAATTAACCCTTAACCTGCTAAATGAATTAAATAAAACTTTCAAGCCGATAGAGAAAATCCAAATATTGTTACTGCAAACTTTTTTGTTGTGGGAAAAATATCTCCTTATCGGACATTGTAGATCCAAGATGAGACTGTACGTTCTGTGCAGTCTGATCTTGATCTATTCTGAGCGCAAAAGAACCTTGAGTCGCGCTTAGCAGCCTAAAGGGTTAAAATAACAACATAAACGGAAAAACCGGCAGTGGTGATCTCAGCCCATCCCTTACCGGAAGTGATGAAGAAATGTCGGAAAATATGGTGACTATATATAAGCATACATTAAAATGTCAGCTGATTGGTCAGTCACTTATTTTGATTCATAGAGTCGATTGGTCAATATTTCCGGATGACAGTAGTGTAAGGGGAAAAATCGTCGATCTTTAACAATAAGGGAACTGATACTGGATCCACTGACGTGAGGGATCAAATCTTGGGACTTGCCACACCACTGCGCGAGTACTTGTTAACGTTTTCTTGGTCTGTATTCACCAGCCATTCTTAAAAAAAATACATTCTTGGTCTTATTCCTCAAGATTTTCTTCATTGAAAATAACACAACTTCTGATTGGCTAAACCGAAAGGTTTAGCCAATCAGGAATTGTGTTACTTTCGAATTAGGAAAATTCTGGAGAATAACACAAAGACGGTTCTTAAGCATGGTTGGAACGCGGAACCTGGAAGCAACCATTCTAAGCGATTTCTTTAAGCAGTAAAACTTGATTCACATTCGATGTAAAATAAACAGGCTGAAACCAAACCAACCTGGACCGACCATTGTGCTATTGGATTCATTTTGATGACTATCATAAAAACAGAGGTCGCTTAGATAATGGCCTGCAACACGCGAAAAGGGGCATTCAGACATTTGCGTAAAGTGTCGTCTCGGATCAGCCTGGGCAGTCCGCACAGGCTAATCCGAAAAGACACTCCGTTTTTATGTAATTTTCTGTTTTGCGCAAGTCTGTTGTAGCACAAAATCTAATGTAGTCGTAAAGTGCCGTCTCGGATTAGCCTGCGCGGACTGCGCAGGCTGATCCGAAACGACACTTTACGCAAATGTCCGAATGCACCTTTTCGCGTGTTGCAAGCCATATTATCATTTAAACCCTTTATCAAACGGAAAAAAAAGTACTTGGACCAATACAAGAATTGCAAATGACGTAATAATTTTGTTCAAATTGTGGGGTTTTTCTTTCAAAGGATAGAAAATATT
Organism: Hippopus hippopus; assembly: GCA_946811185.2. Lineage (NCBI taxonomy): Eukaryota > Metazoa > Mollusca > Bivalvia > Cardiida > Cardiidae > Hippopus > Hippopus hippopus. The sequence continues at coordinate 18,371,323 of OX328100.1, read as the reverse complement.
GGTTACCAGCATTTCCTTCTTTTCCTAGAGTGTTTTCAAGAGTCATCTTCATCCAGGGTCATAAAATAAACTCGGGATTGTGTGGTAAAGGATAAATGGGGACTGATAGATCGGTGGATCCTGATCAAGATCAGACTGTATGTATGTAAAGATTAATCCTGGTACTAAACCTCCCTAAAAATTTATGGTCTTATATTGGATGGTCAAAGGTGAGGTATAAAGTCCAACAGTTCGTAAGATAGCTCACAGGACTTCAAAACAGGTGGTCACTGGTTCGATTGATTAAATGGGGTTTTACGCCGCTTTCAACTTTATTTCAGTCATATCACAAATTAATGTTTGTCCTGGGTTTCACCAGTGCTAGGCTGGGGCAATGAAGTGTCTTGTCAAAAGACAGTCACAGGAAAAGCCAGTAACTGGTTCGAACCCACAGCTTTGCGAATTTCTCTCCAAGGATTGATGATGATCATTGCGACAGGATTCATTCTTGTTTCAACGCTGACACGTTCTTTCAGTGATAGTTTAGTAGGAAAGTAACTGTAGAAAAATATGTTCTGGTAAATAGAACTCCAGGAAAACATCGATAATTGTACTGGCCGCTGCGATTTAACTGTAATAATGTTGAAAGCGGCGTTTAACAACGTGGAAACAAACAGAAGAACAAACAAAAAAACAACAAGGTTAAGATAAGTATTTCTAGACCAGTAATGAAGGTATAAGACGTATTTTTTGATTGATTTTTTGTACTTGATCGATGCTCATTGATAGTTTACTGCTAAGTAATTCGCTATGCCTGACCAACATTCCTTTACAACAAAACAAGAATTTGGTCGCGTGACCAACGCCAATCAATGAACAAAGACTGACGGGGAGGGTCTTATTGAAGTTTGTAAGGTGTCTGAGTGAACAAATATACAAAAGGAAAAATCTCTGTACTCGTTGTCCCGGAAATATGTCAGGTGCCAGTGGAAATGAGCAATGCTCTGGCAAAAGGGTGTTTAATGCATCTCCATGATGCATTATATTAGGCAACTCGTCACATAACTATGTATCCAGTTTGTCCAACAACCAACTGAATCCTGGGATAGAATGGTCCTTTGACCTACAGATGATTGACCAATAGCAAAAGTATCGGCCCAGGTCAGCCTGCGCGGACTGCGCAGGCTGACCTGGGTCGATACTTTTTGCAGATGCACTAAACCCCCTTTTCACAGAGTATGGCTCAAATAGACTCGGCAACAGGTCTTTAAACCACAATGTCTTCACCCCAGTTTAATGAATATCCTGTTTAATGTGGTTCTTGATAAACTTTGTGAACCGAAGAGGGTAGTCCAAGACGATGACTATGTGGGAAAGCAGCTGATAACTGGTAAACAATGTTGTGCTCATCACTGGTATAAGAAATTCCAGAAATAGATGGGCAAGTGCATTAGCCGTAGTTATATGACTAATAATGTCAAACAAACATTTTACCTTGAGCATATTGATTAGCTGATTGTATGGTATTTAACGACATTTTCAACAATATTTCAGTTATATCGCGGCAGCCAGTGCATCTGTCCATGCTTTCCTGGGGTGACCTTTACCAGTACTTGGTACAATATTCTTTCCAAGCTACTAGCCACTTTCCAACATAACCATCGTCGAAACGATGGTCAGCGGTGAGAAAGGAATGAATCGTGTGGCAATGAATATATCATCTGCTAAAACATAAGAAAATGTCAATTCTTTAAAACACCACCCCGGAATTTTTCGACCCTAAGTAAGATGCCTTTTCAAAAAACTACGGAAAAAGTAGAAAATGATGGTAACCAGGATTTTCTACTTTTTCCACAGTATTTGCTTTACCTTAGAAAGAGAAAAATTCAGAAAAATTTGAGTAACTTCTAATACGTCGTCTACAAATGCTTTCAATTTGGGCAATATCTATAATTTTCTCAATTAGTAAAGAGTTGTTTCTGTAGAAGTGTTTCGTTTTGCGTCGATGGTGACGAGCACAGATAGTACATATAAATGAATATTCTTTTAAAATACCCTCGTATATTAAACTTTTGATTATTCATTCGAAAAATAAAAAATAAAAAAAAAAGGTGTCATTCGACTTGATTTTTGTCCTATCTTATAAATGAGATTAAGAGGTATTAATATACGACTAAATGTCGAGGACAACTCGTTTGTTTGTTTTCCATTTAGTCATCGTCGCCACCGGTTGCCAATATGGGCGTTTGACTGTAAACTGTACCCGTCGAACATTTGACCACTTTTTATACAAAATTTTCACGTATATTCACATATTAAAACTTCACCCATGGCAATTATTCATATTTTACAAAATCCTTTACATAATCATCGGCTGTAAATCGACTGTTACAGGGGAATCATGAATTGAAGGTTGCTCGAATAAAAAAAATCTAGTTGTCGCTAATTCGTCAATTCTCCTTTGTTTTTATCCCCGGAATATCCTTGTTTCAGTATTCCCAAACGTGTAATATTCCAGCTTTTGATGTTAACGATTTCATCCGGCTATCCTGTCACACTATTATCCGAGATGTTGAGATGTTGACTGTAACATTGACATTGTAAACCAAAGTTTGACGTCACCAATTTTGTTTCCTATATCAACCGATATCTCGTAATTTAGTAACATAACGAAAAGGAAAGCATGTCTATTTAATAACACGAAGGGGAAAATGTGAGGTACTAGTGTTTAAGTATTTGCTGAAGAAATTTTTTCTTCATCTTCTCAACTCTTTTCGCCCTTTTACCACTGTATAAATCAACATCAGAGTGCACAAAAGAAATCAACATCGGAATGCACAGAAGAAACTTTTTGATCTCCTTTTCGTCAAGCGTGTTGAAAAAAAATCTGTCCAAGTTTCAGAGGATTGTTTTTTGTAGCAGTCGAAAGAGGTCGAGTTTATATGAGCCATGCTCTGGCAAAAGGGGGCTTAATGCACCTCCGTGATACATGATGCCAGGCAAGTCATCACATAATTATGGATCCATAATAGCCACTTTTTTAAAGAACCGACTCGATTATTAGGTAGACTGGTCCTTGGACATACAGAAAATTTACCAATAGTGAAAAGTTTCGGCCCAGGTCAGCCTGCGCGGATTGCGCAGGCTGACCTGTGTCGATACTGTTCGCAGATGCATTAAGCCCCCTTTTCACAGAGCATGGGTCATATGTTTAGGCGCTGAAAGAGTTAACCCCTTAGGCGCTAACTGCGACTGAATGACCTTTTGCATACAGTGTAGATCAAGATCAGATTGAACAGAACGTGCAGTATGATCTTGGATCTACACTGTCCGATAGGGAGATATTTTTCCCAAAAATATACCTTTGAAATAGCAAAATTTTGGTTTTTGTACCATTGGCTTGAAAGTTTCATTTCACTTATTTAGCAGGTTAAGGGTTAAGACATGGCTGTTCAGTTGTTTATCCAATGCACTGGAAATGTAACATTCCCGAAAAAAAAAAACTCAGCACGAAGATACCCACGGAATATGACAAGTCACTTAGATTTACCTAACGACAGATTTCTAAGACTTGTCCTTATCATTAGCATTTGGAGACGATAGATTAAATGTGACTCAAATAAAGCATTCCAGGGAAAATAACAATTTCGGAAAATAGTAACAATGCTGGTTATAAGCATTTTCTTTCTTTATCTCGTAATGTTTTCAAAAGCCATCTTTCCTTGATTAAGGTCGTAAAAAACCGCGGAACCTGTTGGTAATAGGCTCAAGATGCGATATCTACGTTAATCTCTCTCTCTCTCTCTCTCTCTCTGAGTAGGCATAGTAATAGTATTTTTTAAATTTTGGATCTTAGTTTACAGAAAGAAATGTAAATGTAAATCTGAATGAATAATTTCAGTGCAACATTTCGAAAAGGAGCGCCCTATTTTTTGTCAGTTGTCTTATTTACAGTGAACGAACATGTAAATCTCAGAAATGGGGAGTATATGAATTTCAACAAATATCTGATATTTGTGTTCGAAATCTTATTTTCTGAGAAAATTTGTGAGGCATTATGTGCGACTATGTTCCTTTGTTTGTTTGTTTGTTTTTAATACATTCAGGTTAAACCAAAATAATTGAAATACGACTCTATACATTCTATAGCCACCTAACAGCTTTGGAAACCATTCTGAGAAAGAATCTAACTACCAGACGCTCCCTTACACACAATAATTTAGTATCATTTCTAAAATGGTATTTGTCTTTTCTTCTTTCAAATTTTCGTCGTTTGTCAAACTGTGTAGATTTGTAGACTTCTTCAATTTACTTGTATTAATACGAGTAGCTTTTGAAGCAATGAATAAAGAAACGGCTTGAAATCGGAGTTTTAAAGAATTTTAAAGAAACACCGTCTCTAAAGATACGTTGTTATGTCTACGTAAATATAAATATGCTCCGACATAAACGTTTTGTTTCAATAAAACAACTCTTTTCGTCTTTAAACCCTTTACCTAGCAGTTCCGGGTTTTAATGACGCCGAAGAAGAAGCCCCTTGAAAAGATTGCGGGAGAGGGAGAAACTGCTGGTAACCAGCATTTTCTCTTTTTTCCACAACGTTTTCTAATCTTCCAAAAATAAAATCTATCATTTGAAATGTCGTCTGCAAACGCTTTGAATTTGGACATGGCTAAGACAATGCTAAGACTTTTGTCGTTTGGTTAACAGTCAAATGGTAAAGTTAAGCTTAGCACAGTGTTTCCTGCAGAAGACTTTTTCATCTTGTAGTTTACCCCCCTGACATCCTCGGAAATAGAATCATGTATTAGTAATTTGAATAACGGGAAAGCATGCAGTCCCATTGATAATATATTAAATGAGTACATAAAGAATACTAAGGATCTGCTAATTCCACTATACACTAAATTGTTCAATTGTGTACTGGACACAGGATTTATACCCATATCATGGGTTAAGGGTGTTATAATTCCTGTTTTCAAAAACAAAGGTGATCCAATGCAGACCCAAAATTATAGACCAAAATAATTGACACGCTACCTTTGCGCGCAAGTAGTCCTGATGTCAATCCGATTGAGCATTTGTCGGAGCATCTAGGACCTTAAGTTCAAGCAAGGGCCCTACCCGTTCAAAATCTACAGGAATTGACCCAGGTACACTTCATAACGAATGGCAGAGGATCCGAATGATGCGAATTCAGCGTTTGATTTTCAGCACGAGGAGGAGGGTTGCAAGAGTTATCTGTTCGGTGAGTGGATACACCAGATACCGATGTCACCAGTGCTGTTGGCTCAAGCATGAACACTGAACGTTTTTGGACAATTTCGTGTACGCCAGACCATTGACCTAGCCTCCATGACCATAGTTTCGACATGATCATTTTTGACGTTGTCAGTGTCCCTATCTGACTGTCAATAAATTTCAGCTAAAAGTAGAAGCAGTGTTGGTAGTTGATGGATTGATACCCTGGAGTGTTCCCTTAACGAATTTATAACCAATTCTTAGGTTTCCAATTCATGAATCATAACTGCATTGTGTTTAATACAAGTTATGAAAATGGGTTGTGCTTAATCAATAATCATGTGTATAGCCAGATGTATTTTACTTTAAGCAACATTGTCTTGCTCTTTTCACTAGTACTCTTGTATTAATAATTAGCTCGTACTGATTACCTTATGTTTCACACGGATGTTTTATATGTCCTTTGCTGCTTATTTCCTTTTCGAAACGAAGAATTAACTCAGAAACTAAATGGAAAAATAAGCCTCGCTTCGTCATAGTTACAATTCAAAATGCACTACATTTCCGACTCTCATACCTATGTTATTCGTCAGAACATGATTTTACTAATTTTGTTGCTTTTGCGTTTATCGGAGAACATCGCATTATGTTATGATCAAATATAACCTAAGTATAGGTAAAAAAACATTATGAATATTTGCGACTAATAACTAGGAGATACAGCTGATTTTAGCGACCCTTTATCAAATATTCCGTATTGTTAACGAGTCTGAGGTAAAAGGCCTTCAACAATTTCTCCTTTTTTCCACAATGTTTTTTACCCTTCCAAAAACAAATGATAATTTTTAAGTAGCCTAAGGTTTAATTTGTCGCCTGCAAATGCTTTCAGTTTGGACAAGGCTAAAACATTGCCATTTGGTAAAGACTGAGATGCTAAATAATATATTAGATCCGTATTTTTGGTCAAGGGCAACATTTACAATGAAACGAAAGTAGACTGACGTAAAGCCAATACTCGTATTTCTCTAGGAAGACCCGGCCACCTCTGGTCGCCAATCGTCTGTTTGTTGATTGTTGTTATACGTGTCGGCATGAAAGTCACTAAGATGTTGGTCTCAAAGCTACATCGAAAACGATACATAACATGTCGATGACACTATGCAGTTTCGGTTTTCTATCTAACGACATGGGGCTTTATCAAATGAAAAGCTCGTGAAAGCAATCGACCGTGTTCGACAACAAATGCAGGCAACCGACTGAGATGTCCAACAAAAAAAATAAAATACGCAGCCGTAAACCTTTTACAAACAACAAATTGGTGAATCTTGAAAACTTAAAGTAACTGCAGACCACAAATTTGACAATGGTACAAATGAGCTGGTTACGTGTATTATCTCAATCTCCTACAATCTGGCCAAAAGCCTTCTTTCACAGAGTTTTTAAAAGTTAGGATTGTTTTGTAAAGGATTAAATCCTTTAATTTAATTACAATCTCTACCATTTGAACCTATTTCCACAAAATAAGCTATGCATGAATGCAAGGGCATGGACCAGAAATGGTATAACTTGTCAACAGGATACTTTCTGTCGTAATAGTCAAAAGTATTTCCACTTGAAAGTTTGATATCAATCGTTTCTACTGCACTGTTGTATCACACAAGATGACCGGGCAAATCTTAGACATTTGTCTGATTTTGATTTTTTACGATTTCTTGAAAACGCAAGTTACCTTTGTTATTTATCAAGTCCCTATGCGATGTCTGTGGTCAAATAAAACTTTACCGGGGTCTCTTTTTACTGTGAATACATAGGGGAGGTCTAGTTGTATCTGAGCAAAACAAACACAGTACAGTAAAAGAAGAAGTTCATAACTCATTTTCTCACTTTCTGTACTATTTATGTGAAGGCTATTGGACATGCGTTTTAGAGAAATAGAACGCAAAACACCACTTCCGTCATCACACCAACAGTGAACTGGTTTAGAAGCAACGAACTCGTACTATTATGATAAGTTTCTCTAATACCATGACTTTTGTGTTTACTTGAATTCACATGCCTCGGTTAAATAGACAACTTCATTTCTCAATGTCAAGGAATCTAGGATCGCGATCTAACATAACTAGGGAAGTTCTTGCATAACTAAATAAATAAGATATATCGTCACACGAAATTAGGATAATCGTTTTTAAGTTCTAGACTTTTACAGTGACTCATTTCTGCGATAGGACGCTAAATGAGGAAATCTCGAAAAGTTTATGATTCTCCTTTTATCTGTATCTTGGCGAACATACTCGTATACTGTTTATTATATTGTTTAAAAAAAACCTGGATTGTGGAGGTAGCGGGAAAAAAAATGTCGGCTACTGAGTGATAATAAAATCATTACTAGAGAACCTGAAAATGTAAGACCAATGTAAGATTGCATGAATGTGCAGGCTGATTTAAGGATGTACTCCCACCAAAATCTTTGGATTGTGGAATACAACACGAAAATTCCTGATTCATTCAGATGCCAATTTTCAAATACACGTTTCTTATTTTACCACATGTTAGCTACCCTTATTTTCAGTGTAATACACCTATTACGAATTTTTCTTATCTTACACACGTTTGAGATGAGCAAATGGTCCCGTATTTGGTCAAAGCTCTGAGACCATACGCCTCTTTTCTGAAATATTGACTTCTCTGTGAAATTATTTGTCAAAATAAGTGATCGTTACAAAACTGCAAATTTTATCATAATTTATCTAAAATAAAATCAATATATATACAAGTTTCTTTAGAACTATTTTTCGTCCGTAATATACACACCTGTCAAAGAAGCTAAGTTTCGTGTAAATTGCAACACATATGTAGATCTACATATATGCCTTTGGTTTAGATATCGTGAACTATCATTCTGGAGGTAAGGTTACATGATGAAAAAGAATCTGACACTTGTTGGCTTTTGAGGCAAAGTTTTAATGCTAGCTTAATAACATTTTTCTAGATTCGTTCAATATGGTTTTATCTCAAATGCCAACTCATGGCAGACTGTATATGTCCCTACAATTCTGTTATATCTTTTAAAAAATGAATTCAGCATCAGCTTGTGATAGATCTAGTTTGGTTATCTGAATGTATTTCAAGTCTATGGTATTAAGGATTAGATCTTGCATCAGTAAAACCAGCATCTCTAACTCACCATTGGTTTTGTTTCTTATTCTTAACATTGCTAAGCGCTGCAAAATGCGCTTTTGTGGACAATGTGGATCAAGATCAGAATGCAGAGAACGTACAATTTGATCTTTGATCTAGACTTTCCGATACATTTAGATCTTTCCGGTGAAAAACAGCTTTAAAATCGTAATGTTCGGGTTTTAAATACTGGCTGGAAATGCCGCTTTGTTTTATTTAGCAGGTGAAGGGTTGAAATTATGATTCACGTTCTAGGAAAAGAAGGTTTGATGCAACTGCAAAAAGTATCGATTCATGTCAGCCTGAGCGGACTGCAGAGGCTGACATGAGTCGATACTTTTTTCTAATTGTAAATTTCCTACATGTCCAAGGGCCTTTCAGCCTTATTATTCAGTAGGTTGTTAGACAAAATCGACATTGTGGATCCTTAATTATGTGATGACTTGCTTTGCACAAGGCATATCGGAGATGCGTTAAACTCCATTTTGCTAGAGCGCCACCCTATATAAAACCTATAAGACTTTTGCGTGTTTTAGGATAATTTCGGGCTCAATTTCTTTGAAAGCAAATCTGAATTCGACCATATAAGATAATATTTATTCTGTTAGCTTTCCCACATCCTATGACTTCTATAAAACGTCTAAAGTTTACACACAAAGTCATTATATATGTTATTACATGTTTCATGCACTGTTATTTCATGTACACACGCGCGAGCAGACATGTGAATTTGACTGCTCTGGTGTGGTTGTCGACGTTGTTGTAACGACCAATGAGAAGATGGCTTACGGACATTTTTATCATTTACCTCATTCTTTAAACCTGTGCTCATATATTAGCAAATTATGTTTACTGACAACATTTTAAAAGTGGTCTCCTGCGAATTTGTACAAAGAGATGACTTTCCTACAACATAAACATAATCATGTATTGAACAAGACGTGTCACTCAGATGTGACTGATGCCCCCGAAGATATTAAAAACTTTCCTTTTAGCTGTGAACAAGAACGTTGACAATGGAAACAACACTTATAAACAATTCTTACCTTGCCCTGACCTTTATCTATGACCTATGGACATATTTCTTGCACAGTGCACATCGTATCTATATGGTTGATATTTCTGAACAGTAATACTGATTTTTTTAAACACACCCCCTCTCCCCCCAAATAATAAAATAAAAGATCCAATTTTAAACACATTTGACCTTGCTGTGACCTCGACCTTTGACCTGCGGGTGTAATTCTTGCACTTGACATATCGTCTTTGCGTGATTGACAATTCTGCAGAGATATATTTAATTTTTTAGGCTAGTTAAAAAACGTTATAGGCCAGACACAAACATAACCTAAGAAAAAATCCATTTTCTCCCTTAAAGAACAATTCCTTGACTTTTCCTTGACCTTGATTTTTTACCGTGGGAAATGATTCCCACATGCAACGTATTGTCTTGATATGGTTGACATTTCTACACAGTTATGCTGAAGTTCATTAACAATAAAAAAGTTACAGGCCAGACTCAAATTTACACACACACACACACACACACACACACACACACACACACACACACACACACACACCCATTTTTTTCGCTTTTCTTTTTCTTTTTTACACATTTGACATTTGATGACTTGACCTTCAACCCATGGACATAGTTCTTACGCGAGACACATCGTATTTATGTGGCTGACAAAAAATCAAGGCAAACCATACGTTTACACCATGTTCCCGGCAGCCACTGCAGCCCCTTTTGTCCGAAACGTGGTGTACCGTTAGATTTTGTTCGTTCTTTCTCCATTTACCAAGTTTAGTTCAGCCTCTTTACGGTACCTCACGCTATCTGTGACAATCCGCGGAGGAAACCCTACGTTTACACCATGTTCCCGGAAGCCACAGCAACCACGTTTCTGACAACCGTGAACAAAACGTGGTTGACGTAATACAATGTAGAGGAACGGGATAAGTAAACTTGTCAGACCGTGATCGCCGGGGTTAGCGTGCCAGATTTTTTGACCGTCAAAAAATTGCCACGGCAGTTCCGGTGCTGATTATAAACCTAACAGACCGTAGCGGAACGGGTTGTTTTGTTCTACTACGGCCTAATCGATACCGGTGAAAATCAAAGCGTTGAAAACGCTGGTGTGGCATTTGTCAAGGAAGCCATTGAGTGGAGTTAATAATTTGAAAAAAAAAAGAAATTTTATCAAAATATTAACTTGAAAGCAAACCTACTAAGCAAATTAATACCCTTTTTTGTTAAAGGGAGAGTACTGATGCCAAAGTTTTGGTTATTCGTGTACTGGTGGTCTCCTTTTGATCATTCACAGGAGGAGTCAGGATTAATGTCCCTTGACGGTAGGATGCAAGATGGGTAGAGAGAGAAATCATGCATATGTATCGAATAAAATTAAGTTTATACCTGAAAACTATGATTTTGAGATATCTTTGGCCGTCAAGATCTAATTCCCAACATTACAATCAATTATTTCGATCTGTAAATATTCATGCACAATCAAATGGAGTAGCGTGCAATCATGGGACGAACAAGCCCAGGGACGAACTGGTTTTGGAACGAACAAGCCCGGAACCAAAACGGTCAGTAGACAAATTTTGTGTATATCATTGTGCCAATAGAAGGCTAAGAGCGGGTGAAGCTATTTTCAAACAAAAAGAAGTATTTTCACGATCGATGGCCTTACCCAGTTTATTTTAATAAGGCATTTCCAATTACATATCTGAGTGCTATCGAAAAACTCATTTATCTGAGAAAAATTGAATTTAATTGGGTTTATTTCCTTCGGTTATGCACAAAGTACGATACATGGTCTTCAAAATTCAATATTGAACATTCAATATTTAACTCATAGTGGCATTGTCTTCGACAAATGCCACAAAAAGGGCTTTCACGTCCAAACACGGATCGATTGATTGATTGTATGGTGTTTAACGCCGCTTTCAACATTATTTCAGTTATATCGCAGCGGCCAGTGCACCTATCCATGCTTTCCTGGAGTCTCTTTTACCAGTACTCCGCACAGTTTTCTTTCCAAGCCACTGGCTGCTTTCCCACATAATCATCGTCAAAACAATGGTCAGCGGTTGGAGAGGAATGAATCCTGTCACAGTGACTATCATCAATCCTCGGAAAGAAATTGGCCGAGCCAGGGGTGGCAGCCAGGGATCGAACCCTGGACCCCGTGTTCTCAAGTCCTGCACGCTACCGACTAAGCTACCGGGGCTCGGCCCAAACACGGATCGTCTCTGAGTCTTGTTACGGCTTGTTACGTGCTTGTAAGTTCTAATGTGATCAAGTTTGCTTATCCCGTTCCTCTGCGTTGTATAGCGTCAATCCCGTTTTGTCCACGGTTGTCAGAAACGTGGCTGCCGTGGCTCCCGGGAACATGGTGTAAACGTACGGTTTATTTGTTATGTCACAGGTATTTAAATCTTGTCCAACTTGAAAGCATCTGCAGACTACAAACAAAATGAAGACCTTTAAAATGATAAGTTTGTTACTGAAGGGGTAGACAACATTGTGAGAAAAAGAGAAAATGCTGGTAACCACTGTTTTCAAAAGTTCGTTTAGGGACATAAAGAATTAGAATTATGTGGCAAAAGATTAACTATATGCGAAAGGATTGAAGACGTCCATGCTGTGTTTACATTCAATGCACTTCTGTGATGATTGAATTACAATATCGTGGGAGACATGGCTGCTTATCTTTTCTTATTTTATGAAATAAACCTTCAATACTTAATTGGATAAGCAAATGCAATTACGTGATAGCTACTTGTCCCGACAACGGCATCTGTTATTGACAAGGCGGTACCGCTCGGTCTTGTATTGATGCACTTTGGCCGCTAACTTGCGTGTAGTGGTTTATTTCAGACACTTACCCTCAGACTGCTGAGAACGACCTCAGGTACGTGTAGTAGTGTGCTTTAGGCCTAGATGCCGAGCCTCTGTAGAGCAGTCGGTAGCATACAGGACGTAAGAACAGTGGGTCGTTGTTTCGAGTCCCCGGCTTGGCCAATTTCTTTCGGAGAACTGATGATAGTCATTTCGACAGGAGTCACTCCTGTCTTTCCGCACATCATTGTTAAGATGATCGTTTTGAAAACAAGCAGCTAGTGCCTTTGGAAGGGTATTGTGCGTAGTATTGGTTAAAGATACTCTTGGAAAGCATAGATAGGTACACTAGCCACCACGATATAACGGAAATAATGTTGAAAACGGTGTTAAACACCATACAATAATAATAGACTCATAGGATATCGGTGACAAGTTACGATGCTTGTGGCGGTGTACTTTAGGCCTTTACCTAAAGATACAGAGGGTGACTCGGGGTGCTTGTGATCGTGTATTTTGGGCACTACCCCTTGGAATGATTGAGTCCAAAGTGCTTTGTTCGCATATTTCTGCCACGAGATACGAGATAACTATCATGATCATTTTAGAAAACTATCGCGGTATATCAAAGTTTCCTGGAAATATTATCGAGACAGTGAAAAGTTTCCTTTAAAAAAGATATCACGAAAAAGTTTGTTATCTAGAAAATTTTACAATGATCAGTAGATATTTTAACGCAAAATTTCTCAATCTTGCACGAGGCTGAAATTCGAGATAAAATTATCGTGATAGTTCTATCCGTTTCTCGATATCTATGAATAGAAAATTCACCATTTGGACGAACTCGGTAGTTTTTGACTTTACAAGATTGCAGTATGTAAAAATTCGAATTATTTACAATAATTGGTAAATTTTGACAAGACTCGAAATGAACAGAAGTTTGTTAAAGACAATGCCTCTTACGAACAACTTTAAAACCATTCAGGGAGAAGGAGAATTCATAAGGTTGTAGACGAAGATGTTCCGAAACCGTATCTAATTATAGAAACCGGGAATGTCAGTTGTGGGCACGAAAGCAAAAAAAAACATGAGAACAGTTAGAATTATCGCGATATTTTTATCTTGATTTTAATTTTTTTGTCTAGATAATATTTCCAGGAAACTGTTTTATCACGATAGTTTTCTCTTTAATTATCGCAAGAGCTATCTCGTATCTCGCGGCAAAAATATGCCACCATAGTGAACAATTCAGATCAAGTGCGATCTCACCTTTGATATATCATGACTGTTTGACATCTATGTGATATTCTGACAAAAACTGCATTACGATCTCAAAATAAAGATTTTATTGTTCATTTCGTGACAACGCTAGAAAGACGTGCATGCCTTTTTTTTTTTAAACCCTTTAGGCTTTACTAGATGACATTTTTTTTGCTTGTCGAATTTGAAAATATTTGCACACTACAAATAAAATTTTGTGCATTTGATGCGATTTACGAATTGACACTGGTAATAGATAGAAAACATTGTGGAAAAAGGAGAAAATGCTGGTTACCAGCATTTTCTCCTGTTCCCACAATGTTTTCAAAAGGCTTCTTCCTCAGGAATATTAACCATAAGGCTGCTAAGCGCGACTCACTGACCTTTTGCAGACAGTGTAGATCCAAGACCAGACTGCACGTTCTGTGCAGTCTGATCTTGGATCTAACTATCCGGTAAGCAGATGGTTTCCCCCGATGATAAATTGAAATAACATTATTCGTTTTTTTTTTCTATCGACCTGAAAGTTTCATTTCATTTATTCAGCAAGATAAGGATTAAAACACGGGAATGTGAGGTTAAGCGTTCGACTGTTTGATAAAGTATAAAGAAATTCCCATCCTATAGTGTAATCCAAAATATTGCCATCCTCAACTCCTTTTTACTGGACAAGTCTCATCGTAAGGACAGTGTAGTTCCAAGTCTACACTGTACGTTCTGTTCAGTCTGATCTGAATCTATTCTGTCCGTAAAAGCTCATTCGTTTCAATATAGCAGACACAGTCGTATTGTATTGTATTGTAGTTTAACGCCATTTTCATAGCTTAGGTCATATCATGGCGGTCAGTGACGCATCCATGTGTTTCCTGGCTTTCTCACACCAGCACTGACACAACTTTCTTTCCAAAGTCACTGACTACTTTTCTCACATGCATTAGAAGACTAAGTCGTAAGCGACTTCCAGCGTACTTTGCAGATTATTGACCAAGACCAACATTTTCTCCTTTTCCCACAATGTTTTCAGAAAGTCCTCATCTTTAGGGTAGTTGAAACTCAGGATTGAATGGTAAAGGTTCACAGCCGCCCACTGGAGCTAGTAAGTTGCAGCAACAAATCTTCTCAACCAATCACATTGCTAGTCTTAGAAATAAGTTTCGGAATTGAATTTGATACGTTTGATATAATGCAGGAAACGGTAATCATAAAATTTGTCGATTTTCATTGAATTATCTGTCGGAGTTTCAATGTCAAGTTAAATCACTGATTTCTCAGATATTCGTTTTCTCTAGAGTAAATTTTCGGCTCGGAAATTTAAGAAATAAAGGAAAATAATCATTAAAATATGCAAATCATCTATCTTCCAACTCCAAACCCTGTTATTGAAGAAATTACAGAATAATAAAAGAAAAAAAGTTTATGCATTCAAATATTAATTTTCTTTATAAAAACTACGAGGGGAAAAAAAAAAACACTGCAAGCAAGGTACGTCTACCGACGAACAACTCATTTAAATATGCCACACAAATAAGCAGTTTAAATCGAAATCAATTTCATCCTTGTAATTGGCCTGCAACATGCGAAAAGGGGCATTTGGGCATTTGCGTAAAGTGTCGGACTACGGACTACGCAGGCTGATCCGAGACGGCACTTTCCGATCGTGTGTGATTTTCTATTTCACACAAGTCTACTGTAGGACAAAATCTAATGTTGACGTAAAGTGCCGTCTCGGATTAGCCGGCGCGGACTGCGCAGGCTAATCCGAGACGGCACTTTACGCAATACTTATGGTTTTAACTCGTAATGTATATGTGACCCATCACGCAAAAAGGGACCTTCTGGGAACTGCGAAAAGTGTCAACCCTGGTCAGACTGCGCGAATTGCGCAGGCTGACCAGGGTTGACACTTTTCGCTTTAATGACATTTTCTGTATGAAAAGTGGTCATTGTACCTTGTTATACAATCATTTTTGAATTATCAACTTAAACTGACCTGCACTATCGTTGATCTGTTTTCATCTAATTGATGTACAGAATTCCCAGATGGTCCCTTTTTGCGTGATGGGTCACATATACCAAATAAGTTAGCCATGCCCTGGTATATAGGGGTGTAAAGCATCTCCGTGATGTGTTATATAAAGTAAGTCATCACATAATTATGGATTCGTAAAATCCATTTTGTCAAAGTAAGTCATCACATAATTATGGATTCGTAAAATCCATTTTGTCTAACAACCGACTGAATCCTGCGATAAAATGGTCCTCGACATGCAGAAAATTTACCTAATATCAAACTGTTTGGACACAGGTCAGCCTGCGTGGACCACACAGGCTGCCTTGAATCGATATAATTATTCTGTAGATGCATTAAAACTCCTTTTAACAGAGCATGACTCACATAATCCGGATATTCTAATGCAAGAAAATAAGAAACACAAAAGCAGATTAAAGTCGTTTAGCGTACAATGTGCATTCAAGATCAGAATGCATGTTCCCCTTTCGCCATGATGTTTTTCAAAAGTGGTCAGCTAGCAGAAAGAAGTCCTCAGCAGATTAACTCGTTAACTCTCTACCAAACGACAAAATTTTAAAATTGTCCAAATTGAAAGCACATGCAGACGACAAATTAAATGTGGCAGCAATGATGGAATCTGTGTTTGAATTGGTAGAAAACATTTTGGGAAACGGAGAAAATGCCCGTTACCAATTCTTTTCCGAGGTTGTTTTCAAAAGCTTCGTTTTCCAGGATCGTTAAAACTCGGATTGTGTGGTAATATGTTAATTTTTTACCTCACAATCCCGAGTTGAATAACGATTCTAAAAGAAAAGGGATTTGTGCTTGACAGGGTAGGAAACATTGTTAGAAAAGGAGAAAATGCTGGTCACCAGCATTTTCTTCTTTTCCCACGATGTTTTCAAAAGTTTGGTTTTCCAGGGTCGCTAAAACTCGCGATAGTGTGGTAAAATGTTCACTCTTAACCGCACAGTCCCGTGCTTTGACGACCCTGAAAGAGAAGGCTTTCGAAAACATTGTTGGAAAAGGAACTAGCATTTTCTTCTTTTCCCAGAATGTTTTCTACTCTTACAAAAATTGATCATATTAAATGGGGCACATTTAATTTGTCGTCTGTAAATGCTTTCAAATTCGACAAGTCAAAACTTTTGTCTGTTGCTGAAGAATTAAATCAGTAAAGAACGCTCGATAACGTCGGGTTTCCCAGACGACAGGGTTTTCTCAAAGAGACACCAGACGTCAATCTGTCTTCATTATTTTACTGTTATATTTCGACCTGTTAGCGAAATTCTTCCCAAAAATGATAGACAATTGACAATTGAGAACTTTATACGTGGAAAGCTACCCTTTCTTTTTCAGACATTTTTCTAACCCTACATATTCGGTGGTCCATCCAAGTTTTGGATCTTTTTGTTCTCAGTCCTGTGCGCTACCAACTCCGCTTCCGGGAGTCGGCGTCAGGAAGGGGCAGTTTAATTTCGAAATCAGACTGTCCCTACATTGTCTGTAGAGCCTTTTATGTAAAACCCAGCACGATAAAGGTTCAGTACGTAGAAATGAAGCAAACTTCATAGGCGTAGCCAGGATTAAAATATTCATACGTACAGTGAGACTCAAAGTGCATTGGGGGAGGTAGCCGATCGGAGAGGGAATGGTCCCCCCTCCTGCTGGTGGGAGTCCCCGACCCTCCCTCGAAAATTTTGAGAATTTAGATAAGAAATTTTGAGTTCTGGTATGCTTTTGACGGCATTTTCTTTGTAAATAATATGTTACCAATATGGCTATTAAAAAAACTATTCCAACATCTCTCGTACATATTTCGTGCGTATTGTGCGTTATGGGCGCTAAGCCCTTGAACATTTTCGGTCAAAGAATCCCAGTGCGACTAGTATTTTTTCCGAAATTCGATGGGAAAAGTCATTGCAACAGGACCTATGCCCTTTTTCGCCACTGAAAAATGTGCAGATACTGTAGCCAGTGACTCGAAAGAGTTTCGCGTAGTACTCCTGATACTTTTCAAGACAATTTCATTTTTAATGACCCAATAGAAAAATGATCTTTGAAACATTTTGGGAAAAGAAGAAAATGTTGGTAATTAGCATTTTTCCCCTTTTCTCACAACCTTCTCAAAAATTTAAAGCAAATCCAATTGTTTGTTTCACATTTGCTATGTCGTTTGTATATGATCTTAATTTGGACCAGTCTGTAATCGGGCTATCAGCTAAAGATTTAAGCAACACTTGGAACGATTTTGGCCGAATAGGGACTCAAACTCACAATCCTTTTATAACAAAGTCTGTATTTTACTGAATTAGCTTCCGAGGTCGGGCAGTGAGATCGCAGAAGCTTTTCAGAATGCAGTGAGGAGATAATGTGCTTGGACGTGTAGTTGTCGCTAATTTATCATGAAAATGATTATCGGAAATACCGACTCCATTATCAAATTGGTCACATGATATCAAAACAACCAATGAGTTTAAAGTGTTCTACTCAAGTTACAAACAATATTTAGACAAGCATTGAGCATCATTAATTGCCAACGAGAGCTGTAATAACCCATGAGTAGTTTTTATCCCCGAGGATGCTGAGCATAAATTGGGTGCTTTTGTTGAAAGCAAAGACGAAGATCAGACTGTACAGAACATGCAGTCTGGGTCCGTATTCAAAACTAGTGTATGACAGTTCAGGGCCCGTACTTACCAACCATTCTTAGTGTTATCTTTAACCCTTATCCTGCTAGATAACTAAAATGAAACTTTCAATTCGATGGTAAAACTCCAAATATTGCTATTTCAACGTTAAGTTTTGGGGAATAGTATCTCCTTATCGGACAGTGTAGATCCAAGATCAGACTGCACGTTCTGTGCAGTCTGATCTTAATCTACACTGTCCGCAAAAGGTCAGTGACTCGCGCTTAGCAGCCTAAGAGTTAATCGTGATTGAGATTTAGAAAGTAACGCAACTTCCGGATCCATACTCACCAACCAATCTTAAGAACGTTTCTTGTCTTATTCACCGAAATTTTCCAAATTTGAAGGTATTGCAGCTTCTGCTCGGCTAAAGCAAAATTTTATGGTTTAGCCACTTAGAAGTTGTGTTGTGTTACTTTCAAATTTGGAAAATTCTGGAGAATAACACTCAGAACGTTCTCAAGAATGAATGGTGAGTACAGACTCCAGTTGGCTAAACCGAATCATTCAGAAACTGTTTTACTTTCAAATTCGGGAAATTCTTGAGAATAACACTAAGAATGCTCTTAAGAACGACTGTTGAATACGGACCTTAATTCCCAATTTCAACACAAACCATCTGATTGGTTGAAAGTGGATGCTTTAACCCGTAACCACATAATCCCGAGTTTAAACGACATTGGGGAAAAACAGCATTTTCTCCTTTTCTCAGCATGTTTTCTTCTCATTCGAAGGCCTGTCCCATCATTTGAGGCCCATTTCATTTATCGCCTATAAAAGTTTTCAATTCAGGACAGCCTTAAATTTTGTCGGGTAGTAAAGAGTGAATAACGTGCACCATAGAAAGGATTTTAGAGTTTTAGACTTTCTTCTTGTGATTCAAATTCGTATTCACCGTAATTGGTTCCGAAAGTTCTTATTCCATCGATTAATTTGTATGTTTATCGGCTAACTCTTTACTAAACGACCAACTTTTGGACTTATTCAAACTCAAAGCATTTGCAGACGACACATTAAATATGGCTGAAAGGATTCCGTTAAACTATCTTTGAAAGAGTAGAAAACAATTTGGGAAAAGGAGAAAATGCTGGTTTCCAGCATTTTCTCCTTTTCCCAAAATGTTTTCAATAGCCTTCTTCCTACGGGCGTTAAAACTCAGGATTGTGTAGTAAAGGTTTAATGCCTTTTTCAACATTATTTCAGTTATATCGCAGCGACCATTGGAGCTGTCAATGGCTTTTCTTTTATCACTACTTTGAACAAAACCCTTTCCAGGCCATTGGCTTTTCTTTAAATATAGATATCTTTGAATCAACTTTCGGTGGTGAGAGGGAAATAAATTGTGTCGCATTGGCTATTCTAAATTCTCGAAAACAATCTAGTCCAGCTTGGAACCCAACAATGACCCCTGTGATTCAAGCCCTGTACTTTACCAAGTGAGCTACCGGCTTACTCCTGTCGATCGACTAAATGAAGACAAAGTCAGAGGTCCAGCTAAATATAGGTCATCAAAATTTTAACATTAATATTATGATTATTATTATTATTGTTGTTGTTGTTGTTGTTATTATAAAAAAAAATTAATGTTATTGGAACTAAAGAGAATTTTCTTCTTAACTCTTTACCACAAAAGCAAAATATAGACTCGTCCACGTTGACAGCGTGGCTAGAATGAGGATTATTTTTTTCATACGATACCAGCATTTTCTCCTATTCCCACAATGTTTTCAAATAACTCCACTTTCAGGGTTGTTGAAACTCGAGATTGTGCGGTAAAAGGTTAACCCTTAGGCTGCTAAGCGCGGCTCACTGACCATTTGCGGACATTGTAGATCAAGATCAGACTGCACAGAACGTGCAGTCTGATCTTGGATCTACGTTGTCCGATAAAGAGATATCTTTGTCCCAAATATACCTTTAAAACGGCAAAATTTGTGTTTTTACTATCGACCTGAAAGTTTCATTTTATTTATTTAGCGGGATAAGAGTTAAAGACAATTCTAATGGCAACCAACAACAAAGGTTTTGATAAGAACCTCTGTAATATCGCTCTTTGCATCTCCCCAAAAAAATACTAACTCAATCTGTTCCCCCCTCTACAAAAAAACGAAGACCTAATAACATTCCGAGCCATATTTCACGAGAAAGAAGCCCACGTTTTCTCGGTAATTGTATGTTACTCGAGACCGGGAACCTGTAGTTGACAAAGATGTACTCCTGTCAGACTGTAATTTATTTTGCTCCAAAACTAAGACAAATGATGGGTTCTTCTCGCGAATAGATCTAGATTCAATTCTAACTTACATTTCGCTGTATATTGGGAAAAATCAACGAAACTAACAGCTATTTTAAACTTGAAATCATTCCAATGGTGTTTAGCGTCACTTTTGACGGGTTTAAGTCATAGCACAGAAACAGTTTGCTAAAAGGCCCAGCATCGGCTAAATGTAAAAAGTGCCCCAGGGTTTTCAATGGCCTCCCGGTTCTTTGAATTTCCACACACACACACACCTCCCCTAATGACCCTCAAACTTTATATGTGTGCCTTCTTTTCATTCATTTGAAAGTGATCAAATGACTACTACTTCAAACGTCCAGGGAGAACGTTGAATAATACGGGTTTAATTCGGGGTCGGCAAATACTTTCAAGCTGGACCAACCCGAATCTTGTTGTATGGTAGACTGTTAAGCTCAGTACTACTATGTCAATAATAAGTCTTCACCAAATGTCAAAACTTGGACTCATTCATATTGAGAGTATTGTAGACGACAGATGAACAAGGGCTAAACTAAAACCCCCCTTTTTTTATTTGCTATAGAAGAGTACAAAACTGTTTAGGAAAAAAGGAGAAAATACTTGTTACCATCACTTTCTCCTTTTTCAAGAGCCTCCCAATGGTTCTAGGATCAATTTTCTTGGTACGAATTGTCTTTTTTATTATAATGTTTTCAAACGTGGTCTGCTGCAACGCGAAAGAAGCTGTATGCAAGAAGTAATAAGTTTATGCGTTTAAAGATACATCTTTTCAGCCAGAGAAAGAGAAAAAAATATGTTAAAACTTGATAGCATGTAGAATGGTTCAGATATTGGTCTGTTGTGTAAACATAGGTGAATAATCAATAAATATGGTATAAAGGATAAAGAAACTCAAGGAATTTATCTTCGATTTACAACCGTAAACGACAACAACGCTCCCTTTGATGGCCCAAAGAGAACGAAGTGCATTTTCTATCGTTCGTAATCTATGCCAACTTGCAACAGTCTGGGGCAACATTTGGTTTGAGGATACAAGAATGATTCTAGTTTTATGAAATAAAGGATAAATGGGGTTAATAAAAAACCTGCCTGAAAACGAGTAAAGATGTATCTTTAGGTAAAAAAAGGTATTGCTAGTCACTGGGTATCAAGGCTCCAAGGTCTTACTTAACTTATGAAGAGGTTAATATAAGTCTACATCTCTCCTAAAATGACACCAGAGGTCGCAATGGATCCGCAGGGCATCAATAAAGACATGAACAGAAATTTTACTCCAGTCCTGACTGATGACAGTCTCATCATGACATTGCAGTTGACCATGCTAAATTTGGTGTGAATAAATGGTTTGATTTGTGGTATTATATGTGAGCTTTCCCCCCACCATATTGCCTTTTAATAGCACTATAATTACCACTGCTACAACAACTACTTCATGTACTGCAAAATATCACAAAAGAAAAGTATCAAAGAATCTACCTAGTGATTTGATGATAGTTATGATGATTTTAACAATAGTACTAATGAAAATAAATAATGATAATAATAATAATGATAATTATTATTATCATTATTAATGGATGAAGTAAGGAAAACGGTAGGTGGCCGACAAGTAAACCAAACTATTTAGTAAAAATAACAGTACTCTAAACATAAAAAAAGTCTGATCTACTTCTACCCTTTTCCCATGGGACATCGAAGGTCACCGGGCAGGATACGGTGCAAAGGGAAAGCACTATTTAATTATACGAAACAGCCCACTTTTATGGTTGAAGTTAAAGAAACAGTCCCTAGACAGGGGACTTTAATAATGATAAATCCTGTACAAAACTACAGTGTTCTTTTCATTCTCCTCAAGAAGAGGACATTTAAAACATTGTAGGAGAAAAGGGAAATGATGGTAACTAGCTTTTTCTTCTTTACCTATATTGTTCTCCACCCAGACGGAGGCAGAACCCATCATTTCAGTCGCAGTTGATTTGTCATCTGTAAAAGCTGTAAATATCGACGAATCTAAAATTTTGATATCTGGTAAAGAGTTAAATAGAAATAATGTGAACGCATTCCTGAGCATCTGAACATTTAATGTAATTTGACTTGACGCAAGGGCAAAGCACCCGCTTTAAGTGACACGCTTTTATTTCTCCGATTATCGCCGTGACACCTGCTATATTTATTTGATTGATACTGATTTAAACAAATGGGAAATATTTAAACATATTTAAACATACTACTGCAGCACTTTGAACGTACAGCACCATAGAGTAATCTGAAATTGCTTTGCTCGAATGATAAAAATAACAAAAGATAAAGCAAACACTTTTGTCCACAGTGAATTTTGAAAGTTTGACCTTAATCTTAGCAGTCAATATCAACAAAACAATTGATTAAAAACGACGTAAAACTGGTACACGCCATGCATTCTTTTTCAAACAGAAAACAGTCCAGAAGCGTACTGCCTAAGCTTAAAATCCTTAGTCTGCTAAATAGAAATAATGTGCGTTGCAAGCCAACAGGGTAAAAAAAAAAACTGTTTGAACAATTGAACGAAGTTATTGCCATAAATCTGAAAGTGAAGACTTTGAGCAAACCGCACTATCTCTACAGACTGATTTTGATCTAAAATATATGTAAACCACATAAATTAGATACCTTGAAAGTACTACTACAAAATCTACCCTTTCAACAATACTTGAGTGAAAGTTCAATACAAATAAAATTACTCGAAGCCAAACTTACGCTCGAAAATTCTGATCTAATTGTTCTAATTGTAGCCTTTGGGTAATGACAAATAGAATCATATTTCACTTACGATAATTGTTATATAGAAATCAAGTTGGTAGGAAACTACTACGCTATGTGTCATCGATCCACCGTGTAGAAATTGGAGAAATTTAACTCTTCACTGGATGCTAAAAGTTTTTAGCTGCCGACATTAAAAACATTTGCAGGCAACAAATTAAGTATGGATAACACTATGGGATTTCTTGTTAGGAGCATAGAAAAAGTTGGGGACGAGGAAAATGCTGGGTCACTGGCAAATTATTCTTTTTCTGATACAATGTTTTTAAATGCATTCTTCCGGGAAAAAAATTAAAAAACGTAAAAGACGCATTTGGTTAAAGTTTTTGTCGTAATCAAGTATACATGTTTTGAACACTGCCTTGAATTCTATACCTTTTTCGTCTCTCTCAGTAGTTCGAATTCTTATTATTCCAGGTATAAGGGACATCGGTATATATTACTAGTCATGAAAAGAATACTTTAATATGATTATTTCATGAAACAATTATGATTGAAAAATGCAGATGAAAAGATAGACAAAAAATGCTTATAAGGTTCTAAAACATTTGAAATAGTCTTATGGTAGTCTTGGTTTGAAAATACTAACCCCTTAAGAAAAAAATAATAGGCCCTATATAGACCGAATCCAGCAAATAGAAAAGTTCCATTCTTTAATTTCTGGTAAAATTTTAAGGCTTCCAACATGTATCATATAACTTTAAATCCAGTTCCTTTGTAATCACGATTGCGAGACTAAACAGATACCTAGATCTTTTATACGAACTTCTGTAATTATTATTATGAAATTTCCGTAGAAATTCGTGAAAACCTGGTTTTCATGAGACAAACACTACAACCTTTAAACAAACACATCAATGATTGAAATGAACAGTTCAGGGATAATGAGAGGAAAGTAGTGCGAGTAAATTGGGTTCTTTAACAAACTCATTTCTTTGGTTCAACATGGCTACTTATTATAGGCAATTTATCCTTGAACTATTAAAAAAAAAAAAAAAACGGAAAGGAAACTATTTTTAATAAAGTAGGCTATGCAAAAAGCATTGACTCGGTTTATTAGGATTTTCTCAAAATTTGCCTTGCTAGTGCAGGGTGTCAGAAGTTGTATTGGTATAAAAAATGGTTTTGCCAACAGCTTTAGTCGCTAAAGACCTGTATGCCGTTTCGAAACCCTAATACCTCTAGTTTGGAGCAATTTCTGTTTTTGGAGCAATGTTTTTAAAACTGGTCCACTAAAAGACGCCGGAAAATTTTTCAACAGGAGGTGATGTGTCAACAATTATTAAAAAAAAAAAAAAAAAACATCTCGAAAGAAAGCATTTTTTAATCAATTTTGCGTTTACAGATCTTTATAATAAATATTAGTCTTTCAAATAAATGATCTAATCATTTTAGTCGATTGAACCGGCACGACTATTACAAATTCAATGTTCTACAAGCAAGAATATCTCACTCTAGGCTGTCTGATCGTCATTCATTTGTTCAGCATATCAAACAAATTTGTTCTCACGAGAGTGAAAATGAACAGGCGTGATAAATTTATTAATGTGTTGGTTGGCTTTATGTGCTGTTTGGATAGATGTCTTGCTCGCAAACAAATATAAAGTTCAACTGAAATCAGTGCTACCAGTGCTTTGAGTTCAATGATACATCAGTCACATCAGTGCTTTGATTTTGAAGACTCGTGTGAAGCAATAAGTATAATCAATGGATTCTCATTTTTGTTCCAAATTAGCGTGACATTTCTGCTTCACACCTTTGCACCAGTAAACCGTGCAATAAGCCTGACAAATTGCACAAAATTAGAAAGTAGTCACCAAGCTGATCCACAAACTGTACCGGTGAGAAATGAATTTTTAAACAAGACAAAGACCTTTGTCTGTAAACGTGTTAGTACTTGGCAAATAACTCCTACGATTATTCACATTAGTCTCGTACTTTGCGTTGTTGTAGTTCGCAGAACATGAAAGTAATATTATAACAGCCCAATTTGGTTACAGATTCTACATGTAGTTAAGGTTACAGATTATAAAGCTACAAAAATACTTTATCCATCCCTCGCTCTCCCATTTAAGCATATACAGTAGACAGGACGTTTCCAAGCAACAATAATCACACGAGCAAAATCATCTTTTTTTTCTGAAAGTGATAAAAGCTGAAACAAAATATTGGCGTTCTGGTAGCCCACATATAACTTTACTAGACT
Organism: Hippopus hippopus; assembly: GCA_946811185.2. NCBI lineage: Eukaryota > Metazoa > Mollusca > Bivalvia > Cardiida > Cardiidae > Hippopus > Hippopus hippopus. The sequence continues at coordinate 18,345,850 of OX328100.1, read as the reverse complement.
ACGTAGTACCTGTAAGTTTTTTTTTTTTCTTTCCTTTTTTAAAATAAAGCTTTATGGTTCTGTAATTGTTTCTCTCTATTATTTATTTTAAAACCCATATCAGTTTTTATTTCAGATTAATAAGAGAACGATACTTTACTAATATATCCAAGAAGAAAATGCGGTTAACATATTTCGGTATAAGCCATCCTCTGGAAAAAGGTGGTTCAATACATCTACGTGATACATCATACATCTACATACACATTAAAAAGTTTAGCCAAAGGGTTATTCCATGCATTTCTTTATTTATACAGCAGTATATCAGCTGACTAGATTACGTAGTAATTTCTTTTTTCATTTTCAATAGCGGTATGATACTGTGAATGTTTTATCTGTGTTATTTTAAAACCCTTATTATTTTTTTTCCCGGTTAACTAGAGCATGATACTCTACTAGTATATCCAAAAACAAACTGCGGTTAACATTTGGCCTGCAACACGCGAAAAGAGGCATTCGGACATTTGCGTAAAGTGTCTTTTCGGATCAGCCTGCGCAGTCCGCGCAGGCTAATCCGAAACGACACTTTCCGTTTTTATGTAATTTTATGTTTTGCTCAAGTCTACTGTAGGACAAAAACTAATGTAGCCGTAAAGTGCCGTCTCGGATTAGGCTGCGCGGATTGCGCAGGCTGATCCGAGACGACACTTTACGCAGATGTCCGAATGCCCCGTTTCGCGTGTTGCAAGCCGTATGATACTGTGAATGTTTCTCTGTGTTATTTTAAAACCCTTATTAGTTTTTTTTCCGGTTGACTAGCATTATCTCCCGCTAGATGGCATTCTACAAATACACATCTATCTAATTTGGGCATTCTGGGTACAGAACCGGACTACTTACAAAACGACAACCGTTATTTTGAATTTCAAAATAAAATAAATAAAACGCTACCTAGTGCGATTCATTCAGCTATCATCAGCTTGCATGTAACCTATGCACCGGCCATGTATGAAAACAGCCCCTACAGGGTTGGGTAATACCTTCGGTATAAGCCCTACTTTTCCCTAGTATATGGGACCGGTGATGCGTCAAAGCAGACAGGTAGAGTCTTCGAAGAATATGACATGCGCAGACAACGGGTTAACTAGAGCACGATACTCAACTAGTATATCCAATAGCATGATACTCTACTAGTATATCCAAAAACAAACTGCGGTTAACATATTACGATATGAGCCATAATTATTACGATATGAGCCATGCTCTGGAAAAGGGTAGTTTAATGCATCTCTGTGATACACCATACCAAAAGAGTCATAACGTTATTTATTGATCCATTAAACCCACTTTGTCTAACAACCGACTGAATCATAAGGTAGACTAGTCCTTTGACGTGCACACAAAATAATAAAATGACCGATAGCAACAAGTTTCGGCTCAGGTCAGCTAAAGCTATGATAAAGATAAAATTTTGTAGCCCTAGGATTCATTGTTAGGAACAGTTTCTTTTTTTTTTTAAATTTTAACTATATGATCATTTTCGAAACTTGTGACCCTTTGGGTAGGGCCATTTTCGACCCCATGGCAAAATATTAAATGATCGTGATACAAGCCTACTAGATAATAGCTTATGCAAATTATTATAACTGTTGCTCTCACAGTTAGCAACAAGAATAGTTTTTCACTGTATTAGCATATGTAAAGTTTGTGACCTCCAGGATGAGTCTATTTTGACCATGCATGCCCATGTTAATCTTGTGACCCCCGAGGCGGTGCCATCTTTTACCACTGGGCTATACATTGAACAGTCTCAGTAGAATTTCCGTTCTATGAAGCTAAATGCCAAATTCGGCAGACCTTATAAGTTTCGCACAAGAATATTTTTAAAGATGTTCAATACATCACATATTTGTTGCCATATCAACCACAATTTTTAACAAGAATTAAATTAGAGTTAAGTCAAAACTGAATAGGCAGTTTTAGAGAAGATGTTTGCAATGAAAGTTAAGCAAGAATGGACGGACGTAAGGACGCACGGACGCTTGATGGACATAGGGCAATGATATAAGCTCGCAAGCCTTCGGCCAGTGGAGCTAAAATTTGCATAACTCTGAATTAGGATACCACGAGGACATATTAGTTGATTCATTATGATTAAGTACATGCGTTTGAAGCCAGAGGAAATGACATGCTGCGAAACAGTCTTCAGACTATCAAATTGATATAACAGCCATCTCTCGACCGCCTTTAAACTGATAAAGATAACAAAGAGGGAAACAATTTTAACACCGTATTGCAACCTTTCTTTAATTTTTTAGAATCATTACAGGAAAAGGGGCTGTCCTATTTACAAGCAAGTTATCCTTTAGCAGTTTTTAAACTTTCTTCGCTAGAAAGTAAAAGTCGGATTTATATGACGATAGGTCAAAACCAGACTGAAATATCAAAAAATAACATTTCAGTGAAACATGAATACTTCACTTATAGCATTTCACAGAAGGTCAGGACGAGTCGACATACTACATTGTATCGAAATAAGCCTTCTAGACGAGGCGATCTCATGTATATTCACGGACAGTGTAGATCAAGACCCGAGTTCAGAGAGCAAAAACAACGTGCTCTAAGGTTTTGCATCTACATTGTATGACGTTCTAGAGATACTAGATGTCACTGAAATTTGTGTATGAATGAGAGCAGGACGAGTCCAAATACAAGTTCGTTTCGTAATTAATACGATTGTCTCTTTCAAGCAGGAGGGCTCGATACATCTGAGAAATAATTAATGACCATTATTGTGAACAGAGTAGTGTTTCCACTACAAATTAGTTTTCTCTTCTCCGTATGTAATCATGGCTAGATGGAACACGGCCTACCAGTCCCAAATGTCCGTAGTTTGATTTTATTTGTGGTGTTGTTGTTGTTGTTTCTGTTGTTGTTGTGTGTGGTCGTTGTTGCTGCCGATGTGTATCTCAGTTGTCGTTTGTGTTGTAATATTGTAGTGTTGTTGTTGTTCTTAATGTGTTATGCTGTTGTTTTTTGCAGCTCTGTTGATGTTTTTTTTTCTTTTTTCGCAAAACTCGGCATGTCATTTGCACTGATAATGGCCGAGACAGAACAGGATATCCCTGTTCTCAAAATAGGTTTTTGTACATGAAATCATTCTTTTATGTTGGCGCTCGTTTGCTTGTTACACCGAAAATGGTCTAATGAGTATCTAAAACATAGGATTTAGTCCTGGACTTAAAATGACGAGATTTGTTTTTGAAAGGTTAGATAGCATTGTGGGAAAAGGAAAGCAAAGAAATACCAGCAAAGAAATACCAGCATTTTCTCCTTTTCAAGCGATGTGGTTTTTTTTCCGAAAGTCGTCCCTCTTAGAAACGTGAAAATATGGAAAAAAAAAAAAGGTTAAAAATAGTTAAAAATACAAGCTGAAAGGTTTAAATGTCCCAACGTTACAGGTGTGGCTTTGGGACCGTTTGTAATAGGTCTTGGTCCACTCAATCCAAATGCAAGACAATCAGCAACAGTAACTAAAATGACGTACAGAAAATTTAAAAATAGCAAAAAAGTTTCAACCAAAGTTAGCCTGCGCAAACAGCACAGGCTGATCCGGATCGATGTTTTTTGCAGATGAATTAAACCTCCTTTTCACAGGGCATGGCTCGTATGTTTATGCGATACTTTTTTTTTTTTATTTCATGACATTCCCAAGAAGCGAGATCCAATCTGTTCAACAAGAAGAAATGATCAAAGTATCAGAAAACGCAATGTTCTGAGGATGAATTCAGACTCATTTGCAAAACCTGTATGAATACATTAACCTTTAGGCTGCTTTTTTCGGACCGTGTGGATCAAGATCAGACTGCACAGGACATGCAGTCTGATCTTTGATCTACACTGTCCGATAAGGAGATTTTTTATTCCCCAAAAAATAATTTTGAAATATGTATCATCAATCGGTGTTTTACTACCGGGTTGAAAAATTCATTTAATTAATTTAGCAGGATAAGGGTTAGGGTAATATGGGGGGGGGGGGGGGAAAGAGGAGTGCTTTGTTGAATCTGATTCACAGATGCATTGCGTGAGGGGAAGTTGTAAAACGGAGAAAAGACTTTGGAGAGAGAGAGAGAGAGAGAGAGAGAGAGAGAGAGAGAGAGACAGAGAGGGGAGGGGGGGGGGGCTGATAAAACCACGATTATGACTTTTGGGATGTTTCCGCAACTCTGCTAAAGTATGACTTTAAAGTTATAGGTAATAAAAAAAAAGCCTGTCAAACCAGACATTGCCAGTAAGCCGAACTTATTTTATTATAAAAACAGTTACTATTTGATTACTTTCATAATTACCTATTTAAATCAGATCTATAAGATATGAGTCACGCTCTATGAGAAGGGGGCTTAAATGCATCTGTAAGTATCGACCCAGGTCAGCCTGCGCAGGCTGACCTGGGTCGAAACTTTTTCCTAGTGGTCAATTTTCTGCATGTGCAAAGACCATTCTCCCTTATGCTTCAGTCGGTTGTTAGACAGTATGGGTTATATCGATGCATCTTTGTGTGAAGACTTGTTTGGTACTATGCAGCACGGAAATGCATTAACTCCCCTTCCCCCCTTTTTGAGAAAGAAAGCATGGCTCATCTTATGTTTCTACAAAAACTGTATAAAGCTCGTCCTACCTATTATAAACCATGATCGTCACCCTGTCGAGCAGAGAAAGCCTAGCAAAATTGATTATCACCCTGTACCACAAAATCAATTAAAGGCCCAGTATAGGCCAAAATATCAAAGCAGGTGTCATAATACATTTAAATTTAAATCATACCATTTCAAAGTACTGAAAACATTGTGGAGATGACAGTCTTTTATCGTGTGGTCGGGCCATATGTTAGTCGCTGGCAGAAAAAAAAAAAGAATTTTAAAATCAGGCAAAAAGTAAACAAAAACCACAGGTACCTGCTAGGTTTTAACCTAATTTTGAAATTAATTTCTCTGTCAGCGACTAACACTTGGACCGACCGTACAATGACAGATTGTCATCTTCACAATAATTTCCATACTTTTAAATGGTATGATACAAATTCAAATGCATTTAAACACCCGCTTTGTTTACATTTGGCCTTTATAGTTACTTTAAGCCATGATGCATGATACCAAGCAAGTCATCACATAATTATGGATCCACAAAATCCATTTTGTATAACAACAGTCTACATCATAATTTGCCCTGGTCCTTTGACATGCAGGAAATAAACCAATAGCAAAATGTTATGATTCAGGTCAGTCTGCGCGGACTGCGCCTGCGCGGCTGACCGGGATCGATACTTTTTACAGATCCATTAAGCCCCCTTTTCACAGGGCATGGCGCAAATGTAAGATACACACAGAAAAAAAATCAGGAAAACTTGTTCGAAAGCCAGGAAGTTTGTAACGTTATATCTGAGGAAAAAAAAGAGAACACATTTATTGAGGTGTAGAGAAATGTGGTGAACATTCTCACACTTTCTTTCTTTTCAACAAAAAAAACCCTGTCAACTGTGGAGGCGTTGACATACGTCGTAGATAGGTGTAATTGTTTTGTCTTTAACTCTTTCCTTACCAATGACGACTGAAATAGCTTTTGCGGACGGCGTAGATCAAGATCAGACTGCACAGAACGTGCAGTCTGATCTTGGATCTACACCGTCCGCTATGGGATACTTATCTATGACAACAGTCCTCTTCAAAAGTAATGGAATCTACTTTTACAACAAGGGCAAAAAAAGTGAAATTTCCGAGGTTGGTTGTGAAAGATTTAACCCTTAGGCTGCTGAGCGCGACTCAAGGACCTTTTGCAGACAGTGTAGATCAAGATCAGATTGAACAGAACGTACAGTCTGATCTTGGATCTACAGTGTCCGATAAGGAGATATCTCTCCTCCAAAATTACCTTTGGAATAGGAAAATTTGAATCTTTAATATGTGCTTGAAAGTTTCATTTCACTTATATAGCAGGACAAGAATTAAGTATAGTGAGAGTGCAGAGCTCCGAAATAAAAACCAATTTCACCGGGTCTCTTTCTTCTCCCTGATCAATCCGATAACAAGGAGATATATGTTTATACAAGTAATTTTATTATTTTATGACATTTTCCAGACATCATTATCGGCTCGATCAACATGAAGAAATAGACAAACTACCAGAAAATCGCAGTATTGTACCGTTGAATTCAGAATCACTGGCCACGGAATCGCCGTCGAAATTTCGGAAAGCACGCAAACCGTAGATATGTTAAGGTTATATTGGGAAAAAGCTTTGTGGAGTCTGATTAACAACTGCATTGCATGAAGGCAAACAGCAACAGTATAAAAGAGACGGAAAGAAAGAGATAGCGGGAGCATTATGAAGCCACGAATTATGACGCATCGAATGTTCATGCTATTCTAGACAACAATGTGATTGAAGGTAAGCCTATCACCTTGGACTGAATAGCCTGTAGAATAAGATGTAGAAACAGTTCTCATTGCTCTAATTCTTTGAGGTTTAAATGAGACATGCTCTGTGAAAAGAGGTCTTACTGCATCGTTCTTTGCAGTCTAAACTTTATCTGTGCCGTCAGCAAAAAGCCCCAGTTTTCGCGTAAGAGGCTGAAAGAGTTAAAGCTCCCATTCCATCTTCATGTTTTCTCGTGTTTTTTTTTCCCCAATATCTGAAAGAGGGTAAAAATCACCAAGATAAAGAGGGGAAAAAACGAAGAAATCAGTGGTAGCAAACCGATAAGGCGCAATTTGTTTACGGAGATTCCGTCATAAAAAGAACCCAAAAATAGAAGAGGAAACGGAGAGACGCGCGTGCTCAGTAGGAAGTAAATAAAGAATTGGTAACAAAGATGGTGCTAGAAAGCATCACGGAACCAATCAATGGTCATACTTCTGGGTAAATGTACGTTCTGCGTGCTTTTTTTTATTTCAAGGCATTTTTGCGGAATGCAAATATTTCATACCTCATTGTCAAATTTTAGCGTCTTGCCCCGAAAGATGCATAAAGGGGCTTTTGCTTAGTTATCTTATTAATTAAAGCTTCAGTGAAGTAGACAACGCTATGGATCTCTTTTCTGAAATTATTGTCTACGTTTTTAACGGCTTACTTTAACTTTTTTGCCCTTTTTTTTTTAATCAAAGAGGGTATGGGGCTTTAATAACCATTTAGGCTCAAGTACTGTTGTTGCATGAGTTTCTTTTTATCTCTTTCACACTCGCAGACGTTTTTTTTTATTCCCCGTCCTGCAGCGGTTTTCTTTTGAAAACATTTTCGCGATGAGAAAAAAACAAACCATGCTCGTTACAAAGTTGAATATGTATTTGTCTGTTAAACACTTTCTGCATGTCCATGTTTTCAGAAGTTGAATATGTATTTGTCTGTTAAACACTTTCTGCATGTCCATGTTTTCAGAAGATGTCTTCTGATAACTTCATTTGCAGGAGATAATGTAATTGCATATTTCAATTTGAATTGAATTTTTGAAGTAATTTGGACAAGATTTCTGGTAATACTTGTAATCGAATTATGGAGACTTAACTATATTTTTAACAACCTTTGGGGCTAACTAAGGATCTTTGTAGTACACGTGTAGGGCATTCAAGACAACCACAACAATGTCAGTAGAGAGAATTAAATATTGATAGCATTGCTAAAGAATAGGGTACATGCGAGTGTGCTATTATTTATTTGATGTGGTTTATCACCGCACAGTACTTGTACAATTACAGTTAACACTATCATGCCATCTGCAATCATATGTGGATTTTGCGGAGAATGTAAAGCTCGTTCAGCCTTCACATATACGTGCAATCTGAACTAGTTTTACACATTTCGTTGCTCTTGTAGTAGTCTCCGTCATGTAAACCCCAATCATCGTCAACAATTTAAATTTGGTAGGATACGGGTTAAAGGCGAATCCAATAAATTGAAATGTTGAAAAAGTATTTCGAAAAAAAAAATAACAAGGAAAGGATTATCATATTAATCCATGGAAGGAAGGCAACGTTGAACGTAAATCAAAGAGTTGACAAAGACAGCATTACCAGTAACTCGAGCTTGCCTTGGGATAACAATGACTCGATGGCTTCCTGTTTTACCATAGTAAATCAGAACCATAAATACAGATGTATGTTTCAACAAATAACGCTAATAACTCGTGATACTTTCCAGAATACCATTATCCTTATCGAATAAAAGGACGGCAAACAATATTTGCTTATAGCCACACAGGCTAATATCGGACATTTAAATAGGGGTAATAATAATACGATAATATACAAGTAAAGCGGGTGAAGTGCAGAATATATTTCTTGAACTTCACAGAAAATGTCTTGAAAGAAAGGGTGATCGCATGGAAAGAGATAATTGCTTCTTTCTAATGGTGTCTACAGGGACATAAAAAGCCGTATCTAGGCAGTAGTGGGTTGAGTAATGTATGTACATGTGTGTTATATGTGTCGACTCAGGGTTGAAACATTGTAGTAAAATTTTTAACAGCGCTCAAATGTAAAACTTTCTCTTGAACTAGCATTGGCAAAATGGATTTGCCCTTCATGACTTCAAATCGACATTTGTATCTGTGACTTCTTTGATGTGTGTGTGCGTGTCTATATTTGAGCGGCGCTCTGGCAAAATGGGTTTTAATGCATCTCCATGATGCATGATACCAAGCAAGTCACCACATAATTGAGCCACGCTCTGGCAAAAGGGGGCTTAATGCATCTCCGTGATGCATTATACCAAGCAAGCCATCACATAGTTGAAGATCCGTAATAGCCTCTTTCTTTAACAGCCAACTCAATCATAAGGTAGACTGGTCTTTGGACATACTGAAAATTAACCATTAGCGAAAAATGTTTCGGCCCAGGTCAGCCTGCGCTCACTGCACAGGCTGACCCGGGTCGATACTTTTTGCAAACGCATTAAACCCCCTTTTCACAGAGCATGGCTATCTTGATTTTTTTTTTTTTTTTTTTATAGCCATTTTCAACATTTCTTAACTTTGCCGGCCTTTCTGTAACTTTTACAGGGCTATGGGCGATAACGTTGGCCATGCTTTGTGAAAAGCGTCTAATGTATCTGCAACAAGTATGGGGGGTTAGCCTGCGTTGTATCTTTTTTCGTAATGTTGTTCATTATAGTATGATCAATCAAATGCATTGCATTATTGGTAAGTGCGCCCAATATGACCTTTGATGTCGACGGGCCTTAAAACTTCATTCGTTCATTCATTCATCTGCCTACGTTGTCGGCACAGGCTGACCTGGGTCGAAATTTTGCTATCGTTAAATTTTCTGAATGTCAAGAGAACATTCTATTGACCTCATACATGCAACGACATGCATATATAATGTATAATGCATAACGAATATGTACTGAACTCCCTTTTACAGACTGCCGGCCATGTTTTATTGCTGCCAGATTGGATAAAGATCAGACTGCACAAAATGTTTCTTATGATCTTAGATCTATACAGTCTGATATGTTATGAGGCATTTGTAACAAAATATTATGCTTTTATCTCGGTTTTGCTAAATGGTAGAATTCTTTTTACTTAGAGGGCTCTATAAAACATTAGCCTATCACGTTGTCTTTAGCCTGAGTTCCAGTCCGATCATTTTTTCCGTCTTTAGATTTGGGCGTTACTTTGTCAAAAATGATATGACGCGATCTTTAGCGAGCGTTATATACATTTTAGCCAACGAGTTTGAAAAAAAAAAGATGATACATAAACACGAATTTGAGGTTCTATTTATCACATAGAAGGAATTACAAACAAACAATTAAATTGTATCATCATCTTAGCCTATATATCGTTCATGGGTTTATGTGGACAGATGTCTTCGGTTTGCAATGAGTACATACACAAGCAGATAACTTTGACATTTACATGGAAAGTAGATTGAAGTAACAGTATATAGAGGGAGTAAATCGAATATTTCACCATCATTGACTTTTAATGACTTACGCTGCGTTTCTTTTTGTTATTTAACATGAAAGTCATAACATTTTCCACACGTTCACGTCTAAGAAACAACGATGTCATTTTCTCTAAAAATGACGAAGTTATACAAATTTCGGTAAGTGTTAAGTCTCCGGCTTCATGCGCTCATAACTACAAAAATAACCTATGCAGGACCCCCAAAAGAATGATAATACACTGGTGTATTGTCAAAATTTGTTCATGGGTTTAATACACTGCTAGAGGTTTTATGTGATAAAATAAATCACTGAAAAATAATAGTAATAATAAACGTTACCATCATCATCAACACCTTCATCATCACGGTCACAAGTCACCATCATTACGGCCATAATAAAATTAAGATACTGTAGGTCTATGACCTTTTTTTGTAAATGAACATTGATTATTTGAAGACAAAAAAAAAAACAACGTTACGGTGGTTGTCAAAAAAAAAAGAGCTTGTGATAAATTTTATAAAATAAAACATACACTTGAAAGTTTTAACCATTAAATTTATATATAGAGGATATTTGTTGTTTTTTTTTCGGTGAAAGGTCGAAATCTATTTCATCGAGTTAACATCATCGGTAATATTTTCACGAGTGGCCTTTCGTGACTATATTACCGATGATGCTCACTGGATGAAATAAATTTCACTTGTGAAAATATTACTGATCATGTTCACTCGATGACATAAATTTCGATCTTTCACCAAAAAAACCCCAAACAATTATTTCATTCGTCTAACCTTGTTTGTTGGGACTTTCTTCAAAATCCAGTACATTTGTTTTCGGTAATTCCCCATGGCATACCCCTCCAGATAGCAGAGCATTAAAACATTACGTAAAGTGCGAGAAATGTAGGGTAAATTACGTTATATTTCCCTCTGCTTGAATTACGCGCTGTTCACCTAGGTTGCTAGTGCATGGGAACTATTGTTTCCGCCTTCAATTGAAAACTTAGAAAATATGAAATCGGTATTTTTCTCTGGTCGTAACCATGAAATATCAAACCATAATCTACCATTATTTATCGATAAACTACCGAAAAACATGAAACAAATGACCCTTTCATAACGTTTACTGAGAATCAGGTATGACTGCTTTGTTTGATGTCATACATGTAGCACAATAATTTACGGACACAAATAGCTAACAGGTTAAGAGGCAAGTCAAAAGAAGCGTGGGGTTAAGAACAACGACACGAAGCACTTGAAGAATAAAAGATAACGACAATCGTCCCTCTTAATTTGTTGTTTCCCTTTTTGGTAACTAAACAGCAGAACGTTTTGTTTATTATCCTTCGTAGTGATACTAGGCTTGCTTTAAGGAGTCGCAATTCAGTACAATTCAAGTTATTTTTCTCTTTAATGACTAAGTTAGAAAATGTATAAGCTAATGAATTCCCAATTTATCTCAGCTTTTGCTGGATACAAAATTACTTTGGAAACCGATATAAAAACAGCTCTAGTTGCTCAAATCGGCACTCACGCTTGCCGCTACACTTTTTTCTCCTCAGATTCGAATTTTCAAGATTGTAGAGTATATCACATGTATCCAAAATACAGTTGTTCATTGTTTATCTTTTTTTTTTTTTTCACTTTATTTCTCTTTTTCTACATGATATTCAAACATTATTTTCAATATGTATTGCAGTTTTTTTTTACATTCAGTACAATAAATAAGATATGAATGATACTAAACAGAAATAAGGTTGAAAGAAAGTTAAGAGCAGAGAGATAGTCAGCGCACACGTACTTTCGCTTTTTTTTTTTTGTAACGAAGGTTTTTCCTGACAGGTTATGGACTTTTAAGATGACTTTTGATTGTTTATCAAAATTTCAAAATTAACGCTTTCACAAAGTGATTTCTTTCAAATTTTAAACACTGCCATATTTCTTTTTTTTATTTTCCGAGGTAAAGTCAAAGGCACACACTTCTTCAGTACCTCATACGTTTAGGTAGAGCACGTTTATGCATATTTTGACATTTTTTCTGTTTAAAATCAAAACGAATATAGCTTCAAAACACGAAAACCTGTAAATGAGCCATATTCTGTGAAAAGGACTCCGGACAGGCTGACCTTGGTCGAAACTTTTTGCTATCTCTTAATTTTCTACATGTCCTAGGACCATACCACCTCATGATCCAGTTGGTTGTTAAACAAAATACATTTTATGGATCCACAATTATGTGATGACTTTCTCAGTAGTATGGATCACCGAGATGCGTTAAACTATCTTTTGCCAGAGCATGGCTCAAGTATATTGTGGCATGAAACTCTGTAAATGAGCTATGCTCTGTGAAAAGGGAGTTTAATGCATTTGCAAAAAGTATCGACCAATGTCAGCCTGCGCAGTCCGCGCAGGCTGACCTTGGTTGAAACTTTTTGCTATCTCTAAATTTTCTGCATGTCCGAGGTTGTTAAACAAAATACATTTTATGGATCCACAATTATGTGACGATTTGCTCAATAGTATGGATCACCGAGATGCATTAAACCATCTTTTGCCATAGCTGGCTCAAGTATATTGTGGCTAAAGCATAATCTTCACATTATTTATACAACAATTTAATTCTTTCGCAACCATGTTTCAAAAGAGGTGTGGTGTATAACAAAAAAAAAAAAAGTCGTTTCCAGGCGGAAAAAGAGATGTACAATGCCATTTTTGTTCATCAAAGGGATACATTAATAGATTTCATGAAATTAAGTACATGGTGAATCAAAATAAATCTACAATTCAGTGATCAAAGTCATTCTTAATTGTTGAAATCTGTTGTTGCCTTTATTACATTTACTAGCAGATATTTACAAATCGCTTCGAAAAGTTGACACAGCATTGTCAAGCAATAAAGACAGCTTCAATACTCTATCCTTTGTGACATTATGTCTCTTTCGGCGCTGTATTGCTAGCTTTCTCGGACAATTTGAATCAAGATCAGAATGCACAGAAAGGTACGATTAGATCTTTATCCTACACTGAGAGATATCTTTTGAGATACTTTGCCGAAAAAAGTTTTGGTACGGCAGTATCCTGACCTCTTTTGCACACTGCATGTAATTTTATTCATTTTAACTATTCGGTGCTAAAAGGGGTTAATCTCCAGCTATGGGAGAATCGTGTTTTCCCCAATTATAAACAAAATTGAACGAACATAACTTTAAAAGTGCTCTCTCGATTTTGTTGTTGTCAACTTTGAAGATAAGGCTTTTGAACTGATCCTAGGTGTATTGTCCGAAACAACAGACGCGTATCGGCAGGGCTTTATCATCTTTTCACCCTTGCGGGATTCTAGAGTAATCTTGCATATTTTTGCAACTGAATAATCTCTAAAAACTAATCCTAACCCTAGAGCATAGTTTTTTCTTAATGTTGTTGTTGTTGTTGATGATGTCGTCGGCGTTATCTATTATGTTTTGATTTTTCTAACCCCAATCATTTCATGTCCTAGTAATTTTTGTGAATGCTATGAATCACTGTATGCAGTATCTGTACACCATAGATTTGACTTAATGTAATATATTATTTACATCAATCAAAGCATCTTCGCAAGCCATGGTGACGATCACTACGTAGATCTGCGTAGTGATGTCACCTTGGCTTGCGCAGATGCAATCAAAGATATTAGAGCGGCAGTAAATACGTGGGGTAATCGGAAAGATCGTGGACCACCTCGTTATTTTGAAAACTACTACATTTAGGATTACACAAATTTGCATAGATGAGCATTAATTATCTGGTAACTGACTCACGCTTTCAAATGTTGTCATATTAAAGTAGGTAAAGTTTGATGTCATTTTAATGACGTCATATACTGCATTAGAGGTCCAAAATATCGGACGACGTTTTATTTGAGCCGAGAGTAATCATAAAGTTTTGCGTCAAACTCGGAAAGTATTTATCGGAAATCAAAACCGATTTAGAAACAGTTTAAGGGGACCCTGCACTCAAGGAATCTGATATTCGTACATGGATCGGACCGGTTTAGACAAGGGTGCGATACTGTTGAAGATGACCCTAAATCTGGCCGTCCATCAACATCAGTCACAGACAAAATCATAACGGATGTAGAGCAGCATGTAAAACAAGCTCGCCGAGATGCTGTCGGGAAAATAGCTGACACATTTGACATTTCATATAGAAGTGCTGAGGAGATTTTGACTGAGAGTCTTGGAATGTCGCGTGTTTGCACAACGTGGGTACCTCTGACGCCCGAGAAAATGGGGGTTAGGGTCGAAATCTGTTAAGGAATTTAAGAACGCATTAGGGTAGAGGGGTCAAACTTTACTGATCGTACTGTAACATGCGATGAAACATAGGTACACTTTACCGACACTGAATCTAAACGACAAAGCAGCGTATTGAAACATCCAACATCGCCTTCCGCTAGTAAAGCCAACCTTTCTAAGTCACTACATCAAGTATTTCTGTTCTCCTGTTTTTCTTCTAAATCATGTTGTATCTTTACATACTACAGTCAATTCTGAGTTTTATGCCCACATTATTCAAATAAATTTCACGAACACCATACGAAAAACACAGCCAGAAGTCCTGCGGAGTGACGTCACTTTACACCAAGATAACGCCCTAGCTCACAAAGCCACACTTGGACTGGAATCTTTGCAAAAACTAAACAAAGAAACACTTGCCAACGCTCCTTATAATTTAGTCCTGACTCCATGTGACCTCTTACTAGTTCCTGTTTTGAAAGATTTTCTATGTGGCATACACTACGAGAGCAGAGAGGAGCTAACCCTCGCTACGACCGGGTCCTTGATAGTAACGTCACGTGACGCGCTCCCATACGTGCTTCGCGCGTCGAAATCAAGAATGAATACATGCATAGAACTCAAAGGAGGTTACTTTCAAAAATAGTGAACACTCCAAGTTGTTTTTCATAACAATATTCAGATACCAGCACTGGTCCACGTTCTTTCTGATCACCCCTCGTAATTACTCTTATGTTGAGTCCACAGTCTCGTTAGATTCCTGAGCAGCGCTTTGAAAAGGGGATTTAATGAATCATCGTGATGCATTATACTAAAAAAGTTAACGTCATTAATTATAGATCTATAATATCCGTTTTGTCTAAAGAGTTAAATCATAGAGTAAAATCGTCATTAGCCACCCTGAAAATTCAGCCATGGCAAAAAGTTTCGACCCATGTCAACCTGCGCGAATTGCTATAAGACATAAGATTCCTATAGGACAGGTTGAAGTTTGACTAGAAAAAAGTGCAAAATGTAGCATGTCTTCAACTTCACTCCCAGAGACATCAGTACATGTAGTTATCAGAATAAACTGAATGTTTCTTTTACAAATCACCACTTTAGAAGTTAGATCATATCTTTGAGAAATATATAAGCCATGCTCTGGCAAAAGGGGGCTTATTGCATCTCCGTGATGCATTATACCAAGCAAGCCATCGCATTATTATGGATCCATAATAGCCATTTTTTGAAACTAACCGCTTAATCATAAGGTAGGCTCGTCCTTGGACAGACAGAAAATTTATCAATAGCGAAAAAGTTTCGGCCCAGATCAGCCTGCGCGGATTGCGCAGGCTGACCTGGGTCGATACTTTTCGCAAATGCATTAAGCCCCCTTTTCACAGGGCATGGCTCATATATGAGCGTGAAGGTTAACTGACAGTTCGACAACTGAAAGCAGCGGTCATATTTAATTCTTTACCAGACGACAAAATTTTAGACTGGTCCAAATTGAAAGCAGTTGCAGACGACAATTTTAATATAGTTCGAATTTTGATTTCTGTCTTTGATAGGGTAGAAAACATTGTGGAAAAAAGGAGAAAATGCTGGTTACCAGCATTTTCTCCTTTTCCAACAATGTTTTCTAAAGGCTTTTTTTCTCAGGGTCGTTAAAAGGTAAAATAAGGCCTATTGGAACTAATATTCCATACAGAAAAACAGGATGAAAAGAAAGCAAAATTTTCAACCTTGAGGGAGTATTTGTTATATTTTTTTGATAAATATCAGAAAGAGTGGGGCACAGATTAAACTGAGTGTTTTTTTTTTAAAAGTCTGAAGCGAATTCCACTGTCAATTGTTCGGTTTTACTCTTGTTATGTTTTGAGATTATAGAAAAGAGATAACAACATAATTTACAGACAAATCTCTATCTGATAAAGAAAAAGAACGATATACTTACGAATCTTTGATAATAGGATGTGAAAGGCCACGAAAAATCCAAAGAAATGGTGAACCTGCATTTTAATAACGGCCAGCCAAAATCCATGGAAACATCTATTCAAATTTTATAAACAGCTAACAAAAATCCAAAGAAATGATCCACTTGCACTTTAATAATTTTTTTCTACGAAACTAAGAACTCAAGAAATATAATCCCGCATTAGCACGTCAGGTTATCGCCATATATAAAAACTATGTTCCACTGAATAGCGAATTTGCACCGTTGATTGGATAATTTGTTGGAAATCAATGTTCTTAAAGCGATCGGTGTGGTCTCCTATAATTTTCATTAAGCATGGATAATCGTTTGAAGATTTAATCTGGAACTTAGCGAAGATCAAAGATAAATGAAACAAGTCGCGCCTTTTACTTTACTGAGTGTGCTTCGCTATTTCTAATCGATTATTGAACTGAACAGTAGACCCTACTCCTTTCGTTAATGTTTAATACTTGACGTCGTGTCTTATATAAGCCTTGGGCTACTGAGCGTGACTCAAGAGCCTTTTGGGGACAGTGTAGATCAAGATCAGACTGCACAGAACGTGCAGTCTGATCTTAGATCTACACTGTCCGATAAGGAGATATTATTCCCCATATATTATACCTTTGAAATAACAACATTTCGGTTTTTACTTACGGGTTGAAACTTTCATCTCATTTACTCAGTAGGTTAAGGGTTAAGATTTTACAAAACAATCCCGAGGTTTAACGAACATGAAGAAAAAAGGATTTTGAAAAGGACAAAAATGCTGGTAACCAGCATTTTCTACTTTTCCCACAATGTTTTCTATCTGTTCAAATGAAAGTTGCATCATTTGCGCCACATTTAATTTGTCGTCTGCACTCGCTTTCAATTTTGTCGTTTGGTAACAATTCAACCGTGGTAGGGAAACAATAGTGGATGAAAGAGGATCAGCCTTTCGCATCAGAGGTGTTAGGTTCGAATTACGCAATGAGTGGATTCAACCTTTGGAACGATCCACATCCTGACACAATTAAAGGTTAGGTTTCCAAGGTTACCTTTCTCTAAACTGCGTACACACGAAATTTGTGTACGCAGTTCAGGTAAGCACAGAACGTGCATTCTGATCTTTGATCTACACTGTCCGATAGGATATATATTTTTTTCTCTGAAAAATAAGTTTGAAATAGCATTATTCGGGATTTTACTATCGGCTTGAAAATTTAGTGTATTTTATTTAGCAGGACAAGGGTTAACAGTTAGGATGACAACTGTATTGTATACAATTTATATTTTTTCTTAGTTTCACTAGTACTAGACTGAAGTTCAAAAACCAAGTTGCACAGGGATGCTATAACGTGACCAGAGTATGGCACCAGCGAAAATCAAACCAAGACTCCCTGGTTATAATTCGAATGCCTCGACCACAGGGTCATCGAAGACGGTTTTTGTCACTGATTGATAGTTAACCCGCTCTTTGCATTCTGATCTAAACCTTTACCAAATAATTGCAAGCCTTTCAGTCGAGAAAGGAAAAAGAAACTGGATTTAATGCAAAGCGGTATGCGACAATGCCATTATTCATTTACTGAATCTGAGAATTATTAAAAACCCCGCCATTGTCTGTAATCCAATATTAGTGAAGGGAAATCGTTAATTCCATCATAACTAACAACTTAGATTAACTTCAAACAACATTCACGAAAAAAATCCGATAGCCAATACAGTGCTACCAATGTGAAGCTGATTGAATGGAAAGAGCCAAGAGTTTCCGATACTTACTACTTCAAATTGCTTTAAATTACCCAATTCACCGAGAAGTTGATTCATCGCCGATCAATTGCTCGTAACTGTGCCGTACTGTACTGTAGAGAAAAACCCCGACAGAACTTTAATGGTGTTATTTGAAATTGAATTGGTTGTAAATTTAACACAACAATGTCATCTCCAGGCGCTTTTCATACATTGTTTTTCTGTCTCTGTGATTTATTTTTCTTTTCTATGGTCCATTGATCTTTCCTCTCAGTCGTTACAACTTCAACTTACACAACATCTTTCTCTTCGTGGTGTAGAATTTATACGTCGGCCTCTCACATCGAAGATTCTAGGTGCGAGTCCTGTGATGACCGGGAGGTCAACCTTTGGAATTTCCCACATCACGGTGCAAGTACTGATTAAGGTATTCGAGGGTCATTCTTACATTTTTTTTTTTTTTCATGCTCATCTCAGCTGAGCATAAAATTTCAAAAATATACAGAACTGATTTGATACATCTCACGCAGCAACTTTTTTTTTTTACTTTTAGAAATTCCCTGTCCGCCCTCTTATTAAATTAAACTCTTTATTTCTCGTTGTCGCACTTGCAGAAGCACTAATGAAATAGAAAGGTTAAGAACAAACTCAGTTACGTATGAACTCAAGGTCCGCCTATTCAACAACCATTCTTAGGAAAATTCTTTGTCTTATTTTCCAGAATTTTCTAGATTTTTTTTTTCAAGTGACACAACTTCTGACTGGCTAAAGCGAATGGTTTAGCCAATATTTGGTTGAGCCAATTAGAAGCTGTGTTACCTTTTAAATCAAGAAAAAGTTAGAGAATGTCCTTAAAAATGGTAGGTGAATACCGGCCTTGCCTTTAATCCTTTTCCACACAATACCGACTTTTAACGACTCTTGGAAAGAAGCCTTTTGAAACTATTGTGGGAAAAGGAGAAAATGCTGGTAACCAGCATTTTCTCCTTTTCCCACAAATGTTTTCTACCCCTTCAAAGAAAAAACTGCTTCATTTGAGCCACATTGAAATTGTTGTCTGCAAGTGCTTTCAATTTGGACAAGACTAAAATTTTGCCGTCTGGTAAAGGGTTACATGCATGGGCATGGGAAGCCATCATCAAGAGTGATTATTATAAGTTGTAAAAACTTGTGGCACAATCAATGTAAAATATAGTATGTTTAAACTAACTTTGTTCCTCTGTAGACAACTCTTTTCGTCTTGCCCAGAAAACATTTTTCTGAAAATATTGTGTCACAAGGAAAAACATCCTCGTAACGAACAGTTTCTTCTTAACCTAGATCCATGTATTAAACCTTTGCCATAGAATCCCGACTTTTAGCGACACTGAGAAAAAAGATTTTGAAAACATTGGAGGGAAAGGAGAAAATGCTGGTTACCAGCATTTTCTCTTTTTCCCACAATGTTTTCTACCCTATGAAAGGCAAATGTCATGTTTTGAGTACCATTTGATTTGTGGTCTGCAAATGCTCTCAATTTGAACAAGTCTAAAATTTTATCGTGTGGTATAGACCTAAACATAAATTAAAACTCTTTACTGAACAGTCCCAAGTTTTAACGACCCTGGAGAAATAGCCTTTTGATGCATTACAAAATTCGCCCCTTCCAAAGACAATCTCCTCATTTGAGTCACATTTGAATTGTCGTCTGCAAATGTTTTCGATTTGAACAAGTCAAACTTTTTTCTCATTTGGTAACGAGTTAAACATCAGATAACTCTTATCACATAATCCCGTGTTTTAACAACCCTAGAGAAATGGCCTTCTGAAAACTTTGTGGTAAAAGGAGAAAATGCTAGTTACCAGCATTTTCTCCTTTTACCTCAATGTTTTCTCCCCTTTCAAAGGTAATCTCTTCATTTGCGTCACATTTGATTTGACATATGCAATGCTTTTAACCTGGACAAGTCTAAAATTTTGTCGTTCGATAAAGAGTTAAACGTCAGTTAACGTTCATAACCCATCTTCGACAAGAATATTTGAGCCATACTTTCGCAAAAAGGCGCTTATTACATCACCGTGATGCATGATACCAAGCAAGTTATCACGTGATAATAGATCCATAAAGTCCATTTTATCGAACAGCCGACTGAATAATGAGGCAAACTGGTCCTTGGACGTGCAGAAAAATGGCCATTAGCAAAAAGATTCGGCCCAGGTCAGCCTGCGCGGACTGCGCAGGCTGACCTGGGTCGAGACTTTTTGCAGATGCATTAAGCCCCCTTTTAACAGAGCATGGCTCATTTTTAAAGTCGTCTGTTTCAGGTGTGTTTGAGAAGCTAATGAGCCAAATATCATTTATTGAACTCATTTATGACGACGCCATTGTCTATGACTTCCACATTTAATCATGGTTGCCATCTGATGTTTACGATCATTCAATTAGTTTTATTAATATCATAATGGACACAACTTAACTTTTATGATCTCGCTGCAAAATAAATCAATGGCGCTCTGAAAAAGGGCGGTTTTATGCATCTCTACAATGAAATATATACCAAGCAAATAAACATATAACCATGGATCCACAAAATCCATTCAGTCTAACGATTGACAGAATGTGGGGGTAGAATGGTCTTTAGACATGCAGAAAATCGACCGATCGCAAAGAAGACAGACAGACAGACAAGTAGACAGGCAGGCAGGCAGGTAGACAGACAGACAGACAGAAAGAGATTCACTCTGTTATCTGATGCCGCAGCCTGGAAATTTGATTGAGGTACGAAACTTGCAAGAAGAAATCAACAACACGATCACAAAAAGGAGAGATTTCCGCTCAAAGCATCATTAGACAGATAACTGATTGAAAATTAATCGAATGTATTAATTAACCCTGAGGGTGCCCAAGTTTTAGAATTTTACATTGAAAGCATTTGTAGATGAGAAACCAAATGTGGCACAAAGGATTGGAATATATAAGATTTTCGATGTTTCGAATGTTAAATTAAACAACGCTCGAGTTCGGCATTACTTTACTATAGGAATTTCAAGCTGACCTGTTCTGCCGTGGAGGATCGAAACAGGATCTTGTGACAAATCCGTCGATCACTGAGTCAAGGAAGACAGCCTCCCTCACCCTGTTTTACCTTGTTAAAATCGCTATGTAGGCCAATATAGATCTGAGATCAGAATGCATGTATTGTGCAGTCTGATCTGGAATCTACACTAACCGTAAAAGGTAATAAAATTGCGCTTGGAGGTTCAAGGTTGTATATTATACACTGTTTCTTTCGGACTAAAAAATACCGCGATTAGGAAAACCTTGTTTTTAACATTGTTCCTCATAAGTCCATTCCGTGTTTAACCCTTTACTACGAAATCCTTATTTTTAACGATCCTGACAAAGAAATGCTTCGAAAACGATGTTTTCTACCCTATCAACGACGAATTTCGTCATCTGGACCACCTGTAATTTGTTATCTGCACATATATTCAATTTGGAGGAGAGTCTAAAATTATGTCATTTGGAAAAGAGTAAACCCTTACCTTGCTACATAAATTAAATGAAACTCTAAAACCGATAGTAAAAACCCGGATAATTCTATTTCAAACTTATTTTTTGGAGAAAAAACATCTCTTTATCGGACAGTGTAGATCTAAGATCAGACTTCACGTTCTGTGCAGTCAGATCTTGATCTACGCTGTCCGCAAAAAAGTCAGTGAGTAGCGCTTAACAGCATTAGGGTTAAAACTGTAGCTCTAAGATCACTTAAAAACTGTAGTAGTAGATACATGGTAGAAATAACATGGTAGAATCTATAATGTCAGCCAGAAATTATAGGTTATAGTTTAGGTCGGCATTCTAGATCATATTTATAAGATGTATGCTGACTTGTCATGGATAAACTTGCCGTAAATCTTCAGTATTGGGTTGGCCAAGCCCCGGTAGCGCTGTCGGTAGCGTACGGCACTTGTTAACAAGGGTTCGCTGGTTCGAATCCCCATTTCGGCCAATCTATTTCCGAGGATTGATGATTGTAATTGCGACAGGATTCATTCCTCTCTAATTGCTAGTTATTGTTTCGACGATGGTTATGCGGGAAAGCAGCCAGCCCCTTGAGAAAAATATTGTGCGCAGTATTGCAAAAAGAAACTCCAGAAAAGCATGGGTAGGTGCACTGGCCACAACGTGTCTGAAATGCTGTTGAAAACGGCTCTGTGAACCGAGAGTTTCATGTATCTGCAATCAGTATCAATTTATGTCAGCCTGCGCATTCTGCGCAGACCGACCGGGGTCGAAACTTTTTGCTTTTACTATATTTTTCTGCATGTCCAAAGACTACTGGTATCATACCTAAGAATTCAGTTGGTTGTTACACTTAACGGACTTTATGGATCCATACTTATGTGATGACATGCGTTGGTATCATACGACCAGTGCTTCTATATTTACACGAATCCATTCCTAACCAAAGCTTTACAATACTATTTTTTCCAAAGCCACTGGCTGCTCTAACCCAAGAAACAGGTTCGGAGCAAAATAAGCATCGGGAGAAGAAAGAAAAGAAATTTTGTTGCAATAATTTCTATCAAGCTATCAAGCGTCAGAAAAAGTAGTGCCGGCGTCAGAGAAAGTAGTGCCGAGCATTGATTTGAACCCTCGCATTGCAAACTTTTGACATGCCTTTACGCTGATATTGATTGATTGTAGAGTTTAACACCGTTTTAATATCATTTCAGTTATATCGCGGACGCCAGTACACATACCTATGCTTTCATGGAGTTTCTGTTGCCAGTACTTCGCACACAATTCTTCCCAAGCCAGTGGCTGCTTTCAAACAAAACTAACGTTTAACAATGACCAACCGTGAGAGAGGAATGAATCCTGTCGCAATGACTATTATCAATCTTCGGAAAGAAATTGGCAGGGCCGGGGATTCGAACCAGCCAACCCCTATTGTCTAGTCCAATACGCTACCGACCGCTCTACCGGGGCTCGCCTTGTAATGCTGATGTACAGAAGGCGATACATACGAATAAAAGATGTACCAGCATTTCAAATCGATTTTGACGATGGTAAAATTATACCCATTTCAGATTAAGTAAACAATTCGTCTGAGGAATTCCATATAAGTTTATTTAAACAGGAAGTGCATTCCACTCAGCAAGTCAGCCACGAGATTTGCTTATCCTTTTACGACACAATCCCGAGTTTTAACGACACTGACGGAGACAACTGTGGGAAAAGGAGAAAATGGTGGTAACCAGCATTTACTCCTTTTCCCACAATGTTCTCTACTCTATCTAAAAAATTCGGTTTATTTCTACCACTTTTGATTTTGTCGTCTGCATATGCTTTCAGTTTGGAAGAGTCTAGAATATGTCGTTTGGTAAAGGGCTATAGTGGTAAATCTGGCCTTAGATCTTTTGTAATCGGAATTAAAATTTCCTGTACAGTGATTTGAAACTCGCTCAGGTAACATGCTCTACCATCGACTGTACTTTTCTAACAGATTGATCTAAATGGATTCTTGACCTGGAGGTTACAGGTTCGATACCCGGTTGCGGCGAACTTTCTTTCCGGCGATTTTCGCCTCTCACCTTTGATGCATGTGAGAAAAGTAGTGAGTGGCTTTGGAAAGAAAGTTGTGTCAGTACTGGTATGAGAAAGCCAGAAAAACACATAAGTCCGTCACTGACCGTCATGATATATGACCTAAGCTGTTAAAATGGCGTTAAACTTCACTACAAACCAAAACGAACACAAAAAGTGCAGACGACTATTATAGTTTTTGTCTTGCGGGAAACCACGTGTGAAAGCATTGTGGTAAAAGGAGTATGTGTGTCACAATGTTTTCATATGTATATATGTTCCAGACCCACATTATTGGAGTCCTGTAGGGCTCAGTGATAAAGTGCAGGACTAATTACCTGAAGACCCCGGGCTCGCGTCTCCCTGGACGCACTGGGTCTTTTGTGGGAGTATTCTTGGACAAGACACTTTGAACAGAGCCCTAGCCTAGTACTGGTGAAGCCTAGAACATACATGAATATCTGACCTGTCGCCGTGATATGACTGAAATGATGTTGAAAGCAGTGTGAAACACCAATCGATCAATCAATCAATCAATCAATCAATCAATTCATTCATTCAAGTTCTATAATCCGTATTTCAGAGTCGTTGACAGCAAATTTGTATCAGTAAGTATTAGTTCTTTTGATCTTTATGCAATTTTTATCTACAGATCAATTTCATCACGGTTTTAAGTGTGCCTATTCATTTCCAGAGCATTTTCTATGACCTCTACCACACAATCTCTTGTTTTAACGACCCAGAGGAAGGCTTTCGAAAACATTATGGGACAAGGAGAAAATGCTGGTGACCAGCATTTTCTCCTTTTCCTAGATCTACAATGTTTTCTATCCTTTTTAAAACAAAGCCTATCCTTTCAACCACATCTATTTCGTCGTCTGAGAATGCTTTCCATCGAGACAAGGCTATTTACAGTGTTGTCATCAGGTATAGAGTCATACGACGCAAAACGCTCTTTCCAACCCAGTGATTTCTATCCAACATACATAAGCTGGAAAAGCATGTCAAATTACCGTTTAACTCCTTACTAAAGAACAAGATTTTAAACTAGTTCGAAACTCAAAGTGTCTGAAGGCGACAGGTTTACAGGATTAACTCCGTTTCCCACAGTGCTTTTAAAAGCTTCATTATTCAGACTCGTTAAAAAGTTATAATTGTGTGGATAAGGGCACAAGATTATCTATAGATCTACGCAAGATCTTACGACTGATCAAAAAAAACGACAAACAAACCAATATCCACATAAATCTTCTTTGTCCTGTCGCTTGCAACAATTCGACACGATATCAGTGTGCCGTATTTTACTTATGTTATCCATCGGTTGGTCATGTGACCGTAGAAAAGCACACCTATCAACTCACTTGTAACAACTCGACCAATACCGTACCTACGTGTAACCTCGTCTGTATCAAGGGGGGGTTTCCGTTTTGAAATACCGCAAGTCACATGATCTTAAACATGGCAGCGCCTATGTAAATCGATTAGTAACGGCAACAACAGCCGGGTGATAAGCAACCTGTCGCTGGAAAATGCCTACGAAATTAGAAGTTTGAAAAGAAACATGCGAATTGTTTGTCAGCGGAAATGTATTTAGAAAGATTTCATTAGAAAATTGTGACTATTTTTCTTCTTTTCAAAGCAGAGTATTACGATTTAAGAACGGTAAGGTGGTGTATTTTTGTCGAAGTTTTATACCGTGTAGGTGCATATCAAGCTACATGTACGTAATACAGGCGAGGGACTCGATCAACGGATCACCCCAGATTTGCCGAATGCTATCAACTGGGACTATTTCCATCTTGGTATTTCAATCAGCAAGGGAAAGTTTCGATGGCGAAAATTGTCCTAACTGTTAAATATCTCTTTCTAATTAGTTTCAACATAAGAAAACGCTTGTCCCGTTTTTTGTCATATTAAAGCACCGAAAAAGAGAAATGTTTGTCTTCTACGTCACAAAGTGAATGCCACGCTTATGACGTAATCAGTAGGCTAAATCATGACGCCATTGCCGCAGCTGCATATTCAGTACAACAACGCTTAACACAGTTCTTCATTTTTTCTTCATTGTGAAAAACTGTGTCGATATTTGCAATACTGCGAGCGTTTAGTCATTTTAGTCAATTAAGGATCATACCGGTAAAACAGAAACGGGATGAATAGAGTATATAGTTGGTGTCTTGGATTGGGAAAGTTTATTTTGCTCGTGATGGCTCAACGCTAACCGCATAATATTCATACGCCTTGCCTAATAAAATTCCCAATCCAAGACACCAACCATCTGTTTTCTATATCAATTCTCTTACATCTCTTTTCTGACTCAAGGAAAACCAACCAATTCTGCATAACCTTAATAATGCTTGCAAGTCAAAAATCCAGTCAGACGTCGTAATGCGCTGCAGAAATCCGATGCCAAAATTTCAAATTCACAGGAAAAATCCGAAAACCTATGAATAACATTTTTTACTTATCGAATTCTTTTCCTAGCATCATCAGATAGATCTAAGGAAGAGAGCCTAGCATGATTCAAGGAAATCAAACCGCTCCGGAAATGACAGGGTGTAAACCATGGATACAAACCTTGATCCTGAAGAATGTCATTAATCCCTTACCTCTTTACAAAACAGTCCCTCGTTTTAACAACCCTGCAGAAATATGATTTTGAAAGCATAGTGGGAAAATGAGAAAAGGCTGGTAACCAGCATTTTCTCATTTTCCAACAAAGTTTTCTGTTCTTCTATAGACAAGTTCTATGATTCGCACGTCATAATATATCTCGTGTGAAAATGCTTTGAATTTGGACAATGTTTTTTTTCTAATAAGGGACAGTGGATGTCATTTATCTCTAAGACTGCCATCCAAATTAGTATGAGTATTGAAAGAATTATACACGACAGGACTGTGTTTAACATTCATTACAGTTTGATTTAGTTTAGCTTTTACAAACGTTAGTTACTTCCAAATGGACAAACAAGTTTCCGAATAGACCACAAGCTCTCACAATTTAATATCGGAACTTCCCTCTTAAATACAAACAATAAGGTTTTAACTATGGCACATACCTATACAATTGGTTCTTATTTTTAAAAAACGGAACAGTGAGATACAGAGCAACAAAGGAAGAGTTTGAATAGAAAGAAATAAAACAGAAAGTAAGCAAAACAGGGTCAGTATTCAACAACCATTCTTAACAATGTTCTCAGTGTTATTCTCCATAATTTTCTGAATGTGAAAGTAACACAACTTCTGATTGGCTAAGCTATTTGGTTTAGCCAATCAGAAGGGTTTTTTTTTCCTTCAAATTTAGAAAATCTTGGAGAATAAGACTAAGAACGTTTTAGGAATGTTAGTGCAATCTATTAATATCTTTATAAGATTAAAGCTTGTTACATGTAATGGATGCTGGAAGAGCTTATTATTGCTGGATGATTATAACTCTTAAGCAGACGACAAAATTTTAGAGTTGTTCCCACTCAAAATCATTTGTTGACCACAAACTAAATGTGACTAAAATGATAGTATTTCTCTTTGACAGAGCTGAAAATATTGCAGGACATGAAATTAGAAATGGTAACAAGAATCATTGACATACGGGGGTCATTTCAAAAAAGGTTAACGACTACACTGGCTTTTCTTTTTCCAATTCTCCGCAAAGCGGAAGTAAAAAGTACTTTAACGCCGTCAAGCCGGAAGTAGTTCTCTCAAATAAGCGTTTGCCACTTTACAACCATTACGGTTAAGGCTCAAACTGAGACGGTGTATTTACTTCTTACTAGAACCAGTTTACAGCGTATGTAGGTGTTTTTATACGTTATTTACCCTTAATCCTATAATCCCTAGTTTTCACGGCCCTGGGAAAGAAGCCATTTGAAAACATTCGATCCTCGTAACAAACAGTTTCTCCTTTTCCCACAGCGTCCTTTGTCCTATCACAGACCAAGTCTATCATTGAAGTCGTATTTAATTTGTCGTCATTCAATGCGTTGATATCTATGGTGTCATTATTGAACAAATTAGATAAAAGTAATACATGATCATCAGTACTATTTGCTTTATTGCAACTTTTTTTTATAATTGTTTTGTAAGATATTGATTATTCAAACCACTCATAGTTCGCATAAAGATCCAGATCTACTGGACGTGTGGAAAAAATAGAAATGGATGACCTCGAAAAATACTGTAGACTACTAGAGATGTCTCTAAGGGAGTTTCCTTAGTACGATGACGCCATAATAGAGTTATTGCCTGTTGTAGAGGATCTATGTTCATAAAGGTAGACTTGTACAAAGGAAAAGAAAAACACAGGACCGTAAAAGATAGACCAAAAACACATGAACAGCGCTCTGGCAAAAGCAGGTTTAATGCATCTGCAAAAAGTATCGACCCAGGTCAGCCTGCGCGACCCGCGCAGGCTTACCTGGGTCAAAACTTTTTACTATTGGTTGATTTTTTCTTATGTCAAAGGACCTGTCTACCCCAGGATTCAGTCGGCTGTTAAACAAAAGAAGATTCTATGGATCCATAATTATGTAATGGCTTGCCTGATGTGATACATCACAGAGATACATTAGACCTCGTCTACATTAAGCCCCCAGAGCCTCTCCCAATCCACTTTTCTAGACCTGGGCCTCTTATTCTACAAAGGGATGTAGACCGCATAGCTCACATTTATTTTGTAGTCAAACATTTTTCATTGCGATACATATCCCCCCAGTGTAATAAGTAATTTGAAATGTAATGAAAAGAAAGCAGCATTTTGAAAAGAATGAAAGTGAGATGAGCCACAATATCGTCGGATCACGTCTTTTCCCTCTCCAAATCCGTAAATGCGATCTCCTTTGACGTCATACTCGGATCGGCCGCAATCGATACGATTTTTTACTACACTCTATTTAAAGATGTGGAAAATCAGAGACTCATCGGTAAGAATTTCAAAATCTTATCGGCTATGGTCGAAATACGATAATATCACCAAAACAAAAATTGTAGCATGTTTACAAATTCTGAATTTTGCATTCACATCAGTGGGGAAAATATCAATCAGATGACCCATGTATTTTTAAAAGCCACGTGACAATCATATGACTTAAAATTTAACAAGCGTTCTCTAATTTTACTCTGCTGCAAGGTGTACGATGTATCTTGTTCGAAAGCGTTACGTAGACTGGATCATTTAGTGCCTGAAAAAGCAAGGCACATTCAATTGCTAAACCTGCTTTCTCCTTTTGAAACGTAATGTTTGTGTACTCTAAATTGTCTTCAGACAAGTATAATGAGAACCCGCAACACAGAATTTTGTGGAAAGTGGTGTGCTATTTCCAATAATGAAATCGAACTGCTTCCTCCTTTCCGCGTCTATTTCACTTTTCTGATTGAGAATCATGAAAAGTACCATGATACAGACGGATTTACTAGATGTTGTTTTTCAAATATACTTCAGAGCCCAAAGATCAAGTAAAGATGATACTCCCCAATACCAATGGTGCAAGCCGTACAAAAACTGACCGGGGCACTTATTACGACCACTGCCAGGGTATATCAAGGCATAAATTGAGTTAAAGAGTCTACCAAGACGCCACAAGATTTGAACCTTTCCCTATCTTCCCATAAGAGAAAGAAACACACTCTGTAGAACATTTCAATTTCATGGCACTGTGCGGGTATGGCTAAAGTGGTTCTGAGGATGTCGACATGGTATCAGAATATGCTATCTGTTTGAAAAAGAGGGCAATTAACCACCTACTGTCTTTTCACTGGTACACCATCCTTATGTCTCTATGACCGAAGCTTAAGATTCTCAAACAACGTGCTTTACAGATCTAGAGGGCTAGAGCAACTACTATGAATTGTTCGTCAGTCTACTACAGAGAATTGGACTCAATTTTGTCCAATCACAATCAGATAAACCGACAATAGAGGATATACAGAAATAATGAGAAGGGCCTTTGCACATTACACAAGCCTCCATCAACTATTTCAGCTGTTATTCCTAAAACCCAGGTCGTAACATCAGGGTCAAGGAAAACGGTAAATGTTTTGGGGTGTGGAAATGCTGTAGGAACAACTACTGTATACCGTCCTTCATATTTCCTCACTCCAGAATGAGACAGGATCCTCAGAAAAATGGTTATCCAGGGGTCAACAAGGATGTTACTTAGTCAGGCTAGAGTAACAATGTTGTATTTAAAAAAGACCAGTGAAGAACATTTACTGAAATATCACCTACCACGTTCTGTAGACAATCGAGCATTGATTATGTGCGATGGTCACTTGTCTCATATCAACATTAATGTTGTTAATGGGTTAAAACACAGAATTTAAATCTCTTCTCTAGCACACACAGGTCACGTGCTTTTCATTGGACATTGGTTGTTTCGGACCATTTGAGATAATTTTTACCAATGTAAGTCACAAATTTGTACGTAGGAACTAAAAAAGAGTATTGCAAAATATAACACAGGTAAATTTGGATGCTAAGCTGATATAGGGGCCACTTCTCACGAGAATCTATACTCGTCATTTCGAAAAGCGGGTATTTATCCCTTCAACCCGATGTTGTAGATACAGTCAACTTTAAGCCCTCCCAGCCTCTACAACAGGATGAAGATAGGCATCTCTGTTCTCAGGATGAAGACAGACCTATCTGTGCTGTTGCTGAATCATTGCAACCAGCCCTAGAGCATTTATCCGAGTTCTTTTCTGCCAAGAAAGCCAGAGTTAGGACCAAGAAGTCACCCTCTAAGAAACGTTGCTACCTGAGCTATGTTGTAAGTAGTACTTAAGGCAATAACTGAGGACACATGGTAGATGCCTTTACTAAGCACAAAGAAAAAAAAAAAGACTCTGGAAAGTTACAAAATACAGAGCAACAAATCCCTAAATGATACTATAACTACCTATGGCAACACAACACCGAAATCCATTGCTTCTCGTACATCAAAGCAAAAGAAAGTAGCAGATCCGAGGACTCTGATTCTTATTCGTCCATAGATTCTAACTTCGAACTATGCTGTATCTGTTACTTGTCGATGCCACTGTAAATACGCAGGAACTCATCCTCTATACTTGTTAAATGGGTTTAATGCAGTAACCGTGGGTTCATCTAGGGCATTATACTAAAGTTGGAGATGTCAGGACTGGTAATGATTTTTTTTTTTTTATGCCAGAAGTGTAATCAATGGTCTGTTAAGAATCTACGACATGTGACCTATATAAAGCAGAAACAACCGCAATTAAGGTTTGTTGAGAAACATTACATACTATTCAAAGCTACTAAAACAGTATTCATAATTGTACAACAGATTTAAAAAAACTGAAGATAAGAGATAAAAGACTGAACTGCTTAACAGCGTCAACGATGGGATAATTGGTGAATTTTACCCTTGTAGCGGATCTACATCTATTCAGTCTACTTGGGGATTCGCCGAACTTTCCCAGTCAAGACGTGATTCCATTACGTCGAACATGGCTGTATGCACTCTACAAAGGAGATTGACCATTTAGTCGCTTTATGGTTGCTGGATTAAATTGAGATTTGTTTATTTGGATGGATAATTGCTGCAATTCCGGTATACTGCCTGTATCAGAGAGCTTACTTGTTCGGTTTGCAACAGCCAGCAAAAAGGCTATCCGATGATGTGGACAAAATGATGATCTACTTTTGATACATATCAACACTCCTGTCTATGATGAAGCAGTAGAGGCTGGAATAGTGCTAAAATCCGATTCAGCCGCGTGCTTCCCAGGGGTGAATTTCATGATTCATGTTCTTAAAAGGCATGCCATTTGCAGCGGTGGGGGAGCAGGGATTTCACTGCCTTCACAACCTTGTGACCCTTAGAGTAAATTTACAAATTTTGAAACTTTGGATGATAAATTTTGGGTAATAAATTTACCATGAGATTCCATTCGTTTGCTTTTCAAAAGAGTTAAAATACATTAAAACAACATTTGTTGGAAGTCAGATGTACCTGACACAAATTAAAGCAACCGAATGTATGCAGTCCAACATGGTTGGTGTTTGGATGGTTGCGAGGCGTTCTCGTAGGTTTTCGCGACATTCTGGTGGGAGAGATGATAATGCCTTGAGCGGCTCTCTTTCCCAGCGCGGAAATGTCATCAAGATTTTTCTTTCCTTGCACTACTCTCTGTAGTCTGTTGGCGCTTGCTTTACTGAATTAAGTGAGACACCGTTTTTTTTTTTTTTAGTTTGGTGCTCTTTAAGTCCTTATTTAGCAGCATGTTGTGGGTTAGATGGGTCCCTAGAATTTTAAGTCATTGGTTTGGAATTCATAGTAAGATATTAAAAATGAACTATGTCATTTGATGACAGTATGCAATGCGTTATCCGGAAACTTACCTTCAAATAGGTATGGCAGCTAGCCCTTATTCAGGAAAAAGATGGGAGTGAATAGTAGGACAGCACTGCCACGCACTCACAGGGATGTCTCTTATTACCACTTTATGACTGTGACGAGGAGGTATGAGTGGGAATAAGGCATCGGTATTTCTAGATGAAACACCTGTCCTTGAAAAAGACTGGCTCTCTCCAACAAATTTAGGTAAAGAAGTAAGCTCTTATTGGATAGGAGAGCAGATTTGAGAGGAATCGCTGGCATTAAATTAGTTTACACATCAGTTTAGTTGCTATTTGCCAGAATTTTCACTATAGACAATTCAATTCTGGTGTAGTTATTTATTTCCCCGAGAGCTATAATGTCAAATGACGGATGCTGTAACGGTGCCTCATCGTATTAGCTTATGTCCCTGGCTTGATGCATCGTAATGCAATGCTTTGTCGGGGGAAGGCGTGACTGTGAAATTCTCAACGCTGTGTCATTGATATGATGGTTGCTGTTGATATAAGTGGGCAGTGGTGCGTTTCTTCGAAATCACAGAGTTTAACTAGGACCAGGGGTGGTCGCGCCACTTGAGGTAAGGTAACGAAGGTGGTGGTCATGTGGGAGGACCGTGACTAATATTGGTAGGTAGTAACATGGAGAAAGGTGATCCAGGGTAACGAGTCGCTCCAGCAATTTGCAGGGATGCTGCTGGTATTCCGACTTGAATCACAGAGTGATGCAGCTTACGTGTTCTGCTCCTGGCAGAGGAACTTGGCAGGCTGTGACAGACATCGGAGAGACTGTATAGAAGTAACTAAGAATGGTTGGATATTACCAATTTGCTATGGGTAATTCTGCCATGTGAGGTAAGGAAATTCGTTAAAGGTGCAGGAGCCTGCAAAACGAATCTACTTCAGAGTGACTGATGTAGGTCGGTCCAGCTGTACAGGGAGTGTAAAAGGTTGAGGACAGGTTGCATGTTGTGATCTGTACCAAAAGGTTAAATCGTCACTGGTGAAGAGTGTGGTCGACCAGAGTGGTTGCTGTATTGCGACCACAAACAGATAGAGTTGAGCTGTGTTGCCAGGGACTGTGGATGTCCATTGATCACGCAAAATTCAGTGGAACCCGACAGCATTCGACTCGAGACAGGTACCAACACTATGGATGGAAGCTGGCTCCGTCTAGAAACCCACTTTTCTAGGCAAACAGCTTGCCTGGTATGAAGAACCAGAAGGGATGCCATAGAAAGACGCTCGAACTTACTTACTGTGACTTACTCCCACAGAGAGGATGGCTGCTGTTCCCTCAGATGTAGACGGGTTTGGTTTGCCTCGATATGAGGCCAAAGTATAGTTACCACTTATACTGGGTGAACGCCTGATGTTTGCCGCAGTCATAGTAAGGCCTTCATCTGAAAGCTTAAGTGAGGGAAAAGTGTAGTGGATCTAGATTAGTCTATTCGGGGTTTCCCAGAAGTTTCTAGAGATCGCGGTGTCCTCTTTGATGTCACTGATGGAACTTAGGCTCTTCTGGCAAGCAAGGGATGGAGAATAGTCGCCGCTTGTTGAAAGTGCTCTTAATCCTTTAAATCGTGACCACTTGACTTGATTTAGGTAAGCGCCTTGATTGTATACTGTCTCTAAAGTAATATGCGATTACTTTACCCTGGAAAAAAACTTGACCTAGATCTATATCCTATGGTTATAAAGACAGATGTGTCTATTTAACATGGACTCAATACACAAATACTTTTAATCGTTGCCAACGGAAACCAACAATGTGCAAAAACTGAAAGTGAAAAAAGGAGCATAACTCCTACAACAATTGTGGACTTTACCTATGATTAAACTTTACTTATATTTTCTGATCAGGTGCCTGCGTCAAACTATGCGTCTAGTCATAGGGTATTTTCTAAATTTAACCAGCGGAAACCAAAATTTGCTAAAAAAAAAAAAGACTTAAGTTAGGAAAGGGCCATAACTCCAATAGCCCAAAAATCAGACTTTGCTGATAGTTTATAGTTAATAGATATATTACTGTGTATGAAATATTAATTCAACGCTCTAATATATTCAAAAGATAACGAACAGAACTTAGTTTTCGTACGTACGTGACTATTGGGACGTACAGGACGCACGGGGCAAACGCTCGGGCAGCGGTGATACTGTAATGCCCTCATTACTTGGAGGGCACTTAAAAGCAGCGAAGTAACTGTTCTCGTTGCTTATTACAGCAATCAGAACTGCTGCTGCTCTTTTTCCCAAGAAAGAAAAGGAATATCATTTACTGTACAATAGAGTATTTTTTCTAAAGAACAATCCGAAGTTTCAAGCCAATTTTTGATAAATCAGAAACTGCTGATGGTCCAAGCTAGTTTTTTCGCGCAAAGTTCGGCTGTCGACTTATGAGATAGGACTGTATCTATTTTATAATTGTTTATTGAGTGCTCTTTCCCAATCATTTTGTAGAATCTTTACACATCGTTGCGTCTTTCCCATTTGTTGCTATGCCAGAGTCTCGGAATTCGACATTTGAGTGCAATATCGACCGTATCTCCTGTTTGATCAGAACATTATTTAGATATCATTTTATAACCTTTATTCATGGGGCAAGAATGAAAGCTGAATTCTTGTCTTTTTATCTTTGTCCCTTAAAGATACATCTTTACTCGTTTTCACCAAGTTCTTTTTAACCAATTTTATCTTTATTTTATGAAACTATACTCATTCTTGTACTTTTGTGCCAAATGTTGCCCCTTACGGTTGCAAGATTGCACAGATTACGACGGATAGAAAATGCATTTCGTTCTCTGGAGGCTATCCCTAGACATTACAACCACAGTTTACGGTTTAAATCGAAGACAAACCCCTGGCGTTTCTTTATCCCATACACCTTGTATCGATTTTATATCTACATTTACACAGCTAACTAGAATCTACTCACCGTAAAGTTTTAAAGTTTAAGTCTTATTTTACGCTGCTAAATAAATCAAACGAAGTTTTCCACTTATTAGTGAAACCCTAAATTTTAAACTTGATATCACCGCGGTAGCAGACCGTGTAGATATGGATCATATTGCACGTTTTCTGAAGTCTGATCTTGATCTACATTGTGCGCAAAAGCGCCCCGAGTCGCGCATACAGCAAGACCTGAGTCCGAATAAACTAACCATTCTTAAGAAAACTCTTGGTCTTATTCTCGACAGTTTTCTAAATTAGAAAAGTAACATAACTTCTGATTGGCTAAACCATTTGGTTTAGCCAATCAGAAGTTGTTTCTAAATCTAGGATAAGACAAAGAATGAACTAAAAATGATTGGTGAACTGGGACCTGGAGTGGAACAATTTGCCTTTGCGCAAAATATGTACTGGTTTAACTACTAGGTGAGCTATGTATCTAGCATTCACTTTTGAGACGCTCACTGCTTATTTCGACTTTACGCCTTACCAAACAACCTCATAATTTAAAGACCCTAATGAAATGTCTTCTGAACAAAGGAAACGAGAAAATGCTGGAAGCGACATTTTTTCTCCTTTTTCCGCCAGTGTTTTCTATATTCTGTCGGAGACCAAACCCATTATTTGAGCCATATCAGATATTTTGTCATTAGGTAAATAGTTTGTGTCGAAAGCTTGAGCGTGGCAATAGGGTTCAGTGCGGAGAGGAAAGACATGCAACACTCGCGTGTATTGCCGTGTTCATTTTTGTAAACATAAATTCATCAAAAGATAAAAACTAATTGACCTATGCCCTAGCAAAAAGGGGTTTAACGTATCTTCGTGATGAGTAACTGTTCTATTAGGCCATTAATCATATAATTATGTATCCATGACATCCACTTTGTCTTACACCCCCGACTGAATCATGTGTAGTCTGGTCCTTTGACATGCAGAAAATTGACAATAACAAAAAGATTCGACCCAGGTCAGCCTGCGTGGACTGTGCAGGCTGACCTGAGTCGATGCTTTTTGCAGGTGAATTAAACCCCTTCTTCATAGTGCATCACTTAATTTTAGGAATATGCTCTACTTTCTCGACCAATAAAGACAACGAAGCCAACCAACTCCAAAGGAAAACTACTACAAGCCGTAAGAGTCCATACACAGCGCTTCATCTATGATGTCAATACTCATGGGTAATGTTTTATGACCACGCACAAGGTTCATCATTGCTCGACGCCATTATTCTAAATACACCTTTGGTGCCAGTTATCTTCAATATTAGTAATTATTAATTACATAAAAGCCGTGGGTGGCGCTAATAAAATCTACGTAAGAGCTATGTTCTGTGAAAAGGGGGTTTAATGCATCTGAAAAAAAAAAAAATATTGACCCAGGTCAGCCTGCGCATTTAGCGCAGGCTGACCTGGGTCGAAACTTTTTGCTGCAGGTCAATTTTGTGCATGTCAAAGGAACAGTCTACCTCATGATTGAGTCGGCTTTTAAACAATCACTCGATGAGCGCGGTCAACCCTTAAAGCTACTTACATCACGGCACGAGCAATGGTTGAGGTGTCCAGGAAGCAATTATTAAAACTGATTCATGTAAGTTGAAAGAAGTTGTTTCACAATCGATTTAAAATAGTGAAGTTTAACAGTTCTGGCATTAGTTCATTCAGCAACAAAATTAACTGCTACGCTTATTTTTTCCTAAAATGATGCCTGTCCTGTCCAAAGCTTCGTATTAACTTTAATTATGTTCGAATTACCACAATGTACGATCATTCTAGATAGATTTCACTGTAATGTAAATTCTGTTGTTTTGTCCTTGTTACAGTGTGTGAGGGAAAAAGGAACTCTGTAAATGCATTCGAATGACGTTAATAATTTCATAGGGTGATTAAATATCAAAAGACATTACGTCTTCAATTGTTTCTTATGCTCCATCATGTAGGTACAGTTATACCAGAAATATCCTCCTCTTTTTTAACCCTTGCAGAGCGAAAGGCAAAAACCAGAGGCTATTTGAGGACATTATAAATCAAAATCAGACTGAATCAAAATAAAAAAAAGCACCCTGGCAATAGCAGTTACGAGGGCAGTTTTTTTCTAGATTGGAAAGGTCTGTTGCTTTATTCAGCGCTCTTACGTAAGCAAAAATAAACCTTTTTTCCACAAATATTTCCTTTTTATGCCATTTGTACCAATTCGTAGAATGTCTATATGAAGCCCTGTTTTCTGCTGAATAGAAACAACCTGAAAACTGTATCTGTAATTTTTATACGCCCGTCGAAGACGGGACGTATTATGGGATCACCCATGGCGTACGGGCGGGCGGGGGGGCGTTGTCCAGTTTTTTGTCCGGAGCATAACTTTGTCATCTCCGGTCCGATTGACTTGAAACTTGGCATGTGTGTTTGTTGCAATAATACGGAGTGCAGTGCGAAAGAACCATAACTCTACCTCGTGCTGTCATTGAGTTATTTCCCTTTGATCGTCATTTTTACAGCATTTTCTGCTTGTCCGGAGCATAACTTTGTCATCTTCAGTCCGATTGACTTGAAAATTGGCAGTTGTGTTTGTTGCAATAATACGGAGTACAGTGCGAAAGAACCATAACTCTACCTCGTGCTGTCTTTGAGTTATTTCCCTTTGATCGTCATTTTTACAGCATTTTCTGCTTGTCCGGAGCATAACTTTGTCACCTCCAGTCTGATTGACCTGAAACTTGGCAGTTGTGTTTGTTGCAATAATACGGAGTGCAGTGCGAAAGAACCATAACTCTACCTCGTGCTGTCTTTGAGTTATTTCCCTTTGATCGTCATTTTTACAGTATTTTCTGCTTGTCCGGAGCATAACTTTGTCACCTCCAGTCTGATTGACCTGAAACTTGGCACTTGTGTTTGTTGCAATAATACGGAGTGCAGTACGAATGAACCATAACTCTACCTCGTGCTGTCTTTGAGTTATTTCCCTTTGATCGTCATTTTTACAGCATTTTCTGCTTGTCCCGAATATAACTTTGTCATTTTAAGTCTGAACATCTTCAAATTTGGTATGCATGATTGTTGAAAAATTACGGAGTGCAGGGCACAAGAACCATAACTCTTCCTAGCATGAATTTTGAGTTACTCCCCCTTAGATCTTCATTTTTATAGCATTTCTTGCTTGTCCGGAGCATAACTTTGTCATCTTAAGTAGGAATGACTTGAAATATTGTATGCTTATTTGTGGCAATATTTGGAAGTGCAGTGCGCAAGAATTGTAACTCTACTTCATGCTGTCTTTGAGTTATTTCCCTTTGATCGTCATTTTTACAGCATTTAGTGCTTGTCCGGAATATAACTTTGTCATCTCAAGTCAGAACGACTTCAAACTTGGTATGCATGTTTGTTGAAATATTACGGAGTACAGTGCGCAAGAACAATAACTCTACCTAGCGAGGATTTTGAGTAATTCCACTTTGAACTTCATTTTTACAGCCCAGTTCTCTGTCCGGAGCTTAACTTTCTCATCTCCAGTCCGATTGACTTGAAACTTGGCATTTGTGTTTGTTGCAATAATACGGAGTGCAGTGCGAAAGAACCATAACTCTACCTCGTGCTGTATTTGATTTATTTCCCTTTGATCGTCATTTTTACAGCATTTTCTGCTTGTCCGGAATATAACTTTGTCATTTTTAGTCTACCTAGCGCGGATTTTGAGTAATTCCACTTTGATCTTCATTTTTACAGTATTTCTTGCTTGTCCGGAAGGGAACTTTGTCACCTCAAGTCAGATTGACTTGAGACTTGTTAAACTTGTTTGCTGCATTTACGAAAAGTGCAATGCACTGGAGCCATAACCTTACCTAATACCCTTTTGGAATTATTCCCTATTCATTTTTTTTTTACAGCTTTTCATGCTTCTCTACAATGTAACTTTGCCTTTTCATGTTGGAATGACCTGAAACTTTATATGCATGTTTCCTTAACATTAGAGGAGACATTCATGCCTATTTCAATCACTTACACGATTTCTGCTGCACTACTATTTTCCTCTAACTGCCCTTTATGATTATTATTCCCCCTCTACAACTGCCGGTGGGACGGGCGTATCTTGCGACAATTTGCCGCTCTTGTTACATCTGTATTTTGTACATTGCAATTGGTCCTTCTCCCACAACGTTCTTGCTTACCTCATTTAAATAGAAAATTAGCAAATCTATTTTATAGTCTGTATGGTAATGGATTAAAAAAGACATGTAATTCTAGTTGTATGCCACAATGTTTATTTGACAATGTCGACTGTAGGTCTCCCATTAGCCTTGTTTCTTCCATGTTAACAATCTCTCGTTAACTATTATTTCACATTATTTATTATCTCTCATACTAAATACCAAGAGAGATCCCCCTTTTTTTCCATTCTAATGGTCAACCGTAGCTTAAGTTAGGTATATTGAAAAGTACACTAGGGATATAAATGACTCCTTCAATCTATATTGGCCATGTTGTGTGAAAAGGGGACTTTAAAAGCATCTGCAAAAAGTATCGACCCATGTCAGCCAGCGCAATCCGCGCAGGCTGACATAGGTTGAAACTTTTTGCTATTTGTAAATTTTATGCATGTCAAAGGTCCATTGTACCTCCTTATCCAGTCAATTGTCAGACTAAATGGTTTTTATATATCCGAGATTATCTGATGTCTTGCTTGGTAAAATGCATTATGGAGATGCGTTAAACCCCTTTTCATAGAGCAAGGCTCATATAGAAATGCGTTCCGTATCTGTACTAGCCAGTGTACTAGCCACTGTAATGATTGGTAACCTTCATTGTGTAAATGGACATGAACGGATGGACGAAGTGAAGTATACCAGCCACATAATGTTAGGATATTTGAAATTTGTTTGCTTGTTTTAAATGCCGTTTTCAACAGTATTTGTGTCATATCATAGTGGCAAGTGCATCTGTCTGTGCGTTCTTTCTTATCCACTGGCCTCTCTCCTGTTTGAAAAAAAAAAAAACACAATGGTGAGCAGTAAGAGAGAGATATGAATTCTGTCCAAATGACTGTTCAAATAATCCACATACAAAATGTCGACCAAGCCAGGATATGAACTCGCCACCCCTGAATTACTAGCTTATTAATGAACCATCGGAGCTCGGTGACGACAGAGTGAAGGATTCAAACTTACAAATTATCAACTCTCTTTGTGCCAAATATACATGTATGGATTTATACAAATTTTACCTCTTTCGACAACTGAATATGAGCCATGCTCTGGCAAAAGGGTTACTTAATGCTTCGCCGTGATCCATGTTATTAAGCAAGCCATCATATAATTATGGATCCATAATAACCACTTTTTTTTAAATAACCGTCTTTATCATGAGGTACACTGGACCTTGGACATACAGAAAATTGACCGATAGCGAAAAGTTTCGGCCCAGGTCAGCCTGCGCAGATGCACCAAGCCCCTTTTTCACAGAACATGGTTCATATATAATAGACTTAAACTTAGAAAGCTACTTTTTATTCATTAGACTTAAACTAAAAAGCGGACGATTTAGTTGCAGGAACAGATTGCAAGTTCTGTGTTTTCTGATCTTGACTTATGCTGTCCGGAAGAGCCCCTGTTTTTGGCTGGTGGTGCTGAGAGGGCAAAATTTGACTTTTTCCCGACGTTTATTCAGATTTGATAAGTCCCTGAAGTGTAGTAAGGGTGGTTGGTCGGATACTTGTCATATAATGAGTTATTGAATCTCATTAGACCCTGATTATTTTCCGATATCTGATAATTATCCTCATTTTCCTGTTAGAAACATTATCTTTCTGACGCTTATCAATTCTCATTTTTTTTAATTCTAGCATTCTGTTTTCATGCAGTCTATGTAATTGCTTAAGAAAATGCATAATGAAAACGTCGTTGAATGGACCCCAGCGAGGTCCGCGCATCGCTGCTATCAGTTCAAAACTCGTCTTCACCAAACCATGTTTTTCATGTCCATGGAATAAAGGACTTCAGTTCAAGGTTTTTACTTTGTTCTTTCTAGATCTATATGGAGCTTTTCAGTGACATCAAACTGCTAAAATAAACAACACAAAATTAAGTAGGACGATCGATAACACATGTGAGGTTGTAGATCTATTCAAGTTGGTTTGACGACGTCATATCTGATGTCATGAAGTAGACATTGTTACTAATTGAAAAACAGGACGATCCCATTTTAAAACGCTATTTATTTCATTGTCTTCCACGAGATGGCATTCTTGAAATACACATCTATCTGATTTGGGCATTCTGGGTACAAAACCGGACTACTTTTCAAAACGACAACCGTTACGTTGAATTTCAAAATAAAATAAACTTTTAAATTCAATAAAACGCTACCTGGTGCGATTCATTCAGCTATGACCAGCTAGCATGTAACCTATGCACCGACTATTTATTAAAACAGCCTCTACAGGCTTGGGTAATAGCTTCGGTCTCATAGGGGTCCGTAGTTTGACTCCTGTCACCCATAGACTATATATATATTATAAACAAGGGATTTAACTGTATGCAGCCCGTTACTCGCCCCCGGTTACAAAAAAACAAGTATCTTTTCTACGCTAATAGGTATTCTCCTTATTCTTTGGACAACTGATAGCTAAATTATTTGTCTACCAGAAAAACACGACTGTTTGTCAGTGGCTAATGCAGCCCTTGCTGCTACAGTCCTTCGAACTTGTAAACCCGCTCAAAAATCTTCGCCATTGACAAGGGTTCGTACATTCGATACTGACGGTCGCGCATATAAACCAATGAAATTTCTCGTTCCAAACAGTGTCACGTGACAAAAGGTGTGAGCAGCTGTACGAAATTTCATTGGTTTAATGCACGACTGTTAGTACATATCAACCAATGAAATTTCTCGTTCCAAACAGTGTCACATGACAGAAGATGGCTGCAGCTGTTCGAAATTTGCTCCTGGATCACAAATTCAACGAATTCTGAGGCGTTTCGTCGTTATTAAAGACAAAGACTATAGGTCAGTAGTATTTTGAAACATGTTTAAGGGGTGTGTGCCGCTAATGCTGTGTTTCATTGGATCTAACGTGCATTTTATATCTTGAAAACAGATTTACGAACCCTTGTCAATGGCGCATATTTTTGACCGAGTTTACAAGTTCGAGCGAATGTAGCAGCCAGACTGCATTAGCCACTGATAAACAGTTGTGTTTTCCTGGCAGAAAAATGTTTTAGCTCTCAGTCGTCGAAAAAAATAGGAATATAATTGATGGGGTATAAAAGATACGTTGTTTTTTTTGTAACCGGGGGCGAGTAACGGGCTGCATACAGTTAAATCCCTTGTTTATAACATATAGTCTGTGGGTGCCAGGAATCAAACTACGGACCTCTATGTTCGGTATAAGCCCTACTTTTCCCCTGTATATGAGATGGGTGATGCGTCATAGCAGACAGGTCGAATATTCGAAGAATATGAAATGCGCAGACAACGCTATTTATTGCACATTCCTATAGGCATTCAGTAAACATCCACTTTCTTTAAGCATGCAGAGAAAAAATACATTTACATCTAGTAGATATCTAGATGTTCTCACTGTGCAACAAGGAATCTGATTCACTGAAGAAATTTCTGAATGACCCTCTCTAAACGTAGAACTTCATCTACATGTAGATCTATAGGTACAACATGGACAAATTTGTTCAACTAGATCTATTAAAATCATTAGACAAACAAGAACTCCAATCTATGTCAAACTATTACAAATTTATCTGGAAATAATTGTCCACACTCTATAGCAATAAGAACCTCACTCTTCTTGTTTTCGCGTCTCTTTATAATAACGAGCGATAGCGAGTTACGGGCGAGGCCCGTAACGAGCGAAGCTCGTTTTGCGGTAACACCGTTCTAGATTTTTTAAAAATAAAATTCCGACTTCGTTCTGGGTTTCAGTCTAAATCTAGATAGGGATGACTAAAAATTGAGTGTATTCCGGTTAGTCGCACAGCGTCACACCATTCGGCATACCTCGGGTGATGGGAGCCATCATATCCCTCGGCTGTATCTGGTGGATTGATATGCACCAGATCGGTACATACCCGGAAATACGCCGGTTTACCGTTCTGAAAATTGTAAGGCTCATCTTAAAAAAAGAAAACTTGAGTTTCAATTTTCTATCTATTGACACATAGTTCGTACATTCATTATTTAACATGGTTTATCAGTTCTGATTGAAGTTTTCACCGACAGATAAACAGATGTGGTTAACTTCATCGAGGTTGTTTATGTCGTTGCTAAACGACTGACAGTGGTGCGCTATATATAGAATCACGTGATTCTCATTTCAAAATGGAAATCTCCTTGATACGGACGAGGTTAGATGTAGGTACGGAATCGGCCGAGTTGTGACGAGTGAGCGTCACACGTATCACAATCTTTCGCACATTTTCCAGATTGGTCAAAAATGACAATAATTATCTACCTATCGGATGATAACTTAAAAATCAACGTCAGTTTAATGAGTACCGATTATTCAATTTCCTACTTACTTTCAGCGTATTGAACGTCTATTATTGTATAAATATACTCAATGATCTATGCTATCCAATGATGACGTCATTAATCGTACTATTTTTACGTCATGCACGAGCCGTTTTTTCGCGGAAAATATTGTGTCTAAGACATCATGACTGAACTAGTTTTTTGACTGTTTCAAAATACCGTTTACAGAGAAAGCCGGATTTATGATTGTGAAAAGGGGGTTTTATGCATCTGCAGAAACTATCGACCCTGGTCTGCCTGTGCAGTCCGCGCAAGCTGACCTGGGTCAAAACACTTTGCTAGATCTATTGATAAATTTTCTGCATGTCAAAGGACCAGTATGCATGCCTCAGGATTCAGTCAGGTATCATACAAAATGGATTATATGGATCTATAATTATGTGATGACTT
The DNA here is from genome assembly GCA_946811185.2 of Hippopus hippopus. NCBI lineage: Eukaryota > Metazoa > Mollusca > Bivalvia > Cardiida > Cardiidae > Hippopus > Hippopus hippopus. The sequence goes on along the minus strand of OX328100.1, from coordinate 18,302,170 downwards.
GCTTGGGATCATGCATCACGGAGATGTATTAAACCCTCTTTTACCGCAACATGGCTCAAATATAGATCTAGATCTAGGCTATTTGTTCAAATGCTATGAAAGCTTGTTGATAGATCTAAAAGTTTGGGGGTTTTTTTTTAACCATAAGTTGGATATCTATCCGATATCTCGGCAAATTTCTTTCCTAGGATTGATGTTAGATCTAGATCTAGTCATTGCGACAGAATTCATTCCTCTCTCTACACTGATTCACCGTTTCAGCGATGGATGTGTAGGAAAGCAGATGGGAATTCTCCAAAGATGGAGAGATCAAGATGTGAATCTGGTCTGAGAATGATCAGATGTCGCTACAGTAGATCTAGTACCCGGGTAGCGGCGGAAACAATCCAGTCGACCTTAATCACTAAACCCTTCAAAATGAGGCGGTCACATAATTATGATTCTCTGGCGATCAAAGCCACTGGGGGCATAGCAGAAAAACAGCAATGCTCCATGGAATGATATAGATCTATAAAAAGTGATGTTTTTTTCCCTCTTCTCCTTTTTACATGCAATGTGAAAATGTGACCGTGAATTTCTTCCTTTCTGTCTTTTCTTTCCCCCCCCCCCCTTATAGATCTAGATCTACATGCAGTGAGAAAATGTTCCCGTAAAATGTTGTTTAAAAGTATGTGAACCAATAATCATTTAAGTTATTTTTTTCTGAACATAGATCTAAATTACAAAACTGTCGGGGAACTGTCTTTATTTTGTTAAGGGAACCCGGGACCGTTCGCCATATTTCACATGTAGGCCTATACATCTGTGAGAGATGCATGCTTTCTACTTTTGACAACGCTCATAATTAGTTTTGGCAAAGCCGGAATTCGAACTAAAAACTCTTTGATTTCAAGATCTAGAATCTAGCTCTCGTTCCACAAATCATTCACGTCGCTCGTATTGAGGCTTTGCCTTTTTCATATTATCATCTCCATATAAGCTATGCTCTGACAAAAGGGGGTTAAATGCATCTCTGTAGTGCATAGAACCAAGCAAGTCGTTGCATAATTGGCTTGCAACACGCGAAAAGGGGCATTCGGACATTTGCGTAAAGTGTCGTCTCGGATCAGCCTGCGCAGTCCGCGCAGGCTAATCCGAGACGGCACTTTACGACTACATTAGTTTTTGTGCTAAAGTAGACTTGCGCAAAACAAAAAAATACCTAAAAATGGAAAGTGCCGTCTCGGATTAGCCTGCTCGGACTGCGCAGGCTGATCCGAGACGACACTTTACGCAAATGTCCGAATGTCCCTTTTCGCATGTTGCAGGCCAATTATGGATCCATAAAATCCATTTTGTTTAACGGCTGAATCATGAGTAGTTTGGTTCTTTGACATGCAGAAAGTTGGCAAATAGCAAAGAGTTTCGGCCTGCGGAGGCTGACCTGGACCAAAACTCTTTGCAGATGTATTAAACCCCATTTTCACAGAGCGTGGCTCATATATATCGCTGATTTGTACTGTGAATGTGACGTTGAACTGCATAATATATACTTTGCACAAGTCACTGTAAAACATGTTCGGTACTTTTCTGTTCTAAACTCCAAAGACAAGCCATCTGATCATGCCTAAACATGACGTGTAGCATTCACATGTTAATCCATTACTAAACAATCTCGTGTTTTCACGGCCCCGAGGGAAAGGGCTTTTGAAAACACTGTGTGAAAAAGAGAAAATGTTGTTTACCACTTTAAGGACAAAGTCTGTCATTTCACTAGCATTTGTTTGTCGTATGTGCATGTTTTCAAATTGCACCTGTCTTAAATTTTGTCTCCTGGTAAATATATCTAGCTAAGCCTTAAGTCAGATTAATCATCGGTATTTATTGCAAGGATGGTTCAGCATTTTGTCTCTTTCAAAAACCCTCATCCTCGGGGTCGCTTAAATACGGGATTATTTGGTCAAGGGTAAAAGGAAGTCACTTCAAATGCAGTTTTACATGTAATCGTGTATGAAAACCATTCCCGCTGGAAATCAAAGTACGAAGAGTAGCGATAATATCGACCAGACATCGTAACTACGGCGCAGGCGTCTATAATGGCGTACAATTTATAGGGCATGTAAATTTTATACCAACGATTTTCAAAATTCAAATACCAAAGATAAATTGATGGAAGAAATCGATTTCAAAGATAGGCCTACACATGTGGCATCATTTCAGTAAAGATCTGAACTATTCTATTAATCTGCAATAATTGATATATATATCGGAAGTAGATCTACATGAAGAAATATACACGTATTTAGATCATAGGGGTCCGTAGTTTGATTCCTGGCACCCATAGATTATATATTATAAACAAGGGATTTAACTGTATGCAGTCCGTTACTCGCCCCCGGTTACAACGTATCTTTTCTACCCCATCAGTTATTCTCCTATTTTTTTCTACAGCTGAGAGCTAAAACATTTTTCTACCAGAAAAACACAACTGTTTGTCAGTGGCTAATGCAGTCTGGCTGATAGCCACTGACAAACAGTTGTGTTTTTCTGGTAGAAAAATGTTTTAGCTCTCAGCTGTAGAAAAAAATAGGAGAATAACTGATGGGGTAGAAAAGATACTTGTTTTTTTGTAACCGGGGGCGAGTAACGGGCTGCATGCAGTTAAATCCCTTGTTTTAGTCTATGGGTGACAGGAGTCAAACTACGGACCCCTGTGATTTAGATAAGAACGACATGCCACCGGTAAATTGTAAAACTTCTCCTCCTCCTCCTTATCATCATCATCCTTATTATCATCATCAACAACAACAACAACATCATGGTTGTCGTTGTCGTCCTTAAATCGAATGCCAGTTTTATCTGAGTATTATTCCGTTTATCTACGCAAGCTAATAATCATGTTTTCTGAATGTAAATATAAGGCAAAGACTTTCAAGACTGATTGCTACTTGTTTCGACAGTACATTCGCCAATAGAAAATTAGTCCTACATTTAGGAAAAAATGTAGAAAAAAAGTTTTTATCTCAAATCATTCTTTGAGATTCTATGGTCTGAACTGATGAAATTTGAGTAATTTATTTACATACAGAACAGAACAGAAACTTTATTCATAATATCGTCTTGAACACATAAGGTTCATCGCCGAACACATAAATTGTATATATACTGAACCAAAAAAGAAACTTCCCCTGTGTTTAAGTGCAGATATACACAAATATGAAAATCATGATTAAACTAGATTTATATGCATTGAAAGAGTATTTTATTGCGATTTTGTGTGAAAAAAATTATTGCTGAGGGTTTATCCAAAAGTAGTGAAATGGTAGTTAAAATGCGGAAGGGGTCGCTCACCAAAATCACAAATTAATACCGGGTATGACCACCTTCAGCATGAAGGACTGCCTGGCATCGTTGGCGCATAGAACGGATAAGTGTATTGATTTCGGCTTGTGGAATGTTGTTCCATTCCTGAATTAAGGCTTGTCTTAGTTGAATGACGTTTGACGGTGGAATAGGGCGACGTCTAACACGCTGGTCCAAATTATCCCAAAGGTGTTCAATGGGATTCAGATCAGGGCTTTTGGCAGGCCAGTCATTAATAAATGCAATGTTATTCGCCCTGAGGAAATTCACATTGTCCCTAGCTGTATGGCTTGTGGCATTATCATGCTGAAAAAGAGTGATATTGGCATTATTTTGAAACAGTGGGATAACGTGCCTCGCAAGAATTTCATCTCGGTAGCGTTGGGCATTCAAATTCCCTTCGATAACGACGAGATTAGTGCGAAAGCCATGTGCAATGCCAGCTCAGACCAAGACAGAACCCCCACCCCCAAAACGATCTCGTTCAAGTACGCAACAGTCGGCATAACGTTTATTTCTCCTACGGTATACTCGAACCCTGCCATCACCTCGATGAATGGAAAACCTGGACATGTCAGAGAAAAGAACGCTATTCCATTGTTGTCTAAGCCAGCGTTGGTGTGTACGTGCCCAATTAACACGATTTACGCGGTGACGTCGTGTCAAAATACAACCAACGTATGGACGACGTGCACGTAGCCCACCCTCGCGCAAGCGATTGCGCACAGTTTGGGCAGATATACGGTTGTTATGTGTACCAGGGGTGTTAGCAGCAGTGGCTGTGGCAGTTTGGAAGCGATTGCGCAGGTGGGTATTCCGAATATAGCGGTCTTGGCCGCGCGTCGTGACGCGAGGACGTCCACTACGTGGTCGATCTTCCGTACGCCCTGTTGCTTGAAAACGTTGCCTAAGGTGTCGAATAGCACGAGTAGAACATCCAATATTCATAGCAACAGCATTCATCGTCATACCAGCATTAAGCATGCCAATGGCACGTTCGCATAAATTTTGCGGAATTCTAGGCATATCAAAAAAAAAAGAAAACTAAAAAGAATTTAATTTTCTTCAACGTCTTTTTCTTATTGACATGAAAGTCTATAAAATTAGACTGAAAGGTTTCAAAAAATATACACGAATTGTACTGGTCCCTGCATGCACGTGAAAATCGCTTTCAGCGGGTTTCTTCTGCAAAATGCTTTCAATCGAGTTAAAATTTGTTTTATCGGACACATAATCGTTCGCCCGACTATATGTAGGTCATCTGATATTTTGATTTTTTTTAATAACATTGCATTTGCACTTAAACACAGGGGAAGTTTCTTTTTTGGTTCAGTACATACATGGGTATGGACAAAACAAACTAACAAACACACAAAAAAACAAATGATATCAAATTGGTATCCTGAAATAAATGAGTGAATGCGGAAATAATGAATAATAAAAATGAAACATGTACATAGCACATTAGAGAATGAAAAATATCATGTAAGTAAGATGTCAAACCAGTGAAAATCATTACAAGGGAGATAAATTACAAGGCAGTTAAATACTATAAACACGGAAGTCGTTTTGGCAAAAGCAGTCGCTTGTTAAAAGCGAATGCTCCGTCCAAAATGACCTCCTGTAAATACGAATAATGTTAAAACAAGTACATAGCACATTAGAGAATGAGAAGCAGTATAGTATATTTGCCAGTAATTCGTACAATCATAAAGAAAGAAACCTTTTAAACATTGTTGTGTTGTTTACAAATTAGACAACGGAGCGAACCAACGACAATACGTCAATTAACATTGAGTTTCTACAACAATCATGTGGAGGCTTTATTAACGTCAAGCATGTTCACTTTATAAAATATTTGGAGAAAATGCAGCTGAAGACAATCAAAATCAAAATGCATACAACGGCCAATGCTGTATTGTACATAGACTGTCATTTATCAGGTGTGTGTGGTAGAGACGGCTCTAGTGGCCACCCCCATGTCTGTATGACAATGTAAAACTGTATTATATCGGGAAAATAATTGACAAAACCACTGTTCAAGGATCAGATGTCAAACGCTCCTGTAAAGAGTGACTAACATGTCTGCCCGTCAGTTTCAGACGGGAAAGCTATTCGCGAAAAGTTTATAACTCGATCCGCGCAATAATATCTGCAATAACGGAGTGCAAATCAAGTGCGACAAGTCAGTTTGAGGGATCAATTATATGTCAATAAAAATAGTCCCGAATCCGTCTCTCTTTAATCCAGCATCATAGACTGTATTTCTGCTTCACAAGAAAGTGTGTTGTACGTTTCGCTCCCTGTCTTCTCAACTAAACGACAAAAATTGGACTAGACCATATTAACCCTTTCCCAAACAATCCCTGGTTTTTACGGGTCAGGAATAGAAGCCTTTTGAAAACATTGTGGGAAAAGGAGAAAATGCTGGTAACCAGCATTTTCTCTTTTTCCCACAATGTTTTCAACTCTATCATATAGAAAAATCATGTTTTTAGCAACTGTTAATTTGTCATCTGCAAAATGCTTTCAATTTGGTCTGGTCCAAAATTTGCCGTTTGGGAAAGGGTTAAAGGCATTGTTGGACAACAAATCAAATGTGGGTCATTTTACTTTTTTTTTAGAAAAAAAAATTTATGTTTTCCAGCTTTTTCTTCTTTCCCACCATGCCTTCAAAAACCTTCTTTCTCCCGGTTGTGAAAAAACGAGACCGTTTGCCAAAGGTTTCAGTGAATTTCAGCGTTTCGCGAACACCAGTCTTTAGATAATAAAAATCCAATTTAATGATTGTTCTCTTTGATTAATTCAGTTATAAAAACAGGAATGAGATTGAACTATTGTACATGTACGTGTATATGTAGACGGTGACCATAATGAATTGCCAATTTATATTGAACCAAATATTGATTTTACTTTTCAAATACATCTTGCTTTTCTTGTCTTCAACCACATATTTTCATACTAAAAAGCTATAAGAGTATGGTAATATTTTTACTATAACTGCAATTTTTAACCGATCAAGACACAAGTCATCAATAGTTATAAATCTAACAAGTTTGGTGTCCATTTTCAGGGTTTTGCTTGAAACCGAACGATTATCGAAACTGTGTACTTTTAAGAAAATCTTTTTTTGAAACAGAAAAAAAATAAAAGGTGAACCGTTTTTTCACTCGAATATCTTCAGAAATATTAGCTAGTGTAGACCAATCTTTTTTGCAGCTTGCTTTTGATAAATGCTGAATGTAAAATCACCTTAACCCTTTACCTGCCAATCCGTGTTTCATCGACTCTTACAAACAATGCTTTTGAAAACATTGTGGGGAAAGGAGAAAATGCTAGTAACCATTTTCTCTTTTTCCCCACAAAGTTTTCTACAATAGTAATGACAAAGCCTGTAACTTGAGCCATATGTTATTTTTTCGTCTGTATAATGCCTTGAATTTAGAGTAGCCTAAAACTTGCCTTTTGTAAAGGATAATGCGTCATTAAAAACAAAGAAACAATATTTGAGCCATGCTCTCGCAACAGGGGGCTTTGTCCCTGTCCCTAGCAAATCATCACATAATCATGGATCCATAAAATCCATTAAGTCTAACAATTGACTGGATCTGGAGGTTGAACGGTCCTTCGAAATGCAGAGAATTAACTGATAGCAAAAAGTTTTGACCTCTGTCAGCATGCGCGGATTGCGCAGGCTGACATGGTCCGATGTTTTTACTGCAGATGCATAAAACCCCCTTTTCACACAGCATAGCTCAAATTTAAAGAAAATAATCTGAAAATGGATTGATCTGCCCATTCTCCGGCGACCCGGTTTGTAGTTATTGGAAAGTCATAAAGGGGCGAGCGAGACGATCAAAATCTGCAACCGTAACAAATAGTAGGAAATAAATGCCATAACGTCAGATAAAATGTAAATACAGAGTCAGGGGCACATGAGCCACAAAGATATTCTTCTCATTTTTCTAAATCGATACTAAAGAAGAAACTCCTTTCAGGATTTTTTGTTTTGCCCGGGATTCTGGCAAACTCTTTTAACATTTGCTTGATGTTGTCATGATCAACAGTTTCTGCTATATCAGGATTGTTAGTGCATATATCCTTGCGTTTCTGCCGTTTATTTGCCCATGACACATGAGGCACAAAATTTCTTCCTCTCAAGAAGAAAATTCCAGCAATTTTCACCTGTACACTCGGCAAAACTTCTAACCGACCACTTTTGTTTCTTCTGTATATTTGACCAAGTAATAGATAGGTAAATTAAAACAACTTTAAATATGTATCTGGACCCTGGTCATGGTATTGTAATGAAAAGATTCTCGATTTTGCCGGCAGAAGGCATCTCTTTTTCAAAAAAGGGAAAACAAATTGACTGCGCATGCTTGGTGTCCATCAGCGAAACCAGGTTAAAAGAAGAAGCATACGCTACTGAAATTTTGTCAGCAATAAGGAAAAACATGAAAATCATTTTCTGCACAAATATATAAACCGAGAGAAGGAGCGTGAAGTTTAAAAAAAAAAAAAAGGATTTTTTTAATCTTCAATGTTAAGTGAATGAATGTTTAATAAGTTCCTTTCTAAAAAAAAAAAAGATTTTTCAATTTTCAACGTGAATGAATATTGAATATAAGTTTCTTTCTAATGAACAAGTCAAACAAGAGCTTCGCAGAGCGGCGCATATACGCCCGAAGGGGCTTGTCAGTGAAATGGGTTAAACTGAAGGATGTACCGTGAAAGAACAAGACACTGGACAGTTAGGGATCACATATGAGACCATGGAGTTATTTGTTCTTGTGCACTGCACTTCTCTTCAATGTGATCTATGCACCTGAAGTATTATTTTTACACCTCTAATAGTTTTTGAGTTATGGTCCTGACAAAATTTAAGTAAGAAAAAAATCAAAGCGCAATAACTCCTAAACAATGGGGCCAAAAGTTATAGTTCTTGTACACTGCACTTTTCCTCAATGTCATCTATCAACCTGTGAAGTTTCAGGTTTATATCTCATGCAGTTTTCAAGTTATGCACTAGACAAAATTTGAGTAAGTAAAAAAAAAAAAAAATGGGCAATAACTCCTAAATTATTTAATTAAGAGTTATGTTTCTTGTGCACTGCACTTCTCCTTGACCGGATCTATCCACCTATGAAGTATCATGTTTCCACCTCTAATAGTTTTTGAGTTATGCTCCTGACAAAATTTAAGTATAAAAAGTTACAAAGGGCAATAACTCCTAAACTATGGAGCCAAAAGTTATGGTTCTTGTACACTGCACTTTTCCTCAATGTCATCTATCAATCTGTGAAGTTTCCTGTTTATATCTCATGTACTTTTAAAGTTATGCACTAGACAAAATTTAAGTAAGAAAAATAACAGAGGGCAATAACTCCTAAATTATGCAATCACGAGTTATGTTTCTTGTGCACTGCACTTCTCCTTGATGAGATCTATCTACCTATGAAGTATCATGTTTACACCTCTAATAGTTTTTGAGTTATGCTCCTGACAAAATTTAAGTATAAAGAGTAACGAAGGGCAATAACTCTAGAACGCCTAAAGCGAACCAAATGTAAAGAGTCACATGCACAACTACACATCATAGAGATTCATTGCGGTAAGTTTGAACTTATTCCAATGGACACTGTAGGAGGAGTTGCGCACACAAGAAATTTGCTAACGGACGGACAGACAGACCGACGGACGGACGGACGGACGACCGAGGCCATAACATAATACCAAAAAATCAAACTAAATGAACTCTTTTTTTGGACAGCGGATGCCAGAATAGGTGCACAGGGAATTTCAGCGTAAAAGTGGCGGTTTAGAACTTTTGTTGAGTATATTTCAACGTTCACTTGGTGTTAAACGCAGTTTTTAGTGGTCGTTCTACTATATCAGGGCGCCAATGAAACGTTTCAAGCGTGTTAGTGGTTCAATTACCTTCGGTATATAGGGCAAAATAGTTTCCTCTTTTTCTAATTCGTTATCGAAAAAGAAACTATATTCAAATCACATTATCGCGTAACTATGTACATGTGTGTGTATTTATATGGCTAGAAATCTTTCTTTTTATCTTTAAATTTATAACAATATTTCATTTGGATAAGGAGCATCAAGTGCACCTATACAAGCATTCCACCTACTGTGCGACATGTCAGAGCAAAAATATTTTTCCATGTGTATTAACCAATACAGACAGGCACACCTACTTAACAGAGCTCCAGACAGAGGGTGTGATTTTGATTTCAAAATTGAAAATATTAATTATTCTCAACTAAAGCCTATGTCATGGATACTCATTAGAATCGTCTCACCGAGACGATTCTAATGAGTACCCACGACATAGGGTTTGGAAGAGAAATAATGGATTTAGAATACCATCACTCCCTCTTATCTGGAGCTATGCAGGCTACTATATTGTTGTTGTAGTAGTTTTCTTCTCTGAGTTCGTTTTCCAAAACCGTTGTAAGTTAGATTCTATTTTAAAGTTTCAACACTAGCCATCTGACTGGCTCATATGCTCTGTCTACCTGCAACGTTTCCTTTTTTCAATCACTATCTCTCTCTGACCTATTTCGAATACTAGTATTCTATTTGCGAAAGGTCTAATTCTTCTCTTCGTGTCTATCTTTCAAAATGACTTACTCAGCTTAAGTTAGTCACAATCGGTCGCCAAATACAGCGGAAAACCCACTGGACCTAAATAATGTTCTGGCAATACTTAATTGATAATAATGAAATCAGTTTTGATAAATGGTTATTTCATTGTCTTGAGTTCCAGGTTACACAAAGCTGTGACTACATAACTGCATATTTCATTACCTCTTTACCAAACAAACTGGCTCTAACGGCTCTGATATTGGATCTAGATCTTCCATTTTGACATATCCTAGATAAAATGGCATTTATTAGCTCGGCTGTTTTCGAAGAAAAGTTTGGGGTATAGTCCCTTGCGTCGTCGTCTGCGCTGCCGTGAAAAAAATGACATTTTATAATACCGCTATTATTACTGAAGATATTTACTTGAAACACGGACAACTTGTTTACCATTAAAAGCGGAACCTATACAACAAAGGCAGGTAACTGTCAACATTTTTTTGACACAGTTGTGCCCTTTTTTCGACTTAGAATTTTCACTGAAATTCAAGCAACCGTACTGGAGCGTTAACGTCTGCATATGGTACTCTTGCTTTTTTCTGACGACAATTTAAATGAGTACCCACAACCAAAGTATAAGGAAAGATATGAAAATAATCATCCCTTCTACCGCCAAAGCAGGATTCCTTCACATATCCATATAGAAGAAGGACCGTTTTCTATGCGTATAAAAAATCTGCGCCCATCAGCACGCGATGATATATTTGTCTTTCATTGTAGGGCGTCATTATCCGCAGCCCATCTATCATGGTCGAGCTGTCTGTCCTTGTATCAATAACTTGCTTAACGCAACCAACTTGATTAATCACAATGAAGTAGAAACAGCGTGCCTAAATGGCTGAATCTGTTTGATTTGTTGATTTGACTGCCAAATTGAGTCGATTCACAATGTTTACATACTTGTTCACTCCGCGCCGAAAGACAGTTCTTGGCAAGAGAACGTAGTTCCCGTGATTGGATTGGCGAGTTTATTTATTGCAGCGTTTTAACCTCTGTACCGCGTGTCAGCCTCTGTCATTTCATCAATATTTCCGAGCTATTTTGCCGGATTCCTTCTAAATGATCTTTGACTTCCATTTGTACAGGCGTGGAATTAGATTTTATACCGAGAGTTTTGTCAGAAAGCCAAGCCCTACCACAATTCTAAGACCATATTGGAAGCGATTAGTAAATTAGACTTAACCTGTTTCTTTCGTAGGGCACTTAGATTCAACATGAATATGGTGTTTATGTTTGCGGATTATAGAGACTCTGAGCTAGCTATACATTATCCCTGCTTAACCTTTTATCTCACAAATACGATTATTTTCTCTTGCATAGACAAGGAGCATTTTTCTTTTTTTCAAACACTTTCTACTTTTTTCAAAACGGTTTTCTCACAATCGAGACAAAATTGTTTGTTTTTCTCTAAGATATTTCCCAAGCATTATTGTGTTAATCTACTTGCACTTGTAATATATAAAGCTACTCGTTAAAATATTACCGATGATATTTACTCGATGAAATAAATTTCGATCTTTCACCGAAAATAATAAATATCCTATTTATTTCATGCTTCTAACCCTTATTTTGTTGGAACTTTCGTTAAAATCCAGTACAGCTGCTTTCGGTAATTTCCCTGGCGTTCCTCCCTCACATAACACATTACAACATTACGTAAAGCGCGAGAAATGTAGGGTAAATGCGTGTAAATCACGTCATACTTCCCTCTGGTTGAATGGTACACGTTGTTTACTTAGGCAATTAGTGCGCGGGAACTACTGCTTCTGCCTTCAATTTAAGAGTTAATAAATACGAAATCGGTCTTTTCCACTGGTCGTAACCATGAAATATCAAGCCATAATCTACCATTTTTTCTTGATAAACTACCGCAAAGCATGAAATAAAGTTTTATATAAAAATCTCATCGCTTAACTATTCAACAGTGTTTGATAGGGATTTAACTCGATCGTTCATATGTGATTATAGTGAAAAATCTGAGAGCGAGTAACTGAGTTAGAAAACATTTAAAGGTGGGACCATTTGCATTTTTAATGCCATGATGTACAAATCAGGTGAACCAGTATGTGAAACAATGCAGGCTACTGCAAAATTTCGTGAACGGATGATTCAGCCAGCTGACGATCTGGCCAGGATGAATTGGACCGGGAATTGGACCGGGACTAATAGGACTATGACAATTTGGCTAGCCATATATTTACGGACGACAATTTGGCCAAATCAGTATTTCCAACCATTTGCTTCGAAACACATGTACACATAACTCTTGGCTACAGAATCGCCTATCCAGTACGCTCATAAATGATACTTATTGTTTTTTTTTTTTTAATTTGTCGTCATGGTATAGTTGTTTGGCCAAATGGTCAGTGCCAAAATGTTCCCTGGCCAAACTGTCTTACATTCGTAAAAATTTCGACATTTTCGTTGAAATAGATTTCCGACTGATTCACTTATTCGAATAATAAACATGTCTTTTGTTGCCTTTATATAACTGATTTAATTGCGTGCGGAGAAAACTCATAACAAAAAAGTTAATTTGATTTTGAATGTTTCTTTTCCAAAATGCGTAAGCATACCATGCGTATAACAAGATTTGATGTCCTTTGGGAAGAAATTGGACAAAAAAGCGCACACATGTCCGTGCTTTTTTTTTTTTTTTTTCAAAATCCTACCAATACCAGTTTAACCCTTTACAACACAATTCCGAGTTTACACGACCCTGAGAGAGGCAACCAGCATTTTCTTCTTTTCCCACAATGTTTTCTTACTTTTCGAATAAAAAACTTATCATTTGAAGCACATTCAATTTGTCGTGTGCAAAATTCAATTTTGACCAGTCTATGACATTGTCGTTTGGTAAAGAGTTAAGAATTAATAAATGAATCCTATACAATGCACGGTTTCCCTGGTTATTCTGATTCAATGACATAGGAGTTGAGCTCGTTATGTAAAAAACCGAACAGGCCGGATGGAGTAAGCGTTATTTAGATCCCTGTCTCTACGGATATGCGTCTTTTTGAAGTTTGGCCTGCTTTTTATTACCCCGATTGCATGCTTGCAACATGTGTTGCCTTTCTGAAATAAAACTTTATTCTGCAATTACAGCGTCTGCTTTTTCAAGGGTTCAATGTTTTTTGTCGAACATAGCGCCGCTCGTGGACGTCTTCTTTCGTTTTCAAACAGGTTATATTTCAAGACAGTGCAGCAAAAGGAGAAGAATGCGAGTTGTTGCAAGCATTCAATTAGCGTCATCGTCATAATCATAATCGCCATACTCACGATCATCATTATAACTTTAATAATATTATTAATGATGTTATTATTATTATACAACAGAAAATAATGTGTAAAAGCCATGCTCTGTGAAAAGGACGTTTATTGCATCTACAAAGAGTATCGACCCAAATCAGCCTGCGCAGTAAGCTCAGGCTGACCTGTGTCGAACCTTTTTGCTTTTGGTAAATTTTCTGCAGATCCAAGGACCATTTTACCTCAGGTGTCAGCCGGTTGTCAGACAAAATGGATTTTATGGATCCATGATTATGTAACGACTTGGTATAATGGAGCTGAATTAAACCCCTTTTTGCCATATCAAAGCTCATTTAAATTTGGTATAAAAACTAATTGTTTACCTTACTTCAACAGAAAAATGATCAATATCAAGAAAGTAAAAAATAAATATTTTTTTCTAGCGAAGCACGCAAGAAGGGAAAGAAAATGACATCTGATCAAAAGATCAAAGGTAAAAGACACGCATTACCTATTCTCTTTAACTCTTTACCAGACGACAAAATTTTAGACCTCTCTAAATTCAAAGCATAAATTGCAGACAACACATTAAAAATGATTCAAATAGTAAGCTTTGTCTGTGGATGGGTAGAAAACATTGTTGGAAAAGGAGAAAATGCTGTTTGCCAGCATTTTCTCCTTTTCCAACAATGTTTTAAAAAGACGTCTTCCACAGGTTCGTTAAAACTCGGGATTGTGTCGTAAAGGGTTAACAAATAAAGAATGCAATTCAATGAATGAGTCAAGTGCATTTACCAGTTACATAAGTCTGGTTTCTATCATTCCTTGCAATGCGATCACAGATTGCACATTAAAACAAGTAATTTCTCCTTTTTTACCATAATGTTTTCATAAGTATCTGTGTTTCAGACTCATCTGATGTTGGTTTTTGTTATCTTACACTGTTGTTTGGGAAGTCTTTTGCGGATTGATTTTAGGACGTACTATGAGTTATGATAGAACGTATTTACTTGGCTGAGGTAAGGGACAAAAATTATGATGGCGCCGAAGATACTAGGTCAGTAACAAATCAGTCACATGACTCAACGAACCAATCTGAATGACCATTCAAGCCAAGAGATTCAAGATTAGCAATTTCATTGGCCGAAACAAACTTTAGTAGCCAATCAGATGGCTTGTTTTGAGCATAGGATTTGATCAAGGGGTGTGGTACACAAGAGCTAATGAAAAAAAAATAAATATGGCTTTTGTCCCTGAAACCGAACCCAGTATCTTCGTCGGTTGCGTTGCAGGGCTTGAAACCAGGGCCTCGCTGGTTTTAATCCCGAGCTCAATCAATTTCTTTCCGAAGATTGATTACAGTCATTGCGACAGGATTCATTCCTTTCTCACCGCTGACCATTGTGTCGACGACGGTTATGTGGGAAAGCAACCAGTGGTTTAGGAACAATATTGTGCGGACTGGTAAAGCGACTCTAGGAAAGCATGCCGCCGCGATATAACTAAAATAATGTTGAAAACGGCGTTAAACACCATACAATTAGCCTTAGCGCTTGAGTATTTGTTTTATACCCGTTGGTCGTAAAATAGGAACCGATACTATGAACTACGGTATAGTTATGTCAAACACTAAGTAATTGAAATTGACCCTTAACCAAACGATCTCGTCTTTTGCGACCCTGATGGAGAAAGCTTTTGAAAATATTGTAGGAAAAGGAGAAAATGCTGGAAACCAGCATTTTCTCCTTTTCCTTCAATATTTTTACCCTTTCGATTAAAAATCTGTTCACTTGATTCCTGTTTTATTTATTCCCTGCAGAATGTAAACAATTTGGACGAGTCAAAGTTTTATATAATGATGTGATTTCAAAGGCAAATGGATAAATAGGCAATTTCGCTCTTACAGTGGTTGTTTTCTCTCCACTATAAAGCTATCTACAAGCTATTGATTGTATCTAATGATAAGATGTCTTCAAAAATACATTGTCAACTAATTAATTGCAGACCGTAAAGAAACAATACAATGAAGTTGTAACTTTTCGTAAGCCATTTTGTCTAGCCGCATTTTAACTCTTGACCAAACAACCTCAACAATCCCAAAGAAGGAGCTTTTGAAGACACAGTGGGAAAGGGAGAAAATGCCAGTAATCAGTTTCTCGTCTACCTACACTATTTTCTAGCCTTTCAAAGGTAGATATCATCATTTGAGAAACTTTTTTATCGTCTACAAGTGCTTTTACCTGGACAAGTCTAAACTTTGTTGTCTTGGAAACATTTAACCTTTTATCAAACCAGTCCATGGTTTGACAAGCCTGAGTTAAGACGCTTGTGAAAACATTGTGTGAAAAGGAGAAAATGCTGGTAACCAGCATTTTCTCCTTTTCACACAATGTTTTCTTCACTTTCAAAAAATTCGATCGTTTAAGTGACCTCTAGTTTTCAGTCTGCAAATGCTTTAAATTTGGACAAGTCTAAAATTTTCTTGTTTAGTATGGTTTTAAAGGCCGTGGGTTCGGGTCTTACCTAACACAATTTTTTCAGCACTTGTTTTTTTTTTTATCCCCAAACAAAGTTTAAAATGTCACGTCCTTATTATTTTTCCGAACAAAATTTAAACTTTCAGTCTTTCCCCCTTCGACCCCCTCAAAGTCAAAGTCTGGTGTAAAGTTCCTTTAATGACTTAAAAGAAAACTTACCTATTTGCACTATGAGTAATGTCAGTAACGATGTTCTCATTGGCGTCATGTTTAATCCACTGTAAGACTTGATCGAATATACACTTACTGATCATATGTTTACTAGGCGATAGAATAAGTTGTCGAAGGAAACACTTGAAGAACACTTTTATTGGGCCTTGTTCCTGCAAAAAGAAAAAAGAAATTAACATACCATGACAGGTGACAAAGTAATTTAGACCGATGGCCACATGTCTTTATAATATACCTAATGTACAATACAATAATATCCAGGCATATACTGTATCAAAAGAAAGCGTATGTGAGCCATGCTTTGTTAATAGGGGGTTTAATGCATCTGTAAAATAAATCGACTCAGGTGAGTCCTCGCAAGGCGACCTGAACGGACACTTTCTGCTGTTGGTCGATTTTCTGCTTGACAAACTACCAGTGTACCCAAGGGTTCAGCCAGTTGTTAGACAAAATAGATTTTATGGTCACTTAATTATGTGATAACCTGCTTGGTGTGATGCATCAAAGAGATGCATTAAACCCCCTTTCGTCAGGGCATGGCTTATATAAATATTGCACATACATGTACACCTCATTACTTTTTGACCCAACTTTGCAGTTTGTAAATCTACAAGTATCCTTATAAAGCATGCATACTCAACACGAGGCACCACACTCCTGCCTGCACAATGCGGGCGTGTTGTTGCTCAATCATAATGACACTGGAAACTACAGCACATAATTTTTTTATGCTGGCGTTTAATTGAAAAGCTCGTGGCCAGAGCGGTATTCTTGTAAATAGTTAGATAATAGTCAGACAAATCAAAGGCCTATCACTGTTACCAGCATTTCACCCTTTTTCCACAGTCTTTCTACCTTTTTATAGACAGTAGTCATCGTTTTAGCCATTTCAATAAGTTGAGTTTATGCCATACATGTTAACCAGTCTTAAGATGTCATAGTCTGATAAAGTGTTAAAAATCTTTAAAGACTATGAAGAGATGCAAAGGAGTTTCATCAAGCCAAAACATGATACGCTGATTAAGCAATTTTAGAGATTCTTATGCCAGACTATCTAAATAGGTACGGGTCAGTGAGATACGAGCTATAACGATACGTTCTATGCCCTTTATTTACATTGTCTGCAATTCGCCCGTTGCCCTCAGAAGCTTATTTTACGTTCGCAATATACCTGCTGAAACAAAGCCACAGACATTTTTGGAAACAACCAGATAAAATGAGCCGTGCTCTGTGAAATAGGGGCTTAATGCATTTCCGAAAAGTTTGGGTCCAGGTCAGCCTGCGCAGTCCGCGCAGACTGACCTGGGCCCAAACTTTTCGCTTTTTGTCAGTTTTCTGTTTGTCAAAGGACCAGTCTACTTCATGATAAAGTCGGTTGTTTAAATAAGTGTCTCTTATGGATCCATAATTATGTAATGACTTCGGATGGTATCATGTATCACGGAGATACATTAAGCCACCACCCCCCCCCCCTTTTGCCAGAGCATAGCTCAAATATAGTAGTAGATATTTAGGCGAAAAATGGGCTTTTTCGGACGGCATAGATCAAGATCAGACTGCACAGAACCTGAAGTCTGATCTTGGATCTATACAGTCTTCTTGTTAAGTGCAGCCTGTAAAAAAAGTCTGAGTTTCAGTAAATCGTACCTTAAGCCGCCCACAGACGTCGAGTTTATATGAGCCATGCTCTGAAAAAAAGGAGGTTTTATGCATCTCTTTGGTGCATTATACCAAGCAAGTCATCACATAAGTGTGAATCCATAAAATGCGTTTTGTCCTACAAACGGCTAAATTCTGAGTAGTGGTCCCTGGACATGCAGAAAATTTACCAGAAGCAAAACATTTCAACCCAATATATGCATTAAACTCCTTTTCACAGAGCACGCTCATATGTTTGGGGATAAAAGAGTTAACCTTTGATTTGAAGACAAAATGATAAACTTGTCCAAGTCGAAAGTATTTGCACAGAAGTTATGGGATTTTTTTTTAAAAGGTAGAGAAAAATACCAGCATTTTCTCTTTTTTAAAAAATATTTTCGATAACCTTACTCATTTTGGTCGTTAAAACTCAAGAATGTTTGTTAAAGGATTAATAAGGATTAAGGTTTAACACAGAATCTTATATGAAAATTTACGAGCAATTTCTTCTAGCGACGGTTTCAGTAAAAGTGGTCTTTTTCAAAAAGAAAAATTAATCGTCTATACAGTTTGGCGACCTGTCAGCTAACTCATCAAGCTCGCGATGTCCCTGGGTGCAGTCTGTAGTCAGCATGTCCTCTAATTTAAAAAAAAAAACTTTACAAGTCGTATCCCTTGTTTATCTAACTGCGAAAATCTACGAGCTATTTCTCCTTTGCAACAATGTCTTTAAAAGTTTTCCTGTGCAAGACCAAATTAATCGTCTACAAGAGGTAACCACTTTTGCGACACGTTAGCTTGTCCATCCTCGCAATAGCCTTAGGTGCAGTTATCAGTCATCCAGGTATCTGTTAAATAATTTTACATGATAAGCAGTATCCCTTGTTTATTAGACTGATAAAATCTAGGAGCATTTTCTCCTTTGCAACAGTGTCTTTAAAAGTTGTCTTGAGCAAGACTAAAATAATCGTCTCCACGAGATAACCAGTCTGGCGACATGACAGCTACTCTATCCTTGCAATCTACAGTCAGCATGTTCTCTGATACTGACAAGCCGTATCCCTTATTTATTAGATTAAGAAATTTTACGAGTATTTTCTTCTTAGCAACAAAGTCTTTAAAAGTTGATTTGTGTAAGACGAAAGTAATTTTCTATTCCAGGTAACCAGTTTGGCGACATGACAGCTACTCTATCCTCGCAATGTCCTTTGGTGCAGTCTACAGTCAGCATGTTCTCTGATAAATAACTTTACATGACAAGCCGTATCCCTTGTTTATTAGATTACCTTCATTGATTGCTCCTTCAGTTTATGATTATGTAAAGAAAGAACAAGGTTTACCACTTCGATATTAATTGGCAATTCACATGCGCATGAACTGTTTTGTACAAACATTTTGCATTTAGAGGCCGACTCTTTGCATATGCGCACGCCAGCTTGAAACTATAAGCAATGAAATTAATACACCAAAACGAATGCATGCTGATCAAAAAGAAGTCTAACGGGGAAAAAACAGGTATACATAATCGAAAGTTTGGACAGATATTATCTGAACCTACAATATCATGCATAACCCTATACAACACAATCTCGGTTTTTAACTACCCTGAGTAAGAGGACTCCTGAAAACAAAGGGGGGAAAAAGGAAAAAATACTGGTAACCAGCATTTTCTCCTTTTCCCACAATGTTTTCTATCCTTTCAGAGACGATTCTCATTATTTTAGCCACATTTAATTTATGTACTGCGAATACTATCAATTTCAATGCGTCTAAATTTTGTATCATACCTTTTTCACCAAATACAATTTTTTTTAACTTTGTCAAATTGAAACTACACGAGAAATTAAAATGGCTGAGTTGGTGGAGTTTGTCTTTAAAAGGGTAGAAAACATTGTGGGAAATTGCTTTCAAAATGTTTTCAAAGTACTTTCCTCTTAAGAGTCGTGAAAACACGCGATGTTTGCAAAGGAGGTTGAGTTAGCCGGACTTGAACACTTATAGCCTTTTAGTACAATGATTTTAAAGTAAAGCATTGCTTACAACAGTAACAATGTCCGAAGACAAGCAAGCATTACAGCAAAATATTTCTCGGATTACGAAAAGGCAACAGTAATCAAACTTGTTCTATAAAACCATCATAGCGACAACAATTGATAAATTTTCTGCATGAAAATTAGCCTGCAACACGCGAAAAGGGACATTCGGACATTTGCGTAAAGTGTCGTCTCGGATCAGCCTGCGCAGTCCGCGCAGGCTAATCCAAAACGACACTTTCCGTTTTTA
Source organism: Hippopus hippopus (assembly GCA_946811185.2). Taxonomy (NCBI): domain Eukaryota; kingdom Metazoa; phylum Mollusca; class Bivalvia; order Cardiida; family Cardiidae; genus Hippopus; species Hippopus hippopus. The sequence continues at coordinate 18,282,293 of OX328100.1, read as the reverse complement.
TGTAATTTTCTGTTTTGCGCAAGTCTATTGTAGCACAAAATCTAATGTAGCCGTAAAGTGCCGTCCCGGATTTTTTTGTATTTGGTGAAAAAGGTATGCACGCCAATTATGAAATTAAAAAATACACCCCATTTATATCTGTGACATACCAAGGCTAATGTAACCTTCGATGTTTTTTCAAGGATCATTTGATATGAGGGAACTGCTAATTTAAAAGGACAAGTGCCACTACAAGATTAATTGCCCTCTATGAAAAAAAACGTATTTCCAAGATCAAAAAGCCCCATGCTTTAATGACAGAGTTTTATATGTTGTTCTTAATGCTTTAATTATAGCCTTATCACAGTTTGCCGCCATTTTTGTTTTCGCTCTGATTTTACAGCCAGTTGTTGTGACAAATATAGAACTGGCTATTTACGACCATAGGCACTTGGATTCAATGACTTTAAGTTTCACAACTTACATTTATTTCTGTTTATCATAAATACTAGAAGGTTTTGCACCGGCCATGTTTTAAGGCAACGGAAGTTCGTTCACTGGTTTCAAATTACACTGGTTCCCGAATCGTCGCATAGCGAATATCGCAAATCCGGGTACCTCGGTTATGTCGGACTTTTAGAATAAACTCACTTGATAATAGCGGTTTGTTATTCATACCAAATTATGAATTATTTACTGTACAATATTTATAAAGTTAAAGTGAACGGTGTGTTTACATTACTGTAGCACCCGTTTTTACAATGTTCGCTATGCGACGATTCGGGAACCGGCGTAATTTGACACCAGTGAACGTACTTCCGTTGATTTAAAATATGGCAGCTGCGAAACTATTCATAATATACAGAAATGAATGTAAGTTGTGAAACTTTATGTCATGGAATCCGAGTGCCTACGCTTATGAGTCCATTGGCTAGCCGTGGTCCTAACTTACAGAGGCGTCCGACACTTATCTCCTTACCTAACAAGCACGAGTTTTAACGATCCTGAAGAAGAAGACTTTTGAAAACATTGTGGTAAAAGGAGAAAATGCTGATGATCAGCAAGATTTTCTACACTCCAAAATATAAATTTCACTTTTTGTATTATATTCTATTTGTTGTATGTAAATGCTTTGAATTAGCTCATATGTTATTCACATTTTATTATTACTTTTTCAAAGTCGTCTGTGGCAAGTTTCTGGGGCAAGTTTCTGTAGTAAATGAGCCGAACTGCATTGATACGCTCATTCACAAACCTCACACCATCCCAAACCTGTTGAGATTTTGCAAATTCTTGTCTGGAGGCACTCTTGTCACGCTAACCAAGCAAGCCTCTGACTCAGATCAAAGTACAGCTCTCACAAACGTATTTACGATATTGCTCAATAGAAGTGAATATAGTCACGTCATTCTGTAAAATAAGACAAAATGATGCTGATTGTGTATAACTTTACCGCAAATAGTCGGTCTATCTTACTACTTCATGAAATACCACAGGGTTAACCCCCTCAACGTCATAGATATTCAAGACAGAACAAGTTGGGAATCCCAAGACTCCTTTTTATCAGAATGTATTTCTATATACCCAGCAGTACTACAGAATCAAACTTAAGACGACGTTTCTTACGGTCCCCGACCTTGACTTTACCCTGTTCTGGACAGCAAGGCATTTGCTATACATGCTGTAAAGAGTTTAAAGAAAATTCTTTCGAATACCAGTCGTTTGAGATGAATTAGTACTAGTCTACCAAGAAATCCTATACCGCCATCAACTATACCCCACTTCGAAATGAATGGCAGTCCGTATTTATATCTACAAGTACCTACGAGTATGTATATTTGTAGTGGCGAAACGTGATAAAAATATTATCTAGAAACTGGAATTTGTGAAAAACAAGACGCAAGTTGCGGATATCTGGATCCCTTGAACATTTTTTTATATTAGGTTTGACAATCTGTTTATCGTACCAACGTTTAGCGGCGTTATTGAGCCACGTGTTGTTACGACTCTAGTTACTTATAGCTCTTTTCTGTTATTAGTACAGACCAGCAACAGTGTGGGAGACAGTGGTGTAGTGGTAGAGTGACGGCCTCTCACACCAAAGGTTCAGGGTTGGAACCTCGTGATGAGCGTGGTCAATCTTTAGAACTACCCACATAAACGCGTGAGTACGGTTTCCAGTTAGCAATCATCCTGAGTGATTGATTGAGCTTGTAAAAAATTGTTTCACAATCGACGTAAAATGATGAAAAAAGGTTTGAAATACCAAAAGAGCTGAGTTGAAACAATGCTCCACAGTGACGGGGCAGGCTAGACTACAGTGTAATGACTTAATCAGATATTAAAACTGAAAGCAAATGTAAATGTTCTCGTGGGAAATCACATTTAATCAATGGTTTATGATGACAGGCACAGACTGACTAGTTGGCCAGCTCTATCATCATTATATAATGTAGAGAAGATGGTCCTAACTTGTAACCTTATTAACCCTTATCCTGCTACATAAGTTAAGGTCTACGATCCCTAACCTATCGGTATATATCGTGCATCATCGACGTTTTCGTAAAGGCTATTCGGCCATTCTCGCAGCTTTCGTCTTTTAATATGAGAGTTAGGGACCGTAGACCTTAAATGAAGGTTTCAAGCCGACTGTAGAAACCCAAACGTTTGCTATTTCAAATTTATTTCTAGGAGAAAAATATCTCCTTATCGGACAGTGTAGATTCAAGATCAGACTGCACGTTCTGTGCAGTCTGATCTTTATCTACATTGTCCGCAAAAGGTCAGTGAGTCCCGCTTAGCAGCCTAAAGGCTAACAATAAAGAAGGCTTGGTAATGTATGACAGCTATTCAGTACAATTTACTTGTTATATGCAAGATGTTGTCAACGGAAAAATGTTAAAAGAAACAGGCTAAAAGCGCACAAAACAGCAAGCTCTGTGGAAAGGGGTTTAATGCATCTGCAAAAAGTATCAATTCAGGTCAGCCTGCGCAGTCCGCGCATGCTGACCTGAGTGGAAACGTTTTGTTATTGGTCAATTGTCTTTCTGTCCCAGGACCAAATTCCTCATGATTTTGTTGGTCGTAAGAAAAAAAATTATGCGGCAACAATCACGTGACGAATTGCTTGGTACTATAGGTATAAAATGGCTTACGGAGATGTATTAAGGCCCCTTTCGCCAGAGCGCGACTAAACAGATTTCTCAACCGAAGTGTACGACCTGTGCACAAACAGTGTGGCTTTTTCTTTGTTTTCCCGTCACTGTGAAGAGCTAACAATAATTTATGACGCTGCTTTCAGACTTCTTATAAAGAAAAACCACGTGTGTACTTAAGAACCAAACCATGTAAAGATGTGTCCATATAAAAGTAGCAAATCGAGGATGAAAGAACCAAAAAGGATCCCAAAAATAATAGAAAACAATATCATTGTTATTGTCATTGAGTTATGGGTATTTGATGCCATAAAGATTACTTGCACCCATTACTCTAAAGAACACTAGTTTTTACGTCCTTACAGATCCAAGCTTTTGAAAACATTGCAAGACTAGTAAGGGAGCAGTTGCTTGTAATAAACAATTCTTCCCTCTCCCACAATCTTGTCATGAATAGTAACAAACAAAAATAGTATGGCATTCAGAAATTTCCCCTTGTCTTAATTGTGTCGGTTTGTCTTAAGTTAGCCTACGGTGTAACGGGGTAATCAAACAAGTTAATGCTAGATTTCGTCCAATATTTCAGTAGACGTTCAGCGAACAAGCCATAGTAAATGAAAATAAACGAGGAACATACCGTATGACGAACCTGATTATTATTTCCCATTGATTCTCGGTGTTATACAATGTTATCATACAACGCTTTCTTCATTCAGATGTTTCTTTGCGAGGAGGTAATCTATATCCTGGTTTAGGCCCAGAAAACATCGATATGTGTACTGACTCCGCGGCTTGACTTAAAGATACATCTAAACTCGTTTTCAGCCAGTTTTTAATCCATTTCATCTTAATTTTATATAACTATAATTATTCTTGTATCTTCATGCCAAATGTTGCCCCTTAAGGTTGCAAGGTGGCACACATGACGACCGATAGAAAATGCATTTCATTCTCTTGGGGCCATCAAAGGAAGCACTGCTGTCGTTTCCGGTTTCAGATCTAAGACAAATCCCTTGAGCTTCCTTATTCCGTGCACCATATTTATCGACTATTGTTTACACAGCTGACCAATATCTGAACCATTCTACACACTACAAAGGTTTAACAGCATTTTTTTTTTTTTTTTCTGTCTGGCTACAGAGATTTATCTTTAACTCTTTGCCAAACGACGAAATTTTGAGACTTGTCCGAATCAAAATACTTTGCAGATGAAAAATGTGACTGAAAAATTCGAAATTTGTTAACAACTAACAAAAGACACAAATTAGAAAAAAATGCAGTCAAAGGAGAAAATGCTGGTTACCAGCATTTTCTCCTTCCACCACATTGTTTTTAAAATTTGTCTTTCTTTGAGTCATCAAACTTCGGGATAGTATGGGAAAAGGATAAATGCTGCTTAACTTTTGACTCTTTATTTATCAAAATTGAAAGAATTTGCAGACGATAATTTTTGTGCGTCTAAAATGATGAAAATTGTCTTTGAAAGAGTAGAAAATATTGTTGGAAATGAGAATATTGTGGTTACCGACATTTTCTCTTTTTTTATAAAAATGATATCAAAAGTTTTCATCCTCAGGGTCGTCAAACCACAGAAATATTGGCCCAGCGGCGGCCAAAAGTAAACAACGCGGATGTTAAAATGCATTTGAATTTAATCATAACATTTAAAAAGGGAGGAAATTATTGTGGGGATGACAATCTTTTATTGTACAGTCGGTCCAAGTGGTTAGTCGCTTGCAAAAAATCGAATTTCAAAACTGGGCAGAAGTTGCCAAATTGTTCTATCTTGTTTACTGATTTATTTTTTAGCTGGTTTTAAAATACATTTTTCTGCCAGCAACTACAACTTGGACCGACGGCACAACAACAGATTATCATCTACACAATAATTTCCATACTTTTAAACTGTATGATTTAAATCTAAATTGCATTTCACTACCCGTAGTATTTACTTTTACCCTTTTACCCTCCACTTGGCCTTGATAGGGCGTACATCACAATCACATCAAAATGTTTTCCTGTAGTAAGGTCATATCTTTCTTTCTTCTGATACGTATATATTTATAGGACTGTCTAGCTTGGAATGCATTTCCTCGATAATGAAATGGTTGAATTAGTTGAAACACCTATAGAATTATGACTTATACTCGATGAAATAGAAGTTTACAACATCTTAAAAAAGTATCAACCCATGTCTACCTGCGCAGTGCGCACAAGCCGTCATGGATCAAAAAGTTTGGCCATTTGTAAATCTTATGCATGTCCAAGGCCCATTCTATTTCATGATTTAGTTAGTTGTTAGACAAATAATTTTTATGGATCTATAGTTATATGATGACTTGCTTGGTGTAATGCAATAAGGAGATGCATTAAGGATAGTGCACACTAATGGGATTCGTGTAACATCGCCTTTCATCGCCGAAAAAAACGTTTGGATTCGGCTAAGACTCGAATAATCCGTAATCGATCGGCCGATACACGCTGTTTACTCGCATCTATTACGGATTACCCGAGTCTTAGCCGAATCCGTGCGATTTTGGCGATGAAAGACGATGTTACACGAATCCCATTAGGGTGCCCTATCCTTAAATCCCATTATACCGGAGCATGGGTCAAATATTTTTTCAATGGTAATTTCATCAAAATTGCAATACTAAACATTTCAAATCTGACAGTATCATAAGCAAAAACTCTAAGGGGGGGGGGGGATTAAACCCCAGATATTAAATCCAAACCGTCCGCTTGTATAGTCAAGCTTATGAAATAAATAGGATCTGACATGAGTCGCATAATTTTATCAAAAGAGTCTAGAAAAATGGTATTAAGTCAGCCTTTTATGGACGAGTTGAATGAAATTTTACCTTAAAGGCAAACTCAGGTCAGATTATTTTTTCACGTGACAGTATCTAAAGAATTAGTTCATGTTGTGTGAAAGCAAAGGAGTACAAGTACGTGTATATTCATGAAGCCTATTCGCTCTTTGATAGGTGTGTAGATCTACATCACGGACGACAAATAGTTCTAAAGAAACTTGATTTTTATTCTAAACTTAATAAAATTTGCAGCTTTGTCACAACCATGAATTCTGACAGAGAGAAACCTTGATCAGCAGTCTTTTAGAAATGATGCGTATCATTATAGAACTTTGACCAAATACGACTCTTCTTGCTTATCTCAAACATGTTAAGATAAGAAAATTCGAAATGAATGTATTACACTGAAAACAGAGGAGGTGGTGTGATTAACTCTTTACCAAATGATAAAAATTTTAGACTTTTCAATTGAAAGCATTTGCAGACGACAAAATAAACATGACTCAAAAATTGGAACTTGACTTTTGAAGAGTAGAAAACATTGTGGGAAAAGGAGAAAATACTGGTTACCAGCATTTTCTCCATTTCCCACAATGTTTTCAGAAGGCTTCTTCCTCAGGGCCGTTAAAACCAGGCATTGTTTGGTAAAGGGATAAAAAAAAAATCTGGGTTTCATTGCCTTGTATTTTTAGCCATCGAAAGCGGTAAAGTTTACATAAGCCATGCGCTATGAAAAGGTCGGCTCAATGAATCTACAATAAGTATCGATCCAGCTCATGATCCGAATCTAAGTACATTGTTCGTAAAAGTACTTACATTGATCTCACTCTCCTTAGAATTTCAGCACTGTTCTGGCAAAAGAAAGTTTAATGCCCCTCATTGATGCATTTTAGCAAGCATGTCATCACATAATTATGGATCCACCAGATCCATTTTGTATAACAACCGACTGAATCATGGGGTACACTGGTCCTTGGACATGCAGAAAATTAACAAAAGCTAAAAGTTCCGACCCAAGTCAGCCTGCGCAGACTGCACAGGATGACCTGGGTCGAAAGTATATGTGGATGCACTAAATACCATTTTCATAGAGCACGAATCAGATTCTCTTATGTTTATTGTAGATCAAAGTCAAACAGCAAAACAGAAATCTCTATTCAAGCTGCGCTTTCCGAAATACTTGGCAGTGTATGGTGACAAAACATGCCTGCATGTAAACTTGAGTGATGGGGCTTTCGTTTTTACGGTCTGGAAAAAAAAGTCAATTTCATTTGTGCGGCACTCAAAGTATTAAACACATCAACAACAACAACAAAAAAGGAAACCGTCGTTTTCATGAGCTTAACTGACAGCATTCATCTTGAAAAAAAAAAACTAATCATGAAAAACAGAAACAATCAATGAAACTCGTAAATTAGTTCAAAACAGAGATAATTGAAAATCAACAAATGTCTTTTAGTAATTAATTCTGTTACCGTGGAAACATTTTTTAAACGAGGCAAGAAGACTTAAATGAAGAAACAAATAATTGTGCCCTACTTATTTTATCGTGTTTCATTAAATGCACATTTTCTGTCCAAAGAAATACATCGATATCTTTTTCATTAATTTTTACCGATTTCTTTTTCTTTCTTTTATTGCTACACATTGTGCCTGTTGTGGCCAGTCGTTTTCTTTTTTTTCTTTTTTATTTAAACAACAGATTTTAGTCTTTTGCAAGGTAAAAATCTATCAAAATGAACGTGCTAAGGAGCCAGTCAGCCATGACTAAAATATAAAGGATCAAACATGAGTTGGCATTTGAGATAAAATTTTATCAAAAAGTAGAAAAAAAATGTCTTTAGCGAGCCTTTTGCTTTAAAAGCAAACTCATGTCAGATTATTTTTTCACATAATTGCATGTCGAGAATCATAAATCATTTATTGACCTATATGTGCATGTAAAAGTCTATTGAAATGTACATGAAGCCTACTCCCTTCTTTGACAGGTGTATACGTCACGGACGAAAAACAGTTCCAAGGAAAATAGCATATATTGATTGCGTTTTGAATCTAAAGATCAAAACATTAGCAGGTTTATCTCGATCGCCAATTTTCACATCTAATTTCGAAGAGAAATCTGGGTCAGCAATGTTTTCGGCGTCCGCTAAAAATCTCTACAGATAGACTACAGTTTTTCGTGCAAAAATAAAAAGCATGAATGAGATTGCCCAGTAAATAATTCATTAGTACGAAGTAACGTAAGCGAGAAATCCTAGAACCTATGAATGAGGTATGCGAAATGAAATGACATGTGCCAGTAGGCAGCCTTTAACAACTTTAGAGAGCATTTCACATCGATACTCGACACTAAATTCATATCATTTAAAATCATTTCTAAAGATGAAGGCTATATCTCAAATATGTCACATGGCTCCTCTAAAAAAGCGTTGCTCTGGGATAAGGGAGTTTTACGGAGCCCGGTAGGTGTCATGCTCTGCACATTTTTTTATTTTGAAATAACGAAATCCTAAATCGTTCAAACGAAATACTATTTCGAGAATACGAAATACTAAATCGTTAAAACGAAATGCTATTTCGAGAAAACGAAATGCTATTTCGAGAAAACGAAATGGGTATGTTCGGAACACTTGGTTGTCATCGTCCACCATGGCCATGTGAGAGTCACCTCACATGGCCATGGCGGACGACGACAACCAAGTGTTGTTTTCTCGAAATAGCATTTCGTTTTAACGATTTAGTATTTCGTTTTCTCGAAATAGTATTCCGTTTTATCGAAATAGCATTTCGTTTTAACGATTTCGTATTTCGTTTTCTCGAAATAGTATTTCGTTTGAACGATTTAGAATTTCGTTATTTCGAAATAAAAAATGTGTAGAGCATGACACCTACCGGGCTCCGTAGAGTTTTGTTCATGTCCGTGATGAATTATACCAAGCTAGTAATAACTGTATATCCATAAAATCCAGTGTGTCTTAAAACCGACTGCAATAAGGAAGTAGACTGGTCCTTTGGCATGTAGAAAATTTGAAAATGAAAAAAGAGAAAAAAAAAAAAAAACGTTCGAGTTAGTTCAGCTTGCACGGACTGTGAGGACCAGGCTAACTTGGGTCGATACTTTCATTAGATGCATTATTTTAACCACCTTTTCAGAGAAGCACGACACAAATGAATGTTATATTCAGTGTTTTACCTTCTCACTTAAAGAAGAGAAAAAAAGAAGTTTTGCTAGATTTCTATAGAAGAGGACCATACTGGGCGATGACATGTTATTTTTCTAAAAATTTAGCAATTACTGTTTTTGTCCCAACACGGCTTTAACCCTCAAGCTGTTAAGCTCAACTCAAGGACCTTTTGCGGACAGTGTAGATCAATATCAGACTGCACAGAACGTGCAGTCTGATCTTGGATCTGCACTGTCTGATAGGGAGATATGTTTTCACCAAAAAAATAATTTTAAAATAGCAACATTTCGGTTTTTTTCTATCGGCTTTAAAGATTCATTTCACATTTTTAGCAGGTAAAAGGATTAATGATCTCGGTTTTACAGGAGCGACGTTTGAACTCCTCTTGTCACGCAATACTCTTGTCTTTTTATCGGGAGAGTATCCCCAAATGTATTGTTTATTTTATAATCCCGAAATAATGTGTCCACGAACCCTGAACAGTTTGGGGAAATACGTGGGTCCCTTCCTACTCGAAAGTCTACATATTCCCCTGTGATATAAGGATGACGAAATGCTAATAAGTTCTTCCTGTAACAGAAATACAAACGAAATTTCTGTTTGAATTTAGTTTTACGCAGATATCAACCGTCAATAATACTCATATGATGGCGATAGCTATATATATATTAATACCTTTCCAGGGTTTCTCTGGTACTAGGCTAGGTATCCTGCGGTACCTTGCTCAAGGGTACTTCATTGTGACAAGTGCAGATAGGGGGAATAGAATAAAACTGACAGATCCAAGGACGTATACTCAAAGCCTCGAAGGTCATAGGAACTAAACACAAGTTCTACCTTAGTACCGAGCGTTCAAATGTAGCAGAAGTGAAATTTTCATATGCTGAATTGTTAACACGATCATTCTGCTATGATCTTGGAAACGCCGTCTACAAAAGTTTCAAAATTTCATAAACAAGTGAACTTTCTGATACAAAATTTGATTTGTTGACTCTATCACGTGATCTTGACATCTAAATATGGACAGTAATAAAGAGGAGTGTCAACTGGCCACTCTATGCGGCCTATGTATTTAAAGGCTCAGAGGTTTTACTTTAATTTCGGCTGTTGATTGGTAAATTGATTCTGATGTGTTTTCGCCGCTTCAAGTATTAGTACTTTACTGTCACATCATGGCGACAACCCGCTTATTCATGAGTGGCCTGAGTTTCACCAGAAGTCTGGGGCTTTGAAGCGTCCTGCTCAAGATTATAAGCTTCGAGTGAAGTCCAAACCCTTGACCACCGGGTTACGAATCCTATATCTTACCACCGAGCTACGTACTACCCATATCTTTTAACCCTTTCCCGAATGTCAAAATTTTTTATCCAAACTGAAAGCATTTGCAGATTTCAAATCAGCTGTGGCTCACCTGTCTGGATGCATCTTTGAAAGAGAAGAAAATATTATGGGAAAAGGAGAAAATGCTGGTTACCAGCATTTTCTCCTTTTCCCATAATGTTTTCAAAAGCCTTCCTCAAGGTCGCTAAAACTCGAGATTGTGTGGTAAAGGGTTAACTGTGTCACGATTCCTATCACAGAGATGAACAAACTGCAAAACTATGGTTCACTTACAGATGCACTATGTACACGTAAAACATGGCTTGTTTTGTACAATTCATTCTCAACTTTGAAATTTTACGAGAGATTAGGATTAAGTTATGTGGTTTAAAGTGACGATTTCGTGACAAGAGAGGGTAGCTTATCCATTCCTGTACAAGCACAATTTAGACCAACCATGTCACTTCTACAAACGACATGAATGATAAATTTCTAAAGGAAAGAATTTTGTTGATGTTACTGTTTGAGCAGAATGGAAGACATTTAAGGCCTTACACCTGTTTGGTAATTTTTGTTCTAGTTTACAATACATTTTCCTACCAGCAACTGGAGTTTTGACAGATTCCACTGCACGACATTGAAGACTCATGAAACATGTACTATACATACTTTTAAGTGCTATAGAATAAATATGTCTGCATTTTGAATCCGAATTGTTTACTGTTGGCTGCTAGCGTGCCTTTAAATGGAAAGGAAGCAACTGCTTTGAAAGAGCGGTTGCGCTCTTTACCTCTCCACTTTTTCTAAACCTTTTAAAGCAGTTATTGACGAAAAAAAATATGATAATCCTTTACATCACGATCTGAAGTTTGAACAACCCAAACTTTTGAAATCATTTTGGGAAAAAGTTGCGGTTTGGTGCACTTTGGTGTATTGCATAGGTAAAGATCAGACTGCACGGAACGTGTTGTCTAATCTTGTAGCTATGCTGCCCGTTACGATCAGATTTTTTTCTGAGAAAACAAGTTTAAAATCGCAATAATTGAATTTTACTTTTGCCTGGATACGTTTAACAATTCCCTTAGCATTTTAAGGGATTAAATTGGTATATCGCGCTGTAGCTTTTCACATTAAAACCTGACACAAATATGCGAAAATACAACTTCGAAAATAAAGTACGAAAAGTCAAGATTAATTAAGAGTCAATGCATAGTTTCATGTGAAAACAATGTAGCAAAAGAGAAATTGCTCATATTGAACACATGTCCCTTCGCCATAATGTTTTCACAAGTTGTCTGCTGCAAGACCAAACAAGCCGTTTGGCAGTTGCAAATATGGCGTCTAACAGAACTGGCCGATATCAGATTACAGGAACGTATTGGCTAATCATGGCCTTCATCCGTCACCAGAGATCGAGAACTGTTCGTTATTGGAGAGGTCATCAGACCTCTCCAACAGTGGTGAGTTTAAAAGGCAGACTGCCACAGAATTTGCTGTCTAAATCCATTTTTCTTGCGAAATTGTTCTGATACACAGTCTGTTTCGTCATGGTTTTGTAAATAAAGCGAAATCAAAAAACCGAAACAGGAAATAGACGTGGTTTATTTTTATATGACGAATTTCAAACAAGATTTGTTATATTTATTTGCGATGGTTGCAAATGACCTCTCAAATAATTGTAATTTTTTCATTAAGCACATAAATCTAAGCAGAGGAAAAAATAATTTCGTTAAAAAAGAGAAAGAAGACCACTGGACAAGATCATGTGACTTGAAAACGCGGCAAGAAGGTCAAATGACCGTCATGTAAAGCATATGAAGTTTCTACGCGGCGGCTTTTTTACTTGTTTGTTTACATGTACCAAAATATATTGAAATTAAAAGTCAATAACCTATTTGAAAACATTGATGCTGACCTCTCCTGGCTTCTTTTGTAAAAAAGCCAACTTGTTGCCTCAGGGTTGATCCTGAAAGACTGATTTCAATCATGGTCGCCATAAGCCTTAAAAAGTACAATAAGTATTCGATCATAAAACCGGTACAGCGTTTCGGTGTTGTCATAAAAGCTTGCTTTTCGCTCTCTTTATGCCTGGCTTTATAACTTTGATGTGTCGCTCCTCTCATCTTATCTTAATTAATCTTGTTAATTATTTATCACCGGCGGGCTCTTTTATATTTTGTACATATACTCGAAGGTATTGTTAAAACAGTAATGTAATAAGCATTACATGTACCTGATTTTTGCAGTAAGTGTGATTGGCCATATAGCCAGAATATATCGCCAACGACATCCCGGTGATTTGAATAAACTCTTTGCTTTCTGAATCACATTCGCAGGAGACTACTCTTGATAAATTTAGCGATTCTCTGGCAAAAGGAGGTTTTAGGCATCTCCGTGCTACATTATTCCAAGCAAGTCATTATATAATCATGGATCCATAAAATCATATTTTGTCCAACAACAGACGCAATCTTGAGATAGGCTGCTCCTTTGCAATGCAGAAATTGACAGACACAAAGAATTTTCGACTCAGGTCAGCCTGCGCGGACTGCCCAGTCTAACCTGGGTCAATACGTTTTGCAGTTGCATTAAATGCCCTTTTCATGAGCATGAATCATCTCAAAAGAAAAAGATTATCAATTAATCTTTCCGCTAAAGATACACCCCTACAGCTAGAGAGAGAGAGAGAGAGAGAGAGAGAGAGAAAACGCTGTTAAACTTGAAAGTGTCTTGAACAGCTCTGCTGTGTAAACATAGATAAATTACCAATATGAGCCGTGCTCTGGCAAAAGGGGGCTTAATGCATCTCCGTGATAGATGATGCCAGGAAAGGCATCACATAATTATGAATCCATAATAGCCACTTTTTTAAACAATCGACTTAATCAAGAGGTAGACTGGTCCTTTGACATACAGAAAATTGACCAAGAGCGAAAAGTTTCGGCCCAGGTCAGCCTGCGCGAAATGCGCAGGCTGACCTGGGTCGAAACTTTTCGCAGATTCATTAAGCCCCCTTTTCACAGAGCGCGGCTCATATGTATATGGTGTAAGGGATGAAAAACACGAGGGATTTGTCCCCACTTAAAACCGAAAGTGATAACGGCGATTGCTTGGAAGACCTCCAAAACATGAAATGCATTTTCTATCCGTCGTAATCTGTGCAATCTTGTAGCCATCAGGGGCAACATTTGGCATGAAAACACAAGACTGAATATAGTTTTCATAGAATGTGGATGAAATTGGTTACAAACTTGCTGAAAACTGCCTGAAAACGAGTAAAGATGTACCTTTAAAGTCCGATACATGAATGAATACACGTGAAGACATGGCATTGAAAGAAGAAATTACTTGGTACGACCAATTCTCCTTTTGCAGCCATATTTTCAAAAGTAATAGGCTGCAAGTCGAAAACAAATCATCAGCAAGAGAAAGTATTGGTGTATTTTTTGTTTGGTAGAAAAACGTATGCAAGATTTTCGATTACCGTAATCCTTTAACTCTTTACAAAGGATACAGTGTGTTAACGACCATGAGGTCACCGTTCTGGTTACCAGAAATTTCTCCTTTTTTTCGCAATCTTTCCTACTATTTCGAAGACAAAGTTAAGGCCCAGTAAAAGCCAAAAGTTCAAAGCAGGAATCAAAATACATTTAAATTTTAATCATACCTTTTAAAAATATGAAAAATATTGTGGAGATGACAGTCTGTTATCGTGTGGTCGGGCCATATGTTAGCCGCTGGCAGAAAAAAGAATTTTAAAATCAGGCAAAAAGTAAACAAAAGACACAGCTACCTGGTAGGTTTTAACCCAGTTTTGAAATTAATTTCTCTGTCAGGGACTAACACTTTGACCGACCGTCCAATAACAGATTGTCATCTTAACAATAATTTCCATATTTCTAAATGATATGATATAAATTCAAATGCATTTAAACACCCACTTTGTTTACATACGGCCTTTATTGTTACTTTAAATCACTTCAGACAGTTTTAATTCATGGCAAGCAATTGCTCTTTTTCCCATTCTGTTTTCAATACTGTTGAGAAGTAATAAATTTCGAGGGGTGATTGCGAGACTATTCCATCTGCGTTTTGGAAAATTTTACAGGTGAGGGAAAAAACTTCTCATTTCTCAGAAAAACATTGTTATATCATCTTGTTTAAATCCTTTGTGTTGAATTCATTTACCCAATTCAACACAACAGATCTAAAAAAGATTAACAATTCTTTTCAGAGAAATGAGAAGTTTTTTCCCTCACCTGTAAAATTTTCCAAAACGCAGGTGGAATAGTTTCGCATTCACCCCTCGTAATGGTCTTTCCTAATTATGTTTCTCCTTTGTTTCACTTGCAATAGTTTTCAATTTGTCTAAAATAGCTTGCACTGCAATGGCTTAAAAGTATCTTTCGTCCGTCACCTACGACTGTATATACTTCATTCTATGTTTGATCGATTTTTACGATCGGTACCGACAACAAATGAAGCTTCAAGGTAGTACCATTCAAATGAAGCATTTGCATTCGCTAATTTGGTAAATAAGTAGTTAAATACTGTTTCATTGTCATGGACAACAGGTAAGTAAGAAAGCAAGGTATGTACACACCATGGGAAAATTTATCACTTTTGGCATGTGTGTAAACCAGTGCTTGAGGATATTGTACAATAGTACAACTTTTTGTGAATAAGATGGGCAAAAGAAATGCAATAAACAGGACAAAACACTAACATACTTGCCTGTTAACACGTTACTGTTATCGTTCGTTAGTGTGCGAATATCTTGTCGGCAAAAAAATCTCCAGAAGAAACACTTCGACAACTTAAGAAATGAAACGAGTCATTTCAGAATGAAAAGATCTGCGAGGAATATATAACTAAATATCGGACGGTGCAGATTCAAAATCAGACTTAACAGAATACTCAAGTTGATCTATATCTACATTGGTCGCAACAGTACTTACTTTGATCTTACCGTCCTTTGAATGTAAAAGTGCGATCACAATCAAAGGAAGAGTAAAAGTTTAACACCAGAAAAAAATGTGAGTTTATGTCTCCCAGAGTTGTCAAATTTCGGTGAGAGAATAGCTAATGTGATTAGAAGTCTTACCAAAGACAATCAAGTTTGAATGATATAAAGCTCCATGTCGTCTGTCACATTTTTGTAACACTTAGTGAACTGAATGAATAAAAAAGATTTTTTTTTTCAGTCGGTTGGAATATACACGTTTAATTGGAAAAATGATGTTTTATTACTGTAGAAACACTAAAAAAGAACATAGATTATTTTCCTTGCAGACAGACAGTTACTGAAAATCGTTAGAAGTTCAATTTTACTAAAAGAAATTTGGTTAAACTGAAACCAAATATCTATTTTGAGATATCAAGAAAAACAAATAAGAAAAAAAGTTATCGCCAGCATAGATTTATTTTCAACGCTTATTTCGAAAAAAAAAAAAAGAAAAGAAAACAGATATTTACTTAAAAAAGTACTTGAAAAATATCTCGAAATCTCGAATAGAGCCTTTTCTGTTTCAAGTAAGGAAACTATGTCTGTAATAGTGTCAAAAAGAGAAACAATTTCATAATTCTGCTGTTCGAAAACTTTGAAAAAAATGAAAATAATGATAATTAAATGTGTTTAGTTAAGGATGGTTGTAATTAACGACCGGAAGATGGGTGAAATTTTGACATTGTCAAAAATATACAGAAACAGTTTCATGTAGAACTAAGGCGTTTGTCTATTTAAGCAATTAAAAAGGGTCGTTTTGTAAAGTATTCCATAGAATAAAAATCACAATATTAAACTAAATCTGTATTCATTTTCTCATGAACTCTAACTGATAAAAATTTCTTGATCTATTCACATTTTCTCCAACAAACAACTCCTCTTTGTTTCAGCTAATGTATCAAAATAATACAACTTCTCGACAACAAAGAATACTGACTCAGACGGACATAGCTACATACTAACGCATCATACCAAATCAGGGCCATATCAAGATATTCCAGGGACAAAAAAGAAGCGAATAAAGCTACTTGATTGATACATCGATCTGTGTTTATGCGCGGCTTTCCGTATTGGCTAAAATTGGTGGTCTCTTAACCATTTACCAAACAATCCCCTGATATAACGACCCTCAGGAAGAGACTTTTTGAAAACATTGTAGAAAAAGGAGAACATGCTGGAAACCAGCATTTTCTCCTTTTCCTACAATGTTTTCTATTATTTCAAAGACAGCAAACTTCTTTTGAGCAACAGAAGATTTTTCGTCTGTAAATACTCTCAATTTGGACAAGTGCAATTTGTAGGGAGTAATCAATGAAATGACTAAGAGTAAGTATGATTTCATGATAACTGCGTTATAAACTCCTGTCTTTTCTTACTTATATTTTGGACAGTACGTCCAACATACACAGACATCAGAAACAAATACATTAAAAGGTAGAACTGTAGCGTGCCAGCGATTCAAAATTTTACCATCTTTCTGTTTGATGAAACAAATTCATGATTAATTATTTGTCATTATTTAATGCTAAGTTTCTCTTTGTGGACTTAGAATTATTTCTGTTTATTTTATACTTTTCGGTAATTTATCGAGAAATAATGATGGATTATGCTTTGATATTTCATGTTTACGACCAGTGAAAAATACCGATTTCATATTTTTTAACACTTCAATTGAAAACAGAAACAGTGGTTTCTGCGCACTAGTTACCTCTGTAAACAGCACGTGCCATTCAACCAGAAGGAAATATGACCTAATTTCCGCACACTTTTCCTACATTTCTCGCGCTTTAAGTAATATTTTAATGCATTGTTTTGTGGGGGGGAGGTACGCCACAGGGAATTACCGAAAACTAATGTACTGGATTTTGACGAAAGTTCCAACAAAAAAAGGGGGGTTAGAAGCATAAAATAAAAAGAGTATTAGTTATTTTTTCGGTGAAAGATCGAAATCTATTTCATCGAGTGAACATCTTCAGTAATGTTTTCACTCGTAGCTGCGCCACTCGCGAAAATATTACCGATGATGTACACTCGATGAAATAAATTTCGATCTTTCACCGAAAAAAAATATATATCATCTATTTATCTTTGAACTAACCGAATATTCATGCAATAACACGTATCCGATATTCATTGTTTTGATATATCACGGATATTTATAGAACATGAATGAATTTTCTGCAGGTAAAAGTCAGGTTTTATGACGTAGTCATCATCATTCATGACGGCATTACTACACTATTCATATAAGACTAAATTGATTAGATCTATTTCGCATGAAATAATGCTTGCAAATGTTTTTCTACATCTTTTTCACGATGAGTAAAAGTCAGATGAATAGGATACGTACATAGTGTTGTCGTGTTAATAAAAAATATCTAACTCGGTTGTGAGAATTGATAATTGTCTCGCCAAGTACCAACAATTATCAATTCTCCCAAACTCGCCAGAAATGTTTGCGATACAATAACACTATGTACGTATGCCCTATATATATTCAATTTTCTGTTCTCTTCCACGTTTTTTTTTTATGTTTGTCTCTTTGCGATAAACATTGTACATGATTTTTAATGCAATAAGCTCTATATATTTGTATTCATTTTCTGTATTATCTCAATTCATGTTGTTAATTTCTACTTCCCAAGGAACTTTTAAAGCAATCTTCCGTAATTCTGTTCCATGAGTAAAAAGATATTTATGTTTTTCTTCTGCGTACAAATGTTCTTTTCAATCGGTGCAATCAAATTCTTGTTGGTATGAGCAATTTCCCAACAGAACGTCCCTTCCATCAGATACTGCGACTTATGAGAATTATTCGAAATATTGTTTGTTCGAATAAACGAGGATCAGTAGAAGAACAACATTCTGAAAAAGGAAAGGTTAATTACTTTTGCAACGTTTACAGGCTAATGAACCTCTGTCGACTAATTAGAATGGTGTTTATATGGCTATTTGATTGCTTTTGTTGTTTTTCTCTTAATTTGCTTTAATTATGTGAAAGACGATGTTCGTGAGATGGGGAAAAACAGTTTGTATCCTATGCATTTGTATCCCTCACATGCATTTGTATTGTCCTCAGATAATTATGCTAGCATTGACAAGAAAATGGAACAATTAGCCTTCAACATTGATCAAGTTTAAGTCTCTTGGCCTTAATCGGGTATACCTTGAAACAAATCTACGAAAGGCGATCTTGAAAACCATCTCTTGGTAAATATGGATAATTAGATATTTGGAAAACACCTTTTGTTAAATAAAGATCATAAAAGATTTGAAAACATGTTTTTAAATATGGATAATTAGCGATTCTAAAAACATCTTCTGACCAAAATTGGATAATCAGCTATTTTGAAAACATCTTTTGTTAAATATGGATAATCTGCGATTCTGAAAACATCTTTTGACGAATATTGATAATCAGCGATTTTGAAAACATCTTTTGTTAGATCTAAATATGGATAATCAATATGTATAAAATGTGACTGAATACATGCAAAGTGTATTCTATGTTTTTTTTCTTTTTTTTTTTTCTATTTTCAGAAATGGTTGACTTGAGGTCTGATTTTTGGTTTATATTTTTGTGCCATATCTTTTCTGATACAGAAGCCTTGAAGCTGCAATAGTTATAGCACATATCCATTTCACTTCTTTAGCGCTCTGGTACAGTTTTCGTTAACCATTCGAAATGAACCATGCTGTGGCAGAAGGGGGTTTAATGCATCTCCGTGACGCATACAAGCAAGTCATTATATCACTATGGATCCACATAATCCATTTTGTCTAACGACCGACTGAACCTGTTAGAATGGTCCTTGGACATGCAGAAAAATTACCAAATGCAAAACGTTTCGACCCAGGTTACCCTGAACAGTTCGCACAGGCTGACGTGGGTCGATACTTTTAGCATATGCATTAAAGCCCTTTTCACAGAGCGAGGCTCAAACTTTAAAAACAAACACCACTCTTACCTTTCATTTCATGCAATTTTACTGGCTGTGACAGAAATTTCAGCAATCTTGCGTCTAGCCTGTACTTTCGGACTTAGAACTGAATTTAGATAAGTTTGTTGATATCGTCTGTTTCCGACAATATATTAATTTTAAATTGCAAATTGATTATATGATGTACTGTAGAGATAGAACCAGTGAAAATGGATCAAGGTACTACGTGAAATAACGTGAAACTTTTTTGACTCAGGAAAAGTAATAAACAAGTGTTGCCTAAGTGTGTGACCGAGTATGACCAACGGAATTTAGCGGTAGCTTCAAAAGGTTGGACTTCATCATGGCTTTTCGAATTTGATTCCTATTTATTTATTCACAAGATGTACTTGTGAAACCATTCTAACCCTACGTTTATACCATATTCACGGCAGCCACGGTAGCCACGTTTCGGACAACTATGGACAAAACGGGACTGACGCAATACAACGCAGAGGAAAGGGATATACATGACCGTGATCGAAGGGGTTACCGTGCCAGATTTTTCGACTGTTAAAAAAAATGCCACGGCAGTCCCGGTGCTGCTTATAAACCTAACAGACCGTAGCGGAACGGGTTGATCGCATCCGAACTTACCAGCATGTAACAAGCTGTAACAAGACTCAGAGACGATCCGTGTTTAGACATGGAAACCCAATGTTCACCGGTATCTCACGATTCTTTCATGTTTTGTCAGTTTTTGTCGCGTTTCTTCGCGGTTCTCCCGGCAAGCTCAGATATGTCCGAGCCGTTTTGTTGCGTTCTATCAAGGCACGTCTTGGAATGAGCCGGTTTATGGATTCGGCGTGTTATGACGCGATGCGCTCTACTACGACCACATCGATACCGGTGAAAAAAGGGCTTCCATGTCCAAACACGGATCGTCTCGGAGTCTTGTTATGATTCGTTACGTGCTGGTAAGTTCTGGTGCGATCAACCGGTTCCGCTACTGTCTGTTCGGTTTCTCATCAGCACTGGGACTGCCGTGGCAATTTTTTTGACAAACAAAAAATCTGGCAAGGCAAGCCCGGTAATCACGGTCTGACAAGTTTGCTTATCCCTTTCCTCTGCGTTGTATTGCATCTATCCCGTTTTGTCTACGGCTGACAGAAGCGTGGCCTTGAGATTTGTTCGTTTTTTTCTCCATTTACCAAGTTTAATTAAGTCTCTTTACGGTACCTCACAGTATCCGTGACAAGTTAAGAAGGGAACCCTACGTTTACACCATGTTCCTGGCAGCCACGTCTCTGACAACCGTGGACAAAACGGGATTGACGTAATACAACGTAGAGGAACGGGATAAGCAAACTTGTCGGACCGTGATCGCCGGGGTCGCCGCGCCAGATTTTTTGACTGTCAAAAAACTTGTCACGGCAGTCCCGGTTCTGATAAAAAACCTAACAGGCCGTAGCGGAACGGGTTGATCGTTGTGTTCTACTAGGGCCTGGTCGATATCGGTGAAAATAGGGCTTCCAAGTCCAAACAAGGATCGTCTCTGAGTCTTGTAACGGCTTATTACGTGCTGGTAAGTTTTGGTGCGATCAAATTTGCTTATCCTGTTCCTCTGCGTTGTTTTACGCCGATTCCGTTTTGTCAACGATTGTCAGAAACGGGGCTGCCGTGGCTGCAGTGTGTAAACGTAGGGTAAACGTAGGTTTCATCCACGGCTTATCACGGATACCGTGAGGTACCGTAAAGAGGCTTAACTAAACTTGGTAAATGGAGACAAAAACGAACAAAATCTAACGGTGCACCACGTTTCGGACAAACGGGGCTGCCGTGGCTGCCGGGAACATGGTGTAAACGTAGGGTAGGATAACTTTTTTTACCGCAATAGATGCCAATGAAAAGTAAAATGAAAATATTTTGAAAAAGAGGAATAATAATTTTTTGTGGACATAAACACTCATAAGCAATGGATTCGGCTCCAAAGATGTTCTAAAAGCTGTCATCCTACATAATATCGTTTCTCTAAATTTTACTCAGTGTTTAAAAATGTTTCAATCATATGATGGCGATTTCTTACTTATTTATGTTTTTCGTGATTTTTGACTAAGACTTGACTAGGACTTGATAGTGTCTTGCCCTATGGGCCGTGACCCTTACATGATGCAACAGTGGAGATCGAATCAACACCTGCTCCTTAGATCATAGAAGAGATGCTCTCATTGCTGATTCACGTAGAACCCATTGTCTCGACATTGTCAATAGTAAAGTGTGTAAATATCTGTTCAACAATTGGTATTGTGTTGCTAAATTTGACTTTATCACATCTCCAAGATCTCACTTCGTATTGGTAAATTATCAAGCCTGGTTCAGATACGGAAATTTCATCAATCAGTTAAATGACGTTTAATTGAATCCACCTTTGGAGACGCAAAATGAATAACGGGAAACTTGCAATTTTAGAGAGGTGAAATCGAGAAAATAACTGAACATTCTCGGTTCCAAAAACGGCTGTTTGTACTAATAAGAGATCAGTGTCCCACAATATTCAGCTACACAGTTGACCAAATTAGATTTCCAGTCTTGAAATTCAGAATTATAATTTAATTAAGAATAGTTGATGAATATGAACCTTTGACTTGTACGACGACATATATCGTACAAGGTGTCCCAAAATATACCATACAGTTTCAAACTAAAACATCGGTAATCCTTTTTAAACACTATTCATTTTTAACCATTGTTTGAGGGTTACTTCAAATATTTTGTATATATGAAATTGAATGGAATCGTAACGGTTTTTGCTTCAAAATGTGTGTTCCAAATTTCCACCATGTTTTTGTTTAAGCAGCCGTCATGCGACGTCGAGAATTGTAAATGATGTTTCGACAGCTGTACTCTGTATTTTCTTTTTCTTTTCATTTCTCTGCGAATAGCAGATTTAGGTCATTCAAGCACAGAGAGTTTTAGTCACTCTGTCCTTTCGGCATTCCTAAAGAAAACAGTCAAACACGAATAACTGCTTTAAAGAATTCGTTGGGTACTGAGTGCATTTTAGCTTTTTCGTGTTGTGATATTTGGTGCTTCTGAAATTCTTTCTCATTCTGACGTCCTAATTGGGTGAGATATACATAAGGTAATCGGCTGAGCAAACATGCTTATCCAAGGAAGCCGTTCTGGGAACCGAAATTCACCAGGAATTTTAGTCCGATTTTCAGATTCCTGCCAGTATCTATTGCAGGAATCATTACAGTTATCTTTGATTTTTTTGTCTCTGACATAATTTGCATGCGTTTCGGTAGGTCTATAGGTAGAGTTGAAATAAAAATGAAACGTGTACCAATGGCATGAATGTCTTCGCTCCATTAACCCTTTACCACACAATCCAAAGTTTTAAGACCTTGAGAAAGAAGCCCTTAGAAGACATTGTAGGAAAAAGAGAAAATGCTGGTAAGCAGCATTTTTTCCTTTTCCCACAATGTTTTCTACCCTATCAGATACAAATTCCATCATCTGAGCCACATTTAAATTGTCGTCTGTATATGCTTTTGATTCGTACAAGTCTATATTTTTGTCGTTGGGTAAAGATTTCAACTTTCCAGTATACAATACCCTTGTAAGGCAACATTTAATTAGCTTTTCTGAAGAAACTGAACGTATAAATTAGTAGCTTGAAATATGAAATTAGACTACCTATGCTGTTATAAACACGGTAGATTTCCAGTGCAAACTTATATTTACCATAAAATAGTGGAGTTGGTTCTACCTAATGATCACACATGAAAGGAACATCTTTTCCGGCGATGTGCATTTGTACTGAATTTTATCTTGATTGGTTATTTTGATAAACTTCCACGGCTAAGATAGGTTATTGATTGCTGGTGACCTTTGTGAAACGTCACTTTAACGTCGTATCGCTACACTTTCACGTTCAACAAATAATCCCTTATTTTAACGTCCCCAGACAGGAGGACTAATGAAAACGTTGTGGGGTTTCTCTTTCCCCCACAAGGTGTTAAATACCCTTTCGAATGCAAATCCAATCATTTAGGCCATATTTGCATTCAAATTTAACAAGTCTACAATTTAATTTTTTGCATGGGTATGGTTAAGACACAAACAAAACAATACAATAGTGCTTTACATGGACCTTCAACTACAAATACTCATATTTGTACTTTTTCGAGGAGCTAATTGGATTTGACTATCTACATTTTTCATTTATTTGTTTATTTATTTATTTATTTTATTTATTTTTTTTTAATATGACTATCAGATCCCTGGTCGTTTAGGACTGGATAAGACTTGAAGGACAATGACAAGAGCCCTTAATTGCTCACCTGAGCCGGTGAATCTTTGACAGAATTATACAAAGGAAAGTCAATGTTTTTCAATTTTCAATGATATAATCTAGTGATCTAACTTTTTTGTCTAGCTGACCAATTTTCGAAATTGTTAAAAATATTATTTAAACAAACTTCGAACAAGGTTTCATCAGTAAAAAGCCCAGAATCTTTCCTCTATTGTGCAGGCTTTTTTATGTGATTTTACCTAATGACCTAGTTTTTTACCTTAGGTGACACGCTTCTGTATGTATCCCAGAAATAACATCCTGGTCAAGTTTCATAAGACTTTTTTTTTTCTATTCTTTCTCATTCACTTCCACCGCCCCCCCCCCCCCAAATAAAAGCTTTATTGCCTCATATATTAAACGCTCCATTTATTTTCTTTTTGCTTGTGTAGATACATGTATACGTATGTATGTATATATAATTATGTGCGTTTATTATTTGTAAGGTAATGAGGGATGGCCGCGACCCTCATATACCAATGAATGTGGCTAATAAGGATTAAAACAAAGAAACAGGATAAAAATGTAACAAGAGCAAAAAAAAGTTTCATTAGACATACAATGTTGCCTAAAGAGTGCAAACAATATTTTTTCTACAATTTGACAGTGTGACACACATGTTGTTTCTTGGTAACCGATTTTCAAACTCCTGAAATGTATTATCAAAACAAACATTCCTACCACATTTCATGAAAGGTGGACTGAAAATATGGCCGCAAAGTGCACATTTTTTTTTTAACATTTTACCCATTGATCCCTTTTTTTTTACTGAATGTAACCCACTTTCAAATGTGTCTGAGACATTATCAAGAAAAATATTCTGACCAACTTTCATGAGTATCCTAAGAAAATGTGGCCTTTAATATGTACACCGAATTTCTGAGATTTGTCCGAGTGACCTACTTTTTGACCTGAAGTGATCCGTTTTCAAAATTGTCCTAGATTATGATCTGGACAAACATTATTACAAATTTAATTAGTATTCAAATAAAGATGTGGCCTATAAAGGGTGCACAAGGTTTTACTATGATTTGTCCACCTGACCTACTCGTTGATTCGACGTAACCTATTTTGAATTCGTCTGAGATATGATCAAGACAACTATTCTGACCTACTGTGATGTGTATTGGATTGAAAATATTACCTTAAGAGGGTATACAAGGTAACAGTTGTCGACGGACGACGCACGACGAACACAACACGGTAACAAAAGATCACCTTGAGCACTTCGTGCTCGGGTGAGCAAAAAGAATCAAGTATTACTACCCCTCCTAAATTCACATCATTTTATTATAAAACGAACAGAAATCGCCCCCTATTTGCTCAAGAGATAATCAGATCTGTTATTTCAAATTAGACCTAATCGCATCTTTGGAATCGAAATTGGTATTTGTAAATTGTCAGGTCTGGTTAAGATAAGAAGATTTCATCCATCAATTGGAGGACTGGATGTAATCCGACTTTGCAGACATCACAAAAATTAGCGACGTCGTGGAGCAGCATCAACTGTTTTTTTCTTAACCCTTAACCTGCTAAATAAGTGAAATAAAACTTTCAAGCCAATAGTAAATAAATAATTTTGCTTTTGCTAGGCTTTTTTTTTTTTTCGGAGGGGATTACCTTTTTATCGGACAGTGTAAAATATAAAATTCTAGGGACCATGGATTTGTGTACAGGCCACCATGCAACGAATGTTATAATGTTATAACATGGTGCTGGACACCAAACATAGAAGGTTTCTAACAATTAAGTGCGAAAACATAGAATTATTCCCCTTACAATACAAAGTAGTTTACATATACATGCACCATTCAAATGTGACTATTATATAGGTAACACCGAGCAGAAATACCAAGAGGAAAGGAAAGTGTGGAAAACAGTGTGGGCGAATATTAACTGCAAGGCTGTAAAATTTCCTATTTGTTTAGCAACTGAACGTTCTTTGCAATGTATAGCAGTAGGCTTTGACTTTCGTATAGATACTTTCACACTGAATGAAATAGAACAGATTAGCTCAAAACAAAATTTTATATGACATATCAGTACATTAAATACATCGTCTCAACATAAAACAACACAAAGTGGTAACCGTTATGGCAAAAGATTCCAAGTCACTTCGTCATGCAAATATATTAATTCAAGGAATAACGATTTGATACCGGTTGTTGAGAGGTCTAACTTGAAGCAAAAAGATAATTTAAGAATAAGGTAAACAAAGGCTTTATATTTTAAATTTGGACTGTATATAAAGAATAGATCTATAACACGTAAGTATCATCTAGTTTGTCCTTTTACCTCATAAGGGAACATGGTTTACCACAAGAAAGGGAATTTATTCACCGTGATTTTTTAAGGGAAGCTGTGTTTGAGGTGAAATAGCAAAAAACGCAATCGGTTGAAGTGCCATTTCATTTTTAGCTTCTTGTGAAGGTCACAAGACAGAAATACATGTATAAGCATGATCCTTCATGGAATGAAGTTAAGAAAAAAGAAATAAACGTGCTGTAGGATATCAAAATAAAAACTATCGTCTTTCTTTCTATTTTGGATTATTTAATGATGCTACTGGTTAGTGGTGCATAGCAAACCAGTAATTAGATCTATACATTCCTTGCATAAGATACGTTTCAGAGGAGTAAAATGTCATTCTATTATGCGATTAACCCTGAGACGCCATCTTGTATTACTCCGCGACAAGTCGAGACAAATTACAGGTAACGAGAAATGTCGGACCATTTTTCATATCAAATTGTACGTTTATTTAATTACCTCCTAAAAAAAGCAGAAGAAAACTTTGAAAATATGTTTGTAAAACATTGAGGATGTATTTAGGCCAATACATTAATATAAAGGAAAAACACTGTGGGTAAAGGAGAAATTGCTCGTAACAGCAGTTTCTCCTTTGGCAACAATGCTTTCAAATCGGATTTGCTAAGAAGGGAACGATCGTTTTCTATAGGTAATTATATATTATGCTGCTCAAAACTGTTGTTTAGAGATGTTTTTAAGACTTTTCGCTTCGTAAAAATTTACAGTAAGGTAGAGTAATTTGGGTAAGAGAGGAAAATTTTAATACAATCCCTTTTGTCTTTAATACGCGGTACAACGACAAATGCACATTTTTATCAGGTCCTTCTTGTTCATTCAGAGAAGAAAAAGAAATAGCAATGGCCGTTCTGCTTGCTCTCCTTAGCATTTAGAAATACATCATCACAAGGTCCGTGCAAAAACATAAGAAACAATCGATTGTCACATGCTATGCTCAAATTCGAAAAGTTGATTTAAAGAGAGCTTTTAATATTTCTGAAATCGCACCAGGCTTTTAAGATGATCACTGAATTAAGTAAGCCAATAGCTGACAAATCATCAGTAAAGAAGAAAGACACTAGGAAGGAAAACATAGGTTTCAATGGTATTTTCTTAATGGGGTACGCAGCCTATTAGGATATTTTTAGATTTTGCGTCAGAGTTTCGCCGACTTGTGGGAATGTCACATGATCAATAGCGTGCATCGCTTACGAGGAGTCATTATGAAAACAGTATGATGACGTCATATCTGATGTAGTAAAAACAGGCGGATTACCAAAACGACAGTCTCGATATCTAAACGCCCAAAATTGCATCTTTTGATTAGTACAACCGTACTGATTACAAATACGATTGCAAAGAAAATATATATTTTTACATGTAGTCGTATTCAACCGGTTTTTTTTTTTTTTTTTTTTTTAAGAAGAAATTTTGATTTACGGCATAAGACCTAGATAGCCCCATTTAACATGCTCATACACACACAAAATGACCAAAAGGAACCGAAAGGATACAAGAAAACCTGAATAGGAATTCAAAGGGAACTCAAAAGGATGTAGAATGACCTAAAAGATAGCATTTGGCATTTGGGGATCTTCTGGATATATTTTGCAGCCCTTTAGGTCCCCCTGTTTTCTGCTGAAGAGGTGTACTTGCAGTGCGTATGTTTTTTTAAAATAAATCGACATCCGCTCATTTACCCCGAAAACACTTCTATCATCGGAAAATAACAATTCCCTTCTATGGTTTACATGTTTATCCTTTTTGTAATCTGGGCCGTATTTACCAACCATTCTAAAGAACATTTTTTGTCTAATTCTCCAAAATTTTCTAAATTTGAATGTTATAGGTAGTTTGAGGCTCATAGGGACCCCCCCCTGAATTTTGAAATATCTTAAAAAATGCTTTAGCTGTTGTACTAAAAATTTGCATAGTTAATCAATCAATCAATCAATCAATCAAATTCCTTTATTTAACTCAGATCTTAGAATTACAAGATATATGAGCATTTCCAACAATTCATAATAATTTAGTGTGACAACGAGGGGTTTCTTTTCGACAGTAGGGGAAGTCTGAATATGCAAACAATATAGAGTTCTTTCAAGAGACACCTTAATTTGTAGAGCATTTTAGATCTTTACTCCGCATCCCAAACGATGTAAGATGGAACAAAGATGCAAAATGCTCTTGAGAAAATCCCTATGACGTTAGATGGCCTTGACATTGTCAGCAGCCGAATTATCGCTTATACCTTTATTAATTATGATAATTAACACAGACACCGGTACACGTGAATTTGGATACCTTACTCAAGATTTGCGAAAAAAAGAGTGATTTGTGAGCAATAATTGCGCTAGATCTGCATGAAAAAACATAAAAAAATACTGTAGAAGTTAGTTATTACGCTATCAAAAGTTTAAAACACTTGTGGGATTTCAATAACAGATTTGTACTCTTCTGATCTGATCAGTAATGTTTATAAATGTATATCCAACGGAAATAATGTGTTGAATTAGCAAGAATGTTAGGTTTGTATGAACAACTGTGTTTTTCTGCTTCACTTCTTCAAATACTTAGCACCACTGTATTTTATCAGATTTAGATCGCAGTGTAGGTCAGGATCCGACAGCATAATAAGTGTTGTTTGATCCTAAACTGCAATGCCTGATAATGAAGAAGTAATGCTTAGTTTTTAAAATAGCTTGTAATTATGTTTATTAACTTACACAAGTTTTTCAATTGCTTAACTGATTTGCTATTCATTAATTGCTGGAACTTAATAATGTTTGGCCTTGTGTAGTAATACTTTTTTATGAGTGAAGCTCGACTTGTGTTAAAGAGGGGACATTTCAATAGATAATGCATCTCATCACCAGTGTCATTTTGGATACAAAGTGGACATTTTCTTTCACTTATATGGATATTATTCCATCTACCTATTTCAATAGGTAAGTAATGGTTAGATGTCCTAAATTTTGCCAAAGTTAGGAGGTCTTTTTTTGGTAATGAAGTAAGATAGTTTTCAAATTCTATTTTATCCTTAAACAAGCCATAGTTAGTGCCTTTCCTAGACTTTTGTAAACTGTTATGCCATTGTTGTTGATACTGATCAATTAGAATTTTTTTCACCATCTTATGTGTATCATCATTTATATATGTAGATTGATTTATCCAAATGTCTGGCCGTCCTATTCCATTTAGTATACTTTTTATATGTTCAATCCATTTGGACTTAAAATCAGTGATATGGTTCATGATTTGATATAATTTATATGCAATTAATGATATTACCTTTACCAACTCTGGGTGAAATTTTCAGAATTTTTGGTAACTTAGTTTGACTTTTGTTAAAAAGTATTAACAAAAAAGCTTAAAAACGGTGGGAGGGTTGAAGGCTATTCCGAGTAAAGGCTTTACCTGTTTATGAAAACAATTTTCATGCAAGTACAGTAACTGTGGTCGTCTATTGTTTGAATAGTAAAAACTTCAACTTTTGAGGCCTTGATGTCGTTTTTTATTTGGGTTTTATTCCAATGATTCAATATTGGAGACTTGCACACACTTGTTTACACTTTGTTTTCTTTTTCACACCCAACCATAGATGTTTTTTTTTTTTGGTTTTTTTTTTTTCTCGAAACCCAGTCAAACTCTGGCTCACATCTTGTGGTATAGCATACTACAATAAAAGGAAGAAAGGTGAATTGCATAAACTGGTTAAGTTCTAAAAACAAGCTCCAAAGTATTGTTGTAGATGAATTTTTACGGTCAAAGGGTCACAACGTCTTTAAAATTACCACCCTATGGAGCCTGACCATAATACAACTGAGCTAGTTTCAGGCGAACTGAAAAATCGTAGTAAAAAACAATTCTAAACAAACTATGAAAAACTTTTAAGTCTAAGTGTCTGGTGGTTTGGAACACATATCTCAACAGAAGTGATATAAAAACTTGAATACATGCCGAATATAAAATTTAATCAAAAATTGGAGAACAGACACAATATAAGAAAACATTGGACAAATCATTTTAGACTTCAAAGTTTGAATGAAAGTGACGAGAGCGATATCTAAGGTAAAGTATCGAACTATATTATTTGTATAAAAAACTATTTCAGGGCCTCATATTTAACTGAATTTAAAGATGCCCGTCTACAGCCGGTGAGCAAAAACGCTGTTAAATTTCAAACAATTTAGAATGGTACAGAAATCAGTCCTTTGTGTAAACATGGATAAATTACTGACATACATAGTGTAATTGAAAAAAAGAAACACGGAGATTTGTATTAGAAACCGAAGATTGGTCAGAAGAAAACTGGATGACGATCGAAGTGTAAACAATGGCGGTGCGTCACGGACATTTATCGTTGGTTTCCGCCTAGAGTCGGATACGGTGTAATTTGCATATAGGCCGCGACCTCCGTCTGAAAATCGAGGCTGCAACAGAGAAGCCTCCATTTTCCTTTGTTTACCTCATTAGATGCAGGGCGAAGGTCAAATATAGTCACGCGACAGAACGCATGATCATCATACGAATCTACCCGAGTGTATAACGGATATATTGAAAATCTTCGATTCAAAAACCGGAAACGACGGGTGTGTTTACATGGAAGGCCGCAACTCAGCGAAATGCATTTTCTATCGACCGTAATCTAAGCAACCTTGCAACCGTCAGGCGCAATATTTGGCATGAAGATTTAAGAATGACTATAGTTTGATAAAATAAAGACAAAATGAGTTAAAACTGGCTGAAAATGAGTATAAGGGCCTCTTTAAGTACTGAAGCCATGCAACTGTCATTCATTTGTCCAGTTCTGTTTGCTGTTCTGGTCACTGTGCAAAACCGTCGGAGAATATTAAGATTCAGAGCAAAATTTTATCATTTCTGGAATAGGCAAAATGTTCTTTCTTGCAGAAGAAAAATTCTAATTTTCACTGTGAGAGTTGGTAAGGTCATGTTAAAAGACCTTGAAAAGTTTCATTAAAAAATGATACGGGATTTTTCAAGATATTTCAAAATTGAGGGGGTCCCTATGCATTGCAAACTACCTATACACAACTTCTGATTAGCTAGACCAAATGGTATAGCCAATCAGAAGCTGCTTTACTTTCAAATTTAGAAAATTCTGGAGTATGAGCCTGGGAACGCTTTTAAGAATTGATGGTGAATACGGACCCTGGACTCGTGTTCAATAGGCTTATACGATTAAGGGTTAATCTCGATCTATTCCCATGTCTGTAATATGAAGCACGACAAACGACTATCGACTCTGTAATCTGGCTAAGAACTGCCTAATGATATCAATACTTGGACAGAAAGAGAGTAGGAGGTGCAATCTAACCTTTATATAGGAGCCGTGCTCTGGCAAAGGGAGTTTAATGTATCTCCGAGATGCATTTTATCAGGCAAGTCACCACATATTTCTGGATCCATAAAAACCCATTTTGTGTAACAAACGACTGAATCATGAGGTAGACAGGTCCTTTGAAATACAGAATATTGACAAATAGCAAAAAAATTCGACTCATGTCAGCCTGCGCTAAAAGCAATCGTCGAATCGGAATATGCCTCTCTGAAGTAAGTTTGTACATGTATCAATTTGTACTAATATATACAGGATATTTGTTTTTTACGGTGAAAGATCGAAATTTATTTCATCGAGTGAACATCATCGGTAATATTTTCACGAGTGGAGCAGCCACGAGTGAAAATATTACCGATGATGTACAAGAGATAAAATAAATTTCGATCTTTCACCGACAAAAAAAAAACCAAATATTCTATTTATTTCATGCTTTTAGCCCTTTCTTGGGGAAACTTAAAATCCAGTACAGTTATTTTCGGTTATTCCCCGTGTCGTACCCCCTCCGCATAGCAACGCATTACAATATTACGTCAAACGTAAGAAAAGTAAGGTAATTTACGTCATATTTCCATCTGGTTGTGAGGCACCCGCATTTTACCTAGGTAACTAGTGCGCGGGAACAACTGTTTCCGCCTTCAATTGAAGAGTTAGAGTATAAAAATCGGTATTTTCACTGGTCGTAACCATGAAATATCGAAAAATATTTCACCGATATTTCTTGATAACCTACCGGAAAGCATGAAATAAATCATTTTTTCCCCAACTTTCTCTCAAAAATATCAGACCCTTGACTACATCCATAGCAAGTTCCACTCTTTAACAAGCTGTTACAATGTTACAAAGAAATCTAACAGTCCGGACATTTTCGAAAAACAGTCCTCTCAAGAGATTATAATTATTGCACGATTCTGGTCTGTTTGTCTATGTTCTTGCAGAGAATATGCAGTCATAATGAATCGAAATTTGTAGATCAAAGATCAGACTGTGCTTTCTCATAACGGGCTATTTCTCCTCTGCCAGATTTTACCACATGTTTCATGTTTTAAGCCTTATCCTGCTAAATAATTGAAATGAAACTTTCAACCCGATGGTAAAATCCCAAATTTTACTATTTTCAAAGGTACATTTTGGGGAAAGATAAATCCCTATCGGACAGTGATACAAGATCAGACGTCACGTTCTTTGCAGTCTAATCTTACTCTACACTGTGCGCAAATAGTCCTTGAGTCGCGCTTAGCTGCCTAAGTGTTAAATTTTAGTTCGTGTTCACCATACAAATTTTAGTGACAACGTATTCTCGCATCAAGCTACTGCTCCGGTGCTACATTTAACCACATTCTTCATTGTGTTTTCATGTACAGTGTGTCTTAGAATATCCGTTACCACTTGAAATAAATGGCTTTTAATCTCTTGTTGATAATACTTATCATTAATGTTTCAAATTAGCAAGGGTAGAATACAGATTGTTTTTCCAATTTGAATAGCGCTAACTTTTTTTTCCTTTGTTTGACAGGAAACGGTGTCATTTGATGTTTTTTTCCCCCACGATGAACACGTCAACTACATTTGACTATTAACTGGTAAAGCTGTTTAATGCAATTTTTTCTCCAACCACAGTTTTCATAGAAATGGCAGAAGAGCACCTTAAAAGAAATGATAAAATGAATTCTCATACTGAAATTACTGATGGCAGATTATTGGACCAATGTAAACTGTAACTTGCAACGCCAGTTTCAGCATAACGACAACGTGTTTCGATTTCGTTATGTGGAAAAAAACATACGGTGTACATGCTGCATTGGACACGTGCAAAATTTAAAATTCGAAACTAACAACGTTAAATTTTCTAACCCCGAGGTAGCTTTCTTTAGCCATTTCTGTTTTTACCATATGGAAAAAATCCGACTGTATCCGTGACTCAACATCCTTGACATCCAGATTATTGATTGAACACCATATGGTGAAAATCAAAATCACCGAAAACAGGTTATTCGGGATTTAAAATTTGAATATTATAAGTTTCGAATTTGAAATTCCACGTTCGTACATGTAACCTGTAGGCGTTCAAAAATGGTAGATGAAAATATATTATGAAATACCCTGTATTAAACTATCTAAATAAGTGTTGATTATTCAATTTTCACAAAGATATATTGAAGTCGTTGGGTCTTGAGATTAGTCGCAGTGAATCCCGGAAGATGCGCATGAATATTTAAACAAATATGCAGGAAAGCTAGTTTTATAACTACACCGCGTTGTGCGAAAATACAATTTGTCATTCTCAAATTAATGCTGTGTGTCTTATTTAACATTTGATAGTCACAATTCTAACATTTGATAGTCACAAATCTAACATTTGATAGTCACAAATCTAGTATTTGATTATCATAAATCTGCCTTTCATTTTCCTTTACGCTGTCCTTTTAACTCTTTATCAAATAATCCTGTTTTTTAAACACAATGGGAAAGAAGGCTTTTGAAAACATCGTGGGAAAAGGAGAAAAAGTAGGTGACCGGCATTTTCTCCTTTTCCAATACGGTTTTTGGTTTTCCCTCCAAGGACGAAATTCAACATTTCAGCCATGTTTTATTTGTCGTCTGCAAATGCTTTCAATCTAAACAAGTAAAAAATTTCATCATCTGATAAAAAAGTTGAATGTTGCTGTAACTTCATAGTTTGTTCACATGGCTATTCCAGATAACAAAGCTTTGACTTTGTAGAATATTGCTCTTATTGTTTGATTAAGATTCCCATTTCATCTATAAATAAAACATTTATTTTTCTTCAATTCTCGAACTGTTCAGTAACCAATAACTTTGGTCGTAGGTCTAAACAATCCAAAGTTTCTAAATAAATAAATATTGTTTCAAAGTCATAGAAGGAACAAAAAACTTAGGCCTAATAGAGCATTATTTAAAATCAGAACTCGTTTAGCAAGTTTTGTCAGAAATTCTTAACAAAAACTGCTGATTTTCATTCGTGTGCAAATATGGCCTTAGATCAAATACAGAGATAGAAATACATGCAGACAACAATTGATGTATTGGATGTATGTCATGATATGGAATCAGTTAGCGTTCGAGATAAAATTTTATAAAACGAGTCTAGAAAAATATAATTAAGCGAGCCTCTGACAAGTTTAATTGCATTTTTTTGTAGACGAATTAAAAAAAAAAAAGAGAGATATCAAAAGCCGACGATTGTGAGATCTTTTTTTTATCACCAAATGAAATCTGGCGAAATATAGCCCAGAAGATACAAAACAATACGTAAGCACGTGGGAAGTTCCAGCACTAAAACTCGACTCTCTTCTCTAAAAGTTGTATAAAATGACGTCACATACGACGTTGCATAGTGGTTGTCTCAAACGTGTGTAAGATGAGAAAATTCGTAATGGTTACTGTACACTGAAAACAAGGATGGTTGTGAAAAAAAAAAGATACAGTGTAAAGACAGGAAATTTTCGGGTAGCCCAAAAGCTCGGCTGAGTCACGAACCATGGTTTTAAATGCTGTGGGTTCGAGCCCCAACAGAGGCATTTTTTCCCAACTATAAGACGACAATTACGTATCATTTTTCCAGTCAAAAGATCAAATCTCTTTTTTCCCCCTCCCCAAATAATGGTAAATGAAGGGATTTTTTTTCTGAATTTATTTCTGATTATTTCTGAATATCTCCATCACTTTTAGAATAGCCCAAGAGAATCAAAACAAAATATAGACTAGAGTTTATCCAAGATCAGACAGCTCCATCTATCCGCCTGCGCAGTCTCATCCAGGTCTACAATGCCCTCAAAAGCAATTAAAGAGACAATTGTTTTTTCTCAATATTCTTTAGTTGAGTAACAAAGTGTATCGTTTGCTATATGCGTAGGCATGTAAATAATATCTGAAATTGTCAATTAACCCTTGGACACCCGATGATAGGCGAAAACAAGAGTTTTTGCAGACGTAAATGATTAAGATTAGACTGCACAAAACGTGCAATCTGATCATAGATCTATTCTATCCTCTTATTCAGTAAAGCCTACAAGAAAAAAATATATATATATTTTCTTTTAAGTTTCATAGGATTGTAATTCCCTTCGTAGAAAGAGGTCGAGTTCATATGAGCTATGCTCTGGCAAAAGGTGCTCAATGCATCTGCGAAAAGTTTCGACCCAGGCCAGCCTGCGCAGTCCACGCAGGCTGACCTGGGCCGAAACTTTTCGCTATTGGTCAATTTTCTGTACATTCAAGGACCACTCTATCTCATGGACAAGTCGGTTGTTAAAGGAAAGTGGCTATTATTGATCCATTATTATGTAATGGCTTGCTTGGTATCATGTTTCACGGAGATGCATTAAGCCCCCTTTTGTCAGAGCATGGCTCATATATTTGGCACTGAGAGAGTCAATTTCCTGTAAGATTCCCGGAAATGTAACAGAGAACAGAGAACATTAGGGACGTGTCGTGTATGATATACGCAACAGCGTGATTACGTGTTATTTCTACAAATTGGTTCCCCTAGAGATCAACAAACCATGCCGATATGAAATTAATTGCGCTAACAATTTCACAAATTTATTGTGAGCTCACTCGTGCTTCCGACTCTGCGTTGGCCGATATATATAGAAGGAGAAGAAGAAGTAAAACAACAACAAAAACAAAAACAACAAGACCATATACTTTACCAAAAACTTAGCCGGCTTATTTAGGTTGTTTCACAGGAAGTACAAATCACAATGATTTACCGCCTTGCAGTTTAAATCTCCAGATGGAATACAATAGCAACCAAAACAAGGTCAAACACCGAAGTCGGCGCTGGTCACATAGTAAATGTCCTCAGACAAAAGACTCTGCAGTCCCAGTCTATAGCTCATGAATCCTCGTAATAACGTGAATAACTCAGATGCCTCCGTGATGTGGCTGCAGTAATGTTATAAGTTTCGTAAAACATCATAGAAGAAAAAACAAAACGCACAGTTTTTTCTCCAGAGTTTACTCTGTATATGCTATGATGTTACACTGGATGTACAAAATAAAGGTACCTGCTGTTTAAGGGGGAAAAAAAGCTGACATAGTTCCACGATTGACGTTAATTCACCTTACACTTCCGGTTTTTGTTTACAAATTAAATTGTTCATTTGATTTATACTTTTTCTTCTATTCATCGGAGACGTAAAAAAAAAACTTGTTTAGAGCGTAAAAGTGGGGTGTCTGATAATCAACTCCGGTGGGACGATTATGCAACAAGTTCCGTGAGAGGTTTCTATAACTTGTTGTCAGACACATTCGTGATTCCCCTTCTTTTTTTTCCCCCTGTTAATGTAGTCATATTTTTCTATGGAAACGCGAGGGTCCTCTCAGGAAATTATCAAATTCAATATTGCTTCACCAAAATCCGTCTTGTTGGTACCCGTATGAGTCTCGATATAGAGTTATACCAAATATTATATTGTACATTGTAGTAACTTTCCTGGTGTTTGTATTTGATTCGAGCAGCGTTGGAAAATTTGATATCTCGCAAGACCGAAGGTCGGGCGCGATATCAAAATTTCTTACGCAGCGATAAGTGAATACAAGCACCAGCACCAGCACTGTGAAATACGGTCCCAAATATGGTATGATGACGTATCTCGTGCACGGACTAAACAGGCATTGATTTGCGATTTGATTGGTCAAAATGTTACCTTGTAATATTAATCCGCCATTCATAAAAAACAGTGTTACAACCATCCACACTATTGATTGTCTCATTTGGCTGCCGTTTTCGAATAAAATGTCAATAATTGAAAAATTGTTGTCGTTGAAGGTTGTAGGTATATAATAAAAGGACTATTATGTCGTTGTAACTTTCCTCGTGCTTGAATTTAC
The DNA here is from genome assembly GCA_946811185.2 of Hippopus hippopus. Lineage (NCBI taxonomy): Eukaryota > Metazoa > Mollusca > Bivalvia > Cardiida > Cardiidae > Hippopus > Hippopus hippopus. The sequence continues at coordinate 18,245,034 of OX328100.1, read as the reverse complement.
TTCTCGCTGCGTAAGAAAATTTTGAAATCGCGCTCGACCTTCGGTCTCGCGCGATATTAACTTTTCTCACGCTGCTCGAAGAAAATACAAGCACCAGGAAAGTTACTACAACATAATATTCTGTATGTATTTACCTAAGTACACAATTCTAGACTTGTCCGAAGTGAGTGCATTTGTAGAAGACAAAATTAAAGTGACTCATGAATCGATACGTGTTTTTCGAAGGGTTCAAAACAATGTGGACAAAGGAGAAAATGCTAGTTACGAGTTGAAAAAGTTTCCTTCTGTAGCGTCTCTGAATTTAGGGGGTGTTTGTATAAAAGCTAGAGTCGAAATAAAAAAAAAAAGGTACGTATTCACCAACAGTTCCAAATTATGTTCTGTTTCTGAACTGAAAGACTTTTATTAGCTGATACAGTATGCTCATATTTTGTCTCAGCCAATAAAATGAATAGTCATTGAAGTAAGGCTTGAGAAATTAACGAAGAATAAGTTCGTTACATACCTACGCCAAAAGGTATCATTATGCAGCCATTGTTCCTAGAGAAAAATTGAACAAACTGTTGTTCAGTTTGAAAAGTAGACACAAGCAAACGATGGGTAGATTTTGTCTCAGTTTAAATCTGTTGTTTGTTTTGTTTCATATAAATTGTAATGAAGAAAGACTGATTGATTAAATCGATTTTTCGCCGCTTTCATCATTTTTTCAGTCATATCATGGCGACAGCTGACATATCCATGTATTTCCCGGATTTTGCCAGTACACGGCTGAGGCTCTGAGAGGTATTGAAGACAAAATTCAAATGATGTGTTTGTCTGAATAATGTCTTCCTTTTCTTTAAACAATACTTTTAGTTTTATCACCGCGATGGTCAATTTATTATTTCTTTAACCCTTTCGGCACCATAGGCGAAAACAGGGACTTCTGCGGACGGCATAGATCAAGATCAGACTGCACAGAACGTGCAGTCTGATCTTGGATCTATGCCGTCCGCTTGTTTAGTCAAGCCCATGAGACAAAAATCATTCCGAGTCTCAGCGGATTCTATTTTTAGGCATTGAAAAGGATCGAGTTTGTATATTTGGCGCTTATAGAGTTCATTACGTTTTAGTTGTTATAGGATGGAGATCTAAAATGTCTTACCAAGCGCCGTTCCCACATGACCTATGGGTTTCGATCTCGGATCCGCTGTTATAACTCTAGTCGAAATGAGCAACTCATTACACTGATTTTGTTGAAGATTGATTGATTAATTGAATGGTATATTACATAATTTTCAACATTATTTGGGTCATATCACGGCAAAAGCTCATATATTTATGTATGTCCAGTGTTTCACCAATACTAGGTTGGAGTTCTGAAGTGTCTTACCTATGGACACTACCTCGAAAAATCCGGTGCTTCCAGTGAGGCTCAAACCCAGTACCTCCAGGTTACGAGTTTTACACTTTATCACTGAGCCACGCAGGGCCACGAATTTTGTTGAAGAAATTAGACCTTGTTTACCCTGCAAATCCCAACAGACCTCCATTGAAATAGACATACTATCGACAATCTTGCTCGATAGGTCCCACGATAATCAGCAACAATACCAATTACACGTTATTGTCTTTCTTACAGATGAGACACGCAAAAACGGGTTTTATACATCTCCGTAATGCATTATTCCTAACAAGTCATCACATAATTATGAATCCATGAAATCCTTTTAGTCCACCTACCTTTGAGGTAGACTGGTCCTTTGACATGCCACAGAATTACGACTAACAAAATGTTTTTATCCATGTCAGCCTGTGCGGACTATTCAAGCTGACATTGTTCGATACTCCTTGCAGATGCATTAAATCCCCTTTTCAAAGAGAATGGCTCATACAGTTATAGTTTTGTCGTGGAATATTGTTTATCTCTACATAGATGTGTACAGATTCGATTAATATGAAAAAGGCAAAGCCTCAATACGAGCGACGCGAATGGTTTGTTGAACAAATATCTATTAATTCGAATGACAACTTAGATTCTGTATCTTAAAATCAAAGGGTTTTGAGTTCGAATTCCGTCTTTGCCAAAACTATTTTTGAGCGTTGTCAATAGTAGAAAGCATTTTTCTTTCGTAGATTTATACATGTGAAATAGGGCGAACTGTCCCTGATTTCCTGAACAAAATAAAGACAGTTCCTTGACAATTTCGTTAATTTATGTCCAGAAAAATTTCTTGGAATGATTATTGGTTCACATACTTGTAAAGACCATTTTACGGGAACATTTCCTCACTGCATGTAGGTCTAGATCTATACAAGAGAGACTTTGATTTTTACGAGGAATCGGTCAGTAGGTTGGAGAGAATACTAGTATTGAGCAGAGTACTAGTAAAAGGAACTTCAGGAACGCATGGTAGGTGCGCTTGCCGCCACAATGAATATACACACAAAAGGAAAAAAGAAACAAACAAACAGAATCTTTCTTTCATTTCTTCGTTAATGCACATGTCTACCCAGGTTTTACCTGGAGTTTCTTTAAAATCAGAGTGCTTAGAACGCTAAAATCAGATTATAGATCTAGACTAGACTATGTGGCTTTCCTTTTTATCATCCCATCTGCTTTCCTACACATCCATCGTTGAAACAGTGATCAGTGCAGAGACAGGAATGAATTCTGTCGCAGTGACTAGATCTAGATCTATCATCAATCCTAGGAAAGAAATTTGCCGAGTTTTCGGATAGATATCCAACTTACAGCAAAAAAACGCCAAACTTTTCGATCTATTAACAAGCTTTCGTAACGTTAGATAAATATAGTTGAGCCATGTTGCGGTAAAAGAGGGTTTAATGCATCTCCGTGATGTATGATACCAAGCAAGTCATCACATAATCATACATCCATATTGTATGATAACTGACTGAATCAAAAGGCATGCAAACTGGTCCTTTGACATGTAGAACGTTGAAAAATAGATCTAGCAAAGAGTTTTGACGCAGGTTAGCTTGCGCGGACTGCACAGGCCGACCTGGGTCGATAGTTTTTGCAAATGCATTAAACCCCCTTTTTACAGATCATAAATCCGGCTTTCTCTGTAAATGGTACTTTGAAACAGCCAAAAAACTAGTTTAGTCATGATTTCTTCGACACAGTGTTTTCCGCGAAAAACGGCTCGTGCATGACGTAAGAATATTATGAATAATGACGTCATTATTTGCTAGCACAGATCATTGCGTATGTTTATACACAAATAGACGCTTATTACGCTGAAAGTAAGTAAGAAATTAGATAATCTGTACTCATTAAACTGATAATGATTTTTAAGTAATCAAACGATCGGTAGATATTTTTTGTTATTTTTTACCAATCAGGTACTTGTGCGAAAGATTGTCATACGTGTGACGCTGTGCGACTAACCGGAATACACTCAATTTTTAGTCATCCCTATTTAGATTTAGACTAAAACCCAGAACGAAGTCGGAATTTCATTTTTGAAAATCTAGAACGGTGTTACCGCAAAACGAGCTTCCCTCGTTACAGGCTTCGCCCGTAACTCGCTGTCGCTCGTTATGAAACGTCTCGACTAGGCGGAGGAGAATATTGTTGTTTGCCTTCTTTCATACAAATGATATTCAAACAGAATATATTTATTTATTTATTTATTTATTTATCCTTGGGATGATTTTTTTATCAAACGATCAGTGTGTACAAATGAATATAGAATCAATAGAAATTTTGATTTTTGTTATCAAAAATCATATCCCATACGTTTCAGTGGTTTGGAATTGTGGTTTTCGAAAAGCCGATGAATCGGAGAGAGTACGGTGAGCCAATTTGCTCATGCATGGCGGACAGGGTAATATACATCCAAGCAGCACTTTATTATATTCCAATCAGTGAATTACTAGGATTTCACAGTGAATAACACAATAACACCGCTAGTGACGATAATTATAGTATCGTCACTAGTGATGATATAGTTTTAGAATGTTTGCCGGAACTACTTTTTTCATATATTGCTCGCATTGTACAATTCTTGATAATTATTTTTAAAAAAAAAAAAGGTGAATTAGGAATATAATAAATAGGATAATCAACTGGTTGTATGTGATATTAAAAATCTGTCACTCGAATGGAGTTCATGCGGTTAAGGAACTCGTCCTTCGGGCTCGTTTTTTTTCAACCGCATCGCACCCCATTCTAGTGACAGATTTTTAATATCACACACGACCAGTTGATTAACCTCTCTATATAAACCTCTGTCCCTATATCGTTCTTGATACACAGGGTTGGATAAAAAATGGTCGAGCCACTTTGTTTCAGGTGTAATGCAGAGAAATGACCCTCCCCTACAAAATGACCCATGGGTCATTTTGTAGCGGAGGGTCATTTCTCTGCATTACACCGGCAAGGTGGATAAGTACTATCATCTCAATAAACTTTGAATGTCTGGAAGTTTTAGAAACGGACTATCAGTTACAAGTTACAGCTGTCACGTGTATAAATGTATAAAGTTTTTGTTAGTTTCGTGGTGTGAGATGCGATCGCCAGGGTTACCCGAAGGTCGTAACTAAGACCGAATGACGAAGCATTTGAGTCATGCACTGTGAAAAGACAATTAAATGTTTCTGCAAAAAGTATCGACCTGTATAAGAGTTTGCACAGGCTGACCTTAATTGAAACTTTTGTTTTGCTATCGGAAAATTTCCTGCATCTCAATGGATTATTCTAGCCCATGATTCAGCCGATTGTCATAGACCCATATTATGTGACGTATTGTTTAGTTTATTGCATTACCCGCATTCAACCCTCTTTTCAAAAAGCACCCCTCATTTTTACGGGTAGACTTGAAGACTAAAGGCGCCAAACGCATCTTAAAAAGACTAGCCTATCGGTAAGACTGACTTTATATGGCCTGCAACACGCGAAAAGGGGCATTCGGACATTTGCGTAAAATGTCGTCTCGGATCAGCCTGCGCAGTCCGCGCAGGCTAATCCGAAACGACACTTTACGTTTTTATGCAACTTTCTGTTTTTGCCCCTTTTCGCGTGTTGCAAGCCAATTATGAGCTCTTTGAAATGGGGGGGGGGGGGGGTGTGATGCATCACACCACGTAAGCCATTTTATAATTATGGATTTACAAAATCCATTTTGTGTAACAACCGACTGAATCATGATATAGCCTGCAACATGCGAAAAGGGGCTTTCCGACACTTGCGTAAAGTGTCGTCTCGGATCAGCATGCGCAGTCCGCGCAGGCTGATCCGAGACCGCACTTTACGTCAACATTAGATTTTGTCCTACAGTAGACTTGGGTGAAGTAGAAAATCACACACAATCGACGACACTTTACGCAAAAGTCCGAATGTCCCTTTTCGCGTGTTACAGGCCATATAGACTGGTCCTTTAACTTGCAGAAAATTGACCAATAGCAAAAAGTTTCGACCCAGGTCTGCCTGCGCGGACTGCACAGGCTGACCTGCGTCGATACTTTTTGCAGATGCATCATTCATTAAACCCCCCCCCCTTTTTTTTTACAAAGCATGACTCCTATTTATTTTATGAAAAAGAAAAAAAAAGATACTTCAAAGCGCTCTAAGAGTAACGATCTGCATCCTAATACAGATATCGTAAATTCGGCTCTCTATGATGAGGCGAAAACTACCAAGGGTATGAAATAACACGTATTTGCGTCAAGCATCCATTCGTCATCCCTAAATTAATTCTTGCTGTCTTATCTGGGTTTTCATTTCCTTTCCATCTTACGCGTTTCGTTACATAATAAATGTATATTGGTATCCATCACTTATTTTCTGATTTCATATTAAAAAGTGGATTCATTCTTAAGTTAATCATTTCCCAAATGTTTCTTCGACCCTGAGTAAGGATTTTGAAAACCTTTTTGGAAAAAATACGATTTCTCGTAAAGTGCATTTTCTCCTTTTTCCGACAATGATCTCTAGCCTTTCCAGGAAAAATCAGGTATTTTCAGCTATTTATGTCGTCTGCAAATGCAAAATAGACAGGTTGAAAATTTTGTCATTTGGTAATCTACATATGCACACATGTATGAAATATTTCAAACTCAGAAAATGGATTCGCGCGATACAGAGTGGACACGAAATTGATAACACACGGACGTACGGACGACCAGAGGTATGATATAACATGTCCCTTCGGGCGTGTAAAAGTAATGCTGGGTGTTGCATGTTTTGGGTACATCTACCTTGTTGTAGGGAAATATGGTTTGCATGATGCTAAACGCTGTTACAAACACGATTCCAGTTATCTTTTGATAGCCAGTGCACTATCAATACGTACCTGGAATCCTTAACCGATACATAGAGGGTATTTGTTTATTGCATGAATTTAACCCCTTTTTTTGAGGGGGACTTACATCAAAATACAGTACAGCTGTTTTCGATAATTCCCTATGGCGTACCCCCTCTGTATAACAACGCATTACAATATTACGTAAAGCGCGAGAAATGTAAAGTAAATTACGTCATACTTCCCTCAGGTTGGATGGCACGCACTGTTTACCTAGGTAACTAGTGCGCGGGAACTACTATTTTCGCCTTCAATTGCAGAGTTAGAAAATAAAATCGGTATTTTATACTGGTCGTAACCATGAAATATCAAACGATATTCCACCGTTATTTCTCGATAAACTACCGACAAGCATGAAAGAAAAAGCGTTTACCTGAATGAATTTGTCACATTGCCATAATCCTAAATCGCCACATACAGCCACTAAGATGACAGAGCTCGGCAATCTTACCAAAAGATTCAGGAAATGTTAAGAGAAAAGAGGCTCTTAATATGGTTTTTATCCCTTAGGCTGCAAAGCGCGACTCACTGACCTTTTGCGGAGAGTGTAGATCAAGATCAGACAGCACAGAACGTGCAGTCTGATCTTTGATCTACACTGTCCGATAAGAAGATATCTTTCTCCCAAAAAATAGCTTTGAAATAGCAAAAACTGGGTTTTTACTATGGGCTTGAAAGTTTCATGTTAGTTATTTAGCAGGATAAGGGTTAACAGAAATACTGGGAGAAATCGCCGCTAAATGATGGGCTTCAAGAGTATTTGACTAGGTGTCTGTGCACCCAGTATTTGACTAGATGTCTGTGCACAAGGCCTTGACCAAACGCACTATCACGTGACAAGTGCCAGCAGCTAAAATCGAACCAGAATTTCCTGATAAGGAAATCCAACGACCGTGCAGTTAAGCCAACGTGGATCCCACTCCACACACCCCACCCCCACAAAGAAAATGTAGAATTCCGTTTTAATCTCGATCTTTCTACATTCCTCTTAGAGCGACAGACATGTTTGGACGATGGGTTGCGTAGTTCAATAGCAACCTGAATGTAATGAGCAGCCTGATCTTGAATCTAAGCTGTCCGGAAAAAAACATAGATACAGTTGTGTCAGGCAAGCAAAGGGTTAACAGTAGATCAGATCAGTATTTATCGTCCATCCTTGTCTATGACAGTTTGTCTGGATACAAAATGATGGGAAATAATAACGGCACTAAATCTGATTTGACGACGTATATTTTCAAATCCGATAAATACTGATGCAGACTTGATTTAATGCAAAATATTACTTTAACCCATTGGCTGCTAAGCGCGACTCACTGACCTTTTGCGGACAGCGTAGATCAAGATCAGACTGCACAGAACGTGCAGTCTGATCTTGGATCTACACTGTCCGATAAGGAGCTATTATTGACCCAAAAATACCTTTAAAATACAAAAACTTAGGTTATTGCCATCGGCTTGAAAGTTTCAGGCTAGTTATTTAGCAGGGAAAGAGTTAACCTTCACGAGACGATAAAATTCAAGACTTGTCCAAATTTAAAGTAAGAGCAGGCGGCAGAGTACTTGTTGCTCATACGATTTGATCTTTCTCTGAAATAGTAGAAAACGTAGTAGGAAAAGGAGAAAATGCTGGAAACCAGCATTTTCTCCTTTTCCTGCTATGTTTTCAAAAGCCTTCTCCAGGGTTTTTAAAACGCGGGAATGTACTGTAAAGCGTTAAACGAGCATGTTTAAAACATCAGAGGTTTTTCTAGTTGATCGTCTACTTAATTTATTTCCATTTCGAATAATGTTTTCTTGGTTTTTTTTTTTTTTGCATTACAAATGAGTCATGCTCTGGTAAAAGAGGATTTAATACATCTCCGTGATGCATCATACCAGGCGAATCCTCACATACCGGTAATCATGGATCCATAAATCCAATTTGTCTAACAACCAACCAACTTCTAGCAGTAGAATGGTCCTCTGAAATCTAGAAAAAAATTGACTTATTATAGCGTTTCGACCCAGATCAGCCTTCACGGACTGCAATGGCTGACCTGGGTCGGTACTGCAGGTCAGCACTTTTTGTAGATGTATTAAGCCCCATTTTCACAGAACATGGCTGGTATACTTTTAACTCTTTACCACATGACAGTATTTCAGATTTATTCGACTTGATTAATTGATTGATTGATTGAATGTTTTACGGCACTTACAACAATAATTAGTCATATAACAGGGACGAGTCGCTTAATACGCTAGGGTTCTGAAATGTTTACCCAAGGACACTACCACTATAAACCCGATGCTTCTAGTGAGGCTCGAGCCTGGAGTCTCAAGGTTACCAGTACTACATTTTACCTCTGAGTTATGAAGGACTCCTTACTAAATTTGAATCATTTTTAAACTACAAATTGAATGTAGCTAAAATGATTCAATATTTTTTTTTTTTTCGAAATTGTACAAAACATTCTTAGCGAAGGAGAAAATGCTGGTTACAACATTTTTCTCCTTTACTCACAACGCTTTCAAGACATCCCTGCTTGGCTAAGGGTTAGATCTGTTAATCCTTTACCACATAATCCAGTCTTTTAACGATTCTTACGAAAAAGGGTTTTACAAACATTGCGGGTTAAGGAGAAAATGCTAAAAAACCAGCATTGGCTCCTTTTCCGACAGTTTTTTCTACCATTTCTAAAAAACAGAGTTATTCTTATTTGAAACAATTTGATTGATTCTGAAATTTTGTCATTTGGTAAGAGTTATGAATTCATAGAACAGAACAGAACAAAACAAAGTTTATGCAGAATATTGACTTGAACACATAAGGTTCATACTTACTAAACTAAAGTCAATTCTGACTCTAAGTGCGTCAAGACTAGTCAGCTAACTGGCTGAGACATTCTATTTCGAAAAGTTGATTTATATAATCCTGGGCCCCTATTCACCAACAATTATTTAATATCATTCTTAACCTAATTTTCAAGAACTTTTAGCATTCTACAGTAGCACAATCCCTGACTGGCTAAATGATTTAGCGAATTAAAAATTGTACTTCTTACCAAATCAATAATAAGACTAAGAATGGTTGTGAGTTATGAGGCACAATAAATAATCCACGAGGGCGATAGTCCGAGTGGTTTATTCATTGCGCCTCATAACTCTCAACGTGGTTTATTGAACGCTAAACCACGATAGAAAGTCTAAGATTATTTCGATTCTAACATGACCAGCTCTTAATGAAAGGAAACCAAGTTCATACTTAAAGTAAAAACGCGGATGCAGATTATATTACGGACGGAAAGGCCGCGAAGCGGCCTTGGTGCCCTTCTATAGGTCATAGGGGTCCGTAGTTTGACTCCTGTCACCCATAGACTAAAACAAGGGATTTAACTGTATGCAGTCCGTTACTCGCCCCCGGTTACAAAAAACAACGTATCTTTTCTACCCCATCAGTTATTCTCCTAATTTTTTCTACACCTGAGAGCTAAAACATTTTTCTACCAGAAAAACATAACTGTTTGTCAGTGGCTAATGCAGTCTAGCTGATACATTCGCTCGAACTTGTAAACTCGCTCAAAAATCTTCGCCACTGACACGGGTTCGTACATTTGATACTGACGTTCGCGCATACGTGGGGTGATCAAAAAGATCGCGGACCACCTCGTTATTTTGAAAACTACTCCACGGAGGATTACAAAAATTTGCATAGATGAGCATTAATTATCTGGTAAATGACTTAAGCTTTCAAGTGTCGTCATAATCAAGCAGGTAAAGTATGACGTCATTTTCATGACGTCATATAGTGCATTAGTGGTCCAAAATATCGGACGACGTTTTATTTGAGTCGAGAGTAATCATAAAGTTTTACGTTAAACTCGGAAAGTATTTATCGGAAATCAAAACCGATTTAGAAACAGATGAAGGGGACTCTGCACTCAAGGAATCTGATATTCGTACATGGATCGGGCCGATTTAGACAAGGGTGCGATACTGTTAAAGATGACCATAAATCTGGCCGTCCATCAACATCAGTCACAGACAAAATCATAACGGATGTAGAGCAGCATGTAAAACGAGATCGCCGAGATACTGTCAGGAAAAAAGCTGACACATTCAACATTTCATATAGAAGTGCTCAGGAGATTCTGACAGAGAATCTTGGAATGTAGCGTGTTTGCACAAGGTGGGTACCTCGGCAACTGACGTCCGAGAAAATGGGGGTTACGGTCGAAATCTGTTAAGAAATTTCAGAAAGCATTAGGGTACAGGGGTCAAACTTTACTTATCGTATTGCAACATGCAATGGAACATAGGCACACTTTAACGAGACTGAATCTAAACAACAAAGCAGTGTATGGAAACATCAAACATCGCCTTCCGCTGGTAAAGCCAACCTTTCGAAGTCACTTGGTAAAGTTATACATCATGTATTTCTATTCTCCTTTTTTTCTTCTAAGTCATGTTGTATCTATACATACTATAGTCAATACCGAGTTTTATGCCCACATTATTCAAATGAATTTCACAAACACCATACGAAAAAAACAGCCTGAAGTCCTGCGGAGTAACGTCACTTTACACTAAGATAACGCCCTAGCTCACAAAGCCGCACTTGGACAGGAAACTTTGCAAAAACTAAACATAGAAACACTAGCCAACGCCCCTTATAATTTAGTTCTGACTCCATGTGACCTCTGACTAGTTCCTGTTTTGAAAGATTCTCTTTGTGGCACGCACTACGAGAGCAGAGAGGAGCTAACCCTCGCTATGACCGGGTCCTTGAGAGTAATGTCACGTGACGCGCTCGCACACGTGTTTCGCGCGTGGAAATCAAGAATGAATAAGTGCATAGAACTCAAAGGACGTTACTTTCAGAAACAGTAAACACTCCAAGTTCTTTTTTATTACAATATTCCGATACCAGCACTGGTCCACGTTCTTTCTGATCACCCCTCGTATAAACCAATGAAATTTCTCGTTCCAAACAGTGTCACCGTACTGTCACGTGACAAAAAGGTGTGAGCAGCTGTACGAAATTTCATTGGTTGAATTAACGACTGTTAGTACATATCAACCGATGAAATTTCTCGTTCCAAACAATGTCACATGACAGAAGATGGCTGCAGCTGTTCGAAATAAGAACGTGGATCACAAATTCAACGAATTCTGAGGCGTTTCGTCGTTATTGAAGATAAAGACTATAGGTCAGTAGTATTTTTAAACATGCTTAAAGGGTGGGTGCTGCAAATGCTGGTTTCATTGGATCTAAAGTGCATTTTATATCTTGAAAACGGATGTACGAACCCGTGTCAATGGCGCTAATTTTTGAGCGAGTTTACAACTTCGAGCGAATGTATCAGCCAGACTGCATTAGCCACTGACAAACAGTTGTGTTTTTCTGGTAGAAAAATGTTTTAGCTTTCGGCTGTAGAAAAAAAATAGGAGAATAACTGATGGGGTAGAAAAGATACGTTGTTTTTTGTAACCGGGGGCGAGTAACGGACTGCATACAGTTAAATCCATTGTTTATAATATATAGTCTATGGGTGCCAGGAATCAAAGTACGGAACCTATGCTATAGGTAACACGTATGTGTACCAGTCTACAAAATCGCACTATGCTAGGTAAAAAAAAATTCCGAGAAGTTGCAAAAGCGTACAGGGAATACTTCGGCTTTCTAGGTGCGGTTACAATGGTAGAGTCCACGTGCAAATTCGTGTCGAAAAGGTGTGTGTGTGTGGGGGGGGGGGGGGGAAACCGTAAACATCACTCGGGAAATATCGGCGATTTGGTTTACACATAGGCCTACATGTACTGGAGGTGTCTGGGATCTCTTGCATATTCGAATATCTGTCCCTAAATCAATGTAAATTTGCGTCACAACAGTCATTTGTCATTAACAACGGATAGAGAAATTTGTTTTGCCGATTTTAATGAAGTTTTCTGTAAAGTCAATTAACAGAATAGGTACTCGAGAGATTCCGGAGAGCAAATCAAATCTAACCGGTTCAGGTTACGGAAATGGCCGAGTGACGAGAGTGTTTACAAACATACCGGTGGATAAGGGATTTCCCAGAGCTTCCCATACACTAATTTTTTAGGCGCTTTCAGAGCTCCCCAAACGTATTTAGGATTGTTGAAATCGTTTTACTGCTGAACAGATGGCGTCATCATTTCACTGGAAAGAAGTTTTATTCCTTAAAGATCTTCCGAAGGCTGAAATTACGAACTTCAACCGAGCGAAATTTGCGAAGTGGACAAACCCCATACCGGCATTGCACTACAGTAGCCCTTGGCCTTACATAGGTAAGATAAGAATGTCGGTGTTTTATCTTTTAACTTTCTAAATGTTAATTTTTGCCATCATCCCTTTCAAGAACGATACGCGCCTTCAAACTTGCAAATAAATATGTAAAGGGGGGGGGTTGCAAAAGGGAAGCGACTCTACGCAACTTATAACGACCACCATTTTCTTACACGGTATGTATTTTCTTATGTTGTTGCAATAACACGCTAGATTTGTGTAATTTCTGTAAGCAGGAAAAGTGTAACACGATTATTGCAGTTATTGCACTGTTTGCATAGGTACTGAAGAAAGCCTAGAGTTGATGACGATATTGAAATTTGTTTTCGTGCACCATGAAACACTGCACAGGTCACTAGCATTTTCTCCTTTACCCACAATGTTTTCATAAGCCTTCTGTCATAGGGTTATTTAAAGTCAGGATTGTGTGGTGAAGGATTAAGAGTTGACATCTACACCAATCTGAATGTCGACATGTAAAAACATAGTGACAAGTACAGATACTAATTTCTCCTTTGTCACAATGTTTTCAATAGGGCAGCAGAGGTAGGAAAAAAAAGCTTGAATTTTGTTGAACTCCAAATAATTTTATAACTAGCCCAGGTTGATAAAATGATCTTTTTAGATTTTCAATATCATCCCAAACTTCAATATCTCATGACTGAATATACATCTAGATCTAGATCTAGTATGACTTTTTTTAACAGTGTTTTATGCCATTTTCAACATTATTTCAGACATATAATGGCAACAGCTAACACATTGGAATTTAGCATGGTATTAGTTTGTAATTTTAACTATTGATTAGTATGAAAGAGAAGTATGACGGAATTTATGGAATTGTATTTCCATAAAGATACATTCTTGCAGCCAAAGAGACAAAAATGCTGTTGAAAGTTGACAGAGGTAAGAATGGTTCAGAAGTAAGTCATATAAACATAGATAAAACACCAATATATCGTCGGTTTACTTCCAAAACCTCGTAACTACAGCTTGTAACAAGCTGTAGTTACGAGGTTTTGGAAGTAAACCGAGGATATATTGTTGTAAGGGATGTGGGATTTGTCTTTGATTTAAAACCAGAGATGACAGCAGTCTTTTCTTTGAAAACCGCGAGAAAATGACATGCATTTTCTATCCGACGTAATCTCTGCAACCTTCAAACCGTTTGGGACAACATTTAGTATGAAAATACAAGTATAGTTTCATAAAATAAATATGAAATGGGTTTTAAAAAAAAATGGCTGAAAAATGAGTGTAGATGCGTGTTTACTCCTTTCCTAGAATCAGATTGGTTGAAATTGGAAGCATTTGCAGGTGACAAATGTGCCTCAAACAATTGTCATTGAAAGGATAGAAAGAAATTTATTGTCTGCAAATTAATTCAATTTTGACAAATCTCAAATTTTGTCATAAATTGTAGTGAAGAATTTACCATAGAAATGATTTGCAAAGGCTGTGGGGATGTCACATGATCAATTTTATATGTCAATTATGTGGGATCACATTCAAATAGTTACAGTGACACCATTTCCTATCTCATGAAGATAGACAGATTTCACGACTGCAAAATGACTGTCCCCTTATTCAACCTTTGAAGGGCAACACTCAGATTGAATTGCTAATGCAGACAGTTCAAAATGAGCAGTTTTATCTTGAATCCACAATTTGCTTCTTTGCCGAATATTATGGAAAAACAGCTTTGAAATCACAGTATATGCAGCTTTAGTTCAGACTTTGAATATCCATTTCATTCGTTTAGCACTATCGGTGTTCCACAAGTAATTCCCACTTGCAGTAGAAAATTTAAATACTAGTATGCACTGAGCTGCTAGGTTTTGGCAGTACATGTATTTCTTATACTTTACCATAGTATTTTAACCATGCTGTCTGAAAAGGGGGCTTAATGCATCTGCAAAAAGTATCGACCGAGGTCAGCCTACACAGTCTGTGCAGTCCGTGCAGGCTGACCTGGGTTGAAACGTTTTGCTATTAGTCTATTTTCAGCATATCAATGGACCATTCTGCCATCTGATTTATTCAGTTGTTAGACAAAATTTGTTTTATGGATCCATAATTATGATATGACTTGTTTGGTAAAAAGGATCACAGAGAAGCATTAATCCTTCATCAAACAATCCCTGGTTTTAATGACCCTGGGCAAGAAAGTCTTTGAAGACGTTGTAGGTAAAGGAGAATCGCTTGTTACAATTAATTTCTCCATTACCACAACATTTTTTACACTATCAAGGAACATTACCTCATTGGTATCATTTTTAAATTTGTCATCTAAAGATGCTTTCAACTTGGATATGTGCAAATCTTTTCACTTGGGACAGTGTTTCTTTTGCCGGAACGACACATTTATTACAAACTATGCCTTGAAAAAATGTTCCTCAAACATTTTTATTTAGAAAATCCAGTCTTACTGGAATTTTCTTTGACCAAAGTAAAAAGAAAAATAAAGGTGAAGAAATCTTTATCTCTGGAAATAGAATATTGCTCACTTATGTGAAATATCTAATGAGATATATGTATACCAGGAAAACTTTATTTTTTTTTTTCTGTAAGCAGGTAAACATAAGGAAAAGCTCACAGACAACCACAAGCTTTACACAATTACATGCTGCTTCTCTAATATTTCAATATTTTTATTTCTTTCAGGTGCTTGCATAAAATTACAAGTTTGTAGCATTCAGGAGGCCAGAAAAGAGCTAGAGAAGTATTGGTAGCTAGATTAAGAAACAGTCAACTACCAGAGAGTTTGAGCAGTGAAAGTGATATGGACTAATTAGCCACTAACCATACCATTAGTGCTGATATTGACAGCTTGAATTGCACCTTCTTTTAGAACCCTAATCAAAACTATATGATAAAAGGCGCATTTGCTTGAATATACATTAAAAAGAACACACTGTAGTCCCTTTTCTCACAAATACTTTTGTTAGCTGTGTTGCAAATCACTCTTGCAAGATGCTTCATTTCACAATTATAGCTTGACTCTTTACCATATGAAAAATTATAGTCTTGTTCAAATTGAAACCAATTGCAAACATCAAAATGAATTAAACTTAACAACTGGAATTTGTTTTGGGAAGGGCAGAGAACACTGTAAGAAAAGGAGAAAATGCTGGTTACCAGCATTTTCTTCTTTTCCCACAATGTTTTCAAGAGCCATCTTCCTTAGGGATTTTGCTAAAGGGTTAATAGACTTCAGCCGTAGAACATGGTAAAAATGCTGCAAAAGGAGGTACATATAATGTATTTGTCAAAAGCAACTGCTCCTTTTCCAACGTTTATGCAAATAGAATCATTGCAGATTATTTCTCACATGTGCTAAAAAATCTAGTTTGTGATGCATCTTAGCCCATTGTGAGTGGTAGCTCTGTATTTCACCTGTACAGTGTGTAGAATCTACATTAATGAGTTAAACTGTAATAACTGGAAACGAATTGGTCTGCATAATTCCATGTATTATTTAAGAACAAAAAATTGCAATCTGTGAAAAAAAAAGAAAGTTGGCTAATAAATTTTTATCTTAAACATGTCTTATTACTTTTTCAACCTTGCCCTTACCTGTTTGACTCACAGTCCCATGTTGGCACAACCCTGAAGGTATCTGAAAACATTGTGTCCTAGTTCAAAAGTAAATTACTTTAGAAGGCACATAGACATGGATGGTCAAAAAAACAAATGTACAATATTGCCATCATGTGAATCTAAAACCAAAAGAATTTGTCATAACCCAAATACAGTTTTACATGATCACAGCTACTCATGTATCAAAAACAGAAAATTACCATGAGTGGTGCATTTAATTTCTGTTCTCCAGACCTTCTCAATTTGGTTTAGTCCAAAATTTTGTTGTTTGGGAAAGGGTTAAACAGTGCTTTTCCTTTTCCAACAATGTTTTCTACTGCATCAATATCAAGTTATTGGAGCCACTTAACTGTTAATGCTTTCGGTTTTGACCAGTCTAACATTTAGTTATTTTGTAAAAGGTTAGTGCGGAGTTTTTTTTTTTTTTTCATTAGTAAATGAATTGTAAAGCAGCAGGGGTTTGAAGTACCGTAAGATATCATATTGATCTATACAAAATAATTGTTTTTGAATAATGTAAATATAAATCCCATGCAAATTGATTTCATTTTGCAACATGGAAGTTGTTTTCAGTTTGCAACATGGAAATTTTTTGGCAGTATGATCATGATTTGTAACATTTTAGTGTTACTAGTTTCAAGTCATTGTAACATATCTATATATTTTTGTGATACAGTATTTGAATTTTAAAAATTGCTGTTAAAGTATAGAATCTAAAAAGGTAATTTTGCTTTGCCTTTCCGCCCGTATTTAGGCTTTGCCTATTTTCATATTCCATTGAATAACTTACTTTATACAGAATGACGTCACTCTATATAGAATGACGTAGATTTTACCACGCTTTCGTTGCACTGTGTTTATAGAGCCGAATTCACGTGTCATTTTAGAATGGTTAGTTTATAACATCCCAGTAGATTTTATTTTCCCTCTTTCCCTATATAGATCTAGTTGCCAGCTTGACCAAAGTTGTGGGAGGGAGCGGATTGTGGAAGTGGATTAGCTGGTGAAGCTGAAGCTGGTTTCTCTCTTACAAAAGATTTTCGGTTTGAATCCTGAATCCTTCTTTAAGCCGGGTCAATATCTTAAACTATCTTGGTTTAAGTACTGAGTAGGTTTCCAACACACAGTCATCTAGTCTGAGCCATGTTCTGTGATAAGGTGGTTTAAAGCATCTCCGTTATCCATCGTGCCAAACAAGTCATCACTTATTTATAGATCCATAAAATCCATTTTGTCTAACAACCGACAAAATCATGTGTTGGCTGATACAGGGACATGAAGAAAATTGACTACAGGCAGAAAGTTTCGATCAGGTCAATCTGCGCGGACTGTGCAGGCTGACTTTGGTCGAAACTTAATGCAGATGCATTAGACCCCCTTTTCACAGAACATGGCTTATTTGTATTTATACCCGCAGACGACATTTTTTCCTTTTGAATTGAATTGGTTTTGACATTTTGCGGGAAAAGAAATCATGATAGACCATGCCTCTTTTCTACCACAATGTTTTAACATGTTACCATAAACAAAACCTTAATGCAGTACATATTCCTTTTTCAGGATTCATTTCAGACCTTGTTTTTGCGCCAAAAAACGCGTTTTTATATTGTTTGTTGTAAAAAGAGGCAGGCTGAGGGAACGAGAAAAAATGCAATCCGGTGCGTCATTTTCTACTAGATCTACTACTATACTACAGCTAGAGGGGGGTCCTTTCTCTACGGTCTGGGGTCATTTCTCTACGTAGAATAATGACCCGGGTCATTCCTCTACGTAGTGAAATGACCCATGGGTCATTTTGTAAGGGAGGGTCATTTCTCTGCATTACACCGGCTCTTCCATTTTGAAAGCAATTGCAGACGACAAAGTAAACAAATAAAACGATGAAACTTTTCTTTAAAAGTGCAGAAATCGTGGTGGGAAAAGGAGAAAATGCTGCCAACCAGCATTTTCTCTTTTTCCAACAATGTTTATGTGACCCGGAAAAAGAAGAACAACGCTTCTTATAACTCTACCAAACGACAAAATGTTGTACTTTTCCAAATTAAAAGCATTTCCAGCGGAAAATTTAAATGTTTCTCAAATGATAAAATTTGACCTGTAAAGAGTAGAAAGCATTGTGGGAAAAAAATGAAATGCTGGTTACCAGCATTTTCTCCTTTTTCCACAATGTTTCTAAAAGCTATATTTCATTGGATCATTAAAACTCGGGATTGTATAATATAGGGTTAAAGTTCTTTCACTGTGCTGTTGTGTACAGAAAGCCTGGAATAGGCATTATTAAAATATCTTTAGCAATCTGCCATGCTCAGTACAAAAAAAAAAATAAAAGTGTGCAACAAAATAAAACTTATCGGAATAAATAACTGCCGGAGATATAAATAAATTTGATCATCTGGGTCTGCTCAAAGCTTCCAGGTCCCAGAATACGTCTGTCCTTGGTAAAGATCTAAGTCAGAATGAAAGAAAAAGAGTGTTCACTAATTAGTCATGCAGGATTAGGGTAGGTGAATTAATCTCTCTCACTAAATCTCACTGCCCCTTAACTCTCTCTTAACCTCTAACCGTCCACCAAGTATATTTCTAAAATCTTCCCTAACTCACGCTTTAGCCTGTAAAGGAAGATGAATGCATGGATGTATAAAAATGACACAAATGGTTAAAACACGTTGTTGACAGTAGAGCCATGCTCCGGCAATGCGGGCTTAAGGCATCTCCGTGATGTATTTTACAATGCAAGTGAATACATAATTAGGGATCCATAAGATTCATTTTGTCTCACAACCAACTGAATCACGAAAAACAGTGGTATTTTGGCATGCAGAATATTGGCCAATAGCAAAAGAAATTCGGTCCAGGTCAGACTGCACAGATTGACCTGAGTCAATATCCTTTGCAAGTAAATCAAGCCCCCTTTTCACAGACCATGGCCCATTTACAAAAAGCCTTCTTTTCAGGATCGTGAAAATTTGGGATTGTTTTAGAAAGGTTTATGTTATAGAAAACTGTTTTACAATCGATATGGAATAATAAGATGAATAAATGCCCAGGCTTAGCGTGTAGTTAAAGTACAACATATCCTAAATTCGTTTTAATTTAATTCCTGTTATTTCCAATTACTAGTTTATCGTCTGCTGTTATTTAGATATTGTTATATAATTTCAAATCTCTAAGGAAACAAAATGCAACATGTCTTCCGTAAATATTCCATTGTACATCGAAACACGACAAACCGTGTGGCGCCAAAACCGATTTCATGTGAGCCATGCTCTTGCAAAAGGGGGATCTATAAAATCTATCTTGTCTAACAACCAAGTGAATTATGAGGTAGAATGGACCTTTGCATGCAGAAAATTTATGAAAAAATAGTTTCGACAGGCTGACTTAGATCGATACTCTTTGCAAATGCATCAAACCCCCTTTTCACGGAACATTCCTCGATCAGACTCCATGGATTGTGCAGATTCAGTTTTGGATATAAGTTATTCTGAAAAAAATTAAATATCAGGTTATTGTTTGCTGACTTAATATGGCTTGCATCACGTGAAAGGGGCATTCGGACATTTGCGTAAAGTGTCGTATCGGATCAGTCTGCGCAGCCCATGCAAGCTAATCCTAGACGGCACTTTACGACTACATAAGATTTTGTTCTTCGGTAGACTTGCTCAAAACAGAAAATTACATAAAAACGGAAAGTGTTGTTTCGGATCAGCCTGCGCGGACTGCGCAGGCTGATCCGAGACGACATTTTACGCAAATGTCCGATTGCCCCTTTTCGCGTGTTGCAGGCCATATATGAACCATGCTCTGGCAAAAGGGAGTGTAATGCATCACCGTGACTCATTATACCACGCAAGTCATCAATTAATTATGGACCCATAAAATCCATTTTGTCCAACAACCGGCTGAATTCCGAGATAGAATCGTCCTTATACATGTAGAAAATTGACCAATAGCAAAAAGTATCGACCCAGGTCAGCCTGCGCGGACTACGCAGGCTGACCTGGGTCGATACCTTTTGCAGATGCATTAAACCCCCTTTTCACAGAGCATGGCTCATGTTATTTCACTTATTTGGCACCGAGGGGTTTTAGAAAAACATTGTTTAATCAATGAAGAAACTTTCCCATGGGCTAGCTGTAAGGGCAAAACATCATATAACATGAAATATTGTTTTAATGACTGGAAACTATTGTTCCGTAATTGTATTAAATTTACGAATTGAAGTATCGGTTTATCTAGAAACAGGACTTGCTTGGGGTGCTTCTCTTTCGTGTATTTATCGTAAAATTTTGTTGCTTCAGTTCTGGGTCGGCTTCATATTAACTCTTTCCATACCATAGACGACACCGAAAGCTATTGTGGACAATGTAGATCAAGATCAGACTGCACAGAACGTGCAGCCTGATCTCTGATCCACACTGTCCACAGCTTTATTCTAGATTATGAACGAACTGTCTATTGATCTTGTATCAGAACTGTATTTGTAGCCATTGGGAAAATGCAGTTTATTTAAGCAGAAGTGAGATTTAAAGGCTTACAAGCAGCCAAAAATTACAATCTCAGGGGTCAAATCGCAGGCAAATTTACTTCATACAATTTAAAAGCTGTATGTGTTTTATTACGAATCGCACAATTTGTTACAGTATGGTCAGGTAAAGGTCAAATCGCTGGCAGAAAAATGAATTGTAACACTAGAATTAAAGTTGCCAACTTTATTCCAGTTTTACAATTCATTTCCATGCCCAACATCTTACACAGGTGAACAGCACAAGGGGCGGGGGGGGGGGGGGGTTTAGTATAGTTTAAAATCAAACTCTAAATTCGAATACAAGTCACTTAAAGGCCCAATGGCGGTCTTAAGTAAACAACTCTATGTGTGATATTCAGAAAAATTTCAGTCATACCACTTAAAAGCATGGTTTTTATTATAGGTCTGGCGATCTGTTTAAGTACGATTGAACATAGACATGAACAGGGGCTTTTGGGTACGACAAAGATTAAGATCAGACTGCACAAAAGTACTGTTTAGTCAAGCCTGTAAGATAAGTAGTCTTTCTGGGTTTCAGCGGTTTGTTTATTCAGCTGTCGAAATAGATCGAATGAACCCTTATGCTGCTTGGCGGGACACACTGACCGTTTGCGGACAGTGTAGATCAAGATCAGACTGCACAGAACGTGCAGTCTGGTCTTGAATCTATACTGTCCGATGTAGAGATATTTTTCTAAATAAGTTTGAAATAATATAATTCGGGTTTTCACTATGGGCTTGAAAGTTTTATTAACTTTTTCAGCAAGATAAGGGTTAATATACTTGGCGCTGAAAGTATCAATTCCATAATTGGCCTGCAACACGTGAAAAGGGGCATTCGGACATTTGCGTAAAGTGTCGTCTCGGATCAGCCTGCGCAGTCCGCGCAGGCTAATCCGAAACGACACTTTCCGTTTTTATGTAATTTTCTGTTTCACGCAAGTTTACTGTAGGACAAAATCTAATGTAGTCGTAAAGGGCCGTCTCGGATTAGCCTGCGCGGACTGCGTAGGCTGATCCGAGACGACACTTTACGCAAATGTCCGAATGCCCCTTTTCGCGTGTTGCAAGCCATATAATGAGCAACATTTTTTACACAAAACTCCTTTTATATCGGACGATAAGATAAATGGGTTGGTTGGTTGGTTGGCTAGAACTGTCCATTCTTTTGTTAACGCATATTACTTATTAAGGGCTTCAACAAAGAACGCCCAAGCACCAGACTTCACGTCTCGGACAACACGTAATACGACATTAATGATTGGTGGACTTATGGAATTTAATGCCGTTTTTAACATTATTCCAGCTACATCGCAGCGGCCAGTGCACCTATCTATGCTTTTCGGGTGTTTCATTTCATCAGTATTGCGCACAATATTCTACACAAGCCACTGGCTGCTTTCCCACATTACCTTCGTCGAACCTATGAACAGCTGTAAGAGAGGAAGGAATCCTGTCGCAATGATTATCGTCAATCCTCGGAAAGTTATCCGCCGAGCTTGGGATTCGAACCAGCAACCCTTCGGTCTCAAGTCCTGTATGCTACCAACGGCGCTACCGAGGCTGGACTTAACACGTAACAATACGGTCCTCTGGCTTTAAGTATCAGAGGATGAAGTCGTTGAAAAATATTGCGGGAAAAGAAGATGCCAGGAACCAGCATATTTACCTTTTCCCACAATGTTCACGACTATTCCATAGACACATATCTGATTGATGAGTACAATACTTTGTAGTCTGCAAATGCTTCCAATCTGAATAAGTCTAAAATTACATCATCTGGTAAAGCGAGAACCGTGTCGACACCAGGGACAGTTGTCTGGGTAGAGTATATCAATATCAGACTGAACAATTATTTATTTATTTACAAATTCGAGACTCTTCCAAGTGAGACTCGGTTGACGACAATTTCAAAACTGATACAAATAAACTGAAGTTTTTCTGATATTGTAGAAAATATTTATCAATTATGAATTTATTTATTTGACTTAAACATGTTTGAGTTTTTCGTCATGCAGCATGATAATACATTTACTGCAAACGACACGTGACACACTCACGATCTCTCACATACAACATACAAAAAATAACCTATCACACAATCAATTGATATATACATGTAAATAACTGGACTTTTTATCAGTCTGCAAATCCTATAGTGAATGGAAAATTTCGAAATTTTATGAAACAAATCTAATCTAAAGGTAACGTATGCAGTTGCGAAGAAATACTGAAATTAAATATTACATGAAAAATTAAAATTAGAACATTAGACAGAATTAGAGGATGGGTGAAATATTAGCGTAAGTAAGAAATGATGTCAACTTTCGCTAGGCTGCCAAATGCAACTCAGATGATACTCTTCTGTGGAAAGCCTCTTTTAAAAATAGACAAAGATTGAACACTGTTCTGTGGCTATTTGATTGCAGTAGGGAAATTAGCTTAAACATATTTGGTTTTTTGTAGTAAAATTTCTTAATATTGTGGGGAAAGGAGAAAATGCTGGTTATGAACATTTTCTATTTTTCCCACAATGATTTCAAAATCCTTCTACATCTACGTCGTTAAATCTCGTAACTGTGTGGTATAGGCTTACACTCGTCTAGCGCCAAACATATGAGCCATGCTCTGTGAAAAGGGGACTTAATGCATCTGCGAAAAGTATCGACCCAGGTCAGCCTGCGCAGTCCGCGCAGGCTGACCTGGGCCGAAACTTTTCTCTACTGGTCAGTTTCCTGTTTGTCAAGGGACCCGTCTACCTCATGATTAAGTCGGTTATTTGAAAAAGTGGCTCTTATGGATCCGTAATTATGTGATGACTTGGGCTGGTATCATGTATAACGGAGATGCATTAAGCCCCCTTTTGCCGGAGCATGGCTCATATACATTTGATCTCTTTCGATGGTTGAGAAATCAATCGACTGAAACTCAAAAATTCATCTTATAGGCTTAAACAAACAAGCGGACAGTAAGGATTCTGTGCAGCCTGATCTAGATCTATGCCGTCCGCAAAACCTCTTCTGTTTAGCTATTCCGCTGAAACTGTTAAAACAGACGTCATCCGCGCACAGCTTGACCCAGAAAGTAGAGTTTCCTTTCCAAATAGGTGCCTTTTTCTATGCTCTGATAAAATTGGTGCTTTTTTTTTTTCTAATAAAATTGCACTATTTGAAATGAAATGATGCAGTACATCAAGTCGAATTCATCATAAATCTAATTGTATTTTCAATCAAACAAACTTTGGGGATAATAAAGAAATGTCTAATTATTGTCGAATGGGCCCCGAAGGCTTTCGAATGGGGCAAACTATTGTAGTGCATGAAATGTTGATTGAAAGACAAGACGATATTGCACGTCAGTTTCATAATGTCCGTCACGCAAATCCTGACAAAACAAACTTTATAATTGGATACTGGAATCGAAATGTCGATATAAGGGTACAAAATAGTTAAAGTACGATTGCTATAATTAATTTCCAAACAAATGCTTGCAGTCAAATATCATGTGCACTGTTTCATAGTAGAAAAATTCGTCTTATACATTTCAGCTATGCTCTGGCAAAAGGAGCAAAAGGGGCATGGTTTATTATACCAAACAAGTAATAACATGATTACGGATACATAAAATCCTTTTTGTCTAACAAACGGCTGAATCCAGAGTTAGAATGGTCCTTTGACATGTAGAAAATTTACAATTAGCAAAAAGTTTCGACCCGTGTCAGCCTGCGCGGACTGCGCAGGCTGACATGGGTCGATACTTTTTGCAGATGCATTAAGCCTCATTTTCACAAAGAATGGCTCATTTGTGGCAGTTTCGCATTCCTTTTCGATGTATTTTTGAGGCGCACAGGGACACCCTTTCCGATAGAACCCTTTTCAGTACACAAGGCAACTGAACAATTTACTTTCAGCCTTTGGAGGCAAGGGTGTTGTCAAGGTGATATCACAACGTTTCCAATGCGGGTCCTTACTTGAATGCATTCTCTGAATTTTAATTTTCATTTAAAATGCTATTACTTACCGTCTCTGTGTAAAATTATTTGAGCAATCCTCTTTGAAAAAGGGGTGTAATGCACCTGAAAAAAAAAGTATCGATTCAGGTCAGGCTGCGTAGTCCGCTCAGCCTGGCCTTGGTCGAAATGTTTTGCTTTTGATAATTTTTCTGCATGTCAAAGGGCTGCTCTACCTCAGAATTAAGCTTGTTGAATAAAATGGATTTTATGGATCCATCATTATGTGATGACTAGCTTCGTATGTTGTATCACGGATATGCATAAAACCCCCTTTTCCCAGATCATGACTAATACATATAATTTGGCAAAAAAAAAAAAAAGAAAAGAAAAACGTTAGTAGTTCCATAATTGGCGCTTATTGTCTTTGAACAAGAATAAGCTAAAAATAAATAAAAGAAGTCTAACACATGCGTATCTTACCCCATTGGTTCCAAATGGCGCCTCTTAATATCTTTTATAAAAAGGCAATTGACAAAGATCAGTAGAATAAATGCATAGTGATCTTCGTTTGCATTTTTTTTTTATTCTCACTCATTTTCAAAGAGGGTTCTAAACAGTGGTTGGCTGCCTCGATTTATTCATTCACCCAATTTCAAAGTGGTAAAGACTGTTCCATCACTTTACAAAGATCACAGGTTATTCCATTTCAGCTGATAAATTGGGAAGACATTGTGGAAAAGTAGTCATAATTGCTTGTAAATGGCGATTTCACTTTTTCGTTGGGTGCTTTCCATACCATTGAACAACAACAATTTCATTCCCAGAAGTATTTGTCTTGTGAAATTATAGAAAACTTTTACTGTTTTAAATAGGTAATGACTAAATCGTTCAGAAAAAATATAAGCCATGCTCTGACAACAGGGGGTTTAATGTATCTCCGTGATGCATTATACCAAGCAACTCTTCACATAATTATGGATCCAAGTCGAACAACCCATTGTTTCATGAGGTAGACAGGTCTTTGGACATGCAGCAAGTTAACAAAAAGCACATCCTGCGCTGACTGCGCAGGCTGACATAGGTCAATTTTTTTTTTTTTTTTTTTCAGATGTATAAAGCCCCTTTTTCAGAGAATATAGCTCATATAAAGACAGACAGATAAAGTGTGGCTACGAATCAAAAGAAAAGTTATAGTCACAAAGTGCTGAAGGACCTGCTTAATAATAGGGACGTTACGGTTTTGCAGTGTTCCTCAAACCGCTACTATGACCTCACATTTCGGTTAAGTCAGTACGGTAAACAATTGCATTTTTCTTAATATGTAAATCCTTCTTTATCCTGTCACCTCCGGGTTTACCTGACGGATAACAGGGTGCCGTATATTTTTTTTGTTATCCGTCAGTTGGTCACGTGACCGCAAAGTGCGCACTTGCTGACTGGGACTATTTTCAACCAAGCGTCTTACTGCTCTAATGAATGAATCAATCGCTAGCGAATACTTTTGCTCGTTTAATTAATAGTCTGTTATGTTAAAACATATTTTCTTCTTTGCCACAATATTTTTCTGCGGATATACGTCACGTTTAATATTATGACGTAGCCAATATCATTCATGACGTCATTATTGCAGCTGCATATCCAGAGGGTTTTGTAAACACGGTTCTTCATTTTTTAAAGTTTCTCATAGATCTAGTGAGAAAGATGTCAATATGTGCCTTATTTCGAGTGAAATGTTCAATTTAGTCGGATTTTGGATTGTAATTGAGAAAAGGGATAAATAAAATAGACGGTTGGTGTCTTGGATTGGGAAAGTCGATCAGGCTCGGCTCCGGAAATTTATTAAAGGTACGGTCTTTATCAATGTTTCTTTTTTCGTTTGTTTGTTTGTTTTGTTCCGTTACAGTGAGTGACAGGATAAATAGAATAGATGGTTGGTGTCTTGGATGGGTTAAGTTTATCGGGCTCGGCTCCGAAATTTATCCGGTTCGCCTTCGGCTCACCAGATAAATTCCTCCGCCTTGCCCGATAAACTTAACCCATCCAAGACACCAACCATCTATTCTCTATGTATCTCTTTATCTTATTTCTTTCTTTTTTATACAAGGAAAAAGAAGTTTAGTATAAAAAAGAATATTTTTTTTCCCTGAAAATATTTTCAACGTAAAGATCGTACACATGTAAAGATTACACATCTACCATTTATTTATGCAAAATCTTCTTAAAAGGTTTTTCATTAACCTATTAAAGGCGAAAATAGGGACTTTTGAGGACGGCATAGATCAAGATCAGACGGCACAGAATGTGTGGTCTGATCCCAGATTTATACCGTCCGCTTGTTTAGTAATGCCTATAAGATAATCAAAGTACTGAAAGTACTGACAGACTAGCGAATTTGAAATAAGTGGCTATGGTAAATATAAAACTTGGTTGGTTTATACAAGATTGAAGAAAAATTTCAAATTCGGTTACTGAGTCCATTCCAATTCCATCGGTTCATTCCAGTTATTAAGTCCAATCCGGTCTAATCCAGATCCAGTTCAATCCATTGACTTTAACCAACGCTCTTGACTATTTACTTCTCTACTTCTCAAAACAAGAATATCATGAAAAACTACCGTTTGTTAACTTTCAATTTAAAACAGGTTATTTTGTTGAAATGATATCTCCCGCGTCTAAAAGACCTATTTTGACAGAAACATATAAGAGGTATTGTGTTTTGCATGTACATGTGGCCTTTTTGTTATTAGTCTATAACGAAATTATCCATTAAGCCCCCCTTTTCCACACCATAGCATTTGATTAGGTAAAAACAAATAATGATTGTCTGTGGCTTATGATAAACAAGATAAATATGAAGTTTCATAAAAGTTTGTCCAGTTGTTAAAGAGATATCAGTCCATAATGGAATTATACATCAAGCCCCCTTTTTTGATGACACGGCATCAAAATAAAAAAAGAAAAAAATCTTTATCAGCGGACTATCGAAAGGAATACATGTATGAAGTTCAATCAATTTTCATCAAGGACTTTAAAAGATGTCTGTCCAGACGGACAAACGGACAGACAGACAGATAGTGTAGATCAAGATCAGACTGCACAGACTGTACAATCTGATCTTGGATCTACATTATCCGATAAGGGGATATTTTTCTCAAAAATATAACTTTGAAATAGAAATATTCTGGTTTTTAACATCAGCTTGAAAGTTTTACTTATTTATTTATTTATTTTTTTTTTTTGCAGGTTAAGGATTAAATTGAATTATACACATAGTTAATCAAAAGCACAAAATGTAATAGCTGACTATTTTACTCTTTACAGAACGAAAAATGTTACATCCCTCCAAATTCAAAGCTGTTCCAGACCTTAAAGTTATATGTGGATCAGTTGATGAAACCTGATTCTAGAAGGGTTGAAAACAATATGGAAAAAGGAGAAGATGCTGGTAACCAGCGTTTTCTCCTGTTCCCGCATTGTTTTCAAAGGGCTTCTCCCCCACTTTCGTGAAAACTCGGGATTGTGTGGTAAAGGGTTAATATACAAGACGTAAAATAACAGTTTAACATATAAGTTTCACTTTCAAATGATCTAAATAATGAATGACTGAAAGAATGACAAGGGTTCCCTGTCCAGTGAGGGTTTGTGTAGCTGGGATTTGCTACAAGTTACCCAGGGGTATCTATTTTTAGATCCATTCATAATTTTAAACACTGCTGAGTAGGAATCAGTGATATGAGCCTGATTTGCATAGGTCACTTAATTTACATATAAGCAAACATCATGTACCTTATCAATGACATCTTGTACAGTCTATTACTTTTTAAGTAGACATGTTCAAATCGGGATGGTAGAAATTCTGTGCTTTTTGTCAAAATTGTCATGTAAGACAAAATTAAGATTCCTAACAGTAATAAATTATTTTCTGTGAGGCAGTATTTGGCAACTGTGGGTTTTTTTATTTACATTGAGTCTGGCTCAATCTGGATGCATATAGACTAGCTTCGCTAGTCTAAAAATCTGTATGAGTTTCAGTGGATGTATACGATTTAGCCGGTGAAAGAGGTCGAGTTTATATATTTGGCGTTATCAGAAAATACATCACTCCTTATTATAAAAAGCAACCCACAAGAGAATATACCGATGTATACGAATATCGTAGAACCAAACAAACACTCACATAGCCAATTTTTGTTTTACATTACTTCCCTAAATTTTTCATTTAGGCCTATTTCATTTGGGGATTAATATATAGTTGTAATGCACTATACAAAGTCAATCGTCGCATGTCATGGATCAATTTTGTAAAAAAGAAACAATAAACTAAATTATGTGGTAGAGTGGTCCTTTGGCATGTAAAAATTCACCAAAGGCAAAATAGTTTTGACCTTGGTCAGCCTGCGCGGACTCGAGTTCGCGCAAGATTTACATGGTTCGATACTTTTTGCAAATAAATTAAACCACATTTTCACTGTAAGTAACTCTGTTCTTGGAACATGTTGGATAAAGATATCTTTCTTTTTTTGTAGTTTATCGAGAAATAACGGTGGAATATTGATCGATATTTCATGGTTACCACAAGTGAAAAATACCAATTTTATTTTCTAACTCTTCAATTGAAGGCAGAAACAGTAGTTCCCCCGCACTAGTTACCTAGGTAAACAGCGAGTGCCATTCAACTACACATTTCTTGCGCTTTACGGAATATTATAATGCGTTGCTATGTGGACGGGGTAGGCCACGGGAAATTACCGAAAACAACTGTGCTAGATTATCTCAAATATCCTCTATCTATCTACCTGTTGGTACATCAAGGCTATCAATATTTTCCTTTGACGTATACAACGTCGTCTTGTCAGTTTTCTGACAAATTACTCAGAGATGTTCGACAAGTGACACAACACAAAGCTCTAGTGATTGCTAAATTTTGTTATTTTAGATGAGATACTCATCTCTTCAAGTTTGCAGGAAACGAGTTTGGAAATAATAAAATACGTACAACAATTATGAATTAAGGTTTCATATGGATATGTTTTAAAACATGGCGGCAATTTTTCGATATACAAGTTTAAAATGGTCCTTTTCAAAATGCCTTCTTACGACCGTTGGGTGTAAACTCCCTTAGACTGTTTTATTTTTCCATCATTTTCATCACAAGGTGTTACATGTATACACTATGGTTTAGTTGTCGACTAGATCTCGCCAAGTCCAGTAAGTTAGCTCACTAATAAAAAGGCATTGAACAAACACAATTTCCATGCAGAAGTAGGTCGGGAAAAAAATTCCCCTTAACCTGCTTAATAAATTAAATAAAACTTTTTAGCCGGAAGTTAAACCCGGAATAGAGCTATTTCAACATTATTGTTTTGGACAAATATATCTTCTGATCGGACAGTGTAGATCCAAGATCAGACTGCACGTTCTGTGCAGTCTGATCTTGATCTATATCGTCCGCAGAAGGTCTGCGAGTCGCGCTTAGCAGCCGTAGGGTCAATAACTTAGCTCAGCTTGTGTTACAAGGTTTGGCCAGTAAGTTGTTTCAACTCACTATCGATATACCTTTAAAGTTTGTGCCGTCGGATGTATGCTGTGAAATGCCGCTACAAAAGATCCTATAAATAAGCGGTGTTCTGTGAAGGCCGAGTTAAATGCATTTCCGTAATGCATTATACCATGCAAGTCATGACCGCGCAGGCTGACCTTGTTCGATGCTTTTTGCACATGCATTAAACACCTTCTTAACAGAGCATTAGTAGCATATTTCTGTCTGGCTAACCGCAACTCATTTCAAATACCTTGATTTTTCAGAGTTTGTTTTTACCAGTTGATGAGATGTTTTGCTCAGACATATTTTCAACACGAAGGTTTCTGGAGATGACATACAAACTTACAAACATTACCACAGTTCTAATTTGTTGAGTTTTTTTTTTTTTTTTTTTTCAACAGTTCCTGGAATTCAAAGAAAAACTCAACAACAGCAACAACAACAAAAGAATTCTTACTCGTACACTTACTGTTATTTTTAACGTCGTTCTCTTGAGGATTTGTCAATTCACAGATATATATAAATGGTACGATATCATAAAAAATAACACGTGGGGAAGCATAACCATGTATACATACGACAACAAGGAACAAACTTATTAGTACATAAAGGCTATCATTATTTTCCATTGACGTCGACAGAATTGTCTTGTCTGTTGTCTGTTTTCTGACAAATTACCGCGAATTGTTCGGCTAATGATACAAAACAAAGCTCTGGTGATAGCTTAATTTCGTTATTTCAGATGCAACTCTCATCTCGTCTGTTCTTCCTTGAACTCCTTACTTCCAGAAACCAACATGCCAAAGATGGCTTTGAAATGGGTCGTGTAAACTTTTGATAATAATTCGGATTTGATACCCATAAAAACATTTTTGCAAAGGGAGATTCTGGTGGGTTACTAACCTATTAAAATTCATGCTGTTTGGTGATATTTTGTAGGATAATCAGAATTTGCAAAACTTGTGAACGAGGTTTCAACAAACCGAAAGAATCCGTTACATTTATTTAGCAATTTAAGGCAATCCATTTTGTCTGTTCATATTGAAGATCTTGATCACTTCAAAACAGTTTCTCTACTACCACGGTGATACCGTCAAACAAGTTTTAAACCGGTTTATCGACAGGGCTTTTTCGTCTTCAAATTTTGTAAGGTACTTTTTTTCACGTAGTTTGCATGAATTCAATTTCATGGCATCTCCTCTGTAGGAGGGCATACTTGAAATGATACAGCGAATCGTTGCTCTTGGAAGCTGATGAAATATTGAGAGGTAAAGTTACCCTGTCATATCATGTCAGACGACACACGTAACAGGGTTCCTTTTTTTTGGGGGGGGGGGGGGCTACGTATATTTACTTACTTTATTTTCATGAAACAAAATTATGTTATAACATTGTTATAACACAAAAATTGTCAAGATGAGTGTGCTCACAGTTCTGCGCATGGCCATACCTTGTTTTTATACTACACTGCTCACAAAAAGGATCAATTTTTTTTCGGACTCGAGCGTTGTGTGCCAACACGATATGCACGGGTAAATGGTGAAAGTTTAATTTAGACAAGGAAATACAATGCTGTGTGAAAACCATGTACCCTATAAAAAGAGCACAAGACATGCATGTGGTCATTTTGAGTATTGCTCTAGAAATGCTCAAAATGAAAACTTTGGTTACAAATTGCTGCGCTGTACATATTCCATATTGGTTGAATTTAAACCTGAAAGACGTCATTTGAATCCCACTGAGGTTGCAAGAGCTGTGCAGATGCTTGAAATGAATTTTTCACTGCGTCAAGTTTCTAATGTGCTTGGTGTGTCTCAGAATGTGGTCGCAAGACTGTGGAGGCGGTATCAAAAGACTGGACGGTATAGCAGACGACCAGGGCAAGGGCGCAGTCGGTGCACAACGGCTTCTCAGGATCGCTATATACGGATATGTGCACTTCGAAGTCGTCAAAGTACTGCAACACGACTCCAAACTGAGTTCGAGATTGCAATAGGCCGTCGTGTATCCACACATACGATAGTAACAGTTTCCACGAAGATGGTATGAATGCAAGACGCCCGGCCGTAGGTTCAACTTTGACCCCAGAACATCGTAGAGATCGACTTGAGTCTGTCCAAGAACACCGTACTTGCAGATTACAAGACTGGGATTCCGTACTTTTTACAAATGAGAGTAGATTTCACCTTTCAGCTTGCGATCGAGGTGTACGGGTATGGAGGAGGCGTTGGGAGCGATACGCCGAGTGCAACTTGGTGGAGGTTGATCGTTTTGGTGGGGGGTAGATTATGGTGTGGGGTAGTCCAAATATTTAGACGTACACATGCTTGTTTGCTGTTCAACATTTATCTATCGGACATTTCACATTTTACTTTTCTTTTGCATGTTACGTCTAAACGGGCCCCACTTAGTTCTATGTAGCAAATTCGATTTCCTAAAATCCGAGATAATGTTGAAAAAGCACTGAACTGAACATGAAAGATAACTTAACTGGATACAAATTTACTTTTTTCTCTCTCAAAAAGGGCCACATTTATGATATATTCATCTAGAATTCAATCGTGTAACTTTTTCAACACAAATACCGCCATATTTACAAGCATATTTCGGGTTAAATAAAGAACCGACATTCCGAACGATTTTTGAACGAAATTAGGTTTGCCTCCCCTCCCCCCCACGGACCGGATTGTAACGTTGGTTTTGGCAACCAATTTTTTTTAACCTTTTTAGATATTTTGAACTGCATTCAGTAACGATTATAAATTCACTGGCTCTGTCAATTGCATAAAGATCGGTGTTTTTGCACAATTTCCTGTGGCCAACAAGCATTTTGACACAGAATAAGTGACAGGGTGGACCAACGATTCGAAGGGCTTAATTGACGGTTTTATTTCACGAATATTTAAATGAAGTTCTGTTTACCCAAATTATTTTTATAACCCCCACATAAATTAATGTGAAATGTCTGTATAACCATAGTCCCTACTTGAATCATGTATATTCAACGATAACAACATATTCAGCACTTCGGTCTTGTGCCAGAAGCTGAATTTAGACATGGGAAACCCCGACCTCATTGCGTGGCTTTAAATATCCATTGAGCAGTTCATGAAAAAAGATAATGTATACCAAAACCCAACTAAAATGCTTCCTATCACTAGAACTAACTTTTTTGGTTAATATAAATGAACAGTTCTAAGTCAATTAGCTTCGGTTTTTTGAAGCGCGATGAACGGGACGGAAGAGTGTAAAATTTAGCGTCCATTGGTCTTCTCTTGACAGCAGCACTAGAATACCAGAAAATAAAAAATAATGCTTTTTGCAGTGTTTCTGCTCAAGCAAATTAATACGAAAATCAAGTTGTGGAACTGAAATTCACGTAATAAATTTTGGCTACACGCGAAACCTCACGCAAGAAAAAAATAAATAAATAAAAAAGAGCCATTTTTCCGTTATCTTGTGTAAAATGACAGTTTTGTAGTAAATTGACACCCTTATTTGACATTTTCTTTGTCAAATCATGCGGAAATACCTATCCATAAATTAACAGACATAAAAAATTGATCGGTGCAAAAAACGCAGAAACCCATGACACAACATAATGTTCCGTTAGACTTAGCCCGGTCAGAGACTTCAGACCGTCTTTTCAGCTGTTTAATTACTTTAAACAGAAAATTTTCACAATAATTTTGATCTAACAGTCTTTTTTTGCTGCAAATAATAAATATGGGTTGCTTAAGCTGTAGTTGAGAACCATTATTGTCCAACCCTCTAATATGAAATCTTAACCACAGATTTACAGCTCAGGGGTTAAGTGTACCCTAAGCGGAAATACCGGTTTTGGTACCTTCTATCAATTTATTAGCAGCTGTAAAGAAGGACTAGGAATTTTCTTCAAAACTACTTTATCATAAATCACCTGAAAATATTCAGTGTCTTAATAAAAGGGTTAGAAATATTCACTCTCAGTAATAACAGCGAGTGGTCTAGATTTTTTTTTTTTCCGTCGTAAGAGACAAAAAAACAAAACAAACTCTGATCCAAAAAAGGTCATAAAAATGCCACTAAAACCGATCTTTCCTTTAGAAACATGCATACGGTCTTGTTTTGGTTGCAGTTCCTAAATTAACAGCAGTGAAACTATTGTTTGCATTCAAATAAGGGGTTCATAAAAAAAAGGTGACGTCTTTCACTTCATAGTACGCAAGAAAGCTGGGATGCATTTCGGGTTAGAAAACATGCACCCCTCGAAAACACGTCGATCGACGATAGATCTAATTCCTCTTTCATGAAATGAAGCTTTTCAATATTTACCAAAGTTACAGTTTACATAAATACTTGGAGCCTCACTGCCGTACGTTCATTTATGTCCATGTCTTTATCTACGTAAAACAAAGCCATGCACATAAAACATCTTAAAATCTGATATGTAACACTTAACCAATCATTCAAGAAAGTTGTCACTCTATTTAACACACCAACTCCAGAAAGTATCAGAAACTCATGTTGGACGAGGAATCCGGGGAAATCGATTCAGAATACGTGGGAACGAACTAGATTTGGGACGAATTACTAGGACATTCTCTCGGCGTTTCTTTTATTTATAAACAGTCTTAAAACTCGATAACTGCCTGTTATGGACCATTAGACGATTCAGTACATCTTTCTAGGCAAAGTTATGTTTGTGAATGAGGGTTGCCCCTTTCTGAAACACTTTAATGAAGGTAAACGAATTTCGTTTAAAAAAATTCTTTTAGTTGCCTTAACTACACACTTACACACCGGTTTCACTTCAAAAATAGGGTAGTGTGAAATAGAAGCGGATTTAACTCATAAAACGTAAGTCTTTTACAATCAAATCTTTAAAATCGGTTCAATATTGATTTATCTTGTTACCGATATAAGTTTTATTGGGCACTTTGTATTTTAAGTGCCCGAATTTGTTGCTCAAACAGCGACAAAATTCGATGTCGGAGTTTGCTAAAGAAACCTAAGAAGGAACCGATAAGACCCTACGTACACGATGAATGTCAGAATGTGAAATAACGTACGTAGGGTCTTATAAATAGGACTAGGTGTGGGGCGGAATTTGTTTGACGGGTCGCACAGAGCTCTACGTCTTGGAAAGAGGTACTCTGACAGCACTTCGCTTTAGGGATGAAATTCTTGATCCAATTGGTGCTATAGGTTCGTTTTAATGCAAGATAATGCGCGGTCACATACTGCAAGAGTAACCATGGACTACCTCCATCGTGAAGCCATACAAGTATTCGATTTACCGGCACGTTCGCCTGATTTAAATCCGACAGAACATATTTGGGATTATCTTTACAGACGGATTTCTCGGCAGCAGCCCCGGCCTGTTACCTTGCAATACCTTATACAGGCCATTATTCTGGAGTGGCAAGCCATGCCACAGCAATTTATTAGAAACTTGATAACCTGCATGTCTAGGCGATGTCGTGAATACATTTTGAAACGTGATGGACACATCCACTACTAAGCCAGGACTAATTTTACTATAAAAATGACCTGGAACTGAGATAAATGTTGTGGTCAGTGTTAAGGTCAAAAATCTAAAAAGTTGATTTTCACTTAATTCTTCAATTCATTGAGGTTTGTTTACAACATCACCCTTTTCTGCTTGGAAATAAACATTTTAACAGTTTTCATGTAATTGCAGTCAATCTGCATTAAACAGGACCGGCCAGGGATAAACTATATAGGTGATCCTTTAATTTTTGTGAGCAGTGATTAACAGTTTGAGATTCAAGAGAGGGGTGACAAAGAACGGCTGAAATCGTTGTGTGTTCTGTGATAATAAAACTACAGGTTTAAAGCTAATTTACTTTGTTTCTTTGAAAAGAATTCTGTCTCCTCCATATTATTAATCACAGGAGAAGAAAACTACAATAACATCTCAATCGTTCTTTCTTGACAGATATGATGAAACGCGGATGGATTCCGATTACATTGCATATTGGAGCAATGCTCCGTGATATGTAGGCTTAAAGGTGGCCCTTCAGATTTTGGGACGAAAATTTTACTAAAATCCAAAAAAATTATCCTTATACTCCCAAAGCCTTTTAATTTTCATTCATAAAACCCCAGTAGCCGAAACCCATCCGACAACAAGAGAAATTAGAGATTTACTACGGCCCAGGTCGACACCGACGGGAAACACGGTCTATTTTTAAATGAGCAACTCGCTCATTTACATACCGGAAATACACAGACGAAGCTTCAAACATAGCGTTCGAAGAAGACATTATGGAAAATAATTTCATGTTTGTTATGTTATGGAATTTAAGCGTCATTAGTCACGTGCCAGTCACTTGACATTCCCACAATGCTTTTTTGATTTCTGGCGCGAAATCTAAAAAAAATCTTAAGAGGCTACGTAGCCTTTTAAGGGAACACCATCAAAAAAAAATTTTTTTGTAATTTTATGATTCTCAATTATTGATGATTTGTATTGTTTTTTCATATAAATTTCAGTGATATATATATTTTTTAATTTGGTGAGATGTAAAAAATCTAAATACCCACCTTTAATGCAACTGCAAAAAGTATCGACCCGTCACCCGGGTCAGCCGGCGCAGTCCGCGCAGGCTGACCTTGGTCGATTTTTAGCTCAGCTGAGCACGAAGTGTTCAGGATGAGCTATTGTGATCACTCACCGTCCGTCGGCGTCCGTCGTCCGTCCGTTCGTCGTCCGTCCGTCCATTCACATTTTTTTGTTTACACTCTAGCATCTACAAATATTAACCAATCAGCACCAAACTTGGTCAAAATATATATGACCATAAGATCTCGGATGAGTTCGATTATGGGTCTAATCGGACCAGAACGACTGGAGTTATTTGCCCTTGAATTAGAAAAATTGCTATATTTGACTTTGTTTACACTCTAGCATCTACAAATATCAACCAATCAGCACCAAACTTGGTCAAAATATATATGACCATAAGATCTCGGATGAGTTCGATTATGGGTCTAATCGGACCAGAACGACTGGAGTTATTTGCCCTTGAATTAGAAAAATTGCTATATTTGACTTTGTTTACACTCTAGCATCTACAAATATCAACCAATCAGCACCAAACTTGGTCAAAATATATATGACCATAGGATCTCGGATGAGTTCGATTATGGGTCTAATCGGACCAGAACGACTGGAGTTATTTGCCCTTGAATTAGAAAAATTGCTATATTTGACTTTGTTTACACTCTAGCATCTACAATTTTTAACCAATCAGCACCAAACTTGGTCAAAATATATATGACCATAAGATCTCGGATGAGTTCGATAATGGGTCTAATCGGAGTTATTTGCCCTTGAATTAGAAAGTTCTATAGAATAGTTCTTTGTCTGGACCATAACTTTGTCATCTCCAGTCCGATTGACTTGAAACTTGGCATTTGTGTTTGTAGAAATAACACAGAGTGCAGTATGAAAGAACCATAACTCTACCTGGTACTGTCTATGAGTTTTTTCCCTTTGATCGTCATTTTTACAGCATTTTCTGCTTGTCCGGAATATAACTTTGTCATATCTAGCCTGAACATCTTCAAATTTGGTATGCATGATTGTTGAAAAATTACGGAGTGCAGTGCACAAGAACCATAACTCTTCCTAGCACGAATTTTGAGTTATTTCCCCTTTGACCTTCATTTTTATAGCATTTCTTGCTTGTCCGGAGCAAAACTTTGTCATCTTAAGTAGGAATGGCTTGAAATATGGTATGCTTATTTGTTGCAATATTTGGAAGTGCAGTGCACAAGAATTGTAACTCTACCTCGTGCTGTCTTTGAGTTATTTCCCTTTGATCGTCATTTTTACAGCATTTAGTGCTTGTCCGGAATATAACTTTGTCATCTTCGGTCAGAACGACTTCAAACTTGGTATGCATGTTTGTTGCAATATTACCGAGTACTGTGCGCAAGAACAATAACTCTACCTAGCGCGGATTTTGAGTAATTCCACTTTGATCTTCATTTTTACAATATTTCTTGCTTGTCAGGAATGGAACTTTGAATTCTCAAGTCAAATTGACTTGAGACTTGGTAAACATGTTTGTTGCATTACCTGCCCTTTGCAGTTATTATACCTCCTCGACAACTGGCTGTGGGACGGGTATATCTTGCGACAATTTGCCGCTCTTGTTTCATTATCATTTGGTCTTGAACCTCAATATTTGGTATTTATCTTCATTGTAGACCTTTACTGCTTAGTACTCAGGTGAGCGATATAGGACCATCATGGTCCTCTTGTTTATTTATTTTTTTTTTTTTGCTATTGGTCTATTTTCTCAAAGTACAGTTCTATCTCCAGATCTAGTCGATTGCTGGACTAAATGGATTTTATGGATTCATAGTTATGTAATGATTTGCTTGGTATATTGTATCACGGAGATGCATTGAACCCCACCCCCCCCCCCTTTGCCAGAGCATGGCTCATATCTATTAATTCCAACATATTGCTACTCCTTGAAGAATTGGTATCTCCCTCGCCTCAAACCTAGGTTTCTGCGTGAGCTATACTCGGCCAGAAATACAAGCGCAGGTAAAAGCATCAAATCATCGCCAAGGGTTACAATTTTACCCTATCCCAGAATACAACATTTTAGACTAGTCCATATTTAAAGTATTTGCAGACAAAAACTAAAAAGTGGATCAAATGATAGAGATTAAATTCTGTCTTTGAAAAGGTGGAAAAAGATTGTGGGAAAAGTGAGAAATGCTGGTTTGCTGGTTACCAAGTTCTGACGAGCAAATTTGAAAACGAGCATGATCTGATGGTGCACACACATTTTGTTGTCTCATCTCATATTTATTATCAGTTTTTAGCAGACTTTTGTGTCTCATATAGACAAAACCTTAAAGAATGGTTCAAACCTTTTCATTGAATTAGCTTAAGTTTTTAACATATGACACAGGTTTAAACTCGTCCAAATTAAAAGCCTTTGCAGGTGACAAAGCAAATATGGCTCATACTATGGAATTGGTCATCGAAAGAGAAGAAAACATAGTGGGAAAAGGTGAAAATGATGGTTACCAGCATTTTCTCCTTTTCTCAAAATGTTTCAAAATTCGTTTCCCTCAGGGTCCTCAAAACTCTGGATTGTTTAGTAAAGGGTTAAGTGTACCATTTCTTGCAGGTGTCTCTACAATTTATAGAATAGAGTCATGCTCTGTGAAAAGGGTGCTTAAAACATCTGCAAAAACTATCGACCCATGTCAGCCTGCGCAGTCCGCACAGGCTGACATGGGCCGAAACTTTTAGCTATTTTTTTTTTTTTTTTTTTTTCATTTCAAAGGACCAGCCTACCTCATGATCCTGTTGGTTGTTAGACAAAATGGATTCATCATTACGTGTTTACCTGCTCGGTGTAATGGATCACGGAGATGCATTAAGCCCCCTTTTGATAGAGCATGGATGAGATCTACTCAGTCTGTTAAACACGAGAATAAAATACTTTTTACTTTTTCAATTGGCTTTCGATACTGTCTAGAGGTTTTCTAATTTATATTGTAACTAGAAAGACAGCTGAAATGAAAAGTCTGTATTAGAGTGTTAGATCTTGATCCGTATTCAACCATTGATCCAACCATTCTTAATCTTATACTCCAGACTGTTCCCATTTAAAAGAAACACAACCTCTGATTCGCTAAACCATTTTGGTTTAGCGAATCAGAAGTTGTGTTACTTTCAAATTTTGAAAATCTTGCAGAATAAGACTAATAACGAATGGTTGATAAATACGGATCATGTACGTCATTTCAGTTTGGCGTGGATTGAAGCCAAGACATTGTGTATGATGATACGAAACTTCTGTCCAACCTTAATTAAACACGGACTTTATCAATCATGGTGGAGTCAAAGTAATTCCTGACAAATTGTGAACTTGTCCTATACATAAGATGAACATGTAAAACGAATATTCTCGTCTTGTTTATTCAAATAAATAAACTACTGTTTTTCTGAGAGATTGATATCGATTTCTCAGATATTCTGAAGAATTCTTTAATCTTTACATTTCGGAGAATGGGAATTTTCAGGAAAGGTGCTGTTGAAAGACTCTCTCTCTCTCTCTCTCTCTCTCTCTCTCTCTCTCTCTCTCCTGTCCTTGTGTACCTGTAAATAAGGATAAGGATTTATTACCAAAATAAAATAGTTTTTATCTTTTTTGGAGTAAGTAGTTGATTACCAGTTAATGTTCCATTTTATTTTTTTTTCCAGTCAATACAAAAATTTATCAAAAAATGTAGAATCGGCAAAGTTGCTTTGTTTTTGTCTTCACGCAGTTTTTACGAATAATTCAGAACTTTAAGTTGGCCAGTACATATAATAATGCACTTCTAGTGTCTTCGCAATTGCCCAATAACGATTAAAAGTAAACAATGCCGGTGTTTAAATGCATTTATTTTTAAATCATACCATTTAGAAGTCTAAAATTAATGTGAAAATGATAACATGGTCTTAGACAGTCAGTCCAAGTGCTAGTCGCTTAGAAGAATGAATTTTAAAACCACGAAATAAGTAAACAATAGACAGAACGACTGGGAATTTTTTTACGTGGTTTAGAAATTCATTTTTCCGCCATACTTATTTCCACACTTTTAAATGGTATGATTTGAATTTAAATACATTTTAACACCCTTATTGTTTACTTTTTTGGCCACGTTCTGGGCATTTAATCTAGTACAACACACTATTCTTTCTAGATGACTACCTGCTTTCCCACATAGAAAAATATGGAGACAATTTGCAGCGGAGAGAGAGTAAAGATTTCTCTCGCAATGTCCATCATCAACCCACGGAAAGAATTTCGGCATTGTTTCGATGATTTTACCACCCAAACGCTGCATTGCAGAGCCCCGGCAGCGTACAGGACTTGAGAACGGGTCGCTGGCTCGATCCCTGACTCGGCCAATTTCTTTCCGAGGATTGATGGTGGTCATTGCGACAGGATTAATTCCTCTCCCACCGCTGACCATTGTTTCGATGATAGTTATGTGGGAAAGTAGCCATTGGTTTGGAAAGAATGTTGTATAGAGTACTGGTAAAAGAAACTTCGGGAAAGCATGGATAGGTGCACTGGCCACCGTGATATAACTAAAATAGTGATGAAAACGGCATTAAACACCATAAATTAATCAACTAAAAGTGTCGTTTGTTATTAACTCTTTTCCAAACTACAAAATTTTAAACTCGATTAATTTGAAAGCATTTGCAGACGACAAATTAATTGTAGTTAGAATGATGATTTCTATCTTTGATGAGGTAAAAACATTGTGGGAAAAAGAGAAAATGCTGGTTACCAGCATTTTCTCCTTTTCCCACAATGTTTTCAAAAGCCTTCTATATCATGGTCATTAAAACTCGTGATATAAGAGTTAACTTGGCCACTGGAGCTAATCCCAGAATCTGGTTCAGAGTAAGTAATGAAGCCATTTCGATAGCTAATACAAATTCTGGTCGAGATCAATACATGGAATTAAAACAATCCATCACGTCTTGATTGATCAAGCCTGTGTCCTGTCCACAGGGTACACTTAAATACAGTTACCAACAAATTGGCCCACTTTCGACTATATGATTAATCAGTTCGAGTGGCAAATATATATACCCAGTATCTTTCGACGTCTCCAATATACAATCCACCGACACTCAAAAATATTTTTATCTTAGATGCTTGACTAACCAAGCTGACGGAATGGATCCATGATCAAACTACTCATTCTGTAGTCTGATCTTCATCTATGTCGACCCAAAAAGGGTCGCTTTTGCCTATATGGATCTGAAAGTGTTAATCTGACGCAGTGCCTTCGCGGCGGTGACGTGCCATACAAGTCGTGCTGTATTAGAGGAAGGATAGGAAAAGGGGAATAAGCCTGAGCTGCTGTAATTTGTAGCCACTCAAAAACTTTTCACAAATTCTATTCAAATCATCAATATTGACTATTCAATACATTTTTTACTAATAAATTAAAGGGGGTGTTCATTTTTTTACAACCGTACCGAACTTCGACAAGAGGGCCAAGGTAGTCCTTTATGGCTCCACTGCTGAATGAATTGCATTAGCCATACACGTAATTGGCATCGACAGTCATTGAACTGTTAGATATCTGAATTTCAATAATATTTCAAAGAGAAAATAAGCTAGACCTGGGAAAAGGTCATGTGTTTGTCACATTCTGCAATGGCTGTTCTGATGAATGCAAGCAGGTCTAATCAAGAAACATTCATACTAAACACGGCGGGGAATCACGTGACACAACAACAACAAC
Organism: Hippopus hippopus; assembly: GCA_946811185.2. Classification (NCBI taxonomy): domain Eukaryota; kingdom Metazoa; phylum Mollusca; class Bivalvia; order Cardiida; family Cardiidae; genus Hippopus; species Hippopus hippopus. The sequence goes on along the minus strand of OX328100.1, from coordinate 18,202,524 downwards.
AATGGCGGACATTTGAAGAAATTCCCCCGCTTCAGGTAAGAAAATCTTCAATAATTCTGTCATTACGTGACCGATTGGAATTTGGTTTGAAGCAGAGAAGGCGGAAAAACGCCAGGGATTTGCTGGATGTGGTAGATCTTTTAAACAACACCTGATAAAAAAGTTATTGACGAGCAAACAAATTTTTACCCTGGATAACGTTCACGTCGAAAATAAATAAAACACACAAACAGGCCATATTTCTTCTTTTAGTGCTTTTTGTGTTCCCGTATGCATAAAATGTGGAGAGCATGAATGAAAAGTCTTGTCACTATCAATATTCTTTATTAGAATACGATTTTCTAGGTAAACAACGTTATTTTCAAAAATGATATAGTTCACGTCAGGAAATTTTTTATGATATCGTTCACGTCATAAGTAGCATTTCATATTAAAATAGTTCTATCATGAATACTGGTGTGATTTGAAAGGAGAGAGGGAGAGAGAGAGAGGGGGGGGGGAGTAAATCAAATATGCCGTATAACTTGCAGAATCATATAACATGCAGAATTGATTTAGATAACCAGATATAAATTAATATGCATTTATTAACTATTATATATAGAAATAAAGCCAACATGTTTCTGTTTCGATTAGTCTCTATGGAAAATCCCCTGACCTTAATCAAACAGTTAAGAAATTGATTAATGAGTATATATATATTTAGTGAAATTTTGATTATGCACGGCTTTTTCCAAATATATATGCTTCCAGATAATGGCACGTATTTTAATCAAGCGTTCATTGATACATGTCGACTTTCGAAAACCAATTGTCTTATACACAGTCAGACATTGATTGTGCATCAGAACTAATTTTCTTGGTGAAAAAAAAAACAAATGAGTCATTAAAACTTGAACAAACTGCATCTTCGGAAATGGAATTGATCGATAATGAAAACATAGATCAATTTCTCTCTACTTCCGAAAACCAAGTGTCTAATGTATTGAACAGACGGAAATTTATCCATACCTATCACCGCAAAAGTGGCAAAGAAATCGGGACAAATAAAAAGAGTGCGCAATGCAAAAACCTTCACAAATAAAAACATTAAAATAGTTGGGTATAAATGAGTAGCATTTAGTTAGTGCTTTCACACCTTTTCCGTTAAACCTATGTCACACCAGAGCGGCGATCCCACGGCGTCCAAGAAAAAATGCAGAATGCCGAGGTGCGCGCAGTACGATTGCAAGCATCGTCAGAGAAACGCAGTGGCACCGCGAGTAGACGCGTTGGGATCGTCTAGGACGCCGCGCATTTTGAGCATGAACAAAACAAACGCCGTCGCTCGGCGTTCTGAGAAGAGCGCAGTGGGATCATCGGAAGGTCGTTTAAGCGGCGCAGTAAGATCTCCCACAACGCCATGGAAGCTCCGCCGGCGCGCACAGAGGTCGCAGTGCGAACGCTATGGTTGTCGGTGGCGCTTTCACGGAGATTGTACCGCGTGCTCTGAGATGTCGCCGCGTCTCTACTGTGCTTATACGGCGAGTCAGCGGCGCTTATACGGCGCGTCAACGGCGCTGACACGGAGTGTTATTTATTTCGTTGCGCTCTTAAAACCCCTCCACTTGTAAGGCGCTTCTACAGCGTCCATCAGCCTTTGTCTGACAAAAACGAACATATAGTAGACGAAGTATGCAAATAAACATTCAATTCACGTTGAGTCTGAAAACGTTATTAAATGGCTAAGCGTTCAACACTTTGTTAGTAGATAATAAAATGAGTATGCTAGCTAAAAACTGGTCGCAAAATTGACACGTGTCCTAAAAAATTTTTAAAAATTTAAAAAAAAATTTAAAAAATTTAAAAAAAAATTAAAAAAAATAAAAAAAATTTTAAAAAATTTGATCGCATTCCAAAAATGACCCAGACAAATTCTTAACCCTTCAACCGACTAACCCTTCAACCGACTAACCCCTTCAACCGACTAACCCCTCACCTCAACATTCCCACCCACACAAATTTCTAATCGACTAACTAGTTAACCAGACAAACCGACTAACTAGTTAAACACGAATCTCAACTAACAAACTGACTTAAATTTTAAAAAATTAAAATTTATTTTTTAGAAAATTAAAATTTATTTTCAAAATTTTTTATTTTGTGATTTTTGAAAATTTTGAAATTTTAAAAAAAGTTTAAGAAAAACATTGTAATATTTTTACAATGATGATGCTTTTCTGTAAGCAAACACTCTTTGTAATTATCAAAATTTATCTCTTTCTTGATAACCGCTTTTTTAACACCTTTACATCTTTTATCTTCCTCACCATCTAAAGTTTTATAAGCATACATTTTTGCTCCTAAACCAACAAACTCAGTCATAGTCTTACCACCTAACTCATCTTTAAACTTTCCAACTACTCTTGCATTACAATTATTTTTTAAGAAATGATCTTTAGGATAATTGCTTGTATCAAACATTTCAAACACATCTTTTTCCATATCCTTATACAAATTTTTAGTTTCTATTTCGAGAATAAAACTATCTGTATCAGTATAACACAATCTAACCTTTTCACCATACTTAGCTTTAAAGTAGTTATAATAAGTTTTTTGCATATGTGTTTTATTAATGTCTAAAATGCTTAATCCTGAGTAAATAGGTTTAATATATTTTAAATTAGTTTTTTTCATGTGTACCGCTGTTAGGTTTTCATCGAATATTGTTGTGTGGCTATAGTTTGGTTTTGCCACTAATTTCCTATAACGATCCTCACTAGAAACCAAGTGTATCGTTACTCTATTTCTCAAATTTTCCATGGTTTTACCAAAGACTGAATTATTCATCAACTTAAAAAAATCTTTCTCAAAATTATTTCTAGCTGTTTTTCTTAGTTTAATGTTTGTATCAATATATGATTTAAGCCATGAGCTTTCCTCAAACTTAATTCCTCGATGTATTTTAGTAATCTTTAAACCTAAATCAACACATGTTTTTAAGGTTTCATGATGAATAACATAATTCTTTTTGTTATTTAAGTTTGGAATAAGTTTTTCTACTTTTTCTATCTTTAAACGTTCAGGTGCTAAAGGAAAGTCATTGTGTAAATCGTGTAATTCTTTAGGATATTCTAAATCTACTTCTAATACACATGGGATTTTTTGCCAAATTTCTAATTCTTTATTTTTCATCCATTTAAAACCATGTGTAGGAAGAGGACGACTCATTGCCCAAGGATAAAGGCTGTTTGCGTCTATATATAATAAATATTTTGATGGTTTACTAGGATCATATAATTCACCCATATTCTCATTATTTGCTTTTGCATATCTTTTACTACACATACTAACACCTCCTCTGATACCCCTTTCTACCATCAAAAGCATATCAAGATCAGAAAAAAGCTCAAGGTTTACTCTCGTTATTTTCAATGCTGCATCCCAAGCTAAACCAGGAGCTGTATAATACCAACTAGGATCTAAGTCATAGTTTTCACAGCAAACATCTCTAAAGTTCTCAAAAACATCTGCTAAAAGCAATACATCTATTTTATTGTAAAGTTCTAAGTAATCCTTAAACGTTTTCATATTAAAAGCTTTCCAAACCTTTTGCGCATGAGCATAATCTTCATCTGTAATTCCTTCTTTGTTCAAACTCGAGTAAAATGCTTCTTTGGGTGGTAATTTCTCTTCTTTTAAGTTTATCAAATGAATCTAGGTACTCATAAGGAAAAACTCCTTTTCTCCTAACCAAAGGTAGTTGTTCTTTAGTGAAATATTTTGATAAAATTTTTAATTGACTTTCCTCTAAGTTGCTTGAAAGTTTATCTAAACTAGAACTCATAAACTTAAAACTATCAAGGAATCTAATTTTATGGTTTATATTTTTTCCTACCCAAATGTCTTTACTAAAACTAATATATTTCTCTTCATTATTTGGAATACAGTCAATCTTCCCATCAGATTTACCAAGACATTTAATAAAAAGATGAGCATCATATCCACTAAGATTATGAAGGTATACAGGTGTGAAGTTAGGATTTTTAGCTTTTAGGTTGCATTCATTGTGCGCGGCACCTCTATATTTACCTGTAAAATGACAATGATCTCTTACTCTATAATTAGAACGATTAAATTTTCCGCCACAAATCCAACAGTGTGTTTGTTGTGTATGTTTCATTTTTTCCTCTATTGTAATTTCAATAGGCTTTGGGTTTTGGTGGTACCGTTGATGAATTTCTTGTATATCACCTTTTAACTGGTTTATAAAAACTTCCTCAGCATTTTCTCCAACATAACTTCTTTTTATAGGAGCACACACAGTATCATCAAAACATTTTATAATATAGGAAAATCTGCAAGGTATATGCTTTTGACGTTGTATAGTATAACTTTCTTCCGGGTTTGGTTGGCATGTGTATATTGGTTCTAAAACACTTTCAAAATCAGCGTATACAGCAAAGGGAACCCGAAGTTTTCTAGCGTGGTTTTCAAAAGCTAGCATGGTACCTGGTTTTGGCATTTCTAAAGTGATAGGTTCATGTTCATTACAGTATTGTTTATGTTTCTCTAAAAGTTCTTTACTACCAAAATGATTCATACATCGTTTACAACATTCTATATTTCCATTATGAGTATTTGTTATTTGTTTTCTCACTAAACTATTAAATTTTTTTATGAGGGCATAGTGCATGTTTTCCTCATCTTTAATAAAAAGAAGGTCAATATGGCTGCTTCTTTCATCTTTTGTAAGCCCGAGAGGGTAAATATATTCCTCATACCCGTACACGTTTACACTAATTCCCGAATTTTGTTTTTCAAACTTATCTATATCTTTAAACGAAACAGGATACTTTATTCCCTCCATGTTTAAACTACTTTCCTTTGCTTGCAAAGCCTTGTCAACTATCTCTGCATTATGCTCTTTAGGGTTTAGCGCTCTTAAAACACACCATAAAAAGCATTTGTCATCTTTATTTTTCAAATTGATAACTGCTTTTTTGTTAGCAATCCATTTTGGCAAAGGTAAGTAACCATTAGCTCTTAAAGGAACATAAACAGCTGTATGTAATTCTAACCGCACTATACTTCCAAAAGTCCAACCACTACCTTTTCTTTGAAATTTAGCTAATTTTTCTGAAACTTCATCTATCATTCTATTCAACAAATCCTCTATTTCTCCCCTGTTTAAATTTAAATGTTGTTTACTATGAAAAGCATGTTCAACAGGACCTTGGTCAGGATTTGTCGTTAACCGTAATTTACACCTAAGTACAAGTTTTACCTTTGTTTGTAAATTATTTTGAAGAGTATTTATAAGAGACATCCACGTTTCTGCGAAAAATCTTTGTGGGTTATAATTTTCTATACCCTCTATAACATGTTATGTAGCATACCCTCTAAATGCGGATTGAGAAGCTCTAATCTCAAACGGTTGTCTTGGAGGGTAATTTTCTCTAACATGTTCAACAATTTCATCCAACACTTGTGGTATCTGTGCCGACTCCACATTACCAGTTATCCAGTTACCAAAATCAGTTATTCTTCTTTGTATGGATTCCGGAACAACAGCTGAGGCTAGTCGTCTTGCTCCAGAGTAAACATTAGACGCAGCTCGTCTTGCTACATTTGTAAATCTATTAAATAAACACACACACACACACACACACACACACACACACACACACACACACACACACACACACACACACACATATATATATATATATATATATATATATATATATATATATATATATATATATATATATATATATATATATAAACTTAAGTTAAATTTTTTTTTGTTTCAAAAAATTTTATTACGACTTCGTCATTGTCATAATAAAATTATTGAATGTTAATCTCATATTTATTATTCCAAGTTCTCCCATTCCAATTATCAATCGTTTGTGGGCAGCGATCTATAAATTTACCTGCCTTATAAATTGATGGAAAGGTTTTTATTTCACCAGTTTCAACATCCTTTAAACTAACTTTCTTAGGATTATGCATAATAGTCTTTAATCTATCAAACTTAGGGTCTTTACTTCTTTCTTTTTTAGGTAACTTAGGTGACTCCTCCTCTTGTAACAATCCATGTTCTTTTACCAACTCAACTAACCGCTTTTTATCCCAGTATGAGCAGAAATTTATATTATTTTCTTTAAGAATTTTTTTTAAATCTGTAACCTTTATCATTTTTATATAGGAAAAAATATCTTAATACACTACACTCATTTTATTTCCATCAGACTGGAAGTTAATTAACCTATCGCTAATAATAACAGCATATGCTTCTGTGTTTGCATTCACATTTCCGGCAAAATTTGCCTTAATTTGAATATCAGTAACAGAATATTTTAATCTTTCACTCTGTTTAGAAACGTCAACAAAAACAAAGGATATAGAGTTCTATAATCTACGGGAGAAATATTAGGGTTCGACACCAATTCATTCATGTTATAAAACTTAGATCTAAATAGAGCAGCGTCACCATACGCTTTACTAAATTGCTGACTACCAGATGAAAGATTGTAGTCAACCGCAGGGTATCTAGTAGCATTTAACATAACAAATATTTTGAACATTTACATTGTTAAATACAGATGCATTTTGTCTTTGGTTATTACTTTTATTAGTTTGAAAGCCTACAATGATAAAACGTGGTACCTCAGGAGATGATTTAACGGAAAGTCTCCAGGTAAATGATGTTGTCTGAGGAACTGCAATAGAGTCACACTGTATCATTCTATATCCAACTGGTATTTTTTCTTTTTTCTCGATAATTTTATAAAGTTCCATCTTCTCTTTATCAGCAGGTAGCACATGTGGCATAAACCATGATATCTTATCTAATCTAATTCTACCTTCAGGAGCAGCATTGATTCGAGAGATTGCATCATTATCATTATTTCTTGTTAAGGTGAGAGTTTGCTTCATTCCATACAATATTTTATTATAGTCATCACAAAAACCAAATATATGTTTTAAAGGAACTCTAAAACTAAATGAACCTACTGGAACAACATTATTAATGATGTATTGCCTTCTTATGTTCCAACCTGTATTTTGTTCTTCTGCATTGACTGTTGTATCCTTATACCAACACTGATTTAACCCTTGTGATTTAGAAAAATTATCTGGATATTTTAACAACCCAAGCATTGTAGTAGCCTGGCCAGGATTTGTTATGGATTCAATATCCATACCTGAAAGTTGATACCTAATATTTTTAAACAGGTGCATCAAGGCGTTGTTTGTTAAAGCAATATTAGTGTCGTCTGTGCCTATAAGGAGTTCCATCAGCATTCTTTACTAATTGTCCTTCAATAAGTAAATAACTCTCACTAGGATGAGTAAAAATATCTTGGGTTTCGATACTAAATATCTCCTCCTGAGTTGTTGAGATTAGCACCTGTGATTGATTCATACTCATGGTGTTCATACTCATCAATGCTATCATCTTTTAAAATTGGTTCGGTGATTTTTAAAATGTCCATTTTATAATTACAATTATAATTTTAAATAATAAATAAAAATTATACTTTTACTTAAATTTCTAACCAAAGCTGGGAAAAAGACTTATTTTCATCATTAACAAACACACCTTTAAGTTCAATGCTTTTTGCGGTATCTATTTTAGTTTTAGGATAAACTCTATTACCGTATACAAGTGTTATTTGGGGTATATCCCACTTTTGTAAACGTTCATTCACCTTTTCCTCAATCTCTTTCATCTTGATTACTTCTTCAGGAGATAACTTCACAACAGCTTTTTTATAACCATATTTCGTGTTATTGATTTCGAGGATTTCACAATCTTTTAGGTTTAAAGATGCATTTTGTATAGTAATAGAACTGGTATTATATTTTTTATAAACTACACGATCAAATATTAAGTTTTGCATTCTTTTTTATATAATGAATATAATTTTCTTAACTTATTATTTATTTTTTCTTCATACTACTTTAATACCTGCTCCACTGTTTAATCTTTTAACTAAGTCTCGAATAGCAATAGCACTTCCATCTATTAATGTACTAATGTCTTGCGTTTTAGGAGTACCATCGGGTTTCGGCGTTGCACTATATTTTTGTAAAATTTTCTTTGATTTTGGTGTTAAAGCTTTTGTAACTAATTTTTTTCCTACATCTACAGCTGCACTTTTTCCAACCTCTAAAGCTTTCTTTGCACCTTCCTTAGCTACACCCTTTCCTACATCAAGGGCAGAAGACGCAATTTGTTTAGCTGCGCTACTAGTAAAAAGCCTCGCTAAAAAGTTAGCAACGCTGTCAAAGATTCCGGAACCACCGTATGAATACCTTTTTTTAAATCCATGTTTTTTAGTGATGATCATTTTTATAGTATAGACATTAAATTTTTATAAGCGCGTGAATTTAAAACACCTTGTCTTTTTAATTCATCACAAATGCTCACTATCTCGTTTCTTACACCTGTGTTACCTGCTTCTTTACTTGCCAATAACAGATCTAGTTTTTCTATTAATGCGTTAGGGTCACACGGGATAACAACGATACCCTTTCCTTCATACTCTGCTCTTCCTTGCCAAATAGGTCTAAGAATTTTTCTCTATTTATAGCCTCCAGAAGCTTTAGGATATGGATTATCTGGATTGTTTTCTCGATAAAGAGCGCTGGTTTGTTTCATTAAATGTTGATAATTCGCAAGATCCTCATATGTATATATATATTTTTTTTGAGGGGTTCTTTAGCAACAATTAACTCCCATAAACCAGGTGTTCCTTTATACTCCTCATTACCAACAATAATATCATCTTCATCAATTATAATCATTTTGTTACCAATATATAATTTACCATATTCATCACGTAATCCATATGTTCTATCAACATCAATTTTACCAAGAAATTTTGTTAGATACTCCCTTGAATGTGGCCCAAGGAAATATGCATTTTCATATTCCTCCAATTTACTTTCCTCAATAGTTGGTTTTTCTTCAGAGGAATAAGCTCTTATTGTTGGAAAAGCTGGTAGATTAATAGCTTGTGGTAACTGTTCGATACCTTCTTTAATAGGTTTAAGTTCTTCTGCAATCTCCTTTGTTGTAGCTTTTTGTGTTTCAGTAATAGGTATAAAAAACTTTGAAAGATCGGCTTGTAATTCTTGTTTACCTGTTCTCTCTGCTAGTAGATTATCCCGAATCTTCTTTTTTGTTTCAAGACACTCTTTTACAATTAAGTCCCTTTTTGCAGGATCAGCGATTTTTAAAAAAGACATTTTTTTAATTACTAAAATAATGTTTTATCTCAGTTTTTAACATAGTTCTTATCATAGTTTTTTAACACGTTTCATAACTACAGTTGCATGAAAAATAAATTTTTCTTGGGTTGTTACTACGCCGAGGAAGTGTTATGATTCTTCTCAACCAACCTCCGAAAGGACTCACGAGCTTCTTGTCTTCCTTTTTCAATCAAGCTTTCTTCGTTTTCTGAGGAAATCTTCTTCTTGATCTTGGTACGTATCTCTTCCTTCATGCTTTTATATTTTTCTAATTCTTCCATGATTAGTTTGAATTCATCATTTGATATATGATTGTCAGTCAAGGCTCTGGATATATGTGAAGCAATTGTATCAAGCTTAGCATTAGCTATCATTCTAATCTTTTGATGCTTTTCTGCCTTGGATCTCGAATTTCTTACCATATATTTACCTACTATAGAAAGAAGTCCGGTTGCAATAGCTGTTGCTTCTAATGCCACAACTGCTGGAATAGCTACAATAGTAGATAGCAAGCCGATTCCACCAGCTCCGGTAGCCATAGTTACCGTAATCAAAACTGTGTCAACGTTGTCAACAATTTTTGCTGCTCTAAAATATTTTTTAGCCAAAGCATCTCAATTTTGAATTTCATTTTCGAGAAACTTTTGTACTTCAGATATTTTTTGTAAACGATAGGAATGACCTTTGTCATCTCCCATTGCGTGCATCTCAATAGGTGGAGCGCTTGCAGTATTTCTTTCTAGAGGTAACGGAGGATAGATTTTTTTAGAGGGATGTTCTTGATCTGTATCTAGCATTTTTTATTAAAATAATAATTTTTTTATGTCAAGATTGTAAATATTTTAGATAGCAGAATAACTCTCCTTCAGGTATTTCAATTGGTTTTTGTGAGAAATTATAAATGTAGACTAAGATATCATTAGCCTCGTTATCAAGATGTGCCCCATTAAGAATGGTTAAACTATCTTTCCATTTATTACTAACAGATATCACTACAACTCCTTGTGTAGTTATATAACCAAATCCTAGCGAAAGTCTCATGCCATCACGAGGAGGAATCTTGATAGTTACTTGTGAGTATATTTTCCATTTTAAAGGATCATGCTTTAAAGGAGGATATCTTACTCCATGTAAATGAGGTTTCCAAAATATAGTTTTATGTTGGGTACTAATATTAGGTTTTTTACCAAATTTATGTATATCCATTTTTATTTTGTTGTAAATAATATTTATAACATTACAATATAGCTCCTAAGATAGGGATATTAGCAAATGGACTATTAGGTCCAAGTAAAAGTCCTTTTCCATCATACATTTTTCCTCCTTGCTTTAAATACAAACCATCACCAACAGACTCTAATCCTTTACCTTTGTATGGCTTTAAGTATAATCCACATCCATCAGTTTCAACTTGACAAACACATCCTCCTTTTTTAAGATAAAGACCTGACCCCATTGCTTTTTGTACACCTGTTGAGGCTAATCCCGAAAGAGCACCAACACCTAAAGCTGGTAAAACGGTTTTTGCAAGCATCGGCAAAGCTCTAGCAGCTAACCAAGCCAACATTCCGAGAAAACCCCCTTCTATTTTCATATTATGTTTAAGTTGTTTTGCACTCATTTTGATTGTGATATCCTTACCATCCTCATAGGCTTTAACCATTTTTCTTGCTTGTGAATCGGTTAATGCTAAAACATCACTACCTTGTAAATCTTCATGACCTAAACGAATACTTCCTGGACAACCAGCTTTAACAGCATGTTGAAGCTTTTCCTTTTGTCCTTCTGATATATTTACTTTAACATTAGTGTAACTCGTCATTTTATATATAACTATTTTTTTATTTAGCCCAAACAAGTTGGGTCCCTCATCTCGCTTCTCTAATATTAAACCTAATTGTTAAATTTTCACCTCTAAGATTTAGTAAATTGCCATCTTGATCTGTAATATTTACCTCTAGGTTATGTATTTCATCTAATGTTATTGGTAAGTATACTAAATTAACTGGTGACTCAATTATCTTATATCCAGGTGCAACATCTTGGAAAAAGGAGTAAATAGTGTTTTTTGTTGAACCATTAACATAACTTCCTGAAATAATATCTATGTTAACAAGCAAACTATTTATACTAAGAATGTTCACTACATTCTCTGAGTCGTAAAATCCTTGTGTATATTTAGCGCAGGTAAATCCTAATACTTTGGCAATGGAGCTTGGTTGATTAAAATCTACTTGATAACCATCTTCTAGGGTAATAACAGACTTTAGGGTATTGGTGTTTGCAGAAATGTTAATAGGATACCCTTCATTAACTCTATCATAATGACCCTTTTTTCTCATTTCCTGTTGAATGGTGTCATTAATGCCAACAAGGTCATAACTTCCTTCGGGTATTCTTATTTTAACCCATGAATTACCATTGTCTGGAGAATAAACGAATATATTGTTTGTTTCATCAATGTTTGGAAAAGAGTAGTATGTTTCAAGGTTTACTAAAGCTATTTCATATACTTTATCCTTTTCCAGCTGAATTGGGGGATTAAACCTTGTTCTAAAACGTGTTTTGTTGTCGCTTACTATAATTTGAAATGATGTTTTATGGTATGTATTTTTTACAATTTGTTCTAAAAGATCTTCCATTTTATAAAGTATGAATTTAATATTTAAATATTTTTTATATTTAAATATTTTTTTATTTTCCATATACATATTGCGGGAAAAAAATTGGAATTATTGTTGATTCTAAATTACTGTAAATATCCCAAAATTTATCAAGGTATGATTTTGAGCAAATTTTTGCTATCTTTAAAAAATGTTCTTTCAAACTTTCAATATCCTTAATATCATCTTCAGTATCTCTATAATCACTAACCCCACAACTAAATTCAATCTTATGCATTAAATTAAATAACTCTTGTCTGCGCATTAATAAAGCTCGAAGTTCACCTTCAGATTTAAGAGAAGCCCAAATTTCTTTTAAATTTTCTGTTTGATATTCTTTTATTACATTATCAATTTCATTCATAGCCTTATTTAGATCATCTATTAAATTAGTTATATGCATTTTTTTTATATATAAAATAATTTTTTTAATTTAACTTTATATATTAAAAAAATTTTATACTAACTTTGGTATGTAAAAATTGTCAAAACCGTTTCTATACTTCCCATCATGTTTTTTACTGGTTAAGTCAATGATAGCAAAACCATGTGGTCTTTCCCATGCCTTTTGACAAAATTTTCTAAACTCGTCCTTAGGCATATCTTCACCTACATGATCGTTATAAATATGATTAATGTTTTTTAGGTCTTGTGGGAAAAGGCAAATAAAATTAGCGTTTTCTCTAATAGTTTGTCTCGGTAGTCTAAAATAATTCTGTGAGAGGTAAAAGCAGTCAACATTACTATGCCTTCCTCGAATGTAGTAACACTCACATTTATTTTGCCTTTCTAAAAGTAAATCATCAAAAATCATTAACTTTTTATTTTCTGAGTTTAACTCTCTCGGATCAGGTACATCACTCGCATTTTCAAAGAAGTTGCAATTTATATCCGATTTGTTTTTAATTGTCTTAATCCATTCTTCAACTAAAGCTGTTGGTAAAATGTTTAGTTCTTGTATCTCATCACGCATGTTAAACAACCTTAAGATACATTCTTTCGGTAGTTTTTCTTCAAAAGCCTTTTTTAGTATTCGGTATTCCGGTTGAAAAAGGCTTTTTCCGAAAACACTCAAATCATTGTAATCAAGCCAACCTGGTCTAAGTAAAAGGTTTAACAATAAAGTAGTTTTACCACATCCTGATTTGCCTATAATTAAACCTCTAATGCTTTTTGGTAAAAGGGAGTGATTAAATCTCTTTGATACTACTTCATTCCATGATAAGTTTATAATATCCATTTTATATAACTTTTTTAATTTTATATATATAAAATGTATTGTGTTAAATGTAAAAAACATACTGATACAAACAATATAGAATATACTGTTTCTAAAAATGGAAGAAATATGATGAGGGGTAAATGTGTGGTTTGTGGAATAAATAAAACGCAATTTATAAAAGGAGAAAAAAAAACTGGCAGTAGCATCTTAAACAAATTTATAAATAACATGCCTTTTGAAGCACATCTACCAAGATACAACTTTACAGGACCAGGTACCAAGCTAGATGAGAGGTTAAATCCTGATCTAACCCCAAAGGAATGGAGTTAACCTATAAATAGAGTAGATCAAGCTGCTTATAATCATGATGTTTGCTATCTTAAGCATGATGATACAAAAACTAGGAATGAAATATGTGATAAAAATATGTTAACAGAGTTAGAAGGTATTTACAATCCTAGTATTAGAGAAAAAATGGAAAAGGGTTTGGTAAGTAAACTCATTGGAACGAAGATGAAATTTGGAATGGGAGTGAAAAAAAAAATTTCGACACGATAAAAATTTTAGCGGAAGAATTACATAAACCTGTAAAAAGAAAATTTAAGAAAAGGAGAGTTAGAGTAAACGGTATAGATAGGATATGGGCTGTGGATTTAGTAGACATGCAAGCATTTTCTAAGTTTAATCGTGGTGTTAAATACCTTCTCGCTGTCATTGACATCTTTTCTAAATACGGATGGTTAGTGCCATTAAAAGACAAAACAGGAAAATCTGTTGCTATAGCACTAAAAAGTATTTTTAAGGAGAGAAAACCTGAAAAAATGTGGGTGGATAAGGGTAAAGAGTTTTATAACAAAGATGTTAAAGACTTGGTTGAATTGTATTCTACTGAAAATGAGGAAAAATCTAGTGTGGTTGAGAGATGGATTAAAACAATGAAAGAAAAAATGTGGAAGTATTTTTCCGCTAACTCCACAAACGTTTACATCAATGTGCTACCGGATCTCGTTAAAAAATATAATAACACGAGGCATTCATCTATTAAGATGACTTCAGTAAATGCTAGTAAAAAAGAAAATGAAACAAAAGTTTGGAGAAATCTTTACCCCAATCATCTCGAAATAAAAGATATAAATCCTAAGTTTTCCGTTGGAGACAAAGTAAGGATAAGTAAAAAGAAAAAGACTTTTGAGAAAGGTTATACAACAAGATGGACTGAGGAGGTTTTTACAGTTTCTGAAGTAAAACTTACATCACCTGTAACATATAAAATTAAAGATTTTAATGGAGAAGAAATACAAGGTACCTTTTATGAACCTGAACTGCAGAAAACCAGTCAAGAGCTGTATAGAATAGAAAAGGTTATTAAAAAAGGAAAAAAGAAATCTCTTGTAAAGTGGAAAGGTTATCCTAATGAATTTAATTCATGGGTTGACAATAAAGACATTAGAAATATTTAACTATAAAAAATGTCAAATATTTCGATTGAAAACGTAATTTTACCAAATAAACCGTTGAACAATTTCGAATTGGAAGATGCAGCTAAAAGATTAAAGATTCCTTATTTTAGAGTTTTTTTTACTAGATACATTACCGAGAAAACCGAGTAAAAAAGAATGTGGTATAGTAAACTTTGATAAAAGTGGTGGACCTGGTACACATTGGGTCGCTTGGTATAAAAATGGTAAAACTAAAATTTATTTTGATAGTTATGGTATACAACCACCTATTGAAATTCGAGAGTACCTAAAAAGCCCAATACAGTACAATACTGATCAATTACAACAAGCTGGGCAAGTATTTTGCGATCATTTATGTTTGTACATTCTAAAAGACTTAGGCTCGGAGAATAAATTCCAAAATGTTTTAAATAAACTTTTTAGTAATATTATAAAAAATGCCTGTTAACAAATTTGGAAGAATGGAAGATGATGACACAATCGGTGATGGTGTGTCATTCGCTTACATAAATAATAATTTTTTACGTAAGGATGGAACAACTGTTGTTACTGGTTCTATAAACATGAATGGTAATACATTAACAAGGGTTAGTAATCCAGTAAATTTTCAAGATGTGGCAACTAAGGATTATGTTGACAACCGTTCTGTTGAAGGATTTTTAAAAGAAATTGGAGGGTATCATGCTACTGGATTTTTAAATATGGGTTTTAATCCGATAAAAAACGTTAGGAACCCAACAGAACCGAGTGAAGCTGCTACTAAAAATTATGTGGATAATATTAAAGGACCATTTAGGCGTTCTGATGATATATATTTAGCTCAAGCAAATATAAATATGCGGGGGTATTCGTTAACAGATCTTATAGATCCCGCACAGCCACAAGATGCAGCAACCAAAAGATATGTAGATGATGCTAATCGAGCCTTTGTTCATGTAGGTGGTGGGTATATAGCCGTTGCTGACATTTCTATGAGTGAATTTACGATTTCCAACGTTGGTCAACCTTTAGAATACCATCAAGCTGTAAATAAGTATTACGTAGACAGCAATATAGAAGCTGTTAAAAGTTCTTCAGGGAGTGGTGCGATATTAAAAACTCCACAAGGAACTTTTTCTGCTGTTAGCGATATCGATATGAATGATAACTTTTTAAAAAATATTGGAGACCCGAGGGATCCACAAGACGTGGCAACTAAGGCTTACGTAGATGGAATGATGAGATTTAACAAACCTATTATATCCGTGTGTGCCGAAGAAAATGGACCAATAGGAGATGGTAATTATGAGTTTTCATTTGGTAATGGTGCTTCAGGCAATGACCATGGTTTGGGTGGTTATTGTATGAGTGCGCCGGGTAGAATTATAAGAGGTAGTTTAGCGTTTGTTAACGAAGACCCTAATATACCAGAGGTGGTAAAAGTTAATATTATGGTAAACGGAACAGAGCAGGTTGATTACTCTATTATTGCAAATAAAAGCTCGGTTGCTAGCTGTGTAGTTTTTCCTAGACCGCTCAAAATAAAGGAATGCGAAATCATAAACTTTATTTCAAGATCAAACAACCTTAGGGTGCGTCACTCTTACATAACTATTTTGATAGAGTTAGACTTATAAAGTGTTAATATTGGAAAAAAGGATTAGTTTACACCACGTGACATAGTATTTCACAACGCTTACTCATATAATACCAGTTTAGTCTGGACTTTTGAGGATGATGGTAGTATGTTATGATATTAATAATTTTTTGCTTTGTTTTTTTAAAAATTAAAAATGTATATGATAATTGTATAAAATATGATTTTTATTTATAATAATAAAGCGGTCTTACTTTCTTGTTGTAAGAATGTTATTACTAACACAAAATGGTAACCTCTGGCGTGGTCTAACAGCCCGTAAGTTAATACCGAAAAAATAAGAACCGCTGGCGAGGCCTAACAGCCCGTAAGTTCATACCAATTACTAACACAAAATGGTAACCTCTACTGTAGGCTAACAGCCTGTAAGTTAATACCATATTTTCTTACACATTAAAAACACAAAGTTGTAAGGCTGCTGTTTAAAAACAAAATAAGTATTTTATACAATTATTCTACACGTGGAACATTTTTTTAAAAAACAAGGTAAATTTTTTTGATATTATAATATACTACCATTTTCAGTTTTGTGAAAAGCTAAGTAAAAGCTGTAGGGTTGTTTACTAAATAATACTTCCTCTTTCGTTTTCGATGAGGAAGTATAAAAAATGGTTTAATCATGGTAGTGTCATTACTCCCCTTACTTCATCTATACCTTCTTTTATGAGAAGGTATGGAAAACGGAGTTGAAGGTGATTCTTAAGCTAGTTTAACGTTTTTCAACATTAGCTTGGTCCCACTGTAAAAATATAACTTTTTTTTTTATAAACAAGTTATATTTTTTTTATGATTTTTTATGGTATTAGTAAAATGGTTGTTGAGCTAGGTTCTGTACACGAGCAGCATCTATCTCGTCAAGAAAGAGCATATATTCATCATCCCATGGAGTGAGGGGAGATATTACGAAGTTTCTTAATTTTTCTATCAGTGGCTGAAGGATTTGTGATTCACTTGAGATCATTGGTTGTTGCATTATAGGTTGTTGTGCAATTGGTTGTTGCATCATAGGTTGTTGCATCATTGGTTCTATGTAAAATGGTTGCATTATAGGTTGTTGCATCATTGGTTGTGGGTGTAAACCATGTTCTAATTCCATTTGTCTTTCTATTATTTCTAACAATTTATTTATCTCATCTAATATATTTTTATATTCATCTATTATTTGACTCCTATAACATAAAAGAGTAGGTGTGATTTTATTTATTATTGGAAGCATCATCATTGTAAAAATATTACAATGTTTTTCTTAAACTTTTTTTAAAATTTCAAAGTTTTTAAAAATCACAAAATAAAAAATTTTGAAAATAAATTTTAATTTTTTTAAAAATAAACTTTAATTTTTTAAAATTTAAGTTAGTTTGTTAGTTGAGATTCGTGTTTAACTAGTTAGTCGGTTTGTCTGGTTAACTAGTTAGTCGATTAGAAATTTGTGTGGGTGGGAATGTTGAGGTGAGGGGTTAGTCGGTTGAAGGGGTTAGTCGGTTGAAGGGGTTAGTCGGTTGAAGGGTTAGTCGGTTGAAGGGTTAAGAATTTGTCTGGGTCATTTTTGGAATGCCATCAAATTTTTTTTAATTTTTTTTATTTTTTTTTAAATTTTTTTAAATTTTTTTTAAATTTTTTTTTTTTTTTTTTTTTAATTTTTAGGACACGTGTCAATTTTGCGTCCAATTTTTAGCTAGCATACCCATTTTATTATCTACTTTTGTTGCTAACTGTTGTGAATTCTTTTGAACTATGTTGAGAGGTTATTATTACGGTTCTCTTGCATATATATCAGGCACGTAGGAAGCATTTCAAGATGGGGGGAGGGCTAACTTCGAAATACTGAGATTTTTTGCGTGGTTGTTGCATTGCACTAAAAACTCATATTTTAGTTACTATGATTTTCAAAATTATTGGGGGGGGGGCTGATTTCCCCCCCAGAGCCCCCCCCCCCTTGTTCCTACGGGCCTGTATATGCAAGAATTTTATTTCAGTTATAACTGAAATAAAATTCGAAAGAAAAAATCCAAATAGATCTATTACTTTCTTTTTAAGAGGGGGAGGATAATGCTGATCGGACTGTGAATTGTCTCACTACACGATTCTGATCTTGATCTACACTGTCTGCAATAGATCCCTGCACAAGCTTCAGCAGCTGTGAGGTGTAACAGTCAAGTTAATGTATTTGAACTTTGCCTCCCTTTCGTAAAATTTCCAAAATCATGTATACAAAATTTAACTAGACTATATGCTAGATTTGGTTGGTTGGTTGGTTGTATTGGGGTTTAACGCCACTTTAACAGCTAAGGTCATATCATGGCGGTTGGTGACGCACATGTGTTTCCTGGCTTTCTCACACCAGTACTAACACAACTTTCTTTCCAAAGCCACCAACTACTTTTCTCACCTCTTCAGCAGAGGTGAGAGGCGAATATACGCCGGAAAGAAAGTTCGCCTCAACCGGGTATCGAACTCACAACCACCAGGTGATGAGTCCGACACGCTCACCACTGAGCCACCCGGGCGGGCTGCTAGATTTGTGTATTGTTTGCAATAATTCTTTATCAACAGTATGGATATCTGTTATACTAATAAAGAAAAGAACTAATATTTCGTCTTGTTCTTTACACAAGAAATTAAAAGCATATCTATCAAAATTTGTTTTGAGAATATAGGAAAACATTGCGGAAAAAGGAGAAAATACTGGTTACCAGTATTTTTCACTTTTGCACGAATTTTTTAAAAGGCGTTTTCCCACGATGCTTTCACAGGCTTTCTTTCTCAATGTCAGATGATTTCAGGTTTTGTTTCAGAAAGTGTAGGTTATAATCAGATATATTGAGTACACATTAAGAATATCTTGTGTGTTCGAAAACACATGGATTGTTTCCCCTGTTAATAAATACGGTATTACTTCCCTTGTTTCACTCGTCGAGCAGGTTAATTTGTAATTCCAAATTTCCTGCAATATACAAAATAAATCTTATTGAAATTTAAACATGTAGTAATAAATAACCAATAAAACAAGTATTTATAGTAATTTACTCGTTGTATTTTAGCTGAAACGCTCTGGCGAGGAAATTCTTCCATGGCGTGCCAAAACTACGTAATCTCCCGATCTTCGTGTGTAAAGAAAGACAAATTTCACAGTAATTATGATATATTACGCATTGAGATTGAACCACAGTAGAAATGTAGCATATTTACACAATCATAATAAATTTTTGTCCTTTTCAATCGATATATTATTGCTCTGGCGAATAAAGTTTCATATCTCATTATGTCATAAGAGTTGTCTCCCTTTGTTATTTATCACAATTTCAAAGGCAAATACCTTGCAAAGTACGATTTTTCTATCGATGAAACATTAATATGTGATGTAAAATGCATATATCAATATATTTTACTAGTTAATATATTATTTCACTGCTATGGAACAGCTGTGGCGTGCAAAAACTCCCATGGCGTATCCATGGCGTATAAATTCTCCATGGCGTATTTTAGTAGGACCCCAGCGCGTAATCAGTACTAGATAAGAATACATTTTGTACATGCTTTAAACAGCTACATACGACACGTAACACATTTAAATATGGCTAAAATCAAGACAATTTCATAATTTTAAGTATGCATTAACATGATATTCAAGACAACATGACGCAACTAAGATGATGAAATATGTATATTCTATATTCTACTTATGACGTGAACGTTATCATAAAAAATTTCCTGACGTGAACTATATCATTTTAGAAAATAACGTTGTTTACCTAGAAAATCGTATTCAAATAAAAAAGTATTGATAGTGACAAGACTGTTTATTCATGCTCTCCACATTATATGCATACGGGAACACAAAAAGCACTAAAAGAAGAAATATGGCCTGTTTGTGTGTTCTATTTATTTTCCACGTGAACTTTATCCAGGGTAAAAATTTGTTTGCTCGTCAATAACTTTTTTATCAGGTGTTGTTAAAAGATCTACCTCAAACCACAAATCCCTGGCGTTTTTCCGCCTTCTCTGCTTCAAACCAAATTCAAATCAGTCACGTATTAACGGAATTATTGAAGATTTTCTTACCTGAAGCGGGGGAATTTCTTTAAATGTCCGCTATTGTTGTTGTTGTTGTGTCACGTGATTCCCTGCCGTGTAAATATCAGTGAACTCTGACATAGAGAATTTAAACAAGTAAATTCTCACAAGAAAAGCATGGACGGCTCTTAATCGCTCACCAGAGAACAACTTGTGACGTACCCCAACCGGTGGGATTAATTTTTGACCCCATAGCAACAATAAGAAAAATCTTGGTAGAAGTCCCCAATGTCATACCAATTACAATTCTTGGCAGACTGGTTTAGAACACGATCTTTTTCTCTGTAAAAGCATATTTGAAATTCGTGACTCCGAGCCTATGGCCATTTTTAACCCAAGGACTATAATTAGCTGAATCTGGTTGCGGTCGATTAGATGACGCTATATACTAAATAATACAGGTTTAGGATAACTGGTTTAAAGTTTCCACAATATATAAAGCCCCATGTGACTTTTAGGGCGGGGCTAATTTCGAATTAGGGCTAAACTTTGAACAATTTTGGTAGTGATCCACTAGATAAAGCTTTTCACTATATCAGCTATATATGTTGAACTTGTGGGGCATATTTTGACCCCAGGACTATAATTTGCATAATCTTAGTAGAGACCACATACAGAATATTACAGCTGTAGTTCTCAAATTAGGCATGATTGAATGTGTTTTATGCCGCTTTCAACATATAAAATTAGAAGCAAAAAGTTTTATATATATTTCACCACATAAATCCATGTAAAACTTGTGGCCCCTGGGCCGTGGCCAATTTTGAGCCCAGAGCTCTAACTGGAGCAATAATGATAGTGGTCTACTAGATGAAGCTACATGCAAAATTTGTTAGCCTTAGGCCTTCGTGCTAGGAACAAGTAGATTTTTAAAGCTTTTACTATATAAGCCTTGTAACTCCTGGGGCCTGACCAATTTTACCCCAGGACTATACTTTGAAGGGTTTTGGTCGAGATGCAATAGTAAAAGCTACATACCAAATTTTGTAGCTCAAGGCCTTGTGGTTTCGGACGCGATTTTTCAATATTTTTCAACTGATGCGACGAAGAGGACCATTGCAGAATCATTTACGAAGTTTGGTCAACATTGGAAGGGTAGCTTCAGCTTTCACGTAGCCTGATATGCACCTACAGTAACACGGTACATTTCTTCGCCGGAATTATACCGCTTTACTGTCGTAATACTCCACTTAGAAGAAGAAATCACTAGACTAGTGACTTCACAGTTTTCTAATAGAATCTTTCTAGATCTAAATGCATCTCGGTTGACCAACAGTTGGAGCATTTTTTTCTAACTTAGTCTTTGTCCTACTTTTCTATCCAATCAGAAGGCACATATTTGAAAATTTTTGACCGTCTGTTTTCTATAAACTACCCAATGCAGGTTTATTTTGATCATTAATCCATTTAAACGTCGCAATTTATCTGGATTTACTGCGCATGCGTACATAAACCCTGCCCTCTCATTAATATTCAACAATTACTTAAATTAGCACATGCCAAGTACTTACGCTGTTGACAGAAGAAAAATGGTAAAACACAGATTCAAATTGTATTTTAAAGGCCGATCAATCTATATGATCGGTTTTCCTCTAAAACATAGCACCTACAGCTTGAAACAAGCTGTAGTTACGAGGTTTTAGTCGTAAATCGACGATATGTTGAAATTTAAAGAAAAATTAGTCTAATGCTGTAGTAAATCAGTAGAAATTTGCGGAAGTTGAGTAGTCGTTACTTCCTCAAAATCAAAAAGACCGTCGAAATCGCCAAACTTAAAGTCTCAGTAGCGTCCAACTGAATAAACAACCTGTTTATGAAATAAAAGTAAATTTCATTTTTACCGTTTAAAAATATGGCGATTATTATGACTTTCACGATATGTAAAGGTGCAGTTCGCAAAAGTTCCAGTCAGTGGCAGAAAAAAGAATTTTGAAACTAGAACAGATCCTACCATGCCGCATTATCTGTTTGTTTACATCGATCATCGCCGACGATTAGCCGATTTTTGTCGTAAATGTCCGCAGTGACGTGTTAGTGACGTAAACACCACGTGATCATTCAAAGCGTCGAAACAAACCCTTCATTTACTTGATCGTTTTGTCCCCATTCTAGGCTTGAAAAACGTAAGTTTATCGACATCGTAAACAGAAACAACGACACAGGCTGATCATCGCTTATTCATTTATCATCAATACAGGAAGAGTTTACTACATCTAAATAAGAAAACAGGTTCAGAATGAGCAATCTTACTCTCCGATGACATAATGTTGGAATTGTAAACAATAGTCCTGTCTACTACGTCATAGCACTAATGAGATGCAATGTTATCAAGTGACGTCCTCGAAGACCTAGTTCGAATATACACGAACGATAACGAAGTTTGTCTCGATCAATGGCGTCCGTGAAAACGACGGGCTTCTCCAAGCATTTTCGCTCACGTATATTATGGCAACCAATGCAGTAACTGACACGTTCGAGTTTTTTCCGATCTTATATATGTGTGTTGCGATGGGTTATCCAATATATTTTCGAGTTATAAACGGTGAAAATTACCTATTTTTGGCTATACAGGGGCTTTAAATTCTGCCATATTTGACACTGTTTAACACTGGCGATAGCCAAGTGTGTACTGGAAAAGATGCTGATAATGAAAGTTCATTAACCCTTTCCCGTACGACAAATTTTAGACCATTCCAAATTGAAAGCATCTGCAGATGACAAATTTTGAAAGTGGAACAAATGAAGTTGAGTTTTTTGACAGGGTAGAAAACATTACAGGAAAAGGAGAAAATGTTGATAACCAGCATTTTCTCCTTTTCCAACAATGTTTGCAAAAACCTTTCTTCCCAGGGTCGTTAAAACCAGGGATTGTTTGATTAAGGGTTAAATATCACGTGGTCGTGTACTACAAGTTGTTTAGCCCCGAAATTCACGTGGAAATTTTTTGATATGTGACCGTAGAAGTGCGCACCTGCCTTCTGGGACTATTTTTGAATAAACAGTTTAAGTATTGATTGAACGAAAGTACCAACAACCGAAATTGTCGTTTAAATTTCCGTACATAGATCTTGTTCCAACTTATACCCCAACTTCTCGCTTTTTTTACATGTATAAAACACTAAAAACAGTTACTGTTTGTAGATCTATATTGTCCTAGACGACACACGTTTTACCACCGAGAAAAGTCGCATTCATGACGTAGTCAACATCATTCATGACGTCATTACTACTGCTGCATGATAAAAGGACCCTTTACACAGTTCTAGGGTTTTGCTAGTAGATCTAGATCTAGTGAAAACAGATATATAAGAAAAAAAACGTGCCCTATTTCGAGCGAAATATTCAATTTAATCGAATATGGAGTATAAATGAGTAACAGGATAATTAGAATAGAACGGTTTGTGTCTTGGATTGAGAAAGTTCATTGTGCTCGGCTTCGGAATTTTATCCCATTAGCCTTCGGCCCACCGGATAAAATTCCTAATAAACTTTCCCAATTCAAGACACCTCAGGTGACACTTTGACACCATGCATTCAAACTTCAGACACACCGAAACCAAGTGACGTTAGAGAAAATCTAGATCTATATGAAGGAAAAAAAAAAATGTTTTCACTGATGGATATGACGAACGCTGGGAAAATGACCGATTGCCTAAATAAGCAAGTGCTTATTTTCCTATAGTGTTTTCAAAGACTGCCAAAATCATAAAGCGCAAAAAATCTTATTTGCAAAGTAACAGGCCCCAATAGATCGATTATCATTCTGTTTATGTCTGACTTGGTACAATTGTTTCGCAGCTCAAGCATTAAATTAACATGCAAGATGAATGGTTTTCCATCAGATAAGGAAATGTCAATATATGACAGTTACATATTAGCGATAGCATGCATCATCTCTTTGGCACGTTATCTAGCGAAAACATATAACCCACGTTCTGGCAAAAGGGGGCTTAATGCATCACCGCGATGCATTCTACTTAGCAAGCCATCACATATTTATGGATCAATAAAATCCATTTTGTCTGAATTATGTGGTAGAATGATTATATAAATATGCAGAAAATTGACCAATAGCAAAGAGTTCGGCCCAGGTCAGCCTGCGCGGGCTGCACAGGCTGACCTGTGTCTATACTTTTTGAAGATGTATTAACCTATTTTCGAGAGCACGGCTCACAATCATATCTGATTTCGATCGTCATAAACGCTTTTGCAACAATATTATAGGCAGCCAGCACTTCAGTAATGTATCTTCTGATTTAGGACCTATATTTCAACATAACGAAATTCAATTTGAAGACATCCATCTCGTAATAGAAGTGTTGAAAAATGAATATACAGTGTGACAAAATTGCGACCTGGGAAGTGTTTAAAACCTCTTGTAACAAATAAAATAATCCCCCATGATTATTTTTGCTACATTTTTAATTTGATACAAAAATGACTAAGTCGTAAACCTACGTTTGCACCATGTTCCCGCCAGCCACTTCAGCCGTGTTTCTGACAACCGTGGACAAAATGGGATTGACGTAATACAACACAGAGGAGCGGGATAAGCAAACTTGAAGACCGTGATCGCCGGGGTTGCCGTGCCATATTTTTTGACAGTCAAAAATTTTCCACGGCAGTCCCGCTGCTCATTATAAACCTAACAGACTGTAGCGGAACGGGTTGATCGGATCAGAACTTACATGCACGTAACAAGCCGTAACAAGACTCAGAGACGATCCATGTTTGCAACAACCTTCCATTATTCCCTATATACCCTTTCAAAAAAAAAGGTTAGTCTTCCCAAAATTACAACACGTCCCAAATATATTACGCCTTACTGCAATCCATATCTGCACAAAAGCAACAATCGTTCAAAATACCTCTTTTTAAAAACAGATGATGCCATCCAACATTCCTTCCGAAAAGTGCACCTGACCTCTAAAAAATCATATGCACCTGGCTTCCAAAGAATCGTATACACTAGCATTTTCCAATTAAAGTTTCAAATGTTTCTTCGTCAATAATTACGGAATAGATTTGCAGATTATTGTAAAAGATCTATTGAGACCGCGACAAGGTGTTATTAAGAAACCTGTATCTGACTGGACCCAGGCTACCCTACCCCCTTTCCCTTTTGAAGGTTGAAACCCTTATAACATTACGTACCTTAGAAAGCCTTGCCATCATCTCTGCCTCCTCAAGAAAGCCGTCCAATGCAAACAGTTTAGTTAAAATATCTACAATGTAATTCCAGTTACGATAAAGTCTTTACCAAAGGGAAAAAAACCTTAGGCTGGTCCAAATTGAAAGCATTTGCAGATGACAGATTAAAAGCGGCTCAAATATTTGAATTTGTGTCTGAAAGAGAAGAGAACATTGTGGGAAAAGGAGAAAATGTTGGTTACCAGCATTTTCTCCTTTTCCCACAATGTTTTCAAAAGTTTTATTCTTCAGGGTCGTTTACAATCTGGATTGTGTTGTAAAGCGTTAATTGTCTTTGGCCACTTATAGGGCTGTGAAGGGGGTTGGGTATTTCTGAGCCTAGTTACAATAAGAGGTGAAGAAATAAAGTCTTCTGAATTTGATACCATCTTTGTTATTTTGACCCCTCAAATGACTTTCAAATCTAATTCCATATGGAAGAGCTATCTTACCTTCTACTTTATTTGCCTCATCTCTTTTAAAAGAATTCTGTCTCCACTGTGACATTAATCAAAACTACAAAAAACATGTTGTAACTTCGTAGTGCCTTGTACTTGTACAGTTATGATAGATTACAAATGAATTTCGATTTCATTCTGCGTAACAGGGTCGTAAATTCGAAACATTGTTACACTTGACGTGATAAATTATTGGATTCACTCTCACCTTATGACACTGCCTTAATTCTTTATACAAAACAATCCTGTGTTTAAAAGACCCAGATAAAGAAGGCTTTTGAAAACATTATTGGGAAAGGAGAAAATATTGGTCAACAGCATTTTCACTTCTTTTCCAATAATGTTTTCTACCTTTTCAAAGAGAATTAGAATCCATTGAGCCACACTTAATTTGACGCCTGCAAATGCTTTCAGTTTGAAGAAGTCTCAAATTTTGTTGTCTGGTAAAGAGTTAATTCAAGACTCCGCTAATCTCGAGAGATAAATCTTCCACTTGCATTCTCGTACATATAGGGTTATCTTGCTGCACTACAGAAGCTTAGCGTTGTCAGCTTTTTTTTTTCTCTCTTCTTTTCTTTTGGATGGATTTTAATCTGAAAAAAGAAAACCTTGAAAAATGAAGCTATACATTCCATTTTTGTCCCATTTAGTTAAATAACTTTTGACGAAAGTCCGATTAACTCTTTTCGTAAAACGACAAAATTTTGAATAGTCCAAATTAAAAGCATTTGCAGACAACAAAACAAATACGTCTCTGAAAGTGGTTATTTATTTGGGAAGGGTAGAAAACGGTGGGAAAAGGCGAAAATGCTGGTTACCAGCATTGTTTTCAAAAGCTGTCTTTCTCAGGGTCGTTAAAAGTCGGAACTGTTTGGTAAAGGGTGAAACACCCCTATCTATCCTGGCGTGACTACAACAATCAAAGCAAATTTACGAGAGTAGTAGTCTGAGAAAAAGGAGATCTCGTGCATTTTGCGATTTACTGTATAATGTGAGTTCATTTCATTAAAAACCAGTTAAATCGTGTGTTAGAACAGTCCTCTGGTAAGCAGGAAAATGCCAATAACAAAAGGTTTCGACCCAGGACTGCACAGGCTGACTTTGGTCGACACTTTTTGCAGATGCATTAAACAAACTATTCACAGACCATGACTCACGTTCATGGGCTTTAATATATTTACCATGTCGAATGCAGTCACAACTGGCTCGAAACAGTTAACCATCTCAATGCGACTACAGAAACAGGACATCTCCCTCGTCAGAACTATGCCAGGCTGGTTTGCAGTTACCTTGAAACATAATAGACATAAATTGTGTTGAAAAAATTAAACTCTTTAATTCAGGTACGGTCGTACTGTAGAACGTATCGATATAGAACTAGAATGTGTTGATTAAGTTGTTACCTAACTTGTGATACGGGGTCACGGGTTTGATGACGGTTCGGCCAACATTCTTTCCGACATTTTATGGCGGTCAGTGCGACCCGATTCATTTGTCTCTTATCACTGGGCTAGGTTAATAGTCTATGTGAGAAAGCAGTCAATGGCTTGAAAGGAATGTAGTGTGTGTATTGGTGAGGAAATACCAGGAACACATGGGTAAATGTACTGACCGCCGTATGTAACTGAAAAATTGTTGAAAAAGACGGAATTAAACCCAAGTCAATCAATTGATTGAAGTTGTGAGCACAGTTACGTTTTATAAACTAAATGAATACCTGATGAGGTCTCATTGTTTGAGGGACGGCTCTAATAGTTGCCAATGGTGGTATCTCTATTGCCATGATGTCTGATTCCTTGACCTCAAATATGTGAATATTGGAACCAGTTAGCGCTTCTTTTAGGTCCGCTGCACATTTGATATCATGTCCAGCAAGCACATACCGATCTCCGGTCCTTTTAACTACGGCTCCTATGCCATCCGCCGCTCCCACACCGTGGACTGCTTCTAGATAATTCCAAGTGCCACAACGAAATCCCAGTTCAAATATTTTAGTAGAAAACAGGTACATATTTGTCTTGTTTCTATATTGAGTGGTGGGCCCATCTGACAAGAAAAGAATAACTGTCTGTCCGTGTTAAACTGGCTTTAATGATTTAAAAATTGGTTGTAGGTGGCCCCAAATGCCTGCCGGGCTGTGAATGAGACAGTCGGAAACTGTTGCAAATGGGTACAGTTTGTTTTTTGAATAAGCTATTCCAGTGTGGAGACTAACCTGCCTTGTAGAGGCGCCGAAGTGCATACTCTGAATTTCCGATTCTAGCTTACATGTGAAATTTTCACTGAAGTCCATGTGTATAAGAATTTCATCTTCTGTCATATTCTCTTTTAAGAATGCCATTGCCTGGTACTGATGGCGGATATTATATATACATGTCTTGCTGCCCTTTCAACCTCCTTGTTTACCTCTGTGTCTAAAGCGTGCAATGTACCAGTTTCTATCTCTCGAACTGCTCGTACTTGTGTTGCGATTCGCCTATTCTTCAACATTTTCCACTTCACTTCCTTACCCATATGTAAGTCATTGTTCTTTGGCATTGTTTTCGTCTTACATTTCTGGCATGACCTGTACATACATTCTTTATTGTCAAGGTCATAATTGCAAGTCACCGTCTTGACAATGTCATTTATGTTTTTGCTACTGTACAATTTTTCGGCATGGGCAGTTTCTAGTTTAAGACAAATTTCCATGCACTTTACATAGACAAGTTTCTCTGTCTTCAACTGTAGGTGCTCTCACCCAAAAGGGCCGAAGTTTGCAAAACAAACTGTACGGTATCTTCCTCTGTCCTAATTTCGAGTTATACTTCTCATGGAGGTGTTTTTGTCATCGTTTAGAATTCTAAATTGCTTCTTCTGGCCGTTTCTTGTAATTGTTGCCCTTTTGTCTGGTTTCACTCTAGAGTTGTCGTCTCGTTCCAGGAATTTCTGTACTGACTCTTTTACCCTTGTTGTTTTAATTTGGAATTTTCCCTTCAAAGGTCTGTTTCTCATTTGATGAGTTGTGAATCCCAAAATCTTCTTAGCATAGTCACCGAGTTTGTATCTTCTTACAAGGCCGGTAGCACATACGAGGCTGGATATTTTACGCTTCTTTTCGTGTTTCTTTGTTCTTCTATATCTTTGTTCAATCGATTTATGATAACTGTGTACAGCAAGATTGCCTTCCTCACATCATGGCCTTTGATTATATCATCTTCCTCTTGCTTCTTACTCGTAGGTTGTGTGTTCTTCTGTCTTTGCAATCTTTTTTTTCTTTTTTTTTTTGTATTTCTCCTTTAATCTTCCTTGTTTCTTTAGGGTTACACGTAACTTAAAGATTTCTCTGTATGCCCTGGATCTATCTCTTCTTTCTTTCGTCCCAGTTGTCTGGCTACTTGAGGTTGATTTTTAACATGTTCTGGAGAAGCTGGCGGAGTTTCGGTATTTTCTATTGCCTGTAATGCTTTCTTTTTCCTATCGTAACAGGCGTTAGAACTTTGTCTCCATTATTTCCGCTTTGATTTCTGTTCTCTGGTTGTCATGTCTGTGGGCCGCCACTTAGAATATTATTTTTTATCATTGTTAGAGAGCTTTATAATTATATTTGTTATGTTATTTGTGTTGTTATCATCATTTATATGACTGTTTTTATTACTTTTATAACTATTATTATTCGTAAATTAAATGATATAATGAGCTTGACATTCAGACCTGGGAAGATCTGGGCTGCCACTCAGAATATGACCAAAAAAAATGTAATAAAACGACTTTCCACTCAATGTGCAAATGTGAGCTCGTCTGATCTTGCAAGATTTTGATCGCCACTCAAAATTTGATCAGAGGAGTGGGTCCAACACTATTTAACGTGCCAAATTTTTATTTAGATCTAATATGATACGGACATTTTCTGTGTGAATTTAAGAACGTTCAAGATTTCACGGAGATCTGGAGCCCGGACCCCACCCTGGATCTACGCATTAATACGTCTTAAATAATTGATGATATTATATCAAATACATGCATACAGTTAAGTATGCAATTTAATACAAGTAAGATATTTGTTCCGTAACGGTATCGTCAGCTCCGTAATAGTTGTCTATGTTGCGGAAATGAGAATTACGGAGTTGAGATTATGTTAGTTGATTCCTTGTATTTGTATCAAACCGTGACGTATAACTGTGGTCTTCCTTCCTAAAGATATTAATACAAAGCAACAAACATGTACACCTATTTAAGAATAATTGTTCAAGACATACGGAAATGAAAATAAGAAAGCATACGCTGTAAAACATTACACTCATCAGAAATTTCTTCTTCTGCCATAGCAGTTCATCTCGCCTGACTTGCCGCGCTTAAAATTTTCCTGCGATACGCACATTATGTGACGTCACATAGTGAAGAGCTATAAAGGGAAATAACCAAATTCTGACCTTCAAAACTTTCGTTACGGAAATGATAAAAATCAAGGGACAAATTAAAACAGCACTTTCTTGTTCATTTCATCTTTCGATTACTAATTTTTATGCTTCACAAGTAGTGAGAAACCATTGTGACAATATTACAAAGCCTGTTGGGAGTTGAACGAGTATGTATTCTATTTATTTTATGTACATAAAAAGGCATCTAGCTTTGGGACATTCTCTTTTGATGTCAGTCATCAACTGAATGTTAAACTTTATGCATTATTAAATGATACCCGACTGTGTATTTCCATTTAAAACTCTTTCATACATAAACTTGCAAATACACAAAAATAGATGATAGATTCAATAACCATCCCTCTTTTCGAACGGGACACTAGTTTCTAAAATATAATAGATTAACCCATTTTTTTTTTACCGGCACATACCTTGTTATAATTTATATCAAAATACTCTACAATAATTACAGTTTTGTTTGATACACAAGTACTTTAAATACTTATATGTTGAATAAAATAGGCCAAACTTTTTCACAACATTTACATATGCTCCTTATACCCTCATTCCACTAGGCCGCGATCTACGGCGCTCTGTGCGCTCATACAGAGCGCCGTAGATCGCCTCATATCGCTGCCGGATTGGTGATTTTGAGGACACTCCCGCTCAGATAACAACCAGATGACCGAGCGCTTCTGTATCTCTAATGGTCGCTATCGGATCACATCGGAGCGCGATGACCGGCATACTGGCGAACAATTTCGCTCTTGAGCGATCCGATAGCGCTCCAGTTACGATGTTTACGTTCAAGTTGCGTTTCGATAGCGATTTAAGCGATTCAGTAGCGATTTAAGCGATTCAGTAGCGATGTGACGGCGTTCTGAACAGATCGCAACGGATCTTTTACCCCCATTCCACTAGGCCGCGATCTACGGTGCTCTCACAGAGCGCCGTAGATCGCCATGCACAGCGCCAAGAACGCTAACAGATCTTTAACGGATCGCCAAGATCGCCGAGATCGCCATCAGTCTACTCCCTTGCACAAAGATCCGTGGCGATCTGTTCAGAACGCCGTCACATCGCTACTTAATCGCTTAAATCGCTATCGAAACGCAACTTGAACGTAAACATCGTAACTGGAGCGCCATCGGATCGTTCAAGAGCGAAAATGTTCGCCAGTATGCTGGTCATCGCGCTCCGATGTGATCCGATAGCGACCATTAGAGATGCAGTAGCACTCGGTCATCTGGTTGTTATCTGGGCGGGAGTTTCTTCATAATCACCAATCCGGCAGCGATCTGAGGCGATCTACGGCGCTCTGTATGAGCGCACAGAGCGCCGTAGATCGCGGCCTCGTGGAATGGAGGTATTTGTGCAAGGGAGTAGACTGATGGCGATCTTCGCGATCCATTAAAGATCTGTTAGCGTTCTTGGCGTTCTTGGCGCTCTGCATGGCGATCTATGGCGCTCTGTGAGAGCGCCGTGGATCGCGGCCTAGTGGAATGGGGGTATTATGACGTCCGTTTTGGGCTATTGCGACCTCAGGCCTCTTTTGAAAGTTTGCTATCACAGATGCACACATTTCTGACGTCATTTTTCTCATTTCTCGACAAATATCTTGTTTCATCTCTCCAAAAGTGTTTGGTTTAGGTGAATATACATTTTCTTTCAACTGTCCCTACGAGAAAAAGTTCAAATGGCTAAGGTCTGAGGAATGAGAGGGCCAAACATTGTCAGTCCTGAAGGAGATTAAGTTTTTCCCGAAAGTTTCATGAAGCAAGGACAATACAGAATGTGTTGTATGGGGTGCTGCTCCATCTTGTTGGAACCAAATATCTGTAATGTCCTTTTCTCTGTAAAGCTGGCAAAAACTTTTTTTTTTTTTCAGCAATTTCAGGCAACGTTCACTGATTACTGACTGTGTCTCTCCACCTTGTTTTAAAAGAAAAAAAATGGTCCAATCACACCTGAGTATTTTTACGCAGCTCATACGGTAAATTTTTCATCATGCAGAGGATTTTCATAATAAATGTGAAGCAACACCCCCATGCTGCACATTCTGTAATGTCATGGCTTCATATAACTTTCCGAAAAACTTTATATTCAGGACTGACAATGTTTGCCCCCTCATTCCACTTGAAAGAAAATGTACATTCACCGAAACCAAACGCTGTTAGAGAGTTGAAAAACGCTATTCGAAGAGAGATGAAAAAATAAGTCCAGAAATGTGTTCATCGGTGATAGAAAACTTTCAAAAGAGGCTTGACGTCGCAATAGCCCAGAATGGACGTCATATAGAGCATATATTATGTCAATGTTGTGAAAAAGTTTGACCTATTTTATTTGACATGTAACTATTCAAAGTACTTAGCATGGTATAGCAAACAAAACTATATTTTTTGTAGTGCTGTGATTTAAATTTTAACAAGTATGTGCTGGTAGAAAAAAGTTATTACTTATTGAAACTGTATTAGATATAATGAATCACCCAGTATGCTTGTCCTTAATAAGAAATGAAATAACCGTTTCGAATTTTCTTGCTCTTGCTAACTCCACTAATTAATTAGTTTTTACATCAGATTATAGCTTAATACTGTTCCACAAATCCGCCTTTCAGGACTTTGAGTCCTTTGATAAACAGTGTTTTCAGTACATTTCACATCAGCTTTCAGTTTTTTCCTGTTCCGTGTTTCATGTGCAGCCTATATGTCGATGGTAGATCTAACATGAAATATAGATAACTCTTTACCAAACGAGAAAGGTCAAGTTCGAGTTGTCTAAACTGAATTTTGTACATACAGAAATCTAATAGCAACAGAAAACTGCTTCAGATTCATAAATTAAATGCTTGTTCTGAACAAGAAATAAAATAACCGTTTCAAATTTTCTTGCTCTTGCCAACTCCATTAAGTTATTACATATACCTGTATATGCATTACACGTTATGTTTTTTACACCATATTATAGCTTAATACTGTTGTAAAATCAGACTTACCTAATAGTAACTGGTCAGACTCCGAGGGTTACTAGAACTGCAAGTCTTCTTTTAGCAGGCAAGTGCCGCTTTCAATGGAACACACACAAACAAAATACATGTCTGTCTCGTTCAGCGTCTAGATATCATCTGAGGCTAGCTTTATTACACGGGGTTCTCAGGCGCTTATTATGTACGTGTGGGACTGGCTAAAGTCCAACCAGTGAAATTACCACATACTTCCCCGTTTTGAAAAGCCCCATCTTATACAGGGTCTGTTAGTGAAGCACCCTTTTAGCAAATATACAGGAAGATCATGTCTAAAAATGCGGCTTGTCTAGGTGGACTTGGCCTGTTCCTTTTCATACACGACCATTACGATCGAATGCGTTACTGATGCAAGCTGAAAGGACCACTGACAAAGGCATCACTTTCAGTTTTGCAATTAGGGTGGCAACTTCCCCTTTAAAGGTGGGAGTATTCATTCTAATTCCATTTTCAGGTATCAGATCAAATCTTTTTCCACCAGAATTGTGTCTAGATCGACTTCCGTCTGGGAATTCCTTTGGCTAGTACAGATGTTTTTCTCTGAAAGAACAAAAATTGTAGTTTGGAAAAGTCTTCATTAATTCCCTAGCCATACTGTAATAGCCGGTATATGGGTCCATGAATTCTCTGGTATGGCAAACAGCCGATGATAAGGCTTGAAGGTAGTTGCTATTTATAAACCTTTTTGCCTAACGGGTCCCCTTTTTACTTCTTTTAGGTGGACTACCAATACAAGACCTACAGCTCCCATTCTAAGGATCTTCTCCCAAATCTCGGTCTTCTACAAACCCAAGTATCAGTAGTCTCTGAGCAGAGAACAAAATATATAAATCGACTTATTTTTATTCTTGCATCTTTTTGAATCTCTTTATTACACTGCTCGTACGGTCTAAAGTCTATCCGGTCTATCAATTCATCTGTGATTCTGAGTCCTCCAATAGATCGAAGCTCTTCTAAATCTAAATTTCCTTTCTCCTCCCTCATTTTCAAACTTTCAGCAGCCAGATGCACTCCAATTCCTGGCAGAGCTAATAATTCACGTCCCAAACAGTAATTTATAAGTACCTTGTCCATTGTAAGATAGATCTAGCTTATGAATACCAAACATATGACCAGCCCGCATAGCTCAATAGGTAGAGCGTAGGACTTGTGAACGTGATGTTTCGAGTCACTTGAGGGTGTGGGTTCGATCCCCACGGCTGGACATCCAAAATTACTAATAGCCTTTCGGATGAGACGTTAAACCGGTCCCGTGTGACCGGGTACTATACACCGAGCACGTAAAAGAACCAGGCGTAACTTAAGATGGTTTTCGTCCTGTATCTGCACTATCCCCCTAACATTACCAACAGCCTTCAGGGGGCGTCAGCCTATATAGGCACCGGTGGCGACGATAAATAAACGAAAATTCAATCAATCAAACATATGAGTAGACCAGCCCGCATAGCTCAGTAGGTAGAGCGTAGGACTTGTGAACGTGATGTTTCGAGTCACTTGAGGGTGTGGGTTCGCTCCCCACGGCTGGACATCTAAAATTACTAATAGTCTTTCGGATGAGACGTTAAAACGAGGTCCCGTGTGACCGGGTACTATACACCGAGCACGTAAAAGAAACAGGCGTAATTTAAGATGGGTTTCGTCCTGTATCTGCACTATCCCCCGTAACAATACTAACAGCCTTCAAGGGGCGTCGCCCATATGGGCAACCGGTGGCGACGATAAATAAATGAAAATTCAATCAATCAAACATATGCGTGATAAAAATCACCATTTATGAATATTTGTTGACGTGGATGACTAAAAAGCTAGATGTATCTATAGTATGAAAATTTCAAATATCTGCTTTTTGTACAAAGTCAAGAAATTTCAGATCAGCTTTCAGTTTTTCCTGTTCTGAGACTGTTTACCTTAGACTTCATGTGCAGCCTATATGACGATGATAGGTCTTACAAGAAATATAGACAATTCTTAACCAAATGAGAAAAAAACAGTCAAAGTTATCTTGAATGAACGATTTTGCAAACGAAAATTTAAATGTGGCACGAATGGCAAGATTTAGCTGTAAAAAAAGTAAACTTACATGTAAGCTTAGAAAAAATTGCGTGAAATGGAGAAAATACTGGTTTTACCAGACTTTCTCCTTTTCCCACAATGTTTTCAAAAGTTTTCTTCCAAGGAGGTCGTTAAAACTCGAGATTAATTAAGAAGGTTTTTAAAAATAATAGATTGTGTAAGAGGTCCTGGATATGAATATTGAATCTCTTGTGATTCAAAATGAATAGAAACAATGAAAAGTAACCTCGCCAGCATCGGTTTCTGCATATTGTTGAAAAGTGAAATTTTCGACTGAATACAATTTTCAAGATAAGATGTTACTCCAAACCATCATTTAAAAAGGAGCATTTGCTGCTAAAAGTTATGTGCCTGAAAATACATGTATGTGTATCGTGCTACGGTATAGTAACCCACGAAAGCGTATCTGCTCCTTCTGTCTTGACAACTCTTCAATTTCAGTGATAGAGGACGAATTTCATGTCTTCTTCCAGTGTAAAAAATATGACTATTACAGGAAAATTTACCTTGGACATAATTATATCTGTAATACTGAAATGTTTCTTACATTTATGGCCAGCAAATAAGAGTTTTTACTGTTAAATGTATGTAAGTTTGTCCATAAAATACTAGAAATAAACAAGAATAGTATGTAATTTAGGTAGTACAAAACCTGTCTGACGTACACACATTAACTCTTGACCAGGCAATACGATTTTAGACCAGTTAAAATCGAAAGCATTTGTAGAAGACAAAAATGTAACTCAAAAACTTAAGTGTTTCGCAAGGGATGGAGAGCTTTGTGGAGAAGGAGAAAATGATGGTATTTAGCATTTCATCCTTCCCCCACAATGTTTTTCAAAGCCTTCACTTTCAGTGCCGTTAAAGGTCAGGGTTGTGCAGTAAAGAGTTTGAATACTCAAAAAGGTGCTCTTTTTTTATTATATGCTATTGTGATGTAACTACAAATGTTTTATTGTGGTTATTTACCGGACAATCCCATGTTATAGAAGCTTTGAGTTTATCTATTACTATTTGTCAGGAGACACTGTGAGGAAAGGAAAAAATGCTTGAAGCGGTCGTTTTCTCATTTCATTACAATGCTATTTACTCGTTGTAAGAAAGACTTTATTATTGTCGCTATAATTAACTATTGGAGCGCCTTTCACAATTGTAATTACCTTTAAGGCCGGAGTAGACCAGGACCAGACTGCTAAAACCAGCTGTCTGATCTTTGATCTATACTGTTTACGCTCCTGTTATATTCTTGGCAGGGGTGACCATGTAGGTGCAACCACTTTTGATTTTTGTTTTGTTGCCTGAAAATAACATTTCCGGATTTGTTTTGCGTTCCGATTTTTAAGTCAATGCTTGCAATTATGGCTCTCCAAAAAGGCCTTAGAGATTTGAGAATGTAAATGTACATATTTATGTAAAAAGTTAACCATGTACATATATGTGTATCCGGATAGGATTGTTCCGATAACATCTCATTATCCAAAGAGGCAATGTCGGGAAAGGAGAATATACTGTTGTCTGGCTTTTTCCTCTCCCTTCAGTGTTCCTTTATGCCATCAGGGATCGTATATACACATAAGATCCTTGATGCCATTAATGAGATATTTTCAATATTGAGGGTACATTTCAGGTACTTTCTTGATTATGTAGAGGATATTTTCTGATACGTTATCTTTATAATAGTTCATGTGGCATTTTTCAATGTGTTTGATTTAATCATTCAAAGAAATGTGTGGGAGGTAGAATCTAGCATATAATCTAGAATTTCTCCCCCGCACATAGGTCATTGACCTATTTGTATCTTTTCTTCTCATGTTGTTTCAAATGTTGTCTGTTCATTAATAGTCTTTTGTATGTTTTTTGTTCAAGGGAACTGTATTATATGGAATATATACTTGTACGCTGGGCCAGAGGCCTAAATACTCAATAAAATAAATCTATCTAATGAAAAAAAGGACTAAACATACTGTTCTAAAACATATTTAAAAAGCTCTCAACTGCAGCGTAATTGAATAATAATTAAAATCACTGAAATTATTTCTGAATATTTTCTTTTCTTTTTTTTTAAGTTTTCAATTTGACATTTTTGACCTTTTCTTAGACAGTATTTAATGAAATTGTCTTGATGTGTAATTATTTACCACAGTCAAAATATTGCGATGAATAGAGAAATTGATAAGAATGAGCAATCACTTAATTTGAATCACTTTTAATTGCCCCCTTCCCCCCCCCCCTTTCCCAACGGAAAACCTCTCCCATTTAATTTTATTACAAATCCGCCTCTCAGGACTTGCAGTCCTTTGATTTCTAGTCGCTACAACAACAACCAACATGGCTCCGAAAGGCAAAGTACCGTCTGTGAAGCAAGAAGATTTGAAGCAAGAAGACATTTTACAAGCTGTTGTTTTTGCTGACAGTTTCAATTCTAATTTCGCTCCGGTATCGGACGACAAGCCAAGGGTAAAAATTGTATTTAGCAGTTTCACAAAGGAATATTAGAGACAGAATACGTTACTTTTCGTACCAATTTGCGGGTGGGGTAAAATGATGCAACATAAAGTAAATTATGATACAGTTAGTTGGGTAGTTCCGAATCATGGGTAGTTCCAAATCAAACCATTAAATATATGTTAAAAACTCTTGTCAGCGTTAACTGATATGCATAAAATTCTTGTTTTCAATTCTTTATCATATTTCCTCCGCCTAGTGCAAATTTTGGTCAAATTTGACTAAGTTGCCGATTTTTATGCGTTTAGGAAACAGTTTACATGATTGCAATTTTATCGTTATACCGGTTATGCAAATGTTCCGCTGGAAGAAAAATAGCTAAATGACGAACGAAAATGAGGTAAAAATAACAGGTTTTTTCGATAATCCTATTTTATTGTTTCTCTGCTGAGTACAAAAACTGTGTTTGCATGTATCAACGCATATTTATCAGAAATACTTGAGTTGATCCACGTGCGTAGGTGTGGGTGGTTCCGAATCGGCCGATTGTGGGGGTTGTCTCAAAAAGGTATCAGGAGTCATGCCTTGGTGAACCTGTACCCTTGTGGACTCGTACCCTAATTTCAAGGGTACAAGGTCTCTCGAAAACTCGAACCCCATCTGTATGATTCAGTAGCGATATATATTTTTGCTAATCTTATTTTCGATTTTGTTTACTCAGTCTTGATATGCATTTCTTGTTTCATTATGTTAGACCATACTTCTGTAACACTGTGAAAGTGAGAACTCTTGTTAGTTTTTACATAAGCTGTAAATAGTTAAGAATACAGAAAACATTCTACCACGTATTTGTGCTATCTTGTGATATTTATGTTGTGTTTTGAATAGATAATTTGTAATACAACCATTCCCCCCTTTTTTTCTCACATAAAATGGTACAAAACTGTTTTGTCATTCCCTTAGTATATTCGGCTTCAGCAGATACTATCTCTTTCTGTTACCCTATGATCGAGTGATGTAATTGTGTATAGGATGTGATTAACGGAGCTAATCACTATCTTTAATTGATGTAAATTGCCACTCCATTTAATCTTGTATCGATAAAAACGATTAAAAAATCTGTCATAACTTTATTACATTAGGATTTTGGCGCCTTTTAAAAAGTCATATTTGGGGGTCAAATTGAGTCAAAGGTGATCACTGCTACTAGATAAATTGAATAATTAGTAGGGAAAAAGCACTCAAGACTTGTAATTTGCGATGGCCATTTGTTTTTTAATGCTATACGTCATGAAACTGTATGACGATGCCCTGACAGCAGGCCTTTGTGCCTGGGAACAACCTAAACATAAAGCCTTGAAACAGAGCAATTTTTAACTTTTCCACACTGTATTCTTTATTTGAAGCATTTAAACAACGTTTGGCACGCATAAAACTTAAATTCATAAACCTCTGGAAAAGTATGAACATACTGATGGATATTGGGTGTCCCCTGTTCTATAGTGATTTATACTTTGGCAATGGGTTTTCAAAAACAAAATTTTCCATCGTAAAACATGGTGCAGAAAATTAAATTTATCACAAGTCTTTTTTACTACTTTTATTATTTTCATTAGGTCTAACTTCGTTGAAACTTAAACAAATCTAGATTGATGTATCTCTTGGTCATTTTGACAGCCGAAATCCATTGTTAGAAGACCCCTATATGCAAATTGTTAAGTGATTCGGAATACCCTCACTTGATTCGCAACTACCCTAATGGATGTACACTGTAGAATAGGAATATATTGTCAAAATTTAAACCAATGGAAACGAGCTTTATTTTTTAAACCTTCTTTATCAGTAGACTTTCTGATGGAAAAGTATTTAGCCCGGCCCGATTTTTAAACGAAAGTATAGCATCATATTACTCGTTAGTGATTCGGAACTACCCAACTGACTGTATGCCATAAAACGCATGAAATTTCAAACAATTCTGAATAATCAGCTTAATGTGATCGGATTGCCATTGTAACCAACAAGAATACATCCTCTAGGAATTGGGGATCCAGGGAACAAAAGGCGCTGTTTTTGAAGTGTTGGAAGAGTCGGACATTCTAGCTTTTTTAACTCTTACCATACAACAATAACTTGTACTCAACTAAGTTAAGAGTTTTTGCATACAGCAACTTAAAGTTAGCTGAAATGATGATTTCTGTCATTGATGGGGTAGAAAACACTGTTGAAAAAGGAGAAATGCTTTTGAAAAGTATTTTCTCTTTATGCCACGGTGTTTTTAGAAGTCTTCTCTTTCAGGGTTGTTAAAACTTGGGATTGTATGATACAAAAATGAATCTTTAGTCTCAATACTGAACTACCTCGAATGCTTACCATCCGGATGTATATGAATAATCAGTACCAAGGCTGGCAGAAAAAACATTTTTAGTGGCAAAAAGTTATGTCGGTTAAATCTGACACTTTATTGTGGCCTTTCTACCAGTATTTAATTAGATTGAGCAATGACCTATGATGGATATTTACTTAGATGTGCAGTTTTGTAGATCTAGCACTGGTATTTGCTTTATTTTTCAAGATTTCTTACAGTCCCATTACATGTATATAGAGTGCCAAGTATTGAACTGTCAAGTTACCTTTTTTATCGAACAAAAAGCTGTTAGATCTACAAATTTCTGTGCTTGGAAGCTGATGAATGATACAAATACAACCATATTTTAATCTCATCAGACCTATTACATTTTCTTTGAAGTACTAAAAAGATTAGTGTATTGCAAGAGCTACGCATGATCCATTTTTAGCTCCACTGGCCAAAGGCCAGCGGGCTTATGTCATGGCCTGTTGTCCGTCGTGCGTCCGTTCGTCCGTCCGTCCGTGCGTTAACTTTTTTTTTAAAACGTCTTCTTCTCTGAAACTACCCATCCAATTTTGATGAAACTTCACAGAAATGATCCTGCCATGGTTCTCTTCAGAATTTCTTGAAAGAGTTTAATTCCTTCAAAAACTCTGGTTGCCATGGCAACAAAACTGAAAAATTTTGAAAATCTTTGAAAATCTTCTTGTCTGAAACCGTAAGGCCAAGGGCTACCAAATTTGGCATGTAGCTTTATCTAGTTGACCTCTACCAAGTTTCTTCAATTTATAGCCCTGGGGTCAAAATTGGCCCCGCCCCGGGGGTTACAAGTTACACATGGGCTTATTTAGGGAAAACTTTAAAATTCCTCTTCTACCTAGCCATAGGGCCTAGAGCTACCAAATTTGGCATGTAGCTTTATCTAGTGGACCTCTGCCAAGATTGTTCAAATTATAGCCCTGGGGTCAAATTAGGCCCTGCCCGGGGGTAACAAGTTTTACATGGGCTTATATAACAAGTTTTACATGGGCTTATATAGGGAGAACTTTAAAATTCTTCTTTGACCTAGCCATGGGGCCTAGGGCGACCAAATTTGGCATGTAGCTTTATCTAGTGGACCTGTACCAAGGGTGTCCAAATTATAGCCGAGGGTCAAATTTGACTTCGCTCCGGGGGGTAACATGTTTTACATGAGCGGGCTTATATAGGAAAATCTTTTGCATCTAGCTATAAGGGCTAGGGCTATCAAATTTTGCATTTAGCTTTATCTAGGGGGTCTCTATCAAGGGTGCCCAAATTATAGCCCAGGGGGTCAAATGTAGCCCCACCCCAGGGGGTCACAAGTTCTACATGGTCTTATATAAGGAAACTTTAATAATCTACTTGTACATAGCCATATTTAGGCCTAGGGCTACCAAATTTTGCATGTAACTTTATATAATGGGCCTCTACCAAGAGGGCCCAAATTTTAACTTTGGGGGTCAAGTTTGACTCCACACCAGGGGTCACAAGTTTTACATTGGCTTTTATAGTGAAAACTTGATAAACCTGTGTCATGGATCACATATTTTACAGGGCCTTTTATTCAGCAAACTTGTTTTACATGACTTTTTATTGGGCAAGATTAAAAAATCTTTTTGTTTATAACTACACATTCTAGTTTCATATTGTAGGTCTGGGGTCAAAATTGCCTTCATTCCAGGGATCGCAAGTTTAACATGGGCTTCAAAATATTGTCACTTCAATTTAAACATTAATCAAGGGAAATAACTCTTCTTATGAAAGATAAAGTTCGTTACTATTTACCTCCCTTGATTATCAAGCTGCAGTGATACATGATTGGTGCTAGACAAGTTTTTTAGCTCCACTGGCCGAAGGCCAGCAGGCTTATGTTATGGCCCGTTGTCCGTTGTGCGTCC
This sequence comes from Hippopus hippopus, assembly GCA_946811185.2. Classification (NCBI taxonomy): domain Eukaryota; kingdom Metazoa; phylum Mollusca; class Bivalvia; order Cardiida; family Cardiidae; genus Hippopus; species Hippopus hippopus. The sequence goes on along the minus strand of OX328100.1, from coordinate 18,160,369 downwards.
ATCCATATGTTAACTTTTTAGCTCATTTGAGCACAACGTGCTCAAGGGGAGCTTTTAGCATTTGTTTCAACTCAATAAAAGAATTTTCAATCATACACCAAAACAAAAAATTATCCTCCACATATCTGACTGTGTTTACAAACTATGAAGTGTTCATATTAATACACCATGTCTACTGTTTGATGATGACTAGCTTAGAAAAAGTATTAATAAAATAAGTTTGAAAAAAAAATCTTAGTGATTTATTATGACAATTGTTAGCACACATGTAACTCATTACCAAACGATAATATTTTAGGCTTGTCTAAATCGAAAGCACTTGCAGACGACAAAATAAAAGTGATTGAAAATTTGAAATTTGTTTTGTGAACAGTAGAAAACATTGTAAGAAAAGGAGAAAATGCTTTTCTAAAGCCTTCTTTCTCAGGGTCATCAAAAGTAGGGATTGTCTGGTAATAGGTTAAAAAGATATATTTCAAACTGAGATTGATGTATATACTTGTTTTTTACTGGCACTGAAGGTCCGTCCGTCCATCTGTCTGTGCGTGCATTAACTTTTATTTCAAACATCTCTGAAACTACTTATCCAATTTTGATGAAACTTCAAAGAAATGATCCTGCCATGGTCTTCTTCAGAATCCCATGACAGAATTTTATTCCTTCAAAAACTCTGGTTGCCATGGCAACAAAACTGAAAAATATAGAAAATTTTCAAAAATCTTCTTCTCTGAAACTGTAAGGCCTAGGGCTACCAAATTTGGCATGTAGCTGTATCTAGTGGGCCTCTACCAAGTTCCTTCAAATAATAGCCATGGGGTCTACCAAATTTTGCATGTAGCTTTATCTAGTGGGCCTCTACAAGGAGGGCCCAAATTATAGTCCTTGACCCAAGTTTGTCCCCACACCACGGAACACAAGGTCACCAGTTTTACATGGGCTTTTGTAATGAAAACTATCTTAAGTCATCATGTTACTAACCATTATAAAGACTAAGGCTATTAGATTTAGCCCTGTCTCATGGGTTTCATGTTTTACAGGGCTTTTCATTGAGAAAAATTTGAAAATCTTCTTGTTTATAACATTCAAGAACTGAATTATTTGGTATGGAGCTTTATATTGTGGACATCCACCAGGATTCAAATAATTATAGCTTTGCGATCAAAATTGGCTTTGCCCATGGATCACAACTTTCTCGTTGGATTAGATAGAAAAATGTTTGCATGTCCTCGTGTTTGAAATCAATTTGCTGAATATTGTAATGTTTGGCTTGTAGTGTTTTTACTTAATAGCCAGTGGAGCGATAAAGGGCCATCATGGCCCTCTTGTTCATTAAATTCACCACAAAACATGTTTGTCTTTCCAGTCATTCCATACCTAGCTTTTATTGAATGTAGAGTTTGTGCTGAATACCTGAACATCCTTGTTACCAATTACCGCTACATTGTCAACTAATTACCAATCAACAAAATTTCATTCACTTCCAAACTGAAAGCATTTGCTTATGACAAATTGAATGCGTACCATCAGAATTTGTTGTTCAAAAATAGGAAAACTATGTTAGAAACAGAGAAAATGCTGGTAACCAGAATTTTATGCTTTTCCCATTATGTTTTCAAAAGTATGATTCCCCAGGGTTGTTAAAACACAGGATTGATGTGTAAAGGATTAAGGCAATAGGTCAACTATTTTTATTGGACAGGTCCTATTTCCAGTTGCAAACAGTGCTTTGCTGGACTACACATTAGAATTTTTGTGTTCTGGAGGAGTACAAGAAATCTTTGTGGTTTGTTGTCGCTATGCTGACCAAGTCAAAGAACATTTGAGGTAGGACAGTGATAATGTACATAAGAATGGCAAATAGATATTTTATGTATTTGTAGCTCAGCTGTTTTTGGAGAAAACAAGGTATTGTCATAGCCCTGGTATTGTCTACATCATTGTTGTGCAAAAACTTTACATTTTGCAATATCTTTATCATTATCTAAAATATTTCCTTCAGACATGGAAAATCTGTTAAATATGAAAAGGGAAACCTATACAGCAAAAGCAAGTAACTATCAAAGTATTTTTGATGCTGTCATTCCCCTTTTTCAACTTGAAATTTTCACTGAAAATCAAGCAATTGCAGCCAAGCATTGGCACCTGCATATGGTGCTCTTATTCTCCTTTGTAGTGTTCTGCCAAGGATTTTAAAAAGTGCAGACAAATGTCTCACTCATTGAGAAAAGTTTGAGACATTTTTAAAAATTTGGGGACAAAATTTAGTATGCATTAAAATGGTTTAAAAATAAGAAATTGAAATTAGTTCCCCAATACCCATACTTGTTAATTGCTATGTTCTCTTTCATTAGCCAAAATGTGAATTTAAATGCAACTAACACGGCTGATTATTTGTCAATGAGACTTTCTTAAAATCCCCCTGAAAAGACTTGGCCATGGCGGCTGATCTGTGATAGATGTTCTCTGCACGTCGTACATAAGAGTAGTAGTTCTGAAGTTACTTTTTTCTTCAGTAAATGCGTATTTATGGGGGGGGGGGGGGGGTTTGTTTTTTTTAACCACATTTTATAACCCATAAAGTTGCAGTCACGATCATATTCTTTTAAATACTAAGAACTGTTGTACAGGTAATTTTTATTATTTTCCAACGATGTTGATTAAGTGGGAGGGGTACTGGGCATCAGAACATTATCGGACTTTGAGCTCTGATTGTTGGTATGCTTTGGCTGACCAGAGAAGCTTAGGATAATAGCTGGCTTTTTCGCCGTGGCAACCAAACCATTTTCCGAATGAGATTGCAGAAGATACTACGTCATGAGAGTAAAGTACACGATCAATACTTGGTTGATGTTTTCGGTCTGCTTCCAATCAAATTTCATTTTGCATATATGCACCTTCGGCGCCCATGAAAAACACTAAATTGTATTAGTTACGCGGCTAATTCCGCGATTTTTGATATGCGACAGGAATCACCTTTTACCGAATTTTTCAGCAACATTTTGAATTTTTTAGCGAGAAAATCGCAAATACGCGGCCTCGGCAGAACACTGCCTTTGCCACAGTATTTTCAGTGTTTTTATTGTTTTAAGACAAAAATGTCGTCTTTAGGTGTTATAACTTAACTTGCCAGTTTGCTTTTTGATGGAAAAATGAATGAGTAGAAAACAATGTGCAGTGTGGGAAAAAAACACTGGTTACTCTGCATTTTGTCATTCTCCCATTATATTTTCAATAGCTGTCTACCTGTCTACATCAGGATTGTAATAACAGAAGATTATATAGTAAAAGGTTAATCCTCTAAGTGCCTTTCATGACTATAGTTGCCTTTGCTGCCAGTGTAGATCAAGATCAGACTGTGCAAAATGTGCAGTCTGATCTTTGCTCTACACTGTCTGGTTTGCTAAATCTTCATAGACAAAAGCAACCATGAAATTGCAATTATTTTAGGTCTTTATTTTTCATCAGAAAATGTCTATTGGGTTTATTTGGCAGTCTAAGGGTTAATAGTTGTTATGATTACGTCAGTTTTATTTTATAAACATATCAACAGGAATTCTAGATGGACAGAGAAAGGTTCACCATGTAATATTGTACCAATAGTATCAGATGGTTGCTTGTGTATGGGAGATGCTCTGAGAGATATTGATGCAAAGAATGTTATACAAAGTGACTTTGTACTTATATATGGAGATGTGGTTTCTAACATCAAATTGAAGAATATCATAGAAGAGCACAAGTAAGTAATCTCTATGTGTGCCAAGTAAATCAAATTAATATTTTCAAAGGAAGGCTAAATTCGTGCAAGTTCAAGGGAGTAACAGCTTGAATTGCAGCTGAACATGGGACAATGTAGATCAACATGATGCACATGCTGTAGAGTCAGATCTTGATTTACACTGTTAGAAAAGGCAACCTAGTTTACAAGTTTCTTCATGAATGAAGTCATGTCCTGCATATGAAGGCTCCCTTTTTGTTGTTGTTGTTTTTCCATGAAAATTGAGCTGTCTGTACACATGTTCATTGTGTTCCTGCATTATTTTTTAATTGCTTACTGAACCATACCTATAAAGAAGAAAAAACATTGGCAAAATGTTGCTACAAATGTTTTTAGATTAGTCAAGCCTTCACTGTAAAAGCTTTAATAAGTATATTTGACAAGAAGTCAGCCACTGTTACTATTTAGGACAGATATTCTCGTCTTTCAAATTAATTTTGTCCATAACTAGACTCAAAGATTGTTAGCCAGGTCCCCCCAAAATCATGATGGTTGTGTCCCTGAGACCTGCAAAAGTTATTGATAGACTAAAACTTAGGTGTTTAAATATTAGTTCTTTACCACACAATATTGAGTTGTAATAACCCTTTGAGAGATATGGAAAACATTGTGGGAAAAGGAGAAAATGCTGGTAACCAGCATTTTCTCCTTTTCCCACAATGTTTTCCTCCTTTTCACAGGCAAATTTTATATTTTAACCACAATAAATTTGTAATATGTAAATGCTCCCAATTTGGACAAATCTAAAATGTCTTTATGTGGTAAAGGGTCAAATAACTTACTTGTTTTTCCTAAGAAAGGAGAGACAGAGAAAAGTCAGCTATAGCATTGAAAAGTGTTTATCTAAGATTGGATAGCACATTGTGTACAGACTGATCTTGGATCTACACTTTGTGTAAAAACTTGTGAAAATGTAATAGTCATCCTTAGGGTTACATGACAATGTTTTTTTTTCCCAGAGAAAGACGAGAAAAAGATAAGTCAGCCATCATGACAATGGTGTTCAGACAAGCCCCTCCCGGTCACTCCACACGGCAGCCTGAGGATGATGTAATATTAGCTGTCAGTAACACAACCAAAAACGTCATACATTATCAGAAAGCATCCACCAGCAAAGAATCTAAAAAATTTGAGTTTCCAGTAGTAAGTGCTTTATCGTATTATCTGACACTGTATTTTAAACTGAGCCCTTGTGCCTGTATGGTAATATACACTGCTAGTTATTCCTTTATCAAACAATCCCAAGTTGAAATGATCTGTACATAAATGACTTTAAAAAAATTGTGGGAAAAGGAGAAAATGCTCGTTATCAGTATTTGCTACTTTTCCCAGAATATTTTCTAATCTGTCATAAACAAGTTCCACCATCTGAGCCACATTTCATTTGTCATTTGCACATGCTATCAACATGGATGAGTCAAAAATTTTCTTGTGTGGTAGGGGGTTAACAGGGGCTGTTTAGTTTCAATTTCCAGAAATTCTATCCTAGGGATTGATGAAAGTCATTGCATAGGATTCTTTCTTCACCCCACTTAACATCATTCTTGTCGGAAAGCAGCCAGTGGCTTTGAATGAATGACGTGCATAGTACTCGCAAGGTAATAAATATTTAAAGGATAAAAGCACTAGCCACTATATTCAGCTGAAATACTGTTGAAAATGGTGTTAGCTAGAGTTGAAAATGTTCCATATTGGAGTACTAGGAAAGTGAAAAGGATAGGCTATTCAGTATATCAAATAGGCGCAGATACTGCACTGGTCAGATTAATTCTTTTCCCATACAATCACAAGTTTTATCAAATCAAAGGAAAACCAGGAATTTCTCCTTTTCCCAAAATGTTTTCCATCCATTGAAAGACAAATTCTTAGTATACACCAGTCTAGTATTTTGTTGTTTGGTAAAGAGTTGAGAGATTTGGAGCCATATTCACAAATCATTATTATTTCAATTCTATACCTAGGTTCCAAGAATAGCAATCTGAATGACCAAAATGTTTTTATCTTGCCCAATCAAATGACTAGTATTGGAATTTAGAATTCAAAAAATATTTTGAATTTTTTAGTGCATATAGTCCCAAATTTATCTGTGTGTTCCAGGAGATATTACTAGATCACCAAGATGTCCAAATAAGGAATGATTTACTGGATGCAAACATCAGTATCTGCTCACCACAAGTTCCACAGCTCTTTACAGATAACTTTGATTATGAAACAAGAGACAGTTTTGTTAAGGGAATCCTTATCAATGAAGAGGTAAGGTGTTACCTAAATCATCATGGTTTCTCTGTTTTTCACCTCCACCCCTCCCCCTTTTCTTTTGAGCCTTTTTTAAACAATCCTGAGTTTACGGATTCTTGCAAAAGAGGCTTTTTAAACATTATGGGAAAAAAAGAAAATGGTGGAAACCAGCATTTTCTCCTTTTCCCACAATGTTTTTTACTCTTTCAGAGACCAAATACATGTACATCACTTGGCTATATCTATTTGTTGTCTGCAAATTCCTTCAATATTCAAGAGTCAAAAACTTTGTTGTTTGGCAAAGAGTTACACATAAAGTGCTTATGCTTGAGGTGGAATTTTTTCAAAGTACAAACATGCACTTGAGTATCACATTTTTTTTCTAGAAAAGCTTGAATATTAGATATTCTGTGTAGTCTGACATTTATAGAAACCAGTTGCAAAGGCATCTTATTTGTCTCCTGGCATAACAGAACTAATATGAGTTATTTTTAACTTTCAAAACCTTTTTTCTCCACAGATTATGGGTAACACAATACAAATGCATGTAGTGACTGACGCCTATGCTGCCAGAATATCAGACTTTAAGATGTATGATGCAGTCAGGTAAGATGAGACAGTTCATTAACCTGTAAGGTTCTGGATATAGGCTAAAGTTGCCTTTCCAGACAGTGTAGATTGTGATCAGACTTCACATAATGTGGAGTTGGCTCTTTGATCTACATTGTCTGCTACTTTATTATATAGCAGAAATAGCTGTACCTGTATTTCGACCTTTTTTTTTTTTTTTTTTTTTTTAAAAGGTCTTATTCGTTAGTTTAGTGCTCTACAGGTTTGATCAGGGGTCATATCTACCTAAATAGTCAAAACTTGATTCTAATTCTAAGTTCCAAGACAAGCAATATGATCAGCCTAGACCCTCTGTAACAGTTTATCTAATGTCTAGTCATTCGAGTTTAATATTAAATATGCTATGTTGTTAATTAAAGGTCCAGAATGTTTTGTGTGTGCTGTGCATCGACATATCGTAGCAATGCTGTGATTGTCTGAAGTATAGACTCAGATAGGCTGTGGTGATTTGTTTATTTGGTGCTTAATGGCTATTTTTTCAGTTTTACATTTAATATCAGGACAGCCTGTTGTTTTTACCTAAATTCACTATCTCATTACAAACACACGCCTTTGTTTTAGGTCCTTATTAGATTTGCTTCTGTGAAATAAAGACTCAAAATATCATGAACAAGCAAGACTTTACTTTTGAAGCTTTTCTTGCATTGCTATCATTTCACTCTTTTTCCAGTCAAGACATTTTAAACAGATGGACCTTCCCTTTTGTACCAGATAATTGTTACAGACACAATAAAGATCAGATTTCTTTTGGTCGACACAACATTTACCTGAGTGATGACATTTCTTTAGCCAGGTAAGGGAAGTTTTTGTGAATGCTAATTAACCCTTTACCACACAATCCGGAGTTTCAACGACCCTGGGGAAGAAAGCTTTTAAAAACATTTGGAGAAAACGAGAAAATGCTGGTAACCAGCATTTTCTCTTTTTCCCACAATGTTTACTACCCAATTAGATACAAATTCCATCACTGTAGCCATGATTAATCTGTCTCCTGCAAATGCTTTCAATTTGAGCAAGTCTAAATTTTTGTTGTTTTGTAAAGAGTTACCCAAAATATTATGGTATATTCGTATATACAAATAAAGAATGTCTTATGAGATTTAAAAAGTGAGAGATAGAGATACCATGATTTTTAAAGCCAGTATTTGAGTCATGCTCTGTGAGAAGGGGGTTTAATGCATCTGCAAAAAGTATCAACCCATGTCATCTTGCTCAGTCCACTCAGGCTGACATGAGTCAAAACCTTGAGCTACTTGAAAATTTTCTGCCTGTCCAAGGACCATTCTTGCATTTCGCCAGTTGGTAGACAAAATGGAAATTATAGATCCATAATTGTGTGATGACTTGCTTGGTATAATGCACCATCAAAATACATTAAACCCACCTTTGCCAGAGCATGGCTTATTGTAGCTGATGGTATATTTTTCAGAGAATGTAATATAGTAGAGAATGTTTTACTTGGAAGTGGGACAAGTGTTGGAAGCAACACAGTCATATCACATTCAGTCGTAGGGAGGAACTGTCAAATAGGTGAGAAAATTATACCCTCTTTGTGTGTTTATCCATGTCTTTTTGAAGAAATGTGGATGGGAGACTTTAACCCTTCACAAAATGATCCTGAGTTTTAACAAGCCGATACGGAAGTAATTGTTTTAAAACATCGTGGGAAAAGGAGAAAATGCTGGTAACCAGCATTTTCTCCTTTTCCCACAATGTTTTATACCTTTCCAAAGACAAATTCCAATTTTTTAAGCCAAATATATTTTGTCATTTGCAAGTGCTTCCAACTTGACCAACTCCAAAAATTGTGTCATCTGTTGAAGGGTTAAATTAATACTTGAGCTATGCTCTGTGAACAGGGAGCTAAATGCATTCCAAAAAGTATCAAACCAAGATCAGACTGTGCAGTCCACAGCTGACCTGTGTCAATAATTTTTGCTACCTGTCAATTTTCTGCATATCAAAGGATCAGTCTAAGTTATGATCTGGTTGGTTGTTAGACAAAATGGATTTTAGGCCTAAAAAAAAAAATCTGTGTTTAGTATTTCCCTACCCTACCTAGAAAATGCTACTGATCCTAAACTTTTTATGCTACGATTGGAAAAAAAAAAGATCTGTTGGGTGTGATTTTGTTACATGGCCCATGTAAAAAGTTTTGGGAAAAAAAAGATAAATCGCTACCTACCCTACCTACACCATCTCGGACCAAAACCCTGAACACAGATATTTTTTTGATAGGCCTTATGAATCCATACTTCAGTTATGACTTACTTGGTATCATGCATCACAGAGGCAAAGCATTTGCAGACGACAATATAATAAATAGTGAAATGATTAGATTTTACTTCTAAAGGATGGAAAACATTGTTGGAAAAGGAGAAAATGCTGGTTACCAGCATTTTCTTCTTTTCCCACAATGTTTTCAAAAGGCTTTTTTATTAAAATCTGGAACTGTTTGTGAAAGGTTTAAATTCTGCTTTGTGCGCAGTCTGTTAACAAGAGATCTAGATTCTTCACCAAGCAACAAAATCTAATGCATTTGCAGAAGACGTTCAGTGCGGCTCAAATGATGGTGTTTGTATTTGAAAAGTTACATGAAGGAAAAAAGCAGAAAATGCTTAATTACAGGACTTTTTCCTTTTCCCACAATGTTTTCAAAAGTCTTCTACCTCAAGGTCATTTAAACTTTGGATTGTGTTGTAAAGGGTTACTATTTTTCTTTACGAAAACCTATATCATTGGTACTCATTAGAATTGTCTCATGCAGACAATTTTTATGATTACCAACAAAGTGGATGCAACTCTTGACCAAACAACAAGATATTAGTCTGGTCCAATTGAAAGCATTTGCATATGACGAATTAAATACAGGTCAAAAGGCAAAATTTGTCTGTGATAGGATAGAAAACATTCTAGGAAAAGGAGAAAATGCTGGTTACCAGCATTTTCTCCTATTCCCACATTGTTTTCTAAAGCCTATTTTCCCCAGGTCGTTAAAAGTCGGAAATGTTTGGTCGAGGGTTAATGCGTGCCAACAACACAGTTAAGTAAACCTGTATGGAAACCCACTACATAGGGTTAAATTTAGAAAGGAGACGATATTCCCCTTTATATATTGCCTGAATATATATGTATCCCTTTTTTCAGTATCTTTGTTTAATTGATTGATTGCAGGTAAAAATGTGAAAGTGCATGGTTCATATATTTGGGATAATGTTGTGATTGAGGACAATTGTACAGTAGAAACGTCCATGCTCTGTGATAATGTTACGGTATACAAGAATGTTCATTTGAAAGCTGGTTGTATTTTAGCTTCAAAGGTTAGTAATCTTCTAGTAGTTTATGGTGTAAAACTTGTTTGATTAACTTGTGACATCCTGAAATTAATTTGCATCTGTATGACTTACCTGGTTTACCCTTTACCAAACAACAAAATTTAACACTCCAACAAGTTCAGTGGTGCTTGATTGACAATTTTTCTTTGAAAGAACAGGAAAGGTTGTGGAAAAAGGAGAAAATGCTGATTACTGGCATTTCTTTCTTTTCCCACAAGGTTTTCAATTGCTTTCTTTAGTAGGGATGTTAAAAGTAGGGATTGTATAGTAAAGGGTTAAAGGGGTTATGCAAAGAAATCATTTGCAAGAAAAATCTAAAAAGGCTACTTAACCCTTTACAACACGGTAAACTTTAAGATCTATCCAAATTGAAAGCATTTGCAGACGACAATTTCATAGTGGCTCAAATGACGCAACTTTTCTTTGATAGGGTAGAAAACTTTGTGGGAAAAGGAGAAAATGCTGGTTACCAGCATTTTCTCCTTTTCCCACAATGTTTTCAAAAGGCCTCTTTTTTAGCGACGTCAAAAGGCGTCATTGTGTGGTAAAGGGTTAAACCTTTTACCACACAATCCAGACTTTCAAGCACCCTGAGGAGGATGGCTTTTGAAAAAATTGTAGGAAAAGGAGAAAATGCTGATAACCAGCATTTTCTTATTTTTACACAATGTTTTCTACCCTAAAATTTTGTTGTTTGGTAAAGGATTGAAATATTGATATGTAACAGGACTTAGGGAAATATACATTAGCACTTGTGAAAACATTGTGGCCAAAGGAGGAATGCTTGTAATGAGCAATTTTTTTCTTTTTTGCCACAATATTTCAAAGGTGGTCTGCTGCGAGGTTTAAAAAGTTGCCCACAGGTGTTTATATCTTACAGATTGTAATGTTAGGGTTTAGTGAACATAGCATGACCTCTGGTGCAGCCTGGCCATGTGTATCTGACCCATGACATGGTGGTTGCAAGCTAGATACCCTGTTGAGACAATTTTTCTTTCTGCAATATTTTGCCTCTCACTCCAATGCATATGAGAAAAGTAGTCGGTGACTTGGAAAGAAAGTTGTGTCAGTACCGGTGTGAGAAAGCCAGGAAACACAGGCATAGGTGCCCTGACTGCCATGATATGACCTAACTCCAATACAGTGCAAGACCTGTGGTGCACCAGTGTTGCGATAGTATGACTGGTAAAGTACTTAGCCAGGTTTTAGATATTGAACTCAGTTTGGAGAACTAGTCTGTTAGGGGACCTGAGCATAATAAAAGACTGAAGTTTTTTTTATGAACCGGACCTTGGTCCATACTTCTTGAAAACTGAATTTATACCCAGCCTACTAATGTAAAGTTAAAGGTCAAAGTTACTGTCACTTTAAGCAGCAGAAGTAAGATCATATCTCTCAGTCAATCAGTTGGAGATTTTTCTTCTCTCATGTGCTATTATAGTGCTTGCAGAAAAAGCCACTGTATAAAGAAAAATGCTATTTTGCCTATACAACTTACAGGTTCAGGTTGGTCCAGACATTGTATGTGAAGCAGGAACAGTAGCTGTCTCATCCCTGTCTGATGATTTTAGTGATGATCAGATAGACGCAAAAGATGGAGGTAAGCATTTCTCAACAAAAACTTTGGACTCAACCATATTGAAGAAATTTACAGACAACAGTTCCAATGTTTTTCTAATGATAGTACTTGTTCTTGAATAGGTAGAAAATATTGTGGGAAAAAGAGAAAATGGTGGTTACCAGCATTTTGTCCTTTCCCCATAATGTTTTCAAAAGACTCTATCCTCAGGATCGTTGTCACTCGGGATTATGTTTTAAAGGCTTAACATTTTTGCACTACACAACAATCAGCCTGCAGCTTAACAGGAACAGAACTTTTAACCCTTTAACCACACAATCCCAACTTTTAATGACCCTGAAAAAGAAAGCTTTTGAAAACATTGTGAGAATAGGAGAAAATGCTGGTAACCAGTATTCTTTCCTATTCCAACAATGTCCTCTACCCTTTCACAGCCAAAAGGCATAATTACAGCCACATCTAAATTATTGTCTGCAATTGCTTTCAATTTGGGCAAGTCTTAGAATTTGTTGTCTAGTAAGAGTTAGTCCTCATAGCCCTGAAATAGCCCTTAGCCCTTTACCACATGGCAGAATTTTAGACCTATTCGAATCGAAAGCATTTACAGACAATAATTTCATAGTGGCTCAAATGATGCAATTTTTCTTTGATAGAGTAGAAAACTTTGTGGGAAAAGGAGAAAATGCTGGTTACCAGCATTTTCTCCTTTTCCCACAAAGTTTTCAAAAGGCCTCTTCCTCATGGTCGTCAAAAGTTGTCATTGTGTGGTAAAGGGTTAACCACACAAGCCTGAGTTTTAATGACCTAGAGGAAGAAGGGTTTTGAAGACACTGTTGGAAAAGGAGAAAATGCTGGTTAACAGCTCCTTTCCCACAATGTTTTAAGTCCTATTAATGAACTTCAGCTTCACTGTTGCTGGTAGCCAGCATTTTCTCCTGTTCCCACAATGTTTTCTACCCAATGAAATACAGAAATTATCATTTGAGCTACCTTTAATATGTCGTCTGCAAATGCTTTCAATTTTGGTTGAGCACAAACTTTTTTCGTTTGGTAAAGAGTTAACTCATTACCAACTAAAGCAAATTTTAAATATCCTTGAAAATATCCTTGTAAAACATAGATTATGTTCCAAGGTTAAATATGTGAATATGTTTCAAAACATTGTGGCAATATAAGGAAATCCTTCATGGGAATATTTTGCTTACGCCACAATATTTTGAAAGATGTGTTTCAAAAGAAAAATGTGGTAAATTGTATGTCTCATGACCTGGAGGCCCCTGGGTTCGAGCCTCAGTGGATCCACTGGGTCTTTTGTGGGAGTGTCCTTGGGCAAGGCACCTCAGAGCCTCTGCCTAGAACTGGAAATGGATATGTGAGCTGTTGCCTTGATATGTGTGAATTAAGGTTGAAAGCATTGTAAAACACCACTCAATCAATCAGAATTTTAGAATGGCCCAAAGTAAAAGTGTTTCTAGACGACAAATTAGATTTGAAAAAATTTGTCTATGAAAGAGTACAAAACATCTTGGGAAAAGGAAGATATGCTGCTTACTAGCTTTTTCTCTCTTTCCTACAATGTTTTCAAATGCCTTCTATCTCAGGGTCATTAAAAGTTGGGTTGATTGATTGATTGTATGGTGTTTAACGCTGTTTTCAACATTATTTCAGTTATATAGCGGCGGCCAGTACACCTATCCATGCTTTCCTGGAGTCTCTTTTACCAGTACTCCGCACAATTTTCTTTCCAAGTCACTGGCTGCTTTCCCACATAATCATCGTCAAAACAATGGTCAGCGGTGAGAGAGGAATGAATCCTGTCGCAGTGACTATCATCAATCCTCGGAAAGAAATTGGCCGATCCAGGGGTGGTAGCCAGGGATTGAACCCTGGACACGGTGTTCTCAAGTTCTGCACGCTACCGACTGAGCTACCGGGGCTCGGCATATTAAAAGTTGGGATTATGTAGTAAAGGATTAATTTGTAATTTTACAGAAGTATTACAGTCAGGAGAGATGTTTGGGGCTCGAGGTAAAGCCTTTAACTATGCAGACAGAAACAAAGATGACAGCGACGATGAGGAGATTGTTCATCAAATTTGGGGTCTGACTATCGAATCTGAGCCGTCAGATGACGAGGAAAGTGATTCTAGTGAAGAGAGCGAGTCTCCACCACCAAGTCTACCACCAGATGGTAAGAAAGTGATGAATATGAGTAACTGTTTAACTCTTTACCACACAATCCCAAGTTTCAACAACCCTGAGAAAGAAAGCTTTTGAAAACATTTTTGGAAAAAACATTTTTCTTTTCCAAAAATGTTTTCTTATCTTTTACAGACAAATCCCATTACTTGTGCCACATTTGCTCTTTCTTTTGGAAATGCTTCAGATTTGGATTTGTTTAAATTTTTGTGGTGTGATAAAGAGTTAAACATAGACATAATCTCTCTAAAACTGATATCATTACGAAAGAGAACTTTCTTTACCTGTAGGAAGAACTTCATTTGAAAATATTCAGGCACTGTTGGAATAAATAATGAGCAGATTCATTCAGAATTCTATCAAATCACTTTCATATCGGATTGCCGACTGAGTTGCCGCCGCCCCCCCCCCCCCCTCCCTTTTTTTAGTCATGCAGTTGGTTGCATAACCCTTTACCAGACGACAAAGTTTTAGGTTTGTCCAAGTTGAAAGCAATTGTAGACGACTATGTCAATGTTGCTCAGACAGTGCAATTTTTCTTTGGTAGGGTAGCAAACATTGTGGGAAAAGGAGAAGTTGTGGTTACCAGCATTTTCCCACAATATTCTCGAAAAGCTTCTTTCCGTGGGTCGTTAAAAGTCAGCATTGTGTGGTAAAAGGGATAACAAAGCAGAATTCAGTGTTTCAATAATCCAACAAGACCGTGCCGAACAGAATTTCCTGATGATTCTCGAATCTTTCACTACCAATGTCGCTCTTGACGTCTTCTGCAGATGGTGCATATCAAGATCAAACTGCTCAAAACACATAGTCTCATCTTGGATCTACACCATCAATATTGAAAGCATTTGCAGACAACAGATTAATTGTGGCAAATGATGGGATTTGTCTTGGAATGGGTAGAAAGGTGCCTGGAGCAGATAACATGTTTATAGCAAACATTGTATCAGCAGGTCTGATTGTTTGCTGGTTATTTTCTATTCAAGAAAGATTTGTCTGCACAAGGAAATACCTAGAAATAGTAAGCATTATATTTGAATTATAGCATGTTCCTATCAGCATCATTTACATTGTATTTTCAGTTCCAGTATATTATACAGAGATGCTAGACACCATACAGAGAGCTAAAGATGATAATATTAACAATGAAAACCTCATTTTGGAAATCAACTCTTTAAAGTAAGAAATATACTAATCCATATGAATTTACCCAGTAAATCATTGATGCTTTTGAATAATACACATGTTTTGAAAAATCAAGGACACTTCGATTTTCATGGCCTTATATTTTTCAAAAGCTATTGTTGTAAGATATTTGGAAGTATTGAATAAATTTGCCTATTCTTTAGTTGTTCATACTTTAATATATAGTTTGATATTGCCATGCTACTTCAGAAGATTTATCATCTATTCCCACTCTATTCCCACTTGTACTTTCAGATTAGTTTTGTCCATACTATCACTATTCATACCTGGTCAGTAAGATCTACATTGGTCAGATCAGAACAAAATGTTCTATAATTCTGTTTAACACTTTACCAAACGACAAAATTTTAGACTGGTCCAAATTGAAAGCATTTGCAGACGACAAAATAAACGTGACTCAAAAATTGAAACTTGACTTTAAAAGAGTAGAAAACACTGTGGGAAAAGGAGAAAATGCTGGTTACCAGCATTTTCTCCTATTCCCATTATGTTTTCAAAAGCCTTCTTTGTCAGGGTTGTTAAAACCTGGGATTGTGTGGTGAAGAGTTAGTTTCTGAGACTGCTTAATTCGTAACCTCTTACAGACATCTTTTTACCATAAAACTTCAAATTGGTCCAAATTGAAAGCATTTGCAGATGGCAAATTTATTATTGCTCATATGGTGAACTTGGTCTGTAATAGGATAGAAAACATTGTTGGAAAAAAAAGAAAGGGCTGGTTACCAGCATTTTCTCCTTTTCCCACAATGTTTTCAAAAGCTTTCTTTGTCAGGATCGTCTATACTTGTGACTGTGTGGTTAAAGTTTTGAATGGAATTTTTTTTTCATAAAAAAGGAAAGATCCATTTATTGAAGAAAAACAGAATAGCACACAAAATATCAGACAGTGTAGATCTAAGTTCAGACTGCACTTTATGTGCTGTCCGAACTTGATCTTCACTGACTTCGAAAGCAACTAATACTGGCTTTAGCATGCAAGAGTTCGAGTCCACTGTGATTTTTTTTGCAGACATGCCTACAATATATCTATCAAAGAACTGACCCGTATTGTGGTTAGAGCATTGCTGGAACAGCCTCTTTCGGAAGACCCAAGTCTGGCTGGTACCCAGGCTCTGAATGTGCTTCAGGCAGTAAGTAGCATTTTAATTTTTTGTTGCAAACTATTTTACCAGATGAAAGAATTTTAGCCTTGTCTAAATTTTGAACATTTGCAGCCGACAATTTCACTGGGGCTGAAATGGTGCAATTTTCTTTGATAGGGAAGAAAACATTGTGGGAAAAGGAGAAAATGCTGGTTACCAGCATTTTTTTCTTTTCCCACAATGTTTTCAAAAGGCTTCTTTCCCAGGGTGGTTAAATATCAGTATTATGTGGGAAAGGATAAAAAAACAAATGAAGGCTCTTTACAGCTAGATTTCCCTTTCAATTTGACTGTAAATATATGACAGCAGTATGTCTCCTACAGTTCATTTGTTGAAACTTTTTTGTTCCATTTCTGTAAAATGTGACTTAATATACTACAGGGTTTAATGGCTGACCTGGGTCGATACTATTTGCCTTTGGTCAATATTCTGCATGCCAAAGGACCAATTTACCTACTGATTCAGTCAGTTGTTAGACCAAATGGATATTTTGGGATCCTTAATTATTTACTGGAGATGCATTAGACCCCCTTTTAACAGAGTATGGCTCAATTATCTAATACATCTTGCCTTGTGTAAATCATACATATTGTACTGTGAAGTTTAGAGTCAACTGTTACAAATTTACTTTGGGAGAAAAAGACTTTTTGGGTAAATGTAAATTTACACAAAATTTTTGAGAAATAATTCTTCAGCTGTGTGTATAATTGTGACTTTTTTTTTTTCAGCAACTTAAAAAGAGGCTGGACATTTTGACAAACTACATCAAAAATGAAGAATCTCAGTTACAGTGTTTAAAAGCTCTTCAAGTAAGTGTAACTTGTATAACAGTTCTCTTTATATCCAAAGAAAATGGTTTAAAACACAATGCAGAGTTCTAACAACTCTGAGAAATAAGCTTTTGAAAAGATTGTGGGAAAAAGGGGAAATGCTGGTAAACAGCATTTCCTACTTTTCCCACAATGTTTTCTACCCTATCAGACAAATTCCATCATTTAAGCCACATTTGAATTGTTGTCTGCCATTTTTAGCTCCACTGGCCAAAGGCCAGCGGGCTTATGTCATGGCCCGGTGTCTGTCTTGCGTCCGTCCGTCCATCCGTCCGTGCGTTAACTTTTTTTTAAACTTCTTCTCTGAAACTACCCATCCAAATTTGATGAAACTTCACAGAAATGATCGTGCCATGGTCCTCTTTAGAATTTCTTGAAAGAATTTGATTCCTTCAAAAACTCTGGTTTCCATGGCAACAAAACTGAAAAAAATTGAACATCTTTGAAAATCTTCTTGTCTGAAACCATAAGGCCCAGGGCTACCAAATTTGGCATGTAGCTTTATCTAATGGACCTCTATCAAATTCCTTCATATTATAGCCCTGGGGACAAAATTGGCTCTGCCCCGGAGATCACAAGTTTAACATGGGCGTATATAGTGACTGAAATTTAAAATAGTAATCAAGGGAAATAACTCCTGTTATACAAGATAAAGTTTGTTACTATATACCTCCCTTGATTATCAAACTGCACTTATACATTATTGGAGTTTGGTATTCAAGTTTTTTGGAGAGGAAATGTTCTGTTTTAAGGGAGAGTGATTTATTTTGATGCTAATTGTTATGCTCACATGAATGGAATGTTTAATTTAAAGTAAGGTTTCTATCACTCAAATTTTTTCAGAACTTTACCTTTCATGCTAATGAATAAACCTGCTTGTATTCACTGACATTATCTTTGCATTTAAAAAGATATGACTGTTTTTGTTTGGCGGGCGGGGTGGAGGTTATGTTTTCAAAGTAAGTTTATTATCATACAGACTTTTTATGCTGTATGTCTCTGTCAATGTCAATTAAGCTCATGATACGTTAATTTTACTCTTTGACATGACAATTTTTTTTTTACTGTACCAAGTTTAAAGCCATTGCAAAAAGACAAATTGAATGTAGCTTAAATGACTATTTCTGTCTTTGATAGGTTAGGAAACCTTGTGGGAAAAGGAGAAAATACTGGCTGACAACATGTTGTCCTTTTCTCACGATGTTTTTGAAAGCCTTCTCTTTCAGGGTCATTAACACTTCGATTTGCGTGGTAAAGGGTTAAAAAGCCAGTGGAGCGATACAGGGCCATCATGGCCCTCTTGTTTTTAAATTGGACAAATCTACTTCTTTGTTGTTTAACCCTTTACCCAACGACAAAGTTTATGACTGGTCTAATTGAAAGCACTTGCAGACGACAAAATAAACGTAACTCAAAAATTGAAATTTGTTTCCAGCAGAGTAGAAAACATTGTGGGAAAAGGAGAAAATGCTGGTTACCAGCATTTTCTCCTTTTCCCACAATGTTTTCAAAAGACTTCTATCTCAGGGTCGTTAAAACCAGGGATTGTTTGGTAAAGGGTTAGTAAAGGTTTAAGAGAGGTAGTTTGTCACTGTAATTTCAGTATTTTTTGGCCGTAGCTGCATGATTTCACTTTTGACATATTTTAAGTAACAGAAGGACATCAGTTGTTACTCATTTTGTGATTAGCCAGATACATGTAAACTATGCAAAAAAAAAAAAAGGTTCAGAGTAGAAATTTACTGACATTGGATAAAAGTGTTCATGACTAAACAATCACGTAATGATCACATTTACCTGTTTAAAGTTGTACGTTATGGCCATGCAGATGGTAAACTCTAGCAAAACTCTAGTAAAACCGAATATGAAGTGCGAAGGCAGGCTACTGTTCTATTGTCTTATAAGAAAACGGGTTGTAAAACAACTTATTTCGTTTCTTGTCACAATGAAAAAAGATCTTATGTCTTGAATTTGGTGATTTAATTCGCAATGTGAATAACTATGCCTGCCTAGGGGAACAATCGGTTTTATTGCATTGTTAGCAAAGAAACTGAGTTTTTACTAAATTACTCCTAGTAAGAGTATGTGGGTGTGGTCAAGCATTGAGAGGGGTGATAAAACCCCCCCTGATGATAACGACAAATTGTCGATGTTTGAAAGGCACTTCATTTTTGCACAAAAACATGCAAATCTAATTTGTTTTCTTCTTAAAGATCTCATTGTATGGTCTAAACAGACCTTTTTTTAAATATGATTCATAAATAAAAAACAAAACAAACGATATATTCCGAAACATTGCAGAATGTCAACACTCATTTTACGTTAAACATGAGAATTAATGTATTGCTCAATAACGCTCATAACGAGAGCTTCCTCATTCTTAAATCTAATTGAAAATTCTGCTTTAAACCATATGCAGAACAATTTAAAAGAGACTACTTTCAGAAATGTTTTCATCATTTCTCTTCATATTATACTACAAACGGGTTTAAATATTCATATCCCAGTGCCTCTAACGCCGTGTATCTTTTTTAAAAGATATTTCTTATTAGACTTTTCATGAATTTTCCATATTTTATATTACCTTTCCTATAATTTTGTTTTTTGTTTTTTCTGTATTCCTCTTCAAAAATATAGCCAGTATTGCTTTGTTGAACATTGATGATTTTTTGACTGCCTGTAGATATTTTGATTTCCAGTTAACCCTTTCCCAAAGGATAAACTTTAGACCTACCCAAATTTAAACATCTGCAGATGAAAAATTCAAGATTAATACACATGAGCATAAGTTCTTTGATAGGATAGAAAACATTGTGGGAAAAGCAGAAAATGCTGGTTACCAGCAATTTCTCCTTTTCCCACAATTTCTCCAAAAGTGTACTCTTTCGGGGTTATTAAAAATCGGTATCCTGTGGTAAGGGGTGAACAGCAGTTTTGTGTCATCAAATCCCCACCTTGCAGATATGCAGCTGTATGCTACATGTATATCTCATCCATTCTGCCATGTTATACCTGTTGACAGGATTTCGGAAGTTCCAGCTCAGATAATATGTCCATACTGATGAAGATCATCCACTTTCTGTATGACTCTGAACTGTTAGAAGAACAGGTGATTATAAAATGGTACAGACTGCCTGCTGATACAACAATGTTAGAAAGTGATGATGAAGAAGAGGCAGAAAATAAACATAAAGAAGTAAGAAAACAGGTGAGGATCATGTTTTGTGCTGTATTTAAAGTAACAGTAGCAGCTAAAAGTAAACAAAGTGGATGCTAAAATTCATTGAAATTTCAATCATATCATTTAAAGTAAAGAAATTATTGTGAAGATGACAACCTGTTATTGAATGGGCGGTCCAAGTGTAAGTTGCTATCAGAAAAATTAATTTCAAAACTAGGTTAAAACCTGCCAGGTCACTGTATATTTTGTCTACATATTGCCTGATTTTAAGATTCATCTTTCTGCCAGTAAGTAATACTTCAACTGCCCACACCATAACAGATTATCATCTTCACAGTATTTTCCATACTTTTAAATGATATGATTTAAAAGCATTTTAACACTTGCATTGCTTTTTTGGCCGCTATAGGGCCTATCAGAAATGTCATCTATTAACCATCTTATGAATTGGTCATATACTCTTCAGCAACAGCCACAGAAAAGTTGGTGGAAAAAAATTACTTTGACCCTCTACTACACTATTCCAAGTTTTAACAGCTCTGTAGAAGAAAGCTTTGAAAACGTTTTGGGAAAAGGAGAAAATGCCAGAAACTAGCATTTTCTCCTTTTCCAAACTAAACATTGGAGCCACATTTAATTTATCTTCTGAGAGTGCTTTCAGTTTGGACATGTCCAAAGTTTTGTCGTTTGGCAAAGAGTAGCTCCTAAATACATAGATACAAGTATTTCCTGTACCTCATTAACTCATAAAAAAAACTGTTGCAGAGGTTTTATAATTCATCGTCATTGAACATGAATCCTTGTTTGATCTGTAAAAATATGTCAAAATAATTATGACCACGCAGGGTTCGACATTAACATTTTTTTCAAGTGGACCAGTAATATGCAAATTTTACTAGACCACTTCAGATTTCTACTAGACCACTTTTACAAGATGTAGAAAAATATAGAATAGATCAAAATGTATGTTATTTCTTGTGTTATTATACCACAATTGTGACAAAAAGTGACTGCAAAATGTAGAAAAATATAAAATAGATCAAAATCTATGTTATTTTTCTTGTTATTGAGCCAAAATTGTGACAAAGAAATGACAATGTCATGGTAAGTGATGATCAATGAGAGTTTTCCCATTAATTAATCAGTTACAATCTCTTTACTAGAGGACAATTTAGACTTATCCATTTTGAAAGCAATCGCAGAGAACATATGAGTCAGAGGTTCAAATAACAGTATTTGTGTTTTAAAGGGTAAAAATATTATGGTATAATGTTATTAGATCCTACAGCAAATCTTTTGTTTTTTAAAGCGTTCACAAAGAAAACGTGACATTTTCCCCTGAATAAAATACAAACCAATGGCGCGAATTCAGCTTTCCACTCGAGTCAAGGTCAAAACTGATCTTTTTACTATGATCTAGATCTAATTCTGTTCTTCTAGATCTACTTGCGTTTCGATTTATTTTTCAAGCTTCATTTTATGACTCCACTCTTCCCCGATCAGATGTTATCCCCCGGTTGTCTGCTCCGTTGTCTATATAAACGTCTGGATGACTCATTTTCGGTTGTCGTCAAAATGAAACTCAGTATTAAAAAAAAAAGAGCTGGATCTAAATGAAAGAAATTCTTGCTAAAAGATAAAGTACTCTTACAAAATGATAACAATCACGATTAAAATTATGACTTTTATCCTCGAGGACATAATCGGGAAATACTGCTGACTCTGATCTACTAACTCTATTTTTAGTTCGATTTGGTTTTTCCATTAAAGATATGGCCTACCGGCATGCGCTACCGTCTTCCAGTTAACAATTTAGAAGTTGTCAATAAATTATCATTGGTTGAACAAAATCACAAGTTAAGTAGGAGATCTCTTTCGGCGAACGGCATGTAAGATCGATTTTCGTCACTTTTGTGAAGTATGAAATTAATACTTAACTAATTGTCTTGATTTTTGCACTAGACCATTCGGGCTAGCTGGACGCAGCCTCTACTAGCTGGAACCGATTGTTTGCTGGACAATGTCGTTTGGACGTGCCTTAATGTCGAACCCTGCCACATGAGAAAGCCAATTTTTCTACCAATGCTTTCAAAAAATGAGTCATGGCTATGTATTGAATGCATCTCTGAGATATGTTATACCAAGCCAGTGGTCACATGATTATGGATCCATAAAATCTGTTTTGTGTAACAACAGAATTAATCACAAGGTAGATTGGCCCTTTGCCATGGGGAAAATTTACAAATAGCCAAAACTTTTAACCCTGGTCAGCCTGTGTAGAATGGGCAGGCCGATCTGAGTCAATACTTCATGCAGATGCACTTAATCCCCTTTTCACAGAGCATTACACAAATAATATGAGGCACGCTCTGTGAAAAGGGGTTTTAATGCATCTGCGAAAAGTATCAACCCAGGTCAGCCTGCACAGTCCGCGCAGGCAGACCTGGGCCGAAACTTTTC
Source organism: Hippopus hippopus (assembly GCA_946811185.2). Classification (NCBI taxonomy): domain Eukaryota; kingdom Metazoa; phylum Mollusca; class Bivalvia; order Cardiida; family Cardiidae; genus Hippopus; species Hippopus hippopus. The sequence goes on along the minus strand of OX328100.1, from coordinate 18,137,795 downwards.
GCTATTGGTCAATTTTCTGTATGTCCAACAGCCAGTGTACCTCATGATTAAGTCGGTTGTTAAAAAATGTGAATAATTTGGATCAGTGATTATGTGGTTGCTTGCTTGGTATCATGTATCATGGAGATGCATTAAACCCCCCTTTTGCCAGAGCATGGCTGATATACTTTAATGCATGAAAAGTTGTCTATCAGAGCTAATTAGCCAGTGGGTAACCACTGAGCAATGTAAGAGAATGCTAACTGCATTGTTTGATAGATTTGAAAGATGTTTTATACAGAATACAAAGAACCCTGTGTTATTTTTAGGTTGCACCATTAGTTAAATGGCTTGAAGAAGCTGATGAAGAATCTTCAGAGGAGGATTAAGGATTGGATGTACAGCTGTAAAAACTGAAATTTTATTGTCAGAATAAATGGTTCTGTCACATAGACAGTTTCTTGTGGTACTTGGTAAGAGAGATAAAGCTTATACAAATAATTGTTTGTCAGATGAGTGGGATAGATGCAAGAAAGATAGGGAAAATTAGTTCACTGAGAACCTTTACCAAGCAATCAGGCATTCAGTCTTTAGACCTATGGCCTTTGAAACCAGTTTTGGAAAAAGACGGCTTAAATGCAGTTGTAGACTGTATTGACTTAAGGTGCACACTATTCTTTGTTCGACATTGTTGAGATATGCTGGCATAAGTGAATTTTTATTTGGCTACATATGGCCTGCAACATACGAAAAGGGGCTTTCAGACATTTGCGTAGTGTTATCTCGGATCAGCCTGTGCAGACGGCATTTTATGTCAACATCAGATTTTGTCATACAGTAGCCTTGCATGAAATAGAAAATCACACACGATTGGAAAGTGTCCTCTCAGATCAGCCTGCGCAGGCTGATTGGGGATGACACTTTACGCAAATGTCCGAATGCCCCTTTTCGCATGTTGCAGGCCATATGGACTTTTTCCGAAAATGTTCAAATCATTTGTGCAGCTGTTTATGGCTGCAACAGTTGAGTCTTTACCTTTTGTCTTTAATGATGAAATTTGAGACTTGTCCATATTGAAAGCTTTTGCAGACAACAAATTAAATATGGCTTAAATGATGACATTTGTGCTTGATAGGGTAGAAAACATTGTGGTAAAAAGAGAAAATGCTGGTCACTAATTTTTTCAAAAACCGTCATCATTAGGGTTGTTATGCGTGTTTGTTTACAGGTTAACCAATAACTATACAGAGTTTTTTGATATACATGTACCAAAAAACAGATACAAATTACATAAAGTATTGAGGATTGAAAATATTAAAAGAGAAGGAAGACGTGCTTGGTTACAAAAGCGACTCCTTTTTGCATCTTTTCAAAATGTCTGATTTAGGGGCAGTGTTATTTCTGCAGAAAATGTTTTTATCATGTCAAGGGAAGATAGGTCGACAGTATAACTGTGACATGGCATACGTTTGAAATTTGTTGATGATATAAGAAAGAATAAAACTGAATGGTATTAGCAGGTTGTTTTTTTTATTTGAGTCATTGTTAGCTCCACTGGCCGAAGGCCAGAGAGCTATTGTCATGGCGTTGTGTCCGTCGTGCGTCCGTCCGTCCGTCCGTGCGTCCGTGCGTGCGTCCGTAAACTTTTTCTTTAAAAAACTTCTCCTCAGAAACTATTGACTGGATTTTTACCAAATTTCACAGGAATGTTCCTTTGGTGGTCCTCTTTCAAATTCCTTCAAATAATTGTGTTCCATGAAGAATTCTGGTTGCCATGGCAACCAAAGTAAAAAACCTTTAAAAATCTTCTCCTCCCAAACCGCTATTTGGATAGCATTAATATTTTGCAGGAATGTTCCTTAGATACAGGTTTACAGAATTCCTTAAAAAAAAAAAGATCTGTCAAAAAACATGGCTTTTATGGGAGACTCATTTTCCTTTTATGGTATAAAGTAAAATCTTTGAAAAATTTCTTCTCTAAAACTATTCATTGGATTTCATTGTTGTTTTGCAGGTAAGTTCCTATGGTGGTTGTCTACCAAATTGTTTCTTCAGTGAGCTAGCGAGCTATTGTCATGGCGTTGTGTCCGTCGTGCGTCCGTCCATCCGTTCGTTCGTCCGTTCGTCCGTGCGTGCGTCTGTAAACTTTTTCTTTAAAAAACTTCTCCTCAGAAACTATTGACTGGATTTTTACCAAATTTCACAGGAATGTTCCTTTGGTGGTCCTCTTTCAAATTCCTTCAAATAATTGTGTTCCATGAAGAATTCTGGTTGCCATGGCAACCAAAGTAAAAAACCTTTAAAAATCTTCTCCTCCCAAACCGCTATTTGGATAGCATTATTATTTTGCAGGAATGTTCCTTAGATACAGGTTTACAGAATTCCTTTAAAAAAAAAAAGATTTTTTATGGGAGACTCATTTTCCTTTTATGGTATAAAGTAAAATCTTTGAAAAATTTCTTCTCTAAAACTATTCATTGGATTTCATTGTTGTTTTGCAGGTAAGTTCCTATGGTGGTTGTCTACCAAATTGTTTCTTCAGTGAGCTAAAATGCAGGATTGAATGATAATTGTTAAAAACTTCCTATCGCCATTATAGAAATATCAGGCCTGTGGAGCGATACAGGCGCTCAAGCGCCTCTAGTTATCTGTATAGTTTTCCAGCTGTATTAAAACATTCCAGACAGATAAAGCAAAGTATATGTAGATTGATTGATTGACTAAATCACTACGTTTCCACTATAAATTTTACAAGGATATTATCAAAGTTGTCTACTGCAAAATTCTTTCATGTCATGAGTTTTTGTCACATAACCTCCCTTTTTTTCCAGTGTAATAGAGTCATTTCGAATTTCTTATCTTACACATGTTTTAGATAAGCATTATGTGACGTCATATGTGACATCATTTTGTCACCATTTTCAGACTGAGTCTGATTTAACCTATGGACATTCCTTTGTTAAACTCGCCTGTGAAAATTTTATTAAGCTTGCCAGAGGCTTCCTTTATAACATTTTTGTAGACTTGTTTTATACAGAATTTATCTCAAATGCCAACTAATGTCAGATCCTATATATCTAACCAGGGATGGCATATCACTCATGCTATGTAGCAGGTATAAATGTTCCAATTTACTTAGTGAAGGCCTATGCAAGTTACATGTCATAAATTCTTTTGAAATTTGAAATTTCACCACGATTGAACACCGTTGACATGTCCTAATCTAGAAGATCGGTAACTCTTAAGGGTGTAAATTTAGCAGCATTGACTTATTATCTCCCTTCGTTTTCAATGTGGGGCGGGGTTGTCGGCCAAAATTTGTTCTCTCTAGACGGCTGAAAATACGATCTACCGAAACCCAGAACGAGATTTTTATCGTATAGGCTTGACTAATCAAGTGGACGGTATGAATCCAAGATCAGACTGCACGTTCTGTGCAGTCTGATCTTGATCCATGTCCGTAAAGACCCCGGTGTTCGCCTACGGCTGAAGAGGCGGTTTTCAAGAGACCATTTTCTCCTTGTCCTAATATATTTTCCAAACCTTTCTTCCGCAGTGCGGTAAGAATGGTTTACTCGTTTGTTTCTGTGGTGTTTATCGCTTGTTCAACATTATTTCAGTTACATCACGGCTTCTTGTGCACCTATCCATGTTTTCCTAGAAGTTCTCTTACCAGTATTTCATATGATATTCTTCCAGAGCCACTGGCTGCTTTCCCAGATAACCATCGTTGAAATAATAATGGGCTGTGAGAGATGAAAAAATCATTTCGCAATGACTTATAATTAATCCTCGGAAAGAAATTGGCAGAGTTGAGGATTCGAACCAGCGATCCCCTAGTTACAAGCCTTGTAGGTTATCGACTTAGCCACCGGGCAGGCCTGAGAGCCGTAAGAACACGTAATAGTTTGCTAAAAGGTTAACTCTTTCACCACCAAATCGAGAAATTTGCCTTTTTTTGAGGTCCAAAAAGTAATATCCACTGCTATTTAAGATGGATTGTGTCATGGTCAAGCATCAGGTAGCGGATGGTGTAGATTTAAGATCAGACTGCACGTTCTGTGCAGTCTGATCTTGACCCACACCATCCACAAAAGCCACCTAAGTCGTCATTAGTAGTGATAAAATGAAAAGAGTAAAATCCTTTTTTGAAAGAAGATGAATTGATCCATTATAAATAGGTCAACAGATCCTTTCACAACCAAAATACCCGACAAATCCTTAAATTTTGTCGGTCCTGTTCAAAAGTGGGATTAACCAAATAGTAGTATGACTTAATTATTTGCATTCCAGAGTAATTATCTTTGGCAAAGAACGATTGTGTGAGAGAAAAAGATAATCCACTATTTTTTTTTTATCCTCTATTTTGTACATGAAATAGTTGTTAGGAATTAACTTTACCAGATGACAAAATTTTAGGCAAGTCCAAATTAAAAGCATTTGTACATGAAAGATATAATATTGCTCAAATGCCGGAATTTGTCTTTGAAAATGCTTCTTTCTTGAAACACGGGATTGTTTGGTAGAGGATTGATGCCATCTCGGTTTTTTTTTTTTGCATTTTTGAGGGCCTTAATCTAACGCCGTTTACAACAATGTGTGCTTGGCAGTAATGATGTAGGGGTAGAGCGCCGGCATCTCACATCAAAGATTTCACATTCTTTTATACACGATCCCGAAATTTCACAACCCTGCAAAGGAAGCCTTTTGAAAACTGAAAAAAAAGGAGAAAACGCTGGTAACTAGCATTTTCTCCTTTTTCCACAAAGTTTTCCATCCTATCACAGGTAAATCACAGCATGTGAGCAATGTTTAATTTGTCGACTGCAAATGCTTTGAATTTTGACCTGTCTAAAATATTGTCGTTTGATAAAGAGTTTTATAAACGATTGGCTAGAATTTCCACATGTAAATTTGTGCATGTGCATGTAAATTATATAGCAGTGTGAAGGTTAGACTATTTATCGTCACCAGCCATCGGTTCTATCCTCAATTGATTGATTTGTAAAGATGATAGCAAATTTGGGGATATTTGTATCGAAGAGAAAGGAATAAGACCAAGCTGCACAAATGTGCATCATTATCTCACTCTGTCTTCTTCGTACGGTAAAGTGGACGTCGCAATACGCTATTTATAGGTTTACTCCAAGGCTGCTAGGCTAACAGATTTTTTTTAAATTTTCATTTTGTGTGACCAAAAAAAAATCAAATATTGAAACTTTCAAAACTTCTTGTTCAGAATATCTCAAGAACAGCTAATCGTACAGATTGAAGATCAGACTGCATGTGCTATGAAGTCTGATATTCATTGAATCCAACCGCTTAAGCAACTGACACCGAGCCAATACTATACAGGTAAAATTTACTGAGATGATGACTGTTCGCATATCGCGACACGATAAAGATCAAAGCGTGGTCGAGGTATTATTTAAATGTCTCCAATTAGGAGATTACTTTACCGAGATTATCTTTAGAATGGATTTCAACACTTTTTGTTAATCAGTCGTGTTTCTGTAAAGCATAGAAACGTTTTCTTTTATCCATGACAACTGGCTTTTGTGTAATACAAAAGATAAACGCGGATCTTCGTAGCTCAGTTGTTACAGTGTTGGTTTTGTAATCCCGAAATCGCGAAAATGGTTCGATTCTCACTCGATTCCCACCGTCTACTAAAGTTGGGATTTTTTTGTAAAGGCTAACCCCCTACCACACAATGACGAGATTTAACGCCCCAAAGAAAGAAGCCCTTTGAAAACATCGTGGGAAAAGGAGAAAATGCTGGTAACCAGCATTTTCTCCTTTTCCCACAATGTTTTCTACCCTATTATAGACAAATGGCATCTTTTGAGCTACTTTTTTTCTCGTCCGCAAATGCTTTGAATTTGGACAATTCGATATTTTGCACGTGTGGTAATGAGGCACCAAAATGTTGCGATTTCAAACTTGTTTGCACAGAAAAAATCTCACCATCTCGGACAGCGTAGATCAGACCTTGTAACCCAGTTTTGATCTATACTGTATTTATTCCAAGATCAGACTGCACTTTGGTCTTGATCTATATGGTCTGCAAAGGCTTACTGAATCGCAATAAGCAGCCGAAGGATTAAATCAGCGGGAAGATTGATCGAATGATTGCATTGTTTAACACCGTTTTCAACATTATTTCAGTTATATCGCAGCGGCTCAGAAGTGTTGAGATTATCTGATGACCAAAATTAAATTTGCAGCAGAAAGGCCCTCAACCTTTTACCATATGGATAATCAGCAATCAAGATTAATGCACGCCTGCAAGTAAAAACATTGAACATTGCAAAATCAAAAATTGCTCGTCACAATAACTTTGGAATTGTTTTGAAAGCAGTTTAAAAATAGACGAAAAGAGTCGTCTGTGCGGGTTTAACCCTTAAGCTGCGGAGATCGACTCAAGGACCTCTTGCGGACAGTGTAGATCAAGATCAGACTGCACAGAACGTGCAGTCTGATCTTGGATCAACACTGTCCGATAAGGGGACATCTTTCCCACTAAAAATCTCTCTAAAATAGCCAATTGTAGGTTTTAACTATCAGCTTGAGAGTTTCATTTCACTTATTTAGCAGGAAAAGAGTTAAGATCTTTGACTGGTTCCCGCCAAAGTGTATAAAAACTCAGACCCGCGTGTCGTTAATTGTAGCAGTCTAATTGGTTGCGTGTACTTTTTGTTTTATTTCTTTTAAGTTAAACACAAATGACCTTGCCTTTTGACACATACCTCTTATTCTATACTTGACTCATGCGCTGTCAGATCGACGATACAATCTTTCTTATCTCTCGCTGTTTACATTTTCGTCACTTTCTCCACCATTGTGTGTCCCAATACAGTAAACAACCTTTATGCTTCTACTGTTTGTCATTTTTATTTTTCTTCTTGTTTGAAAACACGGTTGGCTATGACTCAGTGGAGTTTTTTTCGTAGCTTTATGCATTTATATGGTCATATTGGTGATAACTTGAACATTTGAGCCATGCTCTGTGAAAAGGGGGCTTAATGCATCTGCAAAAAATATCGACCCATGTCAGCCTGCGCCTGGGTCGAAACTTGGCTATCGGTTAATTTTCTGTATGTCAAAGGATCTTTGTGATGCAGCCGAGGGACTTAATCACCGGATCACCCGAGGTTTGCTGAATGAAAACTAACAGTTTTCAAGGGGCGACCGGTGGCCACGATAAATAAAGTCAAATTCAATCAACTTGCATACAAACTAAAATATTTCGAGATATACCTCTAGCCAGATGAAAAAAAAAAAAGTAGCCTGGTCTAAACTGAAAGTATTTCCAGACAACAAATTACACGTTAAATGATATGATTTGTATTTAAAAGGGTTGAGAGCATTACAGGAAAAGGAAAAAATACTGGTTACCAGCATTTTCCTCCTTTTTCCACAATGTTTTTAAGTAGGCTTTAATCTCAGGATCGTTCAAACGCGGATGAATTGATAAAGTTTCATTCAGTGATATCTGATGTTTCTTATATAATTCTGATCGCGTAAGTAGTTGTTGTTGGTGGTGGTGGTGTTAGCCTATTTAAAATTTTCGTGTTTGTATTTACAACTACATTTTCAACATATAAAGTTACAAGTTCATTTTTTTTTTAAATATCTTTGATCTTTTGAAATGGGTGGATGGTATTGTTTTGATAAAAGTTGACCTCATTAAAAACTCATTTTGCACGCAACGCTCTGGTCCTAGAAATGTGGACACCTTGCTGTTAGGTCTTTTAGGATTAAAGGGGTTTCTTTTAATTTCAAATGAGCCATGCTGTGGTAAAAGGGGGCTTAATGCATTACCGTGATGCATGCTACCGCCCCAAGTCATCACATGATTATTGATCCGTAAGAGCCACTTATTTAAATAACCGACTTAATCATGAGGTAGACTGGTCCTTTGTCAAAGAGAAAATTGACGAATAGCGAAAAGTTTCGGCCCAGGTCAGCCTGCGCGGACTGCGCAGGCTGACCTGGGTCGATACTTTTCGCAGATGCATTAAGCCACCTTTTCACAGAGCACGGCTCATATTTAAGTAGTCAAGACTTATGGGTCTATCAAATACTATGAAACACTTAAACTTTAAAATTAAGTGAAATTTGTAAAATTCAGAATTATGATATAAAAAAAAAAAGTATATGAATGGAGAAATTATCATTTTGAGAATCTTCTTTGTCCACAATGTTTTCTATAGTTCTCTAACGTAGATGCCTAGGACTACAACCATGTTTTCATGTACAAATTTAAAAAAAAAACGTTCTGAAAATACACTCGTATACATAAAGTTACCTTTTCAAACTCAGTGAACTAATAGGTCTTGACGAAATCTCTTCAATAAACTGGGTTTCTGCCTTTATCTTCAAGCATATTGTGATGACTGCAAAATGATTTGATATTTTCGAGCCACTGGTTTTCTAAGGCTGGGTTCAAAGGTATCAACGCCCCTTTTCGCTTTAAAAAACCTCTGTAAACCCCCCCCCCCTTCTTCAACTAACCCACTTTCCCATAAGCTGTTTTTTAACCCGCATTCTGCTATTTAAAATAGTTTCATTATAAGAAAAATGGAATACTGAACTTTTTCACTTGGGCGTTACCAGGGTTTCAAATTCACGCAACCCGAATCGAAACCGACATTAAATAAAATTAGATCAAACTGAATTAAAATGAATTGTTGACGAAAATAAATATGATGCTCGCAAAGGCTTGCATCATATGATTTTAGTCAACACGCTTTATAGAAGAGATGATAAATAAACACCCTTGTAGGATTCTCTATTTGATCTTGAATTCATTTAGATTGAATGGTAGAAAGAACGTGGAATGAATCCCAAAAAGTCTTTGGACAAAAACGGAATAAATACAGTTAGCGAAATAGGAAGACACCAAAAGACATGTATGCTATTTGTACTAGTATGTATTTTAACCACAAAGGTTGTCAGAGGGCTTACAGTCAGCAAAATTGAAGGAGAATAATTATGTATTTTAGTATTCTATATCAAAACTACTTGGAATATGTTGATGTTGTTGCTGGTGGTGGTGGTGATGGTTAGGAGAAGAAAGACAGTCAAGGCTTTCGCATGAAGCTTACATGGAAATATCAAAGTATCCATGGCAATGAAACTATTTGTATTCGTGTCTTGTTTCATATTATTTCACTACATTTCCACCCCTCAAAATACATTTTCACCAAAAAACTTTTGGTAAAAGTGTACACTTAACAAACAACGGACAGTATTGATGCAAGATCAGACTACTCGTTCTGTGCAGGCTGACCTTATTGTAGGCCTAACACCGTTCGTTAAAGTTATCTATGTTGTGCATGGAAACGATAAAGGTGAGTCAAACGTTTTACAATACTGGTATTAACGAATTTCAAAGAGGCCGTGATCAAACTTCAAAGACTGTTATTGGTACACTAACACTTTATTTTTTTCCTGTTATGAATGTCAAACGCTGTAATATTATTGACTTAGACTAATTAACCTATTGTAGTCACATGCTATTTTAGACACATCATCGACAGAATGAATGTGACATAAAGGAGAAAAAAAATGAAGGAAGGAAAATGTCTATTACTGATATGGAAAGCTTGTGGAAAGTAACGGAACAAAGAAATTGCTTCTTATCGCACAGTGCTTTAAACACTAGTTCTGATTTGCTAAATGAATACTTGTGAAATAACAAATAGAGAAACTATTCCTAAATTCTTCATCACATAATCCCGAGTTTTAACGGCTCTGACGGAACCTTTTGAAAACATTGTGAGAAAAAGAGAACATGCAGGTAAACAGCATTTTCTCCTTTACCCACAATGGTTTCTACCCTTTCACAGACAAATCCCGGGCTTTTGAAAACAGTGTGGAAAAAGAAGAAAATGCTGGTAACCAGCACTCTCTCCTTTATCCACAATGTTTTCTACCCTTTCACAGACAAATCCCGTAACTGAGCCAGCCACAATGTTTTCCAAACTTCCTAGGGATCGCCAAAACACACGATTGTGTGATAAAAGGTGATGTAATTCGATATCTACAAGATCTGATTATCTTATGATACAGTTATTTTTGTTAATATCATAAAGCGACCGACGGAAATTCAAAACTGATTTTTTTTTCAGATAAATTCATTTGATAATTTTGGAAGATCCATGTAGTTAGATCGACGGACAATCGGTTTTTAATAACGAAGTCTTCGTATGCCGAAAGCAGCTCTAATTGCTTACGGGAAGTATGTATACAGATCAGATTGAACAGAACATGGAATCGGATCCGTCAGGTCGATTGTAGGTTAGTTCCAGTTAGATCAAGACGTCTTACAATTTTACCGTACTAAGAATACGAGATACAGTAAATGTAAGTTGTTAAAGCCCCTGTAAAGCCAAAAAAAGGTAATTTTCACCGTTTATAACTCGAAAATATATTGGATAACCCATCACAACACACATATATAAGATCGGAAAAAACTCGAACATGTCAGTTACTGCATCGGTTGCCATAATATACGTGAGCGAAAATGCACGGAGAAGCCCGTCTATTTCACGGACGCCATTGATCGAGACAACCTTCGGTATCGTTCGTGTATATTCGAACTAAGTCTTCGAGAACGTCACGTGATAACATTGCATCTCATTAGTGCTATGACGTAGCACTCGTCACAACTCGGCCGATTCCGTACCTACATCTAACCTCGTCCGTATAACGGTCGTTTCCATTTGAACTGCGAATCACGTGATCTTATATACATGGCGCGCCACTGTCAGTCGTTTTGCAACGACATAAACAACCTCGATGAAGTTATTCACATCTTTTTATCTGTCGGTGAAAACTTCAACTAGAATTGATAAACCATCTTAAATAATGAATGTACGAACTGTTTGTCAACTCAACTGAAACATAGTTAGAAAGATTTCGGTAGAAAATTGAAACTCAAGTTTTCTTTTTTAAGAGGAGCCTTACAATTTTCAGAATGGTAAACCGGCGTATTTCCGGGTATGTACCGATCTGGTGCATATCAATCCACCAGATACAGCCGAGGGATATGATTGCTCCCATCACCCGAGGTATGCCGACTGATGACGTAGTAGACATAGGGGTCCGTAGTATGACTCCTGTCACCCATAGACTAAAACAAGGGATTTAACTGTATGCAGCCCATTACTCGCCCCCGGTTACAAAAAAACAACGTATCTTTTCTACCCCATCAGTTATTCTCCTAATTTTTTCTACAGCTGAGCGCTAAAACATTTTTCTACCAGAAAAACACAACTGTTTGTTAGTGGCTAATGCAGTCTGGCTGATACATTCGCTCGAGCTTGTAAACTCGCTCAAAAATCTTCGCCATTGACACGGATTCGTACATTCGACACTGACGTTCGCGCATATAAACCAATGAAATTCCTCGTTCCAAACAGTGTCAACGTACTGTCACGTGACAAAAAGGTGTGAGCAGCTGTACGAAATTTCATTGGTTGAATGCACGACTGTTAGTATATATCAACCGATGAAATTTCTCGTTCCAAACAATGTCACATGACAGAAGATGACTGCAGCTGTTCGAAATAAGAACGTGGATCACAAATTCAACGAATTCTGAGGCGTTTCGTCGTTATTGAAGATAAAGACTATAGGTCAGTAGTATTTTTAAACATGTTTAAAGGGTGGGTGCCGCTAATGCTGCGTTTCATTGGATCTAAAGTGCATTTTATATCTTGAAAACGGATGTACGAACCCGTGTCAATGGCGCAGATTTTTGAGCGAGTTTACAAGTTCGAGCGAATGTATCAGCCAGACTGCATTAGCCATTGACAAACAGTTGTGTTTTTCTGGTAGAATAATGTTTTAGCTCTCAGCTGTAGAAAAAAATAGGAGAATAACTGATGGGGTAGAAAAGATACGTTGTTTTTTGTAACCGGGGGCGAGTAACGGACTGCATACAGTTAAATCCCTTGTTTATAATATATAGTCTATGGGTGCCAGGAATCAAACTACGGACCCCTATGGTAGTAGACAGGACTTTTGTTTACAATTCCAACATTATGTCATCGGAGAGTAAGATTGCTCATTCTGAACCTGTTTTCTTATTTAGATGTAGTAAACTCTTCCTGTATTGATGATAAATGAATAAGCGATGATCAACCTTCGTTTTTCAAGCCTAGAATGGGGACAAAACGATCAAGTGAATGAAGGGTTTGTTTCGACGCTTTGAATGATCACGTGGTGTTACGTCACTAACACGTCACTGCGGACATTTACGACGGAAAGTCGGCTAATCGTCGGCGATGATCGATGTAAACAAACAGATAATGCGGCATGGTAGGATCTGTTCTAGTTTCAAAATTCTTTTTTCTGCCACTGACTGGAACTTTTGCGAACTGAACCTTTACATATCGTGAAAGCCATAATAATCGCCATATTTTTACATGGTAAAAATGAAATTTACTTTTATTTTATAAACAGGTTGTTTATTCAGTTGGACGCTACTGAGACTTTAATGTTATTGCCTCGCATAATGTAAACTTTTCATCGAGACTTTTAATGTTATTATACTGCAAAGAAATTTCTCGTGATCTGATTGGATAATATGCCCCGAACATATATATCATGTACTCTGGCAAAACCAACGTAAAAGCAGTTTCCCTTTCGGGAGCCCCGTATACATGACTACAATTTCAACACAACATCCAAAATGGCGGCGTCGATCAAGATTAACATCAAGATTATGCACCAAACTGCACGTTTTACCAAGGTTTCAGTGACGTCAGTTCCAAGTGACGTCAGTTTTCACTGAATTGAGGCACTCAGAAGGGAAATTCTACTTCGTCAGCGTACTTAATTTTTTGAAACCAAAAAACAGGTAAATTTTGCTTAACACACGTTGGAATGGTAAAACTTTGCAGTATAATAAATTCGTTGTACGGTCAGGTGGCAGGAGACTTGGAAACTTGTTCACGGCTGTGGTGAATCATGTCGCCCCGAGCCGAAGGCGAGGTGGCGACATGATTTATCACAGCCGTGAACAAGTTTCCAAGTCCCCTGCCACCTGACCGTACAACTAATAATATATCGCGAGTTTTGTTGTGAATAGAAAAATTACAAAAACTACATCTTGGTGATCATTTGTCGTGGCCCCTATACATTCAGAGGAAGAAAAGAATATCCGTAGGAACGCAGAAATTTATGGAGTGTTTGCAATTCCTGGATACACTGAATTATTAGTTATGTTAATAAACAGTAGAATATTTCGTCATTAACGAAAATTGCCGCAACACTAGTACTCTCTTGATAACTTACTTTTTTTGTCACTTGTTTACACTGAAACGGCCATCAGATGTGAAGAAAATACAATCACGTGATGAACAAAGCCTTTCTTATTTTGTCTCTGGTGTATTTTGACCCCAAATCAATTTTTGCCAATTATTATCGCCAATCATTACATTAAAACGAGTTCTGCTACTGCATCCAATCGGTGGTTTAAAGGTCCGTTAATAGCTAGTTTTAGGGAATAAGCCAAGCCTAGTCCTTTCTGCAATGTATTCAATCTCTGCTGTTTTTGCGAACAACTTTGTATAAGTATAAATAAAACATTGTGAAATAAATGGTAAAATATAATTCAAACGAACAATTTTTTATAGTATTATACATATTTGATTTCTAATTCAGAACTGAGCAGCAGCTTTTTTAAAAAGGAGTTTTAAAACACCTTCGTATTACACTGTAGTACAAAAGTCATCTCATATTCATGAGGGAGGCTGACACGCTGAAAATTTACCCACAAAAAAAAAGTTCAACCGGGTCAGCCTGCGCCGACTGCGCAGATGCATCAAGTTCCATCTTTCACAGAGCATGGAATACGCATGTACGTCAATTTATGTAAAGTATTCATATCTAGTTTGGTTGTAACCAAAATCGTCTGCTGCAGAAGTTTGTTTAAGGAGGAAATGGGTTGACAAGCAGTTGTACATGGAGATAAAACGGTCAACAGGCATAAATTGGCATGTCAGTCATTCTGAAAATGCTCAAGAATTAAACCTTAACTCTTTATCAAACGGAAAAATCCTAGACTTGTATCCGAATTGAAAGCCATTGCAGACGACAAAAAAATTACATATGTCTCAAGCTATATGATTTGTCGTTGAAAGGGTAGAAAACCTTGTGCGAAAAGGAGAAAATGCTGGTTACCAGCATTTTCTCTTTTTCCCACAAAGTTTTCAACAGCCTTCTCCTTCAGGATCGTTATAACCCTGGGTCGTGTGGTAAAGGGTCAAATCCTATGGGTACCGGATAAATATAACGGGAATTTCCGGGCAATAAAAACCGGCTCAGATATTGTAATTCAGAGGCAGTTGGTCAAAATGTCTCTGACAGTGTGGACCTAAGATTAGACGGTACGTCCTATGCAGTATGATCTTGACCTAAACTGTCCGCAAAAGCAACTATAGCGGTGTGCTGCGATGCAGTCTGATCTGAGAGAGATTGAACCTTGTCCAAACTGTGAACAAATCATAGTCTCTAGAAACTGGCCCAAATGAGCTTATGTTCTCTGATAGTTAAGTAAACATCGTGGGAAAAGGAGAAAACGCTGGTTACCAGCATTTTATCCTATTCCAACAATGTTTTTGAAAAATTTTCTATATTGGGGTCGCTAAAACTCAGGATTGCCTGAAAGTATTTTAAGCTAAGTGTTCCCATACGCATACATTGACATATATGGTCACCAGAGTTTTTTTCCCTGGGGTATAAAAGAAAAAGTCCCGAAAAACGTTACTGGGCACTTCAGTATTAATTTTTATTATTTTTTAACAATCACTTCCATTTTGCAAGAACTATGCCCTAAAAAAAAATCCATTGATTTGAATGGTCATACATTTATGTTTATTGAGCTTTAGTCTCGTTTGGGATCGGTCGGCTTCTTGGCCTTTTCGTTCTCAAAGGAGCAAAAGTCCCGGGTCTGTATTCAACAACAACTCTTAATTGCATTCTTAGTTTTATTCTAGATTTTGAAAGGAACACAACTACTGATTGGCTAAACCGTTTGGTATAGCCAATCAGAAGTGGTGTTACTTTCAAATCTAGTAAATATATTGTGAATAAGACTAAGAATATTCTTAAGAATGGTTGGTAAATACAAACCATGAAAATCGGATTTGTGAAGAAATGATACGGAGGAATGAAAGAAATAAGTATTTCAACACATATAATTTGTATGTTTATGAAATCATCAGATGGAAGAAGCCGGTCAAGGAAATTTAGTAAGCGTGCTATTAATCCGTTGCCAGTGAGCTGCCCTGAAAATCATTAATTCGTCGAGTGGACGGATAAGCCATCGCATCAATCTAACGCGGTTTTCTCCAGATTATAAATGTGGGACTGTTGTGGATGGACGGCAGTGACTATTTCGAGACTGAGGTAGATTAGCCCAAACTTACGACTGAGGCATGTGTGACATGATAATCACAGACAACGAGTTGGAAACCATTCCAGTAGTTTTCAGATGTTGTTTTGCTTTCAAAACAATGCATTTATATAGTTTCGGCTGATTAAAGTAATGTGCAGAGTAACTTAGTCGTAAAGGTAGAGGATTCGGAAGCTCTGGACTCGATCCACGCTGAACGCGCTGGTTTTTTTTTTTTTTTTTTTAGAGTTTCCTCGGGCAATATATAGAGAGCCCTAGCCAAGCACTGGTGATGCCCAGGTCAGACACGGATAAGTGATTGTCGCCATGTTATGACTGAAGTAATGAAAGCGGCGCAAAACACCACTCAGCTATTCGTCTGATGGCAGTATCAACCATCCAGAAGTTAGCAAACTCTGAAGATCTTTTCTGTGTTAAGTGATCCGCAAATAATCACGAACAGCCTGATCTTTGTCTGCTCTTTTCGCAGTGAACTTCAGACGAAGCGAGTCGTGGGAATAAAATAATACACAGTGTATTTTACAGCTGGCGTTAGAGATGTACTTTTTCTTTTATCGTGGAAGGACATTTCATGGACGGTAATACGATCTGCACTTCCGAATAAATAGCGTTAAAATAGCATTATTGCCCCTGATTGGGAAAAAATAGTTCATTCAGTGTCATTAATTCTCAGGCAACCATTGAGTTCAAAAGGATAAGCTTTTATACACGGCTGAGTTACTGAGCGAGTCACGGAATCAATAGTTTAACACTTAGGCTGCCAAGCGCGACTTTGTGGGCTTTTTCCGGACAGTGTAGATCAAAGTCAGACTGCACAGAATGTGCAGTCTGATTTTTGATCTACATTGTCCGAAACGGTGAGATTTCGCCGACGAAAATAAGTTTTAAATACCAATTTCCGAGTCATGGCTTTCCACAACATTTTATATGGTGTTCAACGCCGTTTTCATATCATGGAAGCCATAAAACCTATCCATTTTTCATTGTGTTTCTTTTCGCCAGATTTCGCACATCATTCTTTCCAAGCTGCTGGTTAGGCTTTAAACCCCCACCCCCACCGTCGTCTAAACAATGATCAACGGTCAGAGAGGACTGACTCCTATCGCATTGATTTCCACCAATCCTGGGAAGAATTTGGCCGAACTGAAAATAGAACCGGCCAACCTTGGTTTTCAAGCACTGTACGTTACAAATTGAGCTTCAGGCATCCATGACGACACCAGAAGCTTTTGTGGATAGTGCAAATCAAGATCAGACTGCACAGAATGTGCATTCTGATCTTTGATCTACAGTGTCCACTGCTTTATACTAGATTATGAACGAATCGTCTCTTGATCTTATAGTGGAGTTGTATTTGTAGCCATTGAGAAAATGCAATTTATCTAGTCAGTATATATGAAAGAGTTACAGCACCTTTCACAACTACTCTTACTTTTGCGGCCAGTGTAGAACAACATCAGACTGCAAAATACGTGCTGTCTGATCTTTGATCTACGCTATTCGCTTTTAACAACCGAAAATATATGCTTACTTTTGTCTTATAATATAATGACTCTAATGTAATAAAGTGAAGGAGTTTATTTGACAAAATTATCATACCTAATAAATGCTGGGCGCTAATGTAATTTGTAATAAACATCTATATACATACATGTATCATAAGCCTAAGGTCACATTTACCGAGCAAAGTGAGCCATGCATTTTGAAAATAGGGTTTTATGGATCTGCAAAAAGTATCGACCCATGTCAGCCTGCGCATTCCGCGCAGGCTGACATAGGTAGATACTTTTTGCGATTGTAGATTTTCTGCATGTCAAAAGATCATACTATCTCATAATCCAGTCGGTTGTTAGACAAAATGGTTTTAAGGAATCAATAATTAAAGACAACATTGAAAAAAGCATGGAATAGAGTTAATATCATGAGAGCACTAAAGTTTAAGTTAGATCGGCATACAATGCAAATAATCTATTTTTCTTTCATAAAACCAGTCTTACAATATGCTGATAATATCTGGGATAATATTCCTGAGTACCTAAAAAATAAAGTTGAAAAAGTTCAAAATGAATCGGCAAGAATTGTGACTGGCTGTACTAAACTAGTATCTCTGGAAGATCTTACAAATGAAGCAGGGTGGGAATCACTGAGATACAGAAGGAAAAAACACAAATTAATCCTATTTCTTAAAATGATTAAGGGTATTACTCCTGGCTACTTATCATCTCTAGTCCCAGATACGGTTGGTAATACCACGAGTTATAACCTGCGACGAGCTAACGACCTCCAAGGCATCGCATGAAGAACATCAATGTACAAAAATTCTTTTATTCCGTCAGTGGTGGACGATAGGAATGCTCTGCCCTAAGAAATTAGAAATTTAGATTCGCTGACATCTTTTAAGACATACCTTGACAGGGACAAACCTATACCTAATAACCTTTATTTCATTGGCGAAAGAGAATATCAAATTATCCACACCAGGCTGCGTAACAAATGTAGTTCGCTAAATTTTGATTTATTCCAAAAGAATTTAGTCGCTTCGCCTTTGTGTCAGTGTGGTGGAATTGAGACTAGTCAACATTATCTTTTAGAGTGTAGTTAGTATACTATCATTAGAAATAAACTTTTTGCAACTATCGAGAATTTCACCGCGGTCAGCTTGGACGTCCTGCTGTACGGTGACGAAAGCCTCACCTTTCATGAAAATGTTACGGTAGTTTTAGAAGTGCAGTCTTTTATTAAGGATAGCAGAAGGTTCAAGCTTTAAGTGAAAATCCATTCAAGTCTTGTAACAATTTTATAATGTTTCGTCTTACCATAATATCATACATATAAAGACAATACAGTTAATTCTATAATATTGGTTTCTAGAACATCCCACATCGCACGATCTCTTTATAGTATCTGTAGCTGTCTCCTTTTTTTTTTAATACACATAACACCTCTTTCTTTCACTCGTCAAATCTTTGAATAAATGAATAAAATAAGACTTTGGTACCATCAAGAATCCATGGAAAAGAACAGTATAAGCTTACGCTTCCGTTCCAATCCATTTTGTAGCATATTATATGTATATGTATTTTGTAATTGTCTTATTATATTCTTGTATGTAAGAATGTTACAAATAAAATGAGCCATACTCTGACAAAAGGGGGCTTAATGCATCTCCGTGATACATGATACCAGGCAAGTCATCAAATACTTTTGGATCAATAAAAGCCACAATTTTTAACAACTGACTTAATCATGAGGTAGACCGGTCCTTAGACATACAGAAAATTGACCAACAGCGAAAAGTTTCGGCTCAGGTCAGCCTGCGCGGACTGCGCAGGCTGACCTGAGTCGATACTTTTCGCAAATGCATTAAGCCCCCTTTTCACAGGGCATGGCTCAAATATGTTTGAACTGAATCCATAATTACACTTGCTTTGTGTAATGCAGCACGGAGTTGCTTTAAACTCCATTTTTCCGGAGCATGGATCAAGTATATGAGCTATGCTCTGGCAAAAGGGGGCTTAATACATCTCCGTTATACTTAATACCTGCCAAAGTCATCACATAATTATGGATCTACAGGAGCCACTTTTTTCAATGACCGACTTAATCATAGGGTAGATTGGTCCTTTGACAAACAGAAAATTGACTAGTAGCGAAAAGTTTCGGCCCAGGCCAGCCTGCGCAGTCCGCGATACTTTTCGCAGATGCATGAAGCCCCCTGTTCACGGAGCACGGCTCATATTGTATTTTATTCATGAGAACAATCGAGACAAGATCAGCATAAAAATTGCTGTTATTTGAGTCCTATTTCTTGACCAAAATGTCTGTTAAATTTATTGGGCGCTTTCTAGGGTTAGAAATGGGTTCGATTTCCCTTAACAACCAATTGTTTCATATCCACCGATATCTTCCAATCGATCTGAAAAACTCATTTTCCTCCATTACAGTATGATTTACTAATGTCAAAGGGCATGGTTCAAGTATATAACTATAATATGGCCTGCAACACGCGAAAAGGGGCATTCAGACGTTTGCGTAAAGTATCGTCCCGGATCAGCCTGAGCATTTCGCGCAGACTAATCCGAGACGACACTTTCCGTTCTTATGTAATTTTCTGTTTTGTGCACGTCTACAATAGGACAAAATCTAATATAGTCGTGAAGTTACGTCTCGGAATAGCCTGCGCGGACTGCGCAGGCTGATCTGAGACGACACTTTACGCAAATGTTCGAATACCCCTTTTCGCGTGTTGAAGGCCATATATTGAATTGTATTATAACTAACTTCCCTACCAATTTACTGGGTCTATAGCTATCCTCATGGTAAAGGATTAGCGAGATTACCCACCTTTTGGGTTGTTGATGACCGTAACTAAAGTGATTGAAGTTTCATTAATCAAATTCTGACATGGAGCTTTTTAGCTAAACGTCAACAACCAATCATTTTGTAGTGTTGAGGTTGAAGGTCAACCCTTTGATGGCGACAATCTCAGATTGAACGTTGTTGTGATGAAGTAGTAATGGGTCTGACTTATCAGTGGAATGAATTATTTTCAGTTGCCATTGATTTGTTGACCTTTTGTCCCGCCATTGCATGTACCGTATGAAGATCAGCCAGTTCAGGCATTTAGTCCGATCTTAATCTTTATACCCACAGCTACCCTTCCAAAGGTTACATTCATTAACCCATATCCTTCTAAATAAATGAAATGAAACTTTTAAGCCGATAGTAAAAACCTAAATTTTGCTATTACAAAAGTAATTTTCTGTGGAAAAGATGTCCTGATCGGACAGTGTAGATCTAAGATCAGACTGCACGTCGTGTGCAGTCTGATCTTGATCTGCTCTGTCCGCAAAAGGTCAGTGAGTCGCGCTTAGCAGCCTAAGGATTAAATACAATAAAATATCTATTAGATGCCAATGAATTTCAATCTTTACCAACGATAAAAATTGTCGACCTCACCATAAATTGAAAGAATTTAAAGAAATTGAAGGAAAGACGACAACATAGGTGTGGCTCAAATGATGTGGTTTGTCTTGTAGAAAACATTTAGGTTACTTGCATTTTCGGCTTTTCGGAATTTCCCACGATGTTCTCGACTTTCAACAATCTAAGGGTTGTTGAAACTCGGCATGGTTAAGTAAACTGTCAGAGATGTGAATTCGATTATAGAGCAGGGACCATTGTGCATGTTCTTTCAAAGTCAGAAGGCATTTGCTCACCGCTCGATCTTGGAGATCTTGGATCTGCACCATCCGGGAATAAGAGTGTCACAAGGATGAAAAGAAAATGTACAAAGCCTGTAGTTTATTATCTATGTGAACTTTTCTGGTAAAATTTTGTTCAACATGTAGAAGGTATTGAAATTGATATTGTAGGAAAATGAGCCAAGCTCTGGAAAAAAAAAAGGTGGTTTAATGGATCTCCGTGATGCATTATACCAAGCCTTGCAAGTCATCACATATCTGTGTGTCCACAGAATCCATTTTATCCATGCACCGGCTGAATCCTGAGGTAGAGTGGTTCTTTAACATGAAGAAAAATTATCAAAAGCAAAGAGCTTCGACACACGTTAGCCAAAGCGGGGTGCAGATGCATAAAACCCCCTTATCACAAAGCGTGGCTCAAATATGATTTGCCATTGTATGCGCTAAACGTTTCTCTCTCAGAGTCATGATAAGTTTCAAGCCAAGCCCAAGCTCGGTCACTTCGTAACATACGAGGATGGTTTTTCATGTCTGAAGGTTCGAACTGTAGCTTGATCAGTATTATTTCAATGGATTGATTGTTTTTCTTTTTAATATAATCCAACCGTCTCTCATCACTGAAAAACTACTTCGTTTCAGATGATAATGAGAATATCTTTAATGAAGTACTGAGGACATATTACACCTTGTAGGTATGGATAGGTGCACTGGCCGCCTTGGCATACCGGAAACACCCTTGAAAAGGAAGTAAATATCAAGAAATCATTCGAAATTGGCTAAGTTTGATATTCTAATATTTGCTTATGGTCTGCAGCACTTCAACAGACGAAAAATTCCTTTACCTTAAACCTACTAAATAAGTGAAATAAAACTTTCAAGCCGATACTAAAGAAACTTTGAAGCCTATACTAGAAAACCAAGTTTTGCAGTTTCAAAAGCATTCTGGTGGGATAATGTCTTCTTATCGGACAGTGTAGATCCAAGATCAGACTGCACGTTCTGTGCAGTCTGATCTTGATCTACACTGTCCCCAAAAGGCCTTCTAGTCGCGCCTAGCAGTCTAAGGGTTAAAATTGAGATAGGACGGAATCAGCAGCCGTAACTCATTGGCAGCAATGGAGGGGTCAAAGGTTAAGGGCCACTTAGATTAATCTATGAGAATACAAACAGCTTTCTTTGCTTGATCACGGCTGGTCACTCTGGTCAGTCTGTCTCAGCTGTCCAGTTCGGAACAAATCTCGTTTTGATTTTGGACGTATGACCCCTCATTTGCCCCCTATCTTTTAATCCATTTCCTTCCATGTCCTTTTCGAAGAATGACAGGCAAGATCAGCCCAAAAACTCGTGCAGTCTAATCTTATTCTTTACTTTTTTTTTAAATACCCAGTTCATAGTTTAAAATGTACTGTACCTGTTTGATATTAATGAATTATTCCAACTGACTATCAAAAATGTCACAAAAGACAAACATTTCTAGGAAAGGAATGTATACAATTTCCATCAATATTGAAAAAATGGTGGGAAAGCGAGCAACTGTTTGTTTACTTTTTCCACAATGTTTTCCAAATTAAAAACTAAAGAGACATGAAACGGCACACTATTGAATAAATGGGCTAACTAATGAATGTTAACCCTGAAAGCGCCTTTCACAACGGCCTGTGTAGATCAAGATTAGACTTTGATCTACACTGTCTTCTTTTTCTGAAACACTACAGACAGAGAGGGCAGCATGAATTTGCAATTCTCTCTGTCTTATTCTGAAATGAAAATGTTCATTGGGTTTACTTGCCGCTCAATTTAGGATTAAAATGTAAATCAAGGCCGTAGAATTGGTAGAATAAAATATCATGTATTTGTGAAACAAATGATTATGAAAAGAACGATTCTACTCTTTCAGCCCCCAAATATATGTAAACTCGATCTTTTTTCGACGGCTGAAAACATAATCCATTCAACTCAGTCAGATTTTCTCTTACAGACTTGACTAAACAAGCGGACGGTATAGATCCAAGATCGGACTGCACGTTCTGTGCAGTCCGATCTTGGATCTATACCGTCCACAAATGCCCGTGTTAGCTCCTATTGTGCAGAAAAGGTGAACATGTCGACTTTGGGCTGAATACAATGTTTGTGACTAAAAGCAATATTTTAACAAAGATAGGTAAATATGGTTTCTACTGCAAATCATTGTAAAAATAATGAAAAATGTACAACCTACCATTGTGTTTTACTACAAATCTTATTTCATATAAACGGGGCACGGCAAAAACTAGCCATCCTTATTTCAAACTTAATTGTTGGTATAGTGCTTATTTTAAATAAGTTTTCGACAAAAGTTTACTGACGTCACGAGACCCAGTTAAAGAGACCCATTAAAGTCCCAGTAGTGGCCAAAAGTAAATAATGCAGGTGTTAAAATGCATTTTAATTTGAATGATGCCCTTTAAAAGTATGGAAAACATTATGACAATCTGTTACCGTATGGTCGGTCCAAGTCTTAGCGGCTGGCAGAAAAATGAAATCTAAAACCAAGTGAACAAAGGATAGTGCGACTTGGCAACTTTTTAACTAGTTTTAAAATTAATACTTTGTATAAAAATAAACAAAGGATAGAGCGACCTGGCAAGTTTTTCACTAGTTTTAAACTTAATTTTTCCGCCGGTGACTTACCTTTGCCAACTGATTTTTTTTTTTTCATTGCAGTAAATCTTTCTCAAGATACATGTACATGTGCATCAACTGGTAGATTTATTCATGACGCGAGAATTCTACTAAAGGATTTGTTATTCATATGCGGAAACATATATATCAACTTGTTTACTTTACAGTTTAGATTCAATTAAAACTTGAGGGCACGTTATATCAAAATAGCAGAGAGACGTATAAAAGACTTCTAATTAAACAATATACCCCCACAACGATATGTCGAGACATTTTGAAAACCGATTTTACAGTGATAGCCGTCTCGTTGCGCGACAAAAAATAAAAATATTGTCTACTTGGTCAGTTTAAGAGAAAAAACACATGAGCTATGCTTTTTGATAAGAGGGTTTAATACATCTGCAAAAAGTATCAACCCAGGTCAGCCTGCACAGTCCACGCAGGCTGACCTGAATCGAAACGTTTTGCTATTGGTCATACATCTGCAAATCAAAGGACCTGTTTACCTCACTATTAAGTCGGTTGTTATACAAAATGGGCTTTATGGTTCCATATTTATGCACTGACTTCCTTGGTATAGCGCATTATGGAGATGCATTACACCCCTCATGGCTAGTATCAAACAAACATAGTCACACTGTGGCCACTGTTACTTAAATATTCTCTCTCTCTCTCTCTCTCTCTCTCTCTCTCTCTCTCTCTGAATATAATCATTTAATCAGAAGATATAAACAAGAAAGCGTTCTGGGTAAACCTTACACGACCAGTCGTTATTGGTGGTCAAAAAAATTAAAGTCAACAATAACAACAATCGTCTCTTGTTTTTTCCAGGTCTTATAGATTGCAAGATGTCTAATACAAGGACATGTATTCAGGTTACTTGAAAAAAAATATATAACAATATACTTGAATGGTGTCTATCAAAAACGCCACAAAAGATTTGGGGTTTGAAACAGGACTGGCTTTGAAAATTGTTTAAAAGTTACAATGAAGCAGATTTATCGTTGTTTCTTTACAGACGACAAATTAGAATTTCCCTTTCTTAAAGCATCTGCACAAGATGAATGACGCTAGATTAATAAGATTTATCTTTGAACGGTTGAAAACATTATGGAGGTAAAGTAACTGGTGTTTACTTCGGAGACAACACACAATTCAATCGCTTACCTGTATTTAGTCCAGTGGTCCTGATGTTAAGGATAACAGCCGCTCTCTGCGAGCGGTGACTATCCCCCATCTCTGGCTTACCGGAAGAGACTTCAGTTCCATCCGTGACGTCACAGGAAACTCGGCAATCTCTGGAAACTTCCGGGGAAACCCCCAGTAGACTAACCTAGATCGACTACAGAGAAAAGAAGAAATGCTACAAGATTGTCTTCTTTTTCTTCCAATCTATTCAGAAGCCTTCATCCTAAGGATCATGTCATGAGGACTTCAAAATCAATTCGAATCCGGGAATGACTTTAAAATGAGAATTTAATACCCATGTGAACAAATCATCGTGCAAAGTCACATGGAACTTTAAATGAGTTCAGAAGGACTTGTACATTCAAAAACATTATAATGCATGAATGCACATTAAAACAAAGTTACGAGCACTTTTGTAACAATATTTCCAAACATGACCCGCCTCAAAACAGGAAAACCTTGGCTGTAGCACATGTAGTGGCAACTGTTTTCTTTCTGCCGTTCGACAACCGAGTTGTGACGAGTGAGTGTGTAGACTACGTATTATTTTTTCTGTCCTGTGTGATATTTTATCCTCGAGCGACGCATGTATTTTTTCCGGAAAACTTTCGGGTATATAATAAATACGTAATATTATGCTGTGGTGACTTTCCTGGTGCTTGTAATTACTTCGAGCAGCGTTAGAAAATTTGGTATCGCGCGAGACCAAAAAGTAAATACAAGCACAAGGGAAGTCACTGTACAGCATAATATTCCTTTTATTATATACCTACAGATTTCAACGACAAAATATTGCAAATTATTGACATTTCATTCGAAAACGGTAAGCAAAATAAAACAAATAATGGTGTAGTAGCCAGTAACTCCGTTTTTATGAATGGCGGATGAACATTACACCGGATAATTTTGACCAATGAACTTGCAAATGAATACATACGTATAGCGCGCGTGAGTTACGTAATTATGACGTCATCATACCATATTTGGAACCGTATTTCACAGTGTGTAGACATTCGGCATTCCTTGGGTGATGGGAGCCATCAAGTCCCTCGGCTCATTATCTCCCGCTAGATGGCATTCTACAAATACACATCTATCTAATATGGGCATTATGGGTACAGAACCGGACTACTTTGAATTTCAAAATGAAATAAACGTTTACTCAATAAAACGCTACCTGGTGCGATTCATTCAGCTGTGATCGGCTAGCATGTAACCTATGCATCGGCCATTTATTAAAACAGCCCCTACATGCTTGGGTAATAGGCTAATAGCTTCGCTGTAAGCCCTACTTTTCCCGAATATTCGGGGGATGGGTGATGCGTCATAGCAGACAGGTCGAATCTTCGAAGAATATGACATGCGCAGACAACGCCCTCGGCTGTATCTGGTAGCTTGATATGCACCTACACGGTACATTGAACTTCGCCGGTTTACCGTTCTGAAAATTGTAAGGCTCCTCGTAAATAAGAAAACTCGAGTCTCAATTTTCTATCGAAATCTTTCTGACTATATTTTGGTTGACAAACAGTTTATACATTCATTTTTTAACGTGGTTTATCAATTCCGATTGAAGTTTTCACCGACAGATAGATAGATGTGAATACTTTATCGAGGTTGTTTAAGTCGTTGCTAAACGACTTACAGTGGCACTGCCATGTATAAGATCGCGTGATTGGCAGTTCAAATGGAAACGACCGTTATACAGACGAGGTTAGATGAAGGTACGGAATCGGCCGAGTTGAGTTGTGACGAGTGAGTGTGTAGATAGACTACGGATTTTTTTCTGTCCTGTGATATTTTATCCGCGTGCGACGCATGTAGGTCTATTTTCTCCGGAAAAATTTCGGGTATATGATAGAGTTAAACTGCCAATGTGCTTGCTGCTTTAGTACAGACCAAAATTTTCAACAAATCACACAAACATTATAGGGAAATTAACATGTTATTGTTTAATGGTTTAAAAAAAGTCATTAGAGGAACAAGGGCCTGTCGCAAACGTTGATCTTTTTACCTCAAAATTTTCCAAGTCTTTCATGTGCGGGGTGGTAAAAGTCGTGTGTAAACAGTAATGTGTGAACCCTTCACCATACGATCTCGACTTTTAACAACACTGAGGAGACATCTGAAAACAATGTTGGAAAAGGAGAAAATGCTGATAACCAGCATTTTCTCCTTTTCCCGCAATGTTCTCTACCCTTTGTCAGAGACAAATATCGTCATTTGGGCCACCTTTAATTTTTCTTCTGTAAATGCTTTCTAATTTGGAACACTCGTTTGATAAAGAGCTAACGGGCATAGAGATGGTCAAAACCACAGGCAAAAGACTAGTCAAGGACGGAGATTAAAAGCCTTATGGTCTCCCATAGAAATCTTAGTTAATTTTGTTCCTTTTTTAAAACCAGGACTCCGTTTAAAAAAGAAAAACCGCATGCGTTAAAAAGATAATGATGGCTCTAAGGGGATGTTAACAAATTTGTTCAGAAAGGTGAAAGATGGGATTGCATCAATTGCAACTTTAATCAGACTGGTGAATGGTCATTTTGTTGATTTATAATTTACCGACTGATTGACACGTAAAAAGACATCTTGATCTCTAAGCTTCCTTGTCTTTATGTCCCATCTTCGACCCCTATGGAATCATAGAAAAGCTTGACTTTTCTTTCAATGTTTTGATCAACTTCGACTTGTTATAATTGAAGTCATCAAAGACGCCCCTTGGTCCTTTGAGGTGCTGTCAATCAGGATTGATCTCGTAGTGTCTCGTCACAGCGAGATTTCATTATCAAGTTCCGGTGAACCGCATAATCGGAAATCCTCTGACTGATTCGACGGAAAAAGGTTCTCATTCAAATCGGATTTTCTTTGAAACCCTGGAAACAAAAAAGTCACTGTATGATATTGTAATTTAGTTTTCAGCACAGGCTGCTGGGTACGGGTCACTGCAAACCGGATTATTCTATCAATTTGACATGATGAGAAACTGCGGGGTCGGGAAGGTTTCAAGATTTCCTTGTGGCTGGATATTGTTAGGAATTAATTTGCTCAAGTGACTCGGTCTTTTTTCTGCGCTCATCACTCGTAATTACATCTTGTAATTGTATCCAGCTTATCATACCCTTTCCTTTCCTCTCTCTGTATTAAGCAATATGACAGTCCCTACTCTTTCTCAATATACAGTCAGTGCAGTTAGCATTGTAATCACCAAGAACTTTTATCTAGTCTATACTCTGTTGCTAAAGAAAGTGTGCGCTTCGGTTTTATCAAGAAACTGTACATGTATTGTTTGTTACGGAAACAGATGCTATCTGGTAGATCTTTTTTTTTTAAGTAGCCTATGCCAAATTTACTCTGCAATTTGAAAACCGGAATTATTGCGAAGTATGGAAATGTTTTCTATATAGTAAAAGGCAATGAGAGTCAAACACGAAAGTTGCAAGTAGCTTTACTATCAAACGACGAAAGTCTAAAAGAGTGTGTTTCATGGTGTTTTAGTTGACACCTTGAAGGTTAATTTCATTCAATATAGTGGGTGCCCAACTCATCTATCGATGCAAGCGTTGATACGGTAGGCGCATAGATCTGACGGTAACGACGAATGATGTCATGAGGAATGTTGTTCCATTCTTGAATAAGAGCGTTTCGGAGGACATTCAGATTGTTAATAGATATGCTCTCTCGGATTTCAAAATGCTCAGTAAATCTGGCACACTTTTCTTAAAATTTTAATACAAGATATCATTATGTTTCCGGAACAAAAAATACTGTTTCTTTGATATAGAGAACATTTGTTTTTTACGGTGAAAGATCGAAATTTATTTCATCGAGTGAACATCATCGGTAATATTTTCACTCGTGGGTGCAGCCACGAGTGAAAATATTACCGATGATGTTCACTCGATGAAATAAATTTCGATCTTTCACCGAAAAAAAAACAAATACTCTATTATTTCATGCTTCTAACCCTTTGGGGGGGAACTTACATCAAAATCCAGTACAGTTCTGTTCGGTTATTCCCCGTGGCGTTCCCCCTTCGCATAGCAAAGCATTACAATATTACGTCAAGCACGAGAAATGTAGGGTAAATTACGTCATATTTCCATCCGGTTGAGAGGCACGCGCATTTTACCTAGGTAACTAGTGCTCGGGAACAACTGTTTCCGCCTTCAGTTGAAGAGTTAGAATTTAAAAATCGGTATTTTTCACTGTTTGTAACGATGAAATATCGAAAAATATTTCACCGTTATTTCTCGATAACCTACCGGAAAGCATGAAATAAAAAACCGTAGTGCACACTTATTTTTGCAACAGAGTATATTTCTAAACTGCAAGAATTGTTTCCTGATTGGCAGAGATGTTTTGTCTCAGCCAAATGAATGACCACTCTCAAAATATCTATTTAGGACAATGTTAAGGACAATTAGAAGAACGTTTGGTTAACTCGCTTCCACATGACAAAAATGTAGATCTAGACTTGTCCAAATCGAAAGCATTTGCAGACAACAATTTAAATGTGACTCCAATGATGGAATTCGACTGTGATATGGTAGAAAACATTGTGGGAAAATGAGAAAATGCTGGTTATCAGGTTGTTCTCCTTTTTCCACCATTCTTCTAAAAGACTTTTTTTTCTCAGGGCTGTTAAAACTCGGGATTCTGTGGTATAGGGTTTATTCTAACATGACACGTGAATTCGCCTCTATAAACACGGTGCAACGAAAGCGTGGTAAAATTAAGAAATAATCTTGTTTCTATCGTGGTTTGTCGTTCAATAAACCACAATTGTGAGTTATGAGGCCAATAAATAATCCACGAGGGCGATAGCCCGAGTGGTTTATTCATTGCGCCTCATAACTCACAACGTGGTTTATTGAACGATAAACCACGATAGAAAGAAGATTATTTCGATTCTAACATGACCAACTCTTAATGAAAGGAAAACAAGTTCATACTTAAAGTAAAAACGCCGATGCAGATTATATTCCATTGAATAACTAACTTACTTACTTTATACAGAATGACGTCACTGTATATAGAATGACGTCACTTTACATAGAACAACGTAGATTTTACCACGCTTTCGTTGCACTGTGTTTATAGAGTCGAATTCACGTGTCATGTTTGAATCTACGTTATTCTATCTAGAGTGACGTCATTCTATATACAGTGACGTCATTCTGTATAAAGTTAGAAAGTAAGTTATTCAATGGAATATAATCTGCATCGGCGTTTTTACTCTAAGTATGAACTTGCTTTCCTTTCATTAAGAGTTGGTCATGTTAGAATCGAAATAATCTTCTTTCTATCGTGGTTTATCGTTCAATAAACCACGTTGTGAGTTATGAGGCGCAATGAATAAACCACTCGGGCTGTCGCCCTCGTGGATTATTTATTGTGCCTCATAACTCACAACTGTGGTTTATTGAACGATAAACCACGATAGAAAGAAGATTATTTCTAAATTTTAATGCTCAGATTTTTTTCTCTATTAACTTTGCTCTGTACTCTTCAATATTTCAATCCAAAGTTCAAAGTATTCAGACACTTTCTTTTTCATATTGGCTTTTTATAAAAACAAAAATTATATATTCAAAGTCTTAGAACGGGCAGTCTAACTTTAACTTACATCGTAACATTACCTGTAACTCACCACACGACATATTTTTAGACTTGTCGAAATTTGAAGCAATTACAGACTACAGATTAAAGGTGGCTCAAACGGTTGGTTTTTGCTTTTGAAAATGGAAAAAAATCGTGGGAAAAGGAGAAAATGCTTGATTTCAGCATTTTTTTTTTTCCACAATATTATCCAAAGGCCTCTTTCTCAGGCACGCTAACTACCTGTGTTGTAATAGGTTAAATGCTCAGGTCTAAGCAGCCTTATAATTTCAACAAACATGTGTAGTATATCTTTTACTATCAGAAAATGTCCGCTGCATCAACATTTGTTTCGCCGACTTTTTACAATCAAGAGTATAAAATGTATCACCAAAGAAAGCCATTCAAAACCTATGGTTTTTTTTTTGTCAATGCAGATTAAGATCAGACATTCTGTGTCACGCCCAAAATTTTGAGAGGTTGGTAGGATAGGATTCTCCCCTTTCATTCCCCCGCCCCCACTCCTTTCGAACTATTTTCTATAAGAATTTTTTTTTACTCTTATTATTAAAAAAAACAAAAAAAATCTTCACCCGTTCACAAATTTTAGTTTAAACATGTATATATCATTTAATTCAATATAATGTTTATATATACTCAGTTCCATAAATAAATGTGCACTTAATTTTCTTTTTTTTTTTTCTCGTCGCATGTTTTACTGAAGACCAACAAATTTGGTATCATACTTTAGTTCAGAGTCTGTAGAAAATACCAGGCTAATCAGATTTTGACTAGTAGAAAGTTTAAGTTAGGTCTTTGCAGTTTAAATGAAGGTGGTACTAAAATCAAAGTTGCAAAAGTACTCAAAGACTAAGGTAACATTAAAGTTAGGTTTTGGCCACCGCTCTCGTTCAGGAATGGAATAACATTCCTGATGCAATGATTTTACGTTATGTAAGGTCTATGCGACGTCGAATAAATGCCTGTATCGATAGCAGAGGTGGCCATACGAGATATTGATTGAAAAATTACAAGAACTTTAAGAAAAACCTAACTTTAATGTTACCTTAGTCTTTGAGTACTTTTGCAACTTTGGTTTAGTACCACCTTCATTTAAACTGCAAAAACCTAACTTAAACTTTCTGTTAGTCAAAATCTGATTCGCCTGGCAATTTCTACAGACTCGGAACTAAAGTATGATACCAAATTTGTTTGTATTCAGTAAAACATGCGACGAGAAATAAAAGAAAATTAAGTGCACACTTATTTATGGAACTGAGTATACATACATGTAAATATTCTAAAAACTCTAATTACAATCAAAGGATCGGAACGAAAGCTATTAGCTTATAAATTTCCTCACCAACATGTCACGTCGTCGTCAAACAAAATATGCCTACACATGTTTGTGTGTGTGTGTGTGGGGGGGGTGGAAAGAAAGGGAGTGGGGGTTGAGAGGCGTGAAGTACCAACAACAAAAATTCACAAACTTTAGACAGCTCCAAAAAAAAAAACATCTACTGCAGATGACAAACTCAATTTTGGCACAAATGAATTGTATTTTCTTATATGGTATAATAAAAGCATTTATGTTCCGAGCAATTTCTGCTCTTCCCGCTATGTTTTCAAATTTTAAAATGGCATTTTCTGCAGACACGTTAAACCACAGGTCTGTCGATATTATTGATGACAATCTTCCGAATCATTTCAACTATAAGTGCCAGTCTGTTTGCGACCAGTGTCAACCCTTATGCAAGTTCACCCTTTGCCACACAATCCCGAGTTTTAACGACCCCAACGTGAAAGGACTTTTGAAAGCATTGAGGGAAAAGAAGAAAATGCTTGTAACCAGCATTTTCTCCTTTTTGAACAACCCTATCCACCCTCTCAAAGACAAATTTCTTAATTTGTGCAACGTTTAATTTTTCGTCTGCAATTTCTTTCAAATTGGACCAATCTAAAATTTTGTCGTCTGGAAAAGATTTGATTATGTACACCTCAATGATTCTATCTACAATTACATCATGTAACGGAAAATCTATTCCACATGCCAGAGTCGTCTGTGAAAAACGAATTGTCACCCTCTTATCGATATGTCATCTTTTTCTTTACAATTATTTCTCAACTTTTAAAACCAGTCGTGTCTCGAACATTGGTTAATTCAAATGAAATCGTTTTTGCTTTATCTATGTGGTCATGTTCTGAGAACTTTTGCTACAAGGATGTTTGAACATATAATTGAGCCATGCTCTGGCAAAAGGGGGTTTAATGCATCTCCGTGATGCATGATACTGATCAAGGATCAAAAAAATTCATTTTGCAGAAAACCCGACTGAACCATGAGGTACACTGGTCCCTTTACTTGCAGAAAATTGACCAATAGCAAAAGTCTCGACCTGGACTGCGCAAGGTGGCCTGATTCGATACTTTTTGTAGATGTGTTAAGGCCCCTATTCAAAGAGCATGGCTGATATATTTTGGGACATTACTTTTTCGTCTCTTGTCATATACTAAACAATTTTTCGAAAACCCTGTGGCAGAACCAGAAATTGCTTTGGACGAGCAATTGCTCGTTTTGCTACTATGTTTTGATGTAAAAACCTTGATTAATGTTACTTGGTCGTTATTCATAAAGTAATATGTCTTCATGGTGTAATGAATTTCTGAGCAAGAGATAATCTTGACTGGTTGATTGGCGTTTATTATCTTTGCCACCGGTTGCCCATATGGGCAGAAGACTGTAAGTTTTGTTACGGAAGATAGTTCAGGGTACAGGACGAAACTCATTTTAAGTTACTCAAGTGCTCGGTGTATAGCATCATCACACGGGACCAAGGTTTTAAACGTCTCACCCGAAAGACTATTATAATATTAGGTGGCCGGCTGTTTTAATCTAACCCACATCCTCAAGTGGCCCGAGATTTGACGTTCACAAGCCTCGTGCTCTACCGCCTGAGCTATTGGAGGTTGGTAAAGCAATTTTAATTGAAAGCAGCTAAGCATTAACCCTTACCCAGCTAGGTAAGTTAAATGAAACTTTCAAACCGATAGTAAAGACCCGAATGGTGCTATTTCATATCTATTTTTTGGAGAAATATATCTTCTTATCGGACAGTGTAGATCCAAGATCAGACTGCACGTTCTGTGCAGTCTGATCTTGATCTACAATGTCCGCAAAAGGACATTGAGTCGCGCTTAGCAGCATAATGATTAAAATTAAAGACTGCATTGACCGGAAAATTCCGTGACAATACCGGATTGATTGAATTTGCGTTTATTTATCGTCGCCACCGGTTGCCGACCTGGGCGACGCCCGCTGAAGGCTGTTAGTATCGCTACGGAGGATAGTGCAGATACAGGACGAAACCCATCCTAAGTTAAGCCTTGTTCTTTATCGTGCTCGGTGTATAGCACTGTCATACGGTTTCGGTTTAACGTCTCATCCGAAAGACTGTCATAATTTTAGATGGCCAGCCGTGGAATCGAACCCACACCCTCAAGTGACCCGCAATATCACCTTCACGGGTCCTACGCTCTACCAGCTGAGCTATTCGGGTTGATCAACGATACCGTACACTGTACATAGATTATAAGATTATATTTGACTGCCGAAGTAGTTACTGCAAGCTGCGCATTCAGGTTGTCTACGTGGCCAAATGGTGGATTGCTCTGTTTACGTCCTTAGGATTGTTTCTTTAAAGTCTTAGCTTACGTAACCATGGTGATGTCAAATGCTTTTACCGCTTCGCCGACTTGTCAGATTTAACAAAATGTCCACTGTTTGTTCGGTAATCTTTCACTTTCATCTACACACTCAATTATCGATTTTTGATCGATAACATTGTTATCAACAAATTTATCGATCCATGTCTTCGATTATTGATACTCATTACCGATAAAGATAATTGTTGAAAAAGCCTGTAGGCGAACTGTAAGGCCAAGAAAAACAGCGTCCAAATGTTGTTATTCTTGACCCCTAGGCTGCAAAGCGCGACTCACTGACCTTTTGCGGACAGTGTAGATCAATATCAGACTGCACAGAACGTGCAGTCTGATCTTGGATCTACACTGTCCGATAAGGAGATATCTTTCCCCCAAAATAGCTTTGAAATAGCGAAATTTGGGTTTTTACTATCGGCTTGAAAGTTTCATTTCATTTATTTAGCAGGATAAGAGTTAAATCCTTATCTGACGACAAAAGTCTACACTTGTCTAACTAAAAGTCATATGCAGAGATGAATTTGTATGTTGCTCAGATGATCGGTTTTGTCTTTGAAAGGCATAGTTCGCGCAGTCTGATCTTGTATCTATACCATCCGCATCTTCAGTAAAACCCATGAGATAAGGGAAAAAAATGTGGTTCGGTGAATCGGATTGTAAGCCGTCGACACACTCGTCAGAACTCGGCCGATTCCGTACCTACATTTTAATCAACAGATCATCCAAGGTTTGCCGAGTGCCGTCGAGAGTGTTCGAGTTTATTTACCTTTGCACTCAACAGCCAATTCGAACTCTAAATTTCCAGAATATCATGTAACGCCGTTCTTCAAAAGAGCGTCTAATTATCGAGACTAGCATGTCACACCATTCAAAAATCATCTAAATATCGAGACTAGACTGACATGCCGTTAAAAAAAGCATCTAAGTGTCGAGGCAAGCATGATCGTTCAAATTAGCATCTAACTGTAAAGTATCAAGACTAGCATGTTACGCCTTTTAAAAAAACATCTTATGCATCCACGAACATGCAAAAAGAGAACAGTTTTCCGGTTTATGCAATGTTTGAGCTGAATTGTGATGTAACTATCTAAAGAAATGTTATGTTCAGTTAATCAAATGTACATTTTTTTCCCGTATTAAAGTCATTTCTCATTCATAGTTTAGTATTCACTCCTATATTGGCCCACTCTCGGTTTTGGTATCAAGTTGGTCAATGAACGTTGATGTAACACTATACTTTTTAATGATTACTGACATTTAAAATTTTGGGACAAAAGTCGATGTATCCTCTCGAGGACTAAAGTAGATCCACTTAGTAATGATGTGATCATGTTATAACCTTTACCCGAAATTTTGAGAATAACTTTATAAGCCTAATCTCTCGTTCTTACCCTTTTTTTTAAGTATATTTGTCATATGATTGTATTAAATTGTCTTTTGTGGACTTGTTTATTATACTATTGAATAAAGCAATAAAGTAGATCTACTCAATAGAAAAGGCTACTGAGCACTCGAGTGCTTTAAAAAGTACTCGATACCACTCTAGAAGAAAAGAATCGGAAATAGATGAACATGTGCATTCATAAATAAGCCATACTCTGTGAAAAAAAAAATGGTTTAATGCATCTGCAAAAAGTATCGGCCCACGCAGTCCGCGTAGGCTGACCTTGGTCGAAACTTTTTTTGTTGGTCAATGCAAGTCCAAGGACCATTTTACCTTAGGATTCAGCCGTTTATCAGACAAAATGGATTTTATGGATCCATAATTACGTGGTGACTTGCTTTGTATCATACATCACAGAGATGCATTAAACCCCCTTTTGCCAGAGCATGGCTCTAACAATTTAGTAGGATTACTACATGTTACAGAGACTGCGAAAACCATGTAATATATGAACTAATTTGCTTATTTCAACTAAAAAGGCCTTGCAGTGATTTGGATTGCTGGTGCACTTTACCATAAACTTGTTCTTATGATGAGGTCCCACGGATAAAAGTTGTGGTTAGATTTTTAAAAATCAATGTAAATAAATACATGTAATGACAAATCCATTTCTTTGTCTCGTTCGAACTGAAAGTTGTGGGCCATGACAGGTTCATCCTGAGAATATTTTTTTTTTTAACAAAACTTTTGGTAGTCGCTCAAAATTGAAACATTTAAAAAGACTTTTGAAAACAGTGTTATACAAATAGAAAATGCTGATAACCCCTTTCAATTACAATGTACTTGACTTGAAGCATATTTATCTTCTGCTAATACTTTTATTTTGGAAAAGTCTACAATTTTGTCACCTGGTAAAGTGTTGCAAAGAGTAAATTGTAGTTTTTATGAGTTTTCGGACTAGAATTTTATTTTGGTTCAAGCTGACAGGTCAAATTCGAATTTAAAAACGTTAATTTACGGTCATCGAAGATTCGACCAATTCATATCTTTTATTTAAGACGAATTTCATTTTACTTTAGTTGCCCCATTTATAAAGACCTTGGACTGAAATATATCCCTAGGTTCTATAGTAATAACAAAAGTATGTTTAAGTTTATCGAATTACTTAACTCAGGCAATGAGAAAATACTATCAAATCTATCATCATTTCTTACCGAGGCATTTCTGATGAAAAAAAAAGTAAGTATTCATCAGATCTTAGTACTGTGACTGCAAGTAGCATGTCAGCGCTTTTCATGTCAGCGCTTGTCTGCCTTTTATACTTTTTTTTTTTATGCATCTATAGAGTTTTCTTCTGGTGTAGAGTGGATAAGGATCAGATGGCACAAAATTTGCTATCTGATCCTTGATCTATCCTGCCCGTTCACAAAAAGCAAGAACAGTAAAATTGTTGTATTCATGGTTCGAGTACTGGCTGGAAATATTCATTTTAACCATCGAGCCATTTGTGGGAAAGTGCATATTACCCTCATATACTTCCCTTACATATGTTTATTGATTAGAATGATGTGAAATACTCTCACATTCATTATCAACTACCATCTGATTTAAGGTCTATCGAACTTTTATGCGTTTCTCCAAAACAGAACATAATTATCTGCGATTTTCTAAGTATGTATCAATTTGAGTTGTATTGTATTGTATTGTCTGACAATGAGCTGTATACTTTACGTCGAAAATAAATGTTATGCTATGTTTATCTTGTGCAAATAGGCCTACCGTCGACTTGGACAAGTATAGAACTTTGTTATCTGGTAAAGAGTTTCAAGGAGTAAATTCCAGTTTTACCGGTAAGCAGTCTTTCCGATCTGACTTGCATTTCGGTTCCAGCCGACAGGCCAAATTCGAATTAACCGTTGATATAGTCATGGTATATTCGAATTATTCAGATTCCACGTGGCAGTTTTCTTTTTTCAAGATCTTAATCCTTGTTTCTGTTTGTAATTTCTAGTTTCCTGTTTTGGTTCACAACATATTTATAAAAATACAAATGGATTAACCCTTTACCAAACAATCCCTGGTTTTTACGACCCAGAGGAAGAAGCCTTCTGAAAACATTGCAGGAAAAGGAGAAAATGCTGGTAACCAGCATTTTCTCCTTTTCCTACAATGTTTTTTACTCTTTGAAAGTCAAGTTTCAATTTTTGAGTCACATTTATTTTGTCGTCTGCAAATGCTTTCAATTTAGACAAATCTAAAATTTTGTCGTTTGGTAAAGTGTTAAGGTATGGATCTAAATGCGCTTTTGGAAAAACAAAATAAAAAAAGGTTTTCATTATGAGTCATCTTATTTCCATTGCAAAGGAAAGGCCGAAGGAGCAGCCACATATCTCCCACAATAAGTCATTAAACAAATAAACACAAAATTTATGTATTCAGTACGTATCTTTAGATCTGAGTGTCGATATGTGGTTTTTAGGTCATTCAACTCTCCTTTCATTCTTTATTGTCAGAAAATAAAATAGTGACGTAATGTTATCCGGGCACTTAAGTGTGTTTACACAGTGACGTCATGTCTGATGTGACAAAGTACCCGCAAGCAGACATTCTGAGACTGCCTCCCTCCCTTTGCATTTTCTTTTGCCATCGATAACGCATTTTGAATGGTAGATTTATTAATAACTTTAAATTGACAAAATTTAATATGTCTGTTTACAAGAGAGACCTCAGCTTTAAGAAAATAGATTTGAACAATTTTAGGAGAGATTTTCTTCAAAAGGAGCAACATTGTTACTTGTCAACGTGTTATAATAATATCTCTTTCAAAATAACTGGGTTTTTTTTCCCTCTGATTAGTGACACAAAAAAATTGCGACAGAAAAAAACAATGAATTTCTCAGTACGATATACTAGTATACAAGTGTAGGCACTGACGCATTTTGAACCTCTGAAATACACAGTCATCGAGAACATTTTGGGAAAGGTACAGAAATTACATTAACTTCAGTGGTTGCTAGCTTTTTCCCCTTTGAATTCAATATCGCTCATCGTACCGGTGGGTTTATTAGATAAATAGCTGCAGACGACAGTTTGCATTATTACCTTTTTTATAAAACCTGCAACAAGCAATTTCTCACTTGCCACGTTGTTTCCACACGTATTTATGTTTTAAACCTGCACCCTTTATAAAAAAAGTCCCAAGTTGTTTCGGCCCTAAAGAAGTAGACTATTTGAAAACATTGTGGAAAAAGGGGAAAGCGCACATAACCAACCTTTTTTTTCTTTCCCAACAATTTTTTCTATTCTTTCAAATATAAATTTCAGTTTTTGAGTCTTCTACAAATGCTTTTACATTGGGCAAGTCTAAAATTTTGTATTTTGGTAAAGAGTTAAATCATGTGAGTTATCCATCTTTTGATGCTTTTTTTTTTTTTTGGGGGGGGGGGGGGGGGATACCAGCATTTTCCATTTTTTCCATATTGTTTTCAGTTTTCAGTGAAGACAAATCTCCTTACCAAACGACTAGACATGTCCAAGTTGAAAGAAGTTGCAGACGACAACTTAAACGTAGCTCAAGTGATTAAACTTGTTTAGGAAATGGTAGAAAACCATTGTGGGAAAAGGAGAAAATGCTGGTTACCAGCATTTTTCTCCTTTCCCGCAATGTTTTCAGAAGCCTTATACCTCAGGTATGTTTTAACATTGTATTGTTTGGTAAAGTGTTAAACCGTGTGTATCAGTATTTTGAAACGGAGACAATACGGTGGCAGCTTTGCTGTAAAATCATAGAGTAAACATAGGTTGTCAGACAGGGCAGAGTGATGGCACAATACATAATGTTAGTGTTTATACTTTGTAATAACGTTACATCAGTTCTTTTTGTAACGAAATGGAGAAAAAATAACATGCTACTCGAGACATTTTTCGTCTGTCTAAAGATCGAATTTTATAAAAAATAAACTATCAGCAATCGTGCTTGCATCAGCCTTTTTCTTGTCGAAATATGGATTTACGTTTTTTTTTTATGCTTTTTCTTTAGCTACCTCTCTTCTTAGACCGCGGTTAAAAAAACGTCTCTCACTCTCTCTCACTCTCTCTCTACCTGGCAAAGAGGATAAAGATTCGTCGAAACTTGATGAGGAAAGCAATGTTAAGACATTGGTACATACATGTGATTGTTGTAGCTTTATGTTTATTTCAAGCGATGTTTTCGTTTATTATGCTGTTTTCCGAGTCATCACAGTAGAGATGTTAAAAGGCACTTGCATTTCGGTAAACAGTCTGTGCACGTAAACAATAGTTCGGAGTATTTCCAGACTACAAATAACACATGGCTTAACGACGTATATTACATTTTTTTCTAACCGACAGATTTTTTTAAAACTTTGCGCATACAAAGCTCATCATGTCTCTTGGGGATTACAGTAAAGAAAATGTGGGTCACCGTGCTCGTTTCTGAGAAATTTGCCTTTGAAAAAGGTATATACAGTTCCAAAATTCAGCTTATGTTGGATGTAAAGCGCATTTCTTTAATAGTCAGTTAAACAGGAAAATTACAGGAAAAATATACAAGTATACATCATTTTAATGAAAATTCATATATTTTTGCACAAAAAAATATATAAAAGCCTCGTTTTGAGCATGGTAAATGTACAAATATGCATGTTATATATGGATCATTGGGTTAAAATGGGAGATATTTTGACCGAATTAAGGGTTAATCTTATATGAATACATACTTTCTAACGGACAGAATTTTCTTAAAATTTCCACACTTATAGTATTTAAATAATTCTAAACAATAAAAAAAATAAAAATGGCACCTATCAGTGCTTATTTCGTCAGAAAACAAGGTTGAAGGTCACTGTGGAAGTTA
This sequence comes from Hippopus hippopus, assembly GCA_946811185.2. Lineage (NCBI taxonomy): Eukaryota > Metazoa > Mollusca > Bivalvia > Cardiida > Cardiidae > Hippopus > Hippopus hippopus. The sequence goes on along the minus strand of OX328100.1, from coordinate 18,097,755 downwards.
TCTTTTCAATGAAAAAAATAGGATAAAAGCTCAGCAGACATACTCGTTGTGGGAAAAGAAGAAATTGATCAATAGGAGTGATTTCTCCTTTTCGAACAATAATTTTCAAAGTGGAAACAGCTATACTTCCAAAGCTTTAAATTTCCTGCCTTTGTTTCCTTGTTTTGTGTGTAAGCAGCATTTTAATTATTTCACGATGACAGTTCAAAGATCCATTTTTTTCTCTTCACCAATACTACCCGAAGAAAGTGCTACTTGTTTCAGTGCACCAACAGTATTACCATTATGTGCAAAAATACATAGGTGCACTTTTGATTCAAAATCCACGACAAAAATACATGCACAGCAGGATGCGCGCGAACATTTGTCATATACGTCGTTAAATGGTGGATTTTGTCCGTGAAAGATTAGCAAGCATTGTGGGAAAAGCAGAAAATGCTGGTACCAGCATTTTGTTCCTTTTCCAACATTGTTTTCAAGAGTTCTGGGAAAAGCAGAAAATGCTGGTACCTGCATTTTGTTCCTTTTCCCACATTGTTTTAAAGAGTTTTATTCTTCGTATTCTTGGATGGTTAAATAACGGAATGGTTTGGAGAGTCAAAACATAAATCAGTGGCTACCATTTTTCCGAAAATGCCATACAAAATTTCTTCTACCCCAAACTAGTTTTACAAACTTTTCAATGATTAGAAAATAGGATACCTATTTTAACATAAATTTTAAGCTTTTTAACCTCACAAATGATCTTTGTAGGCTTAATTGTCTTGCAAAGTGTTTAAGTCGGGGGTTAAAAAGTCCGTAACTATAAAACAACCAATTTGGTCATGGCTAGCTAGGATATTGGGCTACAGTAAAAATCATTGTCGAGTTTCTTTTTCGACCTTTACTCTGCTCTAAACAGCTATGATTTTCTTTAAAGACAGAGTGTAGAACAAGATCAGGCAGTAATTGTCTGCAGTCTGATCTTGGTCTGTAGGTCCTGCTCTTGTGCGAAAGGCTCGGATGTATAATCCCTCTTAAACGCTTATGAAATTAGCGAAGTCGGTATTTTTGATATTTAATTTTCATGGAAATATGTTAACCTTTTACCATACAATTCCGTGTTTTAAACGACTGTGAAAAAAAGACTTTTGAAAACACTATGGGAAAAGGAAAAAATGCTGGTAACCAGCATTTTTTTTCCTTTTTCCACAATTTTTTTTTTTACCCTTTCTGATACAAACCTCATATTTTGTGCCAAAGTTAATCGTCGCAGTTGCTTTGAATTTGGATCAGTCTCAAATTTTGTCGTCGGGTGAAGAATGAAAAAAGGAGATTGAAAGAAAACCTTAAGGACGGCGTAGATCAAACTCAGGCTACACAGAACGTGCAACATGATCTTGGATCTGCAACCTTCCCCTACACGGTTCTAAACCTTGACTAAAGTCAAGTTTTGATTCATCATTGTCATTTACATGGCGCAGCTTGATTCTCTGCTTAACCCTTTACCAAACTACAACATTTTGTACTTGTCCAAATTCAAAGCATTTGTACACAAAAAAATTAAATGTGACTCAAGTGATGGAATTTGTAAGTGAAAGGACTAGAAACATTGTGGGAAAAGGAGAAAATGCTGGGTACCAGCATTTTCTCCTCTTCCTACAACGTTTTCCAAGGCCTTCTACCTCAGGGTTGTTAAAACTCGGGATTGTATGGTAAAGGGTTAACCCTTTAACAAACGACAAAATTAAGACTTGTTTGTAATGAAAGCCTTTGCAGCTCACTGAAAATGCAACCCAAATGATGACATTTCTCGTTAGAAGAATAGAAAACATTGTGGGAAAAGAACAAAAATGCTGACCACCAGCATTTTCTCCTTTTCCAACAATATTTTCAAAAGTTTTTTTTTTCCTTCAGGAATGTAAAAAATCGGAATTGGTTGGTTAGGGGCTAATTAGTCCGAAGACTTCAGCCTAAATGTATCGCTGTTGAAATAAAATAATCTGAATTAATAATTAAACATTGTAAGAGGTTTTGTTTTGTTTTTGTTTTTTTAACGAAATGAATATTGAATTACACGTCTTTTTCTTATTAAACATGTATCTAGAAATCGTTGTTAAGTATGTAAAAAAACGTATTAAAATATTCGAGTTACCTATTTTATAACTCTCTGTACCCTTAAAGCGTCTATCATAACTTAAGATGCCCTTGCAGCCAGTGTAGATCAAGATCAGACTGCACGAAACGTGCAGTCTGATCTTTGATCTACGCTGTCTGCTATCCTGAAACACTATAGACAAAAGCAACCATGATATTGCAATAATTTAGGTATTATTTTTGGACTTAAATAGCTTGCGGGGTTTATTTGGCCATCTATGGGTTAAAGGTCAGTTTGAAATTGACCAAACATGGCCACCCCAGTCGTAAACTATAAAACCTCCCCACATGACAAACCTGACCTCTGCGGTCACCCTGCAAGGTGTAAACTTGACCATTGGTCAAATGCCATTTAACAGTCAGAACATAATGCGAAAACTATGAAAACAAAAACCAGGAATTAATGAGATCATAAAGTTGCCGAAAACCCATTAAGGTTTCATTGGCTGCCCAAGATCGTGATGTACAAGATTTAGACTGGCCCAACTTAAATGCCTATTACAAGATGTCGGAGACAGAGTAAAATATCCAGACGTCTTAGTCTTTATATCTTAACACTCATTGATAAACATTGAAACAAGAATTCGGAAATTGCAATTGTTTCCCTGCTTGCTTTTTGGAACTTAAACGCAGCTACATCTATTCAAATTTTTAAAAGTTTCACCAAACTTAAAAAAAAATTGTTTATCACTGAATTGAGTGGAGCGACAGTTTACAAATCATATGTTACGAAGAGAGACATCAGTAGGACAAAAAATTTTCAGTGGCACTTCCTAAATGAGCTTCAGAGCCTTTTAAAGGTATTTTTAGATTTCGCACCAGAGTTTCGTTAAGACTCATGGAAATGTCATAAAATCAAAATCACGCGTCGATTACGAAGATTCGTATTAATTAGTATGATGACGTCATATCTGATGTAATATATAGACGAATTTAATGATGTCGAGACGATCATTCATTTATCTAAACACCAAAGACTGCACCTTTTTACTGAATGTAACCGTACAATTTATACGGATGCAAAGAAAACTAAATGTATTTATCGGTGTTTTACAAGAAATTTTGATTTACAGAATAAAAACTCGATAAGCCCCTTTAAACCACAACGTCTAGAATTTATGAGATTGGTGTTTTAAATAAGGAGAAGCAAGTGAACAACCTTGTGGCATTTTTTAATTTTTATGTTTTTTTTTCTTATCAGAATGTCTCTAAAAATTTTCAGCAAATGTAAATATACAACCAAACTTTGAAGTATCTGCACTGCCTGCGAGAGCTACTAATGTTGTGCTTTGATTTATAAGGACGAAATTATGTGTAAATTCCTTGTTTACGAGTTCTTTTTAAACTCTTTACCAGCCGACAATATTTCAGCATGTCGATACTGACAGTTTGCAGACGACATATCAAGTGTTACTTAAAAAATGATATTTTTCTTTCGTATGGTAGAAAACATTGTGGGAAAAGGAGAAAATGCTGGTTACAAACATTTTCTCCTTTTCCCACAATGTTTTCCGAAGCCTCTTCTGTCATGGTCGTTAAATCGCAGGATTATGTGGCAAAGGATTAATCCATACTTCGTGGAAAACAGAAAAATGAACAGCTTGGTCCGATTTATTTCTGTAATGTGAATATTTCGACAAAGAAAAAGGTCCTCAATAAACGCATCAACAATACTATAAGTCTACTTAAAGTAAAGCATTTAAAGTGTGAAATGCCACGTCGATGAATTTCCTATTTTTCCCAAGAGACTCTCAGAAGGTCCCAACGTCTGTCAGCCAATTAGAATTACAAACCCCAAGGCTGTCGAATAATTAAAGAAGATATTTTTCAATCATCAGAAAAGATCGATTGTTTCATAATGAGAACACTGCATATGTTGCTAATAAACGCTGTCGTTGCGGACGGCGTAGATCAAGATCAGACTGCATAGAACGTGTAGTCTGATCTTTAACCTACATCGTCCGCCAGCAAAACCCATTCCAAAGTTTGCGATTTTAAAAACTCCCAGTCTGTTTTATCCTTTTTATTTACATTGAAATCTTGTGATACAAGCTCACACAACTTATGGTATTAACTCTATACCACACAGTATCGTGTTTTTACGACCCTGAGGAAGAAAACTTTCGACTTAAATTAACACGTTGAATTAATTTGAGATGTATGTGCTTGCTTACTTCTAGAAAAGGCAACTTTATTCACAATTTTTGCCACCAACAAATTTGTTAGCATTCCTTCAATTTTTTCTCGCATATGTACATTTGCTACTTTTTTTTTCAGGAAAATACACGACAGGCTTGGGTGGCAATGCGTTAAACATGCACATTATGCCCTCTGCAACTTCAGGAGCCTAGTTTTGCGCACCTCATAGAAAACAAAGGTCCTATGCACACAGTGAAACCTTGATGTACAGAAAACTAGGAAAAACATGATGACAAAAGGCGAAAAAGATCCTTCCGAGCAACTCCTTACTTGTCACTTTGTTTTTCTCCAGCATTCTAGTGCCCAGATGTCAAAAAAGTGTCACAAGTTTGGAATAGATTGGGATTTCAGGGTGCATTCTCAGTCTTATTCTCACAGATTTTCTAAATTTGAACTTAACTTAAATTCTGATTGGCTAAACAAAATAGTGTAGCCAATCAGAAATCACGTTACTTCAAAATAAGAAAATTCCGAAGAACAAGTTTGAAAACGTTCTTAGGAACGGTTGCTGAACACGGACCCGGACTTCATACTCTGCCTTGTATATTTAACCCTATAAGCTTCATGTAAGAAATAATGGGCTTTTACGGACGGCGTAGAATAAGATCAGGCTGCATAAAATCCATAGTGTCCGCTTGTTTAGTCAAGCCCGTCATAGAAAAATATTTCCGCGTGTCGGATTTTTTTTTTTTAGCCGTCGAAAGAGGTCGAGTTTATTCAGCCTGCTCAGTCCGCGCACCGCGCAGGCTGACTGAGGTAGACACTTTTTACTTTTGATAGATTTGCTGCATATCCAAGGACCGTTCTACCTCATGATACCGTCGACCGTTCGACAAAATGGACTTATGAATCTTAATTATGTGACAACCTGCTTGGTATAATACACCAGTGAGATGCATTAAACCTCTTTTGCCAGAGCATGGCTCATTTATTTGGCGTGAAAGAGGTTAGCAATTGTATGTTTTTCCTCCTGTAACAATTTTACAACAAATGACCTTCAAAAGTACGAGTCATGCTCCGTTTGGGGGCTTAATTCATCTGCAAAAATATCGATTCATGTCAGCCTGCGCGGACTGTGCAGGCTGACATAAGTCAAATGTTTTCGCAATTGATCAATTTTCTCCATGTCGAAGAACCACTCTTCCTCAGGATTCAGCCAGTTCAAATTAGTCTGGGTTCTAGTCCGATCATATTTTCCTTCTTTTTTATATATGAACCATGGTTACTTGACAAAAATGACATTTTTGACAAAGTAAAGTCCGAATATATATAAGGAAAAAATTATCGGACTGGAACCCAGGCTAGGTTCAAATGGATTTTGTGGAATGGTGTTCCGACTTACTTTGTATAAAACAATACGGAGTTGCATTTAATCTGCTTTTTTTCAAAGCATGACTCATATATAAATGGTCTATATGAAATAGCGTTTTAAACACAGATTCCTTGAAATAGAAAAAGTAAAAGCATTGCAGCAAACGTAGAAAAATGATCTGCTGCAAGACATGAAATGTCGTCCGCAAAAAGTTATGGTTGAAAGTAAAACTAGCCCCCTGGGAATAGGGGGATAAAGTCATCGTTGTAATGCATTACACCAAGCAAGTCGGTCGTCGTCGCATAAAAATAGACCCATTCTGTCTTAAAATCGGCTAAATCATGTGGTAGAATGGTCATTCAAATTGCAGTAAATTTACCAATAGCAAAAAGTTTCGACACAGGTCAGCCTGCGCGGACTGCGCAGGCTGACCTGGGTCGATACTTTTTTGCAGATGCATTAATCCCCCTTTTCACAGAGCATGGTCGAAATACTTGCACTTTATATCAAAAATAATATCGAGTCTCGGTGACAGATTCTTGTCGGAAATTAAATGGCCATTAACATGTACGAGACTTTGCAAAGGCTGCGACTGAAATTGGTATATAAAATTCAGATCAAATCACAAATGAGTTTTCACAGTGAAAAATTAGTTATTATCATAAACATACATCTCGCCAATTATTTTCATATTTATATCTTGACCATTTTTGCATCGTGACCCCTAAAGCAAAGGTCATGATTTGAATATTCATCACGAGACTGCACCGTCTCGAATCGCGCGATACTTCAACGTGAAATTGTTCTTTCTGTTCAGACAGCTTTCTTTGATCACGCTTTACTTTTGTTTATCATTTCTAAACTTTTGAAATGTTTGAACGTTTTTCAGCTTCCATATAAGACCGTTTTTTTTTTTTTTTCAAACATGTAATCGGAGAAGAAGAATGGCCGAACCTAAGCTGTGAGAACCTGTTGCCAGACCAGTTTTACAATCCACATGCATCATTCTATGTACTCGAAATTTTGCTGTATGTATCTATCATGTGAACATGCTTATATGGCAATAAAATATTGTTTAACTAAACTAACCACGCTGTATACATGAATAAATACCATTTGAATTATTTCAGACACGTAAATAGGACCCACTATGTCTTTAACATACAAACGAATATGTAACTGAAATTTGGAACTGAACTTAGAAATTATGTTGGTTGGTTGATTTTTCATTTATTTATCGTCGCCATCGGTTGCCCATATGGGCGAAAGACAATTAATTTTGTTACCAGGAATAGCGCAAGATACAGGACGAAACCTATCCTACGTCACGCCTGGTTCTTTAACGTGCCCAGTGTATAGCACTGTCACACGGGACATTGGTTTAACTCCTAAGCCGAAATATTATTTGTAATTTCAGATGACCAGCCCTTGCGATTGAATCCACACCCTTAAGTGGTCCGAGATTTGACGTTCATACTCATACTCTACAACCTGAGCTATTGCAGGCTGGTCTAACATGAAACAAGCCGCGTTGTCATATTAGCAGTCAGGTTGCTTTAACAGGTCTCGGTAAGATATTATTCTATTCTGTACAGCAAATGAAATCACCAGTAACAATTCATAATGCAAATCTTACAATTTTCGATAAGGCCAGAAATCAAAAGTCAAATGACGAGCATTACTCTTCACTCTAAGCTTCTTTAATAATTTCATTGTCCAACAGGTGCGATTTCTTGTACCACACATAAATACATGTACATATAGGAACAGAAACATTTTGTTTACTTTTAAACACTTTGTCGCACTTTTTCCACATACACAAAAAAATACGCGCACACACTATCCTTGACTAGAGGCAGCTGGGACGCTTTTGGCGACGGATTGGATCTAGATTATACAATATATAGCCTGATTTGATCTTAGATCTACGTATTTACTGTTCTGGGACGATGTTTTCACCGAGAATAGGAGCGGATTTGTAATACTTATGTCTTTCCTACTAGTTAGATATATTTATGTTTCATTTCATATATCAGCATAAAGAATTAAGTAGGCATGAGTAAGTGGTTGAAAATCGAGTTCCATGAAAATGGCGAAAAGTATCTCATCTTGTCGAGTTATAGTTTTAACGAGTGTTTGCCGAGTGTCAATTGACTTTGTGGTGTGAAGTGGATTAGACTTTTTGTGAATCAATATATTCCTCCATCGGTAGTTTTGACTCCTCTCTGGAGTCTATATCACTGCTGAGACCTCTAAAAACAGAGCAAATAGCTCTGCAGATAAAATTTGAATGAAAACAAAAACGTGCTACATATTCAATAGTTGGCACATTTTAAAAACGTCCTCTTTTTGAGGATTTTTTGTTGTGTCACAATGTCCTCATACATCGTTTATACATGTATGTTACAAGGCGACGCCAGGCTAGAGAAAGGTTGACATTTTTTACGCTTCCGTTGAAGTACCTCTTTTGTAAAATCCATTAAAATACAAAAAATGCAACAACTTAAATTCAAATGACTTATGTATAGATAATCCTCATTTATATGCTTATCTTCAGCATTAAAAAGTTTTGAGGTACAGGAGCTTTCTGATTTATACTAATCAGTCAAACCTTTAACTCTTTACCAAACGACAAAATTTTAGACTAGTCGAAATTGAAAGCTTTAGCAGATGACAAAATGAAACTGAATTGAAAATTTAAGTATATTTTGGGAGGGGTAGAAAATATTGTGGGGAAAATGAGAAAATGCTGGTTACCAGCATTTTCTCCTTTTCTCACAATATTTTGAAAAGGCTTTTTTCTCAAGGTCGTAAAATCCAGAAATTGTTCGGTAAAGGGTTAACTTCGTTTTTCTCAAAATGTTAAAAATGTCACTTGACTCCTTTCTGCATCAACCCCACGATATGTTAAAAAGCGACGCCAGGCTGAAGAAAGGTTGACATTTTTTACGCTTCTGTTGAAGTACCTCTTTTGTTCTGATGTTTGTTCTTCTATTTTAGCTCTCGTGATGGAAACATTTGAGCAATGCTCTGTGAAAAGAGGATTCAATGCATCTGCAAAAAGTACCTACCCATGTCAGCCTGCGCATTCCGCGCAGGCTGACATGAGTCGATACTTTTTGCTGTGGGTGAATTTTCTGCATGCCTAAATACCATTTTATCTCATATTTCAATCGGTTGTGGGAAAAAAATGGATGTTGTGAATCCATAATCATGTGATAACTTTCTTGGTATATTGCATCATAGGGATGCATGAAAACCCCTTTTCTAAGATTATGGCTCATTTATTTTTTGTCTTCCACTCTGTCTTTCTGGTTTTAGTTCTTGTCCTATCGAAATAAGGCACCTCTTTCTGTCACCTGTTGGGCCCATAACAGATGGTTTTTCGGTTTGAATCCCAGCGCAGCCAAATTTCTTTTCCAGATTTGATAAAAGGCATTGCAAGGGGAACCGTTCTTCCTGTCTGCGATAAATATCATTGAATGACATTTGCTTATGTATCTTCTTTATTTTGAAAAGCAGCCAGGAGTTTGAAAAAAAGTAGTAACTTTTTTGTATTATTTATTAATCCATTGAATCACAGCGCATAACACTTTTTGCAAATACAAAAAAACTGCCATAATTGACGGCAGAAATTCAACATTTCAAGCAACAAAAGCTTTTTTTTTTTTTTAAGAAATTGGAAGAATGGAGAACAACTACTGCTTGCAAACAACCATTCCTTTCCCACGTCTTTTTTTAAGCTGTTCAAGCTTAGTCGAGCAAAAAATCTCATTAGTAACAAGAAATATCTTTGAAAAAGAGGTAGACTGCATAAATTTGGCAGCAAATAGGCAGTGGTCCTTACAACATGTCTACATTTTTTTTACCAATCACAAATTTCTATTTATTCATTTGTTATCAGTAACACAAAGTGGGTCAAAAGCCAGCACATTTAGCAGCGCCGAAAAAGGGACATTCAACTCGATTTTGACTGAACACTTTTTGAGATAGGAGAAAGACGGTCTTTTGTTTGTATAAATCATAAAGACGTAACTGCTTGTCCTTGGTTGGGGAAAACGCCAACAAAATGCCTCCTGTAGGACAACAACCCACGACCTTCAAAAATGTGGCCTGGGGCTCTAACACTGAGCCATAAGGCCAACTGGCATTATTCCGTGTTAAAAATGTATTCATCTAATGTTAGGCAATAATGGCTATATCGTTAGTAACGGAATAGGAAATTTTACGGTAAAAAATTAGGGAAAAAAATGTATTTTCTACATGTGTTTCTATCTACATTTTGATTTTAAAGCCACCTTTTTACGTGAATGAAAATTATAGTAGTCTTTGTTGAGGTTTTCTTAAAAAACAATTTCGAAACGAAATCTAGTTTGAGGTCCCTTTAAACCTTTACCACACAATCCCGACTTTAAACGACCATGAGAAAGAAAGCTTTTGAAAGCATTTTGGGAAAAGGAGAAGTCTGGCAGTAGCGTTTTCTGCTTCTCCCACATTGCTTCCTACCCTTCTAAAACAAATTTTATTTGAGATTCACATTTAATTTATTGTCTGCAAATGCTTTCAATTTGGACTTTTCTAAACTTTTATCGTTTGGTACATGTGTCTTTTTTGGAGTGCAGAACAGAACTGTTCTGTTCTGTTCTGGGATGAATCGAATTCGGATGTCCGGAAAAAAAACCGTGTTATTCTAGAAAGGGTTCGAAACAATCACGAGTCAAAGTCCAATGTTGACAGAAAAAATGAAGGCTATAACTTGACCCTTTATGTCCTTGTCAAAAATATCCTTTTGATTGTGGGTAATGTTTGCTCTCATTTGTGGGAGAAATCGCTATAATCAATCACCTCCTTACAGAACCTTAATAGGGCTTTCGAAGGATGATTTTGATTAAAATTGACGACTCTAGGTTTGACCATAAAACGTGAGACGTGCAGTCTGATCTTCGATCTACACTGACGGTCCGCTTTGCTTGGACTTTCTTGACAATAGTGACCTTGAAATAATTTTGGTCTTCTTTCTAGAACAAAAAATGTATGTTATGTTTAATTTAGTTAAGATTCGTTGATCGGGTTTGCAAAAAAATAATGCCAAAGTTTCATATAATTTAAATCTTTTTTTTTTTTTGCAACGGGCTATTTCAAGGTATAAAATTCAATTGATCGATTGTATGAGGTTTAACGCCGTTTTCAACATTATTTAAGTTAGATCGTGGCGGCCAGTGCACCTATCCATGCTTTCCCTGGAGTTTTTGTTACCAGTTCTCCGCACAATATTCTTTCCAAGCCACTGGCAGCTTTCCCACATAACCATCGTCGAAACAATTGTCAGCGGTGAAAGAGAAATGAAACCTGTCACAATTACTATCATCAATCCGCGGAAAGAAATTAGCCTAGCCGGGGATGGAACCAGCAACCCCCTCTTTTCAAGTCCTACACGCTACCGATTGAGCTACCAGGGCTCAGCGATAGAATTTTAGACCAGTTCAAAATGAAAGTGTTTGGAGACGACAAATTAAATGTGTCTTAAAGGATACGATTTCTCTTCGAACGGGTAGAAAACATTGTGGGAAAAGAAGAAATTGCTGGTAACCAGCATTTTCTCCTTTTCTCACTATGTTTTCAAAGGCCTTCTTCTCCAGGGTCGTTAAATCTCGGATGATTTGGTAAATGGTCTAATAGGGCTTCCGAATGATGATTTTGATTAAAATTGACGACTTAAGGTTTGAAAATGAAATATGAAACGTGCAGTCTGATCTTCGATCTACACTTATGGTCCGCTTTACTTAGGCCTTCTTGACAAGAGCAACCTGAGGAACTGCAATTATTTTGGTCTTATTTATAGAGCAAATATTTTACGTTCATTTGGCGCTCTAAAGGTAGAAGATTCCTTGGTACAGATTTTCTGCAAAAACTGTGCCAAAGTTCCATTTAATTTTAGTGTTTGTGTGTGTGTGTATAACGGGCTAATGAAAATTCAAACCTACTACATGTATATTAACGATTATTATTTGACTTAAAACCTTGGTTCAATAAATTATGTAATTATTTACGTCATAATTACAACCGATGTTTTCAGATCGGCTAACTCTTTTTTCTATTCTTTTGTTTTAAGTTTGTAGAAATTGAGGACTCTCTGCATTGTCAAAGAATTTTATTCACCAACCATTTAAGATTACGTCCTTAGTCTAATTGTAGATTGAGAAACTAACACAATTTCTGATTGGCTAAACCAGAAACCGTACATAAACATGAGAACATACGGTCCTTGGCTAAACCATTTGGTTTAGGTACCCAGAAATTGTGTTGCTTTGAAATTCAGAAAAATCAGCTTGAGAATCAGACTAAGACATTTTTTTCCTTACATGAGGTCTCTTTCTGAAAATATCATGACAAAAGGAGGAATTTGTTGTCAAAAGCCCTAAAATATTATAGTAATATTTTTATGGCTCTTTGGAACGATTACCTTTCATCCTCTTTCGCTATTCAAATAGGTATCGCTATTACCAAACAACTCCGTGTGTGTATGACCTGTAGAAAGAAGTTCTTGAAAATCTTGTGGGAAAAAATTGCAAAATTTGCAACAGACAAATTAAGTGTTCTTTTTCTAATCGGGTTTGTCTCTGAAAGTGTACGAAATTCTATGGGAAAAACAGAAAATGCTGGAAATCAATACGACCCTGAGGAAGAGGGCTCTTGAAAACCTTGCTGGAAAAGGGAAAAAATGCTTGATACCAGCATTTTCCCCTGTTCAGTCAGGGTATTGTACACTTTCAAAAACAAGTCCCATCAGTAAAGAAACGTTTGATTTGAGCCATGCTCTAGTTAAAAGAAGGATTAGCGCATCTCCGTGGTGCAACATACCACGTAAGTCACCACATAATTACGGACCCATAAAATCCATTTTGTCCAAGAAAAAAAAAACCGCAGAATCCTAAGGTAGAATGGTGTTTGGACATGAAAAAAAAGTTACCGATAGCAAAAGGTTTTGACATAGGTCAGCCTGTGCCGAGACTGCGCAGTCTGACTCGGGTCGATACTTATTGCAAATAAATTAACTCCCCTCTTTCACAGATCATAAATAATTTGTCTCTTGCAACTGCTTATAAAATTGACTGTTTAAAATTAAATTCTATATCGTTTGGTAAAGTGATGGGAAAAAGACCGACGTACTTGATAAAAAAAGAAAAAAATACTTGTTCGATATGCATGCCTATACCTATCCGAGAAAATATTCCGGTAATTTTTTGCCACGATTTTTATCTAAATTGCCACGTTTAATGTATGTAAAGAATGAAAGCCGGTTAATTGCAGTTAAATGGGCCACATTTTTTGTCACAGGGAGGTGTGTAAGTAATGATAGACCAAATTATTATAATTATAGAGTATAAAGATAAGATCAATAATCGATCTACTTTTTCCAAAAAAAAAATCTAGATTTAATTCGATTTGTGAATTTTGTCACCTGCCAAAAATGTACAACGCGGCGATAAAAATGCAATTAATTTGTCTCGACACATGTACGTATGTAAGTGCACCTATTTGTATTAGCTCGTTACTAGACATCAAAATTTGAGACCTGTCCATATTGAAAGCATTGCAAAAAACAGATCCAGTGTGGCTCTAATGTAAGGATTCGTCTACGAAAGGGTAGAAAACATTATGGGAAAAGAAGAAAATGCTGGTAACCTGCATTTTCTTCTTTTCTCACAATGTTTTCAAAAGCCTTCCTGTTAAAACTCGGAATTGTGTAGTTAATGGTTTACTGAAAGACGTACACATGTACGAACTAGTCAGGGTTCCAAACCGTTCTTTACTTTCCTATCATTCGGACGTTACTTAGTCAAAAATGATAACGGAAGCGATAAACAGATAGCTGCCCAAGATCTATAGCAGATCGCGATTAAGAGAGATTGATACAGAGTAATTAAAAAATTATTACCGCCTGGACCCAGGCTAGGACGAAGGGACAGGTTACGACAAATATACGGGTACATTAACCATCGATCGCACAGACATCAAGGACTGGCGTGCGTTGCATTACCTGGTCCACGGACAGACGGACGATGGTTTGTTCGATCGATTAGTTGATAGAGTTTTCATTTTGCTGGATGAAATCTGAAAAAAAAACTTGTACATGTAAACAATACGTTTAGTAAAAGTCAGTCGAAAATGCATTGGCTTATTATTTCTTTGTTTATTTGTTTTTGTTTATTTTTCTTTCCGTCCGTCCGTTCGTCCTTCCGTCCGTCCGTCCATCCATTCATCCATCCATCCACCCACCGACCGACCCTTTCTTATCTATCTGTCTATCTATCTATCTATCTATCTATCTATCCATCTATCTATCTATCTATCGTTTGCTTGTTTTCGTACACAGGTTAAAAAGGCACAGACAAGAAAACAGGTCCATCAAAAATCCAATCAGGGATTAGATATAATCTCATAAATCCGCTGATTCCTTACTATAACAAATTATTACAAGTTAATTATAAAAACGTGTCATAGTCCGGTATAGTTTACTCTTTGAAGTTTTGTGTTTATTTTTTGTAGATATTATACAAGAAAGGCGGAATCAAACCTAATGTGGCGAGAAATTTTATTAGTTTCGATCTACTCTCTTAAATGTAGAGGATTTGAAATTGGAAACGCCTTTTCTTAACCAACAGAGTAAACAGCTTTTTGCAAGCTTAGACAAATTTAGATGATGCTTCTGAAAGCGAGCGAAAGTAAGAGAGACAGAGACAGAGGGAAAAGAGAATGAGAGAGAGGGGAGACAGACACAGAGAGAGAGGCAGAGAAAGAGGGACAGAGAGAGGTGGATGGTTTTGAGAGAGTTGTATGAGATACAAGAGACATAGAGGGAAAGAGTCAGAGTAAGTCAGAGTAAGCTTTTTATAGCCTCTGAAATGCCTGGCATGAGATAGATCAACATCAGAGTTTACAGAGCATGTAGACAGATCTTTGGCCAACCGTCTGTCCTTTATCTAGAGAAATGTTCGGGGACAAACGGCATTGACGTTGAGTTTTTTCTTCTGCTCTATACACAACGGCCATATTTATTTGATTGTCTTTATTTCTCGAGCAAAGTTGACGGCGTGTTATTGTTTTCTTTTTCGTTCTTTTGACTTACTGTTTTTTTTTTTTTGGGGGGGGGGGGGGATCCCTCTTTAATGTAAACTGATGCCATTTCTTTGTTATTTTTCAAACCCAGCCTTCGACTAATTGACGGCGAATATTTGTACACTGGTAGCTAAACGAAAGCAACAGATGTATCCGTGGAAGTCCGAGTTAATACCACGTCCCATCAATCACGTGCTGATTAAATATTCTGACTGACAGATCTCTACGTGTTGTAAGCGGCCAGCGTGACGAAAACGAGGCTTATTTCAACGAAAACGAGGCTAAAATCATATCCATCAGCCCAACACTTTCCTTCATCAAGATTTTACAATTACTGATCAATAACTTCGCCTTACTGACCATCGAATGGGAAAAGTCTTTGCAATCAAAAGAGGGCTTCATTTCTGGAAATGCTTCTATTTGTAAAAGATAAAGTCGAACCAAATAAACCCGCATGAATATCACTTGATACATCCTTAACTCTGAACCAAACGACAAATATAAGATCCCTGTCCAAATTGAAAGCATTTGCTGACGACGTATAAAATTCAGCTGAAATGATGGTAATTGTAGGCTATGAAAGTGTAGAAAAACTTGCGGGAAAAGGAGAAAATGCTGGTTACCAGAATTTTCTCCTTTTCCCACAAGTGTTTCAGAAGGCTATTTCCTCAGGGTCGTTGAAACTTGGCATTGTGTGGTACAGAGTAAATACTTTTGATCCATTACATTGAATAGATTACTTTTTTGTGGCCATAACGTCGTCATCGTCCCCTTTACATAACAAACCAAGAAGGTGGAATACATTTGTTTTCACATTCACCCCAATTTCCGTGACTCGTAAAATTTTTTGCTTGTTTGTGTCTACTCCACTAGCTTATAACTTGTTTTTTTTTTTTCAGACTACCCTGTATGACTGTTTATAGAAATGGATAAAACTCTATCGATAAAGAAAATAGCTTTACACTTCACGAAACGAACCCGTTTTTACTACACCGAATAACCCAGAATTTGAAAGCCATGTGGTTACCAGCACTGTCTCCCTTTCCCAGGACAATGTTTTCTATTTTTGATAAATTTTATATTCAGTTTGTCGTCTGCAAATGCTTTCAATAAGGTCGATTGTGTATTTTATTTTCTGACAAAGAGTCCAGAAAAAAGGGTAAAAGGGAGTATCGATAAAGAAATGGCTTAACGATGCTGATAAGGCGTCCATCTGACAGGCAAAACCGATCACTCAAAATGTCAGGAAATGCATTTAGTTAACATGATTGAAGAAGCTGTAAATTATCCCCTTGGTTTTCGCCTTGGTGGAATGCAAACAAGTCTCAAAACAGTTTAACTCCAGGTGTTTATGATGAAAGCAAAGGTTCCATTGACCAATACAAAACTTTCATAGAAGGACTACTAGATTACGCTATATAAAAATTATCGATTCTCTTGGGGCCATGTTCGGAGTTCTAGAATGCAAATGTGCCTGTAAAACCCTAATAATGATTTTAGTAGCTGTAAATTATCCCCGGTCGGTTGTCAGTTTAAAGGCATTTTTGTGGATCCATAATTATGTGATAAGTCGCTTGGTATAATGCACCATGGAGATACATTAAACCCCTTTTTACCAGAGCACAGCTCAGATACGGTCCCTGGCACAACCAAAAACAGAAACTAGAGCTTTTTTGCTATTATTGACAACTGAAACGAGTTTTTCAAAAGCATTCAATCTTTCTAAGAAAGATTTTATTGAAGAAGCAGATATTGTTGCTATGCCGTGGGCTTCTTTAAAGCCATCTTGGTGTTGTCTCAACACAACATGAACTGAGGGAATCCATGTTAAGGGTAATGGCATCTAGGTGGATATTTACAAACTATCGCGGTATCGGTTAAAAGCATAGTTCAATTATATACGCATATGATTCAATAGATGTTGTAAGTCAATGCACCAGAAAAGAATCAAATAGTCTTCCCGTTGTATTTCGAGAAAAAAAAAATTTATATAATCCAAGTCTAGCGAAAGATGGGGAGGAGGTGTTAAAGTATCTGCATGATCCATTATACCAAGCAACTTATCACATGATTGTGGATCCATAAAATCCATTTTATCTGTCAACCAGCTGAATCCTAGGGTAGAGTGTTCTTTGGACATTCTGCCTACAGAAGACAAATTCTCAGCTCTCAGAAACAATCTAATTTCTGGTTCACTATAGTGCTTCGATTATCACTTGTTATTAAAAATATCATGAATGATAATGTCAGACAATAAAAAAGTACAAAAGCAAAATGACATGTAAATCAAACAAACGTATGGTGAAGGTAATATGTACAGTGTGTACAATGTGTATACAATATGATAATATTTTTATAAATGCCCGAATGTGTAAAGGCGCAAAATACTTTGTCGATTAAGTTAGAGGATAATCAACTGGTTGTTTGTGATATTAAAAATCTGTCACTAGAATGGAGTGTGATGCGGTTGAAAAAATGAGTACGCAGGACAACTTTTTTAACCGCATCATACCCCATTCGAATGTCAGATTTTTAATATTACACACAACCAGCTGATTAGCCTTTTTATTATATTCCTAACTCATTCCTTTTTATTCTGATAATTATCAAGAATGGTACAATATAAGCAAAGTAGGAAAAAAATAGATCCGGCAAAAATTCTAAAACTATATCGTCACTAGTGAATGTACTATAATTATCATCACTAGTGGTGTTATTCACTTTGAAATCCCAGTAATTCACTGATAAGAATATAATAAAGATGATTTCTCATACTCTATTTTTGCACTTTGACATACGTTTTGGCATGTTGATGTCGAACAGAAACAAAATATTTGAGCAGCAGTCCTGCAAAAGGGGGTTTGGTATATATCCGTGACGCATTATACCGAGCAAGTCATCACAAAATCATGGATCTATAAAATCCATTTGTTAAACAACCGGCTGAATCCTGTGGTAGCATGGTCTTTAGGCTTGCAGAAATATTCACAAAAGCTAAAACTTTCGACTCAGATCAGCCTGCGATATTTTTTGTAGGTGCAATTCATCCCCCTTTTCAAAAAGCATGGCTGAAATATTTAGAATTTTCATATTGTAATGAAGTATAGAAAAGAACCAACTGGTGCAATGCTGCAGGGCAAAGGTTAGCAACCCAACTGTTAGTACTACCAGTACTACTTCTAACATAACATAACATAACATAACATAACATAACATAACAAAACATAACATTTATTCAGCATAAAACAGCAATTGCATGTTTTCAGTTTACAATAATCATGAAAGACATATATTTATCCTAACATGCGCAGAAAAAAAAAGACCTCTGAAATAGATTTTTATTATCTGAGAAATATTGGAAGGCAAAAGTACTAAAGGCAGATGATATCGGACTGAAAATGTTGACTGAGAGCTGAATTCATATAGGAAGCCAAAAATAGTTTCTGTTCATCACTTCAAAGTTAATGTTTGTACATCTCGCTTTATGACCAGTTTTAATGAATATTTTTCTTTCTTTCTCTTTTACTTCAAATTGAAGTTGAATAAAAAAAGATTAAAGCTTAAAGAAGCTCTTTATACAATCGACTTACTTGATTTACACGTTTAGCAAACATTTTACAAACAACTGAGTTAAGATTCTCCGCTTGACTGATAGCTTAATATACTTCTACTTTGATCTTAACCCTTAGCCTGCTAAGCGCGACTCGCTGACCTTTTGCGGACAGTGTAGATCAAGATCAGACTGCACAGAACGTGAAATCTGATCTTTGATATACACTGTCCGACAAAGACTTATACCGTTTGAGACTTTATACCATAAAAATATTTTTGAAATAGCAAAATTTTAGTTTAATTATCGGCTTAAAGGTTTAATTTCAGTTATTTTGTAGGAGAAGGGTTAAGTTATTATTTTGTGCAACTGGTGTGAAAAACTGACTCACTTCACATTACTTGCCAATTTTACTAAATGAAGTGCTGAATATAGATAATGTCTTTTTTTTTCGAATTTTCAAAATTCTTTTCATTAATGTTGATTACTTAATCAGTGTTCTTTTCTTTTATCTCTTTTATTACAAAGATATTTAATTTATCTTTTCAAGTCATTTGGTATCTAGAGAGACAGAAAAAGAGAGACAAAGTTAGAAAGAGAGCGAGAGAGAGACGGGGACACAGCGAGAGACAGGAGAGAGAGGCGGGAGAGAGAGACAGGAGAGAGAGACAGGAGAGAGAGACGGGGGCAAAGAGAGAGACAGAAAGAAAGAGAGAAAGAGAGAGACCTTGACAAATACTTTGTTATATACATCATGTAATTTTGATTGTATACTTTTGTACTCGTACTAAGAATCTTGACGACTCTCTCTCTCTCTCTCTCTCTCTCTCTCTCTGTAATGAATGGAAACTGTAACCGTAGGCTTTTCTAACTCTTAAGGCGACAACTGTCGGCGTTGATAAAAATTCGGAACCGTATACATGTATACACGACCTTTTTACGACACGAAAAGTATGCAAATGGCATCTCAAGACAACAATATCCGTGAACCCATAGCTTGCTCAAAGAATTTAATGAATAAAATGAAAAATACTTCTTTTACCGAGCAAAGAGACACTTCTATTGCTTTTTTAAGATTATTTCGACCGGGATCACGGTGCCACATGAAATATCGCGTTAATTTTGCGGTAAGTGTAGGTTAAGATCACAGTGCACAGAACGTGCTGTCTAATCTTTGATCTAGATTGATCGGTACTTTGAAACAAATTCCGGCTTTAAACAAACTGATCAGACATAATAATATTTCAGTTGTTTATTTTATTTTAGCACTGTAAATATCAAATTTTTACAGACAATCCTGTGGTTCAACCCTAGAGTGCGACTCGAGGACCTTTTGCGGACAGTGTAGATTCAAGATCAGACTGCACACAACGTGAAATCTGATCTAGGATCTACACTGTCCGATAAGGGGATATCTATCCTAAAAATACCACGAAATAGTGAAATTTGTTTTGTTTTTCCTTTCGGTTTGGAAGTTTTATTTCACTCAGTATACAGCAGGATAAGGGTTAACTCTACACAGAACGACAAAATTTTAGACTTGAACAAATTAAAAATATTTTCATACGACATTTTAAATATGACCTTTTTTTCTATTTTTCAGGAAGAAAACATTGTGGGAAAAGGAGAAAATGCTGGCTATCAGCATTTTCTTCTTTTCCTACAATGTTTTCAAAGGACCTTCTTCTTTAGGGTCGTTAAAACGTGGTAAAGCGTTCAAGACAATAAAGAGGAAAACTTTTGAATATTTTGTTGGAATAAAGGAAAATGCTGGCCATCAGCATTTTTTTCCGACAATGTTTTTTACCCTTCAAAGACAAAAATTTAAAGTTTAAATTGCAAATTTGACAAGTCTAAAATTTTGCCGTTTTCTCGAGATCTTAGGCCTGATACTTACCATGTACATGTATGTAAGTAAACCTTTCAACATTTTATCAATAAAGTGATATTCATCTTCTATTAGTCATTTTTATCGTGCTGTCAGATTTTAATGGCAGTCCATTCTTACACGAATAAAAGGAGGGATATTCTCGTGTACGATAACGCACATCCCCTCCTTACAGGGCTTATCAGTAAATTTGTTTCCTATTGATTATCGGATCATCTGATACTGTAAAATTGTCAACGAATTAAAATGTCCCCACCTAGTAATTAGACATCTTTTCGAGAGATCGCCCCCATCGAGTTTAAACGACCCTGGGAAAGGTTTTTTAAAAAATTGTTGTAAAAGGAAAAAGTGCTTGTAAACAGCATTTTCTCCTTTTCCCACAGTATTTACTTCCTTTTCTTGACCATATACTATCGTTGAAAGTAATCTAATTATTATCATGATATTATTCTAGAATATGGACAAGTCTAAAATTTTGCAGTGTGCTAAAGAGTTAAAATATCTTAATCTGGCGACCAAATGTTGGACTCTTACACTTTGAAAGCATTTGCAGACGACAAAATAAACGTTGCTCAAACAATATAATCTATCTCTCAAATGGAAGAAAACATTGTAGCAAAAGGATAAAATGTTAGCTACTAGCATTTAAGGAATCAAATGTCCCCAACTAGTAATTAGAGATCCCGAGTTTTAAGAACTCTTCATTTAGTGTTTTTGAAAGTATTGTGGGAAAAAGAGGAAAAAGGTAATATGAAAAAAAAAAAAAAAATCCTGACAAAAAGTGACCAACATTTTCTCCTTTTCCCGCAATGTATTCTACCCTATCAAAGACGAATACCACCGTTCAAAACACATTTTTCGTCTTCAAATGTTTTTAATATAGACACATATTAACTCCTTACCAAACGGGTAAATTTTGCACTGGTCCAATTTGAAAGCATTTGCAGACGATGAATTAGATGTTGCTCAAACGATGAATTTTGTTTTTGACAGGGTAGGAAGCATTGTGGGAAAAGGAGAAAATGCTGGTTACCAGCATTTTCTCCTTTTCCCACAATGTTTTCAAAAGCCTTTTTCTCGTAGTACGTTAAAACACGGGATTGTCTGATAAAGGATCAAATCGTGTCTTGTTGCAAAGAATAACCCTCTATCTAGCAATCCATTCTTTTCGGTATTCTGATGAAGAAAATTAACCAAAAAAAAAATATCATTGTGGGAACATGAGTAAATACCGTTGAAACATTGAAATAAATCTCTTTCCAACACTGATTTTCTACCCTATAAAACAAATATCCATCAATTTAAGCCTTATCCACAAAATTTCGACTTTAAAAGACCTTGAGAAAGTTGGATTTTGAAAACATCGTTGGAAAAAGAGACAATGCTGGTCACCGGCATTTTCTCTTTTTCCAACAATGTTTTCTACTCTTCCCAAAATAAAGTTCAATTTTTAATTACATTTATTTTGTCGTCTGAAAATGCTTTCAATTTGGATCAGTCTAAAGTTTTGTCCTTTGGCGGAGAATTAAGCATATGTAATGTACCGTCTGCCTTTGCTGTCAATATGGACTGGTCTAACATTTTGACGTCAGGTAAAGACCTTACTCGTATCCTGCTAAATAAATAAAATGAAATTTTCAGTTCGATACCAAAAACTCAAATACTGCTATTTAAAAGTTATGTTTTGGGGAATGATATCTCCCTATCGGACTGTGTAGATCCATGATCAGACTGCACGTTCTGTGCAGTCTGATCTTGATCTACGCTGTCCGCAAAAGGTCAGTGAGTCGCGCTTAGCAGTCTTAGGGTTAAAAGGCTCTTTTATTTGTGAATGTAATAGATAAAAGTTCAAAATCAGGTTTATAACAATCAAACTGTAGTTCGTGTAGCAACGGGAAATTCCATCATTTCTAAGATATCCAACACAAAAGAGGTCTTTACTTTTACATTAGCCGTTATCCAATACCCTCCCTCCTCTCTCTCTCTCTCTCTCTCTCTCTCTCTCTCTCTCTCTCTCTCTCTCTCTCTCTCTCAAATAAAAAAAATCTGAGTGCAAGTAGTGCAAATAACGTAATAGAAATAAATGAAATAAAATTACGCTGGTTTGTCTTTTAGGTGTATAGCGAAGCTTTAAAATGTAGACAGAAGAAAAATGTGGTACATGCTTTTGAAACGTTTTACTTTCAGGTAAGCGACATTATCCTTTGTTAAATTTCTCACTCCAACATTTTTTTTTCTTCTCTGTTTTGTCGGTCAAAAACCTATAGATGGTGGTGATTGCATCGTAGGTAAACAGTACTATAGTACAGTAAACAAGTCACAGCTCTCTCTTAAATATTCAGTGAAACTTCCTTTTTTTTTTTCTAATTATTTCTGAAAATTGAAAATTTGGGCTCGGCTTGAATTTAACAGAAGTCACGAAATCCAGTGTGAAGAATACATCGGTCTTTTCACGTTCGGTGAAACAATTCAAATCATTGCAATGCAAGACTATTCTTTTTTCCAAAAAAAATATGTAAAATAAACAAGAATATATGGATATGAAATAATTCGCGACGAGCTTTTTCTCCTTTTTCCACAAATGATCTCAGGTTTGGAGACGAAAAAAAAAATATATGCAGGGGTCAATGAACTAATATCAACAACAACGAATCTTATGTTTGCTTTTGCTTATGCTAAAGAATTCGGACTATACCATATATGGTTCAAGGTAGGAAAACCATTTTGTACAAAAGGAGTGTGGCCGCCATTTGATCATTTTGGGCCCACAATGCAAGAGTTACTCTTTTAACACACAATCCAAACGATCCTGAAAAAAAGAAAGAAAAGTTTGAAAATATTGTGAGATAAAGGAGAAAATGCTGGTAACCAGCATTTTACCCTTTTCCCACATCTTTTCTTAACAATCAGGCAAAAACCACATCATTTGAACCGCATTTGATCTGTCGTCTGCATGTACTTAGAATTTCGACAAGTCTAAAATTTTGTCGTCTGGTATAAGGAGATAATCCCGCGTTATCGTGGACGTTTGAGAAAAGTGAATGCGGAAGGCATTAACGGATTTGGGAGCATTATTCCAACTTCCTAACTAAATCTCCATTAGCAAACATGATAAATTGTGTATCCTGCAGAAATATGCCCGAAATTTAGTTAAAAGTTTTTATCTATGATTCAAGGGCCACAATTTTACTCTTGTCCCAACCACGAATCGTATGTAATTTACGATCTCTGTCCAAACCAGGGATCTTATATACACGTATATACGATCCCTGGTCCAAACTAAGAGCATTTGCGGAGTAAGAAATTAAATTGTGACTCAAATAATGGAATAAGTCTTTATTATTATTCTCTTTATTTCCTCTTTACAGAGATTAATTCTGATATGCAATTATTATCATATCATTATTTGTACCATTTTAATTTGTCGTATACACGTGCTTTCAATTTTGGACCACCCTAAAGTTTTGTTGTCAGGTAAAAAACAGAACAGACCATATTTTATTATGACTTGTACAAAGTACATCGGCACTTGCACATACAATATAAAAAGCAACGTGCTACAGGGAGAATTAATCAAGATGTTACGGAGAAATATAGGAAGAAATAAGTTTAAACTTACGTTAAGTATAAATTAACAAGTTCTAGAGAGTGAACATTTAACTCTCTACCAAACGACAAAATTTTGGACTTGACCAAACTGAACGCATTTGGAGACGATTAAATGTTACTAAATTGCTGATTTCTGTCTTTGATAGGGTGTAAAACAGTGTGAGAATAGTAGAAATGCTGGAGAGCATTGCAGAAGGTTAAAATCATGTTGTCTTTCTTTTTAATGACGATGATCAAAGTTATACGGCAATTAAGTCCTGTTCTGTACTGTTCTGTAATATAGTCATTTTCAATCATTTTGCTATGATGCAAAAACTTTCATATTTCTATATTTCTTGAGATATGCAGCAGAAATTGCTTTTAAAAAATGTAAATTCGTAAATAAATAAATTGATTTAAGACAATTTTAATTCTTAAACAAATAATATCGCGTAAAACTTTCATTCGGCAAAATCAATATGATAAGAAAACTGAAAACTTTAAAATCCCTCTAACTTTAGGAAGTGTCAGTGAGAAGTTTTAATTATCTTAAAAACAATCAGGTAGATTATGCAAAAGATAAAAACTGCGAAACAAAATTATTATTCTCAATGATTAAGATCTCGTGTCTTGAATTACGATACTCCGCTCGAGTACCCCGTACTCAATCTCGCTCTCTCATTGGCTGTGTCATCAAGAGAGGCGGGGCCTAGCGATGAGAATCTGTAATGTAAATATCGGCAACAAACCGCTGTTTTCCCATATTCAAAATCTCACAGAGTTGACAAAGTGTATCGGAATTTTAAGATATCACATTAACTGAAGGATTAAATCATACTATCTTGTTATAAGTGCTGACAATATTACATGATTCAATACATCTTGTGATCAGATCGGATCTGGTAACCAAACACAAGTCAGATCACTGACTTAGTCTGTAATAGGATTAAGGTGAAGTTATTTTGTTTTCATTTTTATTGAAAAAAGGAACAATTGCCAGAGGCATCCTCGTCAAACAATACAATCCGATCATTGCAACGTTAAAGTTTTCCTTTTCTTGATGAGAAAATAATATTTATATTTCGTCTTTTCTCTGCCATACGCCGGGAGAATAATACGATCGATTAAAATAACTGTAGGAACTAGGGAATTATTATTCATTAGTGTTGTCTAGATGTAGTGGTGAACAGACGTCGAGAGGAGAGCTAGTAGTTTTTAGTTTATTTCGGAATTAAATAAATCAACTGTTACGGACGAGTCATGGAACGTGCTGTGATAGTCTTCCTGCTTCTGTTTATTACTGCTGTATGCCATGGCCAGAATGTTCTCCTTTATTCTATTACTGAGGAATCCGACGTTGGCACATTTATTGGAAATGTTGGACAAGATTCGAACCTGAGAGCAACCGTTTCCGAAGAAGACTTTTCCCAGATCGACTACAGTTTTTTGACGCAGGATAAGGATTATGAACAGTATTTCAGTGTTGACAATCAAAATGGGAACATTTCTACGAAAGCCAGGATTGATCGTGAAAATATCACAGACTGTTTATATACAACAAACTGCGTTCTCTCACTGTCTGTAGTAGCCAAGTCCAAAGTAAGTCCTTTGTTTAGAACTTTAAAAGTCAACATTACGGTGATAGATATAAATGATAACGCACCAACATTTCCAACACAGACCACCTCAATCAGTATATCCGAATTAGCAACAGTCGGGCTTTCCATATCTATAGTAGGAGCTGTAGACCCTGATTCTGGTAACAACTCCCTCCAGAGATATTATATCGAAGATGATTCTAGTCTCAGTATACCCTTTACAACATCCTATGAAACATACGTAGATGGAAGTTCTGTGGTGAAACTAGTCCTAACTGGCGATCTTGACAGAGAATCCGAAGACTTCTATAGGATATTGATTGTAGCAGAAGACGGCGGCGATCCAAAACTCACAGGAACTTTTACAGTGGATATTGAGATTGAAGACGCAAACGACAATTCTCCAGAGTTCACAGAGATGGAATACAATGTTACTATCAACGAAACTACGCCACTAGGAGCTGAAATCATCGCCCTGACCGCTGTAGATGCTGATCTTGGAGTAAATAGTGAAATAGTTTACACTCTGAGCAGGAACCAGATCGGACTGATCCACGAACTCTTTGCAATCAATTCAACTTCCGGTGTTTTGAAGGTGAAGGGCAGATTTAGCAGTGGTGGTCAATACAGAGTTATTGTAGAAGCATCAGACAAAGGCGATCAGCCACTTCTTTCTCAAGCAGTCGTCATAGTAACCGTGGTGGATTCTGACAACAACCCTCCCGAGATGAAGGTGAACTTGTTTACCGACACTGGTTTAGGTTCTGTGTCCGAGTATGCCGATATTGGTACAGTGGTAGCCCATATTGCCCTTATTGACAAAGACACAGGCGTGAATGGATTAATCACGTGTGAGATAAACAGTGACAATAACGTGTTCAAGATACAGGTAATAAACGATAAGGAATATAAAGTGACAGTGGCCAAAAGCTTAGACAGAGAGACAATGGATTATATATATGTCATCGTCAACTGTTACGACAAAGGTACGCCGCCATTGAATACATTCACAGAATTCACAGTTGAAGTCCAAGATGAAAACGACCATATTCCGGAGTTCTTGCAGGAAGTGTATTTTGTCGACATCAGCGAGAACAACAGCCCAAACATTGACCTTGTACAAGTCTCAGCAATAGACGGGGATATCAACAGCAACGGCGAGATATCATACTCTATTTGGGCGGAAGGTAAATACCAGTTCTATATGGACCCACTCTCCGGTATCATCAAAACAATGTCTATTTTCAACAGAGAAAACGACGCCAAGATCACGTTTTACGCTTATGCCAAAGACTTTGGAAGCCCAGCACTCACTGGCACAGCAACTATCGTCATCAACGTCCTTGACCTTAACGATAATGATCCAAAGTTCAATAAATCTGAGTACGATTTAACCGTGCGAGAGAATGAACCAGCTGGGACCTTGATCTCTGTACTTAGTGCAAGTGATGACGATGCAAACGACAATGCTAGACTAAGCTTCGTCATTGATGAAAAATTACCTTTCACAATAGACTCTTATGGTACATTAAAGACGAAAGAGGTGTTAAATAGAGAGAAGAACGCTACGTACAATTTTATTGTCACAGTTTACGACCACGGTGTACCCTCCAGAAATGCGACGACTTATGTGACCGTCAGAGTCAAGGACGAAAACGACCATGCTCCACAGTTTATCTTCCCAGACGTTGCTA
Source organism: Hippopus hippopus (assembly GCA_946811185.2). Taxonomy (NCBI): domain Eukaryota; kingdom Metazoa; phylum Mollusca; class Bivalvia; order Cardiida; family Cardiidae; genus Hippopus; species Hippopus hippopus. Next base: position 18,070,670 of record OX328100.1, on the reverse strand, counting down.
ATCACACAGTAGAAATGGACGCAGAGACTTCACCGGGCAACGTCATTGCCGTAATTCGAGCTTTCGACCTCGACTCAGGATCCAACAGTCAGCTGTTCTATACTATCGAAAACAAAAACGTGTCAGATTTGTTCTCCATAGACGGGTACACTGGATCAATAACACTTCTTCGACTAATCTCATCCGAGGACCAGTCATTATACTATCTGATGTTAAGAGTGGATGATAATGGTGTTCCAAGACAGTTCACGACCACATCTCTGAATGTTTTCATTACAAGACGAGTTACCCCGCCGCCTATGACACAAAAGAAGGGAGAAAATCTTCTCATCGCGATAACACTGGGTACAGTCACTTTTGTTCTGGTATTTACAATAGTACTAGTAATTTTCATACTAAAAAGACGGGGACGCCAGCATAAAAACTCCCACAACTCCCAGAGAGAGTTTTACGACAGGGAGAAGCCGAATAAAGAAAAGAGGGTCCAGTTTGTAGATCTATCATCAACTCAGAGTAAAGATAACAGCAAGATTTCAACGACATCGAAAGGGAATTTCGAAGCCATTGTACCTTATTCTGGAGACTGTAACGACAGCAGAGATTCTGATATGACGTCATCAACTGTCGACATGGAGACGCCCATCTTAGAAAAAACAATGGTAAGTGTATTTAAGTACTTTACTTAGACTATTTTGGAAGTGTTTTCCAGTGTATTTTTACTCTTTAACAGACGATAAACTTTTTTGCTTGTCAAATTTGAAAGCATTTGCAGACGACGAATTAGGAGTCATATGATGGGATTCGTTTGTGAAAGAGAAGAAATCATTGTGGAAGAAAGGAGAAAATGCTGGTTACCAGCATTTTCTCCTTTTTCCACAATGTTTTCGAAAGTCTCATTCCTCGCGGTCGTTAAAACTCGGGATTGTTCGGTAAAGCTTAAGAAAGTATTTGCCTGTTTGCTCAGCGGTTTTCCCCTGTGCTAACTTTATTTTGATTGTCTAAAGTAGGCCTACCCTATAAAGGAATTTGGTAAATTTGTGGTCAACTTTTTAAATGACTAAAAGTTCGATTGAAGATGCTAGATCTTGAGAGACAGAGAGAGAGAGAGAGAGAGAGAGAGAGAGAGAGATTGGTTTTACACCTGAGTGAAAGACATTGGCGTGAGAGAGAGAGAGAGCGAGAGATTGGTTTTACACTTGTTTTACACTTGAATGAAAGACCCAACAAAATGGCGTGAACTTCTCACAATGATTAAACAGCTATGATTCTGAACAATACTTTATTCATTTTCTAAATAAAAGTCGTTAACATACATTAGAGCGAAATGTTAATTTTTCGATGTAATTAGCAAAAATAGGGAAGAAATCAAGGAGCATGTAAAAAATCTAAAATGAAATCAGTTCGTTGGTATGTGGTCAGCACAGCAATTTTCACTTGAATGTGAACCGAACAATCAGCCTTAATAATCTAATGAAAATCACGTGACATGAAAGGTAGAAAATAACGCATTTAACTCTTGACCTGCTAAATAAGTGAAATGAAACTTTCAAGCCTATAGTAAAAATACAATTTATGTCCTTGTCGGGCAGTGTAGATCCAAGATCAGACTGCACGTTCTGTGCAGTCTGATCTTGATCTACAGTGTCCGCGAAAGGTCCTTTGATCGCGCTTAGCAGCGTGGCTACCAATACACTCTCTCTCTCTCTCTCTCTCTCTCTCTCTCTCTATCTCTCTCTCTCTCTCTCTCTCTCTCTCTCTCTCTCTCTCTCTCTCTCTCTCTCTCTCTCTCTGTTCCTGTTTCCCTTTTCAAGTAGCAGCAGACCTCTATTGAAAACACTGTATCAAAAGGAGAAATTTCTCGTAGCAAGCAATTTCTTCTTTTGTCACAATGTTTTCAAATTACTCGAGTAACGAAAACACAATCATCAATGTCGACTATCTATCTTTTTTAAGTCATGTGCTGCAAATATTATTTAGGATGTTACGAGTTAAAATCAACAATCTACCAAACAAAAAAAATGTAGACATATCCAAATTGAAAGAATTTGCAGACGACAATTTATACGTGGCTCAAATGATGGAATTTGTCTTTGATGGGATAGAAAACATTGAGGGAAAAGGAGAAAATGCTGGTAACCAGCATTTTCTTTTCCCACATATTTTCAAAAGGCGTTCTTTTTCAGGATCGTTAAAAATCAGGATTGTGTGGTAAAGGGTTTAAAAAAAAACGATAAAAATCTTTAAAATCGTGGACGAGGAAACGTTCAATAGCATTCAGATGACGTCATTATTTGAACAAAAAAGTTGAAACTGAAGGCTCTGTTTAATTTAAGGATTAAAGAATTTATTATATACTTTCAAAACTTTCTTAAAGCAAATAAAAGATTTAATTCTCTAAATGGAAGAATCAAAGTCAAGTATATAAAACCTGGGATCATTTGAATAAAGGTACAAGGAATGAAGGTAAATCTATAAAAATCTAAAGAAATGGGTTTTGTTTTTTACTAAGCAAAAACAAGAAACTTTATTACAAAAAAAGGACGTGAATCATTTTTTTGAAATTTTTACCAGAAGATAAAAGATTAGAATTTGTCCAAGTTGCATTGATCTGCAGACGCAATATTAATTGTTGCTAACTAAAATGAAGGGTTTTATCTTTGGAAGGGTCGAAAACATTGTGGTTGATTGATTGAATGGTTCTTTACGCCGCTTCCAACATCATTTCAGTTATATTAAGACTGTAGCTCGCATATTTACGTATTTCCTGGGTTTTACCAGTACAAGGATGGGGCTCTGAGGTATCTTGCCCTATGACACTCCCAGCAAAGGCCCAATGGTTGCAGTGTGGCTCGAATCCGGGGTCTTTCGGGTCACAAGTCCTACACTTTACCACTGAGCCACGCAGGACACCTGAAAACATTGTTTGAAAAAGGAGAAAATACTGGTTACCAGCATTTTCTCCTTTCCCCACAATGTTTTTAAACGCCTTCATTCTTTTGGGATCGTTAAAACTCGAGATCGTTTAGGTAGTATGTTAAATTATGATTCACGAACTGGGATAAGTCTTTAAAGGACCGAATTTCACGAGTCAGTGATAAAAACGTTTCTCGTAAGTTCAACATCAGAAAAGATACCGTCAAAAATTAACAAAAGGTACTCAGTCCCTTTTTGATATTTTCTACAGCATTTATGTAAATTAGATTAAAGATAGCATTGAAAAGTATATCTGGAAAAAAAAAATGTTTGCACTGAAAATGTCCTGCGTTTTTGTTTCGTATTTTCCATTGTATACGGATGCTTTGCCTGTTAATGAACTTTATTCAGATTTATCTGAATTGCTTTGTAACCCTTTACCCGAGCTTTAACGACCCTTTTGGGAAAAAAAAAAAAAGATTTTCAAAACATTGTGGGAAAAGGAGAAAATGCTGGTAACCAGCATTTTCTCCTTTTCCCACAATGTTTTCTACCTTTTACAGCCAAAAAGCATAGCCACAGACACATTTAAATTGTCATCTGCAAAATCTTTCAGTTTGGATGGCTCCCAATTTTTTGTCGTTTGGTAATGGGTTAAGCAAACTGAAAAATTATTTACTAGGGTATAGATTACAAGTAATATGAGCAAACTGCACGAAATGTGCAGTCTGATCTTTAATCTACACTGTCTGGCTTTTAAGAAAAGAACTCTAGTTGAATTTCAAAATTTTGGCCTTTCACATGTACAGAAAATTTCTATCTTATTTATCTTAATGATACAGTCTAGAGGTTAAAATCTTAGAAATGTAAAGCACCCCTTTTTGCGACGACGTAACATCTACATAAAACGACATAAAAATGTACCTTTAATCTCGATTTTATTGCAAAATCATTGAATCCAAATACTAAAGTTTATGGGCTATCCCAGCTATAACTGTAGAATCCGCGGCTTTATCGACAGTAACATTAATTCCTTCACTGATAGAGATCTTTTTAATGTCGTAAAAGTTACAAACATATCACATAAGATTTTTCAAAAATACTCACTTGCTTTATTCGTCAATTTAAAAGTTATGTCGTAAAAGTTACATGACAAACACATGCTTTGACTTGTAAGATTTTTGAAAGATACTCACCTGCTTTCTTCGTCAAAGCAATGTCGTAAAAGTAGTTCTCAATGATGAATCACCAAGGGGAATAAAAGTGAGTCGTACTCTGGCAAAAGGGAATGTAACACATCTCCATAATGCATTGCACCACGCAAAAAAATACATGATTATGGAGCCATAAAATCCATTAAGTCAAACAACTGACAAAATCCTGAGGTAGAATGGTCCTTTGACATGCAGAAAATTTCATCATAGCAAAAGGCTTCGACCCATGTCAGCCTGAGCGGACTGCGCAGGCTGACATGTTCCGATACTTTTTGCAGATGCATTAAACCTCTTTTTTTACAGTTCAATGTTAAATGCGTGTATTTTGCCTTACAGAATTACCACAATCCCCGCTCGCTATCTTAATCAATAACAATCAGTTAATAATTCAAAAATATGTGGTAGTAATCCTTTGACTAAATGAACTAAATGAACACCTATGGGTCAATAAACAATACCAAAATCATTCAAACATTGAACTTGGTGACTAGATGGTCCAAAAACATCAGAAAGAATGCATCGAAGATCAGAATGCACATTCTTGCATTATTATCTTGATTTGTACTGTCGGCCGGGGCACACAAATATGTTTAGGTCCATAACGCTCGAAGTGATCTCCTTTTTCACAAACAACAAATCTTAGACTGTGTCTAATTGAAAACAAATTGCAGATTACAACGTAATTGTAAATTAAATGATAGCATTTGTGTTAAAAAGAGGGAAAACTTTGTTGGGAAAGGGGGAAATGCTGGTTCTCTAGCTCCCAATACTTTTGAGACTTTGATTCTCCTGTCAGCTGCCAGTCGAAAACACCGGTTCATTTCAAACCAAACAAAAAGACTTCATGGCTAGTCTTTTAGCATGTCGTGCATTCGTTCATTGTTTTATCTGAGAATCAAGTCTTTAACTGTTTGTTGCTCTCTCATTTAGCTCAATCATTCCTTGTCAGAACAAGTGCGATTTTATTATCGCTAATGCACGTGAAGGAATTCTAAATGCCTTTCGGGGTCTCAAATATTGATGAAGGAAGAATTTTATGAGCTGGGAGCCATTAATTCTGTTGGAAAGAGAGATTGGGAGGGCGGGATGGAAGGGGTCACTCTTCTCAAATGTCTTTAATGTGGATGTTTAGACACGGGGCCGAATAGATAAAAACGTTCGGACAGCTGCACCGGTGTTCGTGAAGGTGGTGTTTGTCTTCGTGACTTGCCTCCTGTTAACGCTCTACCAGAAGACAAAATTTTGGACGCTTCCAAATTCAAAGCGATTGCAGACGAAAAATTTAAATGTTGCACAAATGGTGGGATTTGTCTTTGACGGGACACAAAACATTGTTGGAAAAGGAGAAAATGCTGGTAAATAGCATTTTCTCCTTTTCCCCCAATGTTTTCACATGTATCTCTTTTCGGGTCATTAAAAGACGGGGTTATGTCACAGTTAAAGGATTAAACTGAACGAGGATATTAACAGCTTAACTGGTTGTTGCGGACGGTTTAGATCAAGATCAGATTGTACGGAATGTACAATTTGATCTTGTATCTTACATTTTTTTTTACTTTTAGATATTCTATCCAAGCCACCTGTGTATTTGTTGACTATAGTACACGTACTATGGTGAACGACCGCACTCGTCATTTTGTAAATATCTGACCGTGTCGAAACCCTCTTCTGTAGGGCTGTTCGAACAGGCAAACTTTTGGTAAAGATTGAACAAAAAGGTTGTTACTTTTACATTAGAGTTCAAATTACATTTTTTAATAATTGGAGAGCTGTGTTGAAGTATTGACTTGTTTCCTGTTCCGCCTATTCCCGCCCATTATTTTTCGCCCAGTCAAATTTCGCGACATGGGATGGATTTTTGAAAACTTAAGTCATTCCCTTACAGATAGAAGTAAGAATTAGCTCAGGAAATGTTATATTCTACATTTTTTTATTTCGCCTTTTTACCTTTGCCAGTCAATCCTGAGTTTTAACGACCCTAGAAAAGAAGGCCTTTGAAAACATTGTGGAAAAGGAGAAAATGCTGGTAACCAGCATTTTCTCCTTTTCCACAATGTTTTCTATATTATTAGTGACAAAATCTCCTAAAGTTCCGTAATTTGAGCCATATCTGATTTGTAGTCTGCAAGTGCTTTCAAATTCGACAAGTCTAAAATTTTGTTGTTTTGGTAAAGAGTTAAACCAAGGGGACCCAAGGCCCATAATCTCTTCAACTTTGATACTGCATGTAGTTTTCAATACTTATAAAGGGTTTTACTCTCTTTACAATCAACAGCCAATGATACACCATTGTCCATGGTTTCACTCATGAGAAATTTTCTGATGATCCAATCCTAAATGCAGTACATGTATCTATTGTGAAAAGAAGTTGAGAGACTGATGAGATCGCTCTTAAGTGTAGAAAGCATAGTGACAAACAGAGAAATTGCTCGTTTAGTCAAGCCACTATGTTTTCAAAAAATATCTATACTAGATACATAAAAAATAGTTGTAGGAATAAAAAACCTAAGGGTAAAACTTGTTTGAGATCACTTATATTATGTGTGGAAGACATAGTAGCGAATGGAGACAGTAATCGTTTCGAGCAATGTGTCTTTTTTACACCACGTTTTCAAAAGCTATCTGTACTAGGTACAGCAAAATATAGTCCAAATGAAACCTAAAAGATAAACGTAATCAGCGTCTATCGATGAAAAAAAAAATGGAAAGTAAATAAAGAGCACTATACTCAGTAGGAAACGGCTCTTCACAACCCGTTTCGATCTATTAACGAGAGTAAAGAACTTTGTCAATGGATTCAATTAGTGATCGTGGCAATTTGTTTAATCTTCGCGCCTGTTCTATTCTGTAGAAATTCAATGAAAAATTCAGATCTCATGTTCCGAAAAAGGGAGAGGAGAATTCGAAATCTCATGGATTAACAATATTTGTTAATCCTTTCATTTCAGAAAAAAAAAAGTCACACGATTTTGTAACTCGGATGATACTGAACCCATTGGCTGCTTAGTGCGACTCAAGGACCTTTTGCGCACAATGTAGATCAAGATCAGACTGCACAGAACGTGCAGTCTGATCTTGGAACTACACTGTCCGATGACGAAATATCTCCCCCCCCCCAAAAAAAAAACCCTTTGAAATTGCAATGTTTTGAGTTTTTATCATCTCTGGAGAAAATAACACCACAAATTTTCCAACATTTCTTTCCTTCTTCCTTTTCACTCAGCTAAAATTAAACTACGACAAAAAATCTTTGGAGATTTTTTTTTTCATTTTCACAATTAAAATTAAATCACAGTTGGAAGTGTCAAAAACAGAACTTTCGGTAACGAGACGTGAAACTTGAAAGTAGTGGGAGGGCGCATATGGCTCCGTCGTATAAACGAACATAATAGTTAGGAAATAGTGATATTGGGTACAAAAACCTGGAGTAGATTTTGATTGCTTTTAGGAGGGGGCAGGAAAAGTGAAGAGACAAGGCAAAATCAATAATTATTTCAATAGTGTATTAAAACAGAGACAATGCGACTCAAAGTATATGTCAACATACGAGGATGCTTGAAATGCTCAAGAGATTTTCAGTAGATTTAACAAAAAATTACTCTTCAATTATAGACAGCTTTTAAAAAATTGTGAGACAAAGAGCAATTTCTTGTTATATTGCGCGATACTTTTACATCATTTACAACGATTAATACTCTCTGATTGATACAACAGAAATGGAACATTTGCGTATTATTACCAGTAGTTGCTCCTTTTCCCATGTTTTCCAGACTATTCGAATATGAGATCTGCTGCCTCTTAATTTTTCTCCTTCCTTTCCAGTAAGTGTTTGTCTTCATCTTTAAAGCGCAACAACTTTAGGACTTTTTTGGTAGACAATGTAGATCAAGATCAGATAGTCTGTTGCCGACAGTGTAGATCAAGATCAGACTGCACAAAACGTGCAGTCTGATCTTGAATCTACACTGTCTGCTATTCTACGAATAATTCTGAATTTAAAAAGGGCAGTATTCTGGTCTGTTTTTCTACTTTTTTTTTCGAAGTTAAGATTTCCCTTTTCCTTTTAGCGTGCTAAAAAAGCTCGATCGTATTGATTTAAAGACGATAAGGTGAACAAAATAGATATAAATCCCCACATGGTTATTTAACCTGACCCACAGAGCCACAAATTAGAAGTTAAATAATGGTAATTGATAAATTATCAAACTATCATATATCTGTATGGATACAAGGTTTACAAAAAAAATATTATAATTTTCATTCAACACCTGTATGATAAGAGAGCATGAATTGGCCCGCAACACGCGAAAAGGGATATTCGGACATTTGCGTAAAGTGTCGTCTCGGATCAACCTGCGCAGTCTGCGCAGGCTGATCCGAGACGGCACTTTACGTCAACATTAGATTTTGTCCTGCTGTAGACTTGCGTGAAATAGAAAATCGCACACGATCGGAAAGTGTCGTCTAGGATCAGACTGCGCTGACTTCGCAGGCTAATCCGAGACGACACTTTACGCAAATATCCGAATGCCCCTTTTCGCGAGTTGAGGGCCATATCTGACCACAGATAGCTGTGATTCCTGACTTTTTTCTCCTCTTATCTCCCTATTTTACCATTCATTTATTCAGCAATAAAATATCGAGGGACATGTTACGTTGTATATGTCTAGGGTAACTCACTTTCTGGGTATTTGTTCGTTTTGTACATCTATCCTTTAAGAGGAGGGAGCGGTGAAGATCGAAAATTATATTGTTCTCGAAGGTCTTTTCACATTTCAATTTTACTTCACTAGAAGTTGGGAAGGGAAAGAGAGGGGAAAGCACAACCGTAAAAATATTGTAGATCAATTACATGTTTCAGTATTGTCCGCCATTTTGCTTTTTAATGGAATTATCTGATTATTATGCTATATTATGTTTTATAAACGACCAAAAGAGACCTTGGACCCATTATAGCGCTGATAATATGGGTAATTGTGGGCTGTTAGATGTAAAATAAATCTTAATCATTTCTTTTTTTTTATATGTAGCTCATGCCATGCTTTTTTGAAATTAAAAAAAAAAGTCAGATGATTAAAACCACTAGAAATACGAAATTTAAATCCATACACACACGTCCGCTGCTATTGCAGAGAAAAACCTACACTTTTATAATCAAAGTTGGTAAGAATTTTGGCAGCGATGTGAACACTTTTGGCAACAGTTTTTGAAAGTTTAGCAATTTTACCGAGTGCCGACAAAATTTTAGCACATTGTTATTTCTTTGAGATGATTTTGTTTATAGTGAAATTTCTATCAGTGACCTCACTTTTCAATAGATTAAAACAATGGGGGAAAAAAAACTCTTCACAGAACAGTACTAAAAACATAGTCTAACGTGAACACGATAGGGTAATTTAAAAGTCTTCGACCTGGCTCGAAAATCAATCAACAAACCACAAAGCAGCCAACCTGTACGACAAATTACAGCCATAATAATTAAGCAATACATCATACTTAGTGACAAGCAATTCTAAACAAATTACTCCTCATTGATTCACTTAATTCGGTAGATTGTTCGGCATTGACAGGCGGTGTCACGTGCTGAAATATGCAGCAAAACTTAACGTCCAGGTCATCGCCATTTTATAACACATTTTATATCAGTTTCCATCAGTGTCCACCTGAAAAAAAAATACAACAGGCGACTTTAAAAACATCTTTGTAAAATTCTAATGAGCAACATGAATTATGGTTTAACTCATTACCAAACAAACTGAAGTTTATTACGACTCTCAGAAAGAAAGCTTTTTGAAAACATTGCTGGAAAAGGAGAAAATGCTTTTAACCAGCATTTTCTCCTTTTCCTGCAATGTCTTCTAACCTTTCAAAGAAAAATCCAACCAAGAATTTTACCAAAAGCAAAAAGTTTCTACACAAGTCAGCCTGCGCGGATTGCGCAAGATGACATGGGTTGATATCCTTTGCAGATGCATTAAACACCTTTTCACGAAGTATGGCTCATATGTATGAAAAAGTAGTAAAGAAATGAGAAACCACTCGTTACCAACTAAATGGTTATCGTTATTACTTTCTTTGTTGCAGGATTCCAACGCGAAGACCTCAAGTGTGAACATTCCCAGTATGTCTATGTTGTCTAAATTCGAATCGAGCCCCGGTCTTCTGGATAACAGACATTCTACACCCAGATCTGACAACCAGCTGACCACTCTACAGTCACACAGTGCTTTATTGCATTCTACGATAAAGGTAATTAAACATACATGTACTTGTATTCTTTTTCTGAGATAGTCTTTTTTTATATATATAGTGTAAGAGAATAGGAATTACGGTCTCTTATCACCATAGAATCTAGGAAACTCTGATTGAGAGAGAGAGAGAGAGAGAGAGAGAGAGAGAGAGAGAGACTCAAAATAATTCAACACTATTGTATAATTATATGCTTTTAGGCTCATAGGCAAGCCAATGCCATAAATTATCAACTTGCATCATGTCAAAAACACAGAGCTGTTTAACAAGCCGTAAGGAAGTTGAGAGGGATACTTCAACTTCAATGATATTTTTTCTCAAACTTTGTCATTGTCTCTTGCAGCCTCATGCCTCATTTTCGACTTTCGGTCACGAGGACAATCATTCGCAGACTTCCGGTGAAACGATCACAAGTGACAGCGGGCGGGGCGGAAGTGAATCAGACATACACAGTTCAAGTCTCTCACAGTCACATGATTCAGGTACAGTTCAATTTAAAATACTTCATCATAATTATTCTCCAGGTACAGTTCAATTTAAAATACTTCATCATAATTACTCACTTTAGTCTTATGTAATAGACATACGGGTATAATTTGGATCAAGGGTCGTATGCTAGAACCATTTTAAACTCTGCTCTTATTTGAACTCCCAAGACCAGTCCCGTGATTTGCCAGCCAGATGATTTGTCGTCGATTTCTGAATTGGAATCGAATTTAAAGTAATTCGTGAAAACAGCCCTAAGAATCACAAAAACTGAATCACGAAAGAGGTATAGCAAGTTACATGAGACTTATTTTCCTTGACCATATTTAAGTGGTTGGCATTACTATTCATGAAGTTTAGTTGGTAGTTATCTTATTACACCATTGCTTGCGTCCCGTCCGATTCCTGAAAATTAGGAACTAGATAACACCAACCTTCAATAATTTAACTCTACAAAACGACAAAATTTTAGACTAGTCCAAATTGAAAGCGTTTGCAGACGACAACATAAATGTGACTTAAAAATTGAAATTTGTTTTGCGAAATGTAGAAAACTTTGTGGGAAAAAGAGAAAATGCTGGTTACCAGCATTTTCTCCTTTTCCCACAACGTTTCGAAAGCTTATTTTCTCAGGGTCGTTAAAAGTTGCGTGGTAAAGGGTTAAAGGAGATTTGGGTTTTTTAGGGTTATCAAGGTCATCATGAGCCTCCATTGGACATACATTTTTTTTTTTAATTCTTGGTGTACATAGCACATAGTCTATTAGCTTATATAATCAAAGACATGAAATACAATCATAAAATTTATACTGTTCTTTTCTCTAATTGACAGATATGAGACAAAACGACTTTCGCCATATTAGAAACTCAACACACAGCGCATACCAAGACTTGCAGAAACCATGGGTTAATCTGTCTGAGCTTCAACATCATAGATGTGACAAAATACCGATAGCCAGACAACTCCATGCCGATCAGAGAACGAGACTACAACTGAAGAACTTTGCAGATAAAAATAAATACAGAAACAGTGAAAGAATTATAAGACGAGTACCTTGTACGATTGATCATTCTCAGACAAGAACCAGACCGGAAGTGTCAAGTTTCAGAGAACAATCTGTTTTTCCACTCCCACCACCTAGCGATCATGATCGCAGTTTTATGACGTATGACGATGATGATGACGACATGTCAACAACAACTTCCGGAAGTTACACCATTGACCATGAGGATGTGACGATAGATTTAAGAACTTCCGGTATAGAGATTCCTGGGTTAAGGAGCTGTCTTGTATAACAGCAATGGGTCTTCTTTACAAACTACGAACGCGGGGGGCAAGGTACATATTGTTTTACTTTTTCGGACTGGTTTAATGCCATCTCAAGCTTTTCACAACCTGTTGTGTTATCAAATCAACTGTGCCTTTTACTATTAAAAAATGAGACAGTCATCTGTAAGATCCCTTATTACTTGAAACATTCTCTTTTGATTGTCATAAATGGTTTTAGCATTTAAACTTTCAAATCGTCAGTGTTTAAATTATTTTAATAAAGGTTACTTGTTTAACCCTTTACCACACAATCCCTAGTTTTAACGACCCTGAAGAAAAGGGCTTTGGATAACTTCGTGTTAAAAAGGAGAAAATGGTGATAACCAGCATTTTCTCCTTCCCCCACTATCTTTTCCATCCTATCAAAGACATAACTCATTATTTGAGAAACATTTAAATGTCGTCTGCAAATAATTTCAGTTTGAAGTCTGAAGTTTTGTCGTTTGGCAACGAGTTAACTCTAAGATTCAGTCATTACAGTGTTATTTTCTTTCTCTTTCTCAGGGAAATCACTCACCTCTTCCCTCATAGCCACCTGTGTTGAAAACCGTGTAACAGCACTGATGATGCCGTGTCAGTAGGGAGGATGGGTCCCAATACCGGTCCGTGTACATATACCATGGATGCACAGATCGCCAATCATAAGGTAGGCTAATTACATTTTTTACATAGAACAAGCACAGGAGAAATAGGGTTTTATACAGGCAGCTAAAAAAACTTATTTAAATATGCTGTTACATTAAAGCAATTACACACAACACACGACAGTAAAGGAACTATTTTGATTACGGTTTCTAGAAAAAAAATATTCAAATGAAAAATAGTTTTGGCAAAAGTAAAATTCTTTTAACTCTAGCTAGCAATATATTTTTCTAGAGTTTGTTTGCCTTCTTTAATATGGGCTTAAAACGGTACACCTGTCTTCGTTCCAGTTATTAAGAAACAATAACCGACAATCATTCTTTTTACGATGAAAACTTATCAAATTTTCATTGTCGTTCTTTTGTTTCGTCCTCGGTAAGACGTTACTGGTATTTCAGATACGGTTCATGTACATGTAGAATCTTTTATACTTCGTTAAATAATAGCTCATGTTTTGTAGCCCATTATACATTCTTATCAGAATTAGAATAAATCTGAATTTGATATCCTTCTTTTCTTTTCAGGTACAAAAAAACGCTTAAGATGATTGGAAAATTAAAGTTCTTGGCAAAAAGAGATCAAGCTGTCGTGTTGTATATGCTCTGGTGGAGAATCAACTCGACATATTGTTACAGAGGTGGATTATAGAACGATATTTGTTTTTGATGTACTGGTGCTAAACGACAATCTGACTTTAAAAGTGCTGTTACGGTGCTTTAAAACCGACTGTTATCCTCAGTGGAAATTCTGATAGAAATTCATACATCAGTGCAAAGACATGATTCTTTTCTTTTCTTTTCATGCACGCCTGTGAATGAAGGTACAGAAACTTGGTTGCTGTTTTTGTTCTCACTGATAAACTTTTTTAATTAGTCATATAGTAAATGAAATAATGTGAATACGTATATGATAAGCTCGTAACCACTGAGTATGATAGTTTCTTTCCTTTCAAAGATGTGCAATATCATTGTATATAACTGCATATATCGACATTGATTTATAATTTTGTATTGTTGAATAATTTGTAATACTTGATGATGCAGTGGTACAGTCTGGCTTAACCTTGAGTTAACACTTTATCAGATCCCCTGTCTTTGCGATCACAAGGTAGAAGTTTTTATCAAAATGTTGTGTGAAAAGAAAAAAATTCTGGAAACCAGCATTTTGTCTTCTTTTCTAACAATTTTATCTACCGTTTCAAAGACGAATTCTATTATTTGATTTGCATGTAAGTTTTGATCTGCAAGTGCCTATGGTACCTCTGCAACGTTTTGAAAACGAAGTATTATCCCACAAGTGTTGAATGGTGCTAGGCTAGATATAAATCATTTTGTATAAGTATGCATCATGTTCTGTGAGAAGGGGGCTTAATACATCTGCAAAAAGTATCGACCGATGTCATCCTGCGCAATCTGCGCAGGCTGACATGGGTCAAAACTTTTTGCTTTTGTATTTTTTCTGCTAGCCAAAGGCCCAGTTTACCTCATAATTAAGTCGGTTGCAAGGCTAATTGGATTTTATGTATTCGTAATCATATGATGACTTGTTTGGTATCATGCAGCAGGGAGATGAATTAAACCCCCTCTTGCCAGAGCTTAGCTTATATGTAGATTAAATCTGATCATGTATATATTTGTGTTCAGTGGTATGATTTCCACCATCCGTAAGTGTAAATCTTATAAATAATGTTGATGCACCATCAGAATTGTTGTATAATCAATTTTTGTCTAATTGTTACTGTTATGAGAATATGAAAAATGGTAAATGTTAAAAAATAAGAAAGAAAAAGAATATAAAAATTAATTCTAGACTTGTTTAATTTTGTGTTTTTTGTATCCTAATGTGCTGTAATTGGTGGGAAAAATTTCCTTGAAGCATTGCGCGTGACAGATGAGAGAAAGACATGTACCAATCATATCGAAGAGTGCAACAACCAAAATATTTGAACGGCACTCTTGCACAAGGTAGTTTAATGCCTTTCCGTGTTGCATTATACAAAGCAAATCGTTAGATAACTATGGATCCATAAAATTAAAATCCATTCTGTTTAACAACCGACTGAACCTGGAGGTAGATTGGTCTCTAAACATGCAGAAAATTTACAAATGGAAATTAGAAATGTTTCGATTCATGTCAGCCCGCGCAGGTTGACACGGATCGAATCAAGAAGTAGACTTGTCCTTGGACATGGAGAAAATAGACCAATAGCAAAAAAGTAAAACGTTTAGGTTCTGGTCAGTCTGCACCGACTGCGCAGACTGATCTGAGTCGATACCTTTTGCGGATGCTAACCCATTTTTCTTTGAGCATTGCTCATTTTTTTTTTTGGAAAACATTAAAGACAAAAGCAATAGTCTATAATAAGCGACTGATCCTTTTCCCTCCTACTGCTGGGAGTTACAGCATTACATCTATGCGGCAATGGCAAAATCGAGCAAAGAGCCAAACGGGGAAAAAAAGCCACATGTTTATCAGAAGCTTTTTGCTGGTAATTTTTCAAAACAATACACAGCACAAATATAACTACAAAACAAACGAAAACCCATTTACAAGACGGGAAAAATACAGGATACAAGATCATAGACCTCTAGACCAATGGATAAATAATCTATGCTCTGTGAAAATGTGGTTAAATGCGTCTGCAAAAAGTGTCGACTTAGGTCAGCCTGCGCAGTCGGCGCAGACTGACATGGGTCGAAACTTTTTACCATTTTTTAACTTTCTGCATATTCAAGGACTAATCTACCTCACGGTTTCGTCGTTTGTTCGACAAAATAGATCTTATGGATTCATAATTATGTGATTATTTGCTCGGTTATAATGCATCACAGAGATGCGTTAAACTCCCTTTTCCCAGAGAGCCGCGGAAATAGGGGGAAAAAAGCTCAGTTATTGCTTTCAAAAACATTTTTACTGAACAAGTTACAAAATATGGAACGGTGTAGAATCAATATCAGGCGGCATTTTCCATGCATCCTGGGCCAGTTTTCACCAAACATTCTTAGTTTCATTCATAGTCTTTTTCTAGATTTTGAAAGTAATACAACTTCTGATTGGCTAAACCAAATGGTTTAGCAAGTCAGAAGTTGTGTTACTTTCAAATTTAGAAAATTCTTGAGAATAAGACAAAGAATGTTCTTAAATAAGGTTGGTGAACACGTGCCCATAGTCCGCATTCCCCAACCATTCTTAAGAATATTCTTTGTCTTATTCTCCAAGATTTTCTAAAGTTGCAGGTAACACAACTTTTGATTGGCTAAAACATTTGGTTCAGCCAATCAAAAGTTGTGTTGCTTTCGAATTTAGAAGATTCTTTGGAAAAAGACTAAGAATGATCTTTAGAAAAGTTGGGGAATACGGACCCACTGGTCTTCACAGCTTACCAAGAATCCTGGTACCCAGCATTTTCTCCCTTTCAAACAATGTTTTCTACCCTTTCATAGGTAAATCCTACCATTTGGACAATAATTAATTTATCGTCTGCCAGTGCTATCAAATTGGACACGTCTTAAAATTTCTCAATTGGTGATGTTTTAGTCTAATTTCTCCGCAAAAGCAAGATAACTTGTCCTTGGTCAGTATTCACCAAACCGCTCTATTTGGCCTGCAACACGCGAAAAGAGGCATTCGGACATTTGCGTAAAGTGTCGTCTCGGATCAGCCTGCGCAGTCCGAGCAGGGTAATCCGAAAAGACACTTTCCGTTTTTATGTAATTTTCTGTTTTGCGCAAGTCTAATAAAGAACAAAATCTAACGTAGTCGTAAAGTGTCGTCTCGGATTAGCCTGCGCGGACTGCGCAGGCTGATCCGGGACGACACTTTACGCAAATGTCCGAATGCCTCTTTTCGCGTGTTGCAAGCCATATTTCATTCTTAGTCTCATTCTAGATTCAGAAAGTAACACGACTTCTGATTGGCTAAAACCAAATGGTGAAGTTCTTGGGAATAAGACTAATAATAGCTTTAAAAACGGTTAGGTTAGTGAATACTTACCCTTGACAAGAACAGGATTAAAAAGTTTCTTTTTTAATCTAACGTACAGGACAAGTCATTATTTGCTTATTAAACTTGACTGTTGACCTGGCGAAACATCTACAGATCACCATAAACTTATAAAACTGTTTCCTTTTTCTATTCATGTCATAAAGACTCAAGATGGAAAGCTTGATTAAATCTTGATTAAACTTTGGACTTGGCACTTGGTTTTCTGAAACGGTGTCAAAATGAAACTAAATCTTGAGTCGTAAAACTTGAGGTACAAAGCACTGACCAGTCACCTTTCTTATTTTTACTGCTGTTTCCCTTTTCACGGTAATATATATAGTACCCTATATACTATTGGTACGCCAAGCACCTCAAATGGGACTCGTATCCAAATGTACTTTTCAAGGGTAGATCTTGTGATGAAAGTGCAAGACAGAATACTATTTCCAATGAAAAGTCCCCGCTTTCGCCCATAGGTTAAATGTTGTATGACGTTGCTTTCGACCCTTTCAGTTATACCACAGCGACGGCTCACCCATAATATGTTTTCGCAAGTGCCATGCGGGGCTCTGAGGTGTCTAGCCGAAGGACACCCCAACACGACCAGCATTGCTAGCTGGTGTTGAACTCAGAAATTCTGAATCACAAATCTAAAAAACTGAACCACTGACGGATACCAAGGACTCCTGTAGTCAAATGGAACCTGAATTATGTCTTTCTCCTAGTAGTGTTATAAACCCTGGTATCTCATAAGTCAAACACGCAAGAGGACGAGACTCAATTTCAATTTTGTGACAGTACCCAAACAAATATTCGAAATAAAAACGCCTCCATTGTTTGAAAAAAAGCATTGTTGGTAACACATCTGTATGTTTCAGACGCTGTTTGATTTCCTTTAAGTCTTTTGAATCGGGTATTTTGAATGCTTTATTTCGACATAAGAAACTTTGAATGTCGGGTTGCATTCGATACCCGCAGTAATAAAATGTACATAAAAACAGGTATCATTGTGAAATTCAATTTGCTTGAGCAATATAAATCCAGCATTTATACCACAATTAAACTTTAGTAAAACTCATTTCAATTGTGTCTTTAAAACGCTTGATTTCACAAAGTTTGCCGGCTAGGTAGTTTTTAATCGAGCTCCTTATCAATGCACTTGAAGTTCTTTGGTTAACTCTTTACCTGACGACAAAATTTTAGACATGTCAAAATTGAAAACAATTGCAGACGACATAATAACTTTGACAAAAATAATAAGAATTGTTTTTAGAAGGGTAGAAAACGTTGTAGGAAAAGGAGAAAATGCTGGTTACCAGCATTTTCTCCTTTTCCTACAATGTTTTCAAAAGTATTCCTTCTCAGGGTCACTAAAACTTTGGATTGCTCGGTCGAGAGTAAAATGTGTGCTAATAAAATTACTGAATTACCACATTAACTGAGTAATAATACATATTTTTTCTTTGCTGGTAAGTTAATAAATTGTATTGGTACATGATTATACGTTGTGATAACAAGTGATACAAGTAATTATTCTATAAAAAGCAAAAGATGTAACATTTTCAAAGAAAAACAAGTCATAAATTCTGACAAAAATTCAGTCATATCCAGGGTAAGAGAGTGTCTTTTCATGGTTCAGACCCTGCATCATGTAGATCGAGTTTTTTTTTTTTTTCCTTGGAAATGATGAGATTATTCCTATACCAGATGATGAAATTTTAGACTCTTCTGTATATTGAAAGTACGTGTATTTGCATACAACAACTTTAATGCCCACTAGCTACATTGTACCTAATGTAAACAAATTGCAGACGGATGTCCTAGTAATTTATGCCATTTAAAAGCATGGATATCATTATGACTGATAATACGTAAAAGCATTTAGTCAAAGTTCCAGTCGCTGGCAGAAAAATGTATCGTAAAACTAGAACAAAAGTTGTCAACTTTTGTTCTAGTTTTACAATACATTTTTTGGCCAGCGTTTGGAACTTTGGCAGATTGTACCATATCACATTATCAGACTCATTTTAATATCCATACTTTTTAACGGTATGAATTAGAGATTTGTCTGCATTTTAAATCCCGACTGCAGTGAGTGTGTGCGTTTTAAGGTGGCCCAAATAAAGGGATTTGCATTTGAGGTGGAAACTATGGTGGGAAAAACTAGAACATGATGTGTACCAAGGTCAGACATACATGGAATTATTTTTGAATGGTCAAAGTCAACTAAATGAATTTTTCTCGTGTTCATTTGTCATATGTGACTGCACTCAGTTCGTAAAGGCAAAGAAGTTTCACTATGACCACAACGACCATCATCATCATCATCATCATCATCATACCTCTACCTAAACATGAAACTTTGTTTATTAATCATACGTTGGACACAAATCAAGTCCAAACCTTTCTTCCAGTGTTCGACAACCAAACGGACTTTTCTGTTACATGCTTATGATTAGAATTATCGACGGCATGCGCATGCGTATTGAGAGCAATTTGAATTGTGAATTCAAAATGTCAAAAAGAACAACGTCTTTAACAAATATGTCTCTATTAAAAGTAAATCTTTCCCAAGGGGTCTTTAAGGAATTATTTATAACAAAAAAACTCTCTTTTTTTTTCAACTTTTGTATGCTCATGAAATGGAATACCTCAACGATTTGTATTTTGTACGAGATATTAACCGTGTTAATGAAGCAAAAGATGATTATTGTAAATCAATGATGATCATTAGCACAATAACTTATCTCTTTCACTGCCAGTGGCGACTTAACTACTTTTTGCAGACTGTGTAGATCAAGACCAGAGTGCACAAAACGTGCAGTCTGATCTTGGATTTACGCCGTCTGCTTTCTGATGCAAAACTTTGATCAAAATCGTATTTACTTGCCATGGAACTTTTTATTTGATCTAGCAAAATGTCGAATGAATTTAGTAACCAGCAAAAGATTTGACCCTTACCAAGGAATTCCTTGTTTTAAAGAACTGGGAAATAAGGCTTTTAAAAAAAATGTTGGAAAAGGCAGCTTTTTCGCCTTTTCCCACAGTGTTTTCTTTTCTATCCTTTAAAAGACAAATTCCATGGTTTGAGTAACATTTAATTTGTCGTCTATAAATGCTCTCAGTTTAGACAAGTTTAAAATTTTTTGACTGGTTAAGAGTTTAACTCTTTCCCAAACGACAATATTTTAGACGGGTCCAATTTGAAAGCACTTGCAGACGACAAAATTTATATAGCACATATGATGGGATTTGTATCAGATAGACTAGAAAACATTGTGGGAAAAGGAGAAAATGCTGGTTACCAGCATTTTCTCCTTTTCCTACAATGTTTTCAGAAGGCCTACTTCTCAGGGTCGTTCAAACTCGGGATTTTGTAGTAAAGGGTTTAAGTGGCTACCGACAGTCTGTCGTCGTCATGAGAAATACTTTACATTGTAAATTTAGGTAGGCATATCCTAATTCGTCTTCTACAGATAGTCTTCGACAATGTCAAAAAAAAAAGATGTTAGCTTAAATGATGTTTGACACGGCGTTCAATACTATTTTACACATCTAGAGTAGATCTTTTTGTGTCTTTCCTAGACTTGGCCGGATCTAAAGTGGGACTCTGCAGAGCATTGCACAAGGACGCTCCAAGCTGTTCCAACGTGACATGGGCGAAGAGAGATTGTAGAACCAGTGTTTTCTGCTTATAGATCCATCGCCTTTTCTACTGAGCTGCAAGAAAGACCATCGTAGACCTTCGTAGCAAATACATGTAAAGAAATCGATTGTTGGCATGGGCACATTTAGGCTTTTTATAACAATGTACATGTTGCAATCTTGCGTACAAAAACGGTGCCTGCTTTTTCTGAGCATATAACATAGATGACTATTGAAAACAAAGCGACAAAATGAGAAAATGTTCGGAACAAGGAATATTTCCATTTGGTATTTTTCTTTTTTCACAATTTCTATTCTAAGGAAAATGTCACATTTTCTGTTTAGTTCTCAACTAAAACTACTTCAAAATCACTTAGAATTGTTCATATAGTACTGAAAATTAGAATAATTGTCAAATTAAGCTAATAAAACAAAGAAATGATGTTTTAACACAAATTTTGACGGAACTATTTTCCAACACAGTCAGGTGGATAACAAGCGAATTATTACGCGTTGAACAATCCATAATTACATGTTATCTCATAGATCTCGGAGCCGGTAATATTGTTTAACCTTTCTCTTCTTTTGACATATTCGGACACAGCTGAGGGCAGCTGAATGATGTAGACATTTCACCATTTACTGCACTGTTTTGAAACGATCAGCAAGTACAGGTGATATTTGGCGTTTTCTATGATACAACCGGAAGTTGCTTAAACTATCCAGTTTTTGAGACTGAGGACCGGAAAGCAATCTGAACTAGCCATTAGATTTAAAAACTAACCAAACATAATGATAGTGATCAATCGTTTTCATCGATTTTGTAAGATGATTTACCCTAAGTTTGCGTTTGATAGTTTTTGGAATCAAAGAATATTTAAACACATTGTTTTCTCTTCTTTTTTACGCCTCAGATTAAATTGATATTCAAAAGACATTTTCATCTGTGAGAAATGACCGGAATAATGCGACTCTATAAGTCCAGTTACAGAAATAATGAGCCATGCCCTGTGAAAAGTGGCTTAATGCATCTGCGAAAAGTATCGACTCAGGTCAGTCGGCGCAGTCCGCGCAGGCTGACCTGGGCCGAAACTTTTCGCTATCGGTCAATTTTCTGTATGTCAAAGGACCTGTGTACTTCATGCTTGAGTCGGTTGTTTAAAAAAGTGGCATATATGGATCCATAATTATGTGATGACTTGCCTGGCATCATGTATCACGGAGTCGCATTTAGCCCCCCTTCAGCCAGAGCACGGCTCATATCGAAATGTTCCGGTACATCCGTTTCAAAGTCTAAGGCTAGCATTACGATTTGCTGAACAATTTACACTCAAAACAGTCTTTGAATTTCGAATCGGGTACAATATTTAGAGTACTGAGTAAGGTCCCTACTGATCCTTTTGACCTCTAATCAACTGATTTATCAGCTTTAGGGAAAAAAAGAGAAGATACATGTATATCCTTTTAATCCCTTACCACACAATCCCTAGTTTTAACGACATCAAGGAAAAGGACTTTTGAAAACTTTGTATGAAAAGGAGAAAATGCTGGTAACCAGCATTTTCTCCTTTCCCTACAATGTTCTTATCCTTTCAAAAAGCAAACTTCGTTGATTATGTAACGTTTGATTTGTCATCCACAGATGCTTTCAATTTTGAACCGCATTATAGACGACAAAATAAATGGGACTCAATAATAGAGTTTTTAAGGGTACAAAACATTGTGGGAAAAGGAAAAAGTACTGTTCACCAGCCTTTTCTCCTTTTACCTCAATGTTTTCTAAAGTCTCCTTCTTACGGTCGTTAAACTTGGGATTGTTTAGTTAAAGGTTAAAGTTTTTTTTTTGAGGGGGCTTGTTTTAGAATGTTTCAATAGTGTCGAGGCAACATCAAGTCATCAAATATCAAGTTAGTGTTAAATTGTCCGTGGTAATGATTGACTTAAATAAGACCTTTTTAAGTTTCATAATCACATTGTGTTTTATGGATTTATACATTATTGGTATGATTACAGTGAAATTTTCTTTGACAATAATCCTACCGTACAGATGTGTTTCGTGACAAAAACAAAATTAAAGGATTTTTTATGGGGTTCTCTTTTTGGCCCAAGAGGTTAACTCTTTGTCAAAACGACAACTCTTAGACTGGTTCCAAATTCAAAACATCTATTAATGTCAAAATTGAGATCAGTACAAGTGAACTCAGGTTCTCGGATGGATAGAAAACATTGTGAGAAAAAGGAGAAAATGCTGGTTACCAGCATTTTCTCCTTTTCCCACAATGTTTTCAAAAGACCTCTACTTCTCGGGATTGGTGAACTATTAACTCATTAACTTCTAAAATAAATTCAGAGCAAACTGATTTGAAAACACCTTATTTACTCTTTACCAAACGACAAAATGTTGGACTTGTCAAAATTCAAAGCCATTGCAAACGACAAACTTAATCAGCTCATAAAATGGAAAATTACACTCTTAAACCCTTTACCAAACAATCCCAAGTTTTGGCAACTCTCAGAATAAAGCTTTTGAAAACATTGTGGGAAAAGAAGAAAAAGCTGGTAACCAGCATTTTCTCCTTTTCCCACAATGTTTTCTACCTTTCCAGAAACAAATTTCAAATTTTTGAAGGGGTACTAAAAAAGAGCATTTGGAGAAAATGCTGTTTACCAGCATTTTCTCTGTTTCGAAATATTTTCAAAGGCCTTTTTTTCTCAAGATTGTTAAAACTCGAGATTGTTTGATAAAGGGTTAAATACTGGTTATGACCATGAATTTGGGTTTGATTCATGAGCATATGTGTAAACATTATCCCTTGTAAGAAAATAAAAATGCTTGTAACGAGCAATTTTTCCAATTGCAACAATGATTTTAAAGATAGGCTGTTAAAAGACGTATAAAGTTGTCTGCCAGAGGTTGCCTGTTTAGGCGTTGGCTTCTTTACCCGGGTAACCTGGTCAAGGGGACCGTTGGTCATGCCACTGAAGCCGTGGTAGTCTTAGAAGACCAAGAGAGCATTGATATATGACATCTATATTGGAATGTTATGTTGACACTAAAAATAGAAAGGCCACAGAATTGGAACCAGTCATAAAAAAGTTCACCATCATCCCGTCAGCAGAGAAATTGTAGATAAATTTACTAACTTTAAGGATCCTGAGGTTGTTAGAAAGGACCGCACAAATCTTAAAGGGACGGAGTACTTCGAAAACAGCCGAGCCAAAAATGAAGCTAAAAAATATCTCTGTTGTATATCACCCGACTGTCAGCCACTAAACTTCTAAACGTCAGATATCAAATATGCCTTAAACTATTTCCAAATAAAACAGCTCGGCGACTTTTCAAGACAGGGGTCTATCTTTTTTTATTTTCAACAATACGCCAGTCCATCCAAAATATCCTTAATTGGGAGCAAATTATAGTGCACGTATCGCCGCCGAAGCAGTAATTATTACTGTTATCATATATTTTTCTCCAGTCACCCCATGATCACTGGTTAACCCTGTACCACATGACTCCATGTCTTTACGACCCTTGGACGAAGGTTTCTGAAACGTCGTGGGAAAATGAGAAAATGCTGGTGACCAATATTGGCCACTTTTCCTACAATGGTTTCTGCCATTTACAGTTCTCATCCATAAGCAACATTTAATTAATTGTCTGGAGATGCGTCCAATACGGATAAATCCAGAACTTTTCGTCTAGTTAAGCGTTAAACCCCCACTAAGTTTTATTGCGCATGCTCAGTGACACGTGCATAATGACGTCGTAAATATTTAATCTCGCGCAGTTTCAAAGTGCCCAGTCGAGGGTACCCGGTTATTTGTGATGGACGAATGCATACTTTAAGGAAAGGATGTGACATTTTTGTGGCCAGGGCTGTGGGCTTGAGTTCACTGGGTTTGTATATAATATGTATGTATACATCATTGGGCTCCCGCTCGATGTAAGAATTCGCCATACGATGGACTCGTTGTCAGCTCATTAGCTCTTACAACAAATTTGCAACAGGCGATTTTGAGAACGTCACTGTAAAATATTGGCTATAAACACGAAACAGGGTTGAATACTATGTACGTGAGGACATGTGAAGAAATAGTGGCAAAATCAAAATGCTTGCTACGCGCGATTTTCACCTTTTGCCAAGTTTTTTTTTTTTTTAACTGTAGCCTAAAGCAAGACTTCAATGAAACTTATGAATGGCAAATTAGAGGAAGATAGACAGAGAGAAAACTAGAAATGAAACGCTGATTGAGAAACACATTGAGAAAGTATTTCCTTGACAGTGTTGTTAACTAACTTAGTCTGGTAACAACAAACCAACAAAAAAAAAATGGAGGTCGATTGTTGTCAGCTGTCGTTGTGAAATGCTATACAGAGGGTTCAATATACATCAGGTGTTGACACTACAGAAGGTCCGTAATGTATCATGTGCGGACGAAAGGTTGCATGACTACAGTTGCCTACTGTTGGAAAGTCCTAAGTAGATCGGCAGTTTATTGATTCAAACCAAAAGTAGTCTCTACATGTACCATTATATTATGTGCAATATCAAAACAAGTCAAAGAAAGCGTTAAAGCTTTATTTATGAATAATAAGCATAACTTAAAACCAGAGAGAATGACTTGAATAAAGTAGGACTCAACACGACATTAATAAATTTATGTATCGAAGGTAATCAAACTCTTCATCAGGCAAGGTGTGAGAAAAAGGAACCCTTTCGTATGTGCACATACCTTGCCTAATGCATTTTCATCACCTTTGTGGTCTCTTCCAGTGTATACAATTTACTTTTATCCCTTTGTGTTCAAATCCTACTATATCCAACGATGAAGAATAGATGATACTAGTATTATGAAGTATCTTGGAGTTAAATAAAAAGATTCGGTCGATTAGAGGATCGAGCCTGCGACCCACTTGCTGAAAACCTGGCTGATTTAACTGTGTTGTTAGACTTTACGATGACACAGGATGATGACGTGTAGCTCAATTAAAGCCATACAAAATTCGCTTATGATAATATATAAACTATTTTACCCATTCCAACTTAATTGACACAAATAAGACATACAACTAACCTGTGCAAATGGCACAGTAAGTAGACACACAGCTCACTTGTACAAGTATCACAAAATAGAAAAATTAAATTTATACAAATGAAATACAAAGTAGAAATATCATTAAATAAAAAAAAAAATGACGAAAAGTAGACACACGTTCATTTTTTGGATAAGTGAAACACAAAGTACACAAACCATTAACTTGTACAAGTTCTACATGATAGGCATACCATTAACTCTTTACCAAACGACATAACTTTGAACTTACCAAAATCTGAGCATTTGCAGACGACAAATTAAGTGAGGCACAAACGGTGGTGTTTGTCTTTTAAAGGGTAGAAAATACTGCAGGAAAATGAAACAGTACTGGTTACCAGATTTTTCGCTCTTTTTTTTTTTTTCTTCAATGTTTCAAAAGCCCTCTTTAGCAGGGTCTTTAAAATTCGGGATGTTTGGTAAAGGATTGACTTGTCCTGCAAGTGACACAAGATAAGCATACCTTTAACTTGTACATTTACGGTGACACAATGTAGACAAGTCTTTACCTTGTACACGTGATACAAAATAGACAAGTCCTTTACTTGCACATGTGACACAAAATAGACTTTACTTGTACCTGTGACACAAAATAGACAAAACTTTTACTTGTACAAGTGACACAAAATACACAAAACTTCAAACTGTTCTGCATATGACACAAAATAGAAATGCCATT
Organism: Hippopus hippopus; assembly: GCA_946811185.2. NCBI lineage: Eukaryota > Metazoa > Mollusca > Bivalvia > Cardiida > Cardiidae > Hippopus > Hippopus hippopus. Next base: position 18,044,435 of record OX328100.1, on the reverse strand, counting down.
TACATGCAAATGTCACAAAAAAGAGCAAAATGGCTTATCTTGTCCGTAATTCAGATTTACGGTCTGAAGCTTTGTGGAGAAAATGCTCTCAACTACTGAAACACGCTGCTATTATTTCCACATTTTTCAAAATATGTCTACCGTCGGTATTCAAAAGTTGTATGTTCGTGGCAATGGGTTAAATGTTCACAAAGTAACCAGTTTTCAGTTTCAGTACACTAATGAAGATGCTATAAATAAATGGCTGCAAAATGATGAAATGCAAGCAGTCGCTACAATTTTATTGCAATTAGATATAAATATAGTTCCGCGCTAGATATATTTTATCATTTATTTTCGAAACGACAAAAAGTCATGTATTGCATTCAAAAGATGTGAGATAAGATGTAATATTTTTCCGCTGGTGAGATCAATTTACTTTCAAGAACAGACATGTTTTAAATAATTACCAAAAAAAATCAACGTTCACCAAGAATTAACTACTCGAACATCAGAAAACTATTTGAAAATTGTAACTGAAAAGTGACTGACATTTTCATCGTCTCCAAAATAAATAATGGCTAAGAGGCTTTATCCTACGCAATCTGTGATATCGTCATCAATCTCTGAGTTGCAATACTGTTGAAACAACTTCCGTCCGAGATGTTGGATTTCTTCTGTATCAAAACAACTGGGAAAAACCGGCCGAACTTTGATAAACTACCTCCAAAATACTCCATATTTCCAATATTTACTCGTCGTCCAAAACCTTGACCTTATAATAGGAAAGGGCGCCTGAAATTTATAGAGTATCTTGGCTGAAAAAATAGACAATTATAATTGAGTTAACTCATTACCACATGGCCTGCAACACGCGAAAAGGAGCAATCGGACATTTGCGTAAAGTGTTGTCTCGGATCAGCCTGCGCTGTCCGCGCAGGCTAATCCGAAACGACACTTTCCGTTTTTATGTAATTTTCTGTTTTGCGCAAGTCTACTGCAGCACAAAATCTAATGTAGTCGTACAGTGCCGTCTCGGATTACCCTGCGCGGACTGCGCAGGCTGATCCGAGACAACACTTTACGCAAATGTCCGAATGTCCCTTTTCGCGTGTTGCAATTTTAGACTTGTCCATATTGAAAGCATTTACAGAGATGACAGTTCAAATGTGGCCTGAATGATTGGTTTTGTCTTTGATATGTTAGAAAACATTTTGGAAAAAAGCGAAAATGCTGGTTACCAATATTTTCGAAAGCCTGTTCTTCAAGGTGATTAATTTTCGGACTGTGTAGTAAAGAGTTAAGTACATGTACCTTTCGCAGCAGACATACCTTGAAAACTTAATGAAGTTTCTCTTTCTGTCAAAATGTGTCCAGTGTATTTAAATATTAAATCTTGATTCGTGTTGATAATCCATAATTTACGAGGATGTTTTCAAAGTCGCGTCTGCATGTATTTTCCAGAGTTAAAACTCTAACTCTTCACGTGACAAACTTTGGACTTGTCCAAATCCGAAGCGTTTGCAGATACCGAAGTAAATTTGCTCAGATAGCAGAAGATGTCTGAAAAAGTAGAAATCATTGTCAAAATCGAAAAAAAGTCGGTTTTCAGCATTTTCTCATTTTCCCTTTATTTTTAACTTAACATTATTTTCAATTGCCTTCTTTCTCAGGGTCGTTACAACTCATGATGTGTTGTGAAAGGTTAAGCCAAATGATCGTGCAAATTTTTTTACAAGGTACACATTGTCGATAAAAATGATTTCAAACAAGAGCGGCAAATTGTCGCAAGATACGCCCGTCCCACCACCAGTTGTCCAGGGGGTATAATAATCGTAAAGGGCAGGTAATGCAACAAACGTGTTTACCAAGTCTCAAGTCAATTTGACTTGGTGACAAAGTTCCGTTCCGGACAAGCAAGAAATACTGTAAAAATGAAGATCAAAGTGGAATTACTCAAAATCCGCGCTAGGTAGAGTTATTGTTCTTGCGCACTGTACTCCGTAATAATGCAACAAACATGCATACCAAGTTTGAAGTCGTTCTGACTTGAGATGACAAAGTTATATTCCGGACAAGCACTAAATGCTGTAAAAATGACGATCAAAGGGAAATAACTCAAAGACAGCACGAGGTAGAGTTACAATTCTTGCGCACTGCACTTCCAAATATTGCAACAAATAAGCATACCATATTTCAAGTCATTCCTACTTTAGATGACAAAGTTTTGCTCCGGACAAGCAAGAAATCCTATAAAAATGAAGATCGAAGGGGAAATAACTCAAAATTCGTGCTAGGAAGAGTTATGGTTCTTGTGCACTGCACTCCGTAATTTTTCAACAATCATGCATACCAAATTAAAAGATGTTCAGACTAGAGATGACAAAGTTATATTCCGGACAAGCAGAAAATGCTGTAAAAATGACGATCGAAGGGAAATAACTCAAAGACAGCACGAGGTAAAGTTATGGTTCTTTCGCACTGCACTCCGTATTATTGCAAAAAACACAGATGCCAAGTTTCAAGTCAATCGGACTGGAGATGACAAAATTATGCTCCGGACAAAGAGCTGGACGCCGCCCGCCCGCCCGTCCGGACGCCCGTCTGGACGCCATGGGTGATCCCATAATACTTCCCGTCTTCGACGCGAGTATAAAAAGGCAATATCGAATGATCTCCCCTGTATTTTCACCAAGTACTAGTATTCCTAAATGAATTTTTCATACATGTATTTACTTGACAAATCCATACACTGGTCAATCCGTCTGCAAAGACATCCAGTCTTAGCCAATCAGATGGAGAGTCTTTAAGTTAGCAAACAAAATTTATTTGGAATAGTTTTTGAAACATCAAAGAAATACTTAAAAGTCATTGGAGACTTCATTACAGCACGAACTTTGTCATCTGTAGAAATGACTATGAGTATTTGGGTTGTTTTTGCCAACATAGAAGATCAGATAGCACAGAAGGAGGGATCTGATCTTTGAGGTACGCAATCTGATGCGTTGTGAGATAGTCTTACCAGAAGAGCCACAGTTTAATTTGAAAAAAAAAAAATGAGCTTTTAATGATTCTGCAGTTCAAGTACCAAAATTGAGAGAAACTGTCTTACCTAGAAAATCATTCTTTACTTTATGACAGCATACACCCTTGGGTTTCAAACCCCCGGGATGAAGCCCATGGTTGCAGGTGAATCCAAAAGGGCACTCCCAGTCGTATTTACAAATGGCTACCGGCTCCCCGACTGGACAACCCAGACAACAACGTCCAAAACTCGCACCATATGAGAACGGAAGACATCTGTCTGTCTGTAGAGGACAGGGTATTCCAAGCTTGCCACCACACACTGATGCCTTCCTGCGTTTGCCATAACTTGGTACACAAATTGCCTGAGCTGTAAGAATTTTGAATTGCAGAAGCATGTTATACTAAGTTTTGTTGAGTTGCAAATTAAAGGAACATTTTTATGCCACTGATAAGATTGTATAAGGGTGGAATTTGTTTTAAAAAAAACATTTATATAAATATATATGAACATGTGCAAACACAAAAATCATATCACAAAGAATGAAATTCAATTAATAGGTGCACAATGTGGATTTTTTTATTACAAAACAGATTTTGAAGTTGTTTACAACTGTATTGTTTACCTCACTGGCAGCTGCTTGATTTCCTTTTTTGCTGTTGTTTTGTTTGTTCTCTAGTTCCCATATAGACATGCAATAACCCTTTATTTATCCTAATTTAAATATTTTAGAAAGATTTTTTCGATGTTGTATGCAAACTAAATTTGTTTTATTTCCTATTTATGGCATTTCCTATTTACGGGCTCGAGAATGGGCTGACGTCTACGTTTTAATCTATGAAAAAGCTATTTTGTAGAGACACCAATTCTTATCTCTGCAATCTTCCCGCGTTTTCCGAAAGCAATTTCTGGTGAGAAAATATCCAAACGGCCAACGATTCAACAAAAGTCAGAACATGAAAATCAAACATACAACCAGTGAGGTGTTCTATAACACACAGTGCAGAAGTTGTCGCGTAAATTAAATCAGCAACCATTGGGGAAACGCAGCATGTCAGTGTGCAACATGTGTACCATATACATACTAGAAATAGTGCATGAAGCAAGTGCAACTATTTACGCAATTCCTTTGTCACATTACCAAAAACTCCAGTTTTATAATGAACTCAACGATAAAAGCTTTGGAAAACATTGTGGGAAAGCATTTCTCTTTTTCCTACAAAGTTTCAGACTCTTGCAAAGATAAAATCCATTATTTAGCCTTATTTATTCTGTCTTCTGCATATGCTTTCAATTTGGGTAAATCTAACTTTTTTTCGTCTGGTAAAGAGTTAACACTACACCCTCTGCAGAAAACTTTTCGGTTCTTGCATCTGACCACTTTTGAAAACAGACTGCAGTGTTCTAGACAGGTTGTTTTTTTTAAAGATACAGGGAAAAAGAGCAGTTCGTGTTTCCAAGCACCTTTTTCAGAACATTTGCAGACGACAAATTGAATGTGACTCAAATAATGAGATTCACTTTCGAAATGCTGGTTACCAGCATTTTCTCCTTTACCCACGATGCTTTCAAAAGCTCTCTTTAAAACTCGGAATTGAGTAGTAAAGGGTTACCACTGCAAAGTATTATAGCGAAACTTTGATGTATTTCTTTGCCATTCTTTAACTGTGTTTGACTTATCTTAAAGTTCTCGACTTACCTAGCTTGAAACCCTTAAAAAAATCATATCAAACACAGTTAAATGAATACTCAGAACGAAATGTCTAAACAAACATATGTGCTGCAAATGAATGGTTCCCATTCCCAAGCGTTTTATATTTACCAATACAACAATACGACTGGTTCCTGTAAAGATATCATCAACGAATAAAAATTGCAGAATAACCGTGTCGCCATTTTTAGGGAGTCCCTTGAAATGTTAATGATGCTAGAATTATTTGAGTAAAATAATTTATTTGCTTCAAGATATGTGTTATGATTTATATATGCAGATTTAATCTGTTGGATTCTTTATGCTAATATGTTCTTCAAAAAGAAAGATAAGAATTAACGTTTAAAAAGGTCGTCAGTGGGCACCAATATTACTATCGCTACGAAATGAATCACATACATTTTGGTTATTCCTATTTTTGAAAGTGACAACCGTCGGAAAGTTCCTTTCGACAAGATATTTGAAACAGTACATGATGTATAAGTTCAGTTGTTGGTGAACACTTAGAATTTATAAATGTTATGTATTGCAAAAGAAATCATTCCTTTAGAAAATATTATTACAATAGACATTCTGGAAATTTAAGCACCAAGAAATCAGTCATCCAAACCAGGTATTAGCCAGGCATTATGTATCATTTTTTGCTTGCCATCATACGTGGTCCCTTTACCTGAAAAAAAAAGAACAAAGACAACTAAAAGAATTTTAAGAAAAATAATTCGGTCCTCAGTGACTCAGTGCCTGAGAAGTTGTACCTAAGTTTAAGAAAAGGGAGAAACAGTGGAAAAACTTCAACATTTGTGTAGAAATGTCATGTACTAATTTTTCACGCTACAAGAGTTACATGTATTTATGAGTTTAAAACTTTATAATAGTTGTAAATCATTGTAGGTACGGAACTGTTATGGAATGTTCTTACCGGGAACAAGTTTTCGGAATGAACGCAGGAGCCTCTTTTTTCAAAGATCCCTATAGTAACCTTGGCATACCAAAAAATCAAACCAATATGAAAGTAAACGTGTCAGGTACGTCGCGATATTAGCAGAGCACGATAGTATCGCGGTGAATTAAATCGCCTACATGGTAAACGTTGTTGTCTGCGCATGTCATATTCTTCGAAGATTCGAAAAATGCCAACTAGCGGAAGATAATGGGTAAACGTTAATATAGTAGACTGGTACACATTTGTTCTGGAGCAGTAAACTTTGAGACGTAGAGGATATTTGTTTTTTACGGTAAAAGATCGTAATTCATTTTATCGCGTGAACATCATCGGTAATATTTTCACGAGTGGCGCAGCCACTCTTGAAAATATTACCGATGATGTTCACTCGATGAAATAAATTTCGATCTTTCACCGAAAAAAACAAATATTCTATTTATGTAATGCTTTTAACCCTTTCTTGGGGGAACTTAGTCAAAATCCAGTACAGTTCTTTTTGGTTATTCCCCGTGGCGTACCCCCTCCGCATAGCAACGTATTACAGTATTACGTCTAGCGCGAGAAATGTAAGGTAAACAAGATATCTGTTTGTAAAACAGTCATGCCCCCCTACTGCCACATTGATACAGGAAGTGTCGCATAATTATACACACCGCCGTGTGTATACATACAAGATTGTAAACAGTCGCCGATACACAGACTGGGTTATCGATTTTCTTTTCGGCACGGATTTACCTTAAAATCGACAGGGATCATTTACACTCAAAGATGAATATCTGTAAGAATTTGAAGGACCTAGGTCAATTCTGTGTCTAGTTATCATCCGGACAAGGTTAGGTCTAAATATCATCAAGTTGAAGGCCACTGTGACCTTGACCTTTGATGGATTAATCTCAAAATCGATAGGGATCATCTGCACTCCGAGACGAATGTCTGTGCCAAATTTGACGAACCTAGGTCAATTCTGTGTCTAGTTATCATCCGGACAAGGTTTGGTCTATATATCAACATGTTGACGGTCACTGTGACCTTGACCTTTGACCTCAAAATCAATAGGGGTCATTTACACTCCGAGACGCATGTCCGTGCCAAATTTGACGAACCTAGGTCAATTCTGTGTCTATTTATCATCCGGACAAGGTTTGGTCTATATATCAATATGTTGACGGTCACTGTGACCTTGACCTTTGACCGATTGACCTCAAAATCAATAGGGATCTTTTACACTTCGAGATTGATTGATTGAATTTGCGTTTATTTATCGTCGCTCCGAGATGCATGCCTGTGCCAAATTTGACGAACCTAGGTCAATTCTGTGTCTAGTTATCATCCGGACAAGGTTTGGTCTACATATCAACATGTTGACGGTCACTGTGACCTTGACCTTTGACCGATTGACCTCAAAATCAATAGGGACCATCTACACTCCGAGACGCATGTTTGTGCCAAATTTGACGAACCTATGTCAATTCTGTGTCTAGTTATCATCCGGACAAGGTTTGGTCTATATATCAACATGGTAATGGTCACTGTGACCTTGACCTTTGACCGATTGACCTCAAAATCAATAGGGATCATTTGCACTCCGAGACAAATGTCTGTGCCAAATTTGACGAACCTAGGTCAATTCTGTGTCTAGTTATCATCCGGACAAGGTTTGGTCTATATATCAACATGTTGACGGTCACTGTGACCTTGACCTTTGACCGATTGACCTCAAAATCAATAGGGATCATCTACACTCCGAGACGCATGTCTGTGCCAAATTTGACGAACCTAGGTCAATTCTGTGTCTAGTTATCATCCGGACAAGGTTTGGTCTATATATCAATATGTTGATGGTCACTGTGACCTTGACCTTTGACCGATTGACCTAAAAATCAATAGGGATCATCTACACTCCGAGACGCATGTCTGTGCCAAATTTGACGAACCTAGGTCAATTCTGTGTCTAGTTATCATCCGGACAAGGTAAGGTCTACCGACGGACCGACGGACCGACATTAGCAAAGCAATATACCCCCACTTCGTTGAAGGGGGGGGGCATAATTACGCCATATTTCCATCTGGTTGTGAGGCACGCGCATTTTACCTAGGTAACTAGTGCGCGGGAACAACTGTTTCCGCCTTCAATTGAAGAGTTAGATTATAAAAATCGGTATTTTCACTGGCCGTAACCATGAAATGTCGAAAAATATTTCACCGATATTTCTCGATAACCTACCGGAAAGCATGAAATAAAAAAACATTATTTCAATTATCGCTTGTCCTAGTGTCATTTTGAAAACAAATATTTTAATCCCGACTAGTTTCGGTTATTTCAAACCTTTATCAAGGGACATATTATTTATCATTAAAGGCTGATGACATTAACGTCACATGACGTCAGTGGCAACGACGCCAAATATATGGCAATGTGTTTCATGTAATTTCCATTGACATACGTAGAATCACACACACACAAAAAAAATATTTTACCTACATGCACCGATCGAAATAAATAATATTATATATTTTCCAGAAACTGAAACTGTAATTGTGTGCTCTTTCTCATTTTGAAGTCCACACGTTAAAATACGCCCTTTTCCTGATTTAGTCTGGATTTATAGGAACACAGTAGTCACGTGATTCATTTCGACACAAAATTCATCATTAGCCTCACGTAATGTTTATTTCCGCATGTAAAACGAACATGTAAACGCTTAACCTCCTGGAGAATAATCTTTGGTTGTCAGCAGACCATTTTAAAAACATTGAGGCGAAAGAAGAATTTGCCCCTAACAAGCAAATTCTTCTTTTGCCACAATGTTTTTACTTGTTTTAATATTTTTTCATATTTAAAAACTTTATTTATGTGAATTAGAACAATTCTTATTTTTACAGACAACTTTTAACTCTCTTCCTGCCAAGTAAGTTAAATGAAAACTTGCAAGCCGATAGTAAAAATCCGTATGATGCTATTTCACTTTTATTTTTTTGGAGAAAACTATATCCTTATCGGACAGTATAGATCCAAGATCAGACTGCACGTTCTGTGCAGTCTGATCTTAATCTACAATGTCCGCAAAAGGTCAGTGAGTCGTGCTAAGCATCCTAAGGGTTTATATTCGCTTGATGCAATTTTATTTTACTTGGTAATGATCATCGTAATGATCATATTAATAAAGCGATCGTAAATAATGCTGTGAGCGGAAATACCATGTTCCTCATATTTCTGTCATGAGAAATTGTATTAAGGGCGTTTTTAACCTTAAAGATGCATCTGTACTCGTTTTCAGGCATTTTTCAGCCAGTTTTTAACCCATTTCGTCCTTATTTTATGAAACTATAATCTTTCTTGTATCTTCATACCAAATGTTGCCCCGGGTGGCTGCAAGATTGCACAGATTACGACGGACAGAAAATACATTCATGTTTTCGAGGCCTTCAAAGCAATCGCTGTTGTCGTTTACCGTTTTAAATGAAGACAAATCCCTTGTGTTTTTCTATCCCTAAGATCATATACTATGGTAATTTATCTATGTTTACACAGCTGAACCATTCTTCACACTTTCAAGTTTTAACAGCGTTTTTTCTCTCTAGCTGTAAGGGTGTATCTTTAAGTGTTTTCCTGTTTATGTTAAAAGTAAAAAAAAAAGTGTATAAGCGATATACATGTACCTTCAGATTTACCTTTGATTGCGGTAGTACATGTTGTTTGTGGTAATGCTACTTCAAGTTCCCATTTGGGCATCAAACTTTACTTTTGAAGTAATTTTTGAAGTAAAATTTTAATGTACTACGCTAAACTTATTATTCAAATATGTATAGCCATACTCTGGCAAAAGGAGGTTTAATGCATCTCCTTGATGCAGTTTACAAATCGATTCATCTCATAATTATAAATCTATAAAATCAATTATGCCTTGCAACCGACTGAATCATGGGGTAAAATGGTGCTTAAATATGCAGAAAATTTACAAAAAGCAAAAAGCGTCGACTCAGGTCAGCCCCGCGGACTGCGCAGTCTAAATGGGTAGTAGATAGATATTTACCCACTCTGGGCATTTTTCCTAATTTTTTAATTTTTTGATTAAATTTTTATAAAATGTCCTAGAACGGGTAATGATTTTGTATGAAAATCTATTTTCTCATAATTCTAAAGAAAATAAATTTTATTACCCACTAACCAACGCATCGATTAACCCACTAACCAACGCATCAACTAATGACCCCCATATGTGTCGGCGCAAGATAAGTCCATGCATGAGGGGCCATCTAATTACTATATCCATTTTACCATAAATTCAAAAATAAAGAAAAAAAATTTTTGAATTTCTTAAATTTTAAATCATAAAATAATTCAAAAATGGAACCGTTAAAAGAGTTTTTAAAAGAGTTAAACTTAGATAAAAATAAAAGTTTAATGAAGTCTATAGATAACATGGAAGAAAATTTGTTAAATATGGATATAGTTAAAGATAAATTTAAAAATTTAATTCCGGATAAAGAATCATTAGCGAGATTTGCTATACTTCTCACTAATTATGTAAACACTATTTTAGATTCTATAGACCCTGAAATCAATCAATCCGTATTTTTAAAGACTATGTTATTATCTGAAATTAATAAAAGAAAAAATGAGTCCAAAAAATCCTTAAGAAACATACTTTCTTGGACCACAGGACTTAAATTAGATAAAAAATTAACTAGAAACCAAATACTATGTAGCTATACATATCATCTTTTCTATTTGTATGAAAAAGATGCTTTACCTAGAATTCCTTCACGAACCAGAGAAATAAGAGAAAATAAGATGTCAAATACAATACTTAGTGGCAAACCAACAAATAAGTTATTTGAAGACATTGAATTCCTAAGCTAAAGAAAGTTTTTCACAAATATAATTTAATTCATAAAATTAAATTATATTTCACGATGCCCCAAGCTAAAGTATTAATCTTTTATCATCACTTAACCCTAATGCTTTTTTTTTTAAACAAATTAATGGATAAAATTTTTTGAATTCCTGAAATTTTAAGCTATAAAATAATTCAAAATGCATAACTTACATACAAATGAAGTTTTTTACGATGTACTTGATACAATGCCGCCTAAAGCAAAAGTACTAAATCGGTTTACCTCTGATGAATTACAAAACTTAGAAAAACATATTGAAAATAAATATAATGAGATCCCTATTTACAAAATTCCAGGAAGAAAAGTATATTTCCCAAATATTCATCATAATGATTATTGTACTGCTTTGAGAAAAGCAGCACCTGTTATATATTATTGTTTTAGTAAAGAAATGGAGAGACATGGTATACATGATTTATCTATGTGGGTGGGTCTTTTTGATAATAAAACTGAAGAAAGAAAAAGAGTTGGTCCTTACTGGTTTGATACTAGACCAGGAAGTGGAAGACATCTAATTCCTTATCAAAATGAAATAAATTTCTGTGAGAACCATGTTTTTGAATTTACACCTGATGTATTATGTGATAGAGGTATCAAATCAAAAGATTTTAATTTTCTTTCACCTTTTATAGAATTTAGTAATAGATTAAAAAATTTATATGGAGACCCTGATGTGAATGAAGCATTAAAAAAAATAAAAGAATTAACAAAAAATGTAACACTATCTAATTATGTTAGAACTAATAGAAATGACGCTACACTTGTTAAAATTATTGATGCATTGGGTAAAATAACTTTTATTAATAGAAGTGACTTTGATGATTCTTTTTTTGTCATAAGAGATAGAGATTACTATAGCATAGATTTCTTAAAACTTAAACCAACAAATTTTAATCGAAAACAAAAATTATTTTTAGAGAAAAAATGTTGTATATGTACCATTAATAAACCTAATATAACATTTGGTTGCGGGCATCTATGTGTATGTGATATATGTGATGAAATGCATCCTTTAAATAAATGCCCTATATGTAGACAGTAATCTTTTGTTAAAAGAATTTTGTAAAATATTTAAAATGAAGTTTCTGAAGCTATTTTCAAAGAAAAAAGATAAACCTATTAATAATGATATTATTAAAAAACAAATAATTAAACTAGATAGACGTATACAAGAATTAGAATTAATTATTGCTGGATTAATGGATATTTTAAGTGATATGAAAAAATCTAAATAAATATATAATATATTTTTTTTATAATATATTATATATATTTACAAGTCTAATTCTATCAAAATAGATATATAAGCGTGTGTTACATTACGACTATCTGTTCTCGAAATAAAGTTTACGATGTCACATTGTTTTACCTCCAACGCCCTCGGAAAAACTACACAACTACAAGTTTCATCCGCTTTTTTAATAATAGAGTAATCAACCTGCTCATTTCCGTTTATCGATATATTAACTTTTATCTCTTCTCCTCGTACATTAGCATTATCTTTAACAACCGTTAAACTTCCTCTTATGATTCTACCTGGAGCAGTCATACAATAACCCCCTAATCCATGCTTTCTACCTGAATTACCATTACCGAATGAAAACTCATAATTACCAACCCCTAATGGTCCGTTTTCTTCAGCCCACACGGTTATAATAGGTTTAGGACCTATGAGAGAAGGAAGAGATACTTTTTTATCCACATAGGATTTTGTCACTAAATCTCTCTCTTCTACTGGGGTTGCCGCGTTTTTTATAGAAAAACCTTGAAGGTCTATGTCAGTCACCGCCATGAAACTCCCATCCGGATTTTTTATAATAGCTCCACCATTATCAACATAATTTTTATTGACAGCAGAGTCACGGGATACAGGATTTGGCAACCTAGTAATCGAGTTACCATTCATATCTATTCCACCATCTATTGAATAGGACCCATCTTGTTTTTTTGTTAAAGCTTTTTCACCTGCGGTGGCCGTCTCAATAGCGGTATCCACATAAAACTTATTAGAGGCTTGGTCGTGTCTTGTAGGGATTCCAAGATTGTTAATTACTCGTCCTCCCATTGAGATTGCATCATCTGCCTCATACCACCTTCCGTCTTTATAAACAAAGGCTCTATCAACATTATCCACATAATTTTTAGTAGCAGCTTCACCCGGTTCTTTTGGGTCCTTAACATTTCTTATTGGATTAAAACCCATATTTAAATATCCAGTAACATGGTATCCTCCGTTTTCATCCAACAACCCTGAGTTGGCGTCAACATAAGCCTTAGTTGCTGCATCTTGAGGATTTACTGGATTACTAACCCTCGTTAATGTATTACCATTCATGTCTATGGCACCGGTAACAACAGTTGTTCCATCTTTACGTAAAAAATTATTATTTATGTAAGTGAGTGACACACCATCACCGCTTGTTTCACCATCATCTTTCATTCTTCCGAATTTGTCAACAGGCATTTTTTTATATAGCACTAAAAAAGTTTATTTAAAACATTTTGAAACTGATTACCTCTAGATAACTCTTTTAGAATGTACAAACATAAATGACCACAAAATACTTGATCAGCTTGTTGTAATTGGTCAGTATTGTACTGTATTGGGCTTTTTAAATAATCTCGAATTTCAATAGGTGGTTGTATGCCATAACTATCAAAATAAATTTTAGTTTTACCATTTTTATACCAAGCGACCCAATGTGTACCAGGCCCATCACTTTTATCAAAGTTTACTATACCACATTCTTTTTTACTCGGTTTTCTCGGTAATGTATCTAGTAAAAAAACTCCTCTAAAATAAGGAATCTTTAATCTTTTAACGGCACCCTCTAATTCAAAATTGTTCAACGGTTTATTCGGTAAAATTACGTTTTCAATCGAAATATTTGACATTTTTTTATAGTTAAATATTTCTAATATCTTTATTGTCAACCCACGAATTAAATTCATCGGGATAACCTTTCCACTTTACAAGAGATTTCTTTTTTCCTTTTTTGATAACCTTTTCTATCCTATACAGCTCTTGACTGGTTTTCTGCAGTTCAGGTTCATAAAAGGTACCTTGTATTTCTTCTCCATTAAAATCTTTAATTTTATATGTTATAGGTGATGTAAGTTTTACTTCAGAAACTGTAAAAACCTCCTCAGTCCATCTTGTTGTATAACCTTTTTCAAAAGTCTTTTTCTTTTTAGTTATCCTTACTTTATCTCCAACGGAAAACTTAGGATTAAAGTCTTTTATTTCTAAATGATCGGGGTAAAGATTTCTCCAAACTCTCGTTTCATTTTCTTTTTTACTAGCGTCTACCGGAGTCATCTTAATAGATGAATGCTTTGTGTTATTATATTTTTTAACTAAATCCGGTAGCACATTGATGTAAACGTTTGTAGAGTTAGCGGAGAAATACTTCCACATTTTTTCTTTCATTGTTCTAATCCATCTCTCAACCACACTAGATTTTTCCTCATTTTCGGTAGAATATAATTCAACCAAGTCTTTTACATCTTTGTTATAAAACTCTTTACCCTTATCCACCCACATTTTTTCAGGTTTTCTCTCCTTAAAAATACTTTTTAATGCTATAGCAACAGATTTTCCTGTTTTATCTTTTAATGGCACCAGATATCCATATTTAGAAAAGATATCAATGACAGCGAGAAGGTATTTAACACCACGATTAAACTTAGAAAATGCTTGCATGTCTACTAAATCTGCAGCCCATATCCTATCTATACCGTTTACTCTAACTCTCCTTTTCTTAAATTTTCTTTTTACGGGTTTATGTAATTCTTCCGTTAAATTTTTTTTTTTACTCCCATTCCAAATTTCATCTTAGTTCCAATGAGTCTACTTACCAAACCTCTTTCCATTTTTTCTCTAATACTAGGATTGTAAATACCTTCTAACTCCGTTAACATATTCTTATCACACACTGCGTTTCTTGTAGCAGTATCATCATGCTTAAGATAGCAAACATCATGATTATAAGCGGCTTTATCAACACGGTTTATTGGTTTACTCCATTCCTTCGGTGTTAAATCTGGATTAAGTCTTTTATTTAGTTTGGTACCTGGTCCTGTAAAGTTGTGCCCTGGTAGATGCATTTCAACGGGTAAATTATTTATAAATTTATTTAATATACTACTCCCGGTAGTTTTTTTTTTATAAATTGCGATTTAGTTATTCCACAAATAACACATTTCCCCTGCATCATATTTCTTCCATTTTTAGAAATGGTATATTTTATATCACTTGTATCAGTATGTTTTTTACATTTAACGCAGTACATTTTATTTTATATAAAAAAATAAAAATATTTAAATAAAAATGGATATTATGAACTTATCATGGAATGAAGTAGTATCAAAGAGATTTAATCACTCCCTTTTACCAAAAAGTATTAGGGGTTTAATTATAGGTAAATCATCATGTGGTAAAACTACTTTATTGTTAAACCTTTTACTCAGACCAGATTGGCTTGACTACAACGATTTAAATGTTTTTGGAAAAAGCCTTTTTCAACCGGAATACCGAATACTAAAAAAGGCTTTTGAAGAAAAACTACCAAAAGAATGTATTTTAAGATTGTTTAACATGCGTGATGACATACAAGAACTAAACATTCCACCAATAGCTTTAGTTGAAGAATGGGTTAAAACGATTAAAAACAAATCGGATATAAATTGCAACTTCTTTGAAAATGTTAGTGATGTACCTGACCCGAGAGAGTTAAACTCAGAAAATAAAAATTTAATAATTTTCGATGATTTACTTTTAGAAAAGCAAAATAAATGTGAGTGTTACTACATTCGAGGAAGGCATAGTAATGTTGACTGCTTTTACCTCTCCCAGAATTATTTTAGACTACCAAGGCAAACTATTAGAGAAAACGCTAATTTTATTTGCCTTTTCCCACAAGACCTAAAAAACATTAATCATATTTATAGCGATCATGTAGGTGAAGATATGCCTAAGGATGAGTTTAGAAAGTTTTGTCAACAGGCATGGGAAAGACCACATGGTTTTGCTATCATTGACTTAACCAGTAAAAAACATGATGGAAAGTATAGAAACGGTTTTGATAACTTCTACATACCTAAGTCAGTATAAAAAAAAAAAAAATGAAAATAACTTTTTTTAAACAATATTAATAATAAAAATGGAAGTATCGTTTTTACCAGAATTTACAAATGAAGTTAAATGGGAACTTGTAGCATTGATGAGAAAGTTGGAGGAGTGTACAATAGAAAAATTACAACAAATATCAAGAATAAATAATATAGAAGATTATGTAAAACATGAAAAGTCTAATCTAATATGTTTGTTGATAAAAAATATAGAACAAGAAATAATAGAATTAGAGGAGCACGATGAAAAAATGCAAAAGAAAATAAAAGAGGGAAAGTGGGATGCAATAAGTTGGGAATATGAAAAAAAATCATTGTTAAACGATATTTTTGGTAAAATTGATGAAATGAGTAACCTCAAAAATGAGGATATAGAGGAGTTAAAAGATTACGATTAATGGAAATAAATCTGTTAAATAATATAATCATACTTATAAAATGGAAAAACTTTTAAAACAAATTGTAAAAAATACGAACCATAAAACATCATTTCAAATCATAGTAAGCGGCAACAAAACACGTTTTAGAACAAGGTTTAATCCTCCAATTCAACTGGAAAAGGATAAAGTATATGAAATAGCTATGGTAAACCTTGAAACTTACTACTCTTTTCCAAACATTGATGAAACGAACAACGTATTCGTTTATTCTCCAGACAATGGCACCACATGGATTAAAATAAAAATACCTGAAGGAAGTTATGACCTCGTTGACATTAATGATACGGTTCGTCAGGAAATGAGAAAAAATGGCCATTACGATAGAGTTAATGAAGAGTATCCTATTAACTTTTCTGCAAACACTAATACCCTAAAGTCTGTTCTTATTATTGATGATGGTTATCAAGTAGATTTTAATCAACCAGGTTCCATCGCTAAAGTATTAGGATTTACTCGAGCTAAATATACGCAAGGATTTCATGAGTCAGAGAATGTAGTGAACATTCTTAGCATAAATAGTTTGCTAGTTAACATAGATATTATCTCAGGAAGTTACGTTAATGGTTCAACAAAAAATACTATTTACTCTTTTTTCCCAGATGTTGCACCTGGATATAAAATAATTGAGTCACCAGTTAATTTAGTATACTTACCAATAACGTTAGATGAAATACATAACCTAAATGTAAATATTACGGACCAAGATGGTAATTTACTAAATCTTAGAGGTGAAAATTTAACGATTAGGTTTCATATTAGAGAAGCAAGATAAATAAAAAAATATTTGTATATAAAATGACAAGTTACACTAATGTTAAAGTAAATATATCTGAAGGACAAAAGCAAAAGCTTCAATATGCTGTTAAAGCTAGTTGCCCAGTAAGTATTCGTTTAGGTCATGAAGATTTACAAGGTAATGATATTTTAGCAATTACCAATTCACAAGCAAAGAAAATGGCTAAAGCCTATGAGGATGGTGTGGGTATAACTATTAGAATGACTGCGAAACAACTTAAACATAACATGAAAATAGAAGGGGGTTTCCTCGGAATGTTAGCTGGGTTGGCTGCTAGAGCTTTACCGATGCTTGCAAAAACTGTTTTACCAGCTTTAGGTGTTGGTGCTCTTTCTGGATTAGCTCAAACAGGTGTTTCGAAAGCTATGGGGTCAGGTCTTTACCTTAAAAAAGGAGGATGTGTTTGTCAAGTTGAAACTGATGGAAGTGGATTATACTTAAAACCATACAAAGGTAAAGGATTAGAGTCCGTTGGTGATGGGCTGTATTTAAAGCAAGGAGGAAAAATGTATGATGGAAAAGGGCTTTTACTTGGACCTAATAGTCCATTTGCTAATATCCCTATCTTAGGAGCTATATTATAAATATTATTTACAATAAATAAAAAATGGATATACATAAATTTGGTATAAAACCTAATATTACTACCCAACATAAAACGATATTTTGGAAACCTCATTTACATGGAGTAAGATATCCTCCCTTAAAGCAAGATTCTCTAAAATGGAAAATATACTCACAACTAACTATCAAGATTCCTCCTAATAATGGTATGAGAGTTTCGTTAGGATTTGGTTATATAGCTACACGAGGAGTTGTAATTATATCTATTAGTAATAAATGGAAAGATAGTTTAACCATTTCTAATGGTATACATCTTGATAATGATGTTAATGATATCTTAGTCTACATTTATAATTTCTCACAAAAACCAATCGAAATACCTGAGGGAGAGTTATTCTGCTATCTAAAATATTTGTCATAAAAAAAATTACTATATTAATAAAATGGCAGATACAAATCAGGAACACCCTAATAAAATATATCCTATATTACCCAAAGAACCAGGTACCGCAAGCGCACCACCTATTGAAATGGAAACAATGGATAATGGTCATTCTTATAGACTTAAAAAAATATCTGAAGTACAAAATTTTCTAAAGAAGGAAATAAATGAAAGGGAGAGATTGAATAAGAAGTATGCTAGAATGGCTAAAGTAGTTGATAATGTTGAAGGTGCATTGGTTGTTGTTTCATTAGCGTTAGGTGGTGCAGGTGTTATTTTGCTTTCAACTGTTGCAGCGGCACCCGTTGCTGTTGGATTAGAGAGTGCCGCTGGCGTAATTGGTCTTTCTTCATTGGTTAGTAAAATATTTGTTAGGAAAACTACTGCTAAAGCTGAAAAACATTTGAAGATTCAAATGCTTGCTGCTTCTAAACTTAATACTATAGATAATCATGTATCAAAAGCTTTGATGGATAATCATGTATCTGATGATGAATTTAAGTTGATAATGGATGAAATGAATAAATATGAAGATATGAAGAGTGAAATAAGAACTAAGTTTAAGAAGAAGGTAACAACAGAAGAAAAGGAAAGTTTGATTGAGAAAGGGAGGCAAGAAGCGAGGGAGTCCTTTCGGAGGCTTGTCGAAAACAAACATACTGTCTAGTATACCTTTTAAGTTACCTAAATTACCTAGTTTTAGATGTAAATGTCAATGTGAAATAGGAGATGAATAAATATATAAAAGCATTATATATGCTCTTATATATTAAAATCTATGATAAAATCTATAATAAAAACTATGTTAAAAACTATGATAAAATCTATGTTAAAAACTATGATAAAATCTATGTTAAAAAAATATGTTGCTAATTAAAAATGTCATTTCTAAAAATAACTGACCCTGCAAAAAGAGACTTAATTGTAAAAGAGTATCTCGAAACGAAAAAGAAGATTCGGGATAATCTACTAGCAGAGAGAACAGGTGAACAAAAATTACAAACTGATTTATCAAAGTTTTTTAGACCTATTACAGAAACGCAAAAAACTACAACAAAGGAGATTACAGAGGGACTTAAATCTATTAAAGAAGATGCAAAAAAAATACCAGAAGCTATTACTTTTTCAGCATTTCCATCTATCAAAGCTTATGGAAGACCAGAAGAAGATGAAGTTGAACAGCTTAGGTGGTATATGGATAAACTGGGAAAAATAGAAGAAATGGAAGAAAAAGAGTACTATCCAGCTTTTGTTGGACCACTCGCGGAGAAGTACCTAAGAAAGTTTGCTACTAAGTCTGAAGCTGATAGAAGGTATGGGTTATATGACAAAGATGGTAGATTTTATATTGGTAACACACCAGTTGGCATTATAGACAATGATATTTTAATTGGTAGTAATTATTATGAAGGTACCCGTGGTTTATGGGAATTAATCGTATCTAAAAACCCAGACCAAAATATTTATAATGATGAGGATTTAAAAAATTATAAGGAGATAATGATAAACAGCAATACCCTCTATAGAAATAATGACCCAAAATCTAATTATCCAAAAAGTAGTAAATTACATAAATGGAAAACCATGCTTTCCAATTTTTGGTATGATATGAGAATATTTGGAAGAGGAATTGTTATCCCATCTGACCCTAATGCATTAATAAAAAGACTAGACCTGTTATTAGCAAGTAAAGAAGCAGGTAATACAGGTGTAAGAAATGAGGTAGTAAGCATTTGTGATGAATTAAAAAGACAAGGTGTTTTAAATTCACACGCTTATAAAAATTTAATGTCTATACTATAAAAAATGATAATCACTAAGAAACACGGATTTAAAAAAAGGTATTCATACGGTGGTTCCGGAATCTTTGATAGTATTGCTAACTTTTTAGCGAGGCTTTTTACTAGTAGTGCAGCTAAACAAATTGCGTCTTCTGCCCTTGATGTAGGAAAGAGTGTAGCTAAGGAAGGGGCAAAGAAAGCTTTAGAGGTTGGAAAAAGTGCAGCAGTAGAAGCAGGAAAAAAATTAGTTACGAAAGCTTTAACACCAAAATCAAAGCAAATTTTACAAAAATATAATACAACACCTAAAACACAAAACATTAGTACATTAATAGATGGAAGTGCCATTGCTATTCAAGACTTAGTTAAAAGGTTAAACAGTGGAGCGGGTATTAAAACAGTATGAATAAGTTAAGAAAATTATATTCATTATATAAAAAGAATGTCTATATTAAATTTTAATCGTGTAGATCATGAAAAATACGGTACCGCTACCATTGAAATAGTAGGCGCTTCTTTAAACATAGAAGATTGTGAAATCCTTGAAATTAATAAAACGAAGTATAATTATAAAAAAGCTGTTGTGAAGTTATCTTCTGAAAAGGTAACCAAGATGAAAGAGATTGAGGAAAAGGTGAATAAATATTTAAAAAATTGGGGTATACCTGAAATAAAACTTGTATACGGTAATAAAGTTTATCCTAAAGCTATACTGGATACTGCAAAAAACATTAAACTTCGAGGCGTTTTTGTTGATGCTAAAATTAAGTCTTTTCCCCAGCTTTATTTTGAACAATTATAATTTTTATTTCATTTAAAAATTATAATCACTATTATAAAATGGATATTCTAAAAATAACCGAACCAATTTTAAAAGATGATAGTATTGCTGAGTATGAACACCATGAGTATGAACCAATCACTGGTACCAATCTCAACAACGCAGGAGGAGAAATTAGGATTAACATCGAGACTCAAGATATTTTTACTCATCCTAGTGAGAGTTATTTACTTATTGTAGGCGAATTAGTAAGAAGTGATAATGGAGCAGTTTATGATGCTAACACTAATATTTCTTTAACAAACAATGGTCTCATGTATCTTTTTAATAATATTAAGTATCAACTTTCGGGTATGGAGATTGAATCTGTATTGAATCCTGGTCAGGCTACTACAATGCTTGGGTTGTTAAAATATCCTGATGATTTCTCTAAATCACAAGGGTTAAATCAATTGTGGTATAAAGATACAGCGGCTAACGCGGGTGCCGGAAACACTGGTTTTATTGTAAGAAGAAATTATATTATTAATGACCCTCTTCCAAGAGGTACCTTTAGCTTCAGAGTTCCATTAAAACATATATTTGGTTTTTGTGATGATTATGATAAGATATTGTATGGAATGAAGCAAACTCTCACATTAACGAGAACTAATAATAATGATGCAATCTTTCGAGATGGTGCTGCTCCTGCTGATGGTAGAATTAATTTACTTAGAGTATCTTGGTTTATGCCACACGTGCTACCTGCAGATGAAGAGAAAATGCAACTTTATAAAATTATTGAGAAAAAAGAAAAAATACCGGTTGGATATAGAATGAGGCAGTGTGACTCTATTGCGGTTCCCGAGTCAACATCATTTACCTGGAGACTTGCTGTCAAATCATCACCTGAAGTGCCACGTTTTATCATTGTTGGCTTTCAGACTGGTAAAAGCGGTGACCAACAACAAAATCCAGCCATATTTGACCATAGAAACGTTAAAAACATTTATGTTACGTTAAATTCTACTAGATATCCCGCTGTTGATTATAATCTCAGTTTTACCGCAAACCAATTTAGTAGAGTGTATGGGGATGCTTCTCTATTTAGGTCTAAGTTTTATAACATGAATGAAATGGTGTCAAACCCTAACATTACTCCCTCAGATTATAAAACTCTTTATCCTTTGTTTTTGTTTGATGTTTCCAAACAGAGTGAGAGATTGAAATACTCTGTCACTGATATCCAAATCAAAACACATTTTACTGAAAATGTGCTTGCGAACACAGAGGCATATGCTGTCATTATTAGTGATAGGTTAATTAACTTCCAGTCTGATGGAAATAAAATGAGTGTAGTGTATTAAGATTTCTTTCTTATATAAAAAATGATAAAGACTACAGATTTAAAACAAATTCTTAAAGAAAATAATATAAATTTCTACTCATACTGGGATAAAAAACGTTTAGTTGAGTTGGTGAAAGAACATGGGTTGTATCCGAGTGAATCACCTAAAGAAGAAAAAAGCACAGACCCTAAGTTTGATAGATTACGTACCATTATGAAAAATCCTAAGAAAGTTAGTTTAGAGGATGTTGAAACTGGAGAAATAAAAACCTTTCCATCAATTTATAAGGCAGGTCAATTTATAGACCGCAGTCCGCAAACGATTGAGAATTGGAATGGAAGGGTTTGGAAAGATAAATATAGGATTAACGTCTATTAAGTTCCCAAAGTCGCCAACCTGTTTTTTTTATTGTTTTTTTATTTAAATCTGGTTTAATACCATTACTAACAAGTTTTTTAATTATCTCATGTTTACATAAATTTTTTATTCCTATTTCATTATCATATCTCTTAGGTACCTTGGTTTCACATAATTTTATTAATTCAAGTCTAGTATATCTTTTCATGAATTCTTCTTCATCCCACATTTTATATATATATTAATAAGATTAATATATATATAATTTCAATAATAAATTTTTTGATACTAAGATAAGAAAATTATATTTACTTTATAAAATGTCATGGTTTAACAGAATTTCTAATATAGCTAGAAGAGCTGCATCAAATGTTGGGAGGGTTGTAACGAATGTTATACCTCAATCAATCCAACGTAGAATCAATAATTTTACTAATTGGTTAACTGGTAATGTAGCTGAAGAACAACTACCACAAGTTTTTGATGAAATTGTTCAGAATGTTAGAGAGAATTATCCACCAAGACGACCGTTTGAGGTTAGAATAGAACGCTCAGCATTTAGAGAGTATATTAATCAATATGTTATAGAGGGTAGAAGAAATTATAACCCACAAAGATTTTTCGCAGAAACGTGGACGCCTCTTATAAATACTCTTCGAAATAATTTACAAACAAAGGTTAAACTTGTACTTAGGTGTAAAATGTGGTTAATGACAGATATTGACCTGGGCCCCGTGGAACGTGCTTTTCATAGCAATCAACATTTAAATTTAAACAGTGAAGAAATAGAGGATTTATTGAATACAATGATAGATGAAGTTTTAGAAAATTTAGCTAAGTTCCAAAGAGAAGGTAGTGGGTGGACTTTTGGGAGTATCGTAAAACTAGAAATACATACAGCTGTTTATGTTCCTTTAAGAGCTAATAGTTGGATACCTTTACCAAAATGGATTGCTAACAAAAAAGCAGTTATCAATATGAAAAATGAAGATGATAATAAATGTTTCTTATGGTGTTGTTTAAGAGAGGATAATCCAAAAGAGCATAATGCAGAGATAGTTGATAAAGCTTTGAAAGAAAAGGAAAGTAGTTTAAACATGAAGGGAATAAAGTATCCTGTTTCGGTTAAGAATATCAATAAGTTTGAAAAACAAAATCCTGAAATTAGTGTAAACGTATATATTTATAATGAAAACAAAAAATTCATTTCTCCTCATAGAATCACTAATGAGAAAAAAGATAAACATGTTAACCTTCTTTTAATTAAAGATGATGAAAATACACATTATGCTTTAATAAAAAACTTAAAAAGATTAGTAAGAAGTCAAATAACTAACAGTCATAACTCTAAAAATATGGAAATTTGCGAACGTTGTTTGAATCATTTCGGTAGTAAAGAACTTTTGGAAAAACATGAAAAATACTGTAACGAACACGAGCCTATTACTTTAGAAATGCCAAAACCAGATACTTGGGTAGCTTTTGAAAACCATTCTAGAAAACTTGAGGTTCCCTTTGTTGTATACGCTGATTTTGAAAGTGTTTTGGAACCAATACACACATGCCAACCAAACCCAGAAAAAAGTTATACTATGCAACATCAAATGCATATACCTTGTAGTTTTGTTTATATTATAAAATGTTTTGATGATAGTGTTAAAGCTCCTGTATTAAGAAGTTATGTTGGAAAAAATGCTAATGAAGTTTTTATAAACTGGTTACAAAATGATATACGAGAAATTCATCAAGAATATTACCAAAAACTAAAACCTATTGAAATAACAGAATCAGAGAAAGCAAAGTACCAGAAAGAAACACATTGTTGGATTTGTGGTGGGGAGTTTAATCATGCTAATTATAGAGTAAGAGACCATTGCCATTTTACGGGTAAATATAGAGGTGCCGCACACAATGAATGTAACCTAAAAGCTAAAAATCCTAACTTCACACCTGTATACCTTCATAATCTTAGTGGATATGACGCTCATCTTTTTATTAAATGTCTTGGCAAATCTGAAGGGAAGATTGATTGTATTCCAAATAATGAAGAAAAATATATTAGTTTTAGTAAAGATATTTGGGTTGGAACATATATAAAACATAAAATTAGATTTCTTGATAGTTTTAAGTTTATGAGTTCTAGTTTAGACAAGCTTTCGAGTAACTTAGAAGAAAGTCAATTAAAAATTTTATCGAGATATTTCACTAAGAATCTCCTACCATTGGTTAGGAGAAAAGGAGTTTTTCCTTATGAGTACCTAGATTCATTTGATAAACTTAAAGAAGAGAAATTACCACCTAAAGAAGCATTTTACTCAAGCTTAAACAAAGAAGGAATTAGTGATGAAGATTATGCTCATGCACAAAAGGTTTGGAAAACTTTTAACATGAAAACGTTGAAGGATTACTTAGAACTTTACAATAAAATAGATGTATTGCTTTTAGCGGATGTTTTTGAGAACTTTAGAGATGTTTGTCGTGAAAACTATAATTTAGACCCTAGTTGGTATTATACAGCTCCTGGTTTAGCATGGGATGCAGCATTAAAAATAACGAAAGTAAACCTAGAGCTTTTATCTGATATTGATATGCTTTTAATGTGTGAAAAGGGTATCAGAGGAGGTGTTAGTATGTGTAGTAAAAGATATGCAAAAGCAAATAATAAGTATATGGGTGAATTATATGATTCTAGTAAACCATCAAAATATTTATTATATATAGATGCAAACAGTCTTTATCCTTGGGCAATGAGTCGTCCTCTTCCTACACATGGTTTTAAATGGATGACAAATAAAGAATTAGAAATTTGGCAAAAAATCCCATGTATATTAGAAGTAGATTTAGAATATCCTAAAGAATTACACGATTTACATAATGACCTTCCTTTAACACCCGAACGTTTAAAAATAGAAAAGGTAGAAAAACTTATTCCAAACTTAAATAATAAAAAAAATTACATTATTCATCATGAAACTTTAAAAACATGCGTTGATTTAGGTTTAAAAATTACTAAAATACATCGAGGAATTAAGTTTGAGGAAAGCCCATGGCTTAAATCATATATTGATACAAACATTGAACTAAGAAAAGCGGCTAAAAATAATTTCGAAAAAGATTTTTTTAAATTAATGAATAATTCAGTTTTTGGTAAAACTATGGAAAACCTGAGAAACAGAGTAACGATAGAACTGGTTTCTAGTGAAGAGCGTTGTAAAAAATTAGTAGCAAAACCAAACTATGACCACTCAACAATATTCGATAAAAACCTAACAGCGGTACACATGAAAAACACTAAGTTGAAATATAATAAACCTATTTACTCAGGATTAAGCATCTTAGATATTAGTAAAACACATATGCAAAAAACTTTTTATAATTACTTTAAACCTAAATATAGT
Source organism: Hippopus hippopus (assembly GCA_946811185.2). NCBI lineage: Eukaryota > Metazoa > Mollusca > Bivalvia > Cardiida > Cardiidae > Hippopus > Hippopus hippopus. The sequence goes on along the minus strand of OX328100.1, from coordinate 18,018,861 downwards.
GAAAAGGTTAGAATGTGTTATACTGATACAGATAGTTTTATTCTCGAAATAGAAACTGAAGATTTATATAAGGATATGGAGAAAGATGTGGTTGAAATGTTTGATACAAGCAATTATCCTAAAGACCATTTCTTAAAAAATGATTGTAATGCTAGAGTAGTTGGAATGTTTAAAGATGAGTTAGGTGGTAAAATTATGACTGAGTTTGTTGGTCTAGGAGCAAAAATGTATGCTTATAAAACTTTAGATGGTGAGGAAGATAAAAGATGTAAAGGTGTTAAACAATCAGTTGTTAAGAAAGAGATAAACTTTAATAATTACAAAGAGTGTTTGCTTACAGAAAAGGACCAGTATAGAAAGATGACTGTTTTAAGAAGTAGGGAGCATAATATGTATACTGAAGAGTTAAACAAAAAAGCGTTAGGGTCAAGTGATGATAAAAGGTTTGTTTTGGAAGACAAGATTGATACTTTAGCATGGGGGCATCATAAAATATAATTTAATTTTACTGATTAAATTATATTTATAAAATTTTTTTCCCAGCCTTTTTTAATATTTGCTTTCTTGCATTATTTGTTAAACTTATAGGTTTTTTTCTTATTTTTTGGAAAAAATCTGATGAATATCTATTATAATCATCAATATCATGGAAAAAATAAATTACAATTTTGTATATTAATTGGTTTCTAGTTAATTTTTTATCTAATTTAATTCCTAAATTTATTTTATACATATATAATATTTCTTTCTTTGAATTGTTTTTAAAATTATAAATATCATTCCAAAAATGCATCTTATGATTACTATTTAGTCTAAGCATAGGGTCTATAGAATCTAAAATAGTGTTTACATAATTAGTGAGAAGTATAGCAAATCTCGCTAATGATTCTTTATCCGGAATTAAATTTTTAAATTTATCTTTAACTATATCCATATTTAACAAATTTTCTTCCATGTTATCTATAGACTTCATTAAACTTTTATTTTTATCTAAGTTTAACTCTTTTAAAAACTCTTTTAACGGTTCCATTTTTGAATTATTTTATGATTTAAAATTTAAGAAATTCAAAAATTTTTTTTCTTTATTTTTGAATTTATGGTAAAATGGATATAGTAATTAGATGGCCCCTCATGCATGGACTTATCTTGCGCCGACACATGGAGGGTCATTAGTTGATGCGTTGGTTAGTGGGTTAATCGATGCGTTGGTTAGTGGGTAATAAAATTTATTTTCTTTAGAATTATGAGAAAATAGATTTTCATACAAAATCATTACCCGTTCTAGGACATTTTATAAAAATTTAATCAAAAAATTAAAAAATTAGGAAAAATGCCCAGAGTGGGTAAATATCTATCTACTATGGGTTCATACTTTTTGCAGATGTATCGAACCCCCTTTTCACAGAGCATGGCTCATATATTTCCAACTGTATAAATGATTTTGTTGCCATAGCAACCAAGCAACCAATAGCAGAGTACTTAAAGTATTATAACGTAGGTCCTCTGCTGCAAGAATTGCTTCAGAGATTTGACTTTAAAAGGTTAGAAACATTGCAGCAAGTGCTATACTTGTCCAAACTGAAAGCACTTGTATCGTCTGCAAGTGCTTTGAATTTGAACGAGCCTAAAATTCTGCCGTCTGGTAAAGAGAGTTAAATGTCGACCAAAAACCAAACGTAATTTATGAACAATATTTAATTGGGTTTTTTAAATGATTCATGGGGGATTTCATAACTGACGTCGAAAGAATGTTAACCAGTCATAAAAATTAAAAAAAAATAAAACTTGATTATGCTGCATGTCATTTCACCCTCTACCAAGCAGTCCCGTGATTCAAAGACCCTGGACCAGAGACTTTTCGAAAACATAATGGGAAAAGGAGAAAGTACTGGTAATTTTGAAAAAGTTGAAAACATTGTGGGAATAGGAGAAAATGGTGTATGTATCGCAGCTGTTAATGTCTTTTGTGGAGAGTGAAGACTATGATCAGCCTGAATGTGCGTGCTATCTAATCTCGTCTCGCAAGTCTATGCTAATCTAATGGATTTTTATTGGAGTTCAATTAAATGCATTTTAATTATCGATATCGATTCATTATACCAAACCTGCATGCATGGTAAGCTTAGTCTGTATCGTACAGGAGTTGAATCCATGGGGTCGCGGGTTCGAATCCCCAGCTCGGCCAATTTCTCTCCGATGAGTAATGATAGTCATTGCGACACGATTCGTTCTTCTCTCACCGATGATAGCTGTTTCGACGAAGGCTATGAGAAAGCAGCCAGTGGCTTGGGAAGAATTTTGTTCCAAGTACTGTAAAAAAAATCCAGGAACGAATAGATTGGCGCACTAGCCGCCGTGACATAACTGAAATAATATTTAAAACAGAGTTAAATACCATCAATCAATTCAATAAGTTGACTCTTAACAATACTTTGGCTCCCCAAACTAATTCAGTCCTTGGCGCAAAATGTAATTACATGTCTACGGTAAGTACGAATCAAGACCAGTCCATACAGAACGCGCAGCGCCATCTTGGAACTGCACCGTCCGACATGTTGTGAAAAGGTTCGACAAAATGGACCTTTAAGTCTTTCCCAGACGACAGATAGCGGACACATTTAACTCGACAGTATTTGCAGACGACTCATAACATGAGGCTAAACCGATTGGATTTGTCTTCGAGAGAGAAGAACTGGAAAATGTTGTAGGAAAAGGGGAAAAAAAATACTGGTTATCAGCATTTTCTCGTTTCCAACAAAGTTTTCAATAGCCTTCTTCTCCAACGTCGTAAACACACGGGGTTATATGAAAAATGGCTGAAAATTTCTTTGACGTTAAAAGCAAATGAATGGTTCAATTGCACATGTATTTCCAGCGCTCTTTAGCTTATAGACGATATTTCTAGAGCACAACTGTGAGAAATCGTGTAATTTTTGTTGCTGATCAAATCGTGAAACCCGCATTGATTAAAATGCTTTGAGGAAAATAAGCAGTGGAAGGTATCAGTCGAGGATCAGACTGCACGTTCTGGTCTTGATCGACGCCGTCCGCAAAAGTACCTGATGTGGCCAAAAACATTGACTACATCAAAAGTGTTATTAAGCCTATAATCTGGTACGATATTTTGTGAGTAACATAAATCAAAACGGATCATTTGATAGTGTAGTACATCAAACCATTATTACAATTATACAACTTTTTACTCCCATGTGGTTGACAGCTTTTGAAAAATTGGAGGAAAAGGCACTGTTGTTTGTCCCATACAATTATGCATATCCCAATATTTCTTTCAGTATCAGTAAAATGAAAAGACAAATGCCTTTCCTTCAAGCATTTTTGACTGTGTGATTCGTACGACCAGGAGCATTGTTCCGATTGTTGTTCTTTTATTTATCGTCGCCACCACCCAAAGAGGACTTACGTTACGGATGATAATGCAAGATACAAGATGAAACTCATCCTAAGGTACCTCAGGTCCTTTAACTCTTTACCACACGATGCCGACCTAAAACGATTCTAGGAAAGAAGCCTTTTGAAAACATTGTGGGAAAAGGAGAAAATGCTGGTAACCACCTTTTTCTCCTTTAATATTTTCAAAGGACTTCTTCTTCAATGTTTTCTTCCCTATCAAAGAAAAATTGCCCCGTTTGAGACACACTAAAATTGTCGTCTGCGAATGATTTCAATTTGCACAAAGCTAAAATTTTGTTGTCTGGTAAAGGGTTAGCGTGCACAGTGTTAAGCACCGCCAAACGGGACCTAGGTTTAACGTTTCATCGTCAAGTTTTAAGAATTTAAGGTGGCCAGCCGTGGGGCTAGAACTCACACCCGCAAGTGGCCTGAGATTTTACGTTCACAAGTTTCCCGTTCTATCACCTGAGCTATTAGGGCTGGTCAATGAAAATAACCATTGCTTGTCTAAAGTACTTATTTTTAGAAATCAACGTACTGCTGAAGTATCCGACTCGTGACCTGGAAATTGCGGGTTCGATACCCGGTTGCGGCGAACTTTCTTTCTGGCGATTTTTCACCTCTCACCTCTGACGCATGTGAGAAAAGTAGTCAGTGGCTTTGGAAAGAAAGTTGTGTCAATACTGGTGTGAGAAAGCCAGGAAACAAATGTGCGTGTCACTGACCGCCATGATGTGACCCAAGCTGTTAAAATGGCGTTAAACTCCAATGCAAACACAACTGCTGAAGTATAAAAAGTCGAATCTTTCAGATATTGGGTTTAGATCTTTTTGCAAAACAACAAATCCTAGTCTTGTCGAAATTGTAAGCTTTTACAGACGACAAAATATATGTGACCACAAAATCAATTTTCCTGTTTTTAAAGGGAAGAAAAAATTGTGGAAAAGGGAGAAAATGCTCATTAAAGCATTTTCTCCTTGTTCCACGATGTTTTCGAGAGACTTCCTTCTCAGGGTCGTTAAAAGTGCGATAAAGGGTTAACGAGAAAGGAAACTATTAACCCTTTACCATACAATGCCGACTTTTAACGATCCTGAGGAAGAGGCCTTTTGAAAACATCGTCGGAAAAGGAGAAAATGCTGGTAACCTGCTGTTTTCTGCTCTATCAAAGTAAAATCGCATCATTTGACCTACACTGAAATTGTCGTCTGTAAATGCTTTCAATTTGGACAAGTGTACATTTTTCTCGTGTGGTAGGGAGTAAAGGAGAAAGGAAATTATTAAGTGATGTACTCTTTCAAGTTTGTTTATACGTAACATAAATCAATACAATTTATTTAATGTCGTCGCCCATTAGACTAAATATCGCTAATTCGTCATAACTACATCGAGACATTTTTCATATGTTGCTTTTCCCTTTGAAATAGGAGGATGTTAGATGTATGAATCCATGTAGCTTTTTTCCTGATTGAAAGATAACATACTGTGGTTTAGTCCAGCTTGAAATGACAGCAAGAGGACCATACGGATCCTTTACCGCTCGACTAAGTAAGTTTAAGCCCTATGGGTCAAAATAGTCTATAAAAACCGGATTCATCTGGGCCCCTATTCGCCAATTACTCTTTCTTATCAAACGACAAACTGTTAGACCCACCCGAGTAGCTCAGTTGTAAGCGTTTCGGACCCTAACTTGGTGATTGTGAGCTTGATACCCGGTTGAGGCAAACTTTCTTTCCGGCGATTTTTCGCCTCTCACCTCTGATGCATGTGAGAAAGTAGTCAGTGACTTAGAAAGAAATTGTGTCAGTACTGGTGTGAGAAAGCAAGGAAACACATGCGTAGGTTCAGTGATCGCCGTGTTTTGACCTAAGCTGTTAAGACGGCGTTAAACTCCAATTCAATCAACCAAATCGAAAGGTTTGCTTACAACGAAATAAACATGGCTCAAATGATGGGAAATGTCTTTGCAAAGGTAGAGATTATTGTGGAAAAGGAGAAATATTTTGTCACCATAACTTTCTTCTTTTCCCACAATGGTTTCAAGAGCCTTTCTTTACCTAGGTCATTAAAACACATGACTGTTTGATAGAGAGTTAATAACATTCTTGTCTAACTATCGTGAATTTTCTAAGTTTTAAAGTAACGCTATTTCTGATTGGCTAATGGTTTAGCCAATCAGCAGAAAGTCCATTCCTTTCTACATAAATCTAAAACTATGTCCATGGATGCATATTTAGAATGGTTCATGAATATGGGCCCTAGGATCAAAGAGATTTTGGGGCTAGACAGTCGATGACCCATCACAATTGTGATCAGGTGGGCTAAAATGTTCAAAATTAGCTGAACTGTCTACCACATCAACAAATTGAGGTGTGATACATTTAAAACCGAGTTTTGGCCATATCTCTGTACCAGACGACAAAATTTTCGAGTCACCCATATCTGCAGCCGACAAAGTTAGTTCAAATTATTGGATTAGTCTGAGATTTGGTAGAAAACACCGTGGGAAAAGGAGAAAATGTTGGTGCCCAGTATTTTTTTCCTTTTTCCTCAATGTTTACGCCAATCCACTTATATATAAGCTACATTTGATTTGTCGTACGCAAATGTTTTTAATTTAGACAAGACTAAACCTTTGTCCTTCGGTACAGACTTAATCACTAACCAGAGGGTATCACCTTAATGTGGATAAAAATGAAACCGTCATTGATTAAGTCCAAGAAAGACACAAAAATGAAATTTACTGTTGTGATTTTATATTTTAATTATGGTTGATACATGTATGAAAACATAAAATGCAATTATGGCAAATTGCTTGAGAAAATTACAATATTCATGAAGTCCTTCAAAAGGCTTTAAGATGACACAAGACAAATAAACTAGAGGCGCTTGAGCGCCTGTATCGCTCCACAGGCCTGATATTTCTATAATTGCGAAAGGAAGTTTTTAACAATTATCATTCAATCCTGCATTTTAGCTCACTGAAGAAACAATTTGGTAGACAACCACCATAGGAACTTACCTGCAAAACAACAATGAAATCCAATGAATAGTTTTAGAGAAGAAATTTTTCAAAGATTTTACTTTATACCATAAAAGGAAAATGAGTCTCCCATAAAAGCCATGTTTTTTGACAGATCTTTTTTTTTTTAAGGAATTCTGTAAACCTGTATCTAAGGAACATTCCTGCAAAATAATAATGCTATCCAAATAGCGGTTTGGGAGGAGAAGATTTTTAAAGGTTTTTTACTTTGGTTGCCATGGCAACCAGAATTCTTCATGGAACACAATTATTTGAAGGAATTTGAAAGAGGACCACCAAAGGAACATTCCTGTGAAATTTGGTAAAAATCCAGTCAATAGTTTCTGAGGAGAAGTTTTTTAAAGAAAAAGTTTACGGACGCACGCACGGACGAACGGACGGACGCACGCACGCACGACGGACACAACGCCATGACAATAGCTCTCTGGCCTTCGGCCAGTGGAGCTAAAAACGAATCATCCATCAATTTAACTCTTTACTAAGCGACAGAATTTTAGACTAGTGAAAATGGGGAGAAAAAAAAAAACCTGCATATGAAAAATTAACCGTGGTCTAATCGAAGCGACCTTTCCTTAAAAGGGTTGAAAACATTTTTGGAGTATTCCTTCTAAGGTAGAAAACATTTTTGAAAAAGGAGAAAATGCTGCTAACCAGTATCTTTTTACTTTTCCAACACTGTTTTCAAAGATCTTCCTCAGCGTTATCAAACTTGGGATTATTTGGTAAAGAGTTAAAATAGCATGTCATAATTACATTTTTACTGACCTTTAGATGTCATCATTAATGTTGTTTAGAATTCATATGGCAGTGTATAGAGTATGTAATTAACCCTTATCCTGGTAAATAACTAAAATTTTCGATTCGATATTAAAAACCCAAACATTGCTATTTCAAAGTCATGTTTTTGGAACAGGTATCTCCTTATCAGACAGTGAAGATCAAAGATCAGACTGCACCTTCTGTGCAGTCTGATCTTGATCTACACTGTCCGCAAAAGGTCAGTGAGTCGCGCTTAGCAGCCTATGGGTTAATTATCAGTATACAAGTATACATGTTATATTCTTTACTCCATTTGCGGTGCTAACCTCTCTCTTTCCCTATTTCTTTGTTTGTACAGTGTTTAACACCATTTTCAAAATTCTACTTATGTCGCAGCAGCCAGTCCCCTCCATGATTTCCTAGAGTTTCTTGTACCAGCACTTTGCACAATATTCTTCCCAAGCTATGGCTGCTTTCCCATATAGCCATCATCAAATTACTGATCAGCAGAAAGAGAGAGAGGAATAAATTCTATCATCCATTCTTGGAAAGAAATAGGCTAAGCTGGGATTTGAACCAGCAATCCGCTAATTTCACGCCACATACCTTACTGACTGAGCTACAAGGGTTTGCTCCCTCTGTCTGATGTGGACAATGCAGTTTAAGTTTTATGTGAAATTATAAGCATTAGTAGTACATACAATCCATACCTCAAAGGTGATTAACTCTCTCTCTCTCTCTCTCTCTCTCTCTCTCTCTCTCTCTCTCTCTCTCTCTCTCTCTCTCTCTCTCTCTCTCTCTCTCTCTCTCTCTCTCTCTCAGGATTTACTAGCACAGATTACATACAGAATACATAATATATATGATAAATATTTATTTGAAGACTAGAATATTGCACTTTTAAAAGTAACTGTAATCATCATACAATACTATATTATATAGCTTAAATGTTCATAGTAGTTCAGCTTTGATCAAGTTGTCTCACTCATGAATTAGAAACAAACATGTGAAAAAACACTGAAATTAGCGCTGTAACAAGCAATTTCTCTTTTAGCCACAATATTTTCACATGATAAAAACTTCAATCTATATCAATTATCCACATATTACAAGGACGTTTTCAAGTATTTTCCAACAAATTTCATTCATGGAGTGATAAATTAATGTGATTGCGCAATATTTGAGAAAAACAGCAGTACATCGTCAATACTAAAGTCTAGAGTAATGTTGGAGTCTGCGTAACATTTGTTGATCAGGTCCACATAGGAGTTGTACTGTTTGATGAACTCATTCTGCATTGACACCCACACAACCTGCAAACATTCACAGACATGATTGAATAACTCAATTTACAATCGTTCATTTTGTATGGGTAAATCTCTGAATATCTACATGGCACTGGTTGGCTTTAGAAAAGTGATATAGCCATTGGACCATGAAAGACAAGTACAAGGGGAGAGCATTACAGGGGACTAGGTGTTTCTGGAAAGGGGGGGTGGGGTTGGAAATTTTCCAGACTTTTCTTTTCAACTCTTTACAAAGTGACAAAATCTTGGACTTGTACCAACTGACAGCATTTTCAAATTAAATGTTGCTTAAATGATGATTTCTCTCTAGCATAGGGTAGAAAACATTGTGGGAATAGGGTAAAATGCATAACCAGTATTTTCTCCTTTTCCTACAGTGTTTTCAAAAGCATTCTTCTTAGAGTTGTTAAAAGTCCGGACTGTGTGGTAAAGGGTTAAGTAACTCTTTAACAGAGGACACAATTTCAGATTTGTCAATACATGTATTGGAATCAAGTGGAAGACAACTTAAAAGTAACAAAAATGATAGAATTTGTCTCAGAAAAAGTAAAAAGCATTATTGGATGAGGAGAAAATCCTTGTATCCTTTTCCCACAATGTCTGCAACAGCTTTCTTCCTCTAGGGTTGCAAAGACACAGGATTGTATTGAAGAAAGATAAAGACATCTCTACAGGCAAATATAATGCCTTTGCCCATTTTTGCTTGTGAAATTTAATTCATTTCACTCTTTATCACATAGCAAACTTTCAGACTGGTACAAATTGAAACCATATAGAGACCACAAATTAAAGGTTACTCAAACGAAATTTTCTTTTTGTGTAAAGCTTTTAGAAACATTGTTGAAAAAGGAGAAACTGCTGGTTACCAACATTTTCCCCCTTTTCTAACAATTTTTTCAAAAGCCTTTTACATTAAAAATTCAGAAATTGTGTATTAAAAAGTTAATGACTATACAAAGTACTTGAATAGTGGTACAGTATATGTCATATTTGGGCCAAAATAATGCTCCTAGTATACAGACTGGATCACTTGATCAAAATCAATTGTCTTTTGAAAACATTGAGAAAAATGAAGAAACAGCTCATCATTTGTCACAAAATCTTTCTAACTACATGTACATGTATTTACTCCCCCCAAAAAATAAAGAAATAAATACATAAGAAATCTTAATGCTCACTACAAAATGGAACTACCGGTAAATAATTACCTTTGGAAAATACAAGGGTCGCTGAATTTAGAATAGTCAGTCAACTACCCATTAGATATACCCTATTATTTTATTTAACCCTATAAGCTCAAGTTGCCACAGCTGACAACAGAGTGTGCAGTCTGATTTCGAATTTATACAATCTGCTACTTTGTTACATTTTCTTGTCAAAACAACCGTAAAATAGAAAGAGTTTGGCTTTTATCTCTTGTAAGAATAAAAAGGTCACTTTAAAGGCACATCTATACTTTTTTCAGCCAGTTCTTAACCCATTTCATCTTTAATTTATCAAACTATAGTCATTCTTATATCTTCATGTCACATGTTTCCCCTGATAGTTGCAAGGTTTCGCAGATTACGAATGAATTTCATTTTCTTGGTGCCATCAAAGAAATCACTGTTGTGACATTTTCAGTTTTAAATTGAAAGTTTCTGATATACATTTATATATTTATCCCTTACACAATATATATCGGTAATTTATCTGTGTTTTCACACCTAACTAGATTTTAAACCATTCTACAATGTGTCAAATTTTTACAGCAGATTTTCTCTCTGGCTGTAAGGATGTATTTTTGAGAAATTCAGCACTCTAGGGGTTAATAGCAATGTAAGGCTTATTACCTGTAACAAATTTTCTTCTTCACTGAGATGCTTTTCAAGCTTCTTGTATAAGTGATCCAGAGACTTTTTTACCTGAAAAAAAAATGAGTAAGAGGATAGTGCCTGCCGTTTACTGCTCTAGAGTTCAAGTCAAAGTTGGCATGGACAGTGACATAGGTAATCAACAAATGAGATCAATTATTGCAAATAGAAGATAACACAACCCTAAACATCTGTTGAAATTTAAATCTTACACAATTGGCCACATGGTGGCCAAAACTTGACCTCAATTTATGACAAATTATGATACCATGCTTACTAAAAGATCATTCATGCCATTTATTACAGTTATCTGACAAACACCTTTCGAGAAAAGATTTTTCAAGATTGCACTACTGATAATATATGTTCTGAGAAAATACGCCTCCTACAACAGCCATATTTTTCTTTATTAATGGAAGAAATCTTAAAAAGATCTACCCAGGGATCCTTCTTGTACAAGATTTTGACAAGAAAACAAATAACATTTTTTCTCTGTCAAGATTCATTACCTTCCAAACATTACAAAAATAAATTAAACAAAAAATGTTTCATGTTGAGCCAATCTTTATGTCACTTTATATACGAAATGAATCAGCATGAATGAAAACTGAAAACTACTAGTTCAACCCCACTAACTTGAAATATATGAAATTAGTGATGCTGCAGTCAGGTAAAATAAAGAGGGGGATAACTGGTTTCAAACACTGTCCGTAAATTATGACTTACTATCTTTGACAATATCTTGCTGAATACTAGATGGCATTATGGAACAGATAGAAGAAAAAGAAGACCTATAGTGATATCATTTTCTCACACTGTCTACTGCGGTTTAATGACCCTGAGAAAGACAGCTTTTTTAAACATTGTGGGAAAAGGAGAAAATGCTGCCAACCAGCATTTTCTCCTTTTCCCACAGTGTTTTATACCCTTTTCAAAACAAATTTTTACTTTTGAGCCACATTTATTTTGTCATCTGCAGATGCTTTCAATAGAGAAGAGTCTAAAATTTTGGTGATGGGTTTTAAATATTGTATATGTATAATAATAAGTACATAAGTTTGTTAGTTTACCTCCTTCCCAGGGTACTCCTTGATTACTTTGCGCAGTTCCTGTTTACTGTATGCCAGCTGAAAACCCACCTCCTCTGCTTTGACCCCCTGTGACATTTTCGTCTTCACTCCCTCAACAAATGTCTAAAAGTACCCAGAATTGAATGATACATTTTACATTAAGACTGCTAAATAAATGGTCATATTCAGTCAATATAAATGAACTTGATAGAACTACATGTATTTAACTCTTGAAAGCATGTACAGACAACACAATAAATGTAGTTAAAATGATGATTTCGGTCTTGAATAGGGAAGAAAACATTTTTGGAGAAGGGGTAAATGCTGGTAACCAGCATTTTCTCCTTTTCCCACAATATTTTCCAAATCTTCCTTCTTCCGGGTCATTGAAACTCAGGATTGTGGTAAAGGACTAAAGGATATTCTGTTGAGAAAATCTTAACCTTATACTGTTAAGCACGACACAAGGACTTTTGTGGACAGCAAAGATCAAGATCAGACTGCACAGAATATGCAGTCTGGTCTTAGATCTACACTGTTGTCTATAATGATGTTTTTCCCAGTATAAAAAGATTTGATAATGTAAACTCTTGCTTTACACTATCTGCTGGAAAATGTATCTTCTTTGTTAAGCTGTTTCAGGGCTAAGAGAAGATCAAATGAGAGACTGTACATGCTACCAGAGATACTGATTTATCCTGTCACCTTCTTTAATTTCAACCCCATAACAGGATGCCGTATATTTTTTTTGTTATCCGTCAGTTGGTCACGTGACCGCCAAGTGCGCACCTGCTAACTGGGACTATTTTCAACCAAGCGTCTTACTGCCAAAATAAATGAATTAATCACTAGTGAATACTCTTGCTCATTTAATGGTCTTTTTTGTTAAAACACGTCATCTTCGCCACAATATTTTCTGCGGATATATAGTACAAAACGTTTAATAATTATGACGTAGCCACTATCATTCATGACGTCATTATTGCAGCTGCATATTCAGAGGGCTTTGTAAACACGGTTCTTCATTTCTTAAAAATTTCTTATAGATCTAGTGAGTAAGGCGTCAATGTGCCTTATTTCGAGCGAAAAGTTCAATTTAGTCGGACTTTAGATTATAATTGAGAAAAAGGATAAATGAAACAGACAGTTGGTTTCTTGGATTGGGAAAGCCTATCAGGCTCGGCTCCTGAAATGTATGAAAGGTACAGTCTTTATCAATGTTTTTTTTTTTTCGTTTGTTTGTTTTGTTCCGTTACAGTGAGTGACAGGATAAATTCGCCTTCGGCTCACCAGATAAATTCCTTCGCCTTGCCCGATAAACTTAACCCATCCAAGACACCAACCATCTATTCTCTATGTAAGAAGAGTTTTTAAGGTAAGATTTAATAATTCTGACATATGACAGTTTTTATATATAAAGGTCAGGTACTGCACTCGTCAACTTTTCCTTGAAAATAATTTTGCAATCACAAAAACAAATTTCACTTAATTTCTTTCATCTAATGGGGGATCATAAAATTGAAACTAATGTAATGAAGCTGAAAGCATAGATTAAGATCAGAATGCATGCATGTGCAAGCTGATTTTGAAACACTCTACTCCAATGCAAAATAGGGTTACATTCCCCAGAGGTCACTTACATGTAGTTTTTCCAGAGGTCTACCCAGTCTGTCTTTAGTATAAGCTGTTAGGTTGTCCTGGTATTCTTGTTTGGCTTTCTTTCTGTCAGCCTCTAGGCAAGGTATCTTTAATTGTGACAGAATGGCTGTAAAAAAAATGGAGGCATAAATACACTATTTCCTAGTACTTCCATATTTAACCCTTTGCAGCATAAATACTATTACTTACAAATGGGCAGAGGAAAGCATAGGAAACTATTATAGAAAAAGAGCAATTTGCTTATGAAAATCCAGTTTTTCTTTTCCCAACAGTGAATTCTTTCCTTCTAAGATTTGTTCCTTTTGCAATTAAGGAAATTCTGGTAGATTCATGAATAGCCTGTGTGGTAGCGGCCTTTAATGGGTTAAAATCTTTTTGTTTCCCTTACTCTTTTTGCTAACAAAAAGATCTCATACAGATTTTTTGCTTTTCAGAAAAATCCAAAATGGTACAAATTCAAGAGTACTCTAATAGAATAATTCACAAAATATTGTTTCACAGGTAAAAAGTATATTTTAAAACTTAGAGCCCAAAATCAACCCTATAGTGATTTTAAGCCAAGAAATAGCTGCAAAGTTGTTTTCTTCTGCAATGTCTCACCAAAGCTGACAGCGTACATCAAAGATCAGACTGCATATAGGCAAATAAGCCATCATATATGGTAGGTAAAAGCATACTTACACAACATGTGATGGAAATTCTCTGAAATAGAAATTGAATGAAAATAGATAATGGTCATGATTATGGTGTCCTTTTTGTCTGTTCCTGCATTTTCTGCTCAAGAAACATAATGCCAATCTTTCAAGTGAGAATTTATCAACAACTCGATGGATATTATGGCTGAGGTAAAACTGGTAGCCTGCTATTGATCTTCGTATCGGACAGTTTTGGGAGAAAAAATGGGTAACAGAGGTTACGATTCTTTGAGCTTCCGCTGATCATTGGACATTGAAATGAAGTGATTTTCTGAGTATTTTGGAAGCCTCAATGCGCCGAAAAAAGGCTAAAGCTGTTTAAAATATTACTATGGAAAGCACAATCGGGCCAGCACCTACCCCTAGTTCAAGCAACCATAATAAAACCACACAGGAATGCAAGTTTCAACCAAAATGGCTCCCGGACGATCAGGGCAAAAGTTGATTAGTTTATGATGAGAAAATTAAACTCTAGTTTGAGTCATCGACAGGAAAGTTAAGTTTAAACATATTTACTTTTCATCGATTGAGAAACAAGTTCTTACAACTTATATTTATATCTCTCGATTCTGCTTCCTGGGAACAATACCAGTACTCACACAGAATATGTGAGGGCCAATGAAAAATCCCGAAGTTCATACCCGCTCCCAGGTATAGAACTCGAGACCTTTTGGTAATGAGGCCGAAGCTCTGCCTCACGACCACGGACACCACTCAGCGAAGTTAAGTCCTTCTGTGACAGAATATCGAAATTTTCGAAAGTTTATCATTTACAGACATATTTCGTTTTTTTTTGGTTTTTTTTAGGATTAAATTAATGGTGGAATCAAGGGTGCATCAATAACAATGATAATTTCTGCAGTGTTGCAGTTTTATTAGCACAGATACATGAATGAGAATATACTTGTTAAATAAGAAGGCAACACTTGTTAAATAAAAAGATTTAAATTTCAGTAATAAAGCATGTTTTTTCATGTGTGGCCCCCCGTTTTCCAAAATGGCTCCTTATTTCAATGTCTGTGGGCCAGATGGGCCCGCTTACAAGCAAAGCTAGATTGAACACTGCTCATAAAAACAATCGTTTGTTTAAATGATCCTAAGGAAGAAGGCTTTTGAAAACATAACATGAAATAGATAACATGCTACAGACCAGTATGTTCTCCTTTTCAGACAATGTTTACTACCCTTTCAAAGATCATTTTAACATTTAATCTGTTGTTTGAAAAACTTGCAATGCTTTGAATTTGGACAAGTCTAAATTTTTTTCACCTGGAAAAGAGTTAATTCTAATGCTACTGTAGTCAGCTATCAAACAGCATTGTTCCTATAAGCAGCTTAAGCTGTCCCGAGATAAAAGTTGTATAAATAATGCATTAATATGTGAGCTGTCATCCCAACATGATTAAGTAATGTTGCAAGCAATGTAAAATCTCATTCAACTAATCAAAAGATTTGTGTTTGTATGGTGCTATGCTAACCCTTTACCATATACCTGGGTAAAAAGCCTTCTAAAAACATTTTGGGAAAAGGAGAAAATGCTGGTTAACAGCATTTTCTCCTTTTCCCAAAATATTTTAACAGAAATCATCATTTTAGCTGAATTTCATTTGTCTTCTGCAAAATGCTTTTAACGTCCATTTTCTTCTTAGGTAAAAGGTTAACCCTTATCCTGCTAAATAAATAAAATAAAACTTTTAAGCCGACAGTTAAAACCTAAATTTTGCTATTTCATAAGTAATGTTTTGGGGAAAACATGTCCTTATTGGACAGTGTAGATCAAAGATCAGACTGCACATTCTGTGCAGTCTGATCTTGATCTACACTGTCTGCAAAAGGTCAGTGAGTCTCACATAGCAGCTTAAGGGTTAATGGAAAGTATTTAGAAACAGGACGTACCCATCATGATTACTTCCCTTGGTGTTTTCTGGTGTTCTTCTGCTATACGACCTATGTTCTCAAAAATGGTCTCCACTAGTCGCTGATAAGCCTTGTCTAAATCTGCATGTCTTTCAGAACCTCTAAAGATGTTCTCTGCTTGATTGGCAAAATCCTGAAAAAGCATATGAGCCATGCTTTGTGAAAAGGGGGCTTAGTGCATCTGTAAAAAGTATGAGTCCAGGTCGGCCTGTGCAGTCCGCGCAGGCTGACCTGGGTCAAAACTTTTTGCTATTGGTCAATTTTCTTTCTGCCCATGGACCAGTTTACCTCATAATTCAGTTAACTGTCAGACAAAATGGAATTTATGGATCACTTATTGTGTGATATCTTGCCTGGTATAATGCATTACAGAGATACATTAAGCCAAAGCCCCCTTTTTGACAGAGCATGGCTCATATATAGACCATCATTAGCACTCGTTCTGGATTGTGGATTGTTTCTCATACATGATGCATGTGAGGGATAATTTAGCAAGTCATCTGGTATTTCTAACTTTTTCAGCACAAAATATATATAGGATCTGACATGAGTTGGTGTTTGAGAATTAAGATAAAAAAAATTCCTAATAGGTATAATGGGTATATTACACTGAAACAAAGGGAGTTTAAGTGATAAACAGAGGATTTTTTTTTTTCAGTAATATTTTCATGAGTGGCATGCACAGCTAAAATATTACCAGTGAAATTCACTCAATGAATTAATTTCGATCTTTCACCAAAAAACCAAAGCAGTGGCATACCTCCCTCCACATAAAAACGCATTACAATATTATGTAAAGCGCGTGAAATGTAGGGTAAATTGTGTAGTAGTTCCGTCTGGTTCAATGGCAAACACTGTTTACCTAGGTAACTAGTGCACAGAAACTACTGTTGCCACCTTCATTTGAAGAGTTATGAAACGTTTACAGTTAATTTCACTGGCCATAACCATGAGTTATTAAACCTTTATAATCCCCCATTAGTTCTTGATAAATTTACCAAAAGCATGAAATATATATAGACCATCAATAGCACTCATTGGAGGTTGTGGATTGTTTCTCATACATGAAGTATGTGAGAGACTGTTTTACAAGGTATGTGGTACTTCTCACTCTTTCAGCACCAAGTATATAACCTCAATCTCATTCATTGGCTGAAAATACAATCCACTGAAACTCAGATTTTTATCTTATAGGCTGGACTAAACAAGCTGATAGTATAGATCCAAGATAAGACTGCAGGTTCTGTACAGTCTGATCTTGATCTATGCCAAAGAAGCCTGTACTTTACCTATGGTGCTGAGAGGGTTAAATACTACTGCATATCTTTGAATAAAAGATTGTCTAATTATTGTGGCTGTTTGTTTCAATGGCTAGTTTTCTAATGCTTTCTTAAATACTATTTCAATTTACATGTACAGATATCACTTTAAACAGACTACTATTTTATGGGTTTCCATTCCAACTTTAAACACAACACTTTGTCCAAGTCACATGCAGTCAGCTCTGAAGATGACTGAGGAATGAGTCCTGTTGAGGTAAATTTCATCAACCCACTTTAAAGAATATTGTTGGAGAATCAGAAAATACTAATTACAATCAATTTTTTCTTTCTTTTCCATAATTATGTTTTCAAATTTTGAATAAATGTATCAAATGACCGCAAGTGTTTATGAACCTGTATGAGGACCATTTGATACATTTATTCAAAATTTGAATCCTCTTGAACATGTGCATGTGCTTCCATCAGATTTACCATTTACTACACAATCCAAAGTTTTAACAACCCTAAGCTTTAGAAAACATTGTGGGAAAAGGAGAATGCTGGTAACAAACATCCCACAATGTTTGCTGCCTTTTCAAAGAAAAATCCTATCATTCTAGTCACCTTGAATTTGTCGTCTGCAATCTTTGCAAATTGGAGAGATCTGGAATTTTTTTGTCTGGTAAGGTATTAAACAAGAAAAATTTACCTCAAAGTTACTAACAAAGCTGATCAATCCACATTTAGTTTTCTTTGACACTCTACAGTCTTTGATGAATCTTATCTGGTTTTGCTGTAAACAAAGAAAATAGCCATGATTATCTATACATTATCTTGACTATTTGTCAGCTAGATCCTGCCTAAAAGGGTCCTGCAGATACATGTTAGGAAGGCCAAGAAAGTGATTAGAGATTCCAGAGATTTTTTAACAACCCTAAGGAAGGCTTTTGAAAACATTATGGGAAAAGGAGAAAATGCTGGTAACCAGCATTTTCTCCTTTTCCCACAATGTTTTCTACACTTCCAAAGAGAAACAGCATTTCCTCCTTTTCCCATGATGTTTTCTATACTTCCAAAGAGAAACTTTGGTTTTTGGGTCACATTTAATTTGTAGTCTGCAAACAATTTCAATAGGACACGTCCAAAATTTTGTTGTTTGGTAAAGAGTTAAATCTACACTGATGGATAATTGGAGAGACATCAAGTCCAAAAAACTTTGAAAATAAAATATTTTACTTTTTTATGATAGACTAATAATATCGATTTCAGTTTTTAATCTAACACTTATTTCATATTTTTGACACTCTACTGAATACTTCTAACAAGTAACTGTTTCTTCGGTATTTAACACTATAACTGGTTTTAACAACATCCATCCCTGTACCAAACAATCCTGGGTTTTGATGACCCTGAGAAAGGAAGGCTTTCAAAAAGATCATGGGAAAAGGAAACAAGAGGGCCATGATGGCCCTGAAGTCGCTCACCTGAGTCTTTTGACTAGGGATGGGAACGAATACTAAAATAGATATTCGAATATTCGTTTTTGATATTCGAATATATTCGAATATTCGTTTTTTTCAAGTTTATAAAGTTGGTAACCATGTATGTCCGGGTACCGGTACCTTATTCACTTATTTGATTTTACGCGCTTCGTCCGAAATTTCATGTTTTGTTAGACTGTTTTCGTAACCTCAATTTATTTCTATCTGCAGAGAAAGAAAGAAAAAATAAACATTACTGTTCACTTTTCTTTTGTGATGAAGATTACCTTGTTTGATGATGATCGACTTCACTGGAACGGGTAGAGTAATTCCTAACGCGTAGGCATAGCGATTTTTTTTTATTTTGCTTTTGACGATGTTCGGTTGGATAGCTCAAGAACGAACTGAAGGATATAAACTCAACAAAGTGTGTTTTCCGATCAATCAAAATGTGATAGGCTAACATAACATGAAATTTTAATTAATGATTGGTCAATAAAAGAGTAATCGTTAATGACAGTTTGGAGCGTAATTTTAACACGTGCGGTATGAAAACCTTGTTTAATCTTACAGGTGCTACAATTAACGGATTAATATTGGTTAGTTTGCAAACTGTGAGACAAATCGGCAGCAATTATTATAAAACACTGAATTGAAAACTGTCATAAACAGTTATTGTCCTGCAGTGCCTTGACAGGTGTTATCAATTAGCGTAAGGATTACACATTGAAAGTTAATATATGCCTTTCGGTATACGAAAGTATGCAACCTTTCCTCACATTCTTTAAAAGTTTTTTTTTTCCCAAAATTTAAGATTAATGATTTTCCCTCATAAAAAAATGAATATTCGAATGCCGATTTCGAATTCAAATATTCGCGGAAAAACCGAATATTTGAATATTCGAATATTCGTTCCCATCCCTACTTTTGACCAAACATGACCCATTTTTAATCTCTTTCGAGATATAATGACAAACATTATATCAAGCTTTCATAATTATTGGACTGAAAATTTGGCCTCTAGCTTGTACACAAGCTTTTTCTATAATTTCTCTCAGTGACCTACTTTTTAGCCAAACATAGCCCATTTTCCCATTGTAGATATCATCAAGACACACATTGTGACCAACTTCCAAGAGTTGTGGTCTGAAAATGTAGCCTCTATAGGGTACACAAGGTTTTTCTAAGATTTGACCTAGTGACCTAGTTTTTGACCTGATATGACTCATTTTGGAACTCGTCCATGATGTCATCAAGACAAACATTCTGACCAACTTTCAAGAGTTTTGGACTGAAAATGTGGCCTCTAGAGCGTACACAAGGCTTTTCTAAGATTTGACCTAGTGACCTAGTTTTTGACCCCACATGACCCATTTTTGAACTTGTCTGAGATCTCATCAAGACAAACATTCTGACTGACTTTCATGAGTATCAGACTGAAAATGTGGCCTCTAGAGTGTACACTAGGTTTTTCTAAGATTTGACCTAGTGACCTAGTTTTTGACCCCACATGACCCATTTTCAAACTCATCTGAGATATCATCAAGACAAATATTCTGAACAAGTTTCATGAGTATCGGACTGAAAATGTGGCCTCTAGAGCATACACAAGGTTTTTCTAAGATTTGACCTAGTGACCTAGTTTTTGACTCGACATGACCCAATTTCAAACTCGTCCGAGATATCATCAAGACAAACATTCTGACCAACATTCAAGAGTTGTGGACTGAAAATGTGGCCTCTAGAGTGTACACAAGGTTTTTCTACGATTTGACCAAGTGACCTAGTTTTTTGACCCGACATGACCCATTTCAAACTCGTCTATGATGTCATCAAGACAAACATTCTGACCAACTTTCAAGAGTTTTGGTCTGAAAATGTGGCCTCTAGAGCGTACACGAGGTTTTTCTTTGATTTGAACTAGTGACCTAGTTTTTGACCCCACATGACTCATTTTCAAACTCATACCAGATGTCATCAAGACAAAGATTCTGACAAAGTTTCATGAGTATCGGACTGAAAATGTGGCCTCTAGAGCGTACAAAAGGTTTTTCTAAGATTTGACCTAGTGACCTAGTTTTTGACCCGACATGACCCATTTTCCAACACATCCTAGATATCATCAAGACAAACATTCTGACCAAGTTTCATGAGTATCGGAAGGAAAATGTGGCCTCTAGAGCCTACACAAGGTTTTTCTTAGATATGACCTAGTGACCTAGTTTTTGAACCGACATGACCCATTTTTGAACTCGTCCATGATATCATCAAGACAAATATTCTGACTAAGTTTCATGAGTATCGGACTGAAAATGTGGTCTCTAGAGCATACACAAGGTTTTTCTAAGATATGACCTAGTGACCTAGTTTTTGACCCCACATGACCCATTTTCAAACTCGTCCATGATATCATCAAGACAAACATTCTGACCAACTTTCAAGAGGTTTGGACTGAAAATGTAGCCTCTAGAGCGTACACAAGGTTTTTCAAAGATTTGACCTAGTGACCTAGTTTTTGACCCAACCATTTTTTAACTCGTCTGAGATATTATCAAGACAAATATTCTGAACAAGTTTCATGAGTATCGGACTGAAAATGTGGCCTCCAGAGCATACACAAGGTTTTTCTAAGATTTGACCTAGTGACGCAGTTTTTGACCCGACATGACCCATTTTCGAACTCGTCCGAGATATCATCAAGACAAACATTCTGACCAAGTTTCAGGCGTATTGGACTGAAAATGTGGCCTGTAGAGCATACACAAGGTAAAAGTTGACGATGCACGATGCACGACGCACGTCGCAGACAGACGACGCACAATGGACGACGGACACAGCACAATCACAAAAGCTCACCATGAGCACTTCATGCTCAGGTGAGCTAAAAATGCTGGTAACCAGCATTTTCTCCTTTTCCCACAATGTTTTCTGCTCTTTCAGACACAAATACCATCATTTGACATCATAATAATAACTTACAACAAACTTGTCAAAGTTACGCTTGACTTTCACCAGGCTACTAGCAAACGTTACACTGAGGAAGGATCCTGCATCTTGTGTGTGGGTAACATGCTGACTCATCCTCACTAACATATACATTGAGTAACTGAAACAGAAATAGCATGATGTACAATCACATGGGATAAAAATACATTGAGCAGGGTTCTAGCAATAGGGGGTCTACAGCACATGCTTGATGCATATGGCTCGCAAATCGTGAAAAGGGGCATTCAGACATTTGCATAAAGTGTCATCTCGGATAAGCCTGCGCAGTCCGCAGCACTTTACAACTACATTAGATTTTGTGCTACAGTAGACTTGCGCAAAACAGAAAATTACATAAAAACGGAAAGTGTCGTTTCGGATTAGCACGCGCGAACTGCGCAGGCTGATCCGAGACGACACTTTACGCAAATGTCCGAATGCCCCTATTCGCGTGTTGCAAGCCATATCATACTATTATGGAACCTTAAAATTCTTTTTGTTTTAAGAACTGACTGAATCTACAGGTAGACTTGTCCTCTGATATGCAGAAAATTGACTAATAGCAAAATGTTTCAGAGCAGGTCAGCCTGTGCAGACTGCACAGGGTGACCTTGGTTGATACTTTTTGCAGGTGCATAATAGCCCTTTGCCTACAGGATGGCTCATTTTGCCTATCTTTGCAAATTACCAAGACTACTGGTTGAACTTTGGCTTTACTTTGCTAACAAGCAACTCTGCATTCCAGGCATTTTCTCATTTTCCCACAACCGTTTTTTCTCAGTCTTAGCAATATGCTATAGTTTTGAAAAGGGCTTTATTGCATAACCTCTTTTGCCTTCAGTGTATTATAGCCTTTACAACATTTCTGATCTTGCACAAATTTAAGATATGATTTTGTGACATCAAAATATGGTTATCTGATGTCATTTATAAAAGCACTGAAATCCTAACTTTTATTGTTTGATTGAATGTATGGTGTTTAATGCCGTTTTCAACATTATTTCAGTTATATCCCGACGGCCAGTGCACCTATGCATGCTTTCTGGGAGTTTCTCTTACCAGTACTCACCACAATATTCTTTCCATTTCGTCTTAAAGCCTACTAATGCTTGAGGTAGAATGGTCCTTGGACACTCAGAAAATTTATGAATAGCAAAATTTATCTACCCATGTCAGCCTGCACAGGCTGCACTTCCTGACATGGGTAGATGCTTTTTATAGAAGCATTAAACACCCCTTTTCAGAGCAAGACTCAAAACATGTATATTGATAATAGTACCCTCTTAGTACTTGTACTTAAATGATTGAGGATTTGCTGAATTAATATCTTCTTGTAATGAATTTGAAAATGTTTCACTTCACAGAAAATGTCAGATGAAAAGTTTAAAGAACCCCTCATTTGCAACAAATGTACAAACAAAAACCTACAAGCCATCAATCTTGTCAGCATAGGTAATAAATCCACCAATCTCTTCTTCTAAACTGGGAAATAGTTCTAACATCATAGCTCTGAAATGAACAGCAACCAGAGATGTCATTTACTCGTATTTGTGTAAAGTCAGTCAATGAATCTCAAAAACATCTCAAGCCACACTCTGGCATAAGGGGGCTTAATGCATCTCCGTGGTGCATTATACCAAGCAAGCCGTCACATAAATATGGATCCTTAATAGCCAGTTTTTTAACAACCAACTTAATCATGAGGTAGACTGATCCTTGGACATACAGAAAATTGACCAATAGCGAAAAGTTTTGGCCCAGGTCAGCCTGCGCGGAATGCGCAGGCTGACCTGAGTCGATACTTTTCACAGTTGCATTAAGCCCCCTTTTTCACAGAGCGCGGCTCATATATCTTTGACTTTTAATCCTTTCCCAGATAACAAATCTTTGACTCCTCTGAATTGAAAGAACTACGTGGCACGAATCTTGAAAAAAGTTGAATACGGTGTGGAAAAAAGGACGAATACTGGTTACCAGAATTTTCTCCTTTTTCCCACTGTTTTCACAACACTAGTCTGTTAGTCTTTAAAAACTCAGGCTTGTGTGGTAAAGGACTGATATGCTTTTCTTCAGTTGTTCACAGAACAGAACACAACAGAACATTGTTTATTTGACAAAAACTACATAGTTTATAGTCATACATATATAAATTCTAAAATAAATAAATGCATTTATACATGCAATTACTTACTACAAGTCTTTACAATTCCAAATGATCTATTATGAAACTTTGAATAAGTGAATGAGTAAAGAAGTGAATAGCTGAAATGGATATTTTCAGTAATGAAAGTAAAGATCTGTGGAGGGAAAAACTCAACTGACATTAACAATGCAAAATGTTTCTTCTAAAATTTTGTGCAACTGCACTAACTGATTTTCATACTTATTTTGATATGTGGAAGGGAGGGGGGGATAATATCATTAATTTTCTTTTAAACCAGCAATTTCTACTTTTTCCAATAGACCTCTACTTCAACCTCCCAAAACTTTACCAGTCAACAGAATTTTAGACTCTTCCAAATTGCAAGCACATGTAGGCTACATATTAAATGTAACTAAACTGATAAAACATAGTGGGAAATGGAGAAATGATGGGTACCAGCATTTCTCCTTTTCCCACCAATGTTTTTCCTGCTATTCTTTCTCAGGGTCATTTAAACAGAAGATTTTTTGGTAATATTCTTCCCTTATCCAATTATCACTCTAAGGGAACAAGATCTGTTATTCTAAATATACACATATATATAAATATACATGTAAATACATACCTAACTTCTTCATTTATCTGTCTCCTGAAAGAAAAATTAATGAATTTTACAGTGATTATCCACAAATGAGTGAGTAATTCTGATGGATTAAACTTAACTCTTTACCAGATGACAAATTTAAGAACTGTCAAAATTGGAACTGTTTGTAGTTGAAGAATCAAATCAGGCTTTAATGATGGAAATCATCTTCTGAAAGGGTAGGAAACCTTGTTGGAAAAATAGAAAATGTTCTCCTCTTTCCACAGTGTTTCTAAGAGCCTTCTTCCACAGTGTTTCCAAGAGCCTTCTACCTTAGGGTCAGTAAAAAGGAACTGTTTCGTAAACGGTTAAAAAGCCTTTTAAATTTAGAGTTGCTTTTGAGTCCACACAGCTAAAAATGCAAAAGAAAATATTATCTGTGAAGCTTTTCTGTGTCAATCAAAAATCTCATCTTTGATTTCAGAGTAAGGACATTATTAGCATAGAGAACAGTTGAAGACTGCCTGTGTCAGATCCTGATCTACACTGTCTGCAAAGAATGTAGGACGTTTTGGCCACGGACGTTTTGGCCAAGACGTTTTGGCCAGGACGTTTTGGCCACAGACGTTTTGGCCACATATAGTGAAAAAATGGACGTTTTGGCCAAAATAATTTTATATGTACTTTTTATGTAAAATAAAGCTAAAAATTTTTTTTTTTTTATTTGATCAATTGTTTTGACTTTTGTTGAACTTTTGTTGAAATTTGGTAATAAATTTTAGAGTTTTACAGTTTTATTTATTCCTTTGAAGTAAAGGAAAACATCAACAATTTAATGTTTTTAAATTATCTTCAATTTTCAAGTTTTGTCTTTTGATTGACAAACAGTTTGATTGACTAATTGCTTATTAATGATACTTTCTTGCATTTAATGTTGTTATTATTAGAAGTGTAAAGAGTTTCATTGTTCTTGTCTTTTAACACTAATGAATCTGTAGATCACACCACACTTTAATCATCTATTTCAATTAAAGAAATATGTGATTAATTAATTTGTTTGAAAAACTGTTAAGAAAGATCAAAGTTGCTAGTATAGAATTAATATATTTGTTTGATATGTAAATTTTTCTGAAAAAGTTCTGGTACATATATAAAGACATTATGAGGACTGTAGCTTTATTTCAAAATAATATTCAAGTGGCAACTTATATTAACAGTACAATGGAGATTATTACTACTAAGCGCGGTGGTCAGAAGTTATGTTTAGATGGATTTATGTATACGTGCAAACATGTTGCCAAACAGAAAAACGAGATAACTTGGCGTTGTGTAAAAAGAACTTCTTCTGGATGCAAGGCAATTTTACAAACTACAAAGGATTATGAAGATGCCACTTTACAGACAGTTCATAATCATATATCTGACATCAACGTGAATGTGCTCGTGTAAGTGCTGTTCTTTTACAAGATGAACGTGGTGTTCGACCAAAGAAGAGGGTTAAAAAAGTGTACATTGAACTTCAGACTCGACTAAGGAACTTGTGCGAAGACAGAATATCTGAGAGGAAATCGATAGTAGAGTTCTTGCGTGGTGTTTCCAGCAACCTGAGAGCAGGTCAACCAGACATTTAAATTTGAAGTGATGAAATTATAATTATGAAAGAAAGTGGTGTTATAATAGCCTATACAATTGATTTATGAAATCATTGTAAGAAAAAAAGAAATTGCTCAGAATGAGGATTTCTCTTTTTCTTCCAATGTTTTCCATCATATAAGAAAACATCAAATTCCTTGATCAATACTTTTGATTGTCCTCTTCAGAAGCTCCCAATATGGAAGGATTAACTGTATTATGAAATCATTGTAAGAAAAAAAGAAATTGCTCAGAATGAGGATTTCTCTTTTTCCTCCAATGTTTTCTATCTAAAAAGAATGTACTACCAAACCTTCTACACAATTGTCCATGGCCATCAGTATATAAGTACTTATTAAAGATTGAAAAGACACAGATACAAAGTCTTGAAACCATCTGTTATAATAAAAAATTGCAATAAAGGTCTAAAATGTTGATCAAATAAGTAAATTAAATATGTTTGTAGCTTTAATATCTATAATAAGTACATATATAATAGATTTGGCCAAAACGTCCGTTTTTTCAATATAGGTGGCCAAAACGTCCGTGGCCAAAACGTCCTGGCCAAAACGTCCTGGCCAAAACGTCCGTGGCCAAAACGTCCGTCCTCCGTCTGCAAACGCTATCAGGGACACTTGATAAAAGGTACTGGCAATCTGCAAACACAACCAGATATGGCTCATTAGCTGCCAAATGTCAACAATGCAAGTTTAATTGAGTGCATTTAAATTTGAATCATACATCAAAAGATACTGAAATTATTGTGAAGACAATCTGTAATTGTACAGCCGATGTAAATGTTAATCACTGGCAGAAAAATGAACTATAAACCAAGTAAAAAGTAAACAGAAGAGACACTTGGTAACTTTTTACCTACATGTAGTTTTAAAATTCATTTTTCTGCCATCGACTAGCACATGGATCAACTGTGCAGTAACAGATTGTCATCTTTACAATCTGTAAACAATACCAAGTTCACATGACCCTCGAAAAGTAAGCTTTGGAAAATATTGTAGGCACCTGCATTTTCTCCTTTTCTTCTTTTCCAACAGTGTTTTCCACTCTGTTAGAGGCTGACTTCAATACTAATTGATTAATTATGTGATTTGTCTGCAAAGGCATTCAATACCAACAAATATAAAAATCTTGTCGTCTGGAAAAAGATAAATGGTGTGTCCTAAGTTGTCACATAAACTTCTTGGCCCCATTTTACTAAGGTAGTTACGAACAAATTTTGCGTTAGTTTTACGTAACTATAGTATAGTGGCATTAATCTGCCACAAGATACTTGATAACTATCATGATTATTTTAGAAAACTATTGCGATAAATCAAAGTTTCCTGGAAATTTTATCTAGATAAAATGAAAAGATAATATTTCCAGGAAACTTTGATTTATCGCAATAGTCTTCTAAAATAATCATGACAGTTATCTCATATCTCGTAGCAGATTAATACCACTATACTATAGTTACGTAAAACTTACGCAAATTTTGTTCATAACTACCTTAGTAAAACAGGGCCCTTGTGTGTACCTAATAAGTATCATGATTGGTTTACAGTAAATAGAAAGACTGGGATACCACTTATATCAATGAAAATATTTACAAGAGTGACATCATATGCTGAAAAATTTGTGATAAGATCTCAACTAGCAGATCTAGGAAAACATATCAGAGGAAGAATATTAACTCACCACTTGCCTCATGCAACTTTTTGTCACTCAAAAGGATAGAAAACATTGTGGGAAAAGGAGAAAATGCTGGTTAGCAGCATTTTCTCCTTTTCCAACAATGTTTACAAAAGTCTTCTTCCTCAGGGTCTTTAAAACATGGGACAGTTTGGTAACAGGTTTACAAAGATTATTGTCAGGCAAACACACATGCAAAAGTGGGTGGAAAAGTGATAAGGGTGACTGCAAGGCAAGATGAAAAAAACTTTCTTTTAAAAAAGAAACATCTTATATATAAAATCATGCTCTCATCATATAAATGTAATTAATTACTCAATTTATAAGACACTGACAGCTGAATGAAAACATAGGAAATTATCAGGTTTATAGAGTGCCTAACAAACAGAACAAACTTCCAGTCTGAAACAAAAATTGAACAAAATTCATTTTGCTACTTTGGGCAAAAATACTTTAGTCTAGCGGACAGTGAAGATCCAGTATCAAATTGCACCTCTTCACCGGCTGCAAAAGCACCTGAGTCCTGGAAAGTGCATTGAGGATTTAAATGTCTGACCTTGACAGCTCCTAGCCTTCAAAATATTTGAGTCATACTCACGCAAAAGGGTTTGAATACGTCTCCATGATCCATTATACCAAGCAGGTAATCACATGATTATGGAACAGTAAAATCCACTACTGAATCATGAAGAAGAATGGTCCTTTCACATGCAGAAAATTTATCGATTGCAAGAAAGTTTCGACCCATGTCAGCCAAATCAGACTGCACAGGCTGACATTGGTCGATACTTTTTGCAGATGCATTAGACCCCCTTTTCAAAGTGCATGACTCATTTAGAATTAAAGACATGTCTCTGAATTTTAATGTTAAAAAACTAATGAAAGTTACAAAATGAAGAAGTGTCACACAGTCAAGAGTACAGTACAAGGAAAACCTCAAATCTCACACATGCAAAGAACTAGGGGTGAAAACTGGGTGTCACTGGCTTGTGTTACATAGGACTGCACAGGAAAAACATACATAGATTTTCTGCTTTGCCTCTTTCCCCAGGCAGGAACCTTTTTTATCCCTCTGCAGTATATGACGTTTGAAATCATTTTGGTAAATAGTAATATTGTTTGGAAAAAGACAATTCTCCATTTATCACGAAGTTTAGTATACTTGAATCATCAGCCCATATAAGTTCTTTCCTGCAAGTTTAAACTTTTTTTCTCTTAATACCTTCAAATTGGATAAAAATTGGGATTGAAATGGGAAACACATGAAAGAAGCTGATCAGGGTTAACAACATTTTCTCCTTTTTTATTTTGACAAACTTTATTAATTTTTTTGAGGCACTGGACAAATTCAATAATCAATCTCATGGGTCTTCTTTTTTGATGAACCTAAGGATAGCTTGTGCAAACATTGCTAAAAAGGGAAGACATTCTAAGCAACCAGCATTTTCTCCTCTTGCCACAATGTTTTAAATACTTTCAAAGATAAATCCCATTATTTGAGCAACATTAGATCTGTTGTCTACAAACTTTATGTAATCAATAGGAACAAATCGTATATGTTGTCGTGTAGCAGAGAGACAACCCTTTTCTAAACAATCCTGATGTTATAATGAACTTGCGGACGTAGGCTTTTAAAAACATTATGTGAATAGGAGAAAATGCTGGTAAGCAGCATTTTCTCCTTTTCCCTCAAAGTTTTCTGACTTTTCAAAGACACATCCTATTGTTTGAACCATATTTAATTAGTTGACTGCAAATGCTTTCAAATTTGACCAGTCTAAAATACTGTCTTTTAAGAAAGAGTTAAAATACAAGGAAAAAAAAAATGTCATTCTGCTTCTTTCATGTGTTAATGGAATAAAAAGGAAGGGAGTATTTCTTGGTTTGATCATTTTTCTAAACCCTAGTCTCTTTTTTTTTAAGAAAATATTTCATAATTTGGAAACACTGAATAAATGGTGGACATGGTAGCAATGAAACCGTTTAAAAACAAAATAAATACTTTCGAATTTCATATAGCAGCTTACTCCAAGAAACATTCGCTTACTTCTGTAACTGTTTTTATGGGATATGGTGGTCTTGTCACTATAGAAACTTAAGCTTTTACAAACAGAGCTTCACCAGAAATTTGCTTCAATAGTTTATTGCTATCTGCGTCAAAAGTCAAGTTTAGGATAGACCTATGCGATTTTATAAAAATGAATACTTGAAATGTGAGGAAAACTTACACTTCATGCCGTGGCATACTTAAACGTCTATATTGTATCACTTATCTCTACACCAAAACAACAACACAGAACAGGTTTTATAAATTTCAGAATTATTGTAGGTACTTGGTTTTTCGCCACGGAAGCTAAATATTGGTTCCTTCTATCCTGACAACATTTTTTTTCCAACACAAAGACCACCATTGTAACAACACATGACTAGCCACACAGCATACAAACTTACAGTTGTGAAGTGGGTATTTTAGAGGTCAAACCTTCTCCTAAGTTCTCCACTATATACTTCCTATATAATTATCAAAGCAAGAAGATCAGAGATAGATACAAACATCAAGAAAATATGCATCTACAGTGAAAGCTTGATTATTCAGTCCCAAAAAATGCTGAAAACTGGATTAAATATTTACCACACAAAAAAATTCAAACTTGTCTAAACCTATCACAGTTACAGACCACTAACTACATTTGGCTTAAATTGTGAGAGCTGCCATTGATAGTATAGAATACATTGGGAGAAAAAGAGAAAATGCTGGTAACCAGCATTTTCTCCTTTTCCCACAATATTTTCAACAGTCTTCTTACACAAGGTCTTGAAAACTTGGGACTGTGTGGTAAAGGCTTAAACCTTGCATCACTGTGCACAATCTTGGTTCTTTGTAGACAATGTAAATAAAGATCAGGCTACCTTTTGCAGACAATGTAGGTCAAGATCAGCCCCCATAGAATGTGCAAGCTGATCTTCATCTCCATACAGAAACACCCTTGAAATGGATATGCTTTGGTCTGTGTAAGTATTTGACAGAGCCCATGTCATTTATTTAGCGACTGAGAAAGTCCATTTCATTTGAGCTATCCTCTGTGAAAAGGGGGTTTACGCATCTATAAAATATAACTATCCAGGTCAACCTGTACAGTCCGCACAGGCTGACCTGGGTCAAAACTTTTTGCTATTTGTCAATTTTTTGGCATATCAAATGACAAGTGTACCTCATGATTCAGTTGGTTGCTGGACAAAATAGATTTTATGGATTGATAATTAGATTCATGAAACTCCCTTTTACCAGAGTATGGCTTATTTATTTGTGCCACTCTCTGTGAAAAGGGGGCTTAATGCATCTGCGAAAAGCATCGACTCCAGGTCAGCCTGCACAGCCCGCGCAGGCTGACCTGGGCCGAAACTTTTCGCTATTGGTTAATTTTCTGAATGGCCAAGGCCCAGTCTAGCTCATGATCAAGTTGTTGGGAAAAAATATGGCTATTATGGATGCATAAAGTATTTGAATGCTTGCTTTGGTATCATACATGCATTAAGCCCCTTTTTTCCAGAGCATGGCTCATTTATTACTACAAGGATTAAACTGATTCCTTACAAGTGTACATGGATTATAAACTCATTGTAAATTCAGGACTAATATAAACCAGGTCTCTTCATTAATAAGAATGAGAATTTCCTCCCAGGAAAACAGTTCAGCTGGTAATCAGCATTTTCTTCTTTTCCCACTATATTTTCTACCTTCTCACAGAACTTCAACTCAATTTTGTAAAATTTGAAACTGTTGTCTGGAGTCCTAATTTGTTGAGAAATGTTTAATTCATTGTCTGCTAAGGCTTTTTAAAATGGCCTGATCTTAAATTCTGTTGCTTGGGACAGAGTAATTTTGCATTGTTTGTTCAGCTGTACTTAAAGAGAAATCTTTACAGCCAGAGAGTAAACAAACACTGTTAAAACTTGACAGTGCTATAATCTAGTCAGCTGTGTAAAAGTGGATAAAAAATCAATATAAGGTGTATGGGGTAAAGAAACTGTAGGGATTTATCTTCGATTTAAACCGGACACTGGTTTGTTATGTCTATGGCTAGCCGCAATAGAATGAAATGCATTTTCTATCTGCCGTAATCTGTGCAACCTTGCAACCATCAGGGGCAATATTTGGCATGAAGATACAGGAGTGATAATAGTTTCATAAAATAAAGAAAAAAAAAAACGGTTAAAAAAACTGGATGAAAACGAGTGAGATGTATGTTTAAGCCTTTAACACACAATCTCAAGTTTTATAGACCCTGAAGAAAGCTTTTGAAAACATTGCGGGAAAAGGAGAAAATGCTGGTAACAGCATTTTCTCCTTTTCCCACAATGCTTTCTATCCTATTTAAGACAGAAATCATCATTGGAGCTACATCTAATTTGTAGACTGCAAATGCTTTCAATTTCGTTATGTCCATAATTTGTTTGGTAAAGAGTAGAGACACATTTCATGCTGAAATAAAATATAATCTGTTACAACTCAAACAGTATAATGTTATAAAATTCATAATTCTATTTTTGACAAAAGGAAATATCTCTCATCTTGAGCATTTTCATCAGTTGTCACAATGTTTGCGAATAGCCATCTGAACAATGTATACATGTAGAATGAATAGAAATGAAATAAAATGACTGAAATAATGTTGAAGGTCGCATAAAATACTATTCAATGGATCAAATCAATGAGAATTAGCCTTTTCAGCAAAGATACAAATTCCCACAGGGTACATGTTGATGACAAATAGTCTTTACATCAGGGTAAAATTTGCAACATCATCCTTTTAAAAAGACAATATACCTAATCAGTCTTAATAATTAATATCAGATTGAAATACATATCAGCCATGCTCTGGCAAAAGGGGGTTTAATTCATCTCCACTATACACTGCAAGTCATCACATGATTTCACATGATTTGGATCCATAAAATCCGTTGTTGAACAACCAACTGATTCCTGAAGTAGAATGGTCCTTGAACATGCAGAAAATTTACCAAAGGCAAAAAGTTTTGATCCAGGTTAGCCTGCGCAGACTGTGCAGGCTGACCTGAGTCATTAGTATTTACAGATGTATTTAACACTCTTTTCACAGAGCATGACTAAACTAAATATGGACAAAAATAGAATTCTAACATGACACGTGAAATGGGCTCTATAAATACACTGCAATGACAGTGTGGTAAAATCTATGTCATTCTATACAGAGTGACGCCATTCTGTATGAAGTAAGTAAGTTATTCAATGGAATATAATCTGCATCGGCATTTTTACTGTAAGTATGAACTTGTTTTCCTTTCATTAAGAGTTGTTCATGTTAGAATCGGAATTGTGATTTATGAGGTGCAATGAATAAACCACTCCGGCTATCGCCCTCGTGGATTATTTATTGTGCCTCATAACTCACAACTGTGGTTTATTGAACGATAAACCATGATAGAAAGAAGATTATTTCTTAACTAAATACCATAAGTTACAGCTCAAATCCATTGATTTAAAACTTAAGTACTAATAAATTTTGACAACAAAAATCACAATACTGATAGATCAGAAAATGCTGAAATCTTACTGCAACAAA
The DNA here is from genome assembly GCA_946811185.2 of Hippopus hippopus. Taxonomy (NCBI): domain Eukaryota; kingdom Metazoa; phylum Mollusca; class Bivalvia; order Cardiida; family Cardiidae; genus Hippopus; species Hippopus hippopus. The sequence goes on along the minus strand of OX328100.1, from coordinate 17,985,769 downwards.
AATGACCTTTTGATATCAAAACAATTATTAGATAGATCTATCATCTTTACAGATCACTGAACATTTACATAAGCAGCTTTCACATAAAGTTAAACTATCTATTAATACAAAAGTCATGTAGTTTAACTGTGTACTGAATGACAAAATATTAATAGCATTTGCAGACGCTAAATTAAATGTGACTTTAACCCTTTCCCAAATGTCGAATTTCGGACTCTTTCTATTTCAAAACATCTGCAGACAATGGATTCAAAATTATGCAATTGAACTTAAGCTCTCTGATAGGGTAGAAAACATTATGGAAAAAAGGAGAAAATAGTGGTTACCAGCATTTTCTTCTTTTCCAACAATGTTTACAAAAGCCTTAGCGCTCAAGGTCGTTGAAACACAGAATTGTTTAGTAATTAGTTAATACATTACCATCCTCAGACAACTTATTAGTGTATTGTGTAAGTGGACCATTTTTGAACAAAAATTGTGGTAAAAGGAGAAATAAGTGAAAAAAGGCACTTTCTCTTATTCCAGAGTTTTTTCACATGTATTCATACATAAAATCTACACTTTTGAGCTGATGAGTTATAGGTCAAGCAGCATAAGAAAGGAACAAAATTACAACAATAAAACACAAGATGCCCACACAGTGGAAACAGGGAGAGCCCACATGGGCAAATAACTACGTACAACCCCCCCCCCCCCATCCCCTGCTATCCATGCAAGACATTTTATCAAGACCTTCAAGATTTTTTTAAATGTTTTTTTTTCTCAATCATTGATCAAATTTGACACCAGCAGCCCGACAGATAGACTGCATAGTAATGGGTTAACCTTATATGAATGGGACTAATTACACAACAAAATTTCAAACTACCGGTAATTCATCACAAAATCATTTGCAGACTGTGAATCAAACATAGGTCAAAGGGTAAAAACCATCATAGTTATATAAGTATTTTCTCCATTTTTCACCATTCTTTAATCCTTGAACAAATAGTCACAAATTTTAATAATTCAAAAAGGCCTTATGAAACCATTGCATGACTACCCCTTCCACCAAAGATCACAACATTTCAGCCATATTTGTATTTAACTTATTGCCTGCAAATGCTTTCAAAATGAGTGCATGTAATATTTGTTGTCTTTTAACACTTTACCACAGAAACCCGAGTTTTAATGACCCAAGGAAATTGCCTTATGAAAACATTGTGGGAAAAGGAGAAAATGCTGGTAACCAGCATTTTCTCCTTTTCCCACAATGTTTTCTACCCTTCCATCAGTAAATTTCTATTTTTGAGTTACAATTATTTTTTTTTCTGCAAAAGCCTCCAAGTTAGGCGGGTCTAAAATTTTGTCATTTGGTAAAGGGTTAACACTTTACCAGTAACCAGCATTTTCTTCTTTTCCCACAAAGTTTTCTACCCATCAGGGACAAATTTTGTCATTATGGACTATAAATTTGTTGTCTGCAAAATGCTTTCAATTTGGACCAGTCTAAAATTTAGCGGTTTCGTAAAGAGTTAAACACCTAGATTGCCAGCACAAGGCTACTTTTTCAGATGTGAAGATCAAGACCAGAAAGCAAAGAATGTGACGTTTGATCTTGTATTTACTTTGTCCAACGTTTTGCAGGTTATTCTTGCAAAAGCAATCTTGATACTGTGCAACAGATAGATACTGTCTATTCAATTTCATCTACCTTATTTGTTTGGTATTAAACACTATTTCCAACAATATTTCATTTATGAGATAGAGGTCAGTGCACCTATCCATGCCTTCCTAAAATTTCTGCACTAGTTCCTTGCAAAACACTTTCCAAACTGATAGCTGCTTTTCCTATTTTTTTTGTTTGTATTGGAGTTTAACGCAGTTTAAACAGCTTAGGTCATATCACGTCAGACAGAGTACCCATGCATGTGTTTCATAGCTTTCTCACACCAGCATTGACACAACTTTCTTTCCAAGCTAATGACTATTTTTTCTCACATGCATGAGAGATAAGAGGCAAAAAATCACCAGAAAGAAAGTTGCCTCAACCAGGTGCTTTTCCAATATGGCATGCAACACGCGAAAAGGGGCATTCGAACATTTGCATAAAGTGTAGTCTCGGATCAGCCTGTGCACTCTGTACTGACTTATCCAAAACGGCACTTTTCAATTTAATGTAATTTTCTGTTTTGCGCAAGTCTACCGTAGGACAAAATCTAATTTAGTCATAAAGTGCCATCTCGGATTAGCCTGCGCGGACTGTGCAGGCTGATCCGAGACGACACTTTACACAGATGTCCAAATGCCCCTTTTCGTGTGTTGCATGCCATATAAAAAGGTGAATGCAAAGCTTAGCAACGAGAGAAAAATAAATCATGATTCATCAATTACAAGTGTAATGATTTATCTGAATTTTGTGGTCATTTTGTTATTTTTAAATAATTTAATCCATCAAAAGGGGTAAAAACGTATCGTGATAAGAACATGGCCTTGATGTAAATCATGATTCATCATTTTGTGATTTACTGTCCATTCATTTGTCTGAGATTTAACTCTTTATCTCCTACAACAACTGTGAAAACATCTGTATGCTATACTTAACTCCTTACCAAATGACAAAATTTTAGACTGGTCCAAAAGCATTTTCAGATGACAATTTAAATGTTACTCAAACCATGAAATTTGTTTTCCATAGGGTAGAAAACATTGTGGGGGAAAAAGAGAAAATGCTGGTTATTTGCATTTTCTCCTATTAAAACAATGTTTTCAAAAGCCTTCTTTTTCCAAGTCGTTAAAACTCAGGACTGTGTGGTAAAGAATTAAACACAATAAGAGTGACCCTGAGAAAGAAAGCTTTGACAAACATTGTAGGAAAAGGAGAAAGGAATGGTAAAAACATTAATCCCTTTCCCAAAATGCTTTCTAGCCTTTCAGAGACAAATCCAGGCATTTAGACTAAATTCAATTTGTCTGAAAATGCTTTCATTTTGGACTTTTCTAAAGTTTTGTCTTATGGTAAAGAGTTAAATAGGAGATTAGATGTGCACACACTGTGTCACACATAACAAGTATCTTTTCCTTTAGCCACAATGTTTGAAAAAGAAATATTAGAAAAGTTTGTTTAGTTAAAATTTCAGACTTGTCAAAATTGAGAGCCTTTGCAGATGATAAGTAATGTATGGCTTAAATTATGAAATTTGTCTATGAAAGGGTAGAAAACATTTCAGAAAAAGGAGAAAATGCTGGTTTCCAGCATTTTCTCCTTTTCCCCCAATGTTTTCGAAAGGCTTTCTTTCTCTGGGTTGTTAAAACTCAAGATTGTGTGGTAAATGGGGTGAAGAACTATCCGCAATTTATCCTTTCACCAAACAACAAAATTTTAGCCAAGTCTAATTTGAAAGTATTAGCAGGCAACAAATCAAACCGGTTTCAAACTATGAGTTTTTTCTTGGAAATGGTAGAAAAAATGACTGTGGGAATAGGAGAAAATGCTGGTAACCAGCATTTTATCTATTTCCAACAATGTTTAATAAGCCTTCTTCTTCAGGGTTGTTAAAACTCAGGATTGTGTGATAAAGGGTTGTCTTGCAAGACCAATCTATCATAGCTCATGGTTTTCACCTTTATCAAGTACATCATACATAATTTCATGGTACTTCAAAGCTACAGGGCTACATGAGGAAAATAAGATATCCTTTTTCACATTTGTTTGATTTCTGAAATTCTTTTCAAAGACGCCTCTAATATTCTTGAAGCTCTATACAGGAAACGATAAAGATAAACAGCCATACTAATGCAAGTATATAAACTAACAGCATAAAGTAGAACTACAAAATAGTCATTTAATACTTTAACAAATGACAAAATTTTGGACTTTTCTACATTCAAAGCATGTGCAGACCACTAATAAAATTTGGTTGAACTGATGGAATTTGTCTTTGTCAATGGAAAATATTATGTGAAAAGTACAAAATTTCTTCTTTTCTAAAACCTTCTTCCTCAGGTCTTTAAAAGTCAGGACATCATGGTAAACCACATTTAACTGATCCAGCACAAATGAACTCTTTATCCAATAGTCCTATATTTCATAATCCTAAGGAAGATGGCATCTGAAACTACTGTTGGAAAAAAGAGAAAATGCTGGCAGCTAGCATCTTTTCCTTTTTCAACAATTTTTTCCATTTCAAAGGCAGATCCTATTTAGACCACTAAGTATTTTTTTTTTTCCTCTAATCTTTTCCAATCTGGACAAGTCTAAAGTTTTGTCATCTAGTAATGAGTCAAATGGTTGATTACAGTATAATTTCAAAATGAGTCATGCTCTGTGAAAAGGAAGGCTTAATGCATCTGCAAAAAGTATCGAACCATGTCAACCTGGGCAGTCCCCACAGGCTGACCTGGGTGGGAAACTTTTGGTAACGGTCAATTTTCTAAATGTCAAAGGACCAGTCTACTTCATGATTTAGTTGGTTGTTAGACAAATAGATTTTATGGATCCTTACTTATATGATGACATGATTGGTGCAATGCATCACTGAAATGCATTAAACTCCCTTTTGCCAGAATGTGGCTCAAATATTAAGAATCAGGCACTTGCATGTGTAAGAATCATTTAACCCATTACAATACAGGCTACTTTCAAATAGATGTCTACCTAATACATAGGAGCTCGCAGTTGAATTATCAAATCAGAAGGATTACTGGGAATTGCTTTTCAGACCAATTGCTCCTTTTCCCACAATGCTTTTCCAAATGCTATGCATTGCAGAGGTGTCCAAAGTTGTGTTTGTATGGTAATGGGTTAAAAAAGACAACAGAAAATAAAAAAGACTAAAAACAACAGCCAGCATAAACACATCTAGCTTCAATACAAAATATACCTTTGATACAAGTCTGCCTCAACACCCCTGAAATCCACATGATAAAAGTCTTTCTTCAAATGTTGTTAAACCATTTACAAAACAAACCCTGTTTTAACCCTTAAACCTTTACCAAACAATGACCAAGTTTAATGAACACGAGGGAGAAGGCTTTTGAAAACAATGTAGGAAAAGGAGATAATGCTGTTAACCACCATTTCTTACTTTACCCACAATGTTTACAATTTCTATGACAGGAATCTTTTGAGCTACATTCAATTTGTCCGCTACAAGTACTTTTGATGTTGTCAAGTCTAAAATTTTATTGTTCGGTAAAACGTAAACACATAATTTAACACTATTTTATGTTCATCACAGAGATGACTTACTTATTCACACCTCCGTTTCACTGATGCTAGAATAGAACACACATGAAACGGTCCCATCAACCTACTAGACAATTAAAGAACAGTTTCTTCAAAGAAAGAAAACACAGTATCAAGTCAAGTAAACCGATGAGGTTAATATCATTAACTATCCGCAAAAGTTATAAAAATTAAAATCCGCAATTTATACCAAAAACTGCCAGCAAATGTACATATAAAAATCCACAAATGATATACTGATATCCACAATCATAATTTGCTGCTGTCAACTCTAGAAAAAAGTTTATTGCCTCTGTAATATATACAGTACACATTCCTGTAATCACATTAATTCAAATATGGAATTACAAAGGCTCTCTTTGGCTAAATCAGTTGTATTTCAACATATTGGGCAGTGTAGGCCAAAGGTCAAATTACATGTTATGAGTAATTTGAAAATTGAATGATTACCACTTTTTTTTTTCTAAAAAACATTGTCTCAAAACAAAACATTGCTAGCTAAAAGCAGTTTCTCTCATTCCATAATGCTTAACATGAATTCGTCATTAAAACCTTAACCCATTACCAAACAATCCAGGGTTTGAATGACCTTTAGGTAGTGGCCATTTGGAAACATTGTGGGAAAAGTAGAAAATGCCAGCATTCTCTACTTTTCCCACAATGTTTTTATCCAGAGCTTCAATTTGTACCATTTCTAGATTTGCTGTCTGCAAATGCTTTCAATTTGGAAGATTCAAAAATTTGTTGTTTGGGACAGGATTAGTTAAACTGGTTACGTATATTTTACAAGGATGTTTTTAAAGTTTTCTGCTGCACTTTTTTACCAGAACATACAAGTTAAAACTATTTGTTACAGAGTAAAACAAGTAACTTACTCCACAGTTATCACAGGCTTCTGTTTCATCCATATATCACCAGCATCTGCACCTTCCTCTGGCTCCTCCTGTGGTGATTACAGAGAATACAGGTCTTATTCAACAATTTCAAATAAATTCATTCACAACTACGACAAAACAACCATCAATGGGGCTGCATCTCTGACTATGTGGCCAAACAAGAGCTGTTAGGAAAATGACAGATTCAATAAATGCTTGCTAAATGCAGGTCAGCTCTGGCTAAAGGGGGTTAAATGCATCTCCGTGAGGTATTGTACCAAGCAAATCATGACATTATTCTTGATCAATAAAATCAGTTCTATCTACCATAAAACTGTATCATTAAGTAAACTGGTCCTTTCAGCTGCAGAAAATGGAGCAGTAGCAAACGTTTTGACACAGGTCAGCTTGCACCAACTGCACAATGACCTGGGTTGATAATTTTTGCATATACATTAAACCCCCTTTTCACAGAGCATGGCTCATTTTATTTTACTATAAATTGATATAAGGTAAGATACATAAGAAACAAGAGGGCCATGATGGCCCTGTATCGCTCCACTGGCTAATACCTTAAATCCCTACATGCCAAACATTACAATACTTGACCAATTGGTTTTGAACATAAGACCCCTGAGACAGGACTAAAATTGGTAGCCCTAGTTCATATGGTTAGTAACAAGAAGATTTCTAAAGATTTCACTATATAAGCCCATGTAAAACTTCTGACCCCTCGGGATGAATCAAATTCCACCCTAGGGCTTAATTTACGCACTCTTGGTGAAGGCCCTCTAGATATAGCTACATGCAAAATTTAGTAGCCCTACACTTTATGAATAAGTACAGGGAGATTTCTTAAGTTTTCTCTATATAAGCCCATGTAAAACTTGTGACCCCCGGGGCAGGGCCAATTTTGACCCCAGGGCTATAATTTGGGCACTCTTGTAGAGGCCCACTAGACAAAGCTACATGCCAAATTTGGTAGCCCTAGGCCTTATGGTTTCAGACAAGAAGATTTTCAAAGATTTCCAATATTTTTAAGTTTTGTTGCCATGGCAACCAGAGTTTTCGAAGGAATCAAATTCTTTCAAGAAATTCTGAAGAGGACCATGGCAGGATCATTTCTGTGAAGTTTCATCAAAATTGGATTGGTAGTTTCACAGAAGAAGAGGTTTAACCCTTTACCAGACGACAAAATTTTAGCCCTGTCTAAATTGAAAGCATTTGCAGATAACAACTTCAGTGTGGCTCAAGTGGTGCAATTGTTTATTGACACGGTAGAAAACATTGTGGGAAAAGGAGAAAATGCTGGTTACCAGCATTTTCTCCTTTTCCCACAATGTTTTCAAAAGGCTTCTTTCCAAGGGTAGTCAAAAGTCGTCATTGTGTGGTAATGGGTTAAAATAAAAGTTAACGCATGGACGGATGGACAGACAGACGCACGGACGGACGCACGCACAGACGCACGACGGACAACAGGCCATGACATAAGCCCGCTGGCCTTCGGCCAGTGGAGCTAAAAATGGGTCCATTTCACACATAATGCAGACATAAATGTAAAATCAACATACCTCTATGACACTTGGCTGAACCTCTGATAAGAGATGAAAGAATCTACAGCAAAAATCCTGTTCGGCTAGACAAACTGGTTCCAGTTCACTCAGAACTTTGTCAAATACCTAGAATATACATGAGAAACTATGACACCTCTAAAGAATCATCCCTTACTTTTCTGGACAATTTGGACATGTTTTGGTACCAACTGAACAAGTTCATTTTCAAAAATCAATGTTTTATACCATCATCATGAATCTGTCTACATGACAATTATATGCATTACATGTATTTGAGCCATGCTCTGTGAAAAAGGGGCTTAATGCATCTGCAAAAAGCATTAACACAGGTCAGTCTGAGCAGTCCAAACAGGCGAAACTGGGCCAATACTTTTTGCTATGGGTCACTTTTCTGCATGTCTAAGGACCAGTCTACCTCCAGATTCAGTCAGTTGTTATACAAAATGGATTTTATGGATCCATGACTACATAATAACTTGTTTGGTATAATGAATCACGGAGATGCATAAAGCCCCCTTCTGCCAGAGCATGGGTCATTTACATATTACCTTAATTACCACAAAACTCCAAATTTCAACAACCCGGACGGAGCAGGCTTTTGAAAACATTGTGAGAAAAGGCTGCTGACAATCAGCACTTTCTCCTTTTCTAACAATGTTTTCTATCCTTTCACAGGAAAATCTGACAACTGGTGTCATAATCAAAATGTTGTTTGCAAATGCTTTGAATTTGGACAAGTCCACGATTGTGTCATTTGGTAAAGAGTTCAGGAAAAAATATGCTGCCGACTACTTTAAAAAATATTCATGTAAGATATGTATAATAAACATATATAATTATTTAGGTTACTATATGAATACACCCTTAACAAGTGACTTCTCTTTTTGCCATAAAGTTTTCAAAAAGCTGCTGCAAGAGACAAAAATTTGTCAATTAATCAAATGGTGATTTACACCGCTTTCAATATTATTTCATCATACAACATCGACAGCTGGCTTATTCAATTATGTCCTGGCTTTCATCAGTACTAGACTAGAGCTCTGAAGTATCTTGCCTAAGGAAATTCCCACAGAAAAAAACAGTACTTCAAATGAGGCCCGAATATGGGGCCTCCTGGTTACAGGTCCAAGCAGGACCCTACTAAAAATTCATCTGAAAGAAGTTTTGAGTTATAGATAAAACTGAAATGTTAGATTTTAACAATTCATTCGTAACTAAAATAGCTCTAAATTTCCATAAAAGTAGCTGATTCCTTATAATTGCTCTTATGATAAAAAAAAAATCTGTCACCACAATGACATAATACAAACCTGATCAAATAAATGTCTCATTGCCATGTCGGAATCTGTTCCATGAATGGAGGCTGAATCTATACTGTGTACAGACCCTGCCCTCCCTCTAACATCTAGAGATGCACCAAGACTGGCAGAGGAACCGGTTAGATTTGAGCGGCTCCCAGAACTCAGATCTAGAAAAAACAGTGTTTATGCACCAAACAACTAAATTTTAGACTCATCTGAAAAACATGTTTTACTCAAAAACAGAATTTTCATGGTAGCTAAAAAATGTTGTGGGAAAAGGAGAAATTGCTGGTTACCAGCATTTTCCTCTTTTCCCACAATCTTTGTGCCTTATTGCACAGGGTTGGAATCACACAGGATTGTTGCATAAAGCATCTATCACTTCCCATGCAATAAATGGAGGTGATAACCATTTAATTTTTTTTATCTGAAAACATGTTTGGAAAAAATACTCCAAGAAATTACATGTAATGTGTTAGAACAAAATTTGTTTGAATGGTGTCAGGAAGTTTCAACAGTGCGGGGCACAGGGAGTTCAAAACTTGTGCCCTGCAATTGTATTGTACACATACTAAATATCCGAAAATGCCTTTGCAATCAAGCTAGTTACATACACAATTTCTGATTTAAGTGGAATCAATGTTCTGTCATAAACAAAATTGTATACTCTTAAACATAAAAGACAGTTTTAATGACTGAGTTCATGTTTTCATATCGGTTTTTATCCAATATGAAATATGAAATTTATGGTATTTCAGTAATGAATATTGGAGTAATGAGGACTCCTTGTTTTAACTTAAAATTTCAAAGTGGATCAAACATTTCTATTTGGTAAAAGTAGTGGCACAAGAAAATAAAATGTCATGGGGTACCCTGGTATCCAGATTTAACTCTTTACCACACAAGCAAAATATAGAGGTCCAACTTGAAAGAATTTGTAGACGACAACTTAAATGTAGATAAATGATATAAATTTGCCACTAAAAGGGTAGAAAATATCATGGGGAAAGGAGAAAATGCTGTTTACCAGCATTTCCTACTTTTCCCACAATGTTTCCAAAAGCCTTCTTCCTCAGGATGGTTCAAACTCAGCACTGTATCATAAAGGATTGAGGGGAATTGGCAGAGGGAAGGACAGACAGAATGACAAACCAGTAGTCCACTACAGTGAATTGGAGGGCCCTAAAAGAATTTAATGATAGGGAACTTTGTACATACTTAGTTTACTTTTGTCTCCTTTTCCACTCATAGTCTGTTTGGCAAGTTCCAAAAAATCTTGAATTTCTCTGTTGTACAATTTCGATAGATTCTGTGTGTAGACCTGAAAAGTAACTTGATGTATGGGCCATGCTCAGTGAGTACAGGGGTTTTATGCATTTGCAAAAGGTATTGACCAATGTCAGCCTGCACAGTCTGCACAGACTGACATGGGTCAAAACTTTTTGCTATTTGTAAATTTTCTTCATGTGCAAGGACCATTCTACCTTATGATTCAGTTGGTTGTTAGACAAAATGGATTTTATGGATCCGTAGTCAAATGATGACTTGCTCAGTACAATGCCTCACAGAGATGCATTAACCCCCCCTTTTGCCAGAGCATAGCTCATATAGATGTTTCAACATTTCCCAAAAACATATTCTTCTTTTCACTCAGAGGGCTAACAAATGGAATGAACTTTGTCACTTTTGTAAAAAGCTGGACAGTAAATATTGCATTTTAGCCAAATGCTGGTTACCAGCATTATCACCTTTTCTCCCAATGTTTTCAAAAGCCTTCTTCTGGGTCATTGATACTCAGGATCATGTGGTAAAGGTTTAACTAACTCTTTAACCCTTTACCACATGACAGCATTTTAGACTCGTCTATATTGAAGGAATTTACAGACAATAATTCAATTATTTTTCAAATTATAGTATTTGTTCTTGAATAGGTAGAAAACATTGTGGGAAAAGGAGAAAATGCTGGTAACCAGCATTTTCTCCTTTTCCCACAATGTTTTCAAAAGGTTCTTTCCAAGGGTCATCAAAACTCGGCATTGTGTGGTAAAGGGTTAAGACAGCAATAATTTCTATCTCTTTGATAAGAAATAAAAACTACATTGCATGAAGAACAAATCTCACTTTTGTCAAGTCCTGAAAACTCTTCTTGTCCACATTTTTCAACCAGATCATTAGGTCTGTGTATGGGGTCAGGTCTCTATGACTAGAATGATGCTGAGGAAGTCTCAAGTCAGGAGCATGACGACTTAGTGTTTCTCCCATCTCATTGCCCTGTAAAAAATAAACCTTAGGCTGCTAAGCACAACTTAAAGACCTTTTGCTGACAATGTAGATTCAGATCAGACTGCAAAGAATGTGCAGTCTGATCTTTGATCTACACTGTCCAATAAGGAGATATTTCTTCCCATAAAGTAACTTTAAAATAGCAATTTTTGGGGTTTTTCTAATCAACATTTAGGTATCATTCAACTTATTCAGCATGATATGGGATAAAATACCATAGATTCAACTATATCATCAAGGATACCCAAGGGATTCTATCTAAAATTTATGTCTTTCCAAACAGTGTAGACCGAGATCGGACTGAAAAAAACTAGACAAGCTCATAATAATAAAAGATGTTCTGAACAAAATAACATTGCAATTAACAATATTTCAGGTGGTTTTACCACAGAAAAAAAATCATTTTTTTTTTTCCCATTTGGCACTCTAAGGGTTCAACCTTCACCAAACGTCAAAATTTTGGACTTGTGCAAACCACAGCATTTGCAGACAACAACTAAACTGTAACTTAAACAGTGGGATTTGTCTTTGAAAAGATAGAAAACATTGTGTTTTCAAGAGCTGTCTTCCTAAAGGTCATACAACCTCAGAATAATATGGTAAAGAGTTGACCAATTATCCAAAAAGAATCTAATGATATCAAAAAAATGATTTACTGATCCAGCAAAAATTATTTGTAGCCAATCATCTTGTTTACACTCACAGAAGGTAAAACAAGATGATAACATTTACCTGATGTATGAACAGATTGTTCAAGTGGTGGGCTAATCTGGCACAAAATGCTGCTGATAATTTTTTGAACTTTTTAATCTGCTCCTCAACCCCAACCATCTTCTGCAGAGCTGAAACCACAAATCAACACAATAATAATATACCCATTGTGGAATTAATGCTTTACATAAATCAAATAGAAACTGAAGAACTGTACTTTCTTTTTTACTTTTTTTTTCCGTTACACTTTACCAAACAACAAAATTTTGGACTTATCCAAATTGAAAGCATTTGCAGATGACAAAATAAAAGTACTCAAAACTTGAAATTAGTCTTTGGAAGGGTATAAAACATTGTGGGAAAAGGAAGAAAATGCTCATTTCTAGCATTTTCTCCTTTTCCAACAATGTTTTTCAAAGGCTTTTTTCCCTAGGGATTGTGTGGTAAAGAGTTGAAAAAAAGCTCTGTACAGCTTTTTATGATTATTTGTTGTTACAACAGCAATAAAACAATTTATTATACAGTAAAACTGTCATAATACCAAACCACTGTACTGTAAATACATGTAGTTAAAATCATAAGCTTATACGCGAAAAATCTATATTATCCCAGCAATCAAAATTAACTTGTTTGAAGAGTCAACAGCATAAAAGTTCTAATTGCACATAAAAGCAATAAGAACTACAGCTACACTGTTTTCTCAGATAAATGAAATCTAGCTTGTATTTGAAATAAGACTGCATTGCACCAATGAACTACTGGAAGAAGAAGCTATCTCTGTATTATTACAGAATGTAGATAAGATAGAACCCTTTTCCTGTAAACACTCAACAACATTAGAATTTTCCTCTTTTTTGTTTTTTTTTTTTTAGGTTAATTTTATGTACAAAGATAGTTTCAACAAATTTCTTTTTCCATTATTGTCTTTCAGAGGTTACAGTATTAGTTGTACGATCAGGTGGCAGGAGACATGGAACTTGTTCATAGCTGTAGTCAGTCATGTCGGCCCAAGCGGAAGGCAAGGCAAAGACATGATTCACCACAGCCATGAACAGGTTTTCAAGTCCCCTGCCACCTGACTGTACAAAGGATTAATTATACTGCAAGTTTTTACCACTGCAACGTGTATTTAGCAAAATTTCCCTGTTTTATGGTCTTATGAATTGTGTATGCTGACAAAATCTAACTTCCTTTCTGACTGCCCCAACACACTGAAATCTGACGTCACTAAAAACTGGCGTCACTGAAACCTTGGTAAAATGTGAAGTTTAGTGCATTTTTAAGTCACTGTGATAGAAGTTTGACATATTTTCATTTAAACATGAATTTAAGCTACATCAAGGCAAGTAACTATTAATTCTATGATTTGTTGGCAAAAGTAAAGATCCCAGACCATTAGTTGCTTCAAACGACCAGAAGCTAATTCTCCCTGCTTTAATAACAGCTATCAAGGAAAACTGGTAATAATAATGGTGTATTTGTCTTGTGAGCGACTTGTATCGATCCACGCCACCATCTTGGATTCGTGTTGAAGTGCCCAAGTTATGCATACGGGGCTCCCATTAGGGATACTACATTTTGCCAGTCTACAGCAATCTATGTACAGAGTACATTATCCAATCAGATCATGAGAAATTTCTTTGCAGTATAATAAAATGCTTTATTCTTTACCAAATGATAAAACTTCAGTCTCATCAATATTGAAATCATTTCAGCTGACAATTCATTATAGCTAAAATTATGTGGTTTGTATGTAAAAGGGTAGAAAACATTGTGGAAAGAGGAGAAAATGCTGGTTTACAGCATTTTCTTCTTTTCGCACAGCATTTTCAAAAGCCTTCTTCAAACAGTGCTCAAAACACAGGATTGTTTGGTCAAAGTTTACGCAACATTTATTTTTCAATTTCAAAAAAAGAGACAAAGTCTATTGACTACAGATACCTGGGTGAATATCAGCATTCATGCATCGCAACAGTTGCTGGGCTGCAGCTGTGCATTCCAGTATACCAGTCGGGGCTGACAGGTCTCCATCATTGAGAGATTTAACAAATTGGCCATCCAAGTCTAGCTGGGTCTGTAAATAAGAGATGAGGAAATAGTGTTCACTTGAATATACAAAGATATCAGTGATATTTAGGGAATCATTTTGGTTAATGTGATTTATTTAAGAAATAAACTTATTTCTATCATGGTTTATCATTCAATAAACCACAGTTTTGAGTTATCAGGCACAATAAATAATTCACGAAGGCGATAGCCCAAGTGGTTTATTCATTGCGCCTCATAACTCACAATGTGGTTTATTGAACGATAAACCATGATAGAAAGAAGATTATTTAAATTCTAACATGAACAACTCTTTATCAAAGGAAATCAAGTTCAGACTGAGTGTATAAGAGCGTATGCAGACAATATTCCCTTGGATAAACCATGGCTGTTCCAATTTCTAACCAAAACAAAACCCCACTGCCTGGTCGGTAAATACAAAAAGAATAAAAATTTCAATAAATCCTTAGGCATCAAACAGGACATAACAAAAAGACGTACCGTTTTACTGTTATATTACCTCCCTTCCAAATGACAAAGAAGAATGAATGTATCGTCAAGCAGTAGAGTTGCAGTCACTGCTAATGCTCTGAATATTACTCCACCCACTCCCAATCCCATTTCCAGTGCGAAACCAGCCAATTTTGAACTAACGTTCACCATGAAACGGCACCTGATTTATACATGTTTACTGGTAACATTTCAAATGGTTCCATCATTGTCAATTTCTATCAAAAACAGTCAATATTGGCAAATTCTTGATGTTTTCCTTCCTCCTTGGTCGAGTAGTGGAATATGACGATTTGTTTACGTCAAGTGACTTTCATTAATAAAATATCTGAGGGCAAAGACACAGGCGACTAACTGTATACACACTCTATATAGAATGACGTAGATTTTACCACACGTTTGTTGCACTGTGTTTATAGAGCCTAATTCACATGTCATGTTAGAATTATTATTTTACAGCATTATTTCCAACAAGAGCACCACACACAGATGCCAATACTCCAATGAAGTTACTTTTAGGGAAAATTCTATTTAGGGAAAATTCTAAGTCAAAAAAAGGGCATAAACATGTCAAAAACATTTTGATAGTTTCTTGCCCTGATGCAAGAGTTGATCTTTTGATAGTTAACAACTAGTCTGAGTTTGAGAGATACTAAAAAAATACCATAGACATGTACACACAAAGATATCAATGATACTTAGAGAATCATGAATCATTTTGGATAATAAAATTTGTTTTTTAGTTTACAACTTCATTTCCATGCACGTATAACTTGATGTTTTATACAAACTAAAAACTACTAATTGTTCTTAAAAGTGTGGTACAGGTCAAATAATATAAATCACATACATGTATAACAAAAAGGCACTGAATGTCTTCTTGAGAATTAAATTTGAATAAACAACAGAGGTTCTTTTCATAAACATTAAGCCTTGTTTTGCCAGAGCATGGCTCTTTAATTCAAATCTTACCACTATACTTTCTAGATCCGTCAACAACTTCTGATGGTTGGCATTTTTGACTGATATCAGGGAGTCCTTATCTTTCATCACTTCCATTTGTTCTTTAACAGTCTGTAAAACACATTTATCGATTGGTTTCTAGACTAACAAACAAAAACATTGGATGTACATGCACAGATCATTTGTAACTGAACCTTTCACCACACAATCAAGAGTTCTATCAACCCCAAGAAAGTGGGCTTTTGAAAACATTGTGAGAAAAGGAGAAAATGCTGGCTACCAGCATTTTCTCCTTTTTCCACAATGTTTTCTACTAAATTAAAGGCAAGTTTCATCATTTGAGCCACTCTCCATTTGTCGTCTGCATATGCTTTGAACTTGAAGTAGTCTAAAATTTTGTTGTTAACCCATAACCAAATAACAAAAATTTGGACCTTTACGATTACAAAGCATTTGCAGATGACAAATCAAATGTGGCTAAAATGGTAGAAATTGTCTATGAAAGTGTAGAAAATGTGGGGAAAGGAGAAATGCATGTTACCAGCATTTTCTCCTTTTCCAACAATGTTTCAACAGCCTTCTTCCTCCCGAACGTTAAAATACAGAATCATATGGTAAAGGGTTAATCTAGAACATACTATGCATGCTTATCACTTCCACTAAACAAATAACCTCACCAATGGAAAAAAAAAGGAGAGGGGGAAAAAAATTGCTTTATGCTAGCTTTCCTTTGTTACAGTATGCTTGTGCACATCATGTAAACATAGCAAAAATGGTTTAGCCCATCAGAAAGTGTGGTTCTTTCTATATCTAGACTAGGAATAAAAATGAAATAAAGAATGGCTGGTCAATACCAAACCTAGATCAATAACAATTTTAGCAAATGCCTTAAAATAACTGACCAGTCTACCCTAGTAAGGTTGCACAACATGTGCAAAGTAACATTTTCAGGACTTGTTGCAGGATAAAATACCAAGACTAGCTTAAGTCAAGTCCTATTCCTAGCTCCCACACAGAACTTACCAATAACACTTTATCATAAGAATCCAGTTTAGTCTCAATGACTTCAGCTTGTTGTATGCCATCATCCAAAAGTCTCATTAGATTTAGGACTTGGTCCTCACTTCCCATTATGGAATGAATGTTGGCCTATAATATATAGTGCAAGTAAATACAACATGTACATAGCTATGCGTTAGTTATGAGTCATGCTTTGATAAAAAGGGGTTTAATGCATCTCCGTGATGCATTATAACAAGCAAGTAACTACCTACCTATGGATCTATGAATTCTATTTAGTCTAAAAATCAACTGGATCTGGAGGTACAGTGGTCCTTTGACATGCAGAAAATTTACAAGTAGCAAAAGGCCTCCACCAATGTCAGCCTGTGCTTACTGCCCAGGCTGACATGGGTAGATACTTTTTTTCAAATGCATTAAGCCCCCTTTTCACAGAGCATGGCTCAGTGATGTAGTGAAAATGTAAACAAATGAAAAAAAAAATGAAGGATGGGAAAATTTTCTTTTTTGAATGATATGGAAACAGTGGGAAAAGGACCTTTTGTAAATAAAAAACAATTGCTTCATTTTCTGCAATGTTTACAAATACTGTTTACTGCACAGCCAAGAGACAATGTATTTGTGGGGTAAGGCATAAAGTCTTTCTCTAGAATGAAAATTAGGCGTTTAGTCTTTCTCTAGAATAAAAATTTACCAGCTCTTTTTTCTTGACAACCACAGGAAAAAATGTTTAAAAGCTATCTTTATTCCAAGGTTAAGCATATCAAAATGATGAAATGCACATTTGTCGATTTCCTGCAGTGTATTCAAAAGCAACGTTGGAAAGCATTCTTGTAGAATATGGACAAAGATTGTGAATCATTAATTTCAACATTACTATTACTTGAACAAGTTGACATGAAATAAATGACCTCTATTACCATATATTACACGCTTGAATTATTGTCCAAACTTAGCTTCGGCTAATGTTGTCTGCATGCGGATCTGTATGAACCTTTTAAACTCTTTATGCAGCTAATAGATTTATCGTGTCTTAAAAGAATGCTTAAAATACCTGAAATAAACATAATTTTGTTGGTTTAAATTATTAATACGTGGCGGATGACATAGATCTAAGATGCACTTTCTGTGCAGTCTGATCTTGATCCATGTCATCCGCAAAAGCTCTCATATTGTGACTATGGCACTGTTAGGGTCAAACCCGACATTTACCGTTAACAGAATTTCCGTACCGTCCGATTATACCCGATGATATAAATATTCACTCGTTAATTATTCTTTGCATAAAGGTCAATTTCAGGTCAATTTGTTCGAGTAATACAGTTATGTGAAAATGAGCTGTGCTCTGTGAAAAGGGGGCTTAATGCATCTGCGAAAAGTATCGACCCAGGCCAGCCTGCGCAGTCCGCGCAGGCTGACCTGGGCCGAAACTTTTCGCTATTGGTCAATTTTCTGTTTGTCAAAGGACCAATCTACCTCATGACCGAGTAGAGTTTTGAAAAAAGTGGCTCCTTTGGATCCATAATAACGTGATGATTTCGGCTAGTGTCATGTATAACGGAGATGCATTAAGCCCCGTTTTGCCAGAGCATGGCTCAAATACTTTTGCAAAAACAGAAAATGCTCAATACAGGCAAGCTTTTCTTCCACAAAATCATTCGAGTGGCCCTCTGTCAAAAGGGAGTTTAATACCCCTCCGTCATGCATCATACCAAGTAAGTCATGATGTAAATGAGCCATGCTCTGGCAAAAGGGGGCTTAATGCATCTCCGTGATGCAGCATACCATGGAAGTCATCACATGACCCTGGATCCATAAAATCCTTCAGTCTAACAACCAACAGAATTATGAGGTAGACTGGTACTTTGACATACAGAAAATTGGGCAATAGCGAAAAGTTTCGGCCCAGGTCAGCCTGCACGGACTGCGCAGGCTGACCTGGGTGGATACTTTTCACAGTTGCATTAAGCCCCCTTTTCACAGAGCACGGCTCAAATATAGATCCATAGAATCCACTTTGTTTAACAACTGACTCCATCATGACGTAAATTGTAAAAAATGTAAAAAGAGTATGTAAAAATTGACCTATAGCATAAAGTTTTGACACAGATCAGCCTGCGTGGACTGCGCAGGCTGGCCTGGGTCGAAATTTCTTGCAGATGCATTAAACCCCCTTTTCGCAAAGCATGGCTCATTTTCAAAAGAGGTCAACTCGAAGCCATAACAAGTTTGCTGAGGTAATGTGTTAATTATAAAATCTATATAATTTACCCCATCTAATACAGATAGCTCCTTTGACAGCTGTTCCACAAAATTTTCAGCGTTGCTTATGGCAACATCACAGTCAGACATCAGAGTTTCTAGGTCACTTTCCTCTTTACTTGACAAAGCCTGGTAATCCTCCAGATCTGTTTCCAAGACAACCTCATCATGTGCTATCTGTCCCTGACTGGATGGTTTGACAATTTCTGGAGTACAAAATAAAATTAAAACAGTAAGTAATTTGTTCATTTACTTTAAATGCATATGAGTTCATTTTAAATTGATGGTAAAACAAGTTCTCACAACTTTATCTACCATGATGATTGCTTCCTGGAAACCTTAACAAATACTTGTGAGTGTTGTAGGTAGTTCCAAAGGTATGATCATTTCATGCATGTTAATTAGGAAAATTTGTTCAAACAACCTAAAAATATCATCATTTCATTAATCGAATAATCATAAGACTGGCTCACTATGAAAAAAATTTGAATGACTTTTTACCTAACTACATTTGAAAGCTTTTGATTAACATACAGGAAAAAGAAATCGAGCATTTTCTCCTTTTCTAACTATGTTTTCTTCTCTTTCATAGCCAAATTAAAAAAGTTTCAGGCACATTTTAGTTGTCATCTACAAATGCTTTCAACTTGCTCGACTCCAAATTTTTGTGGTTTGGTAAATGGTTAAAACAGTTGCCTCATCTATATTTTCCATACCATGCTAAAAACAATTGTCACATTTATTAATGGTACATCTACAATCAGCCAGCAAGGTAGTGCAGTAAATATGGAATTAGCCATGCTCGGGCAAAAAGGGGTCTGATGCATCTTTGTGAAGCATTATACCAAGCAACACAACATATGAGCCGCGCTCTGTGAAAAGGGGGCTTAATGCATCTGCGAAAAGTTTCGGCCCAGGTCAGCCTGCGCAGTCCGCGCAGGCTGACCTGGGCCGAAACTTTTCGCTATTGGTCGATTTTCTGCATGTCAAAGGATCAGTCTACCTCATGATTGAGTCCGTTCTTAAAAAAAGTGGCTATTATGGATCCATAAGTATGTGATGGCTTTCTTGGTATGATGGATTACGGAGACGCATTAAGCCCCCTTTTGCCAGAGCATGGCTCATATGTTTATGGATCCATAAAATCTATTTTGTGTAACAACTCTCCAAATCATGAGGTAGACTGGTAGACTGATCCTTTGACATACAGAAAATTGACCAATAACAAAAAAGTTTACTCCCATGTCACCCTGCATCGACTGCGCAAGCTGACTTGGGTCGATACTTCCGCCGATGCCTGAAACCCCTTTTTCACTTAGTGTGGCTCACGTATATTTCCTCAGGCATGTACTTGTTTGATATCTTGCAAGGCCATTAGTTGCAAGATATCATGTCATAATTTTCTCATGCAGCATGAAGTCATAACAACTTAGTATTCCTTTTATTGTGCATACAATTTTTTTTATTTGTGTTATATACTAGAGAAATTACCTTCAAGAAGTCGTGCAGGAACATTTACAAATTCTGGTTTTTGTATCAAGTGTCTCTGTGCCAGCTGAAATAAAACTTTTTTTAATAAAATTTTTCTAATATAAAAGGAAACAAGCAAGAAAGAAAATATAACCTTTCTTACAGCACAAAAATGACTAAGTGTATGGAGAGAAAATTCTTCCAAGATTTAACCCTTTACCACACAATGACGCCTTTTAACGCCCCTGAAGAAGAGGCCTTTTGAAAAGGCCTGGTAACCAGCATTTTCTCCTTTTCCCACAAAGTTATCTACCCTATCAAAGAAAAGTTGCGTCATTTGAGCCACTATGAAATTGTCGTCTGCAAATGCTTTCAATTTGGATAGGTCTTAAAGTTTGCCGTGTGGTAAAGGGTTAAGGAGGACATCTGAAAATCACAGTTTCTGTTTAACCTTTTACCCTACAGTCCTGAGTTTCATCAATCTTGTGCAAGAGGGCTTTTAAAAAAATTTTGGGAAATAAAGAAAATGCTGGTAACCAGAATTTTCTCCTTCCTCCACCATATTTTCTACCATTTCAAAGACATAATCCATCAGTTGAGCCACATTTACTTTGTTTTTCGTAAATTTTTTTCAATTTGAAAGAATCTGAAACTTTCTTGTCTGGTAGAGTTAATACCTTAGACTGTCACAACTTAAATTGTAAATATTGCATGACATGTGTGTAAAAAATTCAATCATCTTTTGGAAAAGAAAAGGCCTAGCATCCATAACAAACCATACGCAAGCATAATGAAGAAAAAATGGAAATAACTCTATATTCAAAACTGAGCCTAAAACTACTGAAAAAAATGAAAATTTCAAACTGATAGTAAAATGCCAAATATTGTGATTTAATCTTTTTTTCTTTTCGATAAAAAAAATCTCCATGCATTGGACAGTGTTGATCAAGATCAGACAACACATTCCTAGCAGTCTGATTTTGATATACACTGTCCAGAAAATGGCACTGCGTCACATTTAGCAGCCTTATGGTAAATAGCACTCTCGATTAAAATTGCATTTACAATGTCTCTAAACCCCTGGTTATGCCCTTGAAAAGTTAGAAAGGTGCTCCATGAAAGTAAAAAAAATAGACCTCCAAGACTGAGCTATAGCAACTTCATCGCTATTTTGATCAGAGTACACTCCATCACTATTTTGATCAGAGTACATCATAAATACACATACTTTGCAGTCTGATTTTATCTATACCGTCTGTAAAAGTAGGTATCGTTTTATTAGGCAAACCAATCACTAAAATTTTAACCCTTACTGAACAATAAATTTTTACCTACTTCCAAATTGAAAGCATCCTCAAGAAATTCAAATTCTGTAAAAATTTGCTATCGAGCTCTAAAAGGGGTAGAAAACATTGTGGAAAAAGGACCAGCATTTTCTCCTTTTTCCACAATGTTTTCAAAAGCCTTCGTCCTCAGGGTCATAAAAACACAGAATTGTTTGGTAAATCATTAAAAAAAAAACTCTCACCTTCCATAAGCATGATATAAAAGCTTCCTTATCTTCAACACTACTTGCATTCCATTTGTATATCTTGTCTACATGGAGGTCAAACTCTGCTGTTTCCTTACAAAAAGTGAAAAAATCAAAGATGAGAGATATGTCTAGCTACAAAACTTTCCTCAGAAAACAGTTATCCATTGGGAAGATTAGGTTAGCTTTCTTCAAGGACTGAAAACAGTCCTTGCAATAAGATTACTCAATCCTTTCTGACAACAAAACATTGTGCTTACTTAGTTTACATGGACAGCATCCTGTGGCTTAAAAAGAGTTTTGCAAGGAAGTGGTAAAAGGAAGGCATGAATGTATAAAAAATGCCTTACCACCTTGTCATAAACAAAGTGCTTTGAAAACAGTGTAAAAAACCACACTAACTACAGCTCAGCTACCTGGACTTGACTTAAATTAAAGATTTCTTAAAAAGTGACTCAAGCTTGTTTTAGCAAGTTTTACAAAAAATCTAAACAGAAAATTGATAACAGAGCCAACATTCGCCTGTAAAGAAGCTCAGACCTCTAACAGATTATATTGACAGGAAATAGACATGTACTCATATGTCAAAAACATGTTGGAAAACTCACAGTTTTACTACTTTATTACTATCAAAATTTCCTTTCCAAATTTTGTTAAAGTGTAGCTGCTGTCACATGACAAATCACAATTACATGTACATCATATGATTATCACCTTTCACCAAACAACAAAATGTCGGACTCTTCCATTTTGAAAGCCCTTGCAAATGAAAAATTAAATGTTGCACAATCCTAATACCATTTTTAATGATGCAGGGGAACTTTTCAAAACATTGTGGAAACCAGTATTTTCTCCTTTTCTCACAGTGATTTCTACCCTATCAAAGACAAGCTCCACCATTTGAGTCACATTTAGATTGTCATCTACAAATGCTTTCAATTTTGATAATTCTACTGTTTGATGAACCAAATCATGACCAACGGTATTTTTTCCTTTTCTCACAATATTTTCGAAAGTCTTCTATATCAGTGTTGTAGAAACACAGGATTGTTTTGTAAAGAATTGAAATCACTTAGCTACCACATAGGCCAGTCCATCTTGTGGCAAAGTCAAAGGTTCAAGTCCCATTATTAACAATAAATGTATTTGCATGTATGCCGGTATGTTTCATTTTTCTGCTCTTATGACTGACCAGTCTATGTGATAAAAAACTAAATTATCAGCTTCATTCATAAAAAAAAAAAATCCTGCAAATTACTTTCAGTACCTTTACTTTATCTTTTCCATCAATAACCTTCAACTCTCTGAGCATCCATTTGATCTTCTTCTTGTAGATTTCACCTTTATCTGCCTTCTTGATCTGGTACACATGTACTTGTGTGCTACCCTCTACACCTGTACCCACTGAAAAATAGTATTAACTCATAAGGCACTGGAACCAACTTAAGTTGCTTTTGTGAACAGTGTAGATCAAGATCAGACTGCACAGAACATGCAGTCTGATCTTAAATCAACACTGTCTGCTACTATATGTTAAATAATGTAATAAAAACAACCTTGAAATAACAATGTTTCAGGCTGTTTTTCCAAATTAAAAAGGTCCAAATCATTAATTCAGTGCTATAAGGGTTAACTCTTTACCAAATGGCAAATTCTAAACCTGTCCAAAATTGAGAGCACTAGCAGGTAACTCACGAAATGCATTTTCTTCTTTTTCTCCACAATGTTCTCAAAAGCCTCCTCTCTCTATGAGTCATTAGTATGCCACATTGTATGGTAAAGGGTTAGATCTGCTAAAAGTACAAAATTTGAAACAAATCAAAAAAAACTTTAGATGGTCCAGATTGAAAACAGTTGCAGACAACAAATTTGATATGGCATAAGTGATGGAATTTGTCTTCAAATGGGTACAAAACACTGTCAGAGAGAAAATACTGGTTTTCTCCTTCACAACTACTTTTGATATTCTGATAAAGTCATTGTTTTAAAAAGCCTCCTTTCTTAGGGTCATAAAAACACGGGACTGTGTGCTACCTCTTTACCACACAAGAAAAATTCAGACTTGTCCAAATTGAAAGCATTTGCAGACGTCAATTTAAATTTAGCTAAAATAATGGAATTTGTCTTTGATAGGGTAGAAAACATTGTGGGAAAAGGAGAAAATGCTGGTTACCAGCATTTTCTCCTTTTCCCACAATGTTTTCAAAAGGCTTCTTCTTCAGGGTCGTTAAAACTCGGGATTGTGTGGTAAAGAGTTAAAGGGCTAACAACTCTTCAAACAAATTCACAGCAGGCGACTTTGAGAGCCTCTTTGTGCAATATGTATGATCAAAGTTGACTTTAACTCTTTACCAAATGACAATATTTCGACTGGTTTGAATTGAAAGCATCTGCTGACGACAAATTCACTGTGGCTGAAATGATAAAATTTGTATCTGAAAGGGTAGAAAACATTGTGCGAAAAGAAGAAAATGCTAGTTACCAGCATTTCTTCTTTTCCCACAATGTTTTCAAAAGCTTTATTTCCCAGGGCTGCTAAAACTCAGGATTGTTTAACTCTGTATCAAACAACAAAATTTTAGACTTTTAGAATTTTCTGCTTTTCCCACTATGCTTTCAAAATGCTTTCTTTCTTAGGGACACTAAAATTTGGGGATTGTGTGATAAAGGGTTCAGCCCGATGCATACATATTAGTGAAAATATTCGAACTAAGTGGTCAGAAATTATTATAATAGCCTTACATGCGGCACAAAGGAAACTGCTTTTACTGCTTTTCTTCTTCTTCCCAGACTGTGTGACATTGACAAGCCCAACTAGTCTCTCATCATTGGGTAAAAACACATCTTTTTGCAGA
Organism: Hippopus hippopus; assembly: GCA_946811185.2. Taxonomy (NCBI): domain Eukaryota; kingdom Metazoa; phylum Mollusca; class Bivalvia; order Cardiida; family Cardiidae; genus Hippopus; species Hippopus hippopus. The sequence goes on along the minus strand of OX328100.1, from coordinate 17,961,141 downwards.
GTATGTTTGATTGCAGTCATGCTTCACCTACCTTGATAAAGCAAAAAAGTAAATACCCAATTTAATTACCTCATACCAGAAATCAGAATTTGAAAGTCTTCCAACTTAAAAACATTTGCAGATGACAAACTAAATTTAGCTCAAATAAAGTTTTCACACTTACGCGAAAAAATTAACTTTTCACATTCAAATTCCAACAAAAAATGTGATAAATTAGACTACCTAAAACGTATTACACAATTATCCTTAAAACCCTGTGTTGTTGGTATTCATCAGAATATCAGCAATCAGACAATTCTGATGAGTATCAACAGCACATGGTTTTAACTTTTAGTATAATTCCTCTCTTACCAGGGGTCTTGGCTAAACATACAGCAAAAACATTGTGAACAATTTACTTTATTTCGTATCATATCATTTCTCATATTCTCATTTCACTTTTGTCAGATAACTCCACAATACCCTAAAAAGACCTATTTTGAATGTTTAGTTTAGTACGCTGCATGGTTACTGACAATAAATAACCCCCAAATAGAAACTCATACTTATATATCTTTGAGCGTTATAACTGATATTATTCGTCCAAATACATGTATTTTTCTTTATCATAAAGATAACCTGTAATCTTAATTTTTCAAATTAGAACAAAATTGGTTTGAAAAGCGTTAACTGGATAAACCGCCGGCCTTTTCGGCATTCAGATTAAGGACAAGTAATTTACTTACTGTCGCCTTTGTAGGACAAACTTTGAAACAATTTAACGTAATCCGTTTAAATTGACATCCTTAACTGGCCACTGCTGTACTAGGTTGGCACATGCATGTATGCGATGATGTAAAATTAACTGAAGCGCATAAAATTTGTCATGTATATGTGACGGATACTCTATTAGATTTATCGCCACACATTCTTCCAGATGTTTAAACCCTTAGTTTTATGAAAACAGGTAAAACGCCGAGGTTTGAATTTGCGGATGTTTTTTGAAATTTCTCTACGCATGAAAAACGTCCAGTTCCATTTTTCAGACGTTTTTTTTTAATTTTCCGGATGTATAATACGTCTACGTCCGCTTAATGAAAGCACTGCATATGATATTAATTTAAAGAAGAACTGATTACCATATATGTTTGATAACCAAAATACCGGTAACCATCTTTAAATTCATCTATAACCGTAAATTCTGCTTGAACCATGCATAATCATTGTAAAAATACATTTCATCTTTAAATCTAGTGCTAGGAGCTTAATTTGCACATCAAAAAACCTGCCCTCATTTCGTGGCTTTCAATATCTATCAAACGGTTGATAAATTAAGAACTAAAAACATCATGTGCACCAAAACTCAACTACTAAAATGCTTACTATTACAAGAAAGAACTGTTTTGAACAATATAAATGAACAGTTCTAATTCAGTTATCTTCAGTTTTTGAAGCGCGATGAAAGAGAGAAATGAGTATCATGGCTGCAATTGGCCTTCTTGTGACAGCAGCACCAGAATAACAGAACAACAAAATTAAGGCATTTTGGTCCCTTTTATCCATTCATATGCACCTGTGGGAAAAGATTAGGTATTGTTTTCAACACCATTTTATCATAAAACATCTGAAAATATTGAGTGTATTATTCAAAAGGGTTGGAAGGATTTACCCATGCAGCAGCAAATGTTCTTGGAAAAATTGTACAGTCGTAAGTGACCATACCAGAACTCCAGATAAGAGGGAGTGATGGTATTCTAAATCCATTATTTCTTTTTCAAACCCTATGCTGTGGGTACTCATTAGAATCGTCTCGATGAGACGATTCTAATGAGTACCCATGACATAGGGTTTAGTGGAGAATAATTAATATTTTCAATTTTGAAATCAAAATCACTCCCTCTATCTGGAGCTCTGCCATACGAAATAGCAAATAAGTCAAATAATTCCAGTATGACATCAACACTAACTATGTCACATGTCTGAAACTTTTCAGAGTTTAAATTGGGCATTTATCCGGTTGAAAAAGGTGATAAGAAATTTAACTGATCTTTCCTTGAGAACCATGCATACTGTCTTGTTTTTGTTGCATCTCTTAATTACAGCAATTACACCATCGGTTCAAAAGTATGCAGGATATTTTTTCCAAAAAACACACTTAACTCTTTACCACACGAGAAAATTTTAGACCGGTCCAAATTGAAAGCATTTGCAGACGACAAAATAAATATGACAGAAAAATTGAAATTTGGTTTGGGAAGGATAGAAAACTTTGTGGTAGGAAGAAAATGCTGGTTACCAGCATTTTCTCCTTTTCCCACAATGTTTTCAAAAAGGCTTCTTTCTCAGGGTCGTCAAAAGTTGGGATTGTTTGGTAAAGAGTTAATCAAATTATTAATCATTATTGAGAAGAATGATGTTGTTCATATACACTGATCATTGATTTACACGGTAAACAATCACCGAAATACTCGCGTATCTGACCTGTTACACACCAAAAATACCCGATCTTGATTACAACAATCTAGTCTAAAGATTTTTCAATACGACGTTAATTTTGTCACTTGTAGTTCTTTGAAAGTTAAACACACACAACAGAGAGCGCTAATCCACTGTATTTGCGAAAGAAGTATATCTAGACCCAAATCAGACATTGCATAATGCAAGTTTCTGATCTGTCAAACACACAAGTTTTTCGGCACTTTCTTTTCTCTTCTGCTCTGTTAAAGTGATCATAATTGAAGATGTTCGGTTGATATAATTCAATTTGTTTGGTGTGTAGATCTGTCGTTTTTTTTTTTTTAAGTAATATGGTTATTAATCACAATCTTATCGGCGGAATTAAAGTTGTCTAATCAATTTAGGTCTGGTGCTGTGTTAACTACAGATTCAAAATGGCTGCCGGTTTTCAAATTTGGTGATGCTTTAATTTCATATTCCCAATATAAAAAAGGAAAACTATTTTTTTCTAGCATACTTATGAATGAAGATCAGATAAATCAACCTTATACAAGAGCTACTTAAGTAAGACTGCATGGGTATAATCCCTGAATTGACTAATTTTAGTTTGTGGAGCGGGTATTTCAGTGGACATGTATGATACAGTAGGCTATTCCGGTGAACATTCTTCACGGCGGGCTTCAATAGCATTTTGCTATTTGACATTAGATTTATTACTAACCCTCCTTCATTAATAAAATTACAGTTTGTGACAAAAACCACAACTTCAGTTATCTTAATTAAAAAAAAGGGGGGATATTTCGGTGGTATTTCGGTATTTCAGTGATTCGTTGGACCCTAGTTTGCCAGAAAACTTGGACATCATTTTGGGTTTTGACTGCAGGTACCCCTCGAAAATAGTGTTGTTAGTGAATACAAATCCAGTGCTTTCCTCTCTAGGATACATGTACACTTACTGACATTTGACAGTTATGAAACAGCTAAAGAATCTTGAGTGTCAAACTGAGAAGACCATGATCAGACTGCAGACCTGCAAGCTGATCTTAAGATAATTCTGCTGTAATACAACAGTAATGGCTTAAGTTGTTACAGGATCTGTATTTATATTTTCAGTCTATAAAGCAGGACCATCTTGATGACATTTTTACAACAATCTCGTGTGTCCGTTCTCCGTGATAATGGGCCCAAAGTAATAAAATGGACAGGCAGAGAGGATGGGTGGGTGAAGGGGTGAAGCAGCGGGAGGAGACCTGTAGTTAGTCTGTACTGCACCAGACGGTGAAAACAGAAACTTACGAGGCTGTACATTCAGGATATACTCAGTAGCGCTTAACAGATTTAAGGGTCCATCAGAATTTTGAATCTGACAAACTTCAACCCTCATAAAAGTGGTGTGAAGCTATATTCTACTAAAACTGTAGTTATTCCAGGTGCGGAAGTTTCAATGAGAAACTTTTTTCTAAATTTCCTAACGTATGTACATAACTAAAGGGCCATATGAAAGGAAATGTTCCCAAATTTGTACTCGTTTACTTGATAACTAATGATCTTTTAGTTTGGGACGAAAACCCCTGTCCACAGGTACAAGCGTCTGAATTCAGACTATAGTTATGACTATAGTTATTATTCTTGTTGATAATCGAAGTCCCCTTGTAACCTGGTAGCCTGCTTCAAATTTCGCTGTTATTGATAATCAGACAGTTAGGGAAAAAAACAGGTACCATTTTAGTCAATGAAATTTCAAGATGGCTGAAATTCTGGCAGTCGGTGTTGTGCTGACATGTTTAAAATTGTTTTTTATACCTGCCTAGTGAGTAATAAAACTTTTTCTCCCAACAGAGTATTCTTTTGATATTTTTCTTTTGTTTCCATATTTTTGTGCATTTGAAATATTAAAGTAAACGCATTTCTTTCGCTTATGAACGTGTCGGTGTTGTATTCGTACCAAGTTTTTTCGCTCGCTACTAGTCTAAAGATCTGAAGATGAAGTCATTCCTTTTCAGGTTGTTGTTTTTTAGTTGTAAAATAATTTTTAGATTAATCATTTATTTTAAAGAAAGACTTTAATTGTTCTCTCATATGAATTTGTTACAAATGAGACAAATAATCTAACTTGATTTTCATGTACTTAGCTTATTGGTTCGTTACCCTTTACCACACAATTCTGAGTTTTTATCAACCCTGAGAATAAGGTTTTTGAAAACATTGTAGAAATAGGAGAAAATGCTGGTAACCAGCATTTTCTCCATTTTCCACTGTGTTTCCTATCTATTCAAGGACAGATACTATCATTTGAAAAACATGTAAATTCTTGACAGTAAATTCCTTAAGGAATGAAGAGAAATTTTTTTTGTTTTCATGGAGGTATCAAAAAAAAACCTAATCACACTGTATGAAACTATGAAACCGCAAAGCGGTTTCATACAGTGTGATAAGGTTTTTTTTTTCATACCTCCATGAAAACAAAAAAAGTTCTCTTCATTCCTTATAAATCAATATCACAGACAACAAATGTGCACTTTAATTTTACTCTAACTGTTTTTTTTTTTTTTTTTTTTTTTTTTTGTAAATCCAACATAGCGTATATATTTCATTGATAATTCATAGCATGGTAAATCTGCTAGTTCATGACGTAATAATGACGTAAATTTATAACGTCATTATAGTACCGAACATTGGCAGATTTAGTAGATTTATTAGAAGTTTAATACGCTATAAGTAAGTTGAAAATAAGTTTGTAAGGACCCAGCAAAGTGACAGTGAGTTTAAACTCTCTCTTTGAATTTACTTTTGGATATTTTTTTAAATGTTCAGAGAAAATAAATTTAGCTAGCAATTTGAAATTTGGACTGGATATAAAATCAGACAGAAAAACATTATGGAATCTCGTATACATGTTTGTTTACATTATTTTGACTGCAAAAGTAGTTCTGGCACTGCTTATTTTTTTTCTTTCATGGAGCTATGAAAAAAAATTCAGCCAATCAGAACTCGCCAATGCTCATGAAAAAAACTAATATTGAATTATTTCAATATAGAAAAGTTGAAAATTTTGCCCTGTTGTAAAGGGTTAAATGTCAAACCTTATTCGATAGTTTATTCATCTGACAGCAACACATGTTTATTAATCCTTTCCCAAACAGTTCCTGGTTTTCACGATCCTGAGAAAGAAGCCTTTTGAAAACATAGTGGGAAAAGGAGAAAATGCTGGTAACCAGCATTTTCTCCTTTTCCCACAATGTTTTCTTTCCTTCCCAAAACAAATTTCAATTTTTGAGTCACATTAATTTTGTCATCTGCAAATGCTTCCAATTTGGACTAGTCTAAAATTATGTCATGTGGTAAAGACTTAAACAGATATTGTTTTCAATTTTGTTTGATTTCAGTAAATCAACTGACTTTGATGTACACAGAAACTGGCTTGCAATAACTCACAGTTTACCTGTACGGAAGTGGTATTTTGAGGTAAAATTCTTATATACAACATTTTCACATTCAGACTTAGTAATTCTGGCAACAAAACAGATCAGTGGTTACACTTTATGATGTCAAGAATGTAAATATGTTTTTAAAAAGTAGGACATTTGTATGAAATTTAATTTTAAACCCAAAACTGAAAGCCAAGCATGAATACAACTTCACCACACAATCCTGAAGAAGGCTTCTGAAAACATTATTTCCACAGTGTTTTCTACCCGATCAAAGACAAGTTCCATCATTTAGATTGTCACCTGCTTTTTTTTTTTTTTTTTCAATTTGGACAAGTCTACAATTTTGTCATGTAGTAGAGAACTAATTGATTGTTCTAGAAACTCTGCTTTGTATGGCAGGACACTTCACAATGGACTCTGGATTATCCCCCCTTGTTTGCCTGGTTTGAGTGTTTTTTGTCCCAGTTTGCTGTGTATTTTGATCCAGAAATGTTGAAGGTAGAAAACGTCGACTACAGGAGTGAGATGACTATTATTTTCCAAAGACTGTCAGTCATTGTGACTGATCTACTGTATTTGTATGCGGTGAAGTCGTAAGTATGCTTACATTCCTCTATCAGAGTATTAACCCTTAACTGTAAACCTGGTTTATAAACCCTCCGAAAAATTTTACAAATTACTAAAAGCGTCTGTATTCACTATTCACCAACCATTCTTAACAACATTTATAGTCTTATTCTCGAGAATTTTCTAAATTTGATAATAACACAACTTCTGATTGGCTAAACCAAATGCTTTAGCTAAACAAAGTTGTATGAGAATGGTAGGTTAATACAAACTCAGGCCAAGCATGTTTGGTAAATAGGTAAACATGGTTTTTCAACAGTATTGAAAACATTCTGGGTGAAAGATTGTTACTTAAGCAGTTGATAAAGGATATTGCTCCTTTTCCCATTTTTAGCTCCACTGGCCGAAGGCCAGCGGGCTTATGTCATGGCCCGTTGTGCGTCCGTCCGTCCGTCTGTATGTTAACTTTTATTTTAAACATCTTCTTCTCTGAAACTACCCAGCCAATTTTGATGAAACTTCACAGAAATGATTCTGCCATGGTCCTCTTCAGAATTTCTTGAAAGAATTTAACTCCTTCAAACACTCTGGTTGCCATGGCAACAAAACTTAAAAATATTTTGAAATCTTTGAAAATCTTCTTGTCTGAAACCATAAGGCCTAGGGCTACCAAATTTGGCCTGTAGCTTTATCTATTAGACCTCTATCAAGTTTCTCCAAATTATAGCCCTGGAGTTAAATTTGACCCCGCCCCGGGGGTCACAAGTTTTACATAGGCTTATATAGAGAAAACTTTAGAAATCTTCCTGTACCTAGCCATAAGGCCTAGGGTTACCAAATTTTGCATGTGGCTTTATCTAGTGGGCCTCTACCAAGAGTGCCCAACTTATAGCCCCAGGGTCAAATTTGACCCCACCCCAGGGGGGTCACAAGTTTTACATAGGCTTATGTAGAGAAAAATTTAGAAATCTCCCTGCACCTAGCCATAAGGCCTAGTGCTACCAAATTTTGCATGTGGCTTTATCTAGTTGGCCTCAACCAAGAGTGCCCAACTTATAGCCCTGGGATCAAAATTGGCCCCGCCCCAGGGGTCACAATTTTTATATGGGCTTATATAGACAAAACTTTAGAAATCTCCCTGTACTCAGTCATAAGGCGTAGGGTTACCAAACTTTGCATGTGGCTTTATCTTGTGGGCCTCTATCAAGAGTACCCAAATTATAGCCCTAGGGTCGAATTTGACCCCACTCCAGGGGTCAGAAGTTTTATGTGGGCTTATGTAGTGAAATCTTTAGAAATTTTCTTGTTACTTACCATAAGAACTTGGGCTACCAATTTTAGTCCTGTCTCAGGGGTCTTATGTTCAAAACCAATTGGCCAAGTATTGTAATGTTTGGCATGTAGGGATTTTACGTATTAGCCAGTGGAGCGATACAGGGCCATCATGGCCCTCTTGTTCTTTCTAAACGCTGTCACCTGCAGGGCAAATAGATCCATGTTTATGGAGAAAATAATTATAACAATAGTAAATGAAATAAAGAGAAAGAGAAGCACATAATACTTGGTATATATGAGTTAGCAACTCTTATGATACACATTTTGTATATTGTAGATTTTATGATGTCTCTGCTGGTCAGAAGAGGAAAGTTGAAGCCAATGGTGACATTTTTCACAACCCACATTTAGTCCAAGCAGTTCTACTCCTTTCTAACTTTGGGCTGATGATAGTGGATCATATCCTTTGATTTTGCTTGACAAAACTTGTTCACTGAATTGGGTCTGTGAACCCTTTACCAAACAATTTAAAGTTGTAATGACCACGAGAATGAAGGCTTTTTGACAAAATTGTGGGAGAAAGGGAAAATGATGTTAACCATCATTTTCACCTTTTCCCACTATGATTTGTACTCTTCAAAAGACGGGATTCTTGTTTTGCAAATGCTTTCAATTTGGACAAGTGTAAAATTTTTCATGGCATTAGATTACTTTTTGTATTGGATTGGCAGGTATTGATGTTTAGAATCATTATGAACAGTTTTTCAATCATGTCATGGTGAATGCACCCATGGATTGTGCAGTGTTGTATTAATTTACTAGTGCTACTCACAACATTTTTTCTAAGGTACTGTCTGCTTTTTAATAAAAAATAATGCCCTAAAGTACATGTATTATATTCAGATATTAGACAGGAATGACTGATGTCGCAATAATCACCATTAACTCTGTACCAAATGACAAATTTTAGACTGGTCCAAATTGAAAGCAATTGTAGACAAACAAAGAAATGTGGCCAAAATGTTGGCTTTAAACCTTGGTACAAAATATATTATCAGAACAGGAAACTTTTGGGCAAAGTTTTATTGCTGTGCAAGCCTAGCAAGGCAAAGTCAAGTCATGAAAGGCAAGTTCTTTGCCCATCTTGCACTGTAGCTTGCTCCCTGTATAGTGAATATTTACCACATGTACTGATAACAATAATCGGAAAGACTCTTCTTGTGTCTAATCAGTTGGTAACTGTTTTTTTTTTTTATCATAAGTTGCTCTTTTTATTATCATAAAGATGTAATGTTTAAATTAGGTTACTTTATATCCTTAATTGATTTATCAAATATTCACTTCCAGTATAATGGATTTCTCAGTGGATTGTTGTTATTGTCTATTGTAAGAATTTATCAGGTGAGAATGAAAAAACCCTTTAAACCTTCTGTAAATAATCACATGGGAAAGTAGACTTTTGAAAACATTGCAGGAAAAGGAGAAAAATGCTGGTAACCAGCATTTTCTCCTTTTCCCACAATGTTTTCTACCTTTTCAAAGACAAGTTCCATTTTCCAGTTACACTCAATGTGCTTCTGCAAATGCTTTTAATTTGGATGAGGCAAAAAGTTCATGGTCTGGTAAAGATTTAATAAGTACATATGCATCTCTCCCTCTGTTTTGTAAAAGAATAAATAAAGAACACAATATCATCCTGACATTGCATGATTCTTGTTATACTTTTCTCTGTCAGAAGCCCAGCCGAGTAGGTCAGTGGTTAACATATCTAACTTGTGACACGGTGGTTGCCGCTTTGATACCAGGTTGCTGCATGCTGTCTTTCTGGCAACTTTTCACCTCTTACCTCTAATGCATGTGACAAAGTAGTCATTGGCTTGGACAGAAAGTTGTGTCAGTCCTGGTGCAAGAAAGCTGGGAAATACATGCATATGTGCACTGGCTGCCCATATTTGACCTTAGCTGTTAAAACAATGTTAAGCTCCAATACATACAAACAAATCCTCTATCATAAGATTTGCCCAAGAAGAAAAGGACTAATACCATTGTGTCTGTTACTTAGGAAGCAAATTGAATTATTGCCACCTAAGTCAGAGATCAAGATCATTGTGTATGGATAAACTGTTTTGCTGTAATGTATTTTTGTGCTTTATTTTTAATTCATATTAATCCTGAAACTCTACATTAGTAAGCACAATGTACTTGACAATTTCAGGGAAGACACCTGTCAGCAGCATTTTGGTTTACCACACTCCTGAACTTTAAACATATCTATCTGTATATTGCTCCAGCCTATTTTGTGTATCTACTGAGATGTTATGTGTTTCAAAGTACTGCTGGTAAGGAATAAATGATTTCTGTTCACCTTTAACTCTTAACTCTTTACTAAACGACAAATTTTGGACTGGTCCAAATTGAAAGCATTTGCAGATGACAAAATAAACGTGAATCAACACTTGAAATTCGATTTGGGAAGGGTAGAAAACATTGTGGGAAAAGGAGAAAATGCTGGTTACCAGCATTTTCTCCTTTTCCCACAATGTTTTCTAAAGCTTTCTTTCTCAGGGTCGTTAAAAGTCGGGATTGTGTGGTAAAGAGTTAAACAGGCAACAAAAACTGGCTCGTCCCAATGGAGAGCATTCGCAGATGCCAAATTTAGTGTGGCTTAAACAATGGTGGTTGTGTCTGAAAGGGTATAAATCATTGTTGGAATAGAAGAAAATGCTAGCATTTCCTTCCTTTCCTACAGTGTTTCCAAAAGCCCTCTTCACCAGGGTTGTTAAAACACAGGATTCTGTAGTAGAGGGTTAAAATGTTACAAGAAGCTCACAAAACATGCTATACAATCCTTGATGTAAATGCTACCATATTTTCAGATATCTTGGCTTGAAAAGAACAACTGCCTTTAAACTGAACTAATGAATACTTATTGTTTACATTGCCATTTTCTGTAATATAAGTTCTTTCATTTGATTGCATTTTATAAGTTATATATAAAAGAAAAGTTAATGGATGTCTGTAAGATTTCTCTTTTTTCTAATTTAAATCTGCACTAGACAAAACTATAATCTGTTAATATTAAAAGCAATTTGCAGATGACATGATAAATGTGGCTCAAATGATAGGATTTGTATTTCAAAGGGTAGAAAATATTAAGTGTAAAGAAGAAAATACAAGGTTCCTGTGTTTTCTCCTCCTTCCACATTGTTGTCAAAATCCATCATCCCAAGGAATCCTAAAGACATGGGATCAGTTGATTGACACTTTACAAAATAACAAAATTTTGTACATTGCTGCATTCAGGGCAGATCTAATACAACAGGGGCAGGTAACCATCAACATATTTTTGACACAGTTATGCCCCTTTTCAATTTTGAATTTTCACTAAAATTCAAACAACTGTGACAAAGGCCTTCTATCTGAAGGTCTCTAAAACTTGGGATTGTTTGGTAAAGGGTTAGGTGAAAAGATGTACTTTTTTTAACCTTTATATTTTTTCCAACAGACGGTCATTTGAATTGGAAATCACTGTCTATACTGCGATTACTAGGGCTGGGAATTATTGTCACCTTTGTGTTTACTGTGTCCTTTGGACCTTTTTATCTTCTTGTAAGTATTACAACTAATATTGAATGTGATCTGTTGTCAGACATTAGCTTAAGTTGAAGACATTAATTTTTAAAAGATTTGAAATTCATTTCCCCATATGCAACTCATGAAGTCTTCCAAAGTTTACACATCGGTGAGAAAATCACAGAATGGGAACAAATAGAATTTGGATGTATAGATAGATACAGAATTATTGTTATAAAGACAGAATTCATCAAAATGAGCTTTTTCTCCATTTTTCACACTTTTTTTCCTAAAGCCTTGCAGTTCAGGCAAAGGCAAAACCATCAGTCAGATGAAAACTTGACAATCCATAGCTTGTATGCAGTATGCAAGCTAAACATGCCAGTTAATATTGTTTGCTAGTGCATTAATGAAAGGAACCACAATTTTCTCATAGGAAGATCTTAAAAAAACTTGAATCAAGTAGGGGCAAGAACTGATTTTGAATCACCTGTGTCTACGCATATGGATTTTTGAAAAATATGTCAAAATTTTATCATGCTTTAAATAATCCTTTACCTAATTACAGAATTTTTAGACAAGTCCATGTTGAAAGCATTTTCAGACAGCAAATGAAATAGGACTGATTGGTAACATGATTAAAAGGGTGGAAAACATTGGGGGAAAGAAAATGCTGCTTAATATCAGCATTTTCTTCTTTTGCCAACAAATAATCCAAAGCCTCTTCCCGTAGGGTCGTTAAAAGTCCGGAATAATACAGAAAACTTGAAGAAAAAAGGGGGAATTAATTGCTCCTTTTCCTCACAATATTTTCAAAAGCTGTCTTCTACTAGTAGCATTTTGAAGTGTTAAAGATTTCCTAGTTAACATTTTATTTGCTATCTTTTTCATCTATCTTACTAAGTAAAAATATGTTTGTCGCTCACAGAACCAGATTCCACAAGTGTTATCAAGACTGTTTCCTTTCAAGAGGGGATTATGTCATGCTTACTGGGCTCCAAATTTCTGGGCACTATACAACATTGCAGACAAAGGAGCAGCATTCATAGGTTTGAATACTTTTGAATTATGACAGACTGACAGTAGACATGTGGTCAGCAGTTTCTAAGGATTAAAGAAAACAGAGTTACACTGTTTACCAAGTGAGAAAAATTTAGTCTGGTCCAGGTTGAAAGCATTTGCAGACGACAAATTAAATGTGACTAAAAAACTGAAATTTGCCAATGTAAGAGTAGAAAACATTGTGGGTAAAGGAGAAAATGCTTGTTATCAGCATTTTCTACTTTTCCCATAATGTTTTCAAGGGCCTTTTTTTCTGTAAGGTCATAAAAACCTTGGAACTGTGAAAAAGATAAAAGTAAATTAAGTTCCTTTGTAGACAGTGTGGAAGAGGATCAGACTGCATAGATAAGATCTACGTGATCTGGTATTTTGTGAAATGCTAAATGAAAGGTCAATACCTAAATTTTTTTTTTTACTAGCAGAGTGAAATTATCTCCTTCATTTCCAGGGCCTCAAATAATGGAAGTTTTTTGACATCAAGCCCTAGTTTTAGATGGGAAACTGCTTTGTATAAAATCTTTCATTGTGTCTCTTAATTAATCTTTTACCATGCAATCCAGAGTTTCACCTACCATATGGCTTGCAACATGTGAAAAGGGGCATTCGGACATTTGCGTAAAGTGTCGTCTCGGATCAGCCTGCGCACTCCGCGCAGGCTAATCCAAAATGACACTTTCCGTTTTTATGTAATTTTCTGTATTGCGCATGTCTACTTTTGCACAAAATCTAATGTAGTCGTAAAGTGCTGTCTCGGATTAGCCTGCGCGGAATGCGCAGGCTGATCCGAGACGACACTTTACGCAAATGTCCGAATGCCCCTTTTCGCATGTTGCAGGCCATATGGAAGGCCTTTTAACATTATAAGAAATGGAGAAAATGCACGTTACAAAGAAGATAACTGCACTTGAAGCCCAAATAGCAGCCAAAAGAAAAAAGGCATGTGTTCAAATGCATTTGAATTTAACCCTTTACCACACAGTCGCGACTTTTAATGACCTTGAGAAAGAAGCCTTTTGAAAACATTGTAGGAAAAGGAGAAAATGCTGGTAACCAGCATTTTCTCCTTTTCCTACAATGTTTTCTACCTGTCCCAAAACAAATCTTAGTTTTTGAGTCATGTTTAATTTGTCGTCTGCAAATGCTTTCAATTTGGACAAGTCTAAAATTTTGTCGTTTGGTAAAGAGTTAAATCATACCTTTAAGGGTATGGAAATTATTGTAGAGATGACAGTCTGTATGGTCAGTCCAAGTGTTAGTCTCTGGCAGAGAACTGAATTTAAAATCAGGTTAAAAGTAAACAAAAGATAGAGTGACATGTGAACTTTTGACCTACTTTTAAAATTAATTTTTCTACCAGCAACTAACACTTGGACTGTCTGAATAATACATGTATTGGATTGTAAGCTTTACAATGAACCATACTGTGGCTAAAGGGGGTTTAATGCATCTCTGTGATGGATTATACCAAGGAAATCATCACATAATAATGGATCCCTAAAATTCATCTACCTAGTCTAATAATTGCCTGAATCTGGAGGTGGTATGTCCTTTGACATGCAGAGAATTTTATTTTTACAAATTGATTGTTTTTGCAGATGAATTGAGCCCCCTTTTCACAGGTCATGGCTCATACGATGTGTTCATTGTTTATCACCCTTTAACTCTTTACCAAACGACAAAATTTTAGACTGTTCCAAATTGAAAGCACTTGCAGACAACAAAATAAACGTAACTCAAAAACTGAAATTTGTTTCAAGCAGGGTAGAAAACACTGTGGGAAAAGGAGAAAATGCTGGTTACCAGCATTTTCTCCTTTTCCCACTATGTTTTCAAAAGGCTTCTATCTCAGGGTGGTAAACACCAGGGATTGTTTGGTAAAGGGCTAACACCCTATTTTTTAGGATCTAGGTTTGATATTTTACCAAAGACTATGAACCAGACAGCCTCTATGACAGGTGGACTGGTACAAGAGTTTGATCATACAGTGCTTCCCTCTATCAAACCTGTAGTGACATTTATTTGTACAGTGGTTGCTATGGTGGTGAGTGACATTTATTTCATCCTATAATGATTCAGCTACAGCAGAGCTATGGTTCACCCCTTTACCACCCCATAAAATTTTAGACTAGTCCAAATTGAAAGCATTTTTGGACAATAAAAGAAATGTGGACCAAATGATGAATTTTGTCTTTTAGAGGGTAGAAAACATTGTGGGAAAGGGAGAAAATGCTGGTTACCTGCATTTTCTCCTTTTTCACAATTTTTTTAAAAGCCTTATTCCACAGAAACGTTAAAACTCAGGATTGTGTGGTTGAGGCTTTAGTGCAGAAAGATAACAAGCAGTTTCTCCAGTTGACACTGATGTCAAATGAGTTTTTATTCAAAAAAAAAAAAATTCGTGTGGTAAGGAGAAAAAAACAAATTCTAGGGTGAAAAAGTGTGCTGCTATACAGAATTTTAATTTTCTAGATGAAATTAATGAAGAAGGAAAAGTAGCATGGTGAAAGTTTTTATTAAAGATCTGTTTCTGAATACATGATTGTCATTAGAACTTACTTGTAAAATGATTTTCACAGCAACAGTCAGAGGTATTACATTATTAACCTTTTACCATACAATCCCAACTTTAATGTCCCTGAGGAAGAAGCCTTTTGAAAACTTTTTGGAAAAAGAACGAAATCCTGGTAACCAGCATTTACTCCTTTTCATACAGTGTTTTCTACTCCATCACAGACAAATTTCATCATTTGAGTCTCATTTAAGTTGTTGTCTGCAAATTCTTTCAATTCGGACAAGTCTACATTTTCTCCCATGGTGAAGAGTTAATGGAACACTGCTTGCGGTCTAGCCACATGTGAAAATTTCAATCTTTTGTTGAAAAAAAAAATATTCTATTTATTTCATGCTTCTAACCTCCTTTTTGTTTGGACTTTCATCAAAACCCAGGACACTTGTATTTTGGAAATTCCCCAAGGCGTGCCCCCCTTCACACAAAAATGTATTAAATATTATGTACAGCACCAGAAATGTAGGGTAAATGCGCATAAATTGGGTCATATTTCCCTCTCATTGAATAGCGCTCGCTGTTTACCTAGGTAACTAGTGCATAGGAACTACTGTTTCCACCTTCAGTTGAAGAGTAAGAAAAATTAAAATTCAGCGTTTTTCATTGGTCATAACCATGACATATCAAACAATAGTCCACCATTATTTCTCAATTAGCTACCAAAAAACATGAAATAAACTTATATTACTCATTGTGTTTCTCTCTATTTTCTCCAGCCTAGTTTACTGATCTTGTGGATTAGACCAAAGGGCCCACAGAGCTTTGTCAGAGCAATCATACTTTGTGCCTTCAGTTCATTCATCTTTGGTTGGCATGTCCATGAAAAAGCTATTTTATTGATCATCATTCCATTAAGGTAAGTATATTCTTAAGTTTTTACCACACAGTCCAGACTTTTACTGAAACTGAGAAAGACAGCTTTTGAAAACAATGTGGGGAAAGGGGAAAATACTGGTAACAAGCTTTATGTATTCTACTCATCCCAAATTAAATTGTAATCTTTGAATGACATTTGTTTTATGGTCAGCAAATGCTTTCAATTTGGACTAATCTAAACCTTTGTTGTTTGGTATAGAGTTAAGGAGCCACTGATTTTCTTTTGAGTGAAAATGTGTTTTTTTTTTTTTTTTTTTTTTTTTTTTTTTATGCCTAAATGTTTAACAATTCAAAATACCAATTTATGAAACATGCTTTGAATAAAGTGTGCTCATTAAGCAATAGTTATGCCCAACAAGCATTTGAAACATGCAAAGAAACTCTTTCGTGAACATTGCAGATTTTGTATATTGACCCACTGAAATTTACAAAATGCTTATGGAAATAACTTTGCTAGACTGTTACGTTTCAGCCTATTTAGACCTACCAGAAAAGTTCACAAGTTTAACTACCCAAAACAGATAACAAATTTTACAAAGGACAATTGCCTTATTGAAAATTTAATTTTCAACAGTATTAAAAACAACATTAGATTTACTCTTTACTATACATCAAAATTGTAGCTTTTTCCAGATTGAAAGCATTTGCAAACAACACAACAAATATGACTAAAACATTCAAATCTGTTTTTAGAAAGGTAGAAAACATTGTAGGAAAAGGAGAAAATGCCTTCAATTGTCCTCTTCTTTAGGGTATTTAAAACTCGGGACTGTTTAATAAAGGATTACAGTGCAATTGCTTACAACAAGAATTTACTCCTTTTTTGCACAATGTTTTTAAAACACTATGAACTATAGGAATGTTAAAAGTCATACTTGCGCAGTAGTGGAATACCCTGTGTCCAAAGAAATCAAGCTTTGCTAAAAACTTCTATGTTTTGCTATTACTATTAGACTGTGTCACTAATAAAACATAGCATAGTGTAACTGCAGAAGCAGACATACATATAGTCTATCTCTGACATTTCTTTACAGTTTATTAGTTTTGGAGAGGAAAGATGCCAAGTTGTACTTGTTACTTTCAACCATAGGCCATTATTCATTGTTTCCATTGCTCTTCACCCAATTTGGTAAGTTTTATTGAGTTGTTTAGCCCTTTACCAAGCAATCACATGTTTTCATGACTCTGAGGAAGGAGGTTGTTGAAAACATATTGGGAAAAGGAGAAGTTGCTGATGAGCAGTGTTTTCTCTTTTGTACGCAGCATTGGACAAGTACAAAATTTTGTCCTCAGGTAAAGAATTCATTTATCCACGTGAATTAGCCTAGTACCACACAGATATGAAATTCAAGCCCCAGTAAAAGGCTGGCATTGAAAACATTGTATAAAAAAGAGCAAATGCTTGTTACAAGCATCAGTTTTTGCTTCTTTTTCTGTAGTTATTTTTTCAAAGTATCTAACAGGCAGTTTCTTTTCATTCAAATATTTCCTCTTTGTGTTTCTTGTGCTAGGTCAGAAAAATACTGCAATGTATTAACCCTATACCAAACCACAAAATCATTTCTTTTTCAAAGTTGAAAAGCACTTGCCGGTTACCAGCATTTTCTCTTTTTCCAACAATGTTTTCAAAAGCCTTCTTCCTCAGCGTTGTCAAAAAGTCAGGATTATGTGGTAAAGGGTTGACTTTTTTATAATGCTAAACACCATAATTTTAGATTTGTCAAATTTGGAAGCATTTGCAGACGACAAATTAAGTGTGGCTCAAATCATGGGTTTGTCAAGGAAAGGCTAGAAAACATTTTGGAACAAGGAGGAAGTGCTGGTTACCAATGTTTTCACAAGTCCTCTATTTCACGGTCAATAAAACACTGGACTGCTTTGTAAAGGGTCAATCAGACAGATGCCAAGGATTTTATATTGGTATCCAAACAATCACATTACTGTTTTGGTGTCTTATATAGAGATTTGAACTACAACAATAATAATCCCTACTGAAAGAATTTTTTCTAGTTTATTAGCCATTTACTATCTGACGACTGTTCCTTAACCTTAAAGAATCTTGGCTTGACCCTAGGTGCTATTGTTCACAAATCAGATCAAGATAAGACTGCAAAGTCTGTGCAGTATGGTGAAGCGATACACTAGTCTATCCAATATGTTGTGAAAAGTGTGGCCATGTAATTGCAATAACTGGTCTTTTGCTACAGTGATTATGTTTATTTCTAGCTATGGAAATTAGTAGTAGTTCGGAGTCATGTGTTTGAAATTTTCCTTCCTTTTAACCCTTTACCGCACAATGCCGATTTTTAGTGACCCTTGGAAAGAAGCCTTTAGAAAACATTGTAGGAAAAAGAGAAAATGCTGGTTACCAGCATTTTCTCCTTTTCCCACAATGTTTTCAACCCTATCAAAGAAAAATTGCCATCTTGTGCCACATTGAAATTGTCGTCTGCGAATGCTCTCAATTTGGACAAGCTTAAAATTCTGTTGTCTGGTAAAAGGTTAATAAATGTATAACTATGGCTATTATTGTTTCTTGTTTCAGAAACCCCAATTAAAGTTTGTTCATTACTGTTGACCAGTGTCTATGCATTTTTGAGCTTATCTGAAGTTCACAGGTAATGTATGTCTTCTTGTCTGAATTGATAAATTGCCATATTTCTGCAAATGGGAACAAGTCTTCTATAGACCTGTTCCCAATTACTCTTTACCGGATGACAAAATTTTACACTGGATCATTCTGAAAGCAGTATTAGACAACATATTAAATGTGGCTCAAATGATGAGATTTGTCTTTGAATGGGTAGAAAGCATCACGGAAAAATGGGAAAATTGCTGGTAAACAGTATTTAGACTTTTCTCACATTGGTTTCAAAAACTATCTTTCTTGCGGACCTAAAATGACAGTAGAATCCTTCTTTGATATCCTTAAGCAGCACTAGTCATATGTCCCAACATTGCACGCTATTCAGTAAACCAGTATTAACAGAGACACAAATCATAAGAGGTCTGTATAGCAATAAACTTTCATTAAAAAAAATAGCCCAGCACCCCTTCCTCCCAAAAAAACTAAATTTTTTTTGGGTAGCATTCAAATAATCCATGTATTTTCAGTTTGAGCCATGCTTTGTGAAAAGGGAGCTTAATACATCTGCAAAAAGTGTCAACCCATGTCATCCTGCCCAGTCCGCGCAGGCTGACATGGGTTGACACTTTTTGCTATTGGTCATTTTTCTGCATGTCTAAGAACAAGTATATCTCAGGATTCTGTCAGTTGTCAGAAAAATGGATTTTATGGGTCCATTTTTGTTGGATGACTTGCTTAACATAAAAGATCACAGAGATACATTAAACCTCCTTTTGTCATAGCATGGCTGATGTGTTTGAAAAACAAATTTCAATTTTGAATAAAATTTATTTTGTTGCCTGCAAACACTTTCAATTTGGGCAAATCTAAAATTTTGTCATTTGGTAAAGAGTTGATAGCGTCTGCAATTGCTTTGAACAAGGGCAAGTCTAAAATTTTGCCTTCTTGGGAAGAGTAAGGGTCTTTCTAGCTCGGCTGGTCTTGAAGAAAACATTGAGTTATTGTCATAGCTGTGTGGCCTTGGTACAATAACTTTGACATTTTACAATATCTCTGTCATTCTTGAAGATACTTAATTCAGACTCGGACTAGTTGTTAACTATCAGAAGGGGAACCCATACAATTTGGACAGGTAACAATCAAAATATCTTTTAGAGTTATGCCCCTTTTTCAAGTAACAACTTTCCCTATAAGCAACTGCAGTCAAGCATTGGCACCCGCATGTGGTGCTCTTGTTTTTGGCTCTGTAGTTAATTCTTGTATTGTGTGTGCATGTTGAGTTGCCATAAAACTCCATTTCTTCTCTAATTTCAGATCTCCAGGCAAGAGTACAAGTCTACCATTACTCAACACAATGGAGTCTCTCTACCTACTCGGAATCATGCCTTTAGAACTGTATAACAGTATTATTCACTATGCAATAGGACTGTCTGTTAAATTTCCATTTTTGCCTTTACTCATGACATCAGTTTATTGTTCTCTTGGGGTGACATATTGCTGGCTGAAGTTTTTTTGGATTACATACAAAGATAGATCCAAACTCAAACAAAATTAGATCATTGCTAAGAATGCATTGGACAGTTTAAGTTACTTAGCAGACAGTGTAGGTTAACCTTTGCCACACAGTGCCCAGTTTTAATGACCTTGAGGAAAAGGCCTTTTGAAAACATTTTGGGAAAAGAAGAAAATGCTGGTAACCAGCATTTTCTCCTTTCCCCGCAAGGTTTTCTACCTACTCGAAACAAATTTCATTTTCCAAGTCATTTATTATGTCATCTACATTTTTGTCATGTGATAAAGAGTTAAACTGATTAGCAGACCGTGTAGGTTGAATCTTTATCAGAGTACAAAATTTTGAACCTATCCAAAATGAAAGCATTGGCAGATGACCAAATAAATGTGCCTCGAGAATTGAATTTTGTTTTGGAAAGGGTAGAAAATATTGTGGGAATAGGAGAATTTGCTGGTTTCCAGCATTTTCCCCTATTCCCACAATGTTTTCCAGTTTTCTTTTTCAGGGTCATTAAAAGTCGATGGTCCAAAAGTTATATTTTTCAGCAGTCTATAAAAGTCCTTACTTTTGTTTGGTTATGATAAAGCTTAACGGTACTCCTCTTGAAGTCTTTATTCACTTGTCCAAATTGAAAGTATTTGTAGAGGACAAAATAAACATGAATCAAGAGTTCAGTTCGTTTGGAGAAGGAGAAAATGCTTGTAACCAGCATTTCCTCCTTTTCCCACAATGTTTTCTTCTCTTTCTGATAAAAATCCCATCCTTTGTGCCACATTAAATTTGCAGTCTGCAATTGCTTTAAATTTGAACTAGTGTAGAATTTTGTGGTTTGGTAGAGTACATGTAGCTTTAGTACATGATTACAAACTGTGCTGAATTTATTTTCTTTATTCCACCAAAAAGTTCATTTGCATTTAATGGGGATCATACTTATGACTAAAACCATTGATAGTTAAGCTTTGAATGCGGACCAAGATCAGACTGAAAATATGTGTAGACTGATCTTCATCCATATTCTCCTCTAAATACATCCCATTGTTGCATATAAAAGGTTAACTCTTTACCACACAGTAAACTTTTAGACCAGTCCATATTGAAAGCATTTGCAGACGACATATAAAATATCGATCAAATGGAAAGATTAGTCTGTGATGATACAGAGAATGCTGTGAGAAAAGGAGAAAATGCTGGTTACCAGCATTTTCTCCTTTTCCCACGGGGTTTTCAAAAGCCTTTTTTCCCAGGGTCGTGAAAACCCGGGGTTGTTTGCTAAAGGGCTAAGGGTTAATTACTTTGTCAGATATTCTGTTAGAGGTCACAGGACAAACTGGATGCTCATTGTTGAGAAGATAAAGATCAGATTGCATACAAAATGCATTTTTATCGTGACTGTGCACTGTAAGATGTATTGAAAATTATTCAATCATATACAGCCTAAAATTGTATCAACCCTTTAGCACCCAGTCCCATGTTTCAATGACCGTAAGAAAGAAGGTTTTGAAAACGTCATGGGGAATGGAGAATTTCAACCCTACTAGAGACAAATCAGGCCATTTGAGTTATATCTAATTTGTCAACTGCAAATGTTTTCAAGTTGGACAAGTCTAAAATTTTGTCGTTTGGTAAAAAGTTGAAGTGGCTGTAATGCATGAAAATGGATAAATTAACTGCATTTCAACAGTTAAAAGAAATATCAAACAACACAAAAGATTGAGTTCTAGTTGATTCCATACAGTGTACATTCATTCAGTTTTTGAATCAGGGACAGGAAATATGCAATGTTATATAAGGTAAATTAAAGATCTTTACCATGTCACAAGTTTTTGTAATTTATCATCTTTTTTTAAACCTTTACCACAATATTCCGACTTTTAACAATCCTCAGGGAAAAGGCTTTTGAAAACATTATGGGAAAAGGAGAAAATGCTGGTAACCAGCATTTTCTCCTTTCCCCACAATGTTTTCTACCCTTTGAAACACAAATTCCATACATTTAGATTGTGAGCTGCAAATGCCTTCAATTTTGACATGTCTAATTTCTTTTTCCTGCTTTGGTAAAGACTTGGAGACAAGAAAGCCATAATTGCCCTTTAACACTCTAACACCAATAGCACATTTTGTGACGACAGTAAACTTTTACCGAACAATCCCATGGCTTAATGACCCCGAGGAAAATAGCTTTTGAAAAAACTGGGGGAAAAGGGGGTAACATTTTCTCCTTTTCCTACAATTTTCTACTCTTTCAAAGACAATTTCAAAGAAACATTTTGTCAATTGAACCATCATTTGTTGTCTGCAAAAGCTTTAAATTTTTATAAGTCTAAAATTTTGTCATTTGGTTAAAATGCGATAGTGTTTTGTAGTGAGGAAACCAGGACAAACACCAAGCCCATATACTGGTAAATGGCATATGCCAAACTGACATCAATTTAAAGGAAATAGGACTAATTCATTCATGCAATATTTCAAAAGAAAAGTTTAATGAACTTTGTATATGAGAAACAATTTTATTATTTTAGATGAATGGTGAAATTTTGGATTGAACAAGCAATTTCGTTGAAATGATATCCACCGCCGAAAAAGACCTTTTCAAAAATTTACGCAACTGCACATCTCAAAATCGCTTCCAGTCGGCCATTTTGCATCGAATCAAAAAAAATGTATATCAGTGGAATAGGTTATTGTACACACATACATGTATAAAGTTTCACAAAATTCTGTCCAATGGTATTGGAGATATTGTCCCAGACCGACGGACGGATGGATGGATGGATGCTAAAACTATATCCCTCTGCCTTCGGTGGGGGATAAAAATAGAATTATATGAAAAATGTCTTATGATCAATGTGCAACACAGCATAACCTTGACCCTGTAGTATATAATTCCATGTTTTAACAATCCCTAGAAAAAGAACTTTTGAAAATGTGGGAAATGAGAAATTACAGGAAACCAGTATTTTCTCCTTTTCCCGCAATGTGTTCTACCCTCTAATAGACAAATATTTTCACTTAGCCACAATGTGTTCTAACCTTTCTAGGACAGATTTCATAACTTGTATAACATTTCATCAGGCGTCTGCAAATGCTTTCAATTTGGCCAGTCAAAAATTTAGTTATCTGGTAGATTTAACGACCAAATTTTAGCCCTGTCCAAATTCAAAGCATTTGCAGACAATTTCAGTGTGGCTTGAATGGTGCAATTTTTCTTTATAGGGTAGAAAACATTGTGGGAAAAGGGGAAAATGCTGGTTACCAGCATTTTCTCCTTTTTCCACAATGTTTTCAAAAGGCTCCTTTCCCAGGGTCGTGAAAAGAGGACATTGTGTGGTAAAGGGTTTAAAAATCAACATACATGTAAATCATTATGTCTGAAAATAGAACATTTCCCAACTGGGAAAACTAGAAAGAAAATACAACTATCCATATGCTCAATGATTGGTTGATTGTATGGTGTTTACTGCTGCTTTCAACATTTTTTCAGTTATATCAAAGCAGCAAGTGCCCCTATTTAAGCTTTTCTGGGGTTTCTTCTACCAGCACTTTGCACAATATTCTTCCTAAGCCTCTGACTGTTTTCCAACATAACCATCATCGAAACATTGATCAGCAGTAAAAAAAGAATGAATCCTGGTGCAATGACTGTCATCAATCCTCGGAAAGAAATTTGTTAATCTGGGTATTCCAACCAATGACACCCTGATCCAAAGTCCTGTAGGCAACTGATTGTGCTACTGGGTCTCAGCTGCTGGCTTTCTAGCTTACTTTCAAGACTTGTAGTGCAGGATGGCAGGTTCCCAGATTGGCTGAATTCTTTTCTAGGGTTGATAACAGTCATTGCAAGAGGGTTTATTCCTCAATTACCCCTAGAATGATGCTCCACCAAAGGACGAATACCTGTAGGTGTACTGGTAGCAGCAATATAAGTGAAATTATGTTGAAAACGATGAAACATCCAGCAAACATTGGAAAAATAATTGTTCCACAGCTGTCATTTTTTATTTTTTGATGGATTAAAATTCAGCAGTGATGTTTTTTTTTTTATGGATCAAGAACCTATCGAGATGAAAGAAGTTAGCTAAGGATTTTATGCAAATTATGTCAGTATTCAAATGTGCTGTTTTGAAGAAGATTTATGAAGATTGTTGTGCTGTTACCATGGCAACCAGAGTTCCTCTTGAAATCAATTTTCAAGAACTCTTTCCCACATGACAAATTTTTAGGCTTGTCCAAAATGAAAGCAAAATTTGCAGACAATAAAAACAAGCAATCTGATAGTATTGCATATCTCCTACCGGCCGTATATATCGCTGGCAGGTATAGTTTGTGAAACTCTGTGGAGGAGAAAGAACATATTTGACCCCCTTTCAGAATTATAAGCATCGTGTCTGTCTTTGTATGCAATGCTTTAATGAAAGACTGTAGAACTTTCATATATCATCATCTCTGTAGGTGATTTTTGAAAAAATAATTTGGCAAAGGGAGACATTGGAGCTTTTCTATTACAAATGAATTCATCTGCGAAGAAAAGTTAAATGTGGTCCATACAGTTATATATATGCATTTTCCTCGTTAAAGTAAGTTCATTGAAAAAGTTTTACTAGGACAAGATGTGTTTGTGAAACACAAATGCCCCCGTAAAAGCAAATTTTCAGAAATATGACCTTTACCTTGACCTTATCATCGGCAGGTGTGTACCAATGAGAGGTACCAGCTTACCATGTATAAGTGTTATAACTTAAGTACTTAAAAAATATACAGAGAAATGACTATGAAAAGTTTTGAGGGTAAGTTATCATGATAAGGGTTAAAAATTTTTACCTTGACCTTGGACATATAACCCACAGAAAATTGGTATCAATGACAAGTACCTACATACCAAACATGAGCATTGTAAGTAAAAAAGTCGGGAAAACTGTTTCTTCAGTGAAAATTCTAAGTCCAAGGCCCGTAATTTTTTAAAAAAATCAGTGGATCAGAACGAAACTCAAACTTGATCTGTAAATCATGGTGGTTGACTTACACACCAAAAATCAGATCAATATCTGACAGCGTTTAAAAAAAAAGTCCGGAAAACTGATTTTTTTTGTGAACATTTCCAAGTCCAAGGCCCGTAATTTCGTCAAAAATTAGTTGACCGGAACGAAACTCAAACTTGATCTGTAACTCATAGCGGTTGACTTACACACAAAAAATCAGCTCAATATCTGCCGGCGTTTAGAAAAAAAGTATGGAAAACTGTTTTTTCTGTGAACATTTCTAAGTCCAAGGCCCGTAATTTCGTCAAAAATCAGTGGACCGGAACAAAACTCAAATTTGGTCTGTAACTCATGGTTGTTGACTTGCACACCAGAAATCAGATCAATATCTACCAGCATTTAGAAAAAAAGTCCGGAAAACTGTCTTTTCCCTGAAAATTTCTAAGTCCAATGCCCATTATTTCGTCAAAAATCGGTGGACCAGAACGAAACTCAAACTTGATCTGTAACTCATAGTGGTTGACTTACACACCAAAAATTAGATCAATATCTACCAACGTTTAGAAAAAAAAAGTCCGGAAAACTGTTTTTTCCGTGAAAATTTCTAAGTCCAAGGCCCGTAATTTCGTCAAAAATCAGTGGACCAAAATGAAACTCGAACTTGATCTGTAACTCATGGTGGTTGACTTACACACTAAAAAATCAGGTCAATATCTGCCAGTGTTTAGAAAAAAAGTACGGAAATCTGTTTTTTCCGTGAACATTTCTAAGTCCAAGGCCCGTAATTTCGTCAAAAATCAGTGGACCGGAACAAAACTCAAATTTGGTCTGTAACTCATGGTTGTTGACTTGCACACCAGAAATCAGATCAATATCTACCAGCGTTTAGAAAAAAAGTCCGGAAAACTGTTTTTTTCCCTGAAAATTTCTATGTCCAATGCCCGTTATTTCGTCAAAAATCAGTGGACCAGAACGAAACTCAAACTTGATCTGTAACTCATAGTGGTTGACTTACACACCAAAAATCAGATCAATATCTGCCAACGTTTAGAAAAAAAAAGTCCGGAAAACTGTTTTTTCCGTGAAAATTTCTAAGTCCAAGGCCCGTAATTTCGTCAAAAATCGGTGGACCAAAACGAAACTCGAACTTGATCTGTAACTCATAGCGGTTGACTTACACACAAAAAATCAGCTCAATATCTGCCAGTGTTTAGAAAAAAAGTACGGAAAACTGCTTTTTCCGTGAATATTTCTAAGTCCAAGGCCCGTAATTTCGTCAAAAATCAGTGGACCGGAACAAAACTCAAATTTGGTCTGTAACTCATGGTTGTTGACTTGCACACCAGAAATCAGATCAATATCTACCAGCGTTTAGAAAAAAAGTCCGGAAAACTGTTTTTTTCCCTGAAAATTTCTATGTCCAATGCCCGTTATTTCGTCAAAAATCAGTGGACCAGAACGAAACTCAAACTTGATCTGTAACTTATAGTGGTTGACTTACACACCAAAAATCAGCTCAATATCTGCCAGCGTTTAGAAAAAAAAGTCCGGAAAACTGTTTTTTCCGTGAAAATTTCTAAGTCCAAGCCGTAATTTCGTCAAAAATCAATGGACCGGAACGAAACTCGAACTTGATCTGTAACTCATGGTGGTTGACTTACACACCAAAAACCAGCTCAGTATCTGCCAGCGTTTAGAAAAAAAAAGTCCGGAAAACTGACTTGCGTGCGGACTGACGGACAGACGGACAAACGGACGGACAGATTAATGCAAACCTAAAGTCCCCTTCGGCTTCGCCGGTAGGGGACTAATAAATGAGAATACAATGATGGAATTTGATTCTAAAAATAGAGAAAACATATTGGAAAAAGGAAAAAATGTTGGTAACCAGCACATGCCCCTTTTTCAACAATATTTTCAAAAGGCTGGTTCCTCAGAGTTGTTGAAATTTAGGATCGTGTGGTAAACAGGGCCATGACTGGATCATTTCTGTGAAGTTTGGTAAAAATTTGTTAACCCCTTACCAAACGATCACAGGAGACTAGTGAAGGGGAAAATTGATTGGTTGTATGGTGTTAAATGTCGTTTTCGACATTATTTCAGTTATATCTTAGTAGCCAGGGCACCTCTCCATGCTTTTCTGTGGTTTCTTTTACCAGTACTCCACACAATATTCTTTCCAGGCCACTGGCTGCTTTTCCACATATCCATCCTAGAAACAGTTATTAGCAGTGAGAGAGAAATGAATCCTGTCACAATGACTATCATCATTCCTCGGAAAGAAATTAGCAGGCCCGGGATCAAACAGGCGACCCCTCCCAGTTCTTGAGTCCTGTACGTTACCAACTGCACTATCAGGGCTCGGCTGTAAGGGAAGAGCATTGGCCTCTCATGTCAAAGGTTTCAGGTTTGAATCCATGTGTGAACTAGGTCAACCTGTGGAACTACCTAATTATGCCATGAGTACAAGTACTGGTTAACTATTCTAGACAAGACAAAGTTTTAATAACCCTGAGGAAAAATGTTTTTGAAAACATAGTGGAAAAAGGAGAAAATGCTGTACACCATTTACGATGACTATAGGAGCTATGGGGCTTCTGCTAGATTTTGAAACAGAAGGAGTCAATGACGCCAGAGCTGAGAATTTCGATAGTCCATTTGAGATTTTCAAGGGTCATAACCAACCTTTCAAGTAACGATCTTTTTAATCCATTTTTCTGTCTTGCCATAAATTCATCGATTGTGTGCTATTACCAAGGGTTAGATTTTTTTTTTTCCAAATTTGAATTAACCTTTTACCACACAATCGCAAGTATTGATGACCCTAGTGGAAAATTCTTTTGAAAACATGGAGGGAAAAGAGGAAAATGCTGGTAACCAGCATTTTCTTCTTTCCCCACCATGTTTTTTACCTTATCATACACAAAATCCATTATTTGATGCATGTTTAATTTGTCGTCAGCAAATACTTTCAATATGGACAAGTCAAAAAGATTGTGTCCTTGGAAAAAATTAAACAATATCACAACGGCCCAGCAGATGATAAAATACCTCAATACAAATTGATACATATATGAATCGTTATAAGGGAGGTCACTCTTCATAACTTTGACCCTAAGATTGTGCGAGTTTTTTCCCTTAGACCATAAAATGAAAGCATTGTTTTTTCTCATTTGATAGAAAGAGAAATTGCTTATCAATTCATACATGTTAACGGTTAATGCACAAGATATTCAAGACAACAGGCCACTAATGAAATAATATTGTGGCAAAAGGACGAGTTGCTCCCAATAAGTAATACATTGGTTTTGAAGCAAAGTTTTTACAAAGTTCCTCATTTTCTTACCTCAATTTAGATTAAATCTATCGAGTTGACCAATAGGAATTTAACTCTTACCAAACAAACTTGTGTTTATTTCACTCTTGGGGAGTAGCTTCCTGAAACATCGTATGAAAAGGAGAAAATGCAGGTAACAGGCATTAATTTCCACTAAAAAGCATTTCTTTTTTGTTTCCATCAGTGTATTTTTCATCCTATCGAAGACAAATTCGATCATTTTAACCATATTGAATTTGTTGTCTGCAAATGCTTTAACCCTTCACCACACAATCCCGAGTATAAACAATCCAGAGGAAAAGACCTTTTGAAAACACCGTGGGAAAGGGAGAAAATGCTGGTAACCAGCATTTTCTCTCTTTCCCACAATGTTTTCTACCAGATCATAGACAGAAATCATCATATGAGCTACATTTATTTTGGCGTCTGCAAATGTTTTCAAATGGGACAAGTCTGGATTTTTTTCGTTAGGTAAAGGGAGAATTTGAACATGTCGCAGATGGTGTCCACTGGTAAGGATTTTACTAGAAAGTGCTAAGCACTTTTTCTTTGTAGACAATTTAGGTCAAGATCAGACTGCCTTTTTACAGTATAGATCATGATCAGTTGATACAGAATATTGAGGCTGATGTAGGATGCACAATGTCTGCTATTTAGTGAAATATTCTGGCAGAAAGCCCATTGAAATGGTAATGTTCTCGTCTGTTTTCTCGATATAGTGTCATTTCTTTTATGTAACTTAACAACTTTCTCAATACCATATTAAACTGGGGCTTTTGTGGATGACAGAGATCAAGATCACACAGCACAAAACGTTGCAGTCCGATCTTGAATCAGTCCTGTCTTACCGAGGTGCAGCGGATTCTATTTATAGAGAAAGTGAGACAATGCCAGCGCGTCTCAGAAGGGAGGTCACTCTTAAATAAAATTTGACTTATTGGTTGTACGAGTTTTCTCCCTTCGACCATACAAATGACGACCAATTCCAATTATACACTTCCTCATATTATATTGGTTTGACAACTAGTCAAGCTGAAATATTAGCTAGTATGTGATAATCATTAATAAGCAAAACGTTCATAGCTACCACTGTTGAAATTATTATGGCAACAGAAAAAATTCCTTGTAATAAGCAATTCATTGTTTTTGAAACATAATTTCTTTACATATTTTCTTTGGGTACTTACCTCAATTTGTAATATTTTACAAATATAAATCTGAAATTATTTGCTAAAAATTGTTTTTGAGATTATTGATTTACCCTTTATTAAACAAATTTGAGATTTTTTTTAACCCAGTCTGAGGGACGCGATTTCTGAAAACGTTGTTGGAAAAGCAGACAATGCAGGTATAAAAGCATTCAATTCCAATTAAAAGCTATTTATTCCTCTTCTGGCAATCTTGTTTCATCCTGTTGCAAAACTTGTCCGAGATATTGCCAAGACAAACATTCTGACTAAGTTTCATAAGTATCCGAATGAAAATGTGGCCGCTAGAGTGCACCTAAGGTAATTGTTGACGACCACACACCTTTTTCAATAAACCATGGCTTATTTGACAGAAACAAAACCTGTCGAGTTCGGCAAAAAGTAGAAAAAAAGAAATATTTTTCGATCTCAAAACCCCTAACCATAGATCTTTTTACCACCGTAATCTATTTCAATTCATTTGGAATATAAAAATATATTTTTTATCCATATATAACAAAAAGGTCAAATCAATTCACACGTAATCTAGGCTGAAATAACCAACACCAGAACAATTCTGCTAAAATTACTCAAGGCCCAAATAATCCAGCTTCAAGACTCTGGCCATGACACAAGGTGGCTAGCATTTGGCTAGCAGAGCTAACTAGAGCTGTCACTGAATGTGACTTAATACCCCCGCCAGCGCTTTGACAGAAACAGGCAATTTAACAAAAAATTTTCTAAGTTCAAGGGGAGATTTCCCTTGAATCATACGGAGTAGATGATTGAAAACTGCGTCTTGCACAACTTTAGTATACGATCAATGTATCAACAAACTTTCAATAGCAGCAAAACTGTAGGAGGAGTTCGCGACAGAAAATTACTAGTATTTTGTACACAGACGGACACACGGACGGACACATGGACACACGGACAGACAGGCTGATTCCAGTATACCCCCAAAAACATTTGTTTTGTGGGGGTATAACAACTGGGAGTATTGATTGCTACACATACCTGTAAGGACTAGGTACCAAAGCAAAAAAAAAAAAGATGTAAGAAAGCATATATTCCATCATTTATTTCACAAAGCACTAACATGTTGTGTCTGGCCACAAAATTTCTTAAACAACAAACATGTACAAAGCATCTCTCATCACAACTGTTTGAAAATGTCAAAGACTTGTTATCAGAGCATTTAGATTTACAAAACAACTGGCAGGGCATATTGTGCAACCACTTTAACTTGTCACTTGATGAATATTCTGTCTTTTTGAGTGAACTATTTATAGATCTCTGATAAATTTACAATTTTATAGGATGTTTACTTCGGAATCCTATGTCCATTTATTTACCTTCTTACGAACAAAGTCCATAACAAAGAAACAAATAAACAAATGCATGGCAGAAATCCAGGGACCGGGCAAGATTCGAACCTAGAATGCCCGGACGAAAGGCCAATACCATAACCACTGAGCTAAAGAGAATTCTCCCTAACGCAGTTGTTAGGTATTGTATTTAAATTGGGATGAAGCCATGCATGAAGGAGTGGTCTCTCGTAACAACCTCCACGATATAGACACGGCGAAACAATCCTTTTATAATATAATCATAATTATTCATTTGAACTTCGTTTAGAATGAGGCAAATATCAAAAACCCAAACACAGTCACAGAAACAAATTAGTGACAAGTCAAAGCGGTTTTACAATACTAATAATTTAACCCATAACGAAAAGACAATATTCTGGACCTGTCCACATTGAGCATATTTGCAGACAACAAATAATATGTTGCCCAGATGATAGCCTTTGGCTATGAGAAGCAAGAAAACTTTGCCAGAAAAGGAGAAGATCCTTGTTACCAGCATTTTCTCCTTTTCCTACAATACTTTTGAAGGTCTTCTTCCTCATGGTTGTAAAAACATTGCTGGGGGCTGTTTGATAGAAGTTTAACTCTTTCCCAATTGATAAAATTTTAGCCTTGTTCAACCTAAAAGTATTAGCAGAAGACAAATGAGCCATGGTCTGTGAAAAGGGAGCTTAATGCATCTGCGAAAAGTATCGACCCAGGTCAGCCTGCGCAGTCCGCTATCGGTCAATTTTTCATTACTGGTCAAAGGACCAGTCTATCTCATGATCCAGTTGGTTCTTAGACAAAGTTGACTTTATGGATCCATTATCATGGGATGACTTGCTTGGTGTTATACATCACGGAAACGCATTAAGCCACCTTTTCACAGAGCACGGCTCAAATGTAACTCAAAAAATAAAATATGTCTTTCAAGGGGTAGAACATATGGAGGGAAAAGGAGGAAATACTGGTTACTGGCATTTTTCTCTTTTTCATACAATGTTTTCAATTTTTTTTCCATATGGTCAGTAAAAGTTGGAATTGTTTGGCAAAGAGTTAACACAGGGAATGATCATACAAGAAAGTGCCATTTGTCAGTCAACCTGGGTTTCTATTTATCAACACTAAAAAAATTGCACCATTCCTCAATCTGTCAATTTTAGCCACCTGCTAAACCAAGACCCTCTGTTTCCTTGTTTAACATGGACATTCAACATGAATTATAGTTTAACTCTTTACCACACAACAAAAATTTTAGACTAGTCCAAATTGAAAGCCTTTGCAGACAACAAACTAAATGTGACTCAAAAATTGAAGTTTCTAGAGGGAAGGGTTGAAAACATTGTAGGAAAAGGAGAAAATGCTGGTTACCAGCATTTTCTTTTTCCACAATGTTTCCAAAAGGCTTCTTTCTCTGAGCCATAAAAACCCAGTATTGTTTGGAAAAGGGTTAACTCTTTTACCAGACAACAAAAATTTTAGACTGGTCCAAATAACTTAAACAACAGTACCTGTCTAAGAACTGGGAGAAAACATTGTAGGAAAAGAAGAAAATGCAGGTTACCATCATTTTCTTCTTTTTCCACACAGTTTTCGAAAGTCTTCTACTTTAGGGTCATTAAAACAGGATTGTGTGGTGAAGAATTAAGAGTTTCAGTCACACCACACTTATTCATGTCTTAATCATAGAAAAGGGGAAACTGCTGATAACCAGCATTTCTCTATTTCCCACAATGTTTACTGCCTTTTCAACACTTCAGCCACCTTGAAGTTGTAATCTGTAAATGCTTCCAATGAAAGCAGGTCTAAACTTTGGTAGTTTGGTTAAGTGTTCAGGGGGAATCACCTATCCAAAATGGTTTCCTTCATTACGAGAAAATGCAATACAGTATCACTCTGTCAGTATAAAGTTTAACAAAGACTGTAAAATGCTATAATGATTCTTATGCAGTTTGAGCAACATGTATCTCACACAACCTTGCACAAAAATTATACAGCCAGTAAAACATCCATGCTATACGGTAATCAGAGGAAGATTTATTCAAGTTTGTCTTGAATTCTGTTTTCATTTTTCTGAATATCTGTAAATGATTAAGATTATAAATGAAAAATTTCATTGCTCACACTGCTAGTGTATACCCCTGAGTTTTCTTTGATTTTCTCCCTCTACAAGCAACATAGACTTTAGTCCTTAAAGAGCCTTTCACTTAGTTGTCTTTGTGGCCAGAGTAGATCAAGATCAGACTGTACAAAATGTGCAGTCTGATCTTTGGTCTACACTAACCACTTTGCCGAGACATTCTAGACAACAGCAAACTTGAAATCAGCCTTAGTGGGGTCTTTTGTCTAGAATGGCAATGTCCATTCAGTTTATCTGGCTCTCTAAGGGTTAACTCTTTACCAAACGACAAAATTTTAGACTAGTCCAAATTGGAAGCATTTGCAGACGACAAAATTAATGTGATTCAAAAATTTGAATTTGTTTTGGGAGGGGAAGAAAACATTGTGGGAAAAGGAGAAAATGCTGGTTACCAGCATTTTCTCCTTTTCCCACAATGTTTTCAGAAGGCTTCTTTTTAAGGGTCGTGAAAACCAGGAATTGTTTGGGAAAGGGTTATACCTCTCCCAAATGACAAAATTCAGACTCTTCCAATTTCAAAACATCTGCAGATGACATTTTCAAACTTTGTGCAGCAGAGCTAGAGATCTCTGATAGAAAACATTGTTGGAAAAGAAAAAAACTTGTTTAGAAAGGATGCATCTGCCTTATCTTAACATCAACTCCTTTTCATGCAATCTTTGCCATACTGTTCAGGAAAGGTATTTTTTTTAGCCTTTTATCATTTTTCCCCTTGAGCCTCTTCACTTGTATGTGTGTTTTTCAATGCCATTTTCAACATTATTTCAGTAATATCAAGGCAGCCAGGTGCAGTTATCAATGCTTTCCTTGAGTTTCTTTTACCACTACTTTGCACAAAATTCTTCTGAGACCACTGGCTACCTCCCAACTTAACCATCGTCGAAACAATGATAAGTGATCATGTCACAATGATTATCATCAATCCTCAGCAAGAAATTAGCTGAACTGTGGATTCAAACCAGTGACCCCCTGAGGCATTATCTCCTGCTAGATGGCATTCTACAAATACACATCTATCTAATTTGGGCATTCTGGGTACAGAACCAGACTACTTTTCAAAACGACAACTGTTACTTTGAATTTCAAAATGAAATAAACGTTTACTCAATAAGACGCTACCTGGTGCGATTCATTCAGCTATGATCAGCTAGCATGTAACCTATGCACCGGCCATTTATTAAAACAGCCCCTACAGGCTTGGGTAATAGCTTCGACAAGAACGGTATAATCCCTACTTTTCCCAAGTATTCCGGGATGGGTGATGCGTCATAGCAGACAGGTCGAATCTTCGAAGAATATGACATGCGCAGACAATGCCCCCGAAGATCTGAGTTAACATTTTACTAAATGTAAATATCTTCTAACAACCATTACGAATAATAATGCTTTTGAAAACAATGTGGGAAAGGGAGAAAACCCTTTTATTGATCAAACACCAAAATTTGAGATTTATCCAAAATGCACAGATCAAATGTGGCTTACAGGGTAGGATTTGTCTTTGAAAGGGTAGAAAATGTGGGAAAAGAAGTAAATCTTGCTCAACAGCATTTCTCCTTTTTCCACAATGTTTTCAAAGGTGTTTTCCTGAGGTTCATTAAAACTCAAAATTGTATGGAAAAGGTTTAACACAAGCAATTTTTATTCAATCTTGCACAAACCACTTTTGGAAACAATGTCAGACAAGGAAAAATCAGTCATAATGGAGAATATTTCCTATTGCCACAAGGTTTTCACTTGTTTACATCTATCTTTGATAATCCATAATCTACAATTCTGCTTACAAAGTTGTATGCCCAAATTTATTTCAGGACTTATTGAGTGTAACTGTAATTCACTGTATTGGAGTTTAATGCCGTTTTAACAGCTTAGGCCATATCAAGCCGGTCAGTGCACCTAGGCATGTGTTTTCTGGCTTTCTCGCACCAGTACTGCCGCAACTTTCTTTCCTAGTCACTGGCTACTTTTCTCACATGCATCAGAGGTGAGATGCGAAAAATTGACGGAAAGAAAGTTTGCATCAACCGGGTATCAAACTCTCAACCACCAGGTCACGAGTCAGATATGCTAACCACTTAGCTACCCTGCTAGGTGTGTAATTGTAAGTATCAGTCATCATCAACAACAACTTGGATTCAATCAGATGCTAATATTTTACAAGTCTGAATTAAACTGTGACTGTAGATAGCCAATAAAAGTCTCCTTTTGTTGAGTTGTTACTGCAAAATTTAGAGCCCAGGTGATCACTTTCTGAGCAAACTCCTTCTGTTGAACTGCTTGGACATGAGAAGAATATTTAGACACATCGAGAAGATTCTTCACGGCATCCAGAGGGTTAGGAAAGGGAGCCTGAAAAACATAAAAGTAAAGCTAATCATCTGTTAACCAAACAACAAGATTTTAGACTAGTCAAAACTGAAAGCATTTGCAGACGACAAATGTGGTTCAAATGGCTGAATTTGTCCTTGATACTAGCATATTCTCCTTTTCCCCCAGTGTTT
The DNA here is from genome assembly GCA_946811185.2 of Hippopus hippopus. Taxonomy (NCBI): domain Eukaryota; kingdom Metazoa; phylum Mollusca; class Bivalvia; order Cardiida; family Cardiidae; genus Hippopus; species Hippopus hippopus. The sequence continues at coordinate 17,925,765 of OX328100.1, read as the reverse complement.
TCAAAAGGCTTCTTTCCCAGGGTCATTAGAACCTAGGATCGTTTGGTAAAATGTTAAAACTTATAAACCCCGTTTTCAGAATGGGTGTATTTACCACAGGGTATAATTTTCAAATTGCCCAATTTGGAAACACTATGACAAATTACATGTGGATCAAATAATAGAATTTGTGTCCGAAAGGTTAGAAAACACTATGAGAAAAGGATGAAGAGCTGATTATTACCATTTTGTCCTTTTCTCACAATGTTTTCAAAAGCTTTCTAAACCATTAAAAGTCAGGATTGTGTGGTAAAAGGGTGGTTCATTACCTTCTGAACACTTTACCAAACAACCATGTGTTTTAATGACCAAGAAAAAAAAAGGATTTTCAAAGCATTGTGGAAAAAGAAGAGAAAGTAATTTGCAACTAGCTTTTTCTCCTTTTCCCACACTGTTTTCTACATTCAAAATCAAATCCCATCATTTGAGCTACATTCAATTCTTTACCAAACAACAAAATTTTATACTGGTCCAAATTAAGAGCATTTGCAGACAAAAATTTTAATGACTCAAAAACTGAAATGTCTTTACAAGGGTAGAAAACATAGTTGGATAAGGCAATACAAACCTCAGTAGTATATCAGCAAAATGAGGGAGGCTTTTGACACTATAATACCCATTGGGCAGAATGTAGGACAGACACAAGGGCAAGCTGAATCTTGTTTACAAGTAAAAACATTGGTTTTTGCACATTTACAACAAAGACAACAAAGTTAAAGTTTTACCTGTGTAATGTCAGGTCCTCTTTTCAATTCATGCATCACATACTCCTGTTCATCTTTAAGTATTGCCATGGTAACATAAGGTTTGAAATATTTCTGGTCAACTGTCATGTTGTACCATTCATCGGGGACATTGATGTATTTTGCTGGATTGACAAGATTTGTCATGTCCTTCAACCCTCCTTCTTGTCTGGATAAAAAATGAGGCTCGTCCTCCCACAGAATTTTTCTGGTTTTGTGTAAAATCTGACAGGATGAGCAGACGTCAAACATGTCCCCGCCTACGTCCACTTCAAACTCAGCCAGTGGATTGTCTGAGATCTCTGTTCTATGGGGGCGATGCATGTTTAACATGTGATCAAAATGATGACTTAGTACAGAATGACAAATATGATCTTCTCCGTTACCATGGTAATGATGATGACAAGGACTAGCTTCTGAAGCAGGTATGTCAGGTTTTGAGTCTTTAGGTATTTCATTTGATTTGGAGGCAATTGCTCCTTCAGCTCCCTCTACGCCTGGTGAGATGCAGCCACTGGTTCCGCTAGTTGAGACACCTGATTCCCCATGATTTGTATCAGCAACTGCAGTAACTACACTACTTTCACTTTTAGCAGCACTTTGTTCCTGATTACTTCTGAGCTCTGTGGCACTCCCATCCTGGGCTTCACTTTCACTTGAGGCATTTTCATGTGACTCTGTAGGCTTTGCAGTTTTTGAAAGCAATAACTGTGAAATGGCTTTATGGATGTAGCCTAAAGTTTCTGTGAGGGCAAATCTTTTGGCTTGTAAATCCCATAAAATACCCTGGGACAACTGGACTAAATGACTTATGTTCAATGGTACTGTTTGTGGACTGGAATGGAAATGATCTGCCATTGCCTTTGACACAGTTTCTGGAGAACTTGCACTTTGTTTAATACTTGATTGTGCTGATTGTCGTTCTTCTTCACTATCACAGATACCTGTTTTGTTTAATTGAGTTTCATTATCTTTCTGAGCAACAGCAGATTCTCCAATGTCTTTTAAATCACTTTCAGTCACTGTTTCACCAGTTGCTTCACTGTTTAAATCTGAAGATTCTGCTTTATGATTATCTCCCACTTGAACACATGAACTCTCTGCACTATCTTCAGTCTTTGTTTGATTGTCTAATGCACTTTCAAGGTTGGAATGGTTTTCACTTACTATATTTTCATTGCCAGCCACTACAGGTTGTTCATTAACATTTTCTGATGTAGTTACCTCCCCTGAATGCTCTTTGAGAAACATCAATATGGCCACATAGTAAAAAGCTCGGAGGCAGTCTAATTCTCTGCAGCGAAGTGAGCTTGTATTGACTACATTTTCATCCTTCAGATCAGTGAGGTAGCGTTTTAGCGTGTGAGCTTTTGAGGCTCCATCAACCAGAGAGTGGGTGTCCATGCTGATCATTACCCTCATTGCTGTTACCTCTTGTTGTAGCTTTAAAATGTACTTTGGACCTGAAAACAGTCTGAATCATTAACTCTTTACTAAATGACAAAATTTTAGACTGGTCAAAATTGAAAGCAATTAAAGATGACAAATACAATGCGGCTCAAATGATTACATTTTGTCTTTGTATGGGAAGAAAAAATTGTGGGGAAAAAGAGAAAATGCTTGTTACCAGCATTTTCTCCTCTTTGCCACAATTTTTTCAAAAGCCTTCTGCTTCACTGTTGGGATTGTTTGTTCATGAATTAGCAGTTGAAACAAATTTACAGCAGACAACTTTCAAACCATCCTTATCAAATGAGGACTGTAATCACGAATCAAGCTTCAATACTCTAATAAATATTAAAACATTATGACAAAAGAGGAATCGCTCCTTTAGAGGCATTTCTCATTCTAGTCCCAAACTTCTACAATGTTGAATGTACTGCACCATGATGAAACATGAGCCGAGATGTCTTTAGCCCTTTACCAAACAATTTGGTCTTTTAACTATCCTGAGGCAGAAAGCTTTTGTAGACATAAAGAGAAAAGGAGAAAATGCTAGTAACAAGCTTTTCCTCCTTTCCCCCCAGTTTTCCTTGCCTTTAGAAGACAAATCTCATCTCAACCTGTCACTCAATAATGTCTTTATGCGTATCAAGATTAAACAATCTTTCTGAATTTAACACTTCTCACGATTACCATTATGTTCAAATCTTTTAAAGCTCACAAATTGCATTTTTATTACCTGTCAATACATACATTTGCACTAAATGACCAGAGCTGTCAATACACCATACAAGAGGGCCAAAGTTGCTCACCTGAGTCTTTTGACCAAACATGACCCATTTTCGATCTCTTTTGAGATATCATGACAAACAATCTACTAAGCTTTAATAATTATCAGACCGAAAATGCCTCTAGCATGTACACAAGTTTATATTGGAATTTCTCTCAGTGACCTACTTTTTAGCCAACCATAGCCAATTTTCCCATTGTAGATATTATCAAAACAAGACTGAAAATGTGGCCTCTACAGCATACACAAGGTTTTTCTAAGATTTGACCTAGTGACCTAGTTTTTGACCCAACACCACCCATTTTCAAACTCAACTGAGATATCATCAAGACAAACATTCTGACCAACTTTCAAGAGTTTTGGACTGAAAATGTGGCCTCTAGAATGTACGCAAGGTTTTTGAAAGATTTGACCTAGTGACCTAGTTTTTGACTTAAAATGACCCATTTTCCAAATCATCCAAGATTTTTTCAAGAAAAACATTCTGACCAACTTTCAAGAGTTTTGGACTTAAAATGTGGCCTCTAGAGCATACACAAGGTTTTTCTAAGATTTGACCTAGTAACCTAGTTTTTGACCTGACATTGCCCATTTTCAAACTTGTCCGAGATATCATCAAGACAAACATTCTGACCAAGTTTCATGAGTATCTGACTGAAAATGTGGCCTCTAGAGCGTACACAAAGTTTTTCTAAGATTTGACCTAGTGACCTAGTTTTTAACCCGACCTGACCCATTTTCGAACTAGTCTGAGATATCATCAAGATAAACATTCTGACCAACTTTCAAGAGTTTTGGACTGAAAATGTGGCTTCTAGAGCGCACACAAGGTTTTTCTAAGATCTGACCTAGTGACCTAGTTTTTGACCTAACCTGACCCATTTTCGATTATCAAGACAAACATTTTGACCAAGTTTCATGAGTATCGGATTGAAAATGTAGCCTCTAGAGTGTACACAAGGTAAAAGTTGACGATGGACAACACATGACCAACGACGGACGACGCACGCCGGACACAGCATGATCACAAAAGCTCACCATGAGCATTTTGTGCTCAGGTGAGCTAAAAACTCTCACTCATATGAGACACATGCAATTTGTTGTCTGCAAATGTTTTTTTTATTTGGAGGAGACCAAAATTTTCTCTTCTGGTACAACTTTTATCAACCCGGTTAATATCTGCATGCTCTTTTGAATATAAATCTTCTAGTAGTCTATTTGACAGGAATATCTCTCAAATTAGCAATACTTGGTGGCTGACATCAATACCAATATGATTTTCCTAAATACATAAGAATGAGATTGGCACAAAATTAATATGTCATAAAATTAATTTCAATTTTGATCATAGCAAGACTTTGTGATACCTTGTGGTAGAAAAAATCTCAGTAACCCCTGCATGACCTCTAGATGTCCAGTCTCGTGTAAGCATCCAACAGCTTGTAGTAGATGGGACATGGCGGTTGAAGTCTCTGACATCATCAATGACAACATAAAGAGGGTAAGATCTGTGCAGATCTGTATCAATACCTGAAATTGTAAATAAACTGTAAAATGTACAATCACACCTGATAAAGTATTAAAGTTATATTGTCATTTTTCTCAAGACAGCACTTGTTCAAGGTTACTCGCTTAGTCACTGAAAAGTATTACATGGAAAATAGCTATTTATGTCTTTGACATCACCAATGACAACATTACAACACGAGTACATGTCTTTACTTGTTTTAACTCTTTACCAAATGATAAAATGTTTACTTTCCAAAATCAAAATTAATTGCAGACGACAAATTTGAAATTGGTACAAATTTATGAGCTGTTCTTCTCTGACTGGGTAGGAAATATTGTGGGTAAAGGAAAAAATCCTGCTTTCTAGTTCATCAAAAGCACCAGTACCTAAGACTAGGAAAACAAGAGCATCCAATGTGGGTGCCAAGGCTTGGCTGCAGTTGTTTTTTTGAAAAAATTCTCAATCAAAAAGGGGGCATAACAGTGTCTAAAAATTCTGAGAGTTCACTTTCCTTTAGATAGTTAACAACTAGCCTAATTACTTCAATATATTCTGTATGCAATCATGTTTGGCCTTCTGAATTGTGGCTGCCTCCCTACAAGAAGCAAAACTTAACTAGCAGCCTGTTTTCAATCCTTGTATCAACAGGTAAAACCAACTGCTGCAAGGTAGAAATCTATCTAGTTCAATATCAAATCAGGTAAGGCAAGACTTGGAAATTTGGGTTTTGATACCATTTGTGGCTTTTTGTGCACAGGACAATCCTTATCACAAAATATTAAAATCTTAAGTGAGTTTGATAAATTGATCCAGTTTAGAATAATCTTTCTTTGTCATGGAAATTGTAGCTGGAGATAGAATTGCCCCATTATTTTAAAACGAAAATTAAGGCATTCTATTACACACTGTCTGATTGGTGTATATGAAAGACAATAGCTGCCATTGACAATTCAGTGTTGCCTGTTGTCCACTGGACGGTTACTAGAGATATAACATTTACCAGTTTACCTCCCAACATGAAGAAGACTATATGTATTTTGTTCTCTAGTCTAGCTGTAACCTTACTTGTGGTACATCAGCTTGTAACAACCTCCATGAATGAAGCAAACTTAGTATTTTATACATGTCCTCTAGGCTGATTGTATACTTACTTGTGGTAAATCCTATAGTGATAGCCTCCTGGCATGCAGCAAAACAAGTGTTTTATACATGTCTGCTAGACAGGTTCTATACTTGTATCAAATCTACTTGTGACTGCCTTCTCCCATGATTCATTGCCTGGCATGCAGCAGACTTAATGTTTTATACATATCGACTGGAATGGTTGTACACTTACTTCTGGTAAATCAAACTTGTGACTGCCTACAGGCATACAGCAGACTAAGTGTTCAATACTTGTCCACTAGACCGGTTGTATACTTGTAGTAAATCCATTTGTGACTGCCTCCAAGCACTCAATTTGCGTTCATTCATCATCACCGCTGGTTACCCATATGGGCAATGCACCCTGAAGGCTTTTAGTAATGTTACAGGGGATAGTGCAGAGACAGGAGGAAACCCATTGTAACTTACGCCTGGATCTTTAACGTGCCCAATGAACATCACCGTCACATGAGACCTCGGCTAAATGTCTCATCCGAAAGACTATTAGTAATTTTAGATGGCCAGTCATGGGAATGTAACCCACACCCTCCAGTGACATGAAAAATCAAGTTAACAAGTCCAACGCTCTACCTATTGAGCTGTTGGGGCTGGTACAAAAATTGGCGTCATGGAACATGAAGCAAACTCAGTGTTTTAAACATATCCTCTAGACTGGTTGTATACTTACTTGTGGTAAACCCACTTTTGACTGCCTTTCAACATGAAGCAGACTAAGCATTCTATACATGTCCTTAGGACTTTTTGTATACTTACTTGTGTTAAATTTACTTGTGACTGCCTCCCAGCATGAAGCAGAGTTCTTAGTGTTTTATACATGTCTTTAGACTTATTGTATGCTTACTTGTGGTAAATCCACTTGAGACTGCCTTCCAGCATGAAGCAGACTAAGTGTTTTATACATGTCCTCAAGGCTGGTTGTATCCATGGAAATATCTAGATGATTATACCAAGTCCTCAGTATGTGGTGGGGAAAAGTGTGACCATCAACCAAATATGGCTGCCATGGAGCCAGGCAATCCACATCACCTTGATCTAGGATAAATTCTGAAAACAAACGTTTCTATTTAAATCTTCATACAAAAATCTGGAGTTAAAAACAGCTGAAGAACATGTAACCAGCATTTTCTCCTTTTCCCACAATGTTTTCCAACCTATCAAAGACAAACTCCATCATTTGAACAATGTTTAAACTCTCGCCTGCAAATGCTTTGAATATGGGCAAGTCTTTATTTTGCTCAATTTTAACCCTTATTGTGCCAAGTAATCAAATCAAAATTTTTTTGTCATGCAAAACCACACACACAAAAAAAGTTCTGGCAAGAATATCTCATATCAGAAAGTGTGGACACATGATCAGACTCCATCTTTTGTGTAGTCAAATCTTGATCTACACTGGTCACAAATACAACGATACAGACTTTGAGGGATTTTCCTAGAAAAACTTTCCTTTCTCCAGTAACTTCCAGTGACATAAAGAACTGTTCTTTAAGTGCAAAAATGTTAATTCTTAAAGCACCCTTCACACCGATAATTCAAGGGTGTACGTAGGGCTTTTCAATTGGCTTTCTGATGACCTAAAAATCCTGAAATCAAAAATAATCCTGAAAAATTTTGTCCATGTGGTTTTCTATGCAGACATCTGGTACATCTTCACCAAACAACAAATATTTAAAATGGTCCAAGATAAAGGCATTTGTAGAAAAAATATCACATGTGGCATTGTGGCATAATTGATTTATTTTTTCTTTGAAAGGTCGGAATACATTGTGGGAAATGCAGAAAGAGCTGGTTACCACTATTTTCTACTTTTCCCTCACAATGTTTTCAAACGCTCTCTTTCTCAGGGTCATGAAAACTCAGGATTGTGTGGAAAAGGAGAGAATGAGTTGATACTGGGAAAGAGGCATGACCAATGAAATAAGCTTATATACTACCTATAATAAAATTTCTGTTTAACCCTTTACTACACAATTCCGACTTTAAAGACCCTGAAGAAGACGGTTTTTGAAAGCATTGTGGGAAAAGGAGAAAATGCTGGTAACCAGCATTTTCTCCTTTTCCCACAATACTTTCTATCCTACTGGAAAAAAATTCAGACTGAGTCACTTTTTTCTGGTCATCTGCAAGTGCTTTCAATTTTTACAAGTCTAACATTCTGTGGTTTGGTAAAGGGTTAAGTCCATGTGAAAATGTAGGGTTCATTCATTGACTCAACATTCTTGCTGGTTGTTTAACTCCAAATTAAAACAGGTCACCAATCTCATGGCTTGACTTTGAAATATGCATCAAGCATAGAGTTCAAAAATTTGAAATTTCGATATAAGTCATCTGATAGGCCAAGACATTCCATCTAAGCACAACATTCACTTACAGGAGGGCCATGATGGGCCTATATCACTCCAATACTTAATAAATTATATGTGCCATACACATTACTGGCAAAGACAGTCATTAACCTGCAAGAAATCTGTATTGCAATAAAATTCTATAAGCTTAGCCCCTGTAGGTTTTCTCTATAAAAGTCTAAATGAGCATTGTAATTTCTCAAAGTGAGGCCATTTTTGACCCAAGGTCTCTAATTAGCTGAATCCTGATAGAGGTCCACTATATGGAGCTACACAATATGGGTCTAGGTTGAATGGTTATGAAAAAGAAGACAGACACCTAGCCATGAAATAAGTATGCTAATAATTATATTTTAACTCTTTACCGGATGATAACATTTTAGACTTGTCCAAATTGACGTCATTCGCAGACATTTTAAGTTTCCTCATGTGATAAAATGGAAAACATTGTGGGGGAAAAGGAGAAAATGCTGGTCACCAGTATTTTCTCCTTTTCCCACAACATTTTCATCAGCCTCTTTTTTTTTTCAAGGTTATTAAAACTTGGGATCGTGAAGTAAAGTGTTAATATGTTCTATTTCTTAACCCCAAGACTAGCTGTGTGCTTTTCTGATATATCCTGTCTCAGGTGGTTGGTCTTTGAATTTACAGCTAGAATAACCAAATTACTGCAAAATATGGCCTCTGATCTAGGCACTCACCTGGCAAGACAATCTTCTGTGTAGTTTTCTGATCCCATGTAGTGAACTGAGTTCTATCTACATTGAGTGTTCCAATCCTGGTCAGCTCTGACACCACTATTTCATGAATACTGCTTGTAGCCAAAAACACCTAAAATACAAACAAACAAAAAATTTTTTACAGAAACATCATAGTAAATGGAAAACTCCTCCAATTCAAGATTTTCTCTTTTTTTGCCACAGTCTTTCACACATTATTAGAGGATATATTCAAAGTGGTCTGATACAAGTTCCTTTCAGCAAACAAATGCGTTAACTCTTTACCAAATGACAAAATTTTAGACTGGTCCAAATTGAAAGCATCTGCAGACAACAAATAAAATGGGGTTCAAACAATAGAATTTGTCTTTCGTAGGGGAAGAAAAAGATAACCAGCATTTTCTCCTATTCCCACAATGTTTTCACAAACCCTTTTTTAATCAAGGTTGTTTAAACTCATAATTGTGTGACAAAGAGTAAACCATAATTATATACAGACAGAATCCCAAGTGAATTAATAGTTTGGTCTGTTTGACAGTGGTGCAGAGCCACAGCATTGGCCTTTGTAAACACTGAAGGTTCCAGGTTCCAATCATGCAATAAGCAGGGTCAAACTTTGGAACCATGTCATTAAGATCTCCAGGAAGCACTGCCATCGAGAGTGATTACAGTGTAACTGACTTGTTTCATAATCAACATAAGGTAAATTGAGCCATGCTCTTGCAAAAGAGAGTTTAACTCTTTACCACACAATCCCTACTTTGAGAAAGAAGCCTATAGAAAACATTGTGGGAAAAGGAGAAAATGCTGGTAACCACCATTTTCTCCTTTTCCCACAATATTTTCTACCCTATCAAAGTCAGAAATCATCATATTAACAAGATTTAATGTGTTGTCTGCAGATGCTTTGAATTTGGTCCAGTCCAAGAATTTGTCGTTTGGTATAGAGTTAATGCATCTTCATAATGCATTACAATACCAATCAAGTCATCACATAATTCTTGATCCATAAAATCAATTTTGATTTACAACCAAGTGAATCATAAGGCAGACTGCTCCTTTGACATGCAGAAAATTAACCAGTAGCCAAAAATTTCCATCCAGACTGTGCAGGTTAAAATGGGTTGATACTTTTTGCAGATGCTGTAAACTACTTTTTTTCAGAGGGCATGGCTCATATATGTTTAAACTTCAGTAATAGTCTGTAATTATACCTTAATTATACCTTATGTCTGAAGATACAGCAAGACCATATACATGTAGTGCAAATTAAGCTGTGTAACTGCTTTGAAAATTATTTCAAAAGGTTATGCCACTTTTAATACCAGTTAGGAGATCATAAACATGTCAACATTTTATGTTGTTTTTCACTTTTACCACTTCCCTGTTGTCTCCAGTCTCAGACACAGATTTCTGACGACCGCTTGATACATTCAAGAAACAATCAAATACTAATAAATCTGTACAAAACAGTAAAATGCCTATCCTTTCTTACAGAATATCTTCAAAAACATGTTCTTGGCGAGTTTTTAATTCATTTACAAACCAATCCCTTATTTTATGTCTCTGCCAGTCCTGCCAGGTAGCTTGGTGGTTAACATATCTGACTCATGACCAGGTGGTTGGGAGTTCGATAGCTAAATGAGGGAAACTTACTTTCCTGCTCTTTTTGCATCTCACCTCTGATTCATGTGAAAAAAAGTAGTCGGTGACTTGGAAAGAAAGTTGTGTCAGTACTGGTATGAAAAAGCAAGGAACACATGCTTAGGTGCACTAACAGCTGTGATATGACCTAAGCTCCTAAAACTGCATTTAACTCCAAAGTAAACAAACTCTTCCAAACAACAAAATTTTGGAATCATCCATATTGAAATAATTCGCATATGACACTTTAAATTTGGCTCTAATAATATTTCTGCCTTTTCTCAAAATGTTTTCAAAAGCCCTCTACCTCTAGGTCTTCAAAACTCCAAATTGTGTGGAAAAGTGTTGAAACAACCCTGAGGAAGATGGCTTTTGAAAACAGTAAACGAACATTATCTCCTTTTCCCCTTCAAGGGTATCAAACTGAAAATGTAACCTCTAGAGCATACACAAGGTAAAAATTGATAACAGACACAGGACAACCACAAAAGCCCATCTTGAGCACTTTGTGCTCAGGTTAGGTAAGAAAAGCCCAGTTCAGAGCTACAAGGGATTAACTCTTTACCAAACAACAAAATGTTAGACTTGTCCAAATTGAAAGCATTTGCAGGCAACAAAATAAACATGACTCAAGAATCGAAACTTGACTTTGTAGGAGTGGAAAACATTGTGGGAAAAGGAGAAAATGCTGGTTACCAGCATTTTCTTCTTTTCCCACAGTGTTTTCAGAAGGTATCGTCTTTGGGGTCGTTTTAACCAGGGATTGTTTGACAAAGAGTTAAATTCCCTGTTGACCAATTTCATAGAACAAGGGGTTGCAGTTATGCATATAACTGGGATTACGTTACGTGTTCCATCATAAAAGTCTGTCATATGGACAATAAATAACCATACATGTTAACCTTTTCCCAAACAACAAATTTTTGGCGCTTTGAAAATGAAGGCAACTGCAGACGACAATTTCAAAATTGACAGACGTGTGCTAATGTTCTCTGACAGGACAAAGTTATAATAATGGGAAAAAAAGGAGAAAATGGTGCCTATCAGCATTTTCTCCTTTACACACAATGTTTTCAAAAGCAAATTTTCTTCAGGTTGATAAAAACATGGTATAAGTTTATTTAAAAGGTTTAAGAAATTCATAAACAACCCTTTCTTCCAGCAAAAATTTCAAATTCATTAGCAGCAGACAAAATAATTATCTTAACATTATTAACTCTTTACCACACAATCCCGACTTTTGACAACCCTGAGGAAGAAGCCTTTTGAAAACATTGTAAGAAAAGGAGAAAATGCTGGTAACCAGCATTTTCTCCTTTTCCCACAATGTTTTCTTCCTTATCAAGGACAAATTTCCTCATTTGAGTCACACTGAAATTGTCGTCTGCAAATGCTTTCAATTTGGACAAGGCTAAAATTTTGTCGTCTGGTAAAGGCATAAAGAAGTCTGTTTAAAGGTCAATGCTTTGCAATGCCCTAGACTTTATTAGTAGCTTTATATCTTTGTAGAAGGTATTAAATTTTGTCTTTGACAGGGTAGAATGCACTGTGGGAAATGGAGAAAATGCTGGTTAACAACATTTTCTTATTGCCCCACAGTGTTTTCAAAAGTCTTTTTACCCACAAGGTCATTAACTCTTTTACCACATGACAAAATTTAAGACAGATCTGAATTGGAAGCATTTCCAAAGGACATAATAAATGGTGCACAAGTAATGGGATTTGTCTGTAAAAGATACGAAGACATTGTGGGAAAAGAAGAAAATGCTGGTTACCAGCATTTTCTCCTTTTCCCACAATGTTTCAAAAGCTTTCTTTCTCAAGGTCGTTTAAACTCTGGGAAAGGGTTAAAACTTGAGATTGTTTGGTCAAGAGTTTTTTGTTTTGGTTTTTGATTTGAAGTAAAAGCCTCAACTTTTAAAGATTGACTGATTGTATGGTGTTAAACAACATTTACAACATATTTCAATTATATCACCGCCACCAGTGCACCCATCCATGCTTTCCTGGAATTTCTTTTACTAGTACTCTTCTACAATATTCTTTCAAAGCCACTGGCTGCTTTCCCACACAACCATTATTATAACAATGGTCAGCGGTGAGAGAGGAATGAATCCTGTTGTCATGATTATCATCAATCGTCGAAAAGAAATTGGTCGAGCCGGAAAACGAACCAGCAACCTCCTGTTCACAAGTCCTGTACCAGACTGAGCTACCGATCAACTTTTAAAGAGCCAAATAGAACTAAAGTAGCTTTTAAGAACAGTCTTAATCAAAGTTAAAGGATGATTGATTCTTACCAAATGAAAAGTTTTTAGACTCCAAAATTAAAGCATTTGCAGAAAACATAATAAACCACAAAATGTGGCTCAAAAATTGAAATTTGTTGTATTGGAAGGACAGAAAACGGGGGGAAAAGGAGAAAATGCAGGGCCCGGTTTCATAAAAAAACTTAAGTCTCTTATGATACTCAAATCTATTAACGGTCCCAGGTTCTGACTTAAGTTGAGTTCATTATTTGAGATGCATTTCAGTAATATTAAAAGACTGTAGTAACGTTCTCATATCCTGAACTGACACTATGTTTCAGACTCAACTAAGAACTATAAAAGGACTTAATTAACAGACATAAGTCCATTATTTTGCTGAGTTGAGTCTGAAACATTGTGTCAGCTTTGGATTTAATTCTGTTAATGTTCATGAAATGCGTCTGGAATAACGAACTCAACTTAAGTCGAAACATTAGTCTGTTTGCAGATTTGAGTAATTTAAGAGACTTAAGTTTTTTTGTGAAACTGGGCCCTTGTTACCAACATATTTTCTTTTTCCCATACAGTTTTCAAAAGCTTTTATCCTCAGGGTCTTTAAAATTTGGGATTGTGTGGTAAAGGGTTAAATCAAAGTAAGAAACCACAGAGCGTGCAGTGTGATATTGAATCTACACTGTTCGCCTTTACAAGATATGCCGGCTAAAACCAACCCGGAACTAGAACTTGTTTTTCTACAAAAAAAAAACAGACGTCTCCCCCTTTTTTGGTGTCAGAGGGAATGATATGTCACCAAGGCAATTTTTAACTGAAATAATGGTCATTTTTCTCTAACGGTTTTCCAGTTATAGAGCGTACACGAAATTGTACGTAAAATGAGTAAGGAAAATAATCAAAGGGAAATAACTTGGAAAATATACAAGCCAGAGTTATGGTTCTTGTGCATGACACTTTGTCGCGTGGTGCTTTACAAATGTGTGAAGTTTTATCAAAATATCTTAAAAGATTTTCGAGTTATAGAGCGGACATGATGTATGAAGGAAAATAATCAAAGGGTAATAACTCGAAAAATATACAAGCCAGAGTTATGGTTCTTGTGCATGACACTTCGTCTCATGATGCTTTACAAATGTGTAAAGTTTTATCAAAATATCTTAAAAGATTTTCGAGTTATAGAGCAGACACGATATGTGAAGGAAAATAATCAAAGGGAAATAACTCGAAAAATATACAAGCCAGAGTTATGGTTCTTGTGCTTGACACTTCGTCTCATGGTGCTTTACAAATATGTGAAGTTTTATCAAAATATCTTAAAAGGTTTTTGAGTTATAGAGTGGATACGATTTATGACGGGAAATAATCAAAGGGAAATAACTCGAAAATATACTAGCCAGAGTTATGATTCTTGTGCATGACACTTCGTCTCATGGTGCTTTACAAATGTGTGAAGTTTTCTCAAAATATCTTAAAAGGTTTTCGAGTTAGAGAGTGGACAGGATTTGTGGCGGACAGACAGACGGACGAAGGACAGACAGACGGACGCAAGGGGAAAAACAATATGTCTCCCGACCCTGCCGGGGGGGAGACATAAATATTGCAAGACAAATATGAGTCTTCTTTGGATTCAACTTATTCATATCCCCCACTGTGCAATTACAAAGGTCACAACAATATAGGGACTGATGAGTTCTTTGACAGAATGGGCGTTTTATGCAACTTTCAACATCATTTTAATCACAATGACCTCAGTTGTCCAAGAACATCCTTGGTTTCACTAGTACTTGGTTTGGGCTCAAGTATCTTTCCCAAGGACATTCCCACGAAAAAAAAAAGAACCAAGGAGAGGCTGACCTTTGCTATTCAAATGTTTTGGTCAGGCTGCTTAACAGATTAGCCCACAGTATCAAATCTAAGATAAGACATTATGTTCTGTGCAGTCTGATCTTAATCTACATTGTCTGCAAAAACAACTTGAGCCTTTTCCAGTCCTTTAACAGTTAACAATAACATCCTGTGAACGGAAATTTCAGGGCAAACTTTGTAGAACCTATCAGAAACTATCTAGAAACCGCATCAAAGAAGACCTCCCAAAATGATCCTGTTCAAAACAACTATAAAGTGGCATTTTCCTAATGATTCTAACTCAATTGTTTATAATTTAACCCTTCCCTAAACAACAAATTTTAGACTCTTTGAAATTGATACCATCTGCTGAAAACAAATTCAATTATTGGTAGAAATGAGCTTAAGTTCTTTGATAGGGAAGAAAAAAGAATTGCGGGTAGATGACAAAATGCTATTTACCAGTATTTTCTCTTTTTCCAATTACATTTTTTAAAAGTTTTTCCCCACCCACCCATGCACCCGTCCATCCATTTATCCATCCATCTTCCTATATTTATCATTTAATGTGTGGGAGTGTTCCTCACAGGTGTTGACAAAACACTGATACTTGGCAGGTAATTGATTCATTACAGAGCAGCCCAATCCATCACTTAATACATATCAGCCATGCTCTCACAAAAGGGGGCTTAATGCATCATATCAAGCAAGTCATCACATTATTAATCAATTTATGGACCCATAATATCCATTTTGTCTAACAATAAACTGAATCCTGAGGCAGAATGGTCCTTAGACAAGTAGAAAATTTACCAATAGCAAACAGTTTCATACCAGGTCAGCCTGCATGGACTGCGCATGCAGACCTAGGTCGATACTTTTTACACATGCATTAAACCCCCTTTCCATGGAGCATGGCTCATATATGTGTTATCCTTACTCCGACACATACAAGAAAATTCCATATATTTGGTTAACCCTTTACCAATCAATCCTATGCTTCAACAATCATGAGGAAGAAGTCTTTTGAAAACCTTGTTGCAAAAGGAGAAAATACTGGTAACTAGCATTTTTCCATCTCTCACTTTGTTTTCTACCCTTTCAAAGAGAGATACCATCATTTGAGTTACATTAAATTTGTCATCAACAAATACATGTATTCTCAATTTAGAGAAATCTAAAATTTTGTCATCTTGTACAAATTCAACCCTCAAGCTGCTAAAGTCTGATCTTGGATCAACATTGTCCGATTGAGAGATATTCATCCTCCAAAATGTACCTTTAATATAGGAAAATTTAGGTTTTTTCTATTGGCTTGAAAGTTAAGTTTCACTATTTAGCAGGTGAAGGATTAAGTTACTGCTAGAAAAGGAAAGCACTAGACTCTTTACCAAACGACAAAATTTTAGACTCATCCAAATTGAAAGCATTTACAGAAGACAAATAAATGTAACTGAAAAACTGAACAGTAGAAAAGACTGTGGGAAAAGGAGAAAATGCTGGTTACCAGCATTTTCTCCTTTTCCCACAATCTTTTCCAACGGCTTCTTTCCCAGGATTGTTGAATGTCAGGATTGTGTGGTAAAGGGTTAAATTCCCTGCCTCCTGCCAAAATCTTTTGTCATGCAGCAGTCTTATTTCTCCTTTTGCTTCAATAAATTTATTTCCAAATGTATTACTGTGTCATACCTCACTGCTTGATGAATATCTCTAGTTTACAGGGATGTTGTCAGTTATCTGTGCTGATTAGTTTTCACACAAAATGAGTTCCAGGCAAATTTTTAACTACATCTGCCACAAAAGGTGATTTTACCCTTTATCAAACAACTATTTTAGACTTGTCCACATTGACAGCATTTGCAGATAACATACTAAAAACATGGCTCAAAACCTGAAATTTGCCTTCGGAAGGGAAGAAAACATTGTGAAAAAAAGATGAAGATGCTGGTTACCAGCATTTTTTTGCTTTTCCCACAATCTTTTCATAAGGGCTCTTCCCCAGGATTGTGAAAACCTGAGATAGTTTGGTAAAGGTTTCACTCTTTATCAAACAACTATTAACGAGGAAATAGATTTTGGAAACATTGTGGGAAAAAAAGAAACTGCTGGTAACCGGCATTACCTCCTTTATTTTCAGTATTTCCAGCCTTGCTGACCATTGTTTCCATGATGGTTCTGTGGGAAAGCAGCCAGTGGCTTTATTGTGCAGAGTACTGGTTAAAGAAACTCCAGAAAAGCATGAATAGGTGCATTGGCCGCCACAATATAATTGAAATAATGTTGATAACAGCATTATTGAGACCATACAATCAATCAATTTCCAGCCCTGCAAGAATAGGTTCCATTTTGAGCAACACTGAATTTATCACCCACAAATACTTCCAACTTTTACAAGTCTAAAGTTTAGTTGTCATTTAACCCTTTCCCAAACAATCCCTGGTTTTTACGACCCAGAGGGAGAAGCTTTCTGAAAACATTGTGGGAAAAGGAGAAAATGCTGGTAACCAGCGTTTTCTCCTTTTCCCACAATGTTTTCTACTCTTCTAAAGTCAAGTTTCAATTTTTGAGTCATGTTTGTTTTGTCATCTGCAAATGCTTTCAATTTAGACAAGTCTAAAATTTTGTTGGTTGGTAAAGAGTTAACCCTTTACCACACGGCAAAATTTAAGACCTATCCAAATTGAAAGCATCTGCAGAAGACAATTTCTTAGTGGCTCAAATGATGCAACTTTTCTTTGATAGGGAAGAAAACTTTGTGGGAAAAGGAGAAAATGCTGGTTACCAGCATTTTCTCCTTTTCCCACAATGTTTTCAAAAGGCCTCTTCTTCAGGGGCGTTAGAAGGCGTCATTGTGTGGTAAAGGGTTAAGGGGTTAGATACCTCACACCACGACTTAATGCTGAGATAGATAATATAGATGAGACCCTATGAGCACTATACACATAAATGTTCCATTGTCAAGGGGAGATAATTCCACAAAGCTTAATGTTAAACATTCAAAACTTTTGACTCTACTGTTTGTGGTTAAGTCTTAACCAAACAATCCCATGTTTTAATGACCCTGAGGTAAAAACCTTTCGAAAACATTGTGAGAAAAGGAGATAATGCTGGTAACCAGCATTTTTTCCTTTTCCAACAATTTTTTCTTCCATTTCAAAAACAGAAATAGTCTGTTGGGCCACATTTGATTTGTTGTCTGCACATACTTTCAATTTGATTGAGTGTAACTATTCAAATTTTGTCATTTGGTAAAGGGTTAATAGTTACTGTTTGTGGCAAATAGATGTCAAAAGTTTGATACAATGACCTCAAAACTTTGGGAGGAATTTGTGACACAAATATTTGTTTTCTATTAAATTTATTGGCATTTTGTCCTTTTCCCTCGATGTTTTATACCCTTTCAAAGACTAATTCCATCATTTGGATCAAGTTTAATATGTCATCTGCAAATGCATTGTAACAGTCCAAAATTTTGTATTTCAGTATAAAGTCAAAAAAACAGGTCACAGAGGATCCTAACACGTAGAAGTAGACTGACAAACACCTGTAAATAAATTAAACTTTAACCGTTTACCACACAACCCTGACTAAAAACAACCCTGTGCAACAAGCCTTTTGAAAACATTGTGGGAAAAGAAGAAAATGCTGGAAACCAGAATTTTCTCCTTTCACCACAATGTTTTCTACCTGTCCCAAAACAAATTTCAATTTTTAAGTCATATCGAATTTGTTGTCTGCAAATCCTTTCAATTTTGACCTGTCTAAAATTTTGTCCTTTGGTAGAGTTAAACAGCTGGCAATCACAAAATATATATTTTTTCCATTTCACACGAAAGGTTCAAGACAGAACCTGCCAGCTAATTTTTACACCATATCCATCCTCTAGATACAGTGCAAAGGGGGTGGATATTAGGTCATGTTTGAACCTGTGACTAAAGAATAATTGCATATATTCATATAATCACAGAACTTTTCGAAAAACACAAGAAAGGGAATTCAACTCTTTACCTAACAACAAAAATTCATACCTGTCCAAATCAGGAGTGTTTGCAGACAACAAATTAAATGTGAACAGAATGATGGGATTGTCTTTGGGAGGGGAGAAAACATTGTGGAAAAAGGGAAATTTGCAGTCATTTTGTTTAACTATTTAAAGACATCAAATTTTTAGCTTTGTCCACACTGAAGTGTTTGCAGACAACAAATTAACCCTGTACCACACAATCCCAACTTTTAATGACCCTGAGAAAAATGCCTTTTAAAAACATTGTGGGAAAAGGAGAAAATGCTGGTAACCAGCATTTTCTCCTTTTCCCACAATGTTTTCTACTCTTCTAAAGTCAAGTTTCAATTTTTGAGTCACGTTTATTTTGTCGTCTGCAAATGCTGTCAATTTGGACAGGTCTAAAATTTTGTCGTTTGGTAAAGAGTTAAATGTTACTCAAAACATGAATTTTGTCTTTCAAAGCACCAAACATTGTAGGAAGAGGAGAAAATGCTGGTTACGAGCATTCACCTTTTCCCACAATGTTTTCAAAAGCTCTCTTCTCCATGATTGTTTTGCTTTTAAGGTTGTTTTCAACATTATTTCAGTTATATTGTAGTGGCCAGTGCAACTATACATGCTTTCCTGGAGTTTCTGTTACCAGCACTCCACAAAATATCTTTTCCAAACCACTAGCTGCTTTCTCATATAATCATTGTCAAAACAGTGGTCAGCTGTGAGAGGAATGAATCCTGTCACAATGACTATCATCAATCCTCAGAATAAAATTGGCCGAGCCGAGGATTGAACCAGTGACCGACCCCCTGTTCTCAAGTCCTGTAAGCTACGGCTTGGCTCTCGCTTCTTCAGGTTCTTTAAGAGCAAGAATTGTGTGATAAAGGATTTAAATAAACAAAAATTTACCTGTGTTTCTTTTTGTGACTGTAAGAAAGTGTATGCCTCTTTCCACTCATACTGCAATAGATGTTGCTGAACCACTCTTTGTGTATACATGAGGCCCTGCTGCTTGTCGTTGGCAATCATGGATATATGGGCCGCTGTACGCAGACTAGATTGGTCATATCTCCTCGCTAACAGTTTGGCAGCATCTTGGACCTGTTTCATGGCAAGGTGGCTAAAATGTGGAAATAAAAGAATTAACCATATCACCTGGTTTAACTCTTTATCAAAGATACAAAATTTGGACTTGACCAAATTGATAGTATTTGCAGACGTAAAATTAAATGTTGCTGCAGATGACAAATTTGAAGTGACCAAAACAATGAAATTGTCTTTGGGAGGGAAAAAATATAGTGGGAAAAGGAGAAAATGCTGTTACCATATTTTTTTAGATCTGACAACCTTCTTTTTTAGATGGCTATAGGTCCTTAAACCCGAGGAAATGTCTAAAAAGTATTTAAACTCTTTACCATACAACAAAATTTCAGACAGGTCCAAATTGAAAGCATTTGCAGACGACAAAATTAATGTGGCTCAAAAATTGAAATTCATTTTGAGATAGGTAGAAAACTTTGTGGGAATAGGGGAAAATGCTGGTTACTAGCACTTTCTCGTTTTCCCACAATGTTTTCAAAACGTTTTTTCTTCAAGCTTGTTTTCCCCCCCATGTTTTCAGAAGGTATCTTCTTCAAGGTTGTTAACACTCATTATTGTGTATATCCTTTAACTCTTTACCAAACGACAAAATTATAGACTGGTCCAAATTCAAAGCATTTGCAGACAACAAAATAAATGTGACTGAAAAATTATAATTTGGTTTGGGAAGGGTAGAAAACATTGTGGGAAAAGGAGAAAATGCTAGTTACCAGCATTTTCTCCTTTTCCCACAATGTTTTCAAAAGGCTTCTTTCTCAGGGTCATTAAAAGTCGGGATTGTGTGGTAAAGAGTTAATAAACTTTTTGTTGATTTCAATTTTTCCATTTTTCTCTCTCTTCTGAGACCATATTGGTCAATTTTCTCCATGTTCAAGGACGATTCTACCTCAGGATTTAACTGGTTGTTACACAAAATGGATCTTATGGACCCATAACTATGTGATGACATGCTTGGTAAAGTGCATGACAGGGATGCACTAAACTCCCTTTTGCCAGAGCATGGCTCATTTATTTTGGGCCAAAATGAAAGTAGAAAGACTTGAATGTCCATTTCCTTTACCATCCATTCCAAGGGTTAACCCTTCACTACACAATTCCACCTTTTTGCAACCCTAAGAAAGAAGCCTCTTGAAAACATTGTGTGAAAGGGAGAAAATGCTGGTGACAAGCATTTTCTGTTTTTTCCCACAACTGTTTCCATCTTTCACAAAACGAATTTGAATTTTTCAGTCTCATTCATTTTGTTGTCTGCAATTACTTTTGATTTGGACTAGTCTAAAATTTGGATGTTTAGTAAAGAGTTAGCTCTACAAAACTGGCATATCAACATGAGCAACATATCAAGCTGAAGATATGCAGAGATGTAAACATTTATTGCTCTTCTCACAGCATTTTTTATCGCATCTGCAACAGTAACATATTTCGAGATGATTTTTGTTACTTCCATACAGACTCTTAGAGCACCAAACAATCAAAAAAGGATATTTTCTTTCAATGATTGATTGATTAATTGATTAAATGATGTTTTATGTCGCTTTCAACATTATTTCAGTCATATTACAGCAATAGCTCACATACTGGGCCAAAATAAAATTTTGTCAGGTGATAAAGACTTAACTCTTTACCACACGACAAAAATGTAGACTTGTCCAATTTTAAAAGCATTTGCAGATTTGCAGACGATAATTCAAATGTGTCTCAAATGATGGTATTTGTCTTTGATAGGCTAGAAAACATTGTGGAAAAAGGAGAAAATGCTGGTTACCAGCATTTTCTCCTTTTCCCACAAAGTTTTCAAAAGGCTTCTTCCTCAGGGGTCGTTAAAACTCTGGACTGTGAGGTAAAGACTTAAATGTGCATTTTCTTTACTATCCATTCAAAGGGCTGCATCTACAAAATTCTCATATCATCACAAGCAACATGTCAAGGTAAAAATATTTAGCAACGTAAACATTTATTGCTTTTCTCACAACATATTTTTTGCATCTGCAACAGCGTTATCTGCGCATGTCATATTCTTCGAAGATTCGACCTGTCTGCTATGACGCATCACCCATCCCCTTACACCGGGGAAAAGTAGGGCTTATACCGAAGCTATTAGCCTATTACCCAAGCATGTAGGGGCTGTTTTAATAAATGGCCGATGCATAGGTTACATGCTAGCCGATCACAGCTGAATGAATCGCACCAGGTGGCGTTTTACTGAGTAAATGTTTATTTCATTTTGAAATTCAAAGTAACGGTTGTTTTGAAAAGTAGTCCGGTTCTGTACCCAGAATGCCCAAATTAGATAGATGTGTATTTGTAGAATGCCATCTAGCTGGAGATAATGTCTGCAACGGTAACATATTCGAGATGACTTTTGTGACTTCTATACAGACCCTTAGAGCGCTAAATTATCAAAATAGGATATTTTCTTTTATTGAGTGATTGATTAAATGGTGTTTTACTTCGCTTTTAACATTATTTCAGTCATATAACAGCAACAGTTCAAACGTTAATCTATGTCCTGGGTTTCACCAGCACTAGACTAGGGCTCTGAAGAGTCTTGCCCAAAGGACACTCCCACTAAAAACCCAGTGCTTCCAGTGAAACGTAAATCCAGGGCCTCATGGTTCCTAATCCTACACTTTGCAACCAAGCCTTGTAGGACCCCTATTGTCCTGTAGGAGAAACCCCTAAAATATTGTAGTTATCGTTGTGTAATGTTATAACCATTCAAAGGCCGAAATATCTCAACAAAACAAAGCAGCGTAAATCCATGATCAGTCTCAGTCAGACTACACATTTTGTTCAGCCTAGTCTTGATCTATACTGGCCTTCAAAGCAACTGAACTATTACTTGCCTCACGAGTAACTCAAGTTTCTAAACTTGTGTCAAATACATCTCGAATTTTTGACGCTCACATCACGATGTGAACATAACTGACACTGTCATACTCAACATCTACAAATCAGGCTAATTATCTTTGCACATAAAACAAATGATGAGATGATGCAAACTGACACCATTCATTTCATTTCTTAACTCTTTACCACACAATCCATAGTTTTAACGACCCCGAGGACTAAGGCTTTTCAAAACATTGTGGGAAAAGGAGAAAATGCTGGTAACTGGCATTTTCTACTTTTTCCCACAATGTTTTCTACCCCTTCAAAGACAACACTTTACCCATTTGAACCATATTTAGCTTGTTCTCTGCACATGCTTTGAGTTAGGAAAAGTCTAAAATTGTGTCATTTGGTAAAGATTTAACACTGACAGGAGCCTTCAGGGTCATCATAGCCCTGTATCGCTTCACTTTTTATTTAAGTCAGTGTGTCACAAATAATTAGGTCAGTAAGTCACAACTTGCATGGATACTGACATTTATCTATCTTATCTCTGCTATCTTTGAAACAAGTTAAAGTAGCAATGAAATTAGTGCAGGAACTACAATTTTACACAATCGGCCGCATGGTGAAAATGACTTGACATGGCATTGTTGTATTAACCAATTACGGTGAGATCAAAAACGTTTTTAAAAGTACCCTGGTATATTCAAGAATCATTCATGCCAATTATCAATAAGTTCTGGCAAACAGTTTTTGACATGAAGATTATTAAGACACTCTGGATCATACAGAGAAAGTAAACTGTTCACAGTAGTCAGAATTTTTCACACTTATCACAGAGCTATCAATAAACCTAAAAGAGGTCTTATCAAGAACCCCTACAGCCTAGTATCAAAATATATGAACTCTCCTCTTCACTGGCACGGGAATGTAATAATATCAGAATTCTTACCATTTTGCAGCCTGTTCATAGTTCCCATCCTTTGTCAGTTGTTGGGCCCATAATGTGTAAAGTTCCTCCAGGGCTGGATCAAGGGGGGATAACCTCACTTTAGCTAGTGCAATGGCCTCCCTAAATGATACAAATAGTAAACTAGTGATAAACTTCTCATAATTTATCAAGCTTTAACTCCAAAAAAAAATTTGCAGCAAACAACAGGACACATCAGTGTATCATAGTTCTGAGACAGTTAACACAAATTTAAGTTTAATACATGAATAAAATTGACACTAGCAGCAATATTTCAAAAGAAGTGTTACAGAAAGAAAGTCTGTTGGTGATAACAATTTAACTGCAAAAAGAAATTGTATTTCAAGACTCTCAAAAAAGCCCCAGTTGCAGAAATTCCAGGGTAAGTATTCACCAACCATCTTAGCTTCTTTCTCAGTCTCTTTCTAGATTTAGAAAGTTAACAAGACTTCTGACTGGCTAAACTAAATGGTTTAGCTAATCAGACATTGTATAATTTTCAAATTTCGAAAATTCTTGAGAACAAGAATAAGAATGTTCTTAAGAATGTTTGGTGAATACGGAACCAGGTCATTTTAGTCATATCATTGTACAAAATACTAGACAGGTCCCAGATCAAAGTTAAGACTGCAGCTTCTCTCAGAATCACGTTTTATATACATGACATGTCCATAGCATTTTGAGGTGACAAATTCAAAATAGGTCATATGATGGGATTTGTTTTTGAAAGGGTAGAAAACATTGCTGCTTACCAGTATCTTCTTTTACAAAATGTTTCCAAAAGCTTATTTCCTCCATTAGAACACAGGATTGTTTGGTAATAGGTTAATCAATCCTTGGGTGACAGAATTTAACCTTTTACATCATGGTAAAGTTTTGGAAATAATTCGAAGGCTTATAAACACTGTGAAAAGATTGACTGACAGATTGGATAGTGTTTTCTATGCCGCTTTTAACATTATTTCAGCCATAATCACATCAACAGCTCACATATTCATGTATGTCCTTCATTTCACCAGTGCTAGGCTGGGGCTCTGAAGTGCCTTGCATACATCAAAATCTTAGATGAGTCCAAATTGAAAGTGTTTGCAGACAACAAATTAAATGTGACTGAAAAACTCAAATTTGTTTTGGAAAGGGCAAAAAACATTGTTGGAAGAGAGGAAAATGCTGGTTATCAGCATTTTCTCATTTTCCCATGATGTTTTCCATAGCCTTCTTGCTCAAGGCCATTATAACTTGGGACTGTGTGGGAAAGGTTCAAATGAAGACATCAATGGCTTTTGCTGCTTCATCTTTTATTAATAGAGCTCATCAATGTGCTAATATTTCACATGATAAAATAGGGACAATAGGAGTATTTCACATTATGATATACATCTTTTGATCCTTCATTGTAAACAGCTTTCTTAAACCAACCAAAAAGTAATACAAATTCATCCTAACCCTTTACCACACAATCCTGAATTTTGTCGACCTTGAGAAAGAGGCCTTTTGAAAACATTGTGGGATGAGGAGAAAATGCTGGTAAGCAGCATTTTCACCTTTTCCACAATGTTTGCTACTCTTTTAGCGATAAAAATCCCACCATATAATCCATATCTAGATTGTTGTCTCCAAATGCTTTCAATTTGGCTACATGTAAAATTTTGTTGTGTGGTCAAGGTTTAAGCTAAACACTTGAGGGGGAAAAAATATTTATTTATAGAAACTATTGTAGGAAAAAAAAAAACAATTGCTTGCTATAAGCAACTGTTACTTTGCAAACAATATTTTTCAACTCTGTTGACTTTCAAGACCTAATAATTAGCATTTATAAGGTAATGGGTTAATTAAGGTACAAGATCTTACAAACATGTATTGATTGCATGTTGTTTTATGTCACCTTCAACATTATTTCAGTTATTTCACAGTGACAGCTCACTTATTCATGTGTGTCCACGGTTTCAGCACTACTGGGTTAGGGCTCTTACATGCCTTATCCAAGGACACTCCAACAAAGAACCAGAAGTGCCTGGAATGAGCAGAAAACCTACAGCCTCTAGGTTACGAGTCCTACACCTTTACTGAGCCAACCAGGACCATGTAGGTATGCATAACAGAGGAAAATATCACATGCTGATACCATTCTTTGGCTGCAATTACACTTAGAAATAGACTAATTTTCAGTGAAAGCTCCAAGTTGAAAAGGGGCATAACTGAGTCAAACATATTTTGATGGTTACCTGCCCCTGTTTTAAGGGTTCTTCTTTTGACAGTTAACAACTAGTCCAAGTTTGAAGTAAACATCTTCAGTAGTGACAAGTTTTTGCACTACAACGCCGGTGACAACAGGGCTATGACAACACCTCAACACTTACAAAACTGTCAAGCTAAAAATCCAACCTACTTGAACAATTTGTGTCTCTTGAAGAGTTTTATGGCATCATACACCTTGTGACATGCCAAAAAGTAGCTGGCAGCTTTGTGGTACTGACCATCTGTCTCTAACTGTAGGGCATAATCCTCGCATACAGACATCCAAGTTTCAAAAGATGCTGAAAATAGAGCAGTCATCAGAATTAGACATTCCAAGCGAAGCTGAAAATAGAGATCTTCACCAAAATAAGACTCAACAGTTACTCTTTACCAAATTACACAATTCTAGACTTTTCTAATTTTAAACAATTTAAAGATGATATTTCAAACATGGCTCAAAAATGTAAAATTACTCTTTAGAAAGGGTAGAAAACATTGTCAGAAAAGGAGAAAAATAAATGCTGATTATCAGCATTTATCCTTTTCCAACAATGTTTTTAAGAGTCTGTTCAAGAGTTTTTAAATCACAAAATTGTTTGTTAAATGGCTAACTCTCTGACTGCAAAGAAATTCAAACACTTCTGTGGCAATTCCAAGGCTGTATCACCTCTATGCCGGACTACAAAATATTAGACATGTCCATAATGAAAGCATGTGCCGATCACAAATCAGATGCAGCTGAATTGATAGGATTATTCTTTAACTCTTTCACTAATGAATAAATAAATTGCATTTTCTGAATGGCTACAAATACAGTTCCAATACAAGATCAGACACATTTCGTTCATAATCTAGAATAAAGCGGTAAACAGTGTATATCAGAGATCAGACTGCATGTTCTGTGCAGTCTCATCTTGATCTATACTGTCCACAAAAGCTTCTAGTGTCTGCTCATTTTCTCATCTCATAGTTTTCAAAGGCCCTCTTTCTCAGGGTTGTTACAGCACTGGATTATTTGGTGAAGGGTTAACAACTCTACCTCTTCATAATTGGACAGTTTAGACTAATGATCAGTCTGCACATTCTGTGCCAGATCTAGTGCTGCATATAAGATTAAACAACCTCCTGTTTACCAATTCAACACAGGGATTCCAAGCCCAAACAGAAACCTCTTTAACCCTTTACCAAACCCTGACCGTGAATGAAAAAATTACTGTTGACCCTGAAAACAACAGCTTTTGAAAACAAAGAGGGAAAAGGAGCAAACGCTGTTAACCAGAATTTTCTGCTTATGCCAAAGTGTCTTCTCTCCTTAAGTAGACAAATCCCATCATCTTAGTAACATTTGTCGTCATTGTGGTCTGCAAATGCTTTCAATATGGACTGGTATTAAGTTTTGCAGTTCGGTAAAGAGTTATACAGCCTCTTTCTTCCCAATTAAACTGTTTTAACCCTTATCCTGCTAAGTAAGTCAATTAAAACTTACAAGCCGATAGTAAAAAACCCAAAAAATGTTATTCCAAACTTATTATTTGGAAAAAATTATCCCCTTATTGGACAAGTGTAGATCCAAGATCAGATCTATACTGTTAGCAAAAGGTCAGTGAATCCCACTTAGCAGCTTCAGGGTAAACCCTCCAAGAGCACTGAAAAAATCAAACCTGAATTTTCTTTCTAGTTAGAAGACCCTACAAGTAATTTCAAGGTTACTCTTGTCCAAAATTGTTCAGCAAGGTGGACAGTGTAGGTCAAGATCAGACTGCACCAAAGGTGCAGTCTGATCTTTGATCTACACTGGCTGCAAAGGCAACAAAATGGTGAAAGGTGCCATCAGGCTTAACCCTTTACCACACAATCCCAAGTTTTAACAACCCTGAAAGAGAATGCTTTTGAAAACAGTATGAGAAAAGTAGAAAATGCTGGTAGCCAGCATTTTCTCCTTTTCTCCCAATGTTTTCTAACCTATCAAAGACAGAAATCATCACCTGAACTACATTTTATTCGTCATCTGCAAGTGCTTTCATTTTGGTTGAGTCCAAATCACTGCCATTTGTGAAAGGATTAACAACAGTTTTCTGGTACTGAAGTGCCATAAACAGAAGGAAGTAGATATTTTGTACTGTTGGCAGGGAACCAGAACTTCCAACCAAAATAGTAAATACCACAGATATTTATGAATTAGGTAACATGTTTTTTCACATTCATTCACAGAGAAAAAACACACACTATACCTAACCCTTCTTCAAAAGATCTCGTTCTTACTGGCGTCCCACATAGCTCAGTTGTAAAGTGTAAGACTTGTGACCTGGAGGTCCCAGTTTCAAGCCTCACTGGATCCACTGGGTTTTTCATGGGAGTGTCCGTGGGCAAGACACTTCAAAGTCCTAGCCTAATACTGGTGAAACCCAAGAAATGCATGAATATGTGAGCTTTCACCGTGATATGACTGAAATAATGTTGAAAGCACTAAATCAATCAATCAACCCTTGCTCTTGTAACCTTCAATTTGTCTGTATCGGAAGTTTAATGCCATTTTCACAGCTTAAGTCAAATCAGGGCAGCCAGTGCACCTATGCAAGTATTTTCTTTGCTTTCTCACACCGAGCCACTGACTACTTTTCTTACATGCATCAGAGGTGAGAGGCAAAAAATCACCAGAAAGAAAGTTTGCCTCGACCGAATATTGAACCCTCAACCATCAGGCCACAAGTCAGATATGCTAACCACTGAGCTACCTGGCCTGAGGCTACAGCCTACAGATATGTTGCTTTTGAATACATTGTGAATAAAGGATGGATTGTGTGATCGATTGTATAGTGTTTAACGCCCTTTTCAACACTATTTTAATTATTATGGGGCAGCCAGTACACCTATCTATGCTTTCCTGGAGTGTCTGTACCAGTACTTAACACCACATTCTTCCCAAGCCACTGGCTGCTTTGCCATGTAATCATCATCGATACAGTGATCAGTGATGATAGAGAGGAATGAACCCTGTCACAATGACTATCATCATTCCTCAAAAAGAGATTGGCGGTTCCGGGGATTTGAAGCAGCTACCTGCTGTTCTAAAGTCCTGTAAGCTACCAACTGCACCACCGGGGCTCAGCTGTAGGTAAAGGAGAAAATGCTGGTAACTAGCATTGTCACCCTTTTCCCTATTTTTCAACCCTTCCGACAATAAATCCAATAATTCAAGCCACATACTATTACATTGCAAGTAAACGCTTTCAATATGAATTAAAAGTCTAGACTTCACTAATTTAGTTATGGCTTGCACCAAAATTGCCAATATTGTCAAAATGTAACTTTACTTCCCACCAGAACAAATACTTTGAACTCTTTACCGCACAATCAATTTTTAGACTTGTCCAAATGAAAAGCATTTCCAAACAACAACCTCAGTATGGCTGCAACATGAGATTTGTCTTTGAAAGGGTAAGAAAACATGATGGGAAAATGAGAAAATACTGGTAACTAGCATTTTCTCATTTTCCCACCATGTTTTTCAAAAGCCTTCTATTTCAGGATTGTTAATTGTTTCTTTTCCCACAATGTTTTCCATACTAGTAGAACTTGGTATTTTCCATTCCTTCACATGTTTTCCCTTTGAGATCCTGTTAACCCTTTACAAAACAATTCCGTGTTAAAATGACCCTGAGGAAGAAGTTCTTTAACAACATCATGGGAAAAGAACAGAATGTTGATAATCAGCAACTTCTCAATTCCCACAAAGTTTTCTTCCCTTAAAGACTACAAATTTCATTTCACTACTTTCTATATCGCCAAATCAAATATTTTGTCATCTGGTAAAGAACAAGGAGATTTAAATCCTGAAAGTGCCTTCCACAACTTAAGTTATATGTACTGCAAATGTACAGTAGATAGAGATCAGACTGCACAAAATAAGCCGTCTGATATTTCATCTATACTGTCCACTTTGCCGAGACACTCTGACCAAATTTTTGCTTAACAACAACATTTAAGACTTGTTGAATTTGAAAGGCCTGGCAGACTACAAATTAAATATGGCTCCATTTACCTTTTACCAAACAACCCCGGGTTTTCACGACTCTGAGAAAGAAGCCTTTTGAAAACATTGTGGGAAAAGGAGAAAATGCTGGTAACCAGCATTTTCTCCTTTTCCCACCATGTTTTCTACCCTTCCAGAACAAATTTCAAATTTTGAGTCACTTTAATTTTGTCATCTACAATTGCTTTCAATTTGGACCAGTCTAAATTTTGTCATTTGGTAAAGAGTTAATGAAATTGGGTTTTTAATTAGATGGTAAACATTGCAGAAGAAGCTGAAAATGTTATTTATCATCATTTTTTTCCCTTTTCCTGTAATATTTACCACACCTTTCTTGCCCAGGGTCATTAAATCTCGGTATTGTTTAGTACAGGGCTAAAATGGATTTAAAATAGCTTGAACACATATGAATAAACAGATCTTTATCTTGATCTATTATTAAATGTATTGAATATCAATTTATTAGCTTCACATCTAAAATAAGGCTAGCTCTCAGATTAGTTATTTTTGACCCCTTACAGCATAGAATAAATCCAACATAGAAGTTAATCCTAGAAATACAATTCACATAATTGAGATTTCATCTTTGCTTTTGTCTACAGTGTATCAGCAAAGCGGACTGTGAAGATCAAAGATCAGGCTGCACATTTTGGTGCAGTCTAATCTTGATCTATACTGGCCACAAAGGCAACTGTAGTAGGTGCTTTGATCTACACTGGCCACAAAAATGCATCTGTAGTGGTGAAAGGTGCTTCAAAGGGTTTCCTCTTTCAAAACTCTTACAAAATTCTAGAAAAAAAATAAAAAGCTTTGCGGACCACAAATTAATGTGTTGTATGACTCAATTTGTCTTTGAATAATAGAGAACATTGTCGTAAAAGGAGAAAATGCTGGTTACAAGCATTTTTTTCCTTTTCACACAATGTTTTCAGAGGCCTCTCTTCCTGTAGTCATAAAAACACATGATTTAATCCTTTACCAAACAATCCCTGGCTTTTACAACCCAGAGGAAGAAGCCTTCTGAAAACATTGTGGGAAAAGGAGAAAATGCTGGTAACCAGCATTTTCTCCTTTTCCCACAATGTTTTCTACTCTTCTAAAGTCAAGTTTCAATTTTTGAGTCACGTTTATTTTGTCGTCTGCAAATGCTTTCAATTTGGACCAGTCTGAAATTTTGTCGTTTGGTGAAGACTTAATTGGCGAAGCAACAAACAACAAATTGTTGACTCTTCCAAACTGAAATTAAAGGCACATGACAAAATTGAAATTGGTAACCGATGAGCTGTAGTTCTCTGATACAGAAGAAAAAAAGTGAGGGAAAAGGAGAAAATGCTGGTTACCATTTTCATTTGGCCTTTTTTCCTTTTCTCACAATGTTTTCAGAAATCCTTCTTTCCAGAGTCATTAAAACACAGGCTTGTTTGGTAAAGGATTAAGATGCTGTAGCTATGCTTCATGATACTCATCATTACCAGTACAAAGACTACAAATAACCTCTGATGGGCTGAACCGGGATTGAACCTAGATTGAGCTGAATTTTTTTTTTGAAAGTGACGATCCAAGATCAGACTTCACTTTTTGTACCATCTGATCTTAAATCTTAACTGTCCATTTGTTTGCCAGATATTTAGACAGAAACAGCCTTGAAATTGCAATATCTGCATCTTTTGTGCTAACTGACGATTTCCGTTCAATTTTTGTCATCAGCACTTATCTGAATTAAGTTTCTTTTAAACCCTGTACTTTACAGATATTCGTTTTGATGCATCAACAACAGATAGCTTTTGAAAACATTGAGGGAAAAGGAGAAATTGCTCATAACGAGCAATTTCTCCTTTTCCCACAATGTTTTCCTCTTTATCAGATACATGTATTTCCATTTGTCCACATTTTTGACATCATTGCTGTTGAAGTGGAAGAGTCTAAAATTGGCATATTAGGTAAAGGGTTAAAGACAATATTTATCGATGTAAAACAAGAGCCTTGAGCTCAATATCCTTAACCTTTTGCCAAACAACAAAATTTTAGACCTTTACAAATTGAAAGCATTTGCTGACAACATATTAAATGTCACTTTTACACTGAAATTTTTCTTAAAATAAATATGTTTAACTGTAAGTATTGACACATCTGTAATCAAGGTATTTCAAAAATAGTTGACGAAAATGGAGCAGCTGCTTTGGCTTTGTGTTATTTTAAACCTTTACTACAGAATTCCGTGTTTTAACAACCCTGAGGATTTAAAAAGCCTCTTAAAAATTTGGGGGAAAAGGAGAAAATGCCTGTACCCAGCATTTTCTCCCTTTTCCACAGTATTT
Organism: Hippopus hippopus; assembly: GCA_946811185.2. NCBI lineage: Eukaryota > Metazoa > Mollusca > Bivalvia > Cardiida > Cardiidae > Hippopus > Hippopus hippopus. The sequence goes on along the minus strand of OX328100.1, from coordinate 17,893,764 downwards.
TCTTCCCATCCAAAATAAATCTCAACACTTTAGTCACATTTATCGTCTACAAATGCCTTAATTTTGGACAAATGTGAACTCCTTGTCATCTGGTAAGGAGTTCACTCACTCCAAAAAAAACACATGTTAGACTCATCTAAATTAAAAGTATTCTGCAGGCAACAAATCTGAAGGTGGTAAAAATGAACTGAGGCTCTATGACATGGTAGAAAACCTTGTGGGAAAAGAAGAAAATTTCAGGTACCAGAATTTGTTCCTTTACGGACCATGTTTTCAAAAAGCCTTTATTGCTGAGTTATTAAAACGCTGCATTGTATGGTAGAGGTTTAACAAGCTGTCTTCTTGGTGACCTAAAGATATCTATAAAGGCACTCCTGTTTATTTATTCATTTCATCCATGCAAACATGTAAGACACTGAAGGTCACAAGACCAATAAAATCAAGAAAACATGCACTTTTCTCAATGTCTGTTATTGTCTCGGACAGAAAATTAAGAAGTTTTTCAAGAACTGGACTGCATTTTTTGCCCATTAACCCATTATGACTGGAATTTAAATGTTCTAGACATCTTTTAGACAAACAAATTAACAACATGAAAACAAACATTAATGAACAAAAGGTATTCTATAATTCCACCCCTTCCTGATGTTATGACATCACAATTTGTCTGAGAATTTTCACAGACAAACACTCTGATAAAGCATCATCAAGGCCAAGGTATCAATATGTTCTCTAGAAAGAGTGCAAGGTACTTACTTGGATTTTTAATACAATTGGACCCTTTACCACACCATCCTGACTTTAAATGACCCTGAGGCAAAAGTCTTTTGAAAACATTACGGGAAAAGCAGAAAATGCTGGTAACCAGCATTTTCTCCTTTTCCCACAATGTTTTCTACCCTATCAAAGACAAATTCCATCATTTGAGTCACATCTAAACGGCCGTCTGCAAATGCTTTCAATTTGGACAAGTATAAATTTTTCTTGTGTGGTAAAGAGTTAAATCATTAGCAAACAACAGAATTTTAGCCTTGCCAAAACTAAAAGCATTGTGCAAACAACAAAATAAAATGTGCCTCAAAACTTGAAATTTGCTTCTTAAAAGTTTACCAGCATTTTCCTTGTTTTCCCTCAATGTTTTCAAAAGGCCTTCTTTCTATGGGTCATTTGGGTTTGTGTGGTATAGGGTTAAATAAGGCTTGAATCTTCAGCTCTACATACTATTTGAGGTTTTACTCTTTCCCAAACAATGAAATTTCAGACTTGACCAAATTTGAAACATTTGCAGATGAAAAATTAAATGTTGCTGAAATGATGGTAATTGTCTGTGAAAGAGCAGAAAACCTTGTAGGAAAAGGAGAAAATGCTGGTTACCAGCATTTTCTCCTTTTCCTACAATGTTTTCAAAAGGCTTCCTTCTGAGAGTTGTTAGAACTCAGGATTGCATAGTAAAGAGTTAATTGGAAGGTTCATGCATCAATGTTAAATCTTCTCCTTGAAGCACCATTATTTATGTGGGGAAAAAAGCCAAGGCTTCATCCTGTATTACAATATTGGCCAAACCCTATCAGAACTTAAGTGCTTTAACATTTGGGTTTACAGCTCTTTTTTAAAAATCTTTTCCAGAATCACTCAAAGGAGAAATATTTCTGTGCTACATTTTAATGATGTTTTTGTATCATTGTATTATTCTTGTATTATTCAATACCATAGTTTTTATTTGTCTAACACAGACTGTAACTATGATAATGGATTAAATTTGCAAAAGCCTTTCACCCTTTACCACCCAATCCTGAGTTTTAACGACCCAGAGAAAGTAGCCTTTTGAAAACCTTGTCTGAAAAGGAGAAAATGCTGGTAAACAGCATTTTCTCCCTTTCCCACAAACTTTTCCACATGTACGTTGATATACCATCATATCAGCTACACTTAATTTGTTGTCTACAAATCCTTTCAATTTGGAATGATATATAATTTTGTCGTTTGGTAAAGAGTGAATGGGCTTGACAAAATAGACCAAATATTTAACTTGTTAACTGAAGACAAAAATTTAGACTTGTCCATTTTGACAGCTTGTGGAGGACAAAATATGGCTCAAGAAAATGGGTTCTGTCTAGGCATGGTACAAAATATTCTGGAAAAAGGAGAAATTAGCTGTTTTTCTCCACTTTCTCCTATTACACCATGTTTTCAGGAGTGTGGTACCTTACGGTCCTTTAGTACAGGGTTAATGCATTTTATATTAATTTATAGCTCAAATAATTCAGCAGAAACATTATTATTTACGTATAAACTCCCTGAAGCAAATAACATTTTCCAACAAAAAGAAAATTTTTCTCAGATTCTTAAAAAAAATTCTGAGCCATATTTTCATCAATTTTCTATGGAAAAAATTGATGTCTTCATTTTCAAATTTATCTGGAACAGTTTTTCCATCAGTTTTGCAAGAATAAATAGCTGTCTTCATTTTCAAATTTATCAACTGTTAGGCTTCTTTGACCCTTTAACAAACAATCCCATGTTTTAACCACTCTAAAAAAAAAGGCTTTTGAAACAAGAGGGCCATGATGGCCCTGTATTGCTCTACTGGCTTTTTAACCCTTTACCACACAAATCGAAGTGTTAATGACCTTTAAAGAGAAAGCTTTTGAAAACATTGTGGGAAAAGGAAAACATGTTATCAGCCAGTATTTTCTCCTTTTCCAACAATGTTTCCTACCCTATCAAAGACAGAAATAATCAGTTAAGTTACATTTGATTTGTCTTTTGCAATGGCTTTTAACTTGGTCCAGTCAAAAAATTTGTAGTTTCTTGGAGAGTAAAATTAATGTATTATGCACTTAATTGGCACTGACAGAGACATAGAGCATAAAAAGTTTGTATGGTAATAAACTTACTTGGAAAACATAACCTCCCCCCTGCCCAACAAAAAAAAAATATCTTTTTAAGTGCAAAGATTATGTTGGTGAATACAAGCAGGTTTATTCATTGGCATGAAAGTTAAAGTTCTGAAAAGAAAACTGAATGAAAGGAACCTTACTTTAAGTTAAATATTCCATTCACGTGAGAAATTATCATGATTAAAAAAAGAAAGTTTTCAAAACCAACTTTTTTTTCCTATGTTTCCGTAATTTTTTTAGTAGCCTTGTATTCTTTATTTTAAAAAAAGAATTTCAGCTTATTTTACACCAGGCAAGCCCTGATTACAGACTGCTCCACCCTTTAACAAATAAGCCATCTGTTTTAAGACCCTGGGAGGGAAGCCTTCTGAAAACATTGTGCGACTATGCTTTCTACCTATCCAAAAAACAAATTTCAATTTTTGGAAGCAAATTTCAATTTTATTGTCTGCAAATAATTTCAATTTAAAAAGAACTAAAACTTTGTCATTAAGGGGTTTAAGGGGCCTATTCAGATTTTTTTTGCATAGAATCAGAATGTTTAATTGTAATTTTTAGCTCTGCTGGCCAAAGGCCAGGGGGCTTATGTCATGGTCCAGTGTCCTTCGTGTGTCCGTCCGTCTGTGCGTGCGTCCATGTGTGCGTTAACTTTTATTTCAAACATCTTCTCTGAAACTACCCATCCAAGTTTGATGAAACTTCACAAAAGTGATCCTGCCATGGTCCTCTTCAGAATTTCTCGAAAGAATTTGATTCCTTCAAAAACTGTGGTAGCCATGGCAACAAAGGCGAAAAATATTGAAAATCTTTGAAAATCTTCTTGTCCCACAATGCTTTCTATCATATTAAAGATAAATTCCATCATCTGAACTATGTTCAAATTTTCATCTGGAAATGCTTTCAATTAGGATAAGTCTGTCTTTTGCTTATGTGGTAGAGTTAACTTGTTACCAGATGATGAAATTTAAGACTTGTAACTTCTGAAAGCATTTACAGACATACAAAAGTCATTTGGCCTACTTGATAGAATTTGTCTTTGGAAGAGAAGAAAACATTCTGGAAAACGGAGGAATTTTAAATTTGTTACTGTTGTTTTAGCCTTTTCTCTTTAACTCTTAACCAGACGACAAAATTTTGGGCTAGTCCAAATTGAAAGCATTTGCAGACGACAAAAGTACTTCGACCCAAAAATTGAAATTTGCTTTGGGAAGGGTAGAAAACATTGTGGGAAAAGGAGAAAATGCTTGTTACCAGCATTTTCTCCTTTTCCCACGATGTTTTCAAAAGACCTCTTTCTCAGGGTCGTTAAAAGTCGGGATTGTGTGGTAAAGGGTTAATGTTTTCAATAGCCTTATTCCTTTCTATTGTTTGGTACATGTAGTACCATACATGCAATCTTCTGGCTGCCTTTACAAAATGTTACAAACTAAAGAACTAGTGAAAAAAATTAGAACAATTTACAGTTAAAGCAGAAAAATATAATTTTTGTAACCTTGTGGAAAGAGTAGCAAATATCTATTACAAATAAATTTCCCCTCTTCCTACAAAATCTGCCACAAGAAATGTCTATTTTGTTAATTTGATTTTTCTGAAGGTTAAAGTTTTCCGTTACAAGAGCACCAAATAAACCAACAGACACTTTCAGTCTGGATTGACAATTTCAAAGTTGTTCATATCAAAAAGTTTAAGCAAAGCTGATTAAAGATCAGACTGCACAGAATGTGCAATCTGATCTTTAACCACACTAGTTGCCAAAAGTTGTGAAAGGCTCCTAAAGGATTAACAGTACATAAATAGGTCTGAAAACATAATGGCTTGAGGAAACATTACTTGTTACATTATTGTAGCTCAATGGATAAAGCCCCCTGCAGTTGGTAGCAAGTGTTACTCTCAGCCAAAATATTCCCCATTCTAATGGCACTTTTGGAAACACAGTGGAAAAAGGTGTAAATGTAATTTCCACCATTTTCTCCTTTTCCCACAATATTTTCTACACTTTCATGGACAAATCTCGTCAATACGCCCGATTTCATTTGTCATCTGCAACTGCTTTCAATGTGGACATGTCTAGAAATTTTTCATCTGCACAATAGTTCACCTTTTACCACACAATACCCAGTTTAACGACACTGGGATTGAGGGCCTTGGAAAACATTGTGGGAAAAGGAGAAAATGCTGATTACCAGCATTTTCTCCTTTTTCCGCAGTGTTTTACATCCATTCCAAGACCATTCCCATCATTTGAACCAGATTTTAAATGATGGAAATGGCCATAATTAATAATGGTCTGAAATTCTATTTTCACAGTACAGAGTCAGTGGCAAGTACAAAATAAGGTACAGAAAATGCGATCAATAAACCAATGTGACAAATGGAACCATTTTTCCATTAGGTAACAATGTGCTAAAATGTCATCGGCTACAGATAAATTGAATTTCTTGAACATGAAGATAGAAAAAAATCTATCCAATAAACCCTTATAGTGCTTTTCATAACTGAAATGCCTTTGCAGCCAGTGTACATCAAGATCAGACTGCCTACACAAGATGTGCAGTCTGATCTATGATCTACACTGTCTGCTCAGCTTAAATATTCTGGATAAAAGCAACCTTGAAACTGCAATTATTTAGGTCTTATTTCTAGACTAAAATTGTTAACCCTTTAGCAGACAACAAAACTTTAGCCTTGTCTAAATTGAAACCATTTGCAGATAACAAAATAACTGTGACTCAAAATTGAAATGTTTTGGGAAGGGAAGAAAACATTGTGGGAAAAGGAGAAAATGCTGGTTACCAGCATTTTCTCCTTTTCCCACAATATTTTCAAAAGGCTTCTTTCTTAGGGTCATCAAAAGTCGGCATTATGCTGTAAAGGGTTAAATGTGTTAATTCTCCCCTCAAAGGGTTAACTCTTTACCAGACGACAAAATTTAAGACTTATCCAAATTGAAAGCATTTGCAGACGACAATTAAATGTTACTCAAAACGTGAAATTTGTCTTTCTTAGGGTAGAAAACATTCTGGGAAAAGGAGAAAGTACTGGTTACCAGCATTTTTTTTTCCTTTGCCCACAATGCTTTCAAGAGCTTTTAAACTCAAGGTCGTTGAAAGTCAGGGTTATGTGATAAAGTTTTAAATGAAAGCAATCATATATAACAAATTAAATGTGGCGCAAAAGATGGGACTTGTCCTTGAAATGGTAGAAAACATTGCTCGAAAAGGAGAAAATGCTGTTGTCAGCATTTTCTCCTTTTCCTACAGTGTTTTCAAAAGGCCTCTCCTTCACGATGGTTCAAACTCTGAATTGTGTAACAAAGACTTCAACGAAAGCATACAACAAATTAAATGTAACTAAAATGATGGAAATAATCTTTGAAATAATAAGAAACATTGTGTGAAAAGAAAAAAATGCTGATTAGCAGCATTTGCTCCTTTTCCCACAATGTTTCCAATAGGCTTCTTCTTCAGGGTCATTTAAAAGTCAGAATTATGTGGTAAAGGGCAAACATGGAGACAGATTGAAAAGTGTGGTACTCCTGTTGCCACAGACTGGGATTGAAGCCATAAATATTGTCAGGTTCCATTTGCAGACAGTTCTTTGCCCATCCTCAAACTTTTTATGTCACCCTAAAAGTACAGTTTTAATGCCTATTTTATCCTTGGAAAATAATTTATCTCTTGGAAATGTTGAGAAAATTTGAAAATCTAGCTGAAATGTGTTGAGAAATGTGGAATTCTTGTAGACATATGTTATAAACTCGGTCAGCACTGTATCCCAAACTGGTAAAAGTAAATCCCTTTTTTAAGTTCATTTAGCACAAATCGAGCATTCACTGATATTATTTTTATATTACAATAATTAATTTTTATATAAAAACAATCACTGTCTCTCAAAAAATATAACAAGAGGGCAATTATGGTCCCAGATTGATCATCTGAGCATTTGTAGCTTTTTAGACCAATTGTATGGTGTGCAACACTGTTTTCAAAATTATTTCAGTGGTCAGTGTATCTATCCATGCTTTCTTTGAGTTCTACCAGTACTACACATAATACTGTTCTCAAGCTACTGGCTGCTTTCCCACGTAACTATTGTCAAAATAATGAACAGTGGTGAGAGAGGAATGAATCCTGTTGCGATGACTTATCCTGAAATTCACAAAGCTGGGGATTCAAACCTGAGTGACCCCCTTTTCTCCAGCCCTGTATGCTACTGACTGCGCTACCAGTGTACAATATCTTACACCTCAGAGAATTTGCAGACGACAAATTCAGTGTGTCTCAAATGTTCAAAATTGTCATTGAAAGGATTGAAAACATTGTTGGAAAAAGGAGAAAATGCTGGTTACCAGCATTTTCTCCTTTTTCCCACAATGTTTTCAAAAGCTTTCTCATAGTAAGAAAGAAATAATTAGTAAAGGGTAAACATTTAAGCAAGACCAAAAGTCTCACTAAGTCTCATATCAAAATCTGCACTTCATTGACCATTTATTTCTAGATTATAGCTGCAGCAAAAGTAGGGCCTGAGAGTATCACAGTATGCGTATTTGATGCCTTGTGTGAGCTCACCTAAGCAATAGCTACAAATTTGATAAAGATACTTACACATGGGGGTCATGGCCACAAGCCAGTCTGACAATTCATCCCTTTGTCTCGCTGCTTTTAGAACTCCATTAATGTTGCCCTTCCATATCTCTAGCTGGTAGAAATAGTCCATGTTTTCATTGTTACGATGGTGATCACCTGAAAATAGAAAAAAATTCCTTGCCTTTAGTGTTGTCATGCTGATAAACTGAAACAATTCATAGTTTGATTGATAAAATGGTGTTCAGCTAACTCTTTCTTGGTTTATGGCCCATAACAAATCAACCTTTGCAAACAGTAACATTTTTTCCTTTTGCCAGAATATTTTCTACCCTTTTAAAGACAAATATCATCATGACAGCCACATCTGTTATCTCCATATGTTTTCAACTTAGAAACAATTCTCCTAAATGAGGGTGATTAAGATGAATTAAGATTTAAACTATGAATATGAGTGAAAACTGTGGGCATAGAAAACATTGCAAGTTATCAGCAATTTCCTTTAGAACTTCAGTCTTTTCAACTCCAATCTTTATCTGTAACTGGACAAAATAAACAAGAGCCTTTGGAGACGGGTGATGCTCCCTGAGGGGTTTTGTTGACTATAATGCTCCCACGAAATGGGGAGGAGGGAAATACAAATTTAATAATCCATGTATTTTTCCCTTGATCCTTTCTCAGTGAAAAAGAGGGTTTAATGCATCTGCCAAAAAAATATCAACCTGCAGGTTTATGACCTGGATCTAAACTCTCTGCTTTTGGTAAATTTTCTGCATTTCCAATGACCATTCTATCTCAGGATTCAGCTGGTTGTTAAACAAAATCAATTTTATGGATAGATATTTAACTGATGACTTCCTTAGTATAATGCATCATAGAGATGCAATTAGAAATACTTTTACCAGACCATAAATATTTGTTTTTCCCTGAAAAATTACGAAGTTTATTTACATTACCACAATGGTGTTCACCTATAATAAAATGCAAACCCAACATCATTACCATACAGTTGCATCCAACACTGTTGGATACCAATGGATATTGGAGATTTAACCCTTATAACCAAACAATAATGAATTTTCTTGACTCAGAGGCAGAAGTCTTTTGAAAACATTGCGGGAAAAAAGAAAATGCTGGTAACCAGCATTTTCTTCTTTTCCAATGTTTTCTACCCTTTCAAAGACAAATTCCATTTTGTTTCAGTCATGTTGAATTTCTAGTCTGCTATTGCTCAGTCTGAAATCTTGTTTGGTAAATGGATAACCTCTGCTAGAGAAACTGACAAATTTTGCAATCTTAACTCTTTACCAAACAACAAAATTTTAGATTTGTCTAGTTTGAAAGTAATTTTGCAGACATCAAACCAAATGAAGTTCATATCAAGGGATTTGCCTTTTACATGACAAAAAGCTTTGTACAAAAAGGAGAAAATGTTGCTTCCCAGCATTTTCTCCTTTTTCCACAATGTCTTAACTCTTTACCAAACGACAAAATTTTAGACTGGTCCAAATTGGAAGCATTTGCAGACAACAAAAGAAAAGTGACTGAAGAATTGAAATTTGTTTTGGGAAGGGTAGAAAACATTGCGGGAAAAGGAGAAAATGCTGGTTACCAGCATTTTCTCCTTTACCCACAATGTTTTCAAAAGGCTTTTTTCACGGGGTCGTTAAAAGTCGGGATTGTGTGGTACAGGGTTAAGGAGCTCTCTTCTATGGGTTCATTAAAATTTTTCCTACAATGTTTCTACAGGCAGATTTTGTCATTTTAGTAAAATTTCATTTGTCACCTGTAAATACTTTTAAAAGTCGAGACTGTCTGGTAAAGAACCAACTCTTTACAAGATGAAAAACTTCATTTAGCTTTTGCAGGCAACAAATTAAACGTGGCTCAAATGCTGAGATTTGATTCTAAAAGAGTAGAAAACAATGTGGGCATAGGAGAAAATGCTGGTTACCAGCATTTTCTCCTTTTCCCACCATGTCTTCAAGAGCCTTCTTCTTCAAGGTCATTAAAACTCGAGATTGTGCGATAAAGGGTTAATTAAGGGTTGACATTTATTCATCAGAAGTATGATTTATCTAATATACATGTCTCAGAAAGTCATTAAACTATTTCTGGAAAATCAGGGCTCTTTTTCCTAATGAAAATTGACTGTTTTATTGACTGAAGAGAGAAAAAATATATCATAAATTTAATCAATAACGGAAAGACATCCAAATGGCTGGCAGGAATAAGAGAGAGCCTATTATCCCTTTACCAAATGACAAAATTTTAGACTGCTCCAAATTGAAAGCATTTGCAGACAACAAACTTAATATTGCACAAATTTGTAAATTTTTCCATGAAAGGGCACAAAACATGGTGGGAAAAGAAGAAAATGCTGGTTACCAGCATTTTCTCCTTTTCCCACCATGTTTTCAGAAGTCCCTCTCCTTGTGGTCATTAAAAGTAAGGATTGTGTGGTAAAAGGTTATCTTGGAGGGAAGTAAAATCAGGTGCCTCCTCATTATCTCTTTGCATGCTAAGGGCAAAGGTCAGTGCTTTTTGTAAACACCATTTTAATAAGGATCAGACTTCAGACATGCTGTCTGATCTATGATCTTTCCAGTGTTTCTGTGAGATCTTGTTGCGAAAACCTCCCTGTCCTACATTTTGTGAAATGATTTGGCAAAAACCTTCCTGCCCAAATTTTGTGAGATTTTTTAGCATATGGAACCTCCTTGTTCCATATTTAGCCAAACACCACCCAGTTCTATATTTTGTGAAATAATTTGTCAACCCCCATTTTCGCAACTACCCCCCCCCCCCCCCGGGTCCTTTTATTTTGTGACATGTTTTTTTGGCAAAAAACCTCTCTGTCAATAGTTTGTGAGATGTTATGACAAAAAATCTCCTTCCATATTCTAACATGAACTGTATAGGTACCCCCTTTCCTAGTCTGTCTTTTATGAGATGTTTTGACAAAAACCTCCCTGTCTCATACTTTTGGCATAAAATGTTAGAAACTATCTACCAGATTTCATTCCTCTTTTTCATCTTTTAACTCAAAAGAAAAGTTTGCAGCCATTAAAAATGTGTAACAAGACAAATTTATGATGCATGGCATCATAGAAACCACAATCTTTTGGTGGACAATTTCAGAAATATTGACTTTCTAGAAAAAATGTGATGACATTTTTGTATCTGTTTTTCCCCCCACAAACGGAAGATCATGACAAATGATACTAAAATGCAGGAAAAAAGGCAGGAGTTAAGAGAGGAATCTTAAATTATCTTGTACCATTATTATCATCATAATCATCATTATCATTTAAAGTGATAATGCGTATGTGAGAAAACATGTAAAAGCATTGGAATTTTCAAATTTCTACTCAAAGCTTGAAAATGGAGAAATTGCCCATTCAAGTACAGCATTTTTCATTATTAAATGATTTTAAAAAGCAAACTTCTGTAGGGGGATAAAGGCGACACTGCAGAATTATGTAAGTTAGTAATTATTCAAAGTGATATTTAGATCGTTATTCACGTAGATCTACGTGTATTTACAATTTTTAGGTGATATGTTACATGTATTTGTGTTTCATTTTTTACAAAAAGAAAAAAGAAAAAAATATTAAACAACTTTCTTCTAAAACATTTTCTTTTTGCTTGTTAAAAGGTATCTTAGCCTGCTTGTAACAAAGTCAATGTTTACATTTCTGCTCCAGAATTAGAGACTTTTGCATAGTATCTCCAAAAGTCTTCTGATCATAGCCTTCACAGTTGGCGCCAACCACTAAAAAAAAAAAACATTTTTTTTAAGTCTTTAAGGATCTGAATCTGTTCAACAACAACATAGTAACTATTACTATTATACTCGTAAACCGTTTAATAACTAGAGGCGCTTGAGCGCCTGTATCGCTCCACAGGCCTGATATTTCTATAATGGCGAAAGGAAGTTTTTAACAATTATCATTCAATCCTGCATTTTAGCTCACTGAAGAAACAATTTGGTAGACAACCACCATAGGAACTTACCTGCAAAACAACAATGAAATCCAATGAATAGTTTTAGAGAAGAAATTTTTCAAAGATTTTACTTTATACCATAAAAGGAAAATGAGTCTCCCATAAAAGCCATGTTTTTTGAAAGATCTTTTTTTTTTTAAGGAATTCTGTAAACCTGTATCTAAGGAACATTCCTGCAAAATAATAATGCTATCCAAATAGCGGTTTGGGAGGAGAAGATTTTTAAAGGTTTTTTACTTTGGTTGCCATGGCAACCAGAATTCTTCATGGAACACAATTATTTGAAGGAATTTGAAAGAGGACCACCAAAGGAACATTCCTGTGAAATTTGGTAAAAATCCAGTCAATAGTTTCTGAGGAGAAGTTTTTTAAAGAAAAAGTTTACGGACGCACGCACGAACGGACGGACGGACGGACAGACGGACGGACGGACGCACGACGGACACAACGCCATGACAATAGCTCTCTGGCCTTCGGCCAGTGGAGCTAAAAATTAGTTTGAACCATTTTCTGCATAGGCCTTGTACAAACCTATAAAACTTCTAATATAAACTTCAAGAGCTATTCAAACCGTTAACCAGCAGCGACGTAAAAAAAAAAAGTTGTATATGCACAGAGAAAGGTTCTGTAATAACTTTATCCTTTCAACTACACCGAATGAAATTAATATACTGAGTAAGGAAAAAGAAACAAGAAGTTTTTGCGTTTACAATGTCTTATAAAATATTAAAAAAATATTACAAAATGTATTGTCTGATCTTGATCTATTTCTGTCATTTTTGAACAGTTTCAACCCTGAGCACTATGCACCACTTTGGTAATTTTTGTGAACAACTTACATCACGATCCATACATTTTTTCATGTGTATAGTAGATCAGGACCATACTGTACAGAACTTACAGTCTGATCATTACAGCTTCGACACACAATACGTACATTAAATGCTAAATTTTAAAGGGCTCATAAGGTAGATCGTCCATGTAACAAAATTCCGTTTGGCTAAAGTGTCAACGAAGGGAATAAAAAAGGGTTTTCTATAAATAGCTGAAGTAGACTGCTCTTTGTAATACGATTAAACTGTGTAGGGAGGTAACCAGTCTATAACTTTATCAAAGGTTAAAGAGGCCCTTATACTCATTTTCAGCCAGTTTTAACTCATTTTGTCTCTATTTTATCAAACTATAGTCATTCTTATATCTTCATGCCAAATATTGCGCTTGACGGTAGCAAGGTTGCTTAGATTACGGTCGATAGAAAATGCATTTCGCTGAGTTGCTGCCTTCCATGTAAACAGACTCGTTGTTTCCGGTTTTTCAATCGAAGATTTTCGATATATCCGTTATACACTCGGGTAGATTCATATGATGATCATGCATTCTGTCACGTGACTATATTTGACCTTCGCCCTGTGTCTAATGAGATAAACAAAGGAAAATGGAGGCTTCTCTGTTGCAGCCCCGATTTTCAGACGGAGGTCGCTGCCTAGGCTATATGCAAATTACACCGTATCCAACTCTAGGCGGAAACCAACGATACATTTCCGTGACGCACCGCCATTGTTTACAGCTTCGATCCTCAGCCAGTTTTCTTCTGACCAATGTTCGGTTTCTAATACAAATCTCTGTGTTTCTTTTTTTCAATTACACCATATATATCAGTAATTTATCCATGTTTACACAAAGGACTTGATTTCTGTACCATTCTAAATTGTTTGAAATTTAACTGCGTTTTTGTTCACCGGCTGTAGATGGGCATCTTTAACCGCCCTATTATCTGTACAGATTAAAACTGGACGAAACACTTGTACATAAAACTGCTTCTGATTATCATATTCTAAGATGCTCTCCACCTCACAATTATCATTATTTTGTCTTGTAAAAAAGCAGACAAATGCAAAAACCATTTAGAGTTGGGAAAGCCTGTGACAGACGGAAAGCATTACAATTTCATTTGGGAACAAGGAAGGAATCCTTTAAGTTGGAAAAGTTCGGAGGACTAGCCAGTAAAAGGAAGTTTAGTTTTCTGTATTTTCGTTGTTATTTGGGAATGAACTTATAGTGCAAGAAAACCAGACTTGATGTTCATGTAGGTCTGATTGAATATTTAAGAAAGAGCCACGTGGAGTAATTTTGTAACACTAACACGTTATTTATAGAAAATTTCCAAAAATAATAACCAATCGAATAATTACTGATCATCTACACGGTAAATAGTTTAGGTACATTCCTACTGGAAGCCACTTTCTAGCGGCTTCCAATAAATCTATTTGGTAGTAAAAAGACTGAAGAGCAAAACATGACAAAAGATTATTATTTGTTTATTATTCGTATTATTGGTGATAAACGTTGTTTTCAACATTATTTGAGTTATAGCATTGTTGCAAGTGCACCTATCCATACTTTCCTGGAGTTTCATTTACCATTACTTCATACACTAGTCTTCCCAAGCCACTGGCTGCTTTCCCAGATAATCATTATGGAGACAACAATCAACAGTGAGAGAGGAATGAATCCTGTCTGATTGACTATAACCAATCCTCAAAAAAGAAGTTCACCAAGCTGGGGACACAAGCCAGCAACCTCCTGCAGAGCTCCAGATAATAGCAAGTAATGGTATTCTAAATCCATTATTTCTCTTCAACACCCTAGGTTGTGGGTACTCATTAGAATCGTCTCAATGAGACGATTCTAACGTGTAACAACAACATAGGGTTGAAAGCGGGGAATAATTAATATTTTCAATTTTGAAATCAAAATCACCCTGTCTGTCTTGAGCTCTGCTCCTGGTATCAAGTCATGTATGCCAGTGACTGTACTAAGGATAAACATTCAAGAAGACAACATTGTGTCAGATGAATTAAGTCTTTACCAAACCACAAAATTTTACACTCCACTAAGTTGCAAACATTTGCTAACAACTAATGTAGCTCAAAAGATGATTTAAATCTTTGAAATGGTAAAGATGATTTGAATCTTTGAAATGGTTGGAAACATTGTTGAATTCATTGCCTGAAAATGTTTTGTCAAATGGTAAAGGGTTAAAAGTTCTAACAGTGTTTCTTTTTTTTAACTCTTTACCAAAGGACAAAATTTTAGACTCGTCCAAATTGAAAGCATTTGCAGACAACAAAGTTAATGTGACTCTAATATTGAAGTTTGTTTTGGGAAGGGTAGAAAACATTGTGGGAAAAGGAGAAAATGCTGATTACCAGCATTTTCTCCTTTTCCCACAATGTTTTCAAAAGGCTTCTTCCTCTGGGTCATGAAAAACCAGGGATTGTTTGGTAAAGGGTTAAGCTATTCTCTTGAGATGTCTCCATTACGCCCTTACAACCCATGAAGAGCTGGGATAATCATTATGCCTTAGATATTTTATTACTTTCAACATGCAAAGCTCTTGACAAAGTGTTTGGAATCTAGGTCTTGTGGTTTGTCTAGCTAAGATGATTTTAGGAATTTTCTACTTAGGTATTCACATCATTACATTTTATTAGTACATGTATCTACAAGCCACTGTCCCATTTGACATTATATTATACATACGAGGGGTGTTTGATAAGTATCTGGAAAAGTTTCATAACTTTTTTATTCATATGCTTATCTTGATGAAATTTTCACCATTGATACTTTAATGAATTTTGCTTATAATCTGACAGATAAAAGTAAACTATTTGCACTAATGCATAGCTATGGCAACAAGTGGCTTATAAACAAAAAAGTTATGAAACTTTTCTGGATACTTATCAAACACCCCTTGTACAATAGCTCTGTTTTAACCTATAGGGCACCAAATAAACCCAACAGTTTAAAAAAAAAACCCTAAATTATAGCAAAGTCAAGGTTGCTTTTATCCGTAACATTTAACCCTTTACCAGATGACAAAATTTTAGCCCTGTGCAAATTGAAAGCATTTGCAGACAACAATTTCAATGTGGCTCAAATGATGCAATATTTCTTTGATAGGGTAGAAAACATTGTGGGAAAAGGAGAAAATGCTGGTTACCAGCATTTTCTCCTTTTCCAACAATGTTTTCAAAAAGCTTCTTTCCCAGGGTCGTTAAAAGGCGGCATTGTACGGTAAAGGGTTAAACAAAGAGGACACTGTGTAGATCAAAGATAAGACTGCATTTTCTGTGCAGCCTTATTTTGACCTATACTGGCCGTAAAAACAACTGAAGCTGTGAAACTTGCTGTATGTAAACACCATTGCAGGACCATCTATGACCATTAGGAACATACTTGAAATAAATTTGATGAAAGACATTTTGAAAATGCTCGTGAAGATGCCTCAATATCAGCCTTCTTGGCTAGAGATCCTGGCAAGATATTTTTTAATCTTTACTACACACCAAAATTAAAATATTCAATTTTGTTGATGACAAATCACAAATGGCTTATTTTATGTGAACAGTCTATTGAAGGCTAGAAAACATTTTGGGAAAAGGAGAAAATGCTAGTTACAAGCATTTTCTTCTTTCCTCACAATGCTTTCAAAAGCCCTCTTCAACAGGGTCATAAAAAGTCTGGATCTGTTAGTACAGATCTTTGGAAATGCTACTTTTGGGATTTTACAGTTGTGGGAAAAGGAGAAAATGCTGGTTACCAGCATTTCCTTTTTCCACGATGTTTTCAAAAGCCTCCTACGTCACAGTCGTTAAAACTCATATCTGTACAGTAATCTATTAAAATTACAGGGTGTTTCAAAGTTTGATTTATCCAAATTCAAACCAAATTCTGTGCCTATCAGGTTTTTTACAACCATACAGAACTAAGACAGCCATAATGCCTAAGACATTTTATGACTGTAACCCTCAGGTTGCCTTTCACAATTTAACCCATTACCACACGGCAAAATTTAAGACCTATCCAAATTGAAAGCATTTGCAGACGACAATTTCATAGTGGCTCAAATGACGCAAGTTTTCTTTGATAGGGTAGAAAACTTTGTGGGAAAAGGAGAAAATGCTGGTTACCAGCATTTTCTCCTTTTCCCACAATGTTTTCAAAAGGCCTCTTCTTCAGGGGTGTCAAAAGGCGTCATTGTGTGGTAAAGGGTTAATGCACTTTTACTGACAGAGAAAATTCAGATCAAATTGTGCAATCTGATTAAAGATCTGTACTATCAAATACAGTGGGATTTTTCAAGAGAAACAATCTTTTGAATTGCAATATGTGGGGTTTTATGATTGTGGTAAAAGCAGAAAATTCTGGTTACTAGCATTTTCTCCTTTTCCCACAATGTTTTTCAAAAGCCTCCACTGTAAGGGTCCTTTAAACTCGGTATTTTATGGTAGTGTTAAAAGTACAGTGTCCCAAAGTTTGATTTATCCAAATTCAAGCCAACCTCTGTGTCTATAAGGTTTTCTATGATCCATACATAACTAGGACAGCATATTATGCCTTAGACATTTTATGGCTGTAACCCTCAGGCTGCCTAGCACAATTCAATGTACTTTTACTGATAGTGAAAATTAAGATCAGTATGAGCAATCTGATTAGAGAGCTGCACTATCAAATACAGTGGGATTTTTCAAGCCAAACAAACATTGGAATCGCAATATTTGGGATTGTACCATTGGCTGGAAATTGTCTTTTATTTACTTCAACAATTTAACGTGTAATTCTTTACCAGAAGACAAAATATTAGACTGAAAGCATTTGCATATAACAAATTAAATGCAGCTCAAATGACAGGATTAGTCTTTGTAAGGGTAAAAAAAAAACAATGTGAGAAAAGAAGAAAATGCTGGTTACCTGCATTTTCTACTTTTTGCACAATGCTTTTCTAAGGTCATCTTACTCACGGTTAAAAAAACACGGGATTGTTTTGATAAAGGTTAGAATATGCAAAACTTGGCAAACTGTTTTGTATGTAAATTAACCCTTAGGCTGCTACGCTCAACTCACTGACCTTATGTGGACAGTGTAGATCAACAGCAGACTGCACAAAATGTGCAGTCTTACCTTGGATATACACTGTTTGATAAGGAGATTTTTTTCTTGGGGAAAAAAAAAAAGTTTGAAATAGTATTATTAAAGGTTTTACTCTCAGCTAGCAAGTTTCATTCAACTTGTTTAGTAAGATCAGGATTAAGAAACTCACAAACTTCTCCACTAAATGGAAAGCAATAAAGATTATAGGATAACCATAACACTAATGGAGGTATCTTGCCAAACTCTTGAATTGCTTATTACAAAAGGTGGCAATGCTCTATTCATTCAATGGTTTCTTTCCCCTGGAAAAACCTCTGTTTAACCCTTAACTCTTTACCAAACAATAAAATTTTAGACTGGTCCAAATTGAAAGCACTTGCAGACAACAAATTAAATGTAACTCAAAAATTGAAATTTGTTTCCAGCAGGGCAGACAACATTGTGGGAAAAGGAGAAAATGCTGGTTACCAGCATTTTCTCCTTTTCCCACAATGTTTTCAAAAGGCTTCTATCTCAAGTTCGTAAAAACTAGGGATTGTTCGGTAAAGCGTTAACTCTTTCTGAACCACAGATGACACCAAATGCTTTTGTGGACAGTGTATATCAAGATCAGACTGCACACAACGTGCAGTCTGATCTCTGACCTACACTGTCCACTGCTTTATTCTGGATTATGACTGACCTCTCTTGATCTTGCACCGAAACTGTATTTGTAGCCTTTATGAAAATGCAATTTATCTATTCAGTAATGAAAGAGTTAACCTGCGAAACAGACAATAAATTTTCAAGCCAATAGTGAAAAGCTCACATGTTGCTATTTCCAAGGTATCTTTTTGGGGAAAAATATCTCCTTATCAGACAATGTAGATCCAAAATCAGACTGCATGTTCGGTGCAGACTCATCTTGATATACACTGTCAAAAAAAGATCTTGAGTCCTGCTTAGCAGCCTAAGGGTTCAAATTTTCTTGGAAACTTTGACTTCCATTCACTCTTTAACCACACAATTCTGAGTTGTAACAACCAGGAATAGGAAGGCTTTTGAAAACATTGTGTGAAAAGGGGCAAATGCTGGTAACTTACTGCCCTTTCAAAGACAAATTCCAACTTCTGAGCCAAATTAAAGTTGTTGTCTGCAAATGCTCACAATTTGGAGTGGTCTGAAATTATCATTAAATTATCATAAAACAAATGTCATTTTTTTCAGTTACATTTATCGTGTTGTCTGCAAATGCTTTCAATTTGGACCAGTCTATAATTTTGTTGTTTGGTACAGAGTTAAAGTTTCTGTATGGTCTAGAATCAGTCTGCATCATCTGGAGCTCAAAGCATAAAGTATGAAACAATTTGTTGAAGTTAATCCACTGATTGATTAAATGGAGTTTTGCACCACTTTCATCAATGATTACTTCAGCCTTGTCAAGGTGATTCTCACTTATTCATGTGTGTCCCAGGTTTCTCCGGTTCTAAGCTAGAGCACTGAAATGTCTTACCCAAGGAAACTCCCACAACAGGCTTGGTGCCTTTAGTGAAATTTGGACCCCAGACCTCAAGGTTGTGGGTCTCATACCTTTACTACATAGCCAGACAGATCCCTCAGCACTACAAAGGAAAATCTACTCAAATCTGGTATAGAAGATAATTTGAGTCAACCTTTACAACACAGTCCTTAATTTTAATGATCCTGAGAAATATGGTTTTTCAAAAAATTGTAAAAATACCAGAAAATGCTGGTAACCAGCATTTTCTTCATTTCCCACAATATTTTCTACCCTTTCAAAACCAACATTGCCCATAAGAATCCGATTAATTTGTCATATTCAAATGTTTTCAGTTTGGGAATATGTAAATTTTTGTCATCATTTGAAGATGAGACTCACAAGATATCTGAAAACTGAAGTATCTCCAGGAATTCAGGCCAAAAACTGCATCAATCTATTTAATGATCATTCTGTGTGATCAAACGAATTAAATGATGAAAGAAAAAGGGCTATAAGTTTCCTTAACTCTTTACCAAACAAAAATATTTTGACTGGTACAAATCGAAAGTATCTGCAGATGACAAATTACACCTGACTTAAAAACTAAAATTCTTCTTTGGAAGGTTAAAAAACATTAAGGAAAAAGGAGAATATGCTAGTTACCAGCATATTCTCCTTTTCCCTTAATGTTTTCAAAAAACGCTTCTCTGTCAGGGTCGTTAAAACTTTAGATTGTTTGGTAGAGGGTTAATGCTCATCTGAGACATCTATCTTATTTGTGCTGCTGTTTCTTCTTAAGTTATCCAAATGGTACTGGGTAAACACTATTTTTTCACTAAAATAATTTACTTCTCTATGGATTTTTTTTTTAACTCGATTGACCAAATTTTTAACTTTACCTTTATATTATGGAAGCAGAATGCACAGGACAAATACTAGTCTAGACTGAAACTGGCCTCTTGAATGCTTCTTAAATATTCTTTAAATATGACCCAGTGACCTGACCCAGTGACCTTTTAAACCCAAGGTTCATTCAGGTGTTACCAGGCTTACATGTTACATCAGGACTGTTATTGCAGCTTGTACTCTATAAATAACATTTTTCAATATGACCTTGACCTTTATATTATGGAAGCAGAATGCACAGGACAAATACTAGTCTAGACTGAAACTGGCCTCTTGAATGCTTCTTAAATATTCTTTAAATATGACCCAGTGACCTAATGACCCAGTGACCTTTTAAATCCAAGGTTCATTCAGGTGTTACCAGGCTTACATGTTACATGAAGACTGTTATTGCAGCTTGTACTCTATAAATAACATTTTTCAATATGACCTTGACCTTTATATTATGGAAGCAGAGCACAGAACAAATACTAGTCTAGATGAAAACTGGCTTTTTGAATGCTTATCAAATATTCTTTAAACATGACCCAGTGACCTAATGACCCAGTGACCTTTTAAACCCCAAGGTTCATTGTTAACTGGGCTTATATGTTACATCAAAGCTGCTTATGTATTGCAGCCTTTACTCTATAAATAAAAATTTTCAAAATGACCTTGAGCCCCAGCATTAAATTTGACCCCCATATGACCATTTTCAAACTTGGCCTTTTTATACCATGCTGACAAACATTCTGACAAGATTCTGTTGAAATTTGATGAATATTGTTCGCTTTGAATCTCTGCAAGAGTTTCAGTTACTTGACCTATACATGTATGGCAGGGATCTGAACGAGATTAATGAATAACCATAATATCACAGACACAAACATGTTCATAAAGTATCATTGACACTGGATGAGGCCTTGAGTCATCACAAGATTTTTCAGTCATTTAACCCTTTACCACATAATGCCTACCTTTAACGACCCCGAGGAAAAAACCTTTTAAAAACATTGTGGGGAAAAGAAGAAAAATGCTGGTAACCAGCATTTTCTTCTTCTCCCACAATGTTTTCTACCCTATCAAAGATAAATTTACTCATTTGAGTCATATTCAAAGTGTCATCTCCAAACGCCTTCACTCTGGAAAAGTCTACATGTATCTCATATGGTAAAGTTGGTTGGTTGTATGGTATTTAACACCCTTTTCAACAATATTTCAGTTATAGCACGGCCAGTGCACCTATCCATGCTTTCCTGGAGTCTCAGCACTACCAGTACTCTGCACTATTTTCAAGCCACTGGCTGCTTTCCCACATAACCACTGTCGAGATGATGGTCAGCGGTGGGAGAGGAATGATTCCTGTTGCGATGACTATCATCAATCCCCGGAAAGAAATTGGCCAAGCCACTAGGATCGAACCCACAATCCCCTGTTCTCAAGTCCTGCACGCTACAGACTGAGCTACTAGGGCTCGGCTCATATGGTAAAGAGTTAACTCTTTACCACACAATCCCAAGTTTTAACAACCTTGACCAAAAAGGCCTTTGAAAACATTGTGGGAAAGAGAGAAAATGCTGGTATTATTGGCTGTTTGGACACTGATTGGTACTTTGTGTAAAGTGCAGATCAAGATCAGACTTTAACAAACATGCAGTTCCATCTTGAATCTACACTATACTATATTTTGTGAATTATTTGAATATGAAGCAACCAGTAAATATTTCCGTGTCAGGCTTTTTCCGCTGACTAAGACATTAACTTCTTTTAATATGTGCCCAGAAGGCTTGTACCAAAAACAGCATTAATCTTTGTTCATTTCCGCAAAAATTCTGCACAAAAACACAAAATATCCCTAAAAGTTCCATCATTATCTTCAAAGAACCATCAAATCCAACCTTGCTCAACCCCTTAACATTCAATCCCAGGTTTTAATGAACCTGACGTAAAGGGCTTTTGAAATGACTGTTGGGAAAGGAGAAAATGCAGATAATCAGCATTTTCTCCTTTTTAAACAATCTTTTCTGCCCTTTCAGAGTCTATATCATAATTTGAGGTACAATTGTGGGTTGTCATCTGCAAAATGCTTTGAGTTTGGTCAAGTCCGAAATTTTGTGGGGTTGTTAAATAAAGAGATAACTTCACAAATTATGAATATTTAGACTCATCCATATTGAAAGCAATTGCATATGACAAATTAAATGTAGCCCCAACAATGATTTCTGTCTTTGAAATAACAGACAAGAGCTTCGCAGAGCGGGGCTTGTCAGTGAAATGGGTTAAACTAAGGATGTACCATAAAAGAACAAAACACTGGACAATTAGGGATCGCCTATGAGACCATAGAGTTATTTGTTCTTGTGCACTGCACTTCTCATCAATGTGATCTATGCACCTGTGAAGTATCATTTTTACACCTCTAATAGTTTTTGAGTTATGCTCCTGACAAAATTTAAGTAGGAAAAAAATCAAAGGGCAGTAACTCCTAAACTAAAGTTATGGTTCTTGTACACTGCACTTCTCCTAAATGTTATCTATCAACCTGTGAAGTTTCAGGTTTATATCTCATGTAGTTTTCAAGTTATGCGCTAGACAAAATTTGAGTAAGAAAAATAACAAAGGGCAATAACTCCTAAATTATGCAATCAAGAGTTATGTTTCCTGTGCAATGTGCTTCTCCTTGATGAGATCTATCCACCTATGAAGTATCATGTTTACAACTCTAATAGTTTTTGAGTTATGCCCCTGACAAAATTTAAGGATTAAAATAACAAAGGGCAATAACTCCTAAACTATGGGGCTGAAAGTTATGGTTCTTGTACACTGCACTTCTCCTTAATGTCATCTATCAACCTGTGAAGTTTCATGTTTATATCTCAAGTAGTTTTCAAGTTATGCGCTAGAGAAATTTTAAGTAAGAAAAATAACAAAGGGCAATAACTCCTAAATTATGCAATCAAGAGTTATGTTTCCTGTGCACTGCACTTCTCCTTGATGAGATCTATCTACCTATGAAGTATCATGTTTACACCTCTAATAGTTTTTGAGTTATGCTCCTGACAAAATTTAAGTAGTAAAAATAACAAAGGTCAATAACTCTAGAACGCCTAAAGCGATCCAAATGTAAAGAGTCATATGCACAACTATACATCATAGAGATTCATTGTGGTAAGTTTGAACTTATTCCAATGGAAACTGTAGGAGGAGTTGTGCACACAAGAAATTGCTAACGGACGGACGGACAGATGGACGGACGGACGGATGACCAGGCCATAACATAATGCGACCCTTCAGGCATATAAAAACATGGTTGGAAATGGTAAAAATGCTGGTTAGCAGCATTTTCTCCTTTTTCAACAATGTTTTCAATTTAACTTTTCTTCTTTAGAGTCATTGAAACACAAGATTGTTTGGTAAAGGGTTAAAAACAGTAGAGCTATTACTACCCTCACCAAACAATACCATGTTTGTATGACCACAGGGTGGAAGGCTTTTAAAAGCATTGTTGGAAAAGAAAAGGAGAGCACGGCATGCGAGTGCCAATGATCGGCTGCAGTTTTGGATTTTCACTGAAAATTAAAAGTATAAAAGAGGGCATAACTTTGTTAAAAATACTTTGATGATTACCTGCCCTTGGTGTATGGGTAATCCCCTTTTGATAGTGAACAACTTGTCCAAGTTTGAAGTAAATATATTCAGTAATGACAGAGATATTACAAAATGTCAAAGTTTTAGAAAATGTCAACATTATGCATGACCACGACGCAGACGACGATAATGCCAACAGGGCTACGACAATACCTAAACATTTTCTCTGAAAACAGCCAGCTAAAAGTACAGTTGACTTGCAAAATTTCTCCTCTTCCTACAATAATTTCTACCTTTCAAAGACAAATCCCCTCATCTGAGTCATGTTATATTTGTCACATACAAATTCTTTAAATATGAAATCCTAAAA
Source organism: Hippopus hippopus (assembly GCA_946811185.2). Lineage (NCBI taxonomy): Eukaryota > Metazoa > Mollusca > Bivalvia > Cardiida > Cardiidae > Hippopus > Hippopus hippopus. The sequence goes on along the minus strand of OX328100.1, from coordinate 17,870,016 downwards.
TTTTGTCATCTGGTGACGAGAAAAAAATTCAGAATTCACTGGTACAAAAACACCATCAATGCATGTGACACATTTCTGAAGGCAAAACTTGATCCTTCCCTGTTTTTGTCGACACATTTTATCCCATAACAAAATGACAAAATTTTGGACATATCCAAATTGAATCATTTGCAGACAACAATTAAAATGTGGCTTAAACAATAGGATTACACTCCAAAAGGTTAGAAAACATCATGGGAAAAGGAGAAAATACTGGTTGCCTGCATTTTATCCTTTTTCCCCAGTTTTCTCAAATTTTCTCAAATGGCTTCTTTTTTAGGGTTGTTAAAACTCAAGAATGTGTGGTAAAGGGTTATCCCCTTATCAAACAAGCTCATGACTTACTAACCCTGCAGAGCGAAAGAGCCTTTTTGGAAAAGATGAAAATGCTGGTAACCACCCTTTTCTCCTTTACCCATAATGTTTTCAACCCTCATAAAAGCATGTGTCACATTTAACTTGTCTGCAATTGCTTTGAACTTCTGCAAGAGACTTTTGTCCTCCGGCAAAGAGTATGATCTGGGCCTATATTTACCAACCATTCTACATTCTTTTTTTTTAGTTTTTATTCTATATTTAGAAAGTAATGCAATTTTTGATTGGTTAAAACATTTGCTTCAGCCAGTCAGAAATTGCATTACTATGAGGTCAAATAAATTTTTCAAAATTAGACTAAGGATGCTACTAGGAATGGTTGGTTAACACTTTACCAAACAATCCCAACTTTTAACAACCCTGCGAAAGAAGCCTTTTGAAAACATTGTGGGAAAAGGAGAAAATGCTGAAATCAGCATTTACTTCTTTTCTCACAATGTTTTCTAGCCTTCCCTCAACAAATTTCGATTTTTCAGTTACATTTATGCTGTTGTCTGCAAAAGCTTTCACAGGGTTTTCCTTGACGCATGATTTTGTGCGTTTTGACACATTTTTAAGGAAAATGACCCACAACTTTTTCAACAATGCATCATTGTTGACGCACAAATACGATAAGAGGTACTACAGATTGTATATATTACCGACACCATTGCATCTCGAGTAGATGAAAAATCTGGAGTACGAAGAGAAAGTGGGACGAAACACTGGACTGTGTATCGATTTTACTAGAACACTGTCGGTCTTTAAACAGGTCTAAACTACACCAGTCGATCTCTAATCAAAACAGCATGGCTCTGTCAAAATCCACGTCATTCTTGCCGTCTGCAAGGAAGAAGAGCCCTAAACAAAGGTCAGACGATAAAACGCCTGGTAAGAGCACCAAGATACACATTTCAACGTCTCGAGGGTTTATTGTAAATTAGCTAAAGAGATACACTTCGTTAGTCATTCAAAACAGTGGCATGAATGCAACCCATATGTCGAAACACAAGAATCGGCCGTTTAATTGACCAATTTTCACCAGTGAAAATATATAGTTTATTTTCGGTCGAAATAGAAATTCTCTACCAAGAAAAACAACAGAGACTTCCCAAACCGGCCGACAACAAGCTATTTTCACCAACTAAACGGTCGGTTCCTGTGATAATCAAAGCGTTGAGAACCCTGAAGTGGTATTTGTCAAGGAAGCCATTGTGTGGAATTAATAATTTGAAAGAAAAAGAAAAATATTATTCAAATATTGGCTTGAAAGTAAACCTTCTAAGCAAATGAATACCTTTTTTGGTTGAAGGGAGAGTACTCATGACAAAGTTACGATTATTTGTGTATTGGTGGTCTCCCTTTGATCATTAGGACAATAGGATGCATGATGGATAGAGAGAGAAACCAAGTGAATATATCTAATAAAATTAAGTTTGTACCTGAAAACTATGATTTTGAAATATCTTTTAGCCGTTAACATTTAATTCCCAATATTACATGATGATGAATGATGAATAGCGTTTTAAGGCCCGTCGACAACTTAGGTCATATTGGGCGCACTTACTTAGTAAACAATAATGCGAGGTGAAAATAACATACATGTGCAACAACATAAGACAAACATGATAAATGAGGAATGGACGAAACACAAAATGATGCCCCTTTTGTCGCCTTTTACGACATGCATGCTGTCACTTTTGTTCCGCCAGATGAAATGGCAGATGTGACGATCGCGGGACTGCAGTGGTTTATTCTTATACCCCCGATTAAACCACACGGGGTCCCACAGGCCAATTGATTCCCATTCCAAACCCTATTTACATCGAGAAAAAAATACAGGATTTGGAATAAGAACTACCCAGCCTGCTGCAATCCTACGAATTACGAAGAAAGCAGCCGTTTGTCTCTAATTTTAGTCGCCTTCTACGACCTGCCATAGAGAAAGGCCGAGGTCCTATTCTATAAATTAAAAAAAACCCGGGACCCCACGGGGATCCCAATATTACAATCAATTATTTCGATCTATAAATATTCATGTCCCATTAAATGGAGTAGCGCGCAATCATTGGATGAACAAGCCATGGGACGAACTGGTTTTGGAACAAAAAAGCCCAGGACCAAGTGATCGGTAGAAATATTTTGTATCATTGCGCCAATAGAAGGCTATGAGCGAGTGAAGCTATTTTCAATCAAAAATAAGTATATCCACGATCGATGGCCTCACCCAGTGTATTTTAACATGCCATTTCCAATTACATATCTGAGTGCTACCGAAAAACTCATTTCCCTGAGAAAAATTGAGTTTAATTGGGTTTATTTCCTTCGGCTTTGCACAAAATACGATACATGGTCTTCAAAATTCAATATTGAACTCATAGTGGTATTGTCTTCGACAAATACCACAAAAACAAAACAAAATAATACTTTACCACAGAGAGAGGCTGCACAAACTTCGAAATTCAACCTTTGTGCATCATCAAAACACTAGTGGTCATGATGGTACCCTTGAAAGATTAAAATTACTTAGAGATATGACAGCTTGTCTGCATTTAGAGCATATGAAATATTTGCTTGTTAAGAACAGGCGTAAATAAAGCATACTCCAGATACTCTTTATGAAAAAGGTGCCAACTGGGCTGTAAGCTCACTCAATAGAGAATCTCTTGTGTGATTATGTATCTATCACCATGTAATAATACATATATAGGGGTATACAAAGATTTACAGTGGATAGAAAACACAAAAACAGAGTTTCACAAATAGTAGCTTTTGTCTAAGCTAATTAATTTTTGTTGTGACCCCCACAAATTCCAAAATGACCCCCATTATTTTTGACTAGGGGGTCACATTGACCCCCTATTTTTGTTGCCAAGGGAAAACCCTGCTTTCAAGTCTAAAATTTTGTCTTTTGGTAAAGAGTTAATACAGTCCCTAAACATTGCCTCTCTTTTAAAAGGATTGGTATACAACGGAGACAGTTCATAGTAAGCATTTTCTTCACCTGTCACACAGATTTCTTGATTGACTAACCCTGGATCCTAGAACCATTTGCTCATAAAAGTATCCTTTACTCTAAATCAAACAACAAAGTTTTACACCCGACCAAACTCAAAAGAGGATTTCTGTCTTTTAAAGGGGGGGGGGGGCATTGTGAGAAAAGGAGAAAAGTAACCAGTATTTATCCTTTTCCCACAATGTTTTTATAAGCCTTATTTCTACTCACAATTATCAATTATAACACAGGACTACTAAATAAAGGGCAAAATCTGAAAGCTCAAATTTAGACCCGAGCCAAAATTCACCAACTGTTCTTAATTTCACTTACAGTCCAATTCTGTATTTTAAAAGTAACATAACTTCTGAATGGCTACACCTTTGGTTTAGATAATCAGAAATTGTGTTACTTTCAAATGTAGAAAATTCTTGAGAAAAAGATGAAGAACTTTCTTCAAAATGGTTGGTGAACTTGTACCCTGGCCAAAACCTGCATACAAGAATATCTATCATTTGATACATGTTGAAGTGACAGAAAAAACCTAACCAAAACTTATATACAAGGGGATCATCTGATACATGTTGAAGTGAGAGAATAGATCTAAGAAAAACTTGTATACATACAAGGGGCATGTTTGATATATGTTGCAGTGACAAAACAGATAATAATTAAATTCACACCTATCAGCAACATGAAATGTCATCTTGATGAATTACGACTGAGAAACAGGTAAGTAAATCATCGGCCACAATACATCTTATTATCATCTTATTATTTCATTACAGAGGAACAAATCTTAACCTTTACCAAACAATGCTGAAGATTGATTGATTGAATGGTGTTAAACATCGTTTTCAATAGTTTTTCAGTTACATCTCGGCAGCCATTGCACCTATCCATGCTTTCCTGGAGTTTCTGTCACCAATGTTTTTCGCACAATATTCTTTCCAAGCCGCTGGCTACTTTCCCACATAACAAATGTCAAAACATTGATCAGCTGTGAGAGAGGAATGAATCCTATCGCAATGTCTATCATCAATCCTTGGAAAGAAATTGGCCCAGTTGAGGATTTGAAAGTGAACCCCTTTCTCAAGTCCTATACACTACCGACTGCACAATCGGGGCTCAGCACATTCATGAATATATAGTTTTTTGAAAAACATTGTAGCAAATAGGAGAAAATATTGGAGACCAGAATTTTCTTCTTTCCCTTTAATGCTTTCTATCTTTTCAGAGAAAATCCAATCATTATAGGAATATTCAATTTGTCCTCTGCAGAATGTTTTCAATTTGGAAAAGTTGAAAATTTTGCAGTCAGGTAAAGGGCATTTTTGGGGGATTCGAGAAGTATTATCTCTAGTTCACCAAGACCCATTTAACCCTTGACCACAAAATCCCAACTTTTAACAACTATGAGGAAAAAGGCTTTTGAAAACATTGTAGGAAAAGGAGAAAATGCTTGTTATCAGCATTTTCTCCTTTTCCCACAATGTTCTCAACTCTTCCCAAAACTAATTTCAAATTTTTTGAGTCACATCTATTTTGTCATATGGAAATGCTTTCCATTTGGACTGGTCTAGACTTTTCTAAAACTTCGTCGTTTGGTAAAGAGTTATAAATTTGGTCAGGTGAATGATGACCCTCATCATTCCATCATCGGTAATACTTGGTTTTGTATTTTTGCTATTTCAGAAGTTGCCTTCTGCAAAAGTTTAATATAATTTAGTTTAAACATATTTATTTTACATCAATTGAGAAACAAGTTATTACAACTTATACTAACCTCTCTCGATTCTGCTTCCTGGGAACTACACCAGTACTCGCGCCGAATGTGTGGACAAATGAAAAATCCTAAAGTTGACACCCGCTCCCGGGTATGGAACTGTGGACCTTCAAGTTACAAGGCTGACGCCCTACCTCGCAACCATGCAAACAACAAATGCAAATGCTTATTACAATTTGGACCAGTATACATTTGCTCATGTGGAAAAGATTTAAGAATGTTGTCTCAAGCGGTCTGCTGCAAAATTCACAAAATTGTCTGCACACCATAATGTGCAAACATAAAAATCTGAATGCAGACACAACGAAATTAGAAACAATTGAGATGAAAGATAAACTGAAGTCCTGCAGCATTACCTTTTATGGGATGAATAGAAAGCAATTTTATGTTCTGTAACTCTTTTGCATACATTCGCTGAAGAAGGCTTCTGAAAACATTACGGAAATAGTAGAAAGTGCTGGGCACCAGCATTTTCTACTTTTCCCATCATGTTTTCTACCCTATCAGAGACCTTAAGCCAATTTGTGCCAATTTTGGAAACCCATTTTAAATTTGTTGTCTACAGATTCACTCATTTAGGACAAATCTAATATTTGTAGTTTTGTATAGGGTTAGTTGGAGAGGAATAGCCAGATTAACAACTGACAGAATAGATAATAATGAGTTTCGCACCCTAGAGGTACCTAATGTACTTTGAATGTAGACAGACATAAATAAAGGGATGAATTTCAGCCCCACAGCTATATCATCCATTAGAAAAGAAACTCATTACATGCTGATACATCTGAAGTGGAACATGTAAGTCAAATGATTCTGAATTAATGATGAAAAAATTCATACTTGTTCCTAGATTGCTACATTTACAGTCACTAGTTATACTGGAGTGTATTTCACCAAAGACCGAATTGCCATTGACTTCATTACATTTTTCAGTGTGCAAGAAAATTTATTAGGTTGCTTCTGATAATGGAACTGTAGAAATGAAACATAATTTATGCTTTCAGTCCATCAGCAAAACCTATACTAGCAAGCCTTCACCAGTATACCTCTCAAAATCTCAAACAGCGCGCTAGATTCTACACTGTCCATTAAAGCATGTCATGTCGCTTTTAGATTCTGACAGAAATGAAATTATTCACTCTATAAAGCAGCTTGGGAAAAAAAATCCTTTCTTAAAATGCTTTCCAGCTGACAATGTAGCAGGTGTGCATCATTTATTATCACATATACATATTTTTTGTTCCTCTTCCTTTAGTGTTTTTTACATCACGACTTTGAAACTCTTTTTCAAACCCTCATCATCTCTTTTCCAAACAACTAAATTTTAGACAGGTCCAAATTGAAAGCATTTGCAGACGACAAAATGCATGTGACCCAAAAATTGAAATGTGCTTTGGAAAGGGTATAAAACATTGTGGGAAAAGGAGAAAATCTGGTTGCCAGCATTTTCTCCTTTTCCCATAATGTTTTCAAATGGCTTCTTTCACAGAGTCGCTAAAACTCGGGATTGTTTGGTAAAGGGTTATGCATCAAATTATTTTTCCTGTAACTTTCAGCATTCTGAAGGAGACATGATTTTCTTCAACATGTTAACCCTTAGAATGCCTTTCACTCCTGTAGCTGCCCTTGCCGCCAGTGTAGGTCAAGATCAGACTGCACAAAACGTGCAGTCTGATCTATGATCTACGCTGCCTGCTTTGTTTACTGAGTACAGACATAAGGCAGTGACAAAAATGCAATTATCTTGGTCTTATTGTAGAATGAATGTTATCATTAGGTTTATTCAATCTTTATGGGTTAAGATCTGTAACCTTCACCATTGATGGGCTACAATATGGTTTTAGTTGCAGACGAAGCAGATCAAGATCAGACTACTTATTCTGTTAACCAGTATTTCCTCCTTTTGCCACATTTTCAGAACACTTCCTCCTCAGGGCCATAAAAGCATGGTATTATTTGGTATAGGATCAAATATGTCATGCAAATGACAGCAGCTTGTGTCTGCCAAAGTATCTGACTAAATACTAGTATACAATAAAGCATGGTATTATTTGGTATAGGATCAAATATGTCATGCAAATGACAGCAGCTTGTGTCTGCCAAAGTATCTGACTAAATACTAGTATACAATAAAGCATGGTATTATTTGGTATAGGATCAAATATGTCATGCAAATGACAGCAGCTTGTGTCTGCCAAAGTATCTGACTAAATACTAGTATACAATAAAGCATGGTATTATTTGGTATAGGATCAAATATGTCATGCAAATGACAGCAGCTTGTGTCTGCCAAAGTATCTGACTAAATACTAGTATACAATAAAGCATGGTATTATTTGGTATAGGATCAAATATGTCATGCAAATGACAGCAGCTTGTGTCTGCCAAAGTATCTGACTAAATACTAATATACAATAAAGCATGGTATTATTTGGTATAGGATCAAATATGTCATGCAAATGACAGCAGCTTGTGTCTGCCAAAGTATCTGACTAAATACTAGTATACAATAAAGCATGGTATTATTTGGTATAAGATCAAATATGTCATTCAAATGACAGCAGCTTGTGTCTGCCAAAGTATCTGACTAAATACTAGTATACAATAAAGCATGGTATTATTTGGTATAGGATCAAATATGTCATGCAAATGACAGCAGCTTGTGTCTGCCAAAGTATCTGACTAAATACTAGTATACAATAAAGCATGGTATTATTTGGTATAGGATCAAATACGTCATGCAAATGACAGCAGCTTGTGTCTGCCAAAGTATCTGACTAAATACTAGTATACAATAAAGCATGGTATTATTTGGTATAGGATCAAATATGTCATGCAAATGACAGCAGCTTGCGTCTGCCAATGTATCTGACTAAATACTAGTATACAATAAATCATGCATGATTGTAGATTGAAAATTAGACTGAATCTTCTGCACAGTTTGATTCTGATCTACACTGTCCACAAAAAGTAAATACATGTAGAGATATGCTTAGTCCAAGGCTCTTTGTACTAGATGAAAAAATTTAAGATTTGTCCTAATAGAAAGCATAATGGCGTACAACCAAATAAGATGTTGCCGAGTTGTTGGAATTTATCTTTGAGAGGTCAAACAACATGAAGAGGAAAGGAGAAAATGCTGGTTACCAGCATATTCTTCTTTTCTCGTACTGTTTACAGAAGAAATTTTCCCCAGGTTGGTTAAAGCAAATTGTTGCTTGGTCACGAGTTAACTCTTTAACTCTTTACCACACAATCCCGAATTTTAACGATCCTGACAGTGAAGGCTTCTGAAAACATTGTGGGAAAAGGAGAAAATGCTGGTAACCAGCATTTTCTCCTTTTCCCACAATGTTTTCTATCCTATCACAGACAGAAATTATCATTTCAGCTACATTTAATGTGTCGTCTGCAAACTGTTTCAATTTGGTTGAGTCCGAAGTTTTCCGTCTGGTAAAGAGTTAACAAACAGTCACAAGATTAGCAACCTTGAGGTAGGACGGCTTTTGAAAACATTGGGGGATAAGGAAAAAATCCTTTCTCCTTTTTCCACAATATTTTCCACCTGGCCAAAGACAGTTTCTAACTTTTCAGCCACATTTGTAATCTGCATATGCTTTGGATTTGGAAAAGCCCAAAATGTTGTCATCTGGAAAAGGGATAATTCTATACTACACAAAATTTTTAAGACTTGTCCAAACTGAAAGCATTTGCAGGCAAGAAATTGAATGTTGGTGTAGTAATAGTATCTTTTTTCAAAAGGATAGAAAACATTGTGGGATAAAGGAGCAAATGCTGGTTACCAGCATTTCCTCCTTTTCCCACAATGTTTTTAAAAGGCTTATTTCTCAGGATCATTAAAACTCGGGATTGTGTGGTAATGGGTTAAACCCCAAATCATAGAATTTTCAGGAAACAGCTCTGGCACAGACTAAGACAATAAAGTCATATAACGTCAAGGAAATATTGTTGTACTGTCACAATAAAATATATGTATCAAATTTCCCTGTTTTTTATTATGACAAGATCTTGATTCCTAAACAATTTAACCCTTATCCTGCCGTTCTCAACCATGGGGTAACTTTTGCAGAGAGTGTATGGCCAGATCAGCCTGCACATATGTGCAGTCTGATCTTGCTCTACACCCTCCGCTGCTTTCTTGGTAGTTTGGGCCATAAAAGCCCAGCCATGTAAGTTGAATGCCCGTACTTTTAGCAAAATATTTTTGTATAATCGTCAACAATTTCTAGTTGGCAGGATAAGGATTAAGCCGAGCTCCAATAGTGCTGTTGGTACCATAGAATTACAGGCCTTGGGATTTGGGGGTCCCCGGTTCAGATCCCAGGGCTCGACATTAACAGTTGTCCAATGGATTTTGGCAAGTGAAAACATGCCTTGGACAAGTAAATTCTAAATCTGGTTGTCCGATGGGACAAGTGCATTTTAATATTTAATTTGGGGAGAAAAAAATATTTGCGTATGCATAATTTGCGTGTCGACAACAGAATTCCGTAATAATGGCATTTTGACAGCTGACTTTACTTGCCGATTTTATCTCTATATCATAAGGTAATCTGTCCATCATTAAATCGTTTTTTTATAATCCTTCAGACGCTCACTGAAATTTCATGGTAGATGCAAGCATTTAGTGACCTGGATGTATGCTCCAGGGGCACATTTCACTAAACTGCGTATGCACGAAATCTGCGTACGCAGTTTTTGTAAGCAAGCATTAAGTCTGAAAACAAGTTTCACTAAACTACATAACTTTACGATTTTATTAAGAATTTGGATAACATTATGCAACTTCATATGTTTGGGTAAAGTAGGGATCCTCCGTGTGTTTATTCAATCCCCCAAAAATTAGGGTAAATCTATGCAGTTTGTTGAAATGTACCCCTGGTCATCGAATGTTTGCATTTGCTATGAAATTTCAGTGACCATCTGAAGGATTGTGACCATGATTTATGGATTACCTTAAACAAATAACTAGGTCATATAATTCATATTAAGCTCCGCCCACTTAGTCACATTACAATGTAAACTGGCTCTGCCTATCTCATTAGACCTGAAAAGATGTCGATTAAGTACTACAGTCTTCAGGGGGTTGGTAAATAGCAGTACATGTTTGACGTTCCACTCGATTTGATCACATTTTCATCGGTGTTCTAACTCCAATTTGTATTCAACTTTAACTGTTAACTACAATTATGAAATTATGTAACCAACTAACTGTAGCTTAATGAATGGACATGTATTTTAATATTGCATTTAATTGAATCTGAAAACTATTGCAATAACATATATACACATGCTAAATTCAAGTTGAAATAAACTTTGTTTGATTAATATAGCGGGCACTTACGAGTCAAACCGTTCACTTCAATATGAATACAGACGCGGACAAGTGAAAACCTGGTACAGACAAGTGATTTTGCAATGTACTTGTCCGACTGATCCAGTAAATCAAAAAGTTAATGTTGAGTCCTGTATTCCCGGCTCTGCTAATTTCTTTCGGTGGATTGATGACAGTAATTGTGATGAGATTCTGTACTTCCTCACCCCTGATCAATGTTGAGGTAATAGTCAAGTGGAAAAGCAGCCAGTGGCTTGAAAAGAATATTGTGCGAAAAATTGGTAAAAGCAGGAGAGCATTTTTTGTCTTCAAAATTTTGTATGGCTTCAGGTTTTGTTGTTACGGCTAAAACCTCAGTTTACCAAACAATCCTCTTTTTTTACAACCCTGAAGAAGAGAATTTCTGAGAACATTGTGGGAAAAGGAGAAAATGTGTTAAACCAGCCTCTTGCTCTTGGAAACCCAAATACCATCATCTGATGTCTATCTCATGTGTCATTGGCAAGTGCTTTCAACAGGAACTAGTCTAAAATTTGTTTGTATCGTAGAGAGTTAAATGGGTTTAACTCTTTACCAAAACAACAAAATTTTAGACTTGTCCAAACTGAAAGCATTTGCAGACGACAACATAAATGTGACTCAAAAATTGACTTAAGAAGAGTAGAAAACATTGTGGGAAAAGGAGAAAATGCTGGTTACCAGCATTTTCTCCTTTTCCCACAATGTTTTCAGAAGGCTTCTTCCTCTTGGTCGTAAAAATCAGGGATTGTTTGGTAACGGGTTACTCAACAACAAAAGTGCAGCAGAATGCACCTGTGGATCTGAGTCACAAATGGAAAAAAAAAAAACCTTCTGTAACAGACAAAGAAAATATTTTTTCATTTCAGTTTTGATGGCTGCAGTTTAATTATAATGGAGACTTTGTATGATCACTTTTCTTTTCTATGCACGAACCCCAAGCATAATTTTTACAGTTTTTGGATTTCCCACATTTTCAGAAGTCTCCAGAAATAATCCTTAATCCTCCACCAAACAATTCCTTTTTTTATGGCTGTGATGAAGAAGGTTTTTGATACAAGAGGGCCATGATGGCCCTGTATCGCTCTACTTGGTAATAAGTACAAAACACACACCAAATTCTTGGCTGAATGGTCTTGAACATGAAGACTTACGAACTTTTCTCTATAAAAGCAGAACAAATTCAGAAGCAATCCACTAGATGAAGCTATGTGCCACATTTGATAGCCTTGGACCTTATGTTTAGGAAGATGATTTTTTTTTAAGTTTTCACTATTAAAGCCCATATTAAACTTGTGACCCCTTGGACAGGGCCAGTTCTGACCTCCATGACTATAATTTGAAGAACCTTAGTAAAGGGAAGCTACATGCCAAATTTGGTAGCCCTAGGCCATGTGGCGTAGAACCAGACGATTTTTACAATTCTTACTATATATAAATTCATATAAAACTTGTGATCCCTGGGGCATGCCTAATTTTGGCCCCAGAGCTACAATTTCAAGAGTCTATCAGATGAAGCTACATGCCAATTGTGGTTCTTATGGTTAAGAACAAGAAGACTGTTAAAGTTTTCACAATATAAGCCCATGTAAAACTTGTGACCCCCTTGGCAGGGCCAATTTTGACCCCGGACTATCCTTAGAAAAGGCTTGGTAGCGGTCCATTAGCTGAAGCTACATGCCAAATTAAGTAGCCCTTGGCCTTATGGTTTTGGAGAAGATTTTCAAAAATTTCCAAAATTTTTTAGTTATGTTGCCATGGCAACCAGAGTTTTTACAGGGTTCAAATTCTTTAAAAAAATTCTGAAGAGGACCATGGCAGGGTCATTTCTGTGGATGGGTAGTTTCAGAGAAGATGTTTGAAATAAAAGTTTATGCATGCACACACACATGCACCCACGCATGCGTGCACAAACATATGGACAGACATACAATAGACATCTGGCCATAACATAAGCTCCCTGGTCTTTCGCCAATGGAGCTAAAAATTATGGGAAAGGATAAATTCTGGTACCAAAAACAAGGCCTGGGCTCTGAAATGTCCCAAAGACACTCCCACGAAAAACCCAGTGCCTCAAGTGAGACATGAACCCCGGACTTCCAAGTTACGAGTCCTACACTTTAAGGATAGGGCATCCTAATGGGATGTGTGTAACATCGCCTTTCATCGCCGAAAAAATATACAGATTCAGCTAAGACTCCCGTAATCCGTAATCGATTGGCCGATAAATGCTGTTTTCCCGCATCAATTACAGATTACCCAAGTCTTAGCCGAATCCCTACGATTTTGGCGATGAAAGGCAATGTTACACGAATTCCATTAGGGTACCCTATCCTTAACACTGAGCCATGCAGGTCCTTCTTGTTAAGAGTTTATTAACCAAAATATACCTGTTTTAACTCAACCTCTTACAACCCACTGAAACTCATAGTTTTTTCCAAGGTCATACTTTATGCTCTGTGTGGTCTGATCTTAATCTTTGCTGTCTTCCAAAAGCCTCAATTTTAACCTGCTGTGCTTAACCCTTTACCACACAATCCCGAGTTTTAACGACCATGAGAAAGAAGGCTTTTGAAACCATAGTGGGAAAAGGAGAAAATGCTGGTAACCAGCGTTTTCTCCTTTTCCCACAATGGTTTCTACCTATTCAAGGACAAAAGACTAAAATACTATAATTTGAAAAATATGTGAATTTTTTGTTTATAGATTTCTTCCACTCAGATGAGTCTAAAATTTTGCCGTTGGGTAAAGGGTTAAATAGTTACATGTAACATGTATGGCTAGTCATTTTGCAATACTTTGGTCTTTTCTAATAACCCTTTACCACACAATCCCAAATTTTAACAACCCCAAAGAATAAGGCTATTGGAAGCATTGTGGTAACCAGCATTTTCTCCTTTTCCCACAGCATTTTAACACTTTAACAGAAAAATTTCATCATTTCAGGAACATTTGATTTGTCGTCTGCAAATGCTTTCAATTTATTGTCTTAAATTTGTGGTTTGGAAGAGTTAACTGAAAACATACATTTCACTGTCAATTCATTATGTGCATTCACAGCAAAGTCCACAAAGTGAGTTAATAATATAACAGGGAACACTGACGTAATTACTACTTGCAGAGAGCAGAGACTGTTGAGAAACTGTTGCAGGGTTTGACATAAAGGCACGTCTGAACGAAACTGTCTAGCAAAAGATCGGTTTGGACTAGTAGAGGCAGCTTCCAGCTAGCCCGAATGGTCTAGTGCAAAAATTGAGACAATTACTTTAAGTGTCAATTTCATGCTTTGCATAAGTGACGAAAATCGACCTTACATGTCGTTCACCGAAAAAGATCGTTTATAAAACTTGCGATTTTTTTCAAGCAGCGATAATTTCACTGACAACTTCTTAATTGTTAACGGGAAGACGGTAGCGCATGCAAGGTAGCCCATAACTTCACTGGAAAAACCAAATTGAACTGAAAATAGAGTAAGGCTAGTAGACCAGAGTCCACGGTATGTCGCTATTTCATCGGCCGGGATAAAAGTCATAAATTTTTTCGTGACTGTTATCATTTTGTCAGAGTATTTAATCTTTTAACAAGAATTTCTTATGTCTACCTCTATTTTGGAATACCGTAGTTTCATTTTGACGACAACCGAGAATGCGTCGTCCAGATGTTTACCTAGACAATGGAGCAGACGACCAGTGAATATGCAAAGCTTGCGTAACTTCAAAACAACATCTGATCGGGGAGGAGCGAAGTCATAAAATGAGCCTAAAAAACAGAAATGAATCGAAACAAAAGTAGATTTAGATGAATAGAATTAGATCTAGTTCACAGAAAAAAGATCGTTTTAGACCTTGAATGGAAAGCTAATTCGCGCCGTTGGTTTGTTTGATTCAGAGGAAAATGTTATGTTTTCTTTGCAGACAGTTTAATAAACGGAAGATTTGCTCCAGGATCTGATAACATTATACCAAAATGTTTTTATCCTTTTGACTCAAATTCTGTTATCTCAGCATTAGTAAGACTAATATATTGTCCATGATTGCTTTCAAAATGGATGTCTAAATTGTTGTCCTCTAGTAAAAAATCGTAATTGAAATAATTAACGGGGAAACATTCATTGATCATGATAAAGTGTGCCGAGTTAGTTTGGGGCGATACCTGTCCTTTAGTGGCTGTTAATACTTGCGAAGGTGCTAACTTCTGTATTCTGTAACTTCTGACTTCGTGGATGTCCACACAGTAGATTATCATGACATTGTCATTTTTTTGTTACAATTTGGTATAATCACAAGGGAAACAACAGAGCTTTTGATCTATTTTATACTTTTCTTCATTTTGCAAAACTGGTCTAGTAGAAATCTGAAGTGGTCTAGTAAAAATTGCAAATTACTAGTCCACTAGACTAGCTGGAAAAAGTGTTAATGTCGAACCCTGTGTTGTAAAGAAAGGAGAGAGTTTTTTTAAAGAGCTGTCTCCCAAAAATTAACCCTCATCCTGCAGTTCGCATCCATAGAGGTATTTCACGGAGAGTGTAAAGCAAGACCAGTCTGCACATACATGCAGCCTGATCTTGCTCTACACTCTCTGCTGCGCTGTCTGTAGTTTCTAACAAATAAACCTTATTCAGTGTCATTAAACTCAATGAAATATATTTCAGTAATCATTGTGAATTTAAATTCAGCAGGATTACGGTAGGTTAAGTTCCCTGTTGGCCCTTATTGGTTTATCAAATTCAAACGATTGACAGAAATAATTGGGATGGAGACACTGGTTTATGCCTAACCCTTTCAGCGCCAAATATATAAACTCGACCCTTTTTGATGGCTGAAAATACAATCCTCCGAGTCTCAGAAAGATTTTTATTCTATAGGCTTGACTAAACAAGCAGATGGCATAGATCCAAGATCAGACTGCACGTTATGTGCGGATCTATGCCATCCACAAAAGGCTCGGATTTTGCCTACAGCGCTGACAGGGTTAACTATATCATTGTCTCATGAATTATTTATGAGGGGATTACATGATTTGTCTTGATCCTTCTTTTATAGCCAATATTCTTCTCTCTGTCTCAAATAACTCCCCTACAGACCCTGTTTATTGCGTATAAAAAGAGATTTCAATTAGCAGGGGATTGGATGCAGCCATTTTCTTGAAATTGTTGAATTATGTAGCCCAGTTTCTTGAAATTGTTGAATCAACTCTTTAAAGGCCCGGTAAAGGCCAAAATATCAAAGTAGGTGTCATAATACATTTAGATTTAAATCATACCATTTAAAAGTATGGCAAATATTGTCACGTTGACAGTCTGTTATCGTGTGTTCTGGCCATATGTTTAGTCGCCGGCAGAAAAAAAATTTAAAATCAGGCAAAAAGTAAACAAAGACACAGCTACCTGGCAGGTTTTAAACTGGTTTTTTTTAAATCAATTTCTCTGTCAGCCACTAACACTTGGACTGACTGTACAATGACAGATTGTCATCTTCCCAATAATTTCCATGCTTTTAAATAATTTTATATAAATTCAAATGCATTTAAACACCCGCTTTGTTTACATTTGGCCTTTATTGTTACTTTAACCCTTTACCACACAATCCCGACTTTTAACGACTCTCAGGAGGAAGCCTTTTGAAAACATTGTGGGAAAAGGAGAAAATGCTGGTAACCAGCATTTTCTCCTTTTCCCACAATGTTTTCTGCCCTTCCCAAATCAAATTTCAATTTTTGATTCACATTTATGTTGTCATCTGCAAATGCTTTCAAATTGGATTAGTCTAAAATTTTGTTGTTTGGTAAAGAGTTAACAAATAATTCTAAGTTTTAACAACCTTGAGGAAGAAATCTATTGAAATTTGTGGGGAAAATGAGAAAATGCTGGTAACCCACATTTTCTCCTTTTTCCTCATAATGTTTTCTTTTCTTTCAGCAACAAATTTCATCATTTGAGCCACATTTGACTTATCATGATAAATGAGCGTCAAATGATACAATTTTTCTTTTATAAGATAGAAAACCTTGTGGCAATAGGAGAAAATGCTGTTTAGCAGCACTTTTTTTTTTTTCCTTTTTCAAAATGTTTTCAAAAGTTTTCTACCTTCAGGTCTCAATGAAATGTGGTAATTGCTTAAAGGTTTATGTCATGTCTCAATGGGAATTCAATTGGAAAAATTACGTAGCACATTCGAATCTTTTATATATGCATTGTGCAAAAAGTTACATTGAGGACATTTATTTATTATCTCTTATCTCTATTATCACTGAAGATATTTACTTCAAATTTGGGTTAGTTATTTAACTATCAAAAGCAGAACAAATATAGCAAGGGTAGGTAAGCCCGACATATCCTGACACAGTTTTGCCCCTTTTTCCAGCTTCAAATTTTCACTGGAAAAGCACCTGCAGCCAAGGGTTGGCATGTGGTGCTCTTGTTTCAATCTAGAATCACATTTGTCAATGAAAGATATATGAGCCATACTCTGGCAAAAGGGGGCTTAATGCATCTCCATGATGCATGATACCAAGCAAGTCATTACATAATTATGGATCCATAAAATTTATCAAGTCTACCAATTGACTAGATCTGGAGGTACAATGGTATTTTGACGTGCAAAAAGTTGATCAATAGCAACAAGTTTCGACCCAGGTCAGCCTGCATGGACTGTGCAGGCTGACCTGGTTCGATACTTTTTGCAGATGCATTATGCCCCCTTTTCTCAGAGCATGGCGCATATTGTTTTGCAGACATTTTAGTGACAAATAGTGGTGTAATGAGACAGTGTATGTAAGTGACATGTGACCTTATTGTATTCAATGTTTTACCCAACAATCCTTTGCTTTGCCGTTTGTAAAAGCTTCAAATTTGGTCAATTCTGATATACATGTATTGTCTTCAGTGTTAAGTTCCTTTAACTCTTTACCAAACGACAAATTATTGGACTAGTTCAAATTGAAAGCATTTGCAGATGACAAAATAAATGTGAATCAAAAATTGAAATTCGATTTGGGAAGGGTAGAAAACATTGTGGGAAAAGGAGAAAATGCTGGTTACCAGCATTTTCTCCTTTTCCCATAATGTTTTCAAAAGCTTTCTTTCTCAGGGTCGTTCAAAGTCGGGATTGTGTGGTAAAGAGTTAAATTGCAAGGATGGTTCTTAACTGTGCATGTATCATCAATAATTTTGATCATGTTGATGAATGCGAAGATTGTCAAATTTAAAATGTGAGAATCTTTGCATTCATGAACAAGATCAAAATTATGATTTAAAAGGTCAAAATGTTTAACTCCTTATGACGAAAATTCAAATTTAACTGTGTTTATGGGTGGTTGTGATCAAGATCAGACTCCATAAATTGGAAGGATGATGTTTTGTTGTGCATCTTTTAAATCTTTTGTCATCACATAGTTATGAATCCATAAAATCCATTTTGTCTGAATCATGAGGTTGAAAACACTGTCGGAAAAGGAGCAAATGCTGGTCAGCAGCATTTTCTCCTTTTCCAACATGGTTTTCACAAGTCTTCATCCTTTGGGTCAAAACACATGACTGCTTGCACATCAGGTAGAGTTACCTATATCAACAGACATTACAGATTCAAGATCAGACTAGATACCAAAAGATATGCTTTTTTTTTTAACGAAAACAATACTTAAACTGCATTTTTTTTAAGGATGGAGACGTAAATATTACCTGCAATATTTGGCAATTTATAATCAAAATGACAATCTATTCCAGATAATATATTAGCTTTTATGAAAACCAAAGATTTCATATGTTACACATCCTTAAAATTCAATAGTGCTAATTGTAAAGAGATTGAAGAAGGTAAATTTTTAAATATAATTGTAACTATGTCTCCAATATTTTTAAAAAAATCAGTCCTTAGTTTACACTTAAATTCATCATACATTTAGAGGGCAGACAAACTGACAAAATAACATACAAAAAAGGTTACCTTAATCCTGTTGAAAATTGATCCTGCTCAGAATCATGCAATTATCCTTGTTTCAAGTTTAGTTTAATTGCAAACATGTAAAATGCATTTGGCTAAAGTCGTCTAAGATTTTTTTAAAGCCATTCCAATAAACTGCACGTCACTAAATCCACCTCTTTATTTCTGTACAGAATTATCCTTAACTCTGTACCAAACAAGACAATTTTAGATTTGGCCAAAATGAAAGCATTTCCAGGTAACAAGTTAAATGTGAATCAAACGCAGGAATTTGTCTTTGAAAGAGGAGCATTGTCAGAAAAGGAGAAAATGCTGGTTAATATGCATTTTCTCCTTTTTCCACAATATTTATAAAAAGCCTTCTTTCATTGGGTCTTAACTCAGGTTTGTTAAAACAACCAAAACACTACAACTACCTACAATCTACCATTTATACTCCAGTAGTATGTTTCAAAGCTTCCATTACAAGAGATGATACTTGAAAATATTGTTGGAAAAAGAACACTAAAATTTCACCTTTGTAATAATAACTTCTGTGCCACTACATGATGCATTTTTCCTCTCTTGTCCAGTTTGTTCCCCATACTTTGAGACTTTAGAAAGCTGCATAAAATTAAGTTTAACCCTTCACCACACCATTCCAAGTTTTAACAAACCTGATCCTTTTGAAAACATTGTTGGAAAAGGAGAAAATGCTGGTTACCAGCATTTTCTCCCTTTCCCACAATGTTTTCTACCTTGTCAGAGTACTATAGTTCAATGTTACCAATTTTTAATTTGATATTTGCAGATGTTTTAAGTTCTAAAAGAGTCTAAAATTTGTCAGTTTGGTAAAGGGTTAAAAGATTGTCTCTTTCCACTCACTGAGCAGTTCGAGTCCCTCTTTGTAGAGAGTGTAGGTCAAGATCAGACTGCATAAACCATGTAATCTGATCTTGGATCTGCACTAATGTATTCCTTTTCAATTTAGACAAACAACAACCACAACTTTGCTCAATTTAAGGACAGTGCAGGTCAAGATGAGACTGTATAAACCATGCAATCTGATATCGGATCTTTACCTATACAAACATTCCTTTCCAATTTTGGCAAAAAAAAACAACCACAAAATTGCACAAATTTAAGTCTTTTCAACTGACTTGGAATCTCTTACAACTAATCTGCTCACTAGGTTAAGGGGCTCATGTGACAACCTTGCTGTAAATAATGAATACTAATGTCTCAATACCTAAATAACAGTATACTACAGTAACTCACCAAACTCTACCTATTTATGACCTACTAGGCATACTTCAACCCTTCACCTAAAATAACTTGTTTTAGTGACCCTGAAGGGCAAGGCTTTTGAAAACATTGTAACATTTTCTCCTTTTCCAACAATGTTTTCTATCCTTTGCAACACAATTCCTACCTTTTGAGCCCAACTCTATTATTTTATTACATATGCAAAATCTTTCAATTTGCAATCTTTGAAAACTCTACAGTTTAGAGTTTGACCCTTTACCATACAATCTCAAGTTTTAACAACCCTAATGAAAAAGGCATTTGAAAACATTGTGAGAAAAGGAGAAAAATGCTCCTTTTCCCCACCATGTTTTCTACTCTTTGCAACACAAATCCTATCATTTGAGCCTCATTCTATTTTGTCATCTGCAAATGCATTCAATTTGCTTTTGTCAAAAATTCTGTCGTTTGGAAAAACCCTATACTACACTATCCTGAGTTTTAACAACCCTTAAGAAAAAGACTTGAAAACACTGTGAAAAACAGGAGAAAACCCTGATTACCAGTTTTTCCCACTATGTTTCTATCCTTTGAAAGACAAATCCATTCATATGAGCTTCATCCTATTTTGTAACGTGCTTTAGATTTTCACTCGTCCAAAATTCTATGGTAAGAGTTGAACACTCTACTAGAAGACTAACTTTTATACGTTTATACTAAAACCACTTGAACACGACAAGGAAACTGTGCCTCCAATGATGGAATTTGTCTTTGGAAGGGTAGAAAACACTGTGGAAAAAAATGGAAATATAATGGATACCAGCATATTTTTCTTCCCAGTGAAATTTTCAGAACTCTATTTGCGTAAAATCAATGTTGTTAAAACAGAATGGTGCTTGTTTGATAAAGCGTAAACTCATAAAAGGCAATACTTTTAGTTACCAAAGGGGCTTAAAAATCCTTGCAAAGTCCAAGTTTGTTTTGGTTAGAATTTCTTTCACAATATTTAACCCTTTCCCAAACAATCCCTGGTTTCTACGACCCTGAGATAGAAGCCTTTTGAAAACATTGTGGGAAAAGGAGAAAATGCTGGTAACCAGCATTTTCTCCTTTTCTCACAATATTTTCTACCCTGCTGGAAACAAATTTCAATTTTTGAGTTACGTTTATTTTGTCATCTGCAAGTGCTTTCAATCAGGACCAGTCTAAAATTTTGTCGTTTGGTAAAGAGTTAATAGCACTAAGATATGAGATCACAAAACACTTTCTTTGCAGTCTAATCTTGGATCTTCACTATCCTCAAAAGAACATTAAATTTTGCCCTAAGCATGTCAAAAGTTAGAAACCAACATTTTTTTTTCTCAATAAAAAAAAAATGGAGTAATAAAGATGAATTTAATGAGTTCACACCTTATCATCAACCTTGTACCAGATGAAATATTAGAGTCTTGTCCAAACTGAAAACATTTACAAACAACAAATCAATCATGGCTCAAAGGATGGTAATTGTTTGAGAAAGTGTTAATAAAAGCATTCTGGGAAAAGGAGAAAATGCTGGGTACCAGCATTTTCTCTTTTTCCCACAATGTTTTCAAAAGCCTTTTCTTCTCTGGTTCATTTAAATGTTGGATTGTTTGACAAAAGGATACAAGGAAGTTCAACCAGCTGGTTACCGGCATTTTCTCCTTTTCCCCCAGTGTTTTCAAAAGGCTTTTTCCTCAGAGTCTCTGAAATTCGGGACTGTGTGGTGAAGGGTTAAAAAAGACAACCATGATTTATAGTTTTATTTATTATATTGTCTTAATTATGAAAGCAAACTCGAAATATTATACTTTAGTTATAGAAATCATATACCTTTACAAAGAGATCTAGGTATGTGTGACCTGGTGTTAGCCCTTTATTGTGTTCCTTTTTTTGCTTCCATTCATGTTTTTCATACAACAAGAGCACAGCATGCAGATGCCAACGCTCAGCTGCAGTTGCTTGATATTCAGTGATAATTCAAAGTCAAAAAAGGGGCATAACTGTGTCAAAATACTTTGTTATCTGCCCTTGTTGTATATGTTCCCGTTTTGATAGTTAACAATTTGAAGCATAATGTTTTCAGTAGTAACAGAAATACTATAAAATGTCATGTTTTCCAAAGATGACACAGACCACAATGATGCAAGATGACAAAAACACCAGGGCTACAATATAGACATTTTCTTTGAAAACAGCCAATCTAAAAATGTGAAGGACTATGCCCCCTTGGTAAGTAAAAAGGCCCAGTAGCTGCCAAAGTAAACAATTTGGGTATTTAAAATGCATTTAAATTCTAATCATACCATTCAAGAGATTTTGGAACTTTTTATGTAGTTTTAAAATTAATTTTTCTGCAAGCAAGTAACACTTGGACCCACCATACAGTAACAGATTGTCATTTTTATGATAATTTCCATACTTTTAAATGGTGTTTTTTAACTCTTTAAGGAACAACAAAATTTAAGACTTAGTCCAAATTGGAATCATTTGCAGATGACAAAAAAAATGTGACTCAAAAAGTGAAATTTGTTTTGGGAAGGGAAGAAAACATTGTGGGAAAAGGAGAAAATGCTGGTTACCAGCATTTTCTACTTTTCCCACAATGTTTTCAAAATGGTTCCTTCTCTGGGTCGGGATTGTATGGTAAAGAGTTAAACAAAAATGCATTTTAACACTTGCATTGTTTACTTTTGGCCAATATTGGGCTTTTATTTTTGTTTGTATGTTGTTTAACCCTTTACCACAAAATGCGGACTTTTCACGACCTTGTAGCATAGACCTTTTGAAAATATTGTGGGGAAAAGGAGAAAATGCTGGTAACCAGCATTTTCTCCTTTTCCCACAATGTTTTCTACTATATCAGAAACTGCATTCACAAATATAGCCACATTTAATTTGACATCAGCATATGCTTTGGGTTTCGACAGGTCTAAAATTTTGCTGTGTGGCAAAGGGTTAACTGCTTTCAACATTTCAGTTATATCATGGCAGCAATATGATCTATCCATGCTCTCCTGATCTTTCTTTGCACATTGTTCTTTCCAAGCCACTTACTGCTCTCCCTCAACAATCACTGTCAACTAAATGATCAGCGGTGAGAAAGGAATTAATCTTCCATCAATGACAACCCTCAATCCTCAGAGATAAATTGCCTAAGCTGGGAATCTCACCAGCAACCCACTGGTTTCAATTAGAATTTAAGGTTGGGTACAGTCTCTCTGAGGATTGACAAGCAGCAATCTGGGGTAAAAGAGAACCAGGTTGGATACTAGCCTGGCATTCAGGTCCTGCATTTGAGTCATCCTAATAAACAAGGCACACGACTGTTGTAGACTCACAAATATGTGTAGTTATTAGTGTATTTTTTGCAGTTTTATTTGATTTTTTTTTATGAAAATGCTCTATTTAACAGACTGATACCAGTCTAGGTTGGATACCTGTAACAACTGAGTTTTATCCTTTCATTCATCACAGTTATCTACAGCCTTTGAACCAATTACAGGACAACATAACCCTTAAAATAATGTTCAACAGCTGCCAAAAATAAACAAAGTGGCTCTTAAAATGCATTTGAATTTAAATAATTATGTAACCATTTAAAAGCATTTTTTAAAATCCATTGTTCTGCCAGCTACTAAGACTTGGACCAACCACACAATAACTATGGTCTTCAACACCATTTTCAATATTATCAGATGGGCTATTTTCGAAAAAAATGTCAAGGTATTGTCGTAGCACAGACATCGTCTGTGTCATCATCATGCAACTAATTAAACATTTCATACCATCTAGAGCAGTTAGTACTGAAGATATTTGCTTCAAACTTGGACTAGTTAAGTGCCAATAGGGGAATCCATACGACAGGGGCACGTAACCATCAAAATATTTTTGAAACAGTTATGGCGCTTTTTCAACTTAAAAATTTTCTGGAAAAACTTCACTGCAGCCATGCACTAGCACCCACATGCAGTGCTCTTGTTTAAGTTACATCACGGTTGCCAGTCCTTATATCCAAGCTTTCCTGGAGTTTCTTTTACCAGCACTTTGCACAGTATTCTAACCACATAACCATCAACAAAACAATGATCAGCAGTTGGAGCGGAATGAATAATATTACAATGACTACCAACCTGTCTCTTTTTAACATGCTCGGGGGCGTTACATTTTCTGCAAGTGGGGCGACTAATAGAGATTAAATGACATAGAATTTTTCGAGGACGGCGATAACAATAGTGTCCAGGTTTTAGTCAGTACAGACTACATAGTGATCGCCATTTGATTTAGTTCAACTTTATCAAGGGATTGGCCATTTAGTAAGCCCATTTTGGTTAGAAAAATGCTGGGGGAAGCAATAAGGGACAATATGGGATCATTAGTCCTCGGAAAGATATTATCCAAGCTGGGTATTCAAACGTGCAACACCCCTGGTTTTCCAGCCCTGTATTTTACCGACTGAGCTACCAGGTTGGTGAAAAAAAGAAAGACATCAACAAATAGGACTGTCACCATGGCATGACCTGTTCATACTGTAAGCTGAGTGCAAAACATTGATCAAACAAACAATCCTTCAAGAAAGGGGGGGGGAAGACGAAGAGGTGACGACACTGCCTCCCCCTCCTTAAATTTGCAATTGAGATAAAATTATGTAAAGGAAGCAGAAATAACTCTTGCTTAAACCCAGGCAAAGGTTAGGTATGGCAGGGTATTATGCAGCATGATAGGAACATTTACGACTACGGCATTAAAAAAATCATGAGCTATAGCATTAATCTGTGTAATTATGACAGGATTCAGTGCATAACTGACTTAATTGACTCTTACAGTACTTAGTGATAAAAGGCCATAGGTCTATTTATAGAATGCATAGGTGAAAATCAGCCTGCACAGGACATGCAGTCTAATCTTAGATCTACAGTATCAGCTATTATGTAAAATATTCTGACAAAACTGCAATACTGTTTCTTTCTCTGAGAGCCAAGCCCCCATAGCTCAGTTGGTAGCATACAAGACTTGAGAAAAGAGGGTTACTGGTTCAATTCCCGGCTCAGTCAATTTCTATCCAAGGATTAATTATAGTCATAGCGACAGGATTCACTCCCCTCTCACCACTGACCATTGTCTGGTTCTGTGGGAAAGCAGCCAGTGGCTTGGAAAGAATATTGTGCAGAGTACTGGTAAAGGAAACTCCAGGAAAGCATAGATAGGTGCACTAGCCCCCCCCCCCCCCCCGAATATAACTAAAATAACGAAAACGGCATTAAACACCATACTATCAATTAATCAGTCAGTTCTTTCTCTGAGTCAAAATAGCCATTTCATTTCCCTAGTGCTTGAATGATCTTAATTCTTTTTCCAGACGAATTCTTTTAACACTTTTTGACACAACAAATTTCTAGAATCGTTTACACTGAAAGCTTCTGAAGAAGACCTATAAGCTGTAGTCCAACTGACAAGATTTGCTTTTGAAAGGGCAGAAAAAAAGTTAAGGGAACAGGAGAAAATGCTGGTAACCAGCATTTTCTCCTGTTCCAATAACTTCTACAACAGCTTTACTCTCCAGCTTCATTAACTCTTTACCAAACGACAGAATTTTAGACTGGTTCAAATTCAAAGGATTTGCAGATGACAAATTAAAGATGGTTCAAATGGCAGAGTTTGTCCTATATAGAGTAGAAAACATTGTGGTAAAAGGAGAAAATGCTGGTCACCAGCATTTTCTCCTTTTCCCACAATGTTTTCAAAAGGCTTCTTTCCAAGGGTCGTTAAAACCCGGGATAGTTTGGTAAAGGGTTTATTTAAAACACAGGGGCATTCAGTAAACCGTTAACAGATGCAAATTCAGACAATTTACAATGCCAAAAGAGAACTTTATGCAGAATTATCAGACATTAAATTGCGGGCACTTATCTTGACTGTTACTATTCTTAGAACTACTTCAGTAGTTTAAGTACACATAAAAAATTAAGTAGATTACAATCAGACTGAATTGAATGCCAAATCTAATCACAGATCAACATTGGCTGATACTATGACCAATATTGAGGCCAAAACAACCAGTGAGGGATCTTCAGAACGTGTCAGGAAAAGTGTCATGAATTTTTTGACAGTATAAATTTCTGGAAAAAAAAATCCCACTAAAGATACTTTGATACTTTTTTCAATCAGCATTTATTCCTTCCTTTTCCCATATTACTACCCTATCGGATACAAATTTAACCCACACTTAAATTGCCCTCTGATAACGCTTTCAATTTGGACATGTCTGCAATTTTGTCATGTGGTAAAGAGTTAAATCATGCCATCATTCAGTAAATTATTTACACCCAAAAGCCTTGATCGATATTCAAAACTTACATAGAATATGTAAAAAAAAAAAGTCTTCAAAGGGAGATAACTGCATGGTGCATATATAGTTTCTGGAGGAAAGTTGTATACAAAATTTTAAAGCAATGGCATCAAAACTGAGGCAGAAGTTTGCAATGCAAATAGGCATTACCAACAGACTGAGGGACAGATGAATGGACAGACAGACAGGCAGATTCAATTATATCCTGACATGAGTCATGAGGAGAAATAATAACAAGAGGGCCATGATGGCCATGATGGCCCTGTATCGCTCCACTGGCTTTTTAACCCTTTACCACACAAATCAGTGTTAATGACCCTGAAAGAGAAGGCTTTCAAAAACACTGTGAGAAAAGGACAACATGTTGTCAGCCAGTATTTTCTCCTTTTCCCACAATGTTTCCTAACCTATCAAAGACATAAATAGTCATTTAAGCTACATTCAATTTGTCTTTTTGCAATGGCTTTAAACTTGGTACAGTAAAAAAAAAAAGTAAAATTAATGTATCATGCGCTTAATTGGCATTGACAGAGACATACAGTATAAAAAGTCTGTATGGTAATAAACTTACTTTGAAAACATAACCTCTACCCCGCCTACCAAACAAAAACAGTCATATCTTTTTAAATGCAAAGATAATGTCAGTGAATACAAGCAGGTTTATTCATTAGCATGAAAGGTAAAGTTCTGAAAAAATTTGAGTGATAGAAACCTTACTTTAAATTAAACATTCCATTCATGTGAGCATAGCCATTAGCATCAAAATAAATCATTCTCCCTTAAAACAGAACATTTCCTCTCCCAAAAAACTTAAATACCAAACTCCAATAATGTGTAAGCGCAGTTTGATAATCAAGGGAGGTAAATAGTAACAAACTTTATCTTGTATTACAGGAGTTATTTCCCTTAATTACTATTTTAAATTACAGTCACTATATAAGCCCATGGTAAACTTGTGATCCCCGCAGCAGAGCCAATTTTGACCCAAGGGCTAATATATGAAGGAATTTGATAGAGGTCCATTAGATAAAGCTACATGCCGAATTTGGTAGCCCTGAGCCTTATGGTTTCAGAAAAGATTTTCAAAGATGTTCAATATTTTTCAGTTTTGTTGCCATGGGAACCAGAGTTTTTGAAGGAATCAAATTCTTTCAAGAAATTCTACAGAGGACCATGGCAGGATCATTTCTGTGAAGTTTAATCAAATTTGGATTGGTAGTTTCAGAGAAGAAGTTTGAAAAAAAAGTTAACACACGCACGCACGCACGACGGACACCGGGCCATGACATAAGCCCGCTGGCCTTCGGCCAGTGGAGCTGAAAATGAAGAAAACATTATATCAAAGTCATCTGAATTTCTGTCCGGCTATCCCAGAACATATCCTATATGCCAGAAGGAATTACAGTCATTCTGAGTCACAGAGTTATATCATGCAATATCCTATATGCCAGAATTCTGAGTAAGGCACAGAGTTACATCAGGCCTTATCAAGGGCAAGATTCTACAGACCACAAATTTTTTCAATGGACACAAAGGTTTCAATATTTTACAAAGTAGGTAGGAAAATGTTTGCTAAATAATAGCTCCAGGACGCTAAAAAATGTCCTCAAAGTTCAATGTTTAAGTCCCAATTTCTCAAACATGTGTAGCACTAATAGGTAAATATAATTAATCTGCTTTTCATGATCCTTAACTTTTTACCAAACAAAATTTTAGGCTTTTCCAAACTGAAAACATTTGCAGAAGATGAAATAAATGTGACTAGAAATGAAATTTGTTTTGGGAAGGTTGGAAAATATTGTGGAAAATGGAGAAAACATTGGTTACCATCATTTTCTCTTTTTCCAACAATGTTTTCAAAAGCCTTCTTTCTCAGGACTGGGTGGTGAATGGTTAACCGGACTTCAAATTTTGACTTAACCATATTGGAAGCATTTACAGATTACAGATTGCATGTGGCTTAAATGATGGTATCTGTCTTTAAAACATTGTGGGTAAAGGAAAAAATGCTGGTTAACAGCATTATCTGTTTTACGCAACGTGTTTTTGAAAGTTTCATTCCTTAGCATTGTTAAAACTCAGATTGTGGGTAAAAGGTTAAACACACTCACAATGTGCAACTTGGAAAACCAACATAAGTCAAAATTTGATGCAAGAATATACATGTAATGTGATAACAATACGACAAGAGAAGAAATTGCTCAATGAGCAATTTTCCAAATGCTATGCTGTTTTCAAAGTCGTCTGCTGGAAGGCAAGAAAAGTTGTCTGTAGAAGATAAGGTGTTCATCCCAAGTCAGATTTAATGTAAGGATTAGTAATGACTTTGTGATCTCTGAGGCTGATATTCTGTGAGTCTTTGCTTGACACAATCCCAAATTTTAACCACCTTGGGGAAGAAAACTTTCGAAAACATTGTGGTAAAAAAAGAAAATGCTGCTAACCAGCATTTTCTACTTTTCCAACAATGTTTTCCAACCTATTATAGACACAATTTTAGACACTTTTTATTGGTCGTCTGCAATTGTTTTAGATTTGGTCAAGTCAAAAATTTGGTTGTTTGGTAAAGAGTTAGAACAAAACTGGTAACTCAAGCAGGCAGTGGAGATCAAAATCAGGCAGTACAGGAAGAGCAATCTAATCCTATATCCACCTTGCAAGATCTTTTGTTGTGATAGCTCACCAATACAGCCTAAAAGTTGCAGTACCAATACACCCTAAAAATTGCAGTAATTAATTCTTTTCTTCATTCTAAAAATATTCATTTCATTTTGTGCTGAAGATTTCATCAATTTATGCACAAAATTGGTCTATACCAACCAGTGATACTTTGTTTTAATCCGTCACTGTCTTTTTGAATCAATTCAACTGTAAGTGTTCTGTGCAGCTTTCAACCTCGTTTCAGTCCTATCATACCACAGCCCACTTATTCTGATGCATCCTGGTTTTCACAGGAATCGCATCATATACTTTTATGAAATACTATATCTAACCACATAAGAGCAACCTTGAAAATGCTATTAATTGGACCTGTATTTTCTTACAGTTAAACATGATCAAGAAATTATAAATTCCATGAAAACTATAGTCCCTGTAGTAAACAAGGCAATGTTTGAGCACACAGTAATATCATGAAGAGTAACAAGCAACATGCTATCAAAATTGCTTCTACCTCTTGAGCTCCCAGGGCTCATAGGTGAACTACACCCAATGAAAAGAAAGTGACTACCTGACATTTTTCAGCAAGAAAATGCATGTCTTTAGGTCCTTATGAATAAATCCAAGCATTATTTGATAGCAGTAATATACACTTTATCGATCTACCAGTCACATTTTTTTCTCTCTACAATTCAAACATAAGTTAACTATACTTTTTGTAATCCAGTAAGCTAAAGCACTTTTCCACACAGAAAAAAAATTTAACTTTGTCCAAGCTGAAAACATTTGCAGACGACAAAAATAATACTCAATACACGATTTTTTTCCTATAGGATAGAAAACTATCTCAGGAAAAGGAGAAAATGCTGGTTACCAGCATTTTCTCCTTTTTCACAATGTTTTCAATAACCATCTTCCTCAGGGCAGTCAAAAGTCAGGATTATGTTGTAAAGGGTAAACACTTTACCAAACAATCAGAATGTTATAATGACCTAAAAGAAGAAGGCTTTCAAAAACAATTTTGAGGTAGGGAGAAAATGCTAGTTACCAGCTCTATTTTTCCCACTGTATTTTCTGTCCTTTTAAAAAAAAAACACATCAGTTGAGGCACATTTAACTCTTTACCAAACAAGCCCTGGTATTCACGACCCTGTGAAGGAAAGCTTTTGAAAACCTTGTGGGAAAAGGAGAAAATGCTGGTAACCAGCATTTTCTCCTTTTCCCACAATGTTTTCTTCTCTTCCCAAAACAAATTTCAATTTTTGAGTCACATTAACTTTGTCGTCTGCAAATGCTTCCAGGACTAGGACTAGTCTAACATTTTGTCGTTTGGTAAAGAGTTAATTTTTCATCTACACATGCTTTAGCTACGGACAAGTCTACATTTTTTTTCAAAAGATTTATAGACCTACAACTAGGCCACTGATAATCCTTTCACAAAAACACAATTTCTTTTCCAATGCCTTTGTTCACACAAATATTACGATCAAATTATATCACAATCAATACTATTTTATGTTCACAAACTGCTTTTTTCACAAATTTTTGTGTATGATTAAAAAAAAAGAAATTTCCATTCTTGATTTGATTGATGGAAAAACAACTTGCAAAAGTATAATGGGTTTACCTCTTTCCCTCACAATCCCAAGTTTTCACGACCCTGAGGAAAAAACCTTTTGAAAATATTGTGGGAAAAGAAGAAAATGCTGATTACCCATTACTCCTTTTCTCACAATGTTTTCTACCCTTCTAATCACAAAATTCAATTTTTGAGTCACGTTTATTTTTTCATCTGCAAATGCTTGCAATTTAGACAAGTCTAACATTTTGTCATTTGGTAAAGTTTTTGTTTTCATATTATCAACTCTTTACCAAAAACAAAATTTTATACTGGCCTTAATTGAAAGCATATTTGCAAGCAAAAAATTAAACATTTAAAAAAATGATCAGATTTTTATCAGAAAGGATAGAAGACATTGTCCGAAAAGGACAAAATGCACTCTCTCCCTTTCCCACAATGTTTTCTAAAGCCTTTCGTATTTCTCTAAACATGGGATCATTTGGTACAGAGTTAAACATTTCTAGTTCTGATTTATGTCCCACAACTTTTCAACTAGAAGGGGCAGGTTATGAAAAATAGGATCAATAGAGAGAGTTATTAGGGCATGTAGTTTTTTCTATGTGTTCCTTGTACAAGTTGTAATGACTGATCACCTTGACCTAGTCAAGCAAACAGGTCCAAGTATCTTATTTCAGAGCTGCACATGTGCTCCACTCACCTGTTATCTGCCCCTCAGCCTGTACCACTAACCTGATCTACAAATTACACAAGTTTTTGAGAAATTAAACAATAACACATTTTGCTATATTCTAAATAATGAACATGAACAGTGGCCCTGATTACAGGAGAACAGCAAGAATTTTCTGCTGTTTGATTCAGTACCTTAAAGGTCCTGTAACTGCAAAAAAAACAATAGGGTGGTGAAATGCATTTAAATTAAAACTGTACCATTTAAAAGTGTGGAAATTATTGTGAAGATGACAATCTGTTATTGTACGGTCAGTAGGGTTGACTATTGAGGCCAAAATCTACTATTGCGATAGTATTGACATTGGAAAAAATACTATTGCAATAGTATTGATATTGCCTGTTACTATTGCAATACTATTGCAATACTATTGGATGAATTGCAACAGATGAATTTCACCAAATTACATCTTGAAACCATGTTTTAGACTAATACTTTCTCCGAGTAGTTTAAATTCTACTTGAGTATACTTTTGAATAGCAAATAAAGGGGAAAATAGAGTTAAATGCAAGATGCTCAATAAATTTCAATGACAATTTTTTCTAAATGCAGATGGCTCACAAACATTTTAACATACTTGATTACTCTGAACTTTTGAAGAAGTCAACTTTTAAGTCTGATTGATATACAACAGCGTGCAAAGCACAAAATGCTGACAAATGCTGGTGGTTCATGAACACACCTAATAAAAAGTAATTATAAAGCAACTTTAAACTTTTAAAGAAATCACCTTTTAAATGTGAGCCCTTAAGGTTTTTTTGAGTTGATAGAATTTATCTAATTTTATCCATAATTGGCCAATATATTCATACAGAAAAAATAATAATTTTTGTTTAGTGTCCAAATCTTTAAGAAATTATCATTCTGAAAAAAAGGGGGTGGCCGAAATAATAGGTTTTACCTTGTTGTATGTGTATCCAAAAAGTGTGTTATATTAAGATGTTTGTATAAATTTACTGCTTATAGTCATTAAAAAGCTGAAAAGACGATCTTAAGTGACTCTGATCGGACAATGTCAAAGAGACATTTTGTTGTGTCATGGGTTTCCGTGTTTTTTACTCTGATCAGTTTTTCATGTCTGTTAAGTTCTGGCTAGGTATTTCCACATGATTTGACAAAAAGATTGTCAATGAGGGTAACAAGTAACTTCAAAACCTGTCATTTTTCACAAGAAAAGCGTATAATGGCCTTTTTTGTCCATGCATTTTCGAAGTCTCGGGTGTAACCAGAATTTGTTACGTAAATTTCAATTCTATAACGTGATTTACGTAATGATTTGCGCGAGTGGGAACACTGTTAAACATTATCTTACCTTTTTTAGCCCGAGAAAGAAGTAGCTTTCTAATACGAGTTAAGTCATAGTACAGAAGTGGATGGTATAGATCCAAGATCAGACAGCGTGTTCTGTTTAGTCTGATGTCTATCTACACCATCCGCCAACTTTCAAAATTGCCATCTTGCAGAGTAAATCAGAACGACCATAATGTAGATCTATATTAAAAGCCATCTGTCTACAAGATGCCTGTCTGCCTGTCGTGGGTACACAAATGTTTGCAGTAAAATTTGGATAAGGGGTATAACGTAACACGCAAATCATTCGAAGCGACTGAGTTGTAACGCACCTGTTTAATTTACACACTGAAACTGGTCTACTCGAAGAAACTTATATCTGGCTGCAGGTCGACCTCCAATCAATTCAAAGTGACCATGCAATAAGCCTATTTCATGCACGATTTACATGTACACCAGCTGATAAAGCCTTTTTGCATTTAGTAATATAGCTATTTCAAGAACACGCCAGTCGTGTCACGTTTTGTGTAGTCCGCATAAAAAAGTGCTGCTGTTTTCTAAAACTTAATCTAATTCCTTGCAGCCGAAATAAAAGGAATGCATTCGAAATGGATTACTGATAAATAAAGAAAAGAGAGAATGAGGTTTAGTATTCATTTTTCATAGTAGACTTATTTATTGCTTATGGAGGGACAACACGCACGGTTATGGTTTTGGCGGCCTGTGTAGATTAAGATTTGACTGTAGGCAGACTGTTTGGTCTGATCTTTGATCTAAATCCACACTTTTTGCTTTGGTGAGAAGTTTTTAACAAAAACACCCTTAATGTTGCAATTATTTTGGTCTAATTTCATGACTTAAAATTACCACCGAGTTAATCAGCTCTCGAAGGATTCGTTCTGGTAACGATGAACATTGCTATGCAGAAATGAATATTATGCAGCCGATCATTATTGAAAACATATTCCAAAAAATTACCCGTCATATATTTTGGGAAATTAACGTTACGGAATGTCCGAATATTTAGGAAAACTTGCTTTTGGAAGTGTTCAGAGAAAGAATTAAAAAATAGATTATTTTTGTAAATAATTAAACATGTCCGAACTTTTAGGGCGTCCGAATACATTAGCGAATTGCAGTATTTTCTCTCTCTTTCTTGTCAGTGAAACTATCGAAACTATCGATATTTGAGGTAACTACCGACGATATTTATTGATTTTCAACGTAACAATCGATGCAGTAGCATCGACACGTTCACCATCGCAATCCATCGATAGTCCGATGTATCGTTACACTCCTAACGGTTAGTCCAGTCCAAGTGTAGTGGCTGGCAGAAAAATGAATTTTGAACTCGGGGGTAAAAGAAAAGATAGAGCAACCTGGCAACTTTTAACTTAGTTTTAGATTTCATTTTTCTACAAAACCCTTAACAAATGGAACGACTGTACAATTACAGATTGCCATCTTCACAATAATTTACACACATTTCAATATTATGATATAAATTTTAACAGCCACAATGTTTACTTTTGGCAGCTATAGGGCCTTTAATCCCTTACAAAACAACACAACTTTGGACTTGTCTAAATTTAAAGCATTTGCCAATGACAAATTAAACGTGTTTCAAATTCGTTAAAGGGCAGATTTACCGGCAGAAAACATAATGGGAAAAGGAGAAAATGGTGGTTACCAACATTTTCTCCTTTTTCCTTAAAGTTTTCCAAAGCCTTCTTCCTCAAGACTGTTAAAACCCAGGATTGTTTGGTAAAGGTTAAATTAAACACTAAATCATGAACAAGAACATGGCTCTGATAACAGGAGAATCCCAAGAATTTTCTGCTGTTTGATCCATACCTGACTGAACCCTTTGAGTGCCAAATCCCAAGAGACATTTTTTATTCTAGAAAATAAGACATGATATCCTCTTCTTGAGAAATATTAATTTTAATTATTATAATCCACACAAGCTTTCGAAGGTACAACCATCTTCCTCAGGTGTAATCCTGTGATACAATGCATTGTATCACAGGATTACACCTGAGGAAGATGGTTGTACCTTCGAAAGCTCGTGTGGATTATAATGATTACAACTAGAAATAAGATGTATAAAAGCAATTTCAAGGTTGCCATGGTCCATTATGTTTGCAGGCAATGCAGGCAGAGTAGGTAACAGATCAGACTGCCAATTTTGTGTAGTCTGATCTTGATCTACACTGGCTGCAGAGGCAACAGTAGTTCTGAAAAGCTCTTGAAGTGCTAACCCTTTATTACATGATTCACAGCTTTAACAACCCTGAAGAAGAAGGCCTTTGAAAACTTTGTGGGAAAAGGAGAAAATGCTGGTAACTAGCATTATCTCCTTTTCCCACACTGGTTTCTGTCCTTTCAGAGAAAATTCCCATTATTTGGGTCACAATGAGATTGTCATCTGAAGATGCTTCAAATTTGAACAATATGGTGGCATATTTCTGCCACGAGATAGCTATCATGATAATTTTAAAAAACTATCGCGATAAATTAAAGTTTCCTGGAAATTTTATCGAGATAGTGAAAAGTTTTCTGAAAAAAATATCACAGTAAACTTAATAATTTAACGCAAAATTTCTCAATCGTGCACGAAGCTGACATTCGAGATAAAATTATCGTGATAGTTCTATATGTTTCTCGATATCTATAAATGGAAAATTTATCATTTGGATGAACTCGGTAGTTTTTGACTTCACAAAATTGCAGTAAGTAAAAACTTGAATCATTAACAATTGTAGCTTAATTGGTAAATTTTGACAAGACTCGAAATGAACAGAAGTCTGTAAAATCACAAAGACAACTCGAAATGCCTCCTACGAACAACTTTAAAACCATTCAGGGAAAAGGAGAATTCATAAGGTTGTAGACGAAGATGTTCCGAAACTCCATCTAATTATAGATATCGTGAATGTCAGTTATGGGCACGAAAGCAAAAGAAAATTATGATAACAGTTAGAATTATCGCGATATTTTTATCATGAAAATTTTTGTTATCTAGATAATATTTTAAGGAACCTGTTTTATCACGATAGTTCTCTTAAATTATCGCAACAGCTATCTCGTATCTCGCAGCAGAAATATGCCACCATAAAACAAGTCTAAAATTTTGTCATGTGGTAGAGGTTTCAAACTGATATAACACGGTAATCATACTTTTGATAACCTGATTTCTTAGTTGATATTTGATAATGATCTGTCCATAAGTTTTTGTTAGTAGAAGAAAGGCAATCAAACAAACATTCATGCAAAGTTCCTGGCCTTGTGTTTGTTGCTGACATGATTTTTTGGCCTCCTTCCCAAACAATCCAATCCTAGGAGAGCATGGATAGGTGCACTGGCCACCGAGATATAACTGAAGTAATGTTAAAAACAGTGTTTATTACCATACAAACAGACAACCCAAACAATCATGTGTGGTATGTTACAGAAGTCTTATGAAAACATCATAGGAAAAGCAGGAAATACTAGTAAACAGCATTACCTCTTTTTGCTGGAATGATAACTATAATTTTAAAGACTTTCGAGCCACAATGAATTTTTGTCTGCAAATCCGTTCAATTTGGACAAGTCTAAAAATTTGTTGTCTGGTGTAGGGGTTATACCTTTCCTGTAACATTTCACAATGCCTACAATACAATCTCAATCACGTTTTCAGAATATTATCCTTGAAGATACCTAATTTCCTAACGCACAAACAACTTTTTTCTTTTTTCAAAAGAGCAATATAATTACCAACTTAGATGTCACAGCTTTGTATCAAGTTATGTCCTTGATCCAGTACAACAGCATAGAAGCCCTTAATTCTTTACCAAACGACAAATTTTTGGACTGAACCAAATTCAAAGCATCTGCAGACAACAAATTAACTCTTGGTAATATGATGATTTCTGACTTTGAAAGGGTAGAAAATATTGTGGGAAAAGGAGAAAATGCTGGTTACCAGCATTTTCTCCTTTTCCCACAATGTTTTCTATAGGCTTCTTTCTAAGGGTCGTTAAAAGTCGGGATTGTGTGGTAAAGAGTTAATTCTTTACCAAATGACAAAATTTTGGACCAAATTCAGAGCATTTGCAAACAACAAATGTATCCGAAATGATGATTTCTGTCTGTGATAGGGTAGAAAACGTTGTGGGAAAAGGAGAAAATGCTGGTTATCAGCACTTCTCCTTTTCCACCAATGTTTTCAAAAAATCTGTTCTATGGGGTCGTTAAAACTCGCAACTGTGTTGTAAAAAGGGTTAAAAGATAATCTGAACATCTGAAGTGCCTTTCTCAACTTAACTCTTTACCAAACAACAGATTTTAGACTCTTTGAAAGTGAAAGCTTCTGCAGACGACAATTCAGTTATGGCTAAAATGATGCAATTTCCTATTGAAAGGACAGAAAACATTGTGGAAAAAAGTGAAAACACTGGTTACCAGCATTTTCTCTTTTTCTCACAATGTTTTCAAAAGCCTACTTCCTCCAAGTCGTTGAAACTCAGGATTGTGCAGTAAAAGGTTAAATCTTTACCAAATGACAAATTGTAGAGTCTTGGAAATTGAAAACTTCTGCAGGTGACAAAATATGAAAGTTGCACAAATAAACCCAGCTTTCTCCTTTTTGAATAAAACAGTTTTAAAAACAATTGTGGCAAAAGGAGAAATTGCCCTTTAACCCTATACCAAATAATCCCATGATTTAACGACCCTGAGTTAGAAGGCTCTTGAAAACATTGTGAGAAAAGGAGAAAATGCTGGTAACCAGCATTTTCTCCATTTCCCACAATGTTTTCTAACCTTCCAAGCACAAATTTTGATGTTTGAATCACATTCATTTTGTCGTCTGCAAATGCTTTCAATTTAGACCAGTCCAAAATTTTGTCATTTGGTAAAGTGTTAATGATCTGTTTCAAAATTTGGAAGTACATAATACATATTTTAACATTATGGTGATAGTTCCAACTGTGATATATACAACTGTTTTTGCCACAGGTGCAGATCAAGATTAGAATGCAAAAAGCAATGCCTGATCTAGGATTTGTACTTATTTTAACTATGGCCTTTTTTTGCTCAAAACACCACTTAAGAAATCGCATTGTTTACGTCTTTATCCATATCTGAAAGAGTCCTTTTTAGTTTATTAACTCTATACCACACAATCCCGACTTTTAACAGCCCTGAAGAAGATGGTTTTAGAAAACATTGTGGGAAAAGGAGAAAATGCTGGTAACCAGCATTTTCTCCTTTTCCCACATTGTTTTCTACCCTATCAAAGATTAATATCCCCAAATGAGTCACATTTGAATTTTTGTCTGCAAATGTTTTCAATTTGGACAAGTCAAAATTTTTCTCGTGTGGTAAAGAGTTAAGTGAAATATTCCTTTTCGTACAGTTAGCCCTCAAAAGAAAAGAGTTCACAATTTTTTAGGTCACAGTAACCTTGAAAGATCCCAGGGTTCCTTCTTTATCACAAAAATCTGTAAAAATTCAGCTTTATCATTTTTTTGCATTCTTACCGCTTCAGTAAGATTAACAGTATGTTTAATTTTACCAAGTAACATTTATCTGTCTTAACAAATTGACAGCAGTCAGGAACAACATATCATGTGCAGCTCAAATGATGCAATATTTCTTGCACTGGGTAGAAAACATTGTGGGAAAAACTTAGCAGCATTTTCTCTTTTTCCTTAAATGTTTTCTTCTGTCTTCTTCCTAAGTGTCTGAAAACTGGTGATTGGTAAAGGGTCAAAAACGCTTTTCAAGTCCTGTCCATAAATTATAAAGACACCTATGAAGAATGGTTTGGATAACATTGTGGAAAAAGAGCATTTCTGTATAATGATAAATGACCTCTTTTGCAATATTTTTGAAAAGTAGTCTGCCACTGAATATGAAAGACTGGGTGATGGGTAAAATATAATTATGTAGATGTTTAAATTTTGATTGAAGTGGAGAGAAAAGGATGAATTTTTTTCATTGACCCCGTTTCTTCCATTACAAGCAGAATCAGCTTTTGCAAAAAACACAGGTCAAGATCCAAACGAACAAAACTTGCAATCTGATCTTAAATCTTCACTGTCTACTTCTGGATTCTAAACCATGATTAAAAGATCTCTAAACTCTTTACCAAACAAAAATTTTGACTCGTCTAAATAGAAAGCCTTTGCAGGCGACAATTTAAAGGTGACTCAAATGATGGAATTTGTTTTTGATGGGGTAGAAAACACAGTGGGAAAAGGAGAAAATGCTGGTTACCAGCATTTTCTCCTTTCCCCACCATGTTTTCAAAAGCCTTCTTTGTTAGGATTGTTGAACTCGAAATTGTGTGGTAAAGGGTTAAGCTCTTAAAGTGCCTGTCATAACTTTAATTGAATTAGCAGACAGTGAAAATCAAGATCAGACTGCACTGTTCACTTTATTCTGACAAAAAGCCTTGAAATGCAAAATTCAGGTCACCTACAATGGGTCGATTTCCTCATTTTTTACCTGTTTGTTTTAAGTCACAAGTGTAGATATTTCTTTCTCTCAAACAGTAACATCAAAATCTAGGCTTTAAAACAATTGAGTGGTGACCTGACAAAAGGGGGTTTAATGTGATTCCACGATGCAATATACCAAGCAAGTCATCACATAACTATAGATCCTCAAAAAACCAGCTGAAATCCTGCCGTAGCACTGTCCTTGGACATGCAGAACAGAAACAAAGCATGAAGGTTCGGCTCGGATCAGCCTGCACCGCACAAGCTGACCTGGCTCAATAATTTTTGCAGATGCATTAATTCCCCTTTTCACAGAGAATGACTGACATTTTCTTTTTATACCTGAGGCTGCAAAGCGAGACTCACTGACATTTTGCGGACAGTGTAGATCAAGATCAGATGGCACAGAACCTGCAGTCTGATCTTTCATCTATACTATCCAATAAGAAGATATTTTTCTCCAAAGAATCCTTTAAAGATAGTATCAATAGGGTTTCTAATATGGGCTTGAAAGTTTCTTTTAATTTATTGAGCAGGATAAGGGTTAACTTGAATGGTGATTTGCTCCTTTCCACAGTTTTATGTCATATCTACCTCATTATCATGTCTTTCATAAGTACTAGGCTGGCCCTCATCAGTGCCTTGTCCAAGGACACTCCCATGTAATGGAATGATATGATTATCAACGATATCAACTCACACCATAAAGCATTTGTTGTACACCCTCATCACAGCATCAATTCCTATTGTCTTTATTTCACTAAATCACCAATTGAAGCCAAAGGCTATCCTCAAAATCAAAGAGACAGCCAGCAAATGTTAAAGTCAATAGAGGCAGAAAAACGCTCCATCCAGGGAGAATTACGTAGAGTTTATTTCATCAGCTTGTGGTTAATATGGGGAAATATTTGCCGAAAAAGGGAGAGGTATGCGAAAATAACGAGTGCCGTAAGGCACAAGTTATTTTCGCGGACCTTTCCCTTTTGAGGCAAATATTTCCCCATATTAACCACAAGCTGATGAAATAAATTATATATTATATTTCCTCTGATTATTTTCTCAACGAATGCCACTTTTAAAACTTAAAAACCTTAAAAAAGTAGTTCCAGATTTTCGGCAGGAGGAAAATATTCACTGTGTCGGGGAAATAATTCCCCCCAGCTTAAATTACGACATTTCTTTACCCATAACATTTCTAAAAATAGACACATGAAATATAATATAAACCCCTTTTGGGAGCTAACCTTAACACAGTTCTATAATGAAGGTGGATGTAGGACAAAAGGCCCAAAGGATAAAAGCCCTACGGACAAAAGCCTCACAGGACAAAAAAAAAGCAAAGACTGCTGATATTTTCTTTTTTCAAAAGAACAGACAGGATTGTTTGTTAACAGGTTGAACCTTTTTGTCTTTTATTATTTTTATTTTACGAGGATGTTTTCAAATATGTGATTAAATCAGAGGTAAAAGTCAGCAAATAAACATATTTGCAAATCTGCAAATCAGGTGCTATTATCTAATTACCTTTTTATCTTTGGTGGTATTCCTGCTCCTGTATAGAATTGATATTTTAATCCTCAATCTTTAGTTAGCCTTTACTCCTCTTATTTTTCGTAAGCATACAGCAGAAAGCCAAAAAATAAAAAGATACATATACCGGTACCTTTAATTTAATCATGGGGCTTTTGTCCATATAATAATTCTGTTAAGTGCATGGAGCTTTTGTCCTATGGGGCTTTTGTCCTATGGTGCTTTTGTCCATAAAAGTTATGACTCTTTACCAAAATGACAAAATTTTACACTTGCCCAAATGGAAAGCAACAGTAGACAACAAAACACTGTGACTCAAAAATTGAAATTCGTTTGTTGAAGAGTAGAAAATATTATTGTAAAAGGAAACAAGAGGGCCATTTGCCCAAAAGCTAAAGAGATCCTGGTTTTAATGAAGTAAACCGTACATTAGTTTTAGTGACCTACTTTTTACCCAACATGGACCAATTTCAGCTTGTCCAAGATAACATCAAAACAAATATTCTAACCAACCTTCATGAGTATCAGGCTGAAAATGTGGCCTCTAGACTGCACACGAGTTTTTTCTAAGATTTGGCCCAGTGACGTACTTTTTGACCTGATGTGATGCACTTTTAACCTTGCCCAAGATATCAACAAGATAAACATTCCAACCAAGTTTCATGAGTATCAGGCTGAAAATGTGACCTCTAGAATGTATACAAGGTTTTAATAAGATTTTCTCCAAAGAACTAGTTTTTGACCCAAAATGACCCAATTTCCATCCTATCAACGATATCGCCAAGACAAACATTCTGACTAAGTTACAAAAGTAACCGGCTGAAAATGTGGCCTCTAGAGTGCACACAAGGCTATTCTAAGATTTGACTGTAACTTTTTTGACCCGACCTGACCAAATTTTGAGCTTGTCTGTGATATCATTTAGACAAACATTCCGACCAGTCTTCATGAGTAACAGGCTGAAAATGTGGCCTCTATACAGCATACAAGTTTTTTTTTTAAGATTTGGCTTAATGAGCAACTTTTTGACTCGCCATGACCCAATTTGGCTGAAAATGTAGCCTCTGGAGTGCACACATGGTTTTTCTAAGATTTGGCATGGTGACCTACTTGTTGGTGACCTACTTGTGACCTGACTTGACCTGATTTCAAACATGTCCAAGATATCATCAAGACAAACATTCTGAGATTCGTAAGATTCAGGCTGAAAATGAGGCCTCTAGAGTGCAAACAAGAAGTGAACCAACATGACCTAATTTCATACTTGTGCAGGATATCATCAAGATAAACAATCTGACCTAGTTTCATGAGTACCAGGCTAAAAATGTGGCCTTTAAGAGTGCATACAAGATTTTTCCAAAATCTGGCCCAGTGACCTACTTTTTAAACTGACACTGCCCAATTTCAAGCTTGTCCAAGATATCATCAAGAAAAAGATTCTGATAGACTTTCATGAGTATCAGGCTGAAAATAAGGCCTCTACAGTCCACGAAAGATTTTCTAAGAATTGGCCTGGTTACCTACTTTTTGACCTGAAGTGACCCAATTTGGAACATGTCCGAGATTTTATCAAGACAAACATTCTGACCAAGTTTCAAGAGTATCTGACTGAAAACATGACCTCTGGAGTGCACACAAGGTAAATGTTGATAACCGCATGATGCACCATGGACGACACATGCCAGACACAGCACAATCACAAAAGCTCACCTGAGCACTTCATGCTCAGGTGAGCTAAAAATGCTGGTTACCAGCATTTTCTCCTTTTCCCACAATGTTTCAAAAAGCCTTTTTTCTCAGGGACATTAAAACATGAGATCGTTTGGTAAAGGTTTAATGGCTGTAAAAGTTTTTTCACAACATTTAGCATGAAAGTTGGTTACAATACTGCAGTAAAATCATGTTCATCAATCTGCAAACAGAATGTTTAGGAAGCCTTACAATGTAGCAAAAACAAAATAGTTGTAACACTACAAACAATGCCCCTGGGGTAATTAACGGGATGATTTGGTCAATATTTGCATGTCTGGAGCATTAGTGTTTATCTTCTGTATAATTCACCAGCCTTGTCCACTAATATCCCTCTGACCAGTGATTAACTCATTACCAAACAATTCCGAGTTTTAACCACCCTTTTGAAAACATTGTAGGAATAGGAGAAAATGCTGGAAACCAGCATTTTCTCCTTTTCCCACAATGTTTTCTACCCTTCCCAAAGCACTATGTTCTTTATTCTTCCTAAAACAAAAATCATCATTTGAGCCACAATTATTTTGTCGTCTGCAAATGCTTTCAATTTGGACTAGTCTGAGTTTCTGTCATTTGGTAAAGAGTTAAACATTTACCAAATAACAAAATAATATTGGACACACACAAAATGAAAGCATTTTCAGATGTCAAATTAAGCATAGCTTAAATGATGCAAATTTTTTTTGGATGGGTACAAAACTTTGTGGGAAAAGGAGAAAATACTGGTTAGAAGCATTTATTTTCTCTACTTCCCATAATGTTTTTAATAGGATTCTTCCAAAAGGTCATGAATACCAAGTCTTGTGGACGTGTGGTATAGGGTTAACCCTTTACCACATGGCAAAATTTAAGACCTATCCAAATTGAAAGCATTTGCAGAGGACAATTTCATAGTGGCTCAAATGATGCAACTTTTCTTTGATAGGGTAGAAAACTTTGTGGGAAAAGGAGAAAATGCTGGTTACCAGCATTTTCTCCTTTCCCCACAATGTTTTCAAAAGGCCTCTTCTTCAGGGGCATTAAAAGGCGTCATTGTGTGGTAAAGGGTTATACCATTACCTCTAGCAACAAATTTGCAGTGTACCTGTAAAAAATGTCCTCATATTTGGATAATACATGACATAAGATTTTTTAATACATGAAATAGTGTAAAAACACTTAGACAAAAAGGGAAATGCTTTTAAAAGACAATTGCTCTTTTATCAACAACATTTTCAAAACTTTTTGGCAGGGGTGTTAAA
This sequence comes from Hippopus hippopus, assembly GCA_946811185.2. NCBI lineage: Eukaryota > Metazoa > Mollusca > Bivalvia > Cardiida > Cardiidae > Hippopus > Hippopus hippopus. Next base: position 17,826,669 of record OX328100.1, on the reverse strand, counting down.
ACCAGTTTGCATGCAACTGCATCAAAACTAATCTTATAGCCATACTTTCTGAAAGTCTGACACAAATCAGAGGGCCAATGGCTCAATATCAGCCTTTGTCCAGACACTATAAATCATCTTCTTTGACTTTGTAATTATGTTAACTCTATAAAGGAATTGGGTGAGCAATCAAATTGATCTGTGATAACCATGGCAGTGGCCACAATCTTGACATGTTGTTCATTCACTTGATAATACAGTTTTCCTTTTTATTGTTGTCTGCTCTCATGAACATCTTCCTTCATTTGTTGTGGAAATTTACTAATTACCTTTATCACACTGCAAAATTTTACACTTATCCGTATCTAAGAAATATGCAGAAAATTAAAACTTTATTTTTTTCAAATGAAATTATTAACTTTGCCCTTGAAAAGATAGAAAACCGTGTGGGAAAAGGAGAAAATGCTATGAACTGTTTTGATTTGGGTCAATATTTATAAATACTGACAAAGATGGCTCAAGGGAACCTCAATATATATATCTATCTATACTAAGTTAAGTTCAGTTGGAACAAACAAGCATGGACAAACAAACCTGGCCCAAAAAGCCCAGGAACAAAAAAGCCTGTTCCCCAATGCAGAACTCCCATCTATTTGTCCCTGTTAACATTGGTTTTAGATGCAACACATACTCATTATACTGTGTATGGACACTCAAAACTCCAAAGGAAAAGTACATGCCTTGTGAAGTCAATGCTTTCTGAAAGTCTGACACAAATCAGGGGGCCAATGGCCAACTATCAACCTCTGTCCAGACAAAATAAATCATCTTCTTTGATTATGTAATTATGTACCTCTATAAAGGAATTGGGTGTGCAATCAAATTGATCTGTGATAACTAGTGGGCACAATCTTGACATATTGTTCACTCACCTGATAATATAGTTTGCCCTTTTATTGTTGTCTACATCAAAATTAATGTGTCTGCTCTCATGAATATCTTGCCTTTATTTGTTGAGGCAATTTACCAAACCCTTTTCTACATAGCAAAAGTTAAGACTCATCCATATTTAAGGAATATACAGATGACAATTCAAATTTTTTTTCTACATGATAGTATTTATCCTTGAAATGATAGATAATTTAACTCTATCTCAAACAACAAAATTGTGTACTCATCCATATTAAAAGCATTTGCATATGACGAAGTAAATAATTATGGTTCAATCTATGGAATTTAAATATTCAAAGTAAAGAAAATCTTTTTGGGAAATGGAGAAAATGCTCATTACCAGCATTTTCTCCTTTTCCCATAATGTATTCAAGAGCCTTCCTTCTGGATGTCATTAAAACTCGGAATGTGTGGTAGCAGGTTAATATTTCATTCCCCAGTAGATAGCATTTATTTTCAGACATATGCAAAAACTTCCTTTTTAAGTCCTCTCTAACCGCTATGAAACAGTATATCTAGTAACCCATGGGCTGCAGCTTGTATTCACCAACCATTCTTAAGCTTTATCCTGCTAAATAACTAAAATGAAACTTTCAAACTGATAGTAAAATACTAAATTTTGCTATTTCAAAAGCATTTGTGGAGAAAACATATCTCCTCATCAGACAGTGTAGATCCAAGATCAGACTGCACGTTCTGTGCAGTCTGATCTTGATCCACACTGTCCGCGAAAGGTCCTTGGGTCACACCCTAAAGGTTAACTTTTTACCACACAAGCCCCAAATTTTAACAACTCTTAGGGTGCAGGCTTTGGAAAACAGTGGGAAAAGGAGAAAATGCTAGTAACCAGCAGTTTTTTTTTTCTTTACCAAAAATGTTTTCTACTCTTTTTGAAACAAATCCTATCATTTATAACACAATTGAACTGTCGTATACAAACGCTTTGAATTTGGGCCAGTGTAATATTTTGTCATGTCAACTCTTCATCAAACGACATGATTTTACACTGACATAATTTTACACAAGTCTAAATTGAAAGCATTTACAAAAGGCAAATTTAATGAGGCTGGTAACAAGCATTTTCTCTTTTTCGAACATTGCTTGCTACCCTATCAAAGACAAATTCCACAATTTGAGCCACATTTGATTTGTTGTCTGCAAATGCTTTGGGTTAGGCCAAGTCTGAAATTTTGTGTAGGACATAGTTAACTCTTTACCAAACGACAAAATTTCAGACTGTTCCAAATTGAAAGCATTTGCAGACGACAAAATAAACGTGACTCAAAAATTGAAACTTGACTTTACAAGTGTAGAAAACATTGTGGGAAAAGGAGAAAATGCTGGTTACCAGCATTTTCTCCTTTTCCTACAATGTTTTCAAAAGGCTTCTTTCTTAGGGTCGTTAAAAATCGGGATTGTGTGGTAAAAAGTTAATCCTTTGCCAAACAATTCCAAGTTTAACGACCCCCCACGGAAAAGGACTTTTAAAAAGTATTATGGGAAAAGGAGAAAACACTCATAACCAGCATCTTCTCCTTTTCCCACAATATTTGATAACCTGTCACAGACAATCTCTACAATTTGAGCCACATTTAATTTGTTGTCTGCAAAGAAAAAGGGTTAAAGGTCATAAGCAAGAGGTGTGACATAATAGCATGCATACATAAAAATGCCAACCAAACCTACTAACCATACATACAAGAAAAAGGTTATCCTTAAATATAAGAAACAGGTTATCCTTTCAAAATTCACAAAAGCATCCAAACTCAAACAACTTTAGAAAGTCACTAATCAAAATGTTGAAGGTATTATTATACAAGAACAAACCTGGTAATTCATTAGTAATCTTACTCCTACATTTGATATGACAATGTAAACATGACCATAGTAGCAATATTGTAATGTCACTAAGCCGTCACTCAGGTCATCAACTATCTCACCCTCTCGAGATGCAGCATCCTTGCCCTTTTCAACACTGGAGGCAACCTCATGATCAGATGGTGTAGATAATTTGAATAATTGTCATACTGCTCAAATCATTGACTTCATGTTTTATTTTATGTACAATATTTAACATTTTCAGAAAAACTCTAAACCAACAATGCTTCCATATCTCAATAATCAGGCTTTCTGTGAGTGACGTACAGTATTTCTATTCTGTCATGTACCTGTCTGAACAGGGTCATCTTGTTTTGCACCGTATCATTCACAGTGTTTGATTAACAGTTAACTATACACCAAATGACAAAATTTTAGACTAGTTCAAATTGAAAGCATTTACAGACGAAAAATTAAATGTGATGCGAATGATAAATTTTTTATTTTGATTGGGTAGAAAATATTGAGGGATGCTGGTTATCAGCATTTTCTCCAATTTCCCACGTTTTCAAAAGGCTTCTTCCACAGGGTTGTTAGAACTCAGAATTATGTGGTACCGGTTAACTCTTTACCAAATGACAAAATGTTAGACTAATCCAAATTGAAAGCAGTTGCAGTTGACAATTTTAATGAGGCTCAAATAGAGAAAATTGTCTTAGAAAGGGCAGAAAACATTGTGGGAAAAGGAGAAAATGCTGGTTACCAGCATTTTCTCCTTTTCCCACAATGTTTTCTAGAGGCTTTCTTCTTCAGGGTCGTTTAAACTCGGGACTGTGTGGTAAAGAGTTAAAGCCCACTTTACAGGATAGGCTGGATTTGTGGCCAGCATAGATTAAGAGCAGACAGCACATAATATGCAGTCTGATCTTAGATCTACACTGTCCACTTTGCAAAGACATTCTGGTTCATAAAAACCTTGAAATTGCAAGCATTTGTGCTGCAATTCTTGACTAAAAATGTTTGTTGGGTTTATTCCGAGCTCTTTTTTTAAATATCTTTAAATGGGCATTTCAACATCCAAGATCTTAGTGTCCATAAAGCAAAGTACCCAAGTTCATAATGTAGAACAGGATTCATTCATCTCCCACCCCTGATCATTGTTTAAAAATGTGGTTAAGCAGCCAGTGGCTTAACAAAAAAATTGAGGAAAGTACTGGTAACATAAACTCCAGGAAAACATGGATAGGTGCACTAGCTGCCACAATGTAACTGAAATAATGTTGAAAATGACATTAACCACCATACAATCAATCATTCAATCCAGTGGTGCAATAGAAAAAAAACTCATCTGCAACGGGTCAGGTGTTATTGAGAATTAGCATTGCTAGCACGTATCTAGTAATGTCACTTCCATGCACAATACACCCTTGGTGTTCATGATGTTCACTTGTAAGGTTCATTAGTACTTCCATGATAGTTTGCCTGTGTCCAAAATGGATCCATACATTGCTATTTCTGACTATGTAACAAAGAAGCAGACATTATATCTATAATCTTAGCATGCTGGTATTATCTAATTGTCACTGTAACTGGCTAAAAGACCTTGACAGGAATAATTTTGTGAATCTTTTTGCATCAAGAGCTCTTTTTTAATTCTTTACCAAACAATAAAATTTTGACTGGTCTGAATTGAAAGCATTTTACAAACGATAAATTAATTGTGGCTCAAATTTTTGAAAGCATTTTACAAACGATGAATTAATTGTGGCTCAAATTATGGAATTTGTCTCTGAAAGAAACCATTGTTGGAAAAGGAAAAAATGCTGGTTTACTGCATTTTCTCCTTTTCCCACAACGTTTTCAAAAGTCTTTTCTGTTAGGGTTGTTAAAACTCAAGACTGTGTGATAAATGGTTAACTCTTTACCAGAATGTGTATACAGACTTGCAAATATTAAAAGCAGATGACAAATGAACTGTAGCTCATACGATACCATTCGCCTTGTGATGTGTAGGAAAGACTGTGGAAAAAGAAGTCCATGATGGTCTTAAGTTTGTTTTCAGCTCAGCCAAACTCTTTATAAAAGTCATGACAATAAGACTCACTCTTCTCTCTGTGTCCCCTGAACACTGTTTTGACCACATCTACATAAGCAGCCAGTGGCTTGGAAAGTACCAGTAAAAGAATGAAAGAAACTACAAGTAAGCATAGACAGACCCTCTGGCTATGTTTAATTTGTGGTGTGCTAATGCTTTTGATATGAACTGGTCTAAATTTTGTTTTCTGGAAAAAGTTTAACTTTTACCAAACAATCCACCATATTTTAATGACCACCCCCCCTTTGAAGAAGTTCTTTGAAATCAGTATATTTTTGTGAAAAGGAGAAAATGCTAGTATGTTTCTTTCCTTTTTCCCTCAATATCTTCTACCCTTTAAAAACAATCCCATAATTTTGTACCAGGTTCAAAGCAGAGCTCCAGATAGCGGGAGTGATTTTGATTTCGAAATTGAAAATATTGATTATTCTCCACTAAACCCGATGTTACGGGTACTCATTATAATCGTCTCATCGAGACGATTCTAATGAGTACCCACAACATAGGGTTTGGATGAGAAATAATGGATTTAGAATCCCATCATTCCCTCTTATCTGGAGCTCTAAATTGTTGAACTTGTCCTCAAATGCATGCTTTTCAATATGGACTAGTCTAAGTATTGTCATCTGCTACACAGTAAAGTTAATGAGTTAGATTATTGGTTAGGATGACTTGTTTATCAGACAGTTTTAGTTTATGGTCCATGGAGGACAAGACAGTTAATGAATTTGTCATGTTTTTACAGTTAACTATGTCTTGATGGCAGATTTGACCTTCACAATGTCTCCCAAAAGTTGATACATTATGTCCTCTTTTGAGTGCAAATAATTGAGACTGTTTGACTTACAGTTCAGTATTAACACTTTTGTCATGTTTTCTCAGTTCGCTATTATTAAATCTTTACCAAGTGACACATGCTATACTTGTCCAAACCGAAAGTATTTCCAGATGAAAAAACTTGATTTTATCAATGCAAGGGTAGAAACCATTTCTTATGCAGCCTGTGTGCCAGTAGTTGTGCTCCCAAAAGATAAAACTTTTGTCCTCTTTTGAGGACAAATTCCACTGCTTATGTTTGAGACTGTTGGTCACAGTTCAGTATTACCTCTTTATGGGACTATAAGAATTTATACTTGTTTTAACCCTTTACCACACAATCCCGAGTTTTAAAGACCCTGAGAAATAGGCCTTTTGAAAACATTGTGGAAAAAGGAGAAAATGCTGGTAACCAGCATTTTCTCCTTTTCCCACAATGTTTTCTAGACTATCTGATACAAATCTCATCATTTATGCCCTATGAATGTTGTCGTCTGCAAGTACTTTTGAATTGGACCCTTCTGAAATATTGTTGTTTGGAAAGAGTTGAATTTACGACCAGCGTGTATTACAAGCACAGGAAACAAGTTAAATGTGGCTCAGATTATGGAATTTGTCTGTAAAAAGGTAGAACAAACATTGTCTGTTGTAGGAAAAACCATTGTGGGAAAAGGAGAAAACGCTGGTTACCTACTTTTTCCCTTTTCCCACAATCTTTTCAAAAGCTCTCTCTGTTAGGTTTGTCAAAACTCAGTATAGTATGGTAAAGCAGACATTAGATCTAGTATAAGAATGCAAGCTCTGTGCCAAGACAGAAGACTCTTGGTTAAGCTGTGGTTCAAATTCCTCATCCAAGCCCTGTATCTTACCATCTTAGCTACTTTGCTATACCCATAACCACATAATCCAAAGTTTTAATGACTTTGAGGAGGACGGCTTTGGAAAACATTGAAGTTAAAGGAAAACATGCTGGTAAACAGCATTAATAATTTTTCTCCTTTTCTGACATAGTTTTCTACCCTTTTATTAACCCATAACCTGCTAAATGATGAATGAAACTTTCAAGCCGATGGTAAAAAGCCAAAATTTTGCTGTTTCAACGGTATATTTTGGGAAAAATATTTCCGTATCAAAGAGTGTACATCCAAGATCAGAATGTACTATCAGTGCAGTCTGATCTTTATCTATAATGTCTGCATAAGGCTACTAAATGTAGCTTAGCAGCCTAAGGGTTAAAGAGTTCCATCAGTTCAACCATATTTAAGTTGTGGTCTGCGAACACATTTAAAGGTGGGTATTTAGATTTTTCACATCTCACCGAATTAAAAAAAATATATATCACTGAAATTTATATGAAAAAACAATACAAATCATCAATAATTAAGAATCATAAAATTACAAAAAAAATTTTTTTTGATGGTGTTCCCTTAAAAGGCTACGTAGCCTCTTAAGGTATTTTTAGATTTCGCGCTAAAAATCAAAAAAGCATTGTGGGAATTTGTCAAGTGACTGGCACTTGACTAATGACGCTTAAATTCCATAACATAACAAACATGTAATTATTTTCTGTAATGTCTTCTTTGGACGCTATGTCTGAAGCTTCGTCTGTGTATTTCCGGTATGTAAATGAGCGAGTTGTTCATGTAAAAATAGACCGTGTTACCCATCGGTGTCGACCTGGGCTGTAGTAAATCTCTAATTTCTCTAGTTGTCGGATGGTTTTCGACTACTGGGGTTTTATGAAAGAAAATTAAAAGACTTTGGGAGTATAAGGATGATTTTTTTGTATTTTTGTAAAACTTTCGTCCCAAAATCTGAAGGGCCACCTTTAAGGTATTAGACCACTAATGGAAAACTGCTATTTTCACTATGATATTATCCTACAAAATTTGCTATGATTAAAAATGAGTATTGTTGTACTACTTTAACTGAGCCACTTTTTCCTTTTTTTCCTTCTTAGACTTATCATTTATAAATCTAAAACCACTATATTCTCATTACAAAGGGAGATAATATTTACCTCCCTTTTCAGGAAACTAACAAAAGTATCAATAAATAATTTCAAGATAGACATCAAAGGAATTTCTGGTCAGTTAAAAATGGGCAAAAGTATTATAACAGTATAAACCCTTATTTATCAACTAATAAGAAATTTTATTCCACATTGCACTAGAAACATTAGGGGTCTAATACCTTAATTTGTACAAGACTAAAAATTTTGTTGTGTGGTAAAGAGTTCAAGCCTCTCCTGACAGGATAGATATTGAAAACACTCCTGACAAGATAGATATTGAAAACACTCCTGACAAGATAGATATTGAAAACACTAATAGAATTTGCTGTACTTTCAAAGAAATAAGATTTTAGACTTGTCCAAATTGAAAGCATTTGCATGCATCAAAATAAACATAACTCAAAAATGAAACTTGTTTCTGGAACGATAGAAAACACTGAGAGAAAAGGAGAAAATGCTGATTTCCAGCTTTTTTCTCCTCTGCCAGAATGTTTCACAACTAATTTCTAAGGTCATTAAAACTCTGGATTATGTACAGCTTTTGACATTAATGACATGAATTTCTGACATTTCTCACCAATTTCTGGTTTTCTTTATATGGAAACCATTTGACTCCAATTTACACCTTTGTTCAACATAATCTAAAAATAATTTATAGCTCATGCAATGAAGAGAAATTCTAGTTGTTCATTTCTTAGTTCATGATTTGTGACCTCCCTATTACATAATCATAGTTTAGCTTGATTGACTGAATAGTATTTAAGATGTTTTCAACATTATTTCAGTTACCCAGCAGCCGCCAGTGCACCTATCAATGCTTTCCTGGAATTTCTTTTACCAGTACTCTACGCAATATTCTTCCCAAGCCACTGGCTGCTTTCTAACTTAACCCTTTTAAGAAAGAATCCTGTTGTAATGACTATCATAAACCCTCAGAAAGAGGTTGGACCAAGCTGGGGATTCAAACCAGCATCTCCCTGTTCTCAACTCCTGTTCCCTACTGACAGCGTTACCAGGCCGCGGCTAATCATAGGAGTTAACTGAGATTTATTTTTTCCCAAGTAAATCCACAATCAAATGCTACCTAGGGACTTTCACAGCTTTTTAGACACATTTTGCTGGGAGAGGAAGAACCCTGAAGTGTGTAATTAATAACTATAAAATAATTAACAACTATAAAAACCTATCAAGGTTTCACCATACAATCCTGAGTTTTAAAGATCCCGAGGCTTCATAAAACATTGCAGGAAAAAGGAGAAAATACTGGTAACAGTTGACTGTATGATGTTTATTGCCGTTTTCAACACTAGTTCAGGTCTATCATGGCAGCTAGTGCACCTTTCCATGCTTTTACAAAGCTTCTTTTTACCAGTACTATGCAAAATTTTCTTCCAGAGCCACTGGCTGCTTTCCCACATGACATGGTTGAAACAAAGTTCAGGGGTTAGCGAGGAATGAATCCTATCACAAACACTATCATCAATCTTCAGACAGTTATTGGAAAGCTTTAACACTTAAAGATGCTCTAGAGCCAAAATTAGGTGCTTTTGGGCACTGTGAAGATTGAAATCAGAATGCACAATACAAGCAATCTGATCAATGATCGAAATTGTTATTTTTAGATATGCTCTGTACAGAAGTCACTTTTGACAGTTCTTTTGACCTTCTGACTGAAAAAAAAAAACAGCCCTGTTTTATTTATGTAGTAACTGAGATTTTTCAATTAAAACATAAGTCTTTCTAAGAGCCCTCATTCTATACTACAGTTTTCCATGGTTCAACCAAAACAGACATGAAATTTCAACGGTCATAAAAGCAAATAGTTAACATGGTCAATTTGATTTGATTGTTCTAAATACTGAAATGTTTTTTGGTGATCATCATTTCAGTCCAGTCACTTCCAGCATTAGTTGAGCAGTTGTTCTTGAACAGGTGAAAGTTCTAGAACCAAGGTTTCTTGATCTTGCAATGTTCTTGAGCCTAAATTTTTAAAATTGCACTGAACTATAGTCTACAAACTGTCCTTGAGCAGCCCATGAACTACATCAAGAACTTCGTAAGAATTGGCAACTTTAAGTTCATTCAACTGTTCAAGAATTGTTCTGGAAAAGTTCTTAAAAATGTTCAGCATATCCAAGGTCCTCATACAAATAAGGCATGCTGACAATGGTATTTTTGTAACAGACAAAATTGCTATCAAATTCCCTTAAAGAAGTTCATCAAGGATCATTCTGGTGAAATAGTCATGAATTCGTTCAAATCAATACATGCCAAAAAATACTGAAAAAGGGCTGGAATTTGAGACAAATGGGTGACAGAGGGCCCATGTTTTGAAGTTTTCCAAAACACTACCTGTGTGACTCCCTTTCATTTGATTTTTGCCTTTCTAATTCAGCCCAGCATCAATGCTGCACAATTATTCTTTGAACTATGTTGAGATGATCAATTGCCAATGTAAAAGCCACAAAAAATCGTGTCATAATTGAATAAACAAGATAAACAATTCTTTCATAAGCAACTGGCACCTCTTGCTAGTCAAATAGAAGGAACTAATTTATGCCCTTTTCTCCTCATAAAACTGTTGAACACAACAAATTAGTAAAGTAAACATAGACGGTCTGTCCGTCACAAGTCATTGCTTCTTTTGATGTAAACCTGAAGCAAGGCTTGAGCAAAGAATATGCTGCAAACTGACATTATGCCTCTTGTGCTGGGGACAACATTGTTGAGTCTCTAAAAACTCAATATGGACACAAGAAATTTAAATCAGTTTGATGACTAACCACTCATACGTGGCCATTAACTTTTCTTAAGATTTTCAGGATTGCACAACTTGGCAAATCAAGTATTCCAAAAAATATGCAAAAAAATCTACCAAAGAATTATTCAAGTAAAATGTTCATCATTTCTGACCTGTACTGGTTGAAAGATTTAAAAGATTGTCTTTACGCTTTACCAAACATTCCTAAGTTTTAAAGACCCAAAGAAAGAAAACTTCTGATAAAATTTTTGACAAAGGGGAAAATGCTGGTGACTAGCACTTTCTCCCTTTCCACTATTTCCAAGACAAATCCCATTCTATTGGTAAAATTTATCTAAATTGTCTGGAAATTCTATGAATATGGACCAGTCTAAAATTGTAGCATCTGGTTAAGAGTTATGTAGGCCATACACTGTGGTCATGGTTTTTGTTTTTATGGAAGCAATTGATTGATTGTATGTAATAACACTGTTTTCAACATTATTTTGGTTATATAGTGGTGGCCAGTGCACCTATCCATGCTCTCCTAGAGTTTCTGTTATCAGTACTCAGCACAATATTCTTTCCAAGCCACTGGCTGCTTTCCCATATAACCGTCATTGAAACAATGGTCAATGTGAGAGCGGATTGAATCCTGTTGCAATTACTATCACCAATCCTCAGAAAGAAATTGACTTAGCTGGGGATTGAACCACCAACCTCATGTTCTCAAGTCCCGTATGCTACCGACTTAGCTACAGGGGCTCAGCGTTTTAGAAGTAAGATTTTTTTATCAACAATCATGGTAATACAACGTTATCTGAAAACCAAGAAAAGCGAGAAAAGACCAACTAGCTCGTACAGGAAGCCATTGAAAGCTACCAAGAAGAAATAAAATATGCTTCATGACTATTTCAGTGGTATGAGTAGATTGCCAATTGCCCTGATTAAATCCTTTCCTTCATACAGACTAAATTTGATGTATCTAAACTTGATTACTTTAGAGAACAGCGAGAGCCCTATAAATTTCCACTATGTCGATTTGTCCTATTATTCCAATGACCATCTATATCTATCTGTCTCCTTTATGTTCAACATGATTTATTTTTCAAAGAAATTGTAAATACATAACAGCAAAAAGTGAACTCAAAATAATTTACAATTGACCCATTTTAGAACAGACATTTGGCCCTAAAACAAATCACACAAAATGTCAAACATATACAGGAAATTATGGTACAATTTTCAAAGTAAGCAAAATATTTTGAGAAAAAGGAGAATTTTCCTGTTGCAAGCAATTGCTTCTTTTCCCACACTGTATTCCAAAGATGTCAAATACAGAAGCTTAACCTTTTACCACACATTTCAGAGCTTTAACCCTTTACCACACCATCCCGAGTTTTAAAGACCCTGACAGAGATGGCTTTTGAAAACATTGTGGGAAAAGGAGAAAATGCTGGTAACCAGCATTTTCTCCTTTTCCCACAATGTTTTCTACCCTAACAAAAACAGAAATAATCAGCTGAGCTACATTTAATTGGCTGTCTGCAAATGCTATTACTTTGGTCCAACCTAAAATTTTGTCATTTGGTAAGGAATTAAGGACCATGCAAAAGAAGCCTTCTGAAAACTATGTGGGGAAAAGGAGAAAATGCTGGTAAAAAAAAATTCTCCTTTTCCCACAAAGTTTTCTTCCCTTCCACTGACAAACCCATTTATTTGAGCAACACTAAATTTGTCACATGCAGATGCTTTCAATTTGAAGAGGTCTAATTTAATTTTGTTGTTTGGTAAAGGGGTCAAAAACTATTTTTATACAGTAATGAGTGAAACTGATCAGTCCCTTAGGTACACATAATGGTTGCCCCCTTGTCCATAAAGATTCTCCTCTAGATTAATGGAGGAACATTAAAACATGCTTCAGAATTTTTTCTGGTAATTTATAAGAGAAAAAAAATTTTGGTCAAACAGGCTTCATATCCATATTTCCCCCAACATAATATTGCTGCACAGAAGTTAAGGCAGTGATTCTCGGGCTGAACATGTAAAATTTCTTAAGTACTTGTCTATAGCTTAAGCTGTGGTTACTCATGACAAAATTTTGGACTAGTCCAAATTAAAAGCATTTGCAGACGACAAAATAAATGTGAATCAAAAATTGAAAATCGATTTGGGAAGGGTAGAAAACATTGCGGGAAAAGGAGAAAATGCTGGTAACCAGCATTTTTTCCTTTTCCCATAATGTTTTCAAAAGCTTTCTATCTAAGGGTCGTTAAAAGTCGGGATTGTGTGGTAAAGAGTTAAGTTTCCAGCCAGTTTCTAATCCATTTCATCCTTATTTTATGAAGCTATAAACATTCTTGTATCTTCATGCCAAATGTTGGCCCTGACGGCTGCAAGATTGCATTGATTACGATGGATAGAAAATGCATTTCACGTTTTGGAGGCCTTCAAAGCAATCGCTGTTATCTGTTGTCTTTTGCAGTTGTAAATGAGGACAAATCCTTTGTGTTTTTCTATCCCTCACACCATATATACTAGTATTGGTAATTTATCTATGTTTACACAGCTAAGCCATTCCATACGCTTTCAAGTTTTAACCGTGTGTTTTCTCTCTAGCTGTAAGGATATATCTTTAAGGTTTTTATAAAGACTTTTGTTCCACATAACTCGACACTCTTGCCATAACTCTGCAAATGTTTCCTTGCAATTATACGAAGCAACGATATCTGTTGCAAGCTCAAGAAAAATCTTATCTTGATTTACATTGTAAAAGCAGCAGAAGTTTTATTGTCTATGTTATGTCAGTTTGCTGGGCATTCAACACAAGACCTTTCCTTCTGAAGGCACAAACTCAAAGCACCATCAAAACCAGACAATCCTTTCACAAGAATTAACCCTTATCCTGCTAAAGAAGTTAAATGAAACTTTCAAGCCGATAGTAAAAACCTGAAGCGTTGCTATTTCTAACTTATTTCTAGGAGTAAATATCTCCTTATCAGACTGTGTTGATCCAAGATCAGACTGCACATTCTTTGCAGTCTGTTCTTGATCTACTCTGTGCAAAAAAGGTCAGTGAGTTGCACTTAACAGCATAAGGATTAATCTAATGATAGAAGAGTCAATTTGAGAAATAATTTCCTTGTTCAATGACTTAACCTCTAAAGTAATCAACAAACAAACCTATTTTTAATGACCCCACAGAAAAGAGCTTTTTGAAACATTGTGGGGAAAGGAGAAAAATCCTGTAACCAGGATTTTTCTTTTCACTGATTTCACCCATTTCAGAGACAATTTTAACATCTCATCCACTTTGAATATGACGACTAAAAGCCTTCTTTCTCAGGGTCGTTAAAACTCGGGATTGTGTGGTATAAGATTAAGGATTACCCTTTACCACACGGCAAAATTTTAGACTCATCTACATTAAAGGAATTTACAGACAATAATTCAAATATTTTGCAAATGATAGTATTCATTCTTGAATAGGTAGAAAACATTGTGGGAAAAGGAGAAAATGCTGGTTACCAGCATTTTCTTCTTTTCCCACAATGTTTTCAAAAGGCTTCTTTTACAAGGTCGTTAAAAGTCGGGATTGTGTGGTAAAGGGTTAAGAAGTATTCTAGAAAAGACAAATACGAAATTTTAATTTCATGGTTTTCTCTTGGAATGCAAATTGTAACAGTTTCATTGTGAGCATTCGGGGAGTTACCCCTTTACCATACAATCCAGACTTTTTAATAACGATGAAGGAGACATCTTTTTTCACAAACATTGTGGATAAAATAGAAAATGCTACTTTTCCAGCATTTTCTATTTTTCCCTCAATGATTTCTGTCCTGTCAAAGGCAAATCCAATTATTTGAGTCATATTAAATTGTCATCTTCAAGACTTGCTGTTTTCCACTTCAACAAGTCTACAATTTTCTTATTAGAAAAGAGTTAGAATAAAGCATCTCTACTCACCTTTTGCCAAAGTACTCTTGATACCTTATTGCTTGAAACCTACCAAGGGTTTCTAACAATGGATGCTGGTGCAAAATAAGACCATTCAGTATAAGAGCCACTTTACACAGGATGCAATCATAATCATCCTTGAGGATTTATTCTTTGAATAACCCTTTGCACCATCTTATAATCCATTCTTGCATTTCATTGCATTCTATGGCACTTAAAAGCACATTATAGCTGTCAAAAGTAAACAATGCAGGTTTCAAAATGCATTTGAATTTCCATGAATACCCTAAAAAAATATGGAAAATATTATGAAGATGACAATCTGTATTGTACGGTTGGTCAAAGCATTAGTCATCAACAGAATAATGAATTTTAAAAGCAGGCAAAAAGTAAACAAAAGATTGAGCAACCTGGCAACCTTTAACCTGGTTTTGACATTTATTTTTCTGCCAGCAAATAACACTTGCACAATAACATATCCTCATCTTCACAATGATTTTAATACTTTTAAATGGTACAATTGAAATTTAAATGTTACAATTGTGGCCAGTGAAGATCAGGATCAGGCTTCACAGTATGTGCAGCCTGATCTTCAATCGACACTGTCCGCTTTGCTGAAACACTGTAGACAAAGGCAACCATGGAATTGCTATTATTTGGGTTAAATTTCTGGGTTGAAAATGTATGATAGGTTTATTCTGCACTCAAAGGGTTTAACTGTCTCCTAGTAGAGATCCTAGGCTCATAGAAGTAACACTGTGGTTGTTTATAAACACTACTGCAGCTTCTTCTGTGTGAAATGTGAATCAGTATAATTACAACAGTATGAACAGAGGCCAGGGTCTTTCAATGCTCAGATATTACAGGAGATGAGATGTGGGCTGACACAATGTGTCAATAGTAACCATTTGATAACTGATTAATTGTATGGTATTTAATGCAATTTTCAACATAATTTCAGTTATAGAGGCTAAGATCTTTCAATGCTCAGATATTACAGGAGTTGAGATGTGGTCTGGCACAATGTGTCAATAGTAGCCATTTGATAACTGATTGATTGTATGGTATTTAATGCAATTTTCAACAGAATTTCAGTTATATCACGGTGGCCAGCAGCACCTATCCATGCTTTCCTGGAGTTTTGTTTACCACTACACCACACAATAGTCTTTACATGCCACAATGAGACATGGTCTGGCACAATATGTCAACAGTACCTATTGATTACATAGTGTTTAACACCATTTTCAACATTTTTTCAGTTATATCGCAGCGGCCAGTGCACCTTTCCATACTTTCCTGGAGTTTCTTTTACCAGTATGCTGTACAATATTCTTTTCAACCCACTGGCTGCTTTCCCACATAACTATCATGGAAACAATGGTCAGCAGTAACAGAGGAATGAATCTTGTCGCAATGACCATCATCAATCCTCGGGAAGAAATTGGCTGAGCTAGGGATCAAACTAGCAACCTACTGTTCTCAAGTCCTGATTTTTTTAAGGCAAATCTTAACATTTGAGCTCCATTTTATTGTCTGCAAAACAACTTTCAATATGGACAGGTCTAAAACTTTGTTGGCTGGTAACGAGTGGGACAAACTATTCTCTAATCTCCTTAGTGGCTTACAGATGCTACAATAGCGCACCATCAATCTACTTAATTCCCATAACAAAACAGGCAATTGACCATTTCACAGACAGCAGTTTCCTGAAAAAACCTTTACAGAAGCTTTCCTTACAAGATCAATTATAGATTAACAGTGTAACTAGACATATCTTTCTCTTATGTCAGTCTCAATGGACCTCTTTGTATTTCTTTAACTCTTTACTAGAAGATAAAATATTAGACTTGTACAAATTTAATGCAGTTGTAGACCATGATTCATATGTAGCAAAGTCTGATTGCTGTCTTTGAAAAGGAAGAAAACATTGTGGAACTAGTAGATCGCCCCAGGCAACATGTCGAGCCTGCCATGGAGGATTTTAAACGGCACATCTACTCGTGAAAGAGAATAATTGTGCCAAACTACATTGATTGATTGATTGATTGATTGATTGATTGAATGATTGTATGGTGTTTAACGCCGTTTTCAACATTATTTCAGTTATATCGCAGCAGCCAGTGCACCTATCCATGCTTTCCTGGAGTTTCTTTTTACCAGTACTCTGCACAATATTCTTTCCAAGCCACTGGCTGCTTTCCCAAATAACTATTGTCAAAACAATGGTCAGCGGTGAGAGAGGAATGAACCCTGTCACAATGATCATCATCAATCCTCGGAAAGAAATTGGCCGAGCCGGGGATCAAACCAGCGACCTCCTGTTCTCAAATCCTGAATGCTACCAACTGAGCTACCGGGGCTTGGCCAAAACTACATTGGAATCTATCCAAAATGTATAATTTATGGCTCGAACATGCTGTATCATAAACAGTTTTTTCATTTGACCTTTCCGTGTGACTTTGAGCCTGGACTTAACTGAACAAATGATTCATATGTCACTTCTTCTGGTAAAGGAGATCACTTATGTAAAACTATTTCTATTTTCATTGATAAATGTAGAAGTTGTAGCTCAGACAAGCTCTATATAAGACAATTTTATCATTTAACTTTTCAGTGTGACCTTGACCTTGGACCTACCTGAACAAATTATTCAAATGGAACTTCTACTGGTAAAGAAGAACATTTGTAAAATTCTAAAACTTTTTACATCCATAAATAAATGTATGACAATTTTATCATTTGACCTTCAGGTTGTGACCCTGACCTTAGTCCTACCTGAACAAATGTTTCAAATGGCACGTCTACTCATAATGGAGAACAACTGTGCCAAATTACTCTTAAATCCATCCATAAATGTAGAAGTTCTGATCTGGACAAATTCGGATGGACACACACACACACACACACACACACACACACACACCCACCCACCCACCCACACACACACACACCCACACACCCACACACATACACTAAAGTGACATTGTGACAATTATGTCTCGTTCACCACAAGGGGGCTTGAGAAAAAAGGAATAAAATGCTGGCTTTTCCCACAACATTTTTAAAATGACTCTTCCTGAGGGTCGTTAAAACTCAAAATTGTTTTGTTAAGAGTTAACTCTTTAACAATCGACAAAATTTTAGGCTCAAACAAATTGAAAGGTTTTGCAGATGACATTCATTCCAGCTAAAAAGATGATCTCCAAAACAAAAGAAAACATTGTGAAAAAGGAGACTGCTTAAAAAAAAATTCATCTCCTTTTCCCACAATGTTTTCAAAAGCCTTCCTTGTCTGGGTCGTTAAAACTCTTGATGTGTGGCAAAGAATTAACCCTGCAAAGTGCATTTGAAGGACCTTTTGTGGACAGTGCAGATCAAGATCAGACTGCACAAAACTGATCTTTGATCTACACTGTCCGATATGGCATTTTCTTTAAGGTGAAATCAACTTTGAAATCGTAATATTTCTGGGTTGTTTTTTTATAAATTTGTTTCATTTGTTTAGCAGTTTAACTCTTTACCGCACAATGCCAACTTTTGACAACTCTGGGAAAGAAGCCTTTTGAAAACATCATGGTTAAAGGAGACAATGCTGGTAACCAGCATTTTCTCCTTTTCACAAAATATTTTCTACTCTATCAAAGAGAAATTGCAACATTTGAGCCGAACTGAAATTATCATCGGCAAATGTTTTCAATTTGGACAAGGCTAAAATTTTATTGTCTGGTAAAGGGTTCAGGGTTATCAGACAACAGAATTATAGAGTACTCCATACTGAAAGCATTTGCAGATCATAAAATTTATGTTCTTAGAATGACCATATTATCTTTGATTGAACCTCTAGAAAACACTGTGGAAAGAGGAGAATATGCTTGATAAACAACTGACACTAGAACACTTCACCTTAGCATTGTCCCTTTGGTATCTCTTTAACAATTTAAGCTCAAAGTTATAATAGCTGCCAAGATTAAACAAAGCGGCTGTTAAAATACAAATTTAAATTCAAATCATATCATTTGAAAGTATGGATATTATAGTGAAGATGACAATCTCTTATTGTATGGTTGGCCCAAATGTTAGCTGCTGGCAGAGAAGTTAATTTCAAAACTAGGTTAAAAGTTGCCAGGTCACTCAATCTTGTTTATTTTTTGTCTGATTTTAAAATTAATTTTTCTTCCAGCAAATAACACTTGGACCGACCACACAATAACAGATTGTCATTTGCTCAATATTTTCCACACTTTAAAATGGTACAATTTAAGTTTAAATGCATTTTAACAACTGCATTTTTTTGCCACTATTGGACCTTTAAGTCAAGCTAAAAGATAGCTGCTTAGGTCTGGTAGATTAGTAAAGAAGAGCAAAACAAGTAATTCGGGGGTTACAAGTCTCTTGAATTACTAAAGATATGTCTCTTAACTCTTTACCAAACAACAAAATTTTAGACTGGTCCAAATTGAAAGCATTTGCAGACGACAGAATTAATATGACTCAAAAATTGAAATTTTTTCTGGGAGGGTAGAAAACATTGTGGGAAAAGGAGAAAATGCTGGTTACCAGCATTTTCTCCTTTTCCCACGATGTTTTCAAAAGGCTTCTTTTTCAGGGCCGTAAAAA
Organism: Hippopus hippopus; assembly: GCA_946811185.2. NCBI lineage: Eukaryota > Metazoa > Mollusca > Bivalvia > Cardiida > Cardiidae > Hippopus > Hippopus hippopus. The sequence continues at coordinate 17,807,679 of OX328100.1, read as the reverse complement.
CCAGGGATTGTTTGGTAAAGGGTTAAAGTACTAAACAAAATGGGAATGGATAATCTAAGAACTATAGATGCAGATCCTGGCTCAGCAATAGCTCTACCAAACGACAAAATTATTTTAGACTGGTCCAAATTGAAGCACTGGCAGTCGACAGATTATTAATGTGGCTTAAATGATGGAATTTGGGTCTGAAAGAGTAGAAAACCTTGTGGGAAAAGGAGAAAATGCTGGCTAACAGCATTTTCTCCTTTTCCCACAATTTTTTCAGAAGTTTTATTCTGCAGGGTCATTAAAACTTGGATTTGTTTGGTAAAGGGTGAAAGGGGCTAAGTTCTTTCCAAGGTTTGATGAAAGTTTTCACAACACAAACCTTCATTCTCTGCACACTTAACATTGCTTAAGTATTTTTTGTGTGTGTGTGGGAAAGCAGCCAGTGGCTCTGAATGATTATTGTATTAAGTATTGGGAAAGAAATCTAAGAACTATAGATGCAGATCCTGACTCAGCACTAGCTCTTTACCAACCGACAAAATTATTTTAGACTGGTCCAAATTGATGCACTGGCAGTCGACAGATTATTAATGTGGTTTAAATGATGGAATTTGGGTCTGTAAGAGTAGAAAACCTTGTGGGAAAAGGAGAAAATGCTGGCTAACGGCATTTTCTCCTTTTCCCACAATTTTTTTAGAAGTTTTATTCTGCAGGGTCATTAAAACTTGGATTTGTTTAGTAAAGGGTGAAAGGGGCTAAGTTCTTTCCAAGGTTTGATGAAAGTTTTCACAACACAAACCTTCATTCTCTGCACACTTAACATTGCTTAAGTATTTTTTTTGTGTGTGTGGGAAAGCAGCCAGTGGCTCTGAATGATTATTGTATTAAGTATTGGGAAAGAAATACAAAACACATTATTAACCCATAAAGCGCTGGAACCGAGTTAAGTTGTTTTTGCGGACAATGTAGATCAAGATCAGACTGCACAGAACGTGCAGTCTGATCTTGGATCTACACTGTCCGCTACTTTGTTACATATTCTGGCCATAACAAAAATGAAAATTTGGTTCTGCGGATTCTTTTCATAATTGAAGCGGTCCATTATATTAATTCAGCACTATATAAGTGTTAAGTACTTGTGTCTCTAATGTAATACACCTGAAATATTTGTGAAATGACCAAAACTCTTTACCTGATTACAAAGTTTTAGGCAAGTCCAGGATGAAAGCATTATTGCAGATGACAGATTTGGTTTCATTCAAATGTGATTTTTCTTTGAAAGGGTATAAAACATTGTGAGAAAAGGAGAAAATGCTGGTTACCAGCATTTTCTCCTTTTTCCACAGTGTTTTCAAGAGCCATATTCCTAAGGTTTGTTGAAACTTGGCATTGTGTGGTATAGGGTTAATCCTTTCAGGACTATAGGTCACAGAATAAACTTTTGTCGATGGTACAGATCAAGATCAGATAACAAAGAATGGGCAGTCTGATCTTGGATCTACATCATCCACCATTTTCAGTCTTACCTCTTTAATAAACAAACTGTTTCTGATTTTTTGTGGGTTGTATTTTCAACAGTCCAGTAAAATGGACCCCAAAAAAGTTGACTCTTTACCATACAACTCAGAGTTTTAACAACTGTGGAAAATTTAGTAGCCTTTTGAAAACTTTATGGGAAAAGGACAAAATGCTGGGAAAAGGACAAAATGCTGGTAACCAGCATTTTGTATTTTTCCAACAAGGTTTTCTACAATTTCAAATACAATTACCATCATTTCAACAACATTTAATTTGTCATCTGCGTTTGCTTTCAATTTGGACAAGATTAAAGTTTTTGACACTGGTGGAGATTTACGTCTTAACCCTGCAATCCTGTGTTTTATCAAGCCTGAGGAAAAATTCTTTTGAAAGCATTGTGAGAAACAGAGTAAAAGCTGTAAACCAGCATTTTCTCCTTGTGTAACAATGTTTTCTATCATCTCAAACACAAACCAGATCAATTCAGATGCATGTAATTACTTGTCTTCAAATTTTTTCACAACAGACAAGTCTAAAATTTTGTCATTTGGTAAAAAAATTAATCCTTAACCACAAAATCCTCAGTTTTGATGACCCCAAGAAAGAAGGCCTTTGAAAACATTGTCAGATAAGGAGAGAATGCTCAGTAACCAATGTTTTCTCCCTATTCAAGGACAATTGCTATTATTGGAAAAACAGTTGAAATGTCATCAGTAAATATCTTTAAGATGGAAAAGTTTAAAATTTATTTTGCCATGTGGTATAGGGTTAAACATGAAATAAACAATTCTGTATAACCTGTGTGGGAAAGGGTTACATGAGATGCATGACCAAGTCTCCAGCAGTCTGCACATAAAAAAAGCACATAAACAATGTCTGCTAAACATTTTTATTACAATGCACCACTGTAACATTCAGGGCCTGGTTCAATTTCTCCCTAATTCTGCATTGTTACCTCACTGCGAAATTACATGTAAATTCAAAGTACTGACAGGACTGAGAACATGGGCATTTCCTTCACTTCTCATCAGTGCAGTATTTCAAAGAAAAATATCACAAAACTGAAACCTGTTTTGTAGTTACTATTAGGCATGTTTTGAGGCAATCCTTGTAAGTGCAAATAACATGGGTTTTGGCAAATGAGTATAGAATTTAGGATCTATGTATCCCCACTTAGGCCTATCAAAAAATATCTGTGTCAAGGGTTTTCAGACCATACCTAGAAAATGCTACCGACCCTAAACTTTTTATGCTATGACTGAAAAAAAAAGTCTGGTGTGATTTCAGTCCATGTAAAAAAGTTTCTAGAAAAAAAAAATCCCTACCTACAGCATCTCGGACTGAAACCCTAAACACAGGTATTTTTTGTTAGGCCTTATCTTGACCTACTGCATGAATCATTTGATCTGTAATCAGAAAATCTGGGTTCAACCCCAGATAGTGAGGTTCATATAAGGCATTACAGAGCCTCAGCTTAATAATAGAGAAACCCAGAAAAGACAAAAAATAGTAAAGTGTCACCATCATATGACTGTTGAAAGTTGCCTAAACCTTGACTGCATAGCATTCCATTTGAGCTTGTATATGTTATACAATGATTTTTTCTCTGTAGATCTACATGTCCTCCACACACTCCACATCAACCGAGGTGCATTATTATTTCGCAGAAAAATGTTCCTATAATCCTTTGTCAACCCCTTATCCCAAGCACACATTTTCAAATGCATGTGCATGCAATAGTTTTTTATCATAAATATGGCAAATGGAAAATACTCTCATAGTAGGCAAGTTTTTAATTCTCCCTAAAATCATAACCACCAGAATTTAAAAGGACAGCTAGTTCCATTGGCATTTTTTTCCCCCAAGACTTTTCCAACCTGACAAGGAGGAATTTGCAAATGGGCTGTAACTAGTTCACCTTTAGCTACCAACTAAATAAATTCAACTTATTTTTAAAAATGAAGATCATTTTGGCCATAGTTTAACATCAGGCAGCAGACTGGGTAGATCCAGATGATCAGACTGCACATTCTGTACAGTCTGATCTTGATCTATGCCATCTGCAAAAGCTATTCAAGTTATCATTTGCAGTAAAAGGGTTACACATGTGTTCATTTCTCTGCTCTTCCTGATTACAACCATCTGGAACCAAAGAGAGGTAATACTGGTAATACTCTGCCTTAGCCAACTGGGCACAAAGTCAAGAGATTTTTAAGAGTGTAGATAAAGATCAGACTGCAAAAATCAAGCAGTCAGGGATGTACACCTTGCCAGAATTGTGAGATATTTTAGCACTTCACAGGTTCTTTCAGCATGCTTCTGTGACCATTCAATTGTTTCTAACAATGCAGTCTACAAACTTAGATAGCAATATTTACCAATTTTGATCTTTAAATTATTTATTACAGTCAAACAGCATTTTTTTTATATTAACAGCATTGTTCTTCTTTTAACCTTTCAGCTGTCAAGCTTGACTCACTAACCTTTTGCAGACACTGTGTACATCAAGATCAGACTGCACTGTCTATGCAGTCTGATCTTTGATCTACACTGTCTGATAAGGAGATTTTTCTCCCCCCAAAATAACTTAGAAATAGAGTTTATTTCATCAGCTTGTGGTTAATATGGGGAAATATTTGCCAAAAAAGGGAAAGGTATGCGAAAATAACGAGTGCCGTAAGGCACGAGTTATTTTCGCGGACCTTTCCCTTTTGAGGCAAGTATTTCCCCATATTAACCACAAGCTGATGATATAAATTATATATTATATTTCCTCTGATTATTTTGTCAACGAATGCCACTTTTAAAACTTAAAAACTTAAAAAACTTTAAAAAAAGTAGTTTCAGATTTTCAGCAGGAGGAAAATATTCACTGTGACGGGGAAATAACTTCCCCAAGCTTAAAGGTGGGTATTTAGATTTTTCACCTCTCACCAAATTGAAAAATATATATATCACTGAAATTTATATGAAAAAACAATACAATTCATCAATAATTAAGAATCATAAAATTACAAAAAAAAAAAAAAAATTTTTTTATGGTGTTCCCTTAAAAGGCTACGTAGCCTCTTAAGATATTTTTAGATTTCGCGCCAGAAATAAACGTCAAGTGACTGGCACGTGACTAATGACGCTTAAATTCCATAACATAACAAACATGTAATTATTTTCCATAATGTCTTCTTTGGACGCTATGTTTGAAGCTTTGTCTGTGTATTTCCGGTATGTAAATGAGCGAGCTGCTCATGTAAAAATAGAACGTGTTTCCCATCAGTGTCGACATGGGCCATAGTAAATCTCTAATTTCTCTTGTTGTCGGATGGTTTTCGACTACTGGGGTTTTATGAATGAAAATTAAAAGGCTTTGGGAGTATACGGATGATTTTTTTGTATGTTTGTAAAATTTTCGTCCCAAAATCTGAAGGGCCACCTTTAAATTACGACATTTCTTTACCCATAACATTTCTAAAAATAGACACATGAAATATAATATATAGAAATAATTGGGTTTTTAGTCTTGACTTGAATGTATCATTTAACTTATTCAGCAGGATAAGGGTTAAAGTATTGTTGGTCTTTCCTTACAACCTGGTGCATGTACTCACAGTCTTTCCTTACAACCTGGTGCATGTACTCACAGTCTTTCCTTACAACCTGGTGCATGTACTCAGTCTTTCCTTACAACCTGGTGCATGTACTCACAGTCTTTCCTTACAACCTGGTGCATGTACTCAGTCTTTCCTTACAACCTGGTGCATGTACTCAGTCTTTCCTTACAACCTGGTGCATGTACTCACAGTCTTTCCTTACAACCTGGTGCATGTACTCACAGTCTTTCCTTACAACCTGGTGTATGTATCCACAATTTTCCTGTAACTCTTCCCTTACCAAAGACAACACAAGGAGCTGTTGTGGACAGTGTAGATCAAGGTCAGACTACACAGAACACCCAGTGTGATCTCTGATCTATACAGTCCACAACTCTTTTTTATATTGTGACTAAACCATTTCTTTATATAGAAACTGCTTGCAGCTGTTGAAAAAGAGTACTTTATTTCTTTGGAAGTGACAAAGCTAAATAAACCAAAACTTAAAACGCATTACCTCCTGAAAATATATTTGTAGAAAATTAATTATAAAAAAATCCATATAACATCTGCAATCACAAACAAATCCATTGTGGCAAAAGAAAAAACTTCCTGGTTACCATTTAAAAAGTCAGTAGCCTTTGGCAAAGCAAAGCTAAAAAACTCTTAGAAGAACCACAGATTTATTGATTGTAGATCTGTATCTTATCCTAACCTCTCTGTAATGCTAGCTTACTTACTCTGAAAGGTCAACTTGATTACAAAAGCTAACATTATTGCTAAATCCTGAGAATACCCGAACCCTTGCACTATTTCAGACAAATTGAGTTAAACTCTTTACCAAACGACAAAATTTTAGACTTGTCCAAATTGAAAGCATTTGCAGACGACAAAAAAAACATGACTCAAAAATTGAAACTTGACTTTAGAAGATTAGAAAACATTGTGGGAAAAGGAGAAAATGCTGGTTACCAGCATTTTCTCATTTTCCCACAATGTTTTCAGAAGGCTTCTTCCTCTGGGTCGTAAAAACCAGGAATTGTTTGGTAAAGGGTTAACCTCTTTACCAAATGATCAACTTGTAAACTTGTCCAAACTCAGAAAGCATTTGCAGACAAAAATGTAAATGTAGCTGAAGTGACGGTAATTGTCTATGAAAGTGCAGAATACCTTGTGGAAAAAGGAGGAAATGTTGGTTACCAGCATCTTCACCCGCCCCGGTAGCTCAGTAGTTAGCATATCGACCTCATGATTAGTAGTTGTGAGTTTGATACCCGTTTGACACAAACTTTCTTTCTGTCAGTTTTTCGCCTCTCACCTCCGATGAGTGTCAGAAAGTAGTCAGTGACATGAAAAGAAAGTTGTATCAGTACTGGTGTGAGAAAGCCAGGAAACACATACGTTGGTGCACTGACTGCTGTGATATGACCTAAGCTGTTTAAATGGAGTTAAAAGATTTTCAAAGGGCTATTTCCTCAAGGTCGTTAAAACTCAAGATTTGTTTGGAAAAGATGTAATGCATCTCTGTGATGAATTATACCTAGCAAGTCATCACATAAGTATGAATACATTTAAATCTATTTTGTGTAACAACAAACTAAATCATGAGGTAGAATGGTCCTTGGTTGATAGATTGATTGTATGGTATATAATGCCATTTTCAACATCATTTCAGTTATATTGCAGCCAGCGCAGTGCACCTATCCATGCTTTCCTGGACTTTCTTTTTCCAGTACTCCACACAATATTCTTTCCAAGCCACTGGCTGCTTTTCCACAAAACCATTGTGGAAACAATGATCAGTAGTGAGAGAAAAATGATTCCTGTTGCAATGGGCCGTAGATCAAACCAGCAACCCCCCTGTTCTCAAATCCTGCACGCTACCAACTGCCCTACAGGTCCTTAGACATGCGGAAGTCAAATCCACTGTGACAGGTACTTCAATCCTTCACTATGTACATCCTTTATTTTCAGTGGAACTGTATTTCAGCCTATGCCAACAACTGGCCCTTTTTCACAACCCTGGGGGAGGAGGGCTATAGAAGGCATGTTGAGAATAGGAGAAAATGCTTGTTAAAGGACAAAATGAATGCAAGATCAGGCTGCTCTTGATGTTGCTGTCGGTGCAGTTACAGTTAACTCTTCAACTGGTAAAGCGACGAAAATTTCCTGCTGATACGGACAAAACCGAAAATTAATACGGTATTGTGATTTCTAAGTTATTTCATGGGAAAAATCTCAAAGTGTAACACAGCATAGAGTACAAATCAAACTGAACATTCTGTGCAATCTGATTTTGATCTACATCTGCAAAGTCCACAAGAAGGAAGTGGGTCTTGTTCAGCAGCCCGATTGTTGACTATACTCAGCCAAAAAAGGCCTATATTCTTTACCAATGACAAAAACAGACTCTTGACTATTCCATACACATGATGTTAAGCAGGTCTTGATAATGAGACTCAAATAGTGCAGTTCGTCTGTAGAATCATAGAAAACATTGTGAGAAGTAGAGATACAGCTTGTTACAAGTTTTTTTTTCCTTTCTCATAATATTTTCAATACTGTCACATGGTCATAAAAAGACTGGATGCTTTCATATAATTATGGTTAAAGGCACCATGCGGAGTATTTTTTTGCTACAGAAACTGTTTTGTTTCATCATTTAGCTCTCTTAGAGCTAATCTTGTAGAATAATTTCATTAGATGTGAGTCAAGCCCTTTAAAGGTGTTGGAACTTCTTTTCTCAACACCAAGGCAAAAAAGCTGGGGACACATAAACATTTATTGCTCAATGCGATCTCGACCCTTAAAGCCCAGACAACAACTTATGTTACTTTTGCAGAAAGCAGAGATCAGACTGCACAAAACATGCAGACTGATCTTGGATCCACACTGACTGCTATTTTTAGACATAGTTATTCTTGCTAACACAGTTACTATGAAACTTCAATATTTTGCTAGGTCTTTTTTCATTTATTCTTTACAACACGCCAAATCTTTAGACTTTTCCAGATTGAAAGCATCTGCAGCCGACAAAATAAATTTCAACAAAACTATATTATTTCCTTTGAAAACAGAGAAAATATTGTGGAAAAAGGAGAAAATGCTGATAACTAGCATTTTCTTCTTTTCCCACATGTTTTCAAGAGGCTTTCCTTTTTTCTCAGGGTCATAAAAAATTCAGGATTGTGCGTTAAAGGGTTAATCAAGAACACTTTAGGTAACTATCTTCCATGATTTGCAGATAGCATCTCTTATTCAACCCTAAGATGCTAGACCCCATCATTATGCTTTTGCAGACAGTGTAGATTAAAGACTAGACTGCACAAGATACAAGATCTGATATTGATTGATTTGTTGACTGATTGGTTAATTGATTGATTGGTTGACTGACAGACTGACATATTGATAAATCCATTGATTGACGGATTGATCAATCAATAAATCCATCCATCATTACTAGTAATTTTAATGCATAGTAATGTCCCTATAATGCATTAAAGCATGTGCTTATGTTATTTTTGTACAATATAAATATGGCACAATGTTTATAATGCAGTAGTACCTAAAGGTGAGGCAGTGCACAAATCACTAAGTATTACGTTTAACTAAATTACAAAATGCAATAATTAAATTGCCACAATTTCTTTTTTTCTTTTTTTTTTTAATCAAATTGCTAATTTCCCTCTAAATCAAGAGAAACTGTGTGATGCATCTAATTTTCCCATTTCCGATTCATCTTAACATCTTTCCACTGTTGGAGACTGGAATTTTCTCAAAGGATTACATACCAACTGTGAATAACCAGCGAATGCTTGACATGACAGACTGCAAAAGAAATGCGGTCAATTTTAAACCGATTGGCAGCCTACATGATCAAACAATAGCTTTTCTGTGTGCAGACAATTTAACTCTTTACTAAACAGTCCTGTTTTTTTTTAAAAACTTGAGGAGGATGGCTTTTAAAAACATTGTGGGAAAAGGAGAAAATGCTGGTAACCAGCATTTTCTCCATTTTCCACAATGTTTTCTTACCTTTCTGAAACAAGTCCCATTACTTGAGCAGAAATTTTTGTTTGCATTTGTGTACAATTTGGATAAGTCCTAAATTTTTTTGTGTGGTAAGGAGTTAACTCATTACCAGACAGCATAAGTTTAAGGCTTGTTTAAGTTGAAAGCAACAATTTTGCTGATTAACTCTTAACCCTTTACTGCATAATGCAGACTTTTAATGACCCTGGGAAAGAAGCCTTTGGAAAACATTGTGGGAAAAGGAGAAAATGCTGGTAACCAGCACTTTCTCCTTTTCCCACAATGTTTTCTACCCTATCAAAGGAAAATTGAACTGTTTGAGCCACATCAAAATTGTCGTCTGCAAACGCTTTCAATTTGGACAAGGCTAAAATTTAGTCATCTGGTACAGGGTTAACCAAACAATCCCATATTTGTAACAACCCCGCAGAAGAAGGCTTTTGAAAACATTGTTGGAAAAGAAGAAAGTGCTGGTAACTAGCATTTTCTCCTTTTCTCACAATGTTTACTTCTCCATCTGAGATAAATTTCATCATTTAATTCATACTGAATTTGTTGTCTGCAAATGCTTTGAATGTGGATGAGTGTATAACTTAAAGAGTTAACTTAAATATAATGTAGCTGAACCAATCATAGGAGTTGTCTTAGAAAAGGTAGAAAACATAGTGGGAAAGGAGAAAATCCTTTTTTTCCCAACATGTGCATCCTTCCGCACAGGTGTAAAAACAGAAAATTTTATGGATAAACATTAAGGTCTACGGCCCCTGACTCTCATTTTAAAAGACGGAAGCTGTCGGGATTGGCCGAATACCCTTTACTAAAACGTCGATGTTACACGATATTTCCCGATGAGTTAGTGAGTCTATGGCCCCTAACTCTTGTATTAAAAGACGAAAACATCAATGTTACACGATATTTACCGATGAGTTAGGGGTCGTAATCATTAAAGTACACAGTTTTCAATTTTCAAACCTAACCCGCCAACATTAAAACAGACTTATTATGCATTGTCATTATGTATGTCGTTGGAGTTTTTTTGATGCATCAAATTTCAAGATGCTGTAAATTGACATTATAAAATTAGGTATTATCATTTTTGATGTCTTCATTCTGACACATCAAATTTTAAGACACTTTAAATTGACATTATATAATTAGGTGTTATCATTTTCAATGTCTTCATCATTTCAACACATCAAATTTTAAGACACTTTAAACTGACAGTTAGACAGTGACATTATTGCTCCATTTATATCAACGTCTTCCTTACAGAAGTTAAACTAATATTTCCCTTACTAACACTTTGCCATACAAGCCAGTGTTTAAATGACCCTGTTTGAATTTGTTTGAATGGTGTTTTGCACCACTTTCAACATTATTTCAGTTATATCATGGCAACAGCTCACTTATACATGTTTTCCTGGGTTTCATGAGTACTAGGCTGGGGCTCTGAAGTGTCTTGCCAAAGGACAGAAAAAGAAGGCTCTTGAAAACATTGTTTGAAAAGGGTAAAATGCTGATAACCAGTATTTTCTCCTTTTCCAACAATTAATTTTTTTCCTATCAAGGAACTTCACTTCATTTGTACCACTTTCAAAAATTGTAGTCTGCAGATACTTTCAATTTAGACCTGTCCAAAATTTTGTAGTCTGGTAAAGAGTTAATCCTTCCCCAACTGACATATTTTAGACTCTTCCGAATTTGAAATATCGGCAGACGACAAATTCAAAATTGGTGCAAATGAGCATAAGTACTATGATAGGTTAGAAAACATTGTGGGAAAAGGAGAAAATGCTGGTTTCCAGCATTTTCTCCTTTTTCCACAATATTTTCAAAAGCCTTCTTTCTTAGGGTTGTTAAAACTTGGGATTGTGTGGTGAAGAGTTAATGAGTGTCTGTCTGAATCTCTAGAAAATTACAGCCATCCAATCTAAAGTCAATTTTAAATTCTTCACCATTTGAAATTCTTCATCATTCTGGTTCAAAGAAAACAATTTACAATTATAATCATTCTATTCTAGATCAAATATTCAGAAATTCTAACTGAAATTAGCATTTGAAAGCATCCTAGACTTTACTTGTATTTTTCTCTCAAAATTTTTTCAAATTTGAGGTATCTACAATGAATGGCTTAAAAACTGGCAAGTACAGATTGATTGATTGATTGATTGATTGATTGTATGGTGTTTAGTGCCGTTTGCAACATTATTTCAGTTATATCGTGGCAGCCAGTGCACCTATCCGTGCTTTCCTGGATTTTCTTTTACCAGTACTCCCCACAATATTCTTTCCAAGCCACCGGCTGCTTTCCCACTTGACCATCATCGAAACAGTGGTCAGCAGTGAGAGAGGCATGAATCCTGTCACAATGAATATCATTAATCCTTTGAAGGAAATTGGCCAGGCCGGGGATCAAACCAGCGACCCCATATTCTCAAGTCCTGTTCGCTACCAACTGAGCTACGGGGGCTCGGCGGCAAATAAAGAAATTGCTTTGAATTGGTAATTTCCATGTGTTCAAATGTTATTAGGCTCTCTACATCAAGATCACCAGCTTTGGCGATTTCTCCATTTGCTCAAATGTTTTCGAAACTTTAAGTGGTATGCAAGTCATAATTATGTCTACCTAAGAAGTGGGAAAGTCGTCTCTGTAAGACGAAAAAATAAAGACTTGTCCAAGCTGACAGTTTAAATGTGGCTCAAATATTGGAACTGACAAGTGAAAAGGTAGAAAACACTGCAGAGAATGGAGAAAAAACAGAATTGCTAGTTACCACTTTTTCCTCCTTTTTCTGCATTTTGTTGAAAGATTTTCCCTTAGACTTATTTTTGCACAGACTTGTTGATATCATTAACCCTTTACCAAACAACCCCGAGTTTAACTCTTTACAAAACAACAAAAACTTCGGACTAGCCCAAATTGAAAGCATTTGAAGACAACAACTTAAATGTGGTTCACATACTAATTTCTGTCTATTAATTCTTTAACAAACGAAAAAATTTTAGACTTGTCCAAATTGAAAGCATTTGCAGACAACACAATAAATCTGACTCAAAAATTGAAAACTGTTTTGGGAAGGGTATAAAACATTGTGGGAAAAGGAGAAAATGCTGGTCACCAGCATTTTCTCCTTTTCCTGCAATGTTTTCAAAAGGCTCCTTTCCCATGTGCGTTAAAAATTGGGATTGTGTGGTAAACAGTTATAGGGTCGAAAACATGGTGCGAAAAGGAGAAAATGCTGGTTACCAGTATTTTCTCCTTTTCCCACAACATTCTCCAATGCCTTCTCTTTCAGGGTTGTAAAAACTCATGATTAAGTTTTTACAGTTTTTGAAGGGTTAACCCTTTACCATACAATCCTGACTTTTAACAACCCTAAGAAAGAAGCCTTTTGAAAACATTGTGGAAAAAGGAGAAAATGCTGGTAACCAGCATTTTCTCCTTTTCCCACAATGTTTTCTATCTTGCTGGAAACAAATTTCAATTTTTGAGTTACGTTTATTTTGTCGTCTGCAAGTGCTTTCAATTTGGACCAGTCTAAGATTTTGTCATTTGGTAAAGGGTTAATCCTTATCCTGCTAACTAAAAGAAATGAAACTTTCAAACCAAGAATAAAAACCCAAATTTTCCTATTTCAAAGGTACTTTTGGAGGAAAGATATCTCCTTATTGGATAGTGTAGGTCCAAGATCAGACTGCACATTCTGTGCAGTCTGATCTTGATCTACGCTGTCGGCAAAAGGTCGGTTAGTTGCACTTAGCAGTTTGAGTTAATTTGGACAGGACTAATTTTTTTTCGTCTAATAAAGGCTTCAAGGGGTTAACTTCAGTATTTAGACTGTAGAACCTTCATATATCATCATCTCTGTAAGTGATTTTTGAAAAAATAATTTGGCAAAGGGAGACATTGGTGCTTTTCTATTACAAATGAATTTATCTGCAAAGAAAAGTTAAATGTGGTCCATACAGTTTACCCTTTTACCACACAATTGACAGTTTCAAAAGGCTGTTGAAAATTCATTGTGGAAAAGGAGAATATGCTGGTAACCAGCATTTTTCTCCTCTTCCCAGACTGTTTTTCATCTGCCATCTGCCAGTGCTTTAAATTTGGACAAGTCTACAACTCTGCTATTTGGTAAAATGTTAAGAAACTATTGTCACAAACAGACTATTTGTTGATTGCTTTTTCAAATAGATTTGTAACCTTCCATTTTCTACAAAAACTTTAAGTAATCCACCATAGAGCTTTATATTGATGAAAAAATTGTGGCAAAAGGTGAAACTGTTCATAGTGGGCAATTTCTTCTTTTGCCTGGATGTTTTCAGAAACATTCAGCTGCAGGATTTAGAAGAAAAAATTGTCTGCAGGAGATAATGTGAAGAGAAAGTATCACTTACTGAAGCTTGATCTTCCTTTGACTAGTGTGCTTTCATCATTGTCATGTCGTATTATCCATGTAATAATACACTTTATATACCCCAAGTTCTCTATGTTAGTCAATATAAAGAGTTTTGACTGTTTTTTCCCCCACTTATCTTTCTCTTTGCATGTACATGTAAAAATTTCTGTACTATATTCAATTAAAACATCGTAATTAATATTGTTTGGTCGCTTTCACGAATCATATGAAATTTTTGTCCAAAAAAACTGTCACATTTATAGAATAGGTACATGTACACAAAAAAAATGTAGATGTCAATCTTTCCAAAATCACATATTGTTTTTTTTTTACAGCAAAACAATTTTGTGTCCAATGTGTTTCTTTAATAGAAATTTTGTCACAATATTATTGCAGAGCAGCAGTTACTTAACTGGAAATAGCTTGATCTTTTCCACTCACTGTGGATCAACTTCTGAAGCAACTTTCTTTGTACATGTATTACTAAGCAAAATCAAAGCAAACGACTAGCGTCTCATTACAAAGTGTTTCATAACAGTTGTTTCACCACCCAAAAATGGTTTTAAATAATAATTCTCCTACTAAAGTAACTGTTGTTATATATAGGTATTTATCATTTCACCTGATAAATCAACAAAGTGAGGAATAACCTTTTTTTCAACACTGTGCCCCCAAAAAAAATCACAATCCATGTAGTGAAAAATATAACCTTTTCTGTAAGAAAACAGGATAAAACACCCACAGTGTAAGAGATGTCACAATGCCTCCAACAGCACACATGCAACGGTTTATCTTACAGAAATAAACTCCAGCTGTATCATTATGCAGTAACACAAATGAGAAACCTTTTTTAACAGCATACAAAAAATTAACTGTTGCTCTCTGCTTTTCAGATTTTATTTTCCCTCCAAAATACCCAGCCATGTGCTAGCTCGACTTACAAAACAGTGGTCCCGAGTTACATTTCTATCATTAACTGAACTGAACAACTCAGTTAACTGGAAGCAATACGGAAACAATAGTTAACAATTATTCTACTGCTAGACAAATAGCGACCACTATTCATGTGAAACAAGGTCACAAGGTGCCCATCATGCAACACAACATTTTGACTCTTAACCAAACAAGCCAAGTTTTTTATCCCAAAGAAAAAGCACTTCAGAAAACAATGTGGGAAAAGGAGAAAATGCTGGTAACCAGCATTTTCTCCTTTTCCCATATTGTTTTCTGTCCTTTGAGACAAATTCCATCATTTAAGCCACATTTAATTTGTTGTCTGCAAATGCTTTCAATGCAGACCATTCTGAAATTTGTTATTAGGTAAAGTAATAACTCTTTATTAAATGACAAAAAAATAGAGTGCCCCAAAGTTTATTCAAGGTATCTGCAGATGGCAAATTAAATGTGGCTCTTATGAAATATTTGTCTCTGAAAGAATAGAAAACATTGTGGGAAAAGGAGAAAATGCTGGTTACCAGCATTTTCTCCATTTCCCACATGTTTTCAAAAGCCTTCTGCCTCAGGCGCGTTAGAACTCGGGATTGTGTGGTATAGCTTTAACTATTTGACAAAATTCTACATTTAGTCGAAACTGACAGCATTCGCAGACAACAAAGTAAACAAGGCTTAAAATTGTTAAATTACATAATTGCTGGGAAGAAAACATTGTGAGAAAAGGAGAAAATGCTGGTCACCATTTTTTTTTTTTTTCTTTTTGAAACAATTTTTAATAAGCCTTCTTCTTCTAAGTTTAGCCTGGCCGGTAGCTCAGTGGTAAGCTTATCTGAATTGTGACCTGGTGGTTGCGAGCTCGATACCAGGTTTAGGCAAACTTTCTTTCCAGTGATTTTTTGCCTCTCACCTCTGATGCATGTGAAAAAAGTAGTCAGTGACTTATAAAGAAAGTTGTGTCAGTACTGGTGTGAGGAAGCTACAAAACACATGTGTAGGTGCACTGACAACTGTGATATGACACGCTGTTAAAAAGGTGTTAAACTCCAATACAATCCATCTTCGGGTTGTGAAAATTTGAGATTGTTTAGAATTTGGAGTTAAGCCTATGTACATCTGCCATCAGCCATCAGGTCTCTCTCAGACAAGAAAATTTTTTTTTCGTTAGTGGTAATGGGGAGGATTGCTGAAGTAAACCTCCAAAGATGAAGAAGAGTCTAGCCCCCATTTATCTGATATTTCTATGCTTCTCACACATATCAGTCCTTTCCACAGGCAAGGCCAGTGAGTCTTAACCCTTAACCTGCTAAATAAGTTAACCCTTTACTACACAATGCCGACTTTTAACGACCCTGGGAAAGAAGTCTAATGAAAACATTGTGGAAAAAGGAGAAAATGCTGGTAACCAGCATTTTCTCCTTTTCCCACAATGTTATCTACCCTATCAAGGAAAAATTGCCCCATTTGAGCCACATTGAAATTGTTGTCTACAATATCTCTCAATTTGGACAAGGCTAAAATTTTACCATCCGGTAAAGGGTTAAATAAAACTTTCAAGCCCATAAAAAAACCCCAAATGTTGCTATTTCAAAAATACCCTTTATGCGCCAAAAAATATTTCCTTAACAGACAATGTAGATCCACAATCAGACTGCACGTTCTGTGCAGTCTGATCTTGATCTACACTGTCCGCATAAGGTCTTTAAGTCGCGCATACCAGCGTAAGGGTTACAACTTTTAAATACAGCATACATCCAGATCAGACTGTGAAAAGCACAAAAATGATTCACATAGTCGTATCTTCGACATTCACTATCTTGTAACTTCTTGAGTAAAAAATATGATAAAAAGGTCTCTTCATTTTGCTGTAGAATTTGTAATTTAACTCTTTACAAAGTAATCCCGTTACTTTGACCTTCGGGTTTGTTTATTATGTTTTTATGGCATTTAACACCATTTTCAACATTGTTTCAGCTCAATTTATTGGGCAATGCACTTACACATGTTTACCCATGTATCTTTCACTTGTATTTGCACAATATTTTACCGAAGACACTGGCTGCTTTCCAACAAATCCATTGTTGAAACAAGGATAAGCAGTGAGAGAGGAATTAATTCTGTCGCAGTGACTATCGTCGATCCTCTGCAGAAACATGGCCGCTGAGCTTGGAACTCAAACCAGTGACCCTCTGGTTTTAAGCCCTATATTCTACTGACAGAGCTATCTGACTTGACAAATGAAACAGCACATCAAAACATTGTGGGAAATGAAGAAAATGCTGGTAAAGCATTTTCGTTTTCCCACAATGCTTTCTAGCCTTTCTAAAAAAAAAAAATCGTCATTTTAGCAACTTTAATCACTAACAGGCATTATCAATTTGAAATTTTGTCATCTGGTTGAGAAAGTCTTCAAGTCTTCAAAAATTTATTCATTTTGAGGCAATAATGTTACACACATTTTAAAAAAGTAAATCCTTTACCACACAATACCAAGTTTCAATGACTCAAAGGAGAAATGTCTTTCAAAAACATTTAGAAACTCTTTGAGAAATAGACTAAGAATGTCATTACAAATGGTTGGACAGTATCTTACCAGGCTGATCTTGAAGTGTTATGCACAAAAAATAACTCAACTGAGGTCATGCTGTGTATTGTAAGGATGAAATTAATAACATTGTCTCTCACCTTGACCCTGATGAAAATAATGATGTAATACAATCATGAGGGCAAATTTTCATGTCAAACATAGGTAAACAGGCAGCTTCAGATTCATCCTTCGAGTGCCTTCCACAACATAAATTGCTTTTGCAGCCAGTGTGAATCAAGATCAGACTGCATGACATGTGCAGTCTGATCTTTGATCTACACTATCTGCTTTGCAGAAACATTCTCAACAGAATTAACCATGAAATTGCTACTATTTGTGCTGTATTTCTGGACTCAAAATGTGAGATTGTTTCATTCAGTATTTTCAGAGTTAAAGTACAGCTGTTGTTTATGTTGGCAGAGGTCAAAACTAGGTTAATGACTACATAGCTACTTTCTTTTTTTAGGTAAAGTCTTAATGAGCTCTGATTGATTTGTTTATAGGTAACAATTTTTCAAAGTGACCCAGTTTGAAAGGTATGTTCTATAGACTCAATACCTTAATCATTTATATTAGGCCTATTTCCTATTCATTTATTTGTCTGACTTACTCCTCTGTCTGTACCAACAAGTATTACTTTTTTAAACTAAAAGAATTTAGGAATTCAAGAAAACCAGGTCCATGATGGCCCTGCAAATGGCTTACAAAGCTAGTGAGCCAATATTTATAATGATATTCCTTTTTTCAACATGCCACAGAGAAAGTAAGCCATGTCTACAATGTTGTTGTTGCTGTTGCTGCTGCTACTGCTGCTGATGATGATGATGAAAAGATAATACAGATCAAGACAACCTGAAGGATTAAAAATATCCAAATAAGAGTGCTTGATGCAAAAGTCTAATGAACTCTGACAAATAGTTATTTACATGGCCATGCAGCCATAAGCATCTTAACTGTTGACCAAACAACAGCATTGTAGACTATGGCAGATCAAACTGAAAATAATTTCATACAAGAAATTAATGTATGGCTCAAACATTGGGATTTGTCTTTAAAAAGGTAGAATACATATGGGAAAAGGAGAAAACGCTGGCTAGTAGCATTGTCTCCTTTTCCAACAACGTTTCTAAAAGCCTTCCACCTTTGGGTTGTTAAAATTCAAAATTATGTGGTAAATATTGTGAGACTGTATGCAAAGAAATTCAAGAATGCCACCTCAATATAATTCAGTACTTTCCTGCTATGATTTTAGAGAAGATACTAGAAGGGAAAACCACTGACAGACAGAAAGACAGATGCACTGACAAATGCAAGATAGAGGCACATGACATGTGCTCCTTGACCTTTGCCCAGCAAAGCTAATAAAACAAAAATATTAAAATTCAATTTCATCATAAAATTTAGATCAAGCATTAAAGATAAAAGCTTTGTACAATTTCTATGTTAAACTTCTACAACATTTTTTTTTTTTGGTAAATAGCTATATGAAAAAAAACAAACTTTGTGCAGATCCAGTCATGCACTCAACATTTCTGATAAAAGGGCCATAAGAATATCCAAGATGTTTTATCAAACAAAATATTTATTGAAAGCAAGCTATTAAATTTTCAGAGGATAACAGTTACTGTCATCGAGGTTTAATCTCCTCTGCCTTGGAAAAATAGGTTTTGCAGAAATCTCACATGAAGTACAGACTGAACAGCACATACAGTCTGGAGCTGTATTCACAAACCATTCTTACCTTAATTGCATTTTAAATCTCAAGAATTTTCTAAATTTCAAAGATAGTTTCTAGCACAGTTTTCTAATACAGTTTCTGATTGGATTAACCAAATTATTTACCAAATCAGAAACTGTGTTATGTTCTATTCTCATTTTACATCTACATAGTCTGCTACTTAATTTTAAATTTCAACACTTTACTAAACAATATCAAATTTGAACAACCCTCTAGAAAACTACTTTTGAAAACATTGTGGGAAAAAGGAAATTGCTGGTAACCACCATGTTTTTTACCTTTCCAAAGGCAAATTTGAATTTCTGGGTCACATTTATTTTCTTGTCCACAAGGGCTTTCATTTTGAGGAAGTCTAAAGATTAATGTTGTTTTTAGTAAAACTGACACAAACTACCTTGAAACTGCACTTTCTGCACTTGGTTTTCTGTCTGACTGCCAAATGTCTTTTTCATTTAATTAATGCTGTTAGAATTTTAAAGCTGCCCAGGAATGTATAGACATTTTGCAATGATTACAATTGTGCATTATCTCTGGATATTCAACCCTTTCCTTCATTCACTAATCTGTAGACACTTCTGCACTTGAACAATTTTGGGCAAAGAAATAAGATAAACGGTAAAATAATCTACAAAAAAATACATGTATTTAAAAAAAAAGATAGATAAGGGTTACCAAAAATATCTGTAGGCATCCAGGCTGGCAGCAGAAGCATATCCCCATTTTTAACCAACTGCAAATTACTATCTATACATTCGAATGTATAAATATCAAACAGTAGGTCAAAAGCCAATGCATTCAGCTACACAGAAAAGTAAGCATTTTTACCATGTAACAAAACATTTTCTAGATTTTTCTTAAAACCAAGTTCCCACAAAATTTGATTGCAGGTGATTTTTCATTCTCAATAGTCAAAAAATTTTTTTCTGTGAAAAGGTTTAATGCATCTGAAAAAAGAATCAACCCAGGTCAGTCTGAGCAGGTTGACCTGGGTCAAACCCTTTTTTGCTTTTTGTAAATTTTCTTCAAATACTGCTGTAAAAATTTTTCTGTTTATTGTAACAACGTACAGTGTAGAAGACAGTGTAGATCCAAGATCAGACTATATGTTTTGTGAAGTGTGATCTTGATCAACAATGTCCTCATCAGTCACTCAAGACAGTTTCAGCGCTTTAAAGATACATTTTTACTTCTTTTCAGCCAGTTTATAACCCATTTCATCCTTACTTTATGAAACTACATGTATAATCATTCTTGTATCTTCATGCCAAATGTAGCCCCTGAAGCTACATGGTTGTACAGATTATGACAGATAGAAATTGTGTTTCATACTTTGGAGGTCTTCAAAGCAATCAATGTTGTCATTTCCAGTTTCAAAAGGACAATTCCCTTATATTGGTAATATAATTCATCTGTTTACACTCTTGAGCCATTCTACATACTTTCAAGTTTTAACAGTGTTTTTGTCTCTAGCTGCAAGGATGTATTTTTAAGGGTTAAAAATGTTTTTTTCAAAAAGCTGTCTTCTTCAGGGATGTAAAGATTCTGTCTGGTACCTGTTGGGGCAGCTAATTAGCCAGATAATACATCAACCACTCCCCGACCTGGTACCAGACAATGAAACTGCCATAAAACACTAATTTCATGGGAATAAATATGGATGCTGTTTGTCAAACAGCCAAATATTACTCTTCTGTTTACGTCATATCTCTGAATAAAAAATTGCACTCCTTTACAAATGGAACATGTCCCTGAAACATTTAACTCCTTACCAAACAATCCCGAGTCATAACGACACTGCAATGGAAGGCATTTGAAAGCATAGTGGAAAAGGTGAAAAAGCTGGTTACAAGCATTTTCTCCATTTCCCATAATGTTTTCCACTCAATTAAAGGCAAGTTTAAGCATCTGAGCCACACTGAAATTGTCATCTGCAAATGCTTTCAATTCTGATTATTAAAAAATTTTCTTGGCTGGTACAAGGTTTAGGCCATGCTCTGGCAGCTTTGTGGTTCAGTATGAGGCTTGAATCCTATATTCTTATATGCTGTTTTTATTCCTGTAACATCGCCTTTCATCGCTGAAAAACGTACGGATTCGGCTAAGACTCGGGTAATCCATAATCGATCAGCCGATAGATGCTGGATTACCAGAGTCTTAGCCGAATCCGTACAATGAAAGGCGATGTTACATGAATCCCATTAGGGTGCCCTATCCTTAATTTAAAAAAATTTGTAAACCTTTTCAGCAGGAGAAAATACACATACCAAAAGGGCATTTTAAAAATCTGCTGCAATTTAATGTTTTTCAGAAGGCAAGAAGGTCAACAAATGAATGATATCTAATGGCACATCAACAGCTAAGGTCATTTAGGTGAATTCATTCATATTGGCATGAACAATCCTTCTGGCTGCACTTTCCGATTATTGTTTTGAATTCAATCGTCATTCATGAAAAAAATAACATATGTGGGTTTCTTTTCAACAGCTGCTGTCAAGAGCAGAAATGTCAATATTATTAGAGCCATGCTCTGTGAAAAGTGGGTTTAATGCATCAGAGCTCAAGATAAGAGGGATTGATCGTATTCTGAAGTCATTATTTTTCTTTGAAACCCTATGTTGTGGATACTCATTAGAATCACCTTGATGAGACGATTCTAATGAGTACCCACAACATAAGAGTTTAGTGGAGAATAATTAATATTTTCAATTTTGAAATCAAAATCACTCCTTCTATCTGGAGCTCTGATGCATCTACAAAATGTATCCACCTGTGTCAGCCTAGGCAGTCTGCACAGGCTGATGTTTTTTTACCTTTCCGTAAATTTTCTGCTCATGAAAGGATCATTCTACCTCCAGATTCAGTTTGTTGATCTACGAAATAGACTTTATTTCTCCATAATTACTGTTATAGTGAGATGACTTGCCAGGTACAATTCATAATGAAGATGCATGAAGTTCCCGTTTTCCCAGAGCATGGCTCGAATAGTATGTTTATTTTTGTGATACTATGTTAATCCTTATACTGCTACATAAAGGAAAAGAAATTTTCAAGTCCATGGTAAAAATCCAAATTTTTCTATTTAAAAGTTTTTTTTGAAGGAAAGATATCTCCATGTCGGACAGGGTAGATCAAAGATCAGACTGCACGTTCTGTGCAGTCTGATCTTGATCTAAGCTGTCCGCAAAATGTCAGCAAGTCGCGCTAAGCAGCCTAAGGGTTAACATGTTATCAAAATGTACATGTAATTGACCCATGCTCTGGCAAAAGGGGGTATATTATATTTCATGTGTCTATTTTTAGAAATGTTATGGGTAAAGAAATGTCGTAATTTAAGCTGGTGGGAATTATTTCCCCGTCACAGTGAATATTTTCCTCCTGCCGAAAATCTGGAACTACTTTTTTAAGTTTTTAAGTTTTAAAAGTGGCATTCGTTGACAAAATAATCAGAGGAAATATAATATATAATTTATTTCATCAGCTTGTGGTTAATATGGGGAAATATTTGCCTCAAAAGGGAAAGGTCCGCGAAAATAACTTGTGCCTTACGGCACTCATTATTTTCGCATACCTTTCCCTTTTTTGGCAAATATTTCCCCATATTAACCACAAGCTGATGAAATAAACTCTATTTAATACATCTCTGTAATGCCAAACATGCTATCAGATAATTGTGGACCAATAATAGCCACTTTTTTACAAAGCAACTTAATCATGAGGTAGTTTGGTCCTTGGACATACAAAAAATTCAGAGTGCACAGGCTGACCTGGGTCGATACTTTTCACAGATGCATGAAGCCCCCTTTTCACAGAGCATGGTTCAATTATTTGAAATTTCTAATTGCTGGTGCCAAAAGGGTTGACATTTTCTAGCCAAAGCAAATTTAGGCATATGATCCTGGATCTTTTTTCACCCAAGATTGAAAAAGTTAATTATACATTCACTGAATAACTATGATATTTTCAGCCTATGTGGTCCAAAGGTCATGAAAACATTGTTACAAGCAATTATTGCTTCTTCTCCCAGCGAGTTTCTATACTGTAGAGAGATTTTATTTCCAATAAATGTTGTTTCAGATATACATAAACAAGCAATTTCGTTGAAACGATATCCCCCGCCAAAAAATTTGCTTGACCGCGTAACTTAAAATCACTCCCAGTTTGCCATTTTTCATCAAATCCAAAAAAGAAAAAAAAATATATTGGCAGAATGGGTTATTGTATACACATATGAAGTTTCACGAAATTCCATCCAACATTATTGGAGATATTCTCCCGGACAGACACACAGACGGATGGACGGACAACACTAAAACTATATTCCTCCGCCTTCGGCGGAGGATAATAAAATGAGTCATGCTCTTTGAAAAGGGGGTTTAATGCATCTGCAAAATTATTGACTCATGTCAGCCTCCGCAGTCCTCACAGGCTGACATGTGTCGAAACATTTTGCTTTTGTAAGTTTTCTGAATGTCCAAGGATGATTCTACCTCAGGATTCAGCCTGCAAAATTGGATTTTATGGATCCATAATTATGTGATTGCTTGCTTGGTATAATTCACTGATGAGATGTACTAAACCCCTTTTTGCCAGAGTGTAGCTTAAATATTTGGTGGCTGTGTAATTTTTTATATCTTTTGAAAACTCCAAAAACGGCAAAAATTAGTTGTATTTACCAACTTAAAAACTTTAACATGTCTATGCTGAAAGCAATAGCAAACCACAAATGACATGAGATTCTGAAAGTAGTTGCATTTGTCTTTGAAAAGGCAGGAAACAATGTGGGAACAGGAGAAAACGCCAGTTAATCTTTTACCACACAACTTAGAGTTTTAACAACCCCGAAACAGAAGCCTTTAGAAAACATCGTGGGAAAAGAAGAAAATGCTGGTTACCAGCATTTTCTCCTTTTCCCACAATGTTTTCTACCCTATCAAAGACAAATTGCTTTATTTTAGCCACTTATGATTTGTTGTCTTATTTGATTTCAATTTGAATGAATCTAAATTAATGTCCTTTGGTAAAGAGTTAGAGAGCCATTTACCATAGTTTTATAAATTTGTTGGCAGCAAATCAATGAAGGGCAGAAAGTGTCAGTAACTCTTTTCCCAATATTAGACAAGTCTACAGCTCCAATTTCTAAACAATTAAATCATTCACACACAAAATACAAGAGCAATTAAATCTTCATCTTAGAACAAAGTCTTAGACTGGTCCAAATTGAAAGCATTTGCAGACAACTATTTATATATTTAGCTGAAATGTTGGTAAATGTCTATGAAAGAGTAGAATACCCTAAGGGAAAAGGAGAAAATGCTGGTTACCAGCATTTTCTACTTTTCCCACAAGGTTTGCAGAAGGCCATTTTCTGTGGGTTGTTAACTCTTTACTAAATGAAAAAATTTCAGACTTGTCCAAATTCAAAGCATTTATAGATTACAAAATAAATACCACTCAAAACATGATGCATGTATTTGTCTATCACATGATACAAAACTGGGAAAAAGGAGGAATGCCCATAACCAGTATTTTCTTCTTTTTCCGTAATGTTTTCCAAAAGCATTCTTCTTCAGAGTCGTTAAAACTTGGGATTGTGTGATATAAATTTAAAGTTGACAGCTTTTGAAAACATCCTAAGAAATGGAACAATTGCATGCAACAAGCAAAAGCTCCTTTTCCCAGAATGTTTTCCACATCAGCATAAGATGCTCTGTCCTTTTCCTTCAATAGTTTCTTTGTAGTATCCCATGTGTAAGTTAAAGGTACGCTTTAAAATAGGCATTTAAGCAATTGGTTTCAAAGAACTGTTAATGTCACGATTATTGACGGTAATGGTGAAATTATATTGAAATAAATGACAAACAGGTAATTTAAAGTCATATTGTCTGGATTGATTTTTTATACTTTAACTCTTTACCAGACGACAAAATTTTAGCATTGTCCAAATTGAAAGCATTTGCAGACAAAAATTTCAATGTGGCTCAAATGGTACAATTTTTCTTTGATAGAGTAGAAAATATTGTGGAAAAAGGAGAAAATGCTGGTTACCAGCATTTTCTACTTTTCCCACAATGTTTTCAATAGGCTTCTTTCTAAGGGCCGTCAAAAGTTGGTATAGTGCGGTAAAGGGTTAAAAGCAAGTTCTCTCTCTCTCTCTCCTTGTCCCTCTGCTCAGCCAGGCTCAGTAAACATGGAATCAAAAATCTTAGCCCATTTGAATCTACTTGAATTTGAAAAATAAAAAGAAGTTGAGTTTTCCAAATAACCCATTTTACATGAAAACAAAATATCAAACTTTCAATCAGAGAAAGACAGCCATTTCCATGTTGACCCTTTACCACCATTGTTTTAACACCCCAACAATACAGGCGTTTTTGCAAACACTGTTGTAAAAAGAGAAAATGTTGGTAAACAGCATTTCATCCTTTTCCAACAATGTTTTCTTCCATTTTGAGAAAAGATACCGTTAAATTTGTGTCACATAAAATTTGTCATCTGCAAGTGCTTTTAATATGGGAAGGTCTAAAATTCTGTTGTTTGGTACACTTTTCCCCTGGCAATGAAAATGTAATCTGTATTAAAATTCCTTGAAAGTATGGAAAATCAACAAAACATAATCTTACCACTTTTGAAGCAAAAAGCAAAGTGTAAAAAATAAGATAATGTAACAAAAAAAAAAATACTGTAAAATCATAGGGAAATTATGCAAACAATGTCAAAATATATCATGAAAAGGTTATTGGATCTGTATTACCCAATACCTGATTCTAAGACTGGTCTAATTCATCATATCCTCTTTCTACACATAAAATTTGATATTAGCTTTAGTAATGAAAACATTGCAACAAATGCAGAAATTCTAGCCAAAACAATACTGAGATACTTAAAACTACCTATATTCGACCAAAAGTTTGGACACAAAATATCTCTTTCATTCATTTTAGCAGTCCAATGGCTAAATGAGTAGTAACTTGTTTTCTTAGAACTTTAACACTTGGAGTGCAAAGCAGCACTATAAGTGCCTTTGCTAACAGTAAAGATCAAGATCAGACAGCACAGAATATCAAGTATATAATCATATCAGCAGTGTCTGAAATATTCCGAGATATTCTGGACTCAGATTCACCAAACATTCTTAAGAATGTTCTTAGTCTTATTGTTCAAAATTTCCTAAATTTTGAAAGTAATACAACTTCTGATTGGCTAAACCATTTGGTTTAGGGTTAATTGACATTCTAAGACTTAAATCTTATTTAATCAGCCTGACTGAAGCAAGTAATAAATTCTGTAATAAAATCTTTTCCACATGGCTTGGAATTTACATCAGTCCCTGGCAGGTGTTTCCTTTTTACAACCTCAGATCATCAGTAGTAACATGACCTGCTCGAAAGGTCAAGGTGATCATTGATGGAATGCCAAAAACATTCAGCCTTGGTAATAAATCTCAAATAAGAATCACTCACCGAATTAATCCCTCACTCTTTCAGGGCTGCAGGGAAACACAGAGGCTTTTGCAGATGGCATAGATCAAGATCAGAATGCACATTCTGTGCACTCTGATCTTAGATCTATGCCATCCGCTTGTTTATTCAAGCCTGTAATATAAACATCTTTCTGATTTTCAGTAGATTGGTTTTCAGAGTTAAAGGATACATGTACATCTATACTCATTTTCAGCCAGTTTTTATTTCACCTCATTTCATCTTTATTTTATAGAAGTACAATTAGTCTTGTATCTTCATGCCAAGTGTTGCCCCTGACGGTTGCAAGGTTGCACAGACTACAACCGATAGAAAATGCATTTCCTTTTCTGAAGGCCATCAAAGAAACCACTGTTGTGATGTTTCTGGCTTTAAATCAAAGATTTCTGATATATGTATTTATCCCTAACACCATACATATTAGTATTTTATCTACGTTTACACAGCTGCCTAAATTCTGAACCATTCTACAGTCTACCAAATTTTAACAGCGTTTTTTTTTTCTCTCTAGCTGTAAGGATGTATTTTAATCCTTTACCACACAATTCTGAGTTTTAACGACCCTGACCAAAAAGACGTTTGAAAACATTGTGGGAAAGGGAGAAAATGCTGGTAACCAGCATTTTCTCCTTTTCCAAAAATCTTTTCTTACCTTCAGAAACAAATTCTATTGTTTAAGCTGCATTTGATTTGTCATCTGCAAATGCTTTTAATTTGGACCACATTTAAATATTGTTGTTTGGTTTAGAGTTAGGCGCCTTTCACAATTTTCTTGCCTTTCTGGCCAGTGTATTTCAAGATCAGACAACACAAACCATGCAGTTTTATCTTTGATAAAAAGCTAAAACTGTTCTTTGCAAATGCTTTCAATTTGGACAAGTATAAAATTTTTGTTGTGTCCTGTCTAGACATTGCTCCTTTTGAAAATAGATTTTAAGCATGTGTTTGTATGATATAGGATGAAAATCAGATACAATGACATGGATCTCGATCTTGAATTCTCTGAGGTAAAGAGATCTTGCATTCTCTGAGGTAAAGAGATCTTGAATTCTCTGAGGTAAAGAGATCTTAAATTCTCTGAGGTAAAGAGATCTTGCATTCTCTGAGGTAAAGAGATCTTGAATTCTCTGAGGTAAAGAGATCTTAAATTCTCTGAGGTAAAGAGATCTTGCATTCTCTAAGGTGAAGAGATCTTGAATTCTCTGAGGTGAAGAGATCTTGAATTCTCTGAGGTAAAAAGATCTTGAATTCTCTGAGGTAAAGAGGTCCTGAATTCTCTGAGGTAAAGAGATCTTAAATTCTCTGAGGTGAAGAGATCTTGAATTCTCTGAGGTAAAGAGATCTTGAATTCTCTGAGGTAAACAGATTTTGAATTCTCTATTCTCTGATGTAAAGACCAGTGTTGCACTTTACCTACTCCTTCCAGATAAAGAAAGTAAGTAGACCTTCTGTCCAGGAAATAGTGCATTTTCCCTTTTTAGTTTTTCTCGTACTTTTCTTACTCAAGTATAAATTTGTATGGCAAAGAGTGAAGGTAAAAAAATAGGGTAAAATGACAGGGACCTTTACTTTAACCTTTTACCACACAATCCCAACTTTTGAAAGCTTTTGAAAACATTGTGGGAAATGGAGAAAATGCTGGTAACCAGCATTTTCTCCTTTTCCCACAATGTTTTTCTACCCTTCCCAAATAAAATTTCAGTTTTTGAGTCACATCTATTTTGTTGTCTGCAAATACTTTCAACTTGGACTAGTCTGAAATTTTGTCGTTTGGTAAAGAGTTCAATTTCCAGAACTAAAGACAAATGTAAGACATTACCTTCTACTTGCAGACACAGGTATGTGGACCTTCTGTCCAGGAACAGACCAAGGTGAGGGTAGTCGTCCTTTTTTATGTTACCTTCACCATTTTCCCTTTCTGTCTCTAAAAAAGAAAAAAAATTGTACAGTTACTAATGGCACCTTGAATAAATGCACTATGCCATGCTCTGTGAAGGGGGTTAAAGGCAACTGCAAAAAGTATCGACCTGGGTTAAAATGTTTTGCTTCTGGGCAATTTTCTGAATGTCAAAGAAGCTTTCTACCCCATGACTGAGTCAGTTGTTAGACAAAATGGATTTTATGGATCTGTAATTATATGACAAGTTGCTTGCACGAAGGAGATGTATTAAGTCCCATTTTGCCAGAGCATGTCCCTATTATAAAATTACATGAGCAGACAGTGTCAGTTTGTGCTGTGTCAATTTAACTCTGTCTCAAACAATCCGATGTTATAACAACCTTATGGAAGAATGCTTTTTTTAACAAATTACAGGAAAAGCGGAAAATGCTGGTATACACAATGTTTTCTATCTTTTCGAAAAGACAAATTCCATCAACAAAGCCACAATCAACTTTTCTGTAAATGCTGTCTGTATCAACAAGTCTAGTTCTTTGTTGTCTGGAAAAGGTTTACAAAAAAAGTCTCTATGTTATTATACGACCAAATCAAATATAAATGAGTCATGCACTGTGAAAAGGGGGCTTAATGCATTTGCAAAAAGTATTCACCCAAGTAAGCCTTCGCAGTCTGTGCAGGCTGACATGGGTCAAAACATTTTGCTGTTTGTAAACTTTCTGCATGTCCAACGACCAATCGATCTCCAGATTCAGTCAATCATTAGACTACATAGATTTTATGGATCCCTGATGCATCATGGAGATGCATTTTACCCCCAGAGCATGGCACATATATATCAGATCAAGACAAGTTTCTGTGAGACAACTTTCTGTGAATGATAATTAGACTGATAAAAGCTTGAGAAGAAAAAATATGAATCAAATATTGCAAGTTACAGGCAGCAATCATCACAGAAATGCTGAAAGATGCACTGGAAAATACAAATGGCTCCAAAGTAAAAAAGTGCAGAGCAATGAAAAATAACAAACAACAGATTGCCAGAAATAATGATGTTGTTGAAATTGCAATGCACTAACTCAAATCCTTTTGTCATATTCAATCAGAAATATGTCTTAAAGATAAGACGATTCATTTATTTCAAACCTTGTTTATCCTTCACTCAAGGTCAAAAACTACAAAAACGCATAATATGTTGCAGATTTTTCACTTTTATCCTTTCACAATGCACTGCCATCTGCAAATGACTTTTTAGTGTCTTCCAGCAGACTAAGTTTTAACCCTTATCCTGCTAAATAAGTGAAATGAACCTTTAGAGCCGATAGTAAAGCCCAAATTTTGTTATTTCAAAGGGAAAATATGTTCTTATCGGACCATGTACATGAAAAATCAGACTGCACATTCTGTACAGTCTGATATCGATCTACACTGTCCACAAAAGATCTGTGAGTCCAGCTTAGCAGCCTAAGGGTTTATATCTTTAACAGACAGAACTTTGGACTTGTCCAAATCAAAAGCATTTGCAGAAGGTGAATTAATTGTGGCTCAGAAGACATGGTTTCTCTTTAACTCTTTACCACACAACCCCACGTTTTAACGACCCTACAGAAAAGACCTTTTGAAAACATTGTAGGAAAAGGAGAAAATGCTGGTAACCAGCATTTTCTCCTTTTCCCACAATGTTTTCTCCTCTTCCAAAACCAAATTTCTAATTCCGAGTCACATGTATTTTGTCGTCTGCAAATGCTTTCAATTTAGACTAGTCTAAAATTTTGTTGTTTGGTAAAGAGTTAATAGGGTAGAAAACATTGTGGGAGATAGAAAATGCTGGATACCTACATTTTTTCCTTTTCCCACATTTTTTTCTAAAAAACCTCTTCTTCAGCATTTTATTTAAGCCTTTACCAAAAATCCCATGATTTAACCCTAAAGAAGGTTTTTGAATACATTGTGGGGAAAGGAGAAAATACTGGTAACCAGCATTTTCTACTTTTCCCACAATGTTTTCAGCAATTTCAAAGAAAGATCTCACCTTTTGAGCTACAATCAGTGTCATCTGCAAATGTTTTCAATTTGGTCCAGAGTGAAATTTTGTCGTTTGTTAAATAGTACAAACACAGAAAATGTCTTGTAAAAGATTTAGGAAATGGTCCCTTGGCTATATAACTTCTACCAAATTTGATTTATCTTATCTATAGATGTATGTAATTAGGGTGGGTCTGCATTTTCTAGTAAAATTTAAGTGATTCCCTAATAAAATGTTCTTTTATTTTCTTTCTGGCATTTATCTTTATCTTCAAAAAATGAAACTCCTGAAAATATTGCGGGTGTAACAAACAGATTGCTGGACTGTATTACAAAATCCCATACCTGACAACTCTTTACCAAACAACAAAATTTTACATTCATCCTAATTCCAAGCTGTTGCAGACGACAAATTAAATGTGGTTCAATTGATGAATCCTGGCTTTAACCCTTTACCACACAATCCCGACTTTTAACGACCCTAGGATAGAAGCTTTTTGAAAACACTGTGGGAAAAGGAGAAAATGCTGGTAACCAGCATTTTCTCCTTTTCCCACAATGCTTCCTACCCTGCAAATGGCAAATTTCCTCATTTGAGTTACATTTAAATTTTCATCTGCAAATGCTTTTAATTTAGACACGTCCAGATATTTCTCGTGTGGTAAAGAGTTAAAAGGGAAGAAAATATTGAGGGAAAAGGGAAAAATCCTGGTTACCAGCATTTTTTCCTTTTCCTACAATGTTTTAAGAAGGCTTCTTCTCCAGGGTCGTTAAAACTCGGGATTGTTTGGTAAAGAGTTAAACAAGGTAGTCACAAAATTTTTTTGGTAATATATCAAATTATGAATGCATTCTCATTTGCCATGACCCTACTCCAAATAATCCCAATGAACATTATCTTTTTTTTTACAAACAGTATTTTCTACCCTTCAAAAACAAATCTAATTATTTTAGCCACATCTAAGCACTCATCTGTAAATTCTTTAAAAACAGACAAATCTATCTATCATTCAATCATCTGGTACAAGGTTAGCATATTAGAGTGCATGCGCTTTTTTTTCCAGTAGATATTTCAATATTCATCAGAGGTAATGTACTGGCATGGAAGAAACATTGGAAGGCAACTGATACTGTAGAAAAACATGGAAAAAAATAGAAGAAATGTAACAATGGCTTGTCAAGAACAAGTGCTGTTTTTCTCAAAATGATGTCAACCACTCTTGCACAAACATATACCTTATACTTGGGTGGTTATGGATATTCTAAAACATCTATGGTATGTCAGAAATGTATTTTTCGGCCCCTAGAGTAGATCTTTCTATCAACATCAAAGGAAAAGTAGCAATTGCTCTTTTCTTCACAATGTTTTCCCTTAAAGTATACATTTTCTACCCCATCATTCTTTCTCCTCAATTTCCATTTTACTATGCCCTGATAGGTCCCAAGTGATTGGCACTGTAATTGTTTGATAATAGTGGGGTCTTTTTTAAATCCAAAAGCTAAGGTATTTACCTTTGTCTTCACTAACCAAATTTAGATGAATATATCCGAGTGAAATATACCAGAAACAACCAAGAATCATTTAAGTAATAAGAAAAAACAAACATAAAAAATAATGACAAGTTTTACAGATATTAGAGTTTTCATACACCACACAATCTGGAGAAGAAGGTCTTTTGAAAAAATTGTGGAAAAAGGAGAAAATGCTAGTTACCAGCCTTTTCTCCTTTTCCCACAATATTTTCAAGTATTTCTGATACAAATCCCACCATTTTTTATCATATCCATTTTGTTGTCTGCAAGTGCTTTCAAATTGGACCAGTCTAAAATTTTGTTGTTTGGTAAAGAGGTCATGTTGTTCCTGTAAAGAAAAATGTTTAAAAAACACAGTGGGAAAAAGAGTTATCATAATAAGCAATTGCTCATTTTCTCTCAATGTTTTCCATATCATCCAAAACAAAAAAAAAAATTCATTCCCTTCAAAATTTCCTCTTTTGTACCACTTGTATGTGTAAAAGGTTATGATTTGTCTAAAAAAAGTGAATACAGTAACAGTTTAACTCTGTATCACATGTTAAAAGTTTAGACTTATCCAAATTGAAGGATTTGCAGACAACAAAAAAAAAAAAAAAAATGCCACAAATGATGGCATTTGTCTTTGATTGGGTAGAAAACATTGTGGGAAAAGGAGAAAATGCTGGTAACCAGCATTTTCTCTTTTTCCCATAATGCTTTGAAAAGCCTTCTCTTTTAAGATCATCAAAATTTGGGATTGTGTGGTAAAGGGTTAACTCTTTACAAAACAAAAGTGTTTTGATGTAACTGCATTCAAAGCATTTAACAAATAAATGTGGCTCAACTAAAGGGATCTTTCTTTGGAAGGGTAGAAAACATTGTAGGAAGTGGAGCCAATACTGGTTACCAGCATTTTCTCCTTTTCCCACAATGTTTTCAAAAGCCGTTATCCTTCAGGTTGTGAAAACTCAGGATCGTGCGGTAAAGGGTTAAATTAGAGTAGGATCCAGTAACCAATGAAATTAGAGTATTTATCATGAAGGCAACTCAGGAAATATTGGAAATTAGATCAGAGAAACTTAATATCAAGCCTCCACAATTTATATAACTCTCTGTAATTTGATTGAATAACCCTGTTCAAAACAGGCAAGTGAACCCTTCACAAAACACTCCCACATTTCATATGACCAAGTAGGGGACAGCTTTTAGAAAACATTGTGGGGAAGGAGAAATTGCTTGTAACAAGCAATTTCTCCTTTTCCCACATGTTTTCCATCCTATCAGAGAACCTGACCCTTTACCACACAATCCTGAGTTTTAATGACCCTGAGGAAGAAAGGAGAAAATGCTGGTAACTAGCGTTTTCTCCTTTTCCAAAAATGTTTTCTATCCTTTCTAACACAAATTTCATGTTTTGGGTATCATTTGATTTGTTGTCTGATAATGCTTTTGACTTGGAAAAGCTTGTCGTCTGGTAAAGAGTTAAGAATATCTGTATGAATTTCCAAATTGTCGTCTGCTGATGCTGTCAATACCGACAAGTCTACAATCTGTCATTTGGGAATGGATTAATACACAGATTTACCATTTTTGCTGACACAATTGACACAATAAAATGTATTTCAAGGTAAAAAAATCGAAATATGGATTACAACAAATATTGAGAAAAAGTTAACTATCCTTTACAACAAGCTCCTTTTCCAACAGTGTTTTGATATTTTTTTTTTACGGGAGTAAGGACATAAAAAGTCTTAATTGTAAATCAACAAATCTGAATAAGTAATTATATTAGTGAAATCTATCTTCTTCCCTAGCAGAAAATACAACTAACAGACTAACATTACTCGTTGTAAATATAGTGGTAAATGGAAAATATGCTTGAAATGAACATTTTTCCATTTGTTGTGATGCTTTATAGGCATTCTCCCCATTAACCTATTATCCCTTGAAACAAATTTGCAACTAACAACTTTGAAAACATCTTCGTAAAATATGGACAACAAACACAAATTAAGGTTTAACTCTTTACCAAATGACAAAATTTTAGACTTGTCCAAGTTGCAAGGATTTGCAGACAAAAAATTAAATGTAACTCAAAACATGAAATTTGTCTTTCATATAGTAGAAAACAGTGTTGAAAAAGGAGAAAATGCTGGTTACCAGCATTTTCTCTTTTTCTCAATGTTTGCAAAAGCCTTCTTCCTCAGGGTAGTTAAAAGTCAGGATTATGTGGTAAAGGATAGATACATGTGACAACCCTTGGCAACAAGAGAAATTGCTGTTAGCATGCAATTTCTTCTTTTACCACAATGTTTAAACAAGAGCGGCAAATTGTTGCAAGATACGCCCGTCCCACCACCAGTTGTCGAGGGGGTATAATAATCGTAAAGGGCAGGTAATGCAACAAACATGTTTACCAAGTCTCAAGTCAATTTGACTTGAGGTGACAAAGTTCCGTTCCGGACAAGCAAGAAATACTGTAAAAATGAAGATCAAAGTGGAATTACTCAAAATCCGCACTAGGTAGAGTTATTGTTCTTGCGCACTGTACTCCGTAATATTGCAACAAACATGCATACCAAGTTTGAAGTCACTCTGACTTGAGATGACAGAGTTATATTCCGGACAAGCACTAAATGCTGTAAAAATGACGATCAAAGGGAAATAACTCGAAATTTGTGCTAGGAAGACTTATGGTTCTTGTGCACTGCACTCCATAAATTTTCAACAATCATGCATACCAAATTTGAAGATGTTCAGATTAGAGATGACAAAGTTATATTCCGGACAAGCAGAAAATGCTGTAAAAATGACGATCAAAGGGAAATAACTCAAAGACAGCAAGAGGTAGAGTTATGGTTCTTTCACACTGCACTCTGTATTATTGCAACAAACACAAATACCAAGTTTCAAGTCAATTGGACTGGAGATGACAAATTTATGCTCCAGACAAACAGAAAATGCTGTAAAAATGACAAAGGGAAATAACACAAAGACACCATGAGGTAGAGTTATGGTTCTTTCATACTGCACTCTGTATTATTGCAAAAACACAAATACCACGTTTCAAGTCAATCAGACTGGAGATGACAAAGTTATGCTCCGGACAAGCAGAAAATGCTGTTAAAAATGATAAAGGGAAATAACTCAGACAGCACAAGGTAGGGTAATGGTTCTTTCACACTGCACTCTGTATTATTGCAACAAACACAAATACCAAGTTTCAAGTCAATCGGACTAGAGATGACAAAGTTATGCTCTGGACAAGCAGTAAATGCTGTAAAAATGATGATCAAAGGGAAATAACTCAAAGACAGCACAAGGTAGAGTTACGGTTCTTTCGCAGTGCACTCCGTATTATTGCAACAAACACAAATGCCAAGTTTCAAGTCAATCGGACTAAAGATGACAAAGTTATGCTCCGGACAAGCAGAAAATGCTGTAAAAATGACGATCAAAGGGAAATAACTCAAAGACAGCATGAGGTAGAGTTATGGTTCTTTCGCACTGCACTCTGTATTATTGCAACAAACACACATGCCAAGTTTCAAGTCAATCGGACTAGAGATGACAAAGTTATGCTCTGGACAAGCAGTAAATGCTGTAAAAATGATGATCAAAGGGAAATAACTCAAAGACAGCATGAGGTAGAGTTACGGTTCTTTCGCAGTGCACTCCGTATTATTGCAACAAACACAAATGCCAAGTTTCAAGTCAATCGGACTGGAGATGACAAAGTTATGCTCCGGACAAGCAGAAAATGCTGTAAAAATGACGATCAAAGGGAAATAACTCAAAGACAGCATGAGGTAGAGTTATGGTTCTTTCGCACTGCACTCTGTATTATTGCAACAAACACACATGCCAAGTTTCAAGTCAATCGGACTGGAGATGACAAAGTTATGCTCCGGACAAAGAACTGGACGCCACCCGCCCTCCCCACCCCGTATGCCATGGGTGATCCCATAATACGTCCCGTCTTTGATGGGCATATAAAAAGAAAAATTGCTGCAAGATTAATACAGATGCCTGTATGAGGTTAAAGGTAAAGCCTCATGTGTTACTGTCATCTGCTCTTTGGATTTCTTCTTTACAAGTGAGTAAAAACATCGGAAACAAAAAAATGCCCTCTTGAAGAACAGGCTCTAATGCACCTACATGATGCATGATACCAAGCAAGTCATCGCATATTATGGATCCCTAAAATCCGGTTTAAAACAACCAACCAAATCATAAGCTAAAACGGTCCCTTGACAGGCAGAAAAAATTTACAATTAGCAAAAAGTTTTGACCCATTGCAGCCTGCGCGGACTGCAGAGGCTGACATAGGTTGATACTATTTGCAGGTGCATTAAACCCTCTTTTCAAAGAGCATGGCCAAGATAATGGTATTCATAATGTTAGTAACAATTTATACATCTGTATCTTAAAACTTTACCACACAATCCAATGCTTCATCAACCCCGAGAAGAAAAATTTAAAAAAAAAAAATGTGGGAAAAACTGCTGGTCCACTGGAAGTAGCTCACATGAAAGACAAGGAAATGGAGATATTTTGAGTATATCTCATTCTTTCTTTTTTCATATTTAGTGTTTGAAGAATGGAAAAGGCTTAATGTTTTCTATAATTTTCACAGAATCTACTGCATTGAAAGGATGTGAGAATGATATCTCTGTTTCTATTGAAACCAGTATACTAATTACTGCATAACCACCTGCTGACAAAGCTTTCTCTGTAAACAGCTGCCAAGGTCAAATAATTGGTCAGTTCTAAGAAAAGACAAGAGCGAAACATGCAGGAGCCAGCATTCAGCTGTAGTTGCTTTTAGAAATAGATTTTTTTCTTCAGTGAAAATTCTAAGTCAAAAAGGGCTGTAACTGTGTCAAAAATATTTTGATGGTTACCTGCCATACTGGTATAGGTACCACTTTTAATAGTTAATAACTAGTCCAAATTTGAAGTAACTATCTTCAGTAATGACAGGGATATTATAAAATGTCAGTTTTTGCATCAAGATGACATAGGCGACTACAGGGTTATGAGAATACCTTGACGTTCTCTTCTAAAGCACCATAGCTAAAATTTAACCTTGAATTTTTTTTTTTCGCTTGACTCCTAAATTTGTGTATCATTGAGCCCTGAGCCACAATTTGCAGAAGTAACAATCAAGTTTTGAGAGAAGAAACATAATTTTTTGACAATAAAACATGCCTTCAAGTCAGTTCACTCTATAATGACAGACATTCGCTCTATAATGACGGACATATAGGTTTATATTGCCATTACAACCGATTCTATTAAATGATATTTCTGAACCACTTTAACTAAATTCCACATCAACTTGCAGGGACTACTAGACAGATCAATATATTGTGGTACACATGTACCTTCAAATGTATCATATAGCTAGCAATCATGTACTGTTGGCTGCTCTTAACCTGCTACCACATGACAAAATTTTAGACTCATCCATATTGAAACAATTTGTAGAGGACATAATCAAATATGGCTCAAAAGATAGAAATTGAGCTTGAAAGAATAGAAAACATTGTGGGAAAAGGAGAAATTGCTTTAGCAATTTCTCTTTTTCCCACAATGTTTTTAACAGCCTTCCTCCCTGGAGTCTTTAAAAGTCAGAATTGTGTGATAAAGGTTTAAGGAAGCATTCGAAAATGTATCAACTTACCAAATATAAGCTTTGCTAGCGTAACTACATCCTCCAATATGTACTGTTTCCCTCTGTTTTCTATTTTCCCTGTTATTGGAAACATGGATTTTGGCTTTCTTTTCTTTTTACTAGCCGTGGTTTGAGCTAAAAGAAAAAAGTGAAATAAATGGCAATAACTTTCAACAGCTAAGCCCATATTCTCCAAGATTAAACATACTCAACTATTAATTGTATATTCAATAACTGTCTGATCTAAAAAGAAAATCAATTGACTAAATTTTTCACCCATCACTGACTAAACCTAGGCATACCAAAGCCAAGTGGAAATGATGCAAAGATGAGACAACTGGGTGAAAAAATATACCTATCAATTGCAGGAAAAGTGTCTATTACAAGGAATGGTTTCTTTTCCATTAACATTTTCAAAAGTTTTCCATTACATGACCAGGGAAAAAAGTGCCATTTTTGCTGCAGTGGGTTTACTACTACAGTAAAACCTTGATATTTCGAGTCTTGAACATTCAAGAACCATGCATATTTCAAGGAAATTCCATAGTCCCGGCAAAAACTCTACTATATTGCACCAAAAGTAGCTCGGTTATTTTGAGTCTCGACAAGTCGATAATTCGAACACAGGTGTTCGTCCCTGTATTAATTTTCCTTCCTTAACTTGATTATCAATTCGTACACAATGTTTTTGCACCTCTTGATCGATTGTTTTCACACCTTTCCAAGCAAAGGTTTTTATCCCACCAGCCCTTCTATGGTGTGGTGTAAGTTTTACAAATTATGACAATTACCACAGGGGATTCATACTACAATATGATTTGAGAAGTATTACCGTTAATTTATGAAGAGAGGCTAATTATGAAAAGTTTGCGATGTCTATTCCGACCATCCCCCTCATCAGGGATCGTATGATCGCTGCCCTCGTGCAATTTAAACTGTCTGGTATTTCATTTTATAAAAAAATCACACAAGTGATTTATTCCTGATTAAACAAATGATTTTATCTTCCTAATCTATTTCTTGCAGCGTGTGCGCACACAAACTGTTCAAAGTCATTGTTGACCCTGAAAAGACAGTTTTTAGGTTTTGTGATCTAACGATGTCTGATTTTTATCAGTTTTTGTTTCAATCCATTTATAGCATCAGGTTTTTCCCAAGTCGCTTCACTACAGATTAAGACCGTTTGATCACACAAGTTTTTTCTGTCTTGCTAGGGTGACGTCATATTTCGGGTTTGCGTGAATACCACTGGTTTGTTTTCGTCATAGAAATTTACCTTTGACAAAGGTAAATGTAATTTTTCACAGGTGTGTAGATATCCTGGTCTGTTTTTGTGTCGAAGACTTAGTAATGAGAAAAGTCATAGTAAAACTAGTCTTTCCTTTTTATTTCTCATTAGATCAGCCCTATACTTTCGGTAATTTACTCTTATATGATCACTTCAACAGCACCGCAATCACACGGTACCTTTAGTGAACGTTTACATGTATCGCGACAAAAATTGCCCATCCGCACATTCCTGATTTTTCTGAAGAAGAATCAAACTTTTGACATCTTTCCCACTTGCATTCTTCGATTGTTTTCTGCAACTTTTTCTAGTTGCATGGTGCCATATTCAACGATATTTCAGTGAAACACAGGTGTCTGAAGAACTTAAATCCATTTCCATCTACATGTAAGTTTTGTTATTCTTTCTGGAATAGAGCAAGCAAATACCTGCGGCTGTTTTCTCACATAAACGAAAGGGTGAAAGTTATGGGGGCGAATGTGAAATGGAAGATCATATGATTTTGTAAAAATTACAGTACACACCTTTTCCAGAAACTATAGAAAGAAAGGCTAGATTACATGTATTTTAAAATCCAAGAACTAACATGATCAAAACAGGAACATTTACAGAAAATTAACCTTTCGATACGATATTGCTCAAATGTAGTAAATGAATGAATCAAATAGGGACATAAACAAGGTTCTATCACTTGAGAAGTATACTTTGATCGCCGATCTTGAATGGAATGCATTTTGTATGTACATTTTGGATAATTTGAACACCGCGAAAATTCGAACATTTTCCTTGTCCC
Source organism: Hippopus hippopus (assembly GCA_946811185.2). Lineage (NCBI taxonomy): Eukaryota > Metazoa > Mollusca > Bivalvia > Cardiida > Cardiidae > Hippopus > Hippopus hippopus. Next base: position 17,768,205 of record OX328100.1, on the reverse strand, counting down.
CTTGGGACTTTGAATTTTCAAGGTATACAATATAACCTGCCAATTACACGTCCATCTAGCCTCTGAAATACTGTATTTCACCTAATGAACGTGTTAGGGTGCCATGCTAAACGCAACAAGACACTCTGATTTCATAGCCAATTTCCCAAAATTTTAGTGCCCTTACTTAGAGTAAGTACAGTACTTTGATCCTGGTTGGGTGCAAGGGCTCAGTTAGTGCTGAGTGCAAAGCGATCCACTGTATTAATGCAGAATAATATTACATCCATTTGTGAAGTAATTAGGATTATGTCATTGCCATACCAGTAATTTTATCTATCAAATAATGGCCTACAATAATTTCTGTCAGTATGTGTTTGAAAAGTTTCAGTGAAGTTATCTTGCGTTTGAAAGTTTGTCACTCCAGTCATTGATTTAAAGGTAAGGTCAGGTGTGGGTGGGGGTTTTCCAGAGGCCCCTGGAGTAAGTAATACAGAGGGGGGCGCTACTATTGGGGACGGAGCATTAATTAGGTGAAATACATGTGTAGTGATAAAATACTTAAGTTCAAACATACATTTTGTTCCTGTCTGCTTTCCTGTGTTATCTCCCTTAGCAGAGGGACCAGTTTGTAAGTCTTCAGTATCATTGTTTGCATCACCATCATCATCACCATGATCTGAAATGTTATCAATGAAATGCTTGTCAGTGCTCCACAGTAATTGTAAAGGCAGGTATTATTAACTCTTAGGCTTCTGAGCAAGACTTACTGGCCTTTTGCAAACAGTGTATATCAAGATCAGACTGCACAGAACATGCAGTCTGATCTTGGATCTACACTGTCCGTTAAGGAGATATCTTTCCTCCAGAAATACCTTTGAAATGGGAAAATTTGGGTTCGTACTGTCAGCTTGAAGGTTTATTTCATTCAGCAGGATAAGGATTAACAAAATTGGAGAGAGGTGAATCTCCTATGTTCTTTCTAAAATTAAAGTGTCCTTGGGATTCCTGGATACAGTGAATCTCAACCCCTGTTCATCATACCTGATCACATGTCTCTTTTCCATCATAAGCCAATCCTCTAAGTAATACGAACAAGTAACCTTACATGAAACAACTATGAAATCTGATTGCCACTTTGTGGTAGTGATCGAACGTTCTACAAGCCAAAGCTGCTATTAACTGCAAAAAGAACAAACACTTGAAAGAAACAAAAATATTGTTATCATCAGTATGAAAAACAACCTAAAAAAAAAAAAATCCTCCTTTTCCTACAATGTTTTCTCTAACTTTCCACTACAGCGGTATGTGAAGCGGTACTTCAGCCGTAATGGAGAACTATTAGCTTGTCGCTATGAAATAGGAATTATTAAAAATTTGTACTGATGATGTAAAGAAACTGTTTCATAAAAATCCGACCACAAATGCAGACTTCATCATGTAAACAAGAAAATTACTAACAGATGGATAGATACAAAGACAAGCAGATGGACTGGCAGACAGACAGACGATGGAAACCACACCATTACATAAGCTCTGACTGCCTTTGGGCAGTAGAGCTAAAAATGAAATAATGATTACTGCAAATAAATATGAGGATAAATATGATTTTTTCCTCAAATTTCTGTGTCTTAAACAACACAGTACAAAAAAATATCTGCACATTTAGGCCTTAGTTGTTACCCACAAACAATATTTGAGCAATGCTCTACTAACAATATTTGAGCCATTCTGTATGAAAAAGGGGCTTAATGCATCTACAAAAAGTATCGACCCAGGTCAGCCTGTGCAGTCTGCACAGGCTGACCTGGGTCGCAACTTTTTGCTATTGGTCAATTTTCTGCAAGTCAAAGGACCAGTGGCTCTCATGATTCCGTCGGTTTTTATCGAAAAAGGATTTTATGGATCCAAAATGATGTGATGGCTTGCTTAGTTTAATGCATCTCAGAGATGCATTAAGTCCTTTTTTGGTACAGCATGGCTCATTTATATTTGTAGAGATACAGAAAATCTTACATTCAAATGTAGCCACTCAATTTTTGAGTAAAACATAAACTTGGATGTATACAAAAACTTACAAATTCTTTTGCTAACGATGGCAAAAGTACTTTAGTAAAACGGTCCCCAAGACTAAGGAAAATGACACAAAGTTGTATATTACCATCTACTGTTTCTTTCTCAAGGATTTCATCCACCTTTTCAAGCAAAGCTTTCTTCTTTTCTTCAAGCTCAGTGTCTACTACTGTAACAGCACTGGTATCAGCTTCAGGTGATATCCTCACAGATGTCGAAGCACTTTCAGGACTAGCATTCTTAGCATCTTGCTTTGACTTTTTCTTTTTCTTCTTTTTCTTAGCTTCTGTGAATGAGAGAGCTAATCTATCTAAAGGTATTTAACACCATTTTCAACAGTATTTCAGTCTCATTGTAGTGACATTATACTTGCTCATGATTCTTAGGTCATCTACCAAAACTACACCTGAGGCATTGCATTGCAAATGGAAATTCTAAAATATTCAACTCACCCATGTTTTGTAATGCATGTAGGACTTAAATCTTCCAATTGGTCAAACATAACCAAAAGTGAAGGGAAAAGGCATGAAGACATAAAAATGTTGGAAAATTGTAATATCTCTGAGGGAATCCAGCAACCTAGATGCAACATCACCAAGATCAAGCTCAAGAATCAATGGTTCCGTGTCTCTAATACAAGGAAAACCTTACCTATTTGTCCATCTGTGACAGTGTAGTTGGACATCTTCCACTTATGTAAACTGAAATCATCTCCTCCTGTCATGATTTCTTCTGGATCAAGGCCATTCCATTCAACACAGAGAAGACGACCCAAGTGACCTTGATAGCAGGCAAGTATTGTCCCTTCAACTGCATTCCATACCTGTATCAGATCAAAACATAATATACGAAAGGGCACCAATTGGTCTTTTTTATCAGTCACCTGAGACCATTGACTCTATACCAAACAACAAAATTTTCTAAAAGGCTAAACTGAAAGCAATTGCAGACAACAACTTAAATGTAAATAAAATAATTGGATTTGTGTTTGAAAGGATTGAACACAATGTTTGAAAAGGAGAAAATGCTGAAAATGCTGGTTACCAGCATTTTCTACTTTTCCCACAATGTTTTCAAAAGCCTTTTTCTTGGGGGTCTCGAAATTGTGTGGTAAAGTATTAATATACAGAGATTACAGATGTCTAATTCAACATCTTCGGAAAATATTGTGGGAAAGGATCCATTGCTAGTAACCTGCATTTCCTCCTTTTCCCAAAATATTTCTACTATTCCAAAGACAAATCCAAACATTTGAGATGGATAAAATTTGTCTTGAGACACATCTTATTTCACATATTATTTATAGAGATAGATCTAGTATGTTGTCTGCAAATCCCTATCATTTGGACAGGTCTAAAATTTTAGTCATTTGGGGAAGAGTTGTCCCTTTACCACACAGTCCCAAGTTTTAACGACCCTGAGAAGTAGACCTTTTGAAAATATTGTGGGAAAAGGAGAAAATGCTGGTAACCAGTATATTCTCCTTTCCAACAATGTTTTCTACCCTTCCAAAGGCAAATTAAAGATTTGGAGATATGTTTCATTAAATGCTGTCCTCTGCAAATGCTTTCAAGTTGGACTAGTCTAGAATTTTGTCGTTTGGTAATGAGTTAAGTAAAGAGAGAGCTGGCAAACCATCAGTAACAAAGAAAGACAAATGTGAGAAAAAAGAGGTACATGTATTTCATCAATTGGCTACATACCCTCTTAAGGTATTAGAAAGAATATCTCCTTTTTCCATTTGCTACTTTGTTATCATTTGTTTCTGTTGAAAGAAAAAATTCTGAAGATGCCTGGTAATAAAAGAAAATAAAAGATTAAAAAGAACAGTTTTCCACAGTTAACAATGCTACATACTTACAATAGCATAGCCATCATAGGACACAGACACAAGATATCCATCAGTGTGGGGACTCCAGGATATCCCTGTCACCCTCTGTGTATGACCTTCAAGTGTCCTCAGACTTTCTGTAACCTGTAATGGCTCATCACTATCTGCCGTCTCTGAAAATATATAATAAAAGTCCAGATGAGGAGGAAAATCAAATTCTAAAATCACTGAATCTTCAACAAAAAGCGATGTACTTCACTCTATACCAGACTATGAAATTGTAGCCTCATCTATATTGAAAGAATTTGCAGATGACAAATTAACTGCAGCCAATATATTGGGGGTTGGTCTTTAAAAGAGTAGAAAAAAACATTGTGGGAAAAGGAGAAAATGCTGGCTATCAACATTGTCTCCGTTCACTTCCATGTTTTTTTTCTTTCTCATGGTCATTAAAACTTGAAATTCTTCAACAAAAAGTAGGAAAAAGTTAATCAAGATAAATATAAAAAAGAACTGTCCATGAGGAAAAAATACATTATTTCAATCTTATAGCAAAAACTTCCAGTTTTATTTCATTTCCCTTTTGGGTTCCACCAGCACTTGGTTGGCGCTCTATAATGCATTGCCTATGGTTATTGCAACATGACCAGTACAGGGATTGAGCTTTTCTGATTATAAATCGAATGCCTAAGTCATTCACAAAGAACCCTTTTCATAAAAGATACACAATAATTCTGTTCTTACCCAACACATTGGAAAGATCTACAATGGATATGACAGATTCATTGGATGCTATAGCAAGCCACTGTCTGTAGAGAGAACCTGAGGGTGAAGACATTGTAACATGTGGGTGCCATCTCAAGCAGTTGATCAGTTTGTGATGAACTTGTATGGTGGCCAGTAACTCAAACTTTGGTGGCCTGTAAACCTCCACAGTTCTGAAAATAATGATAGAATATATTCAACCATTTAACATATGGCAAAATTTGACATTGGTTCAAACTGAAAGCATTTGCAAAGGAGAAACCATCATGACTCAAATGATGAAATTTCTTTTTGACAGAGTAGAAAACATTGTGGGAAAAGGAGAAAATGCTGGTTACCAGCATTTTCTCCTTGTCCTACAATGTTTTCAAAAGCATCTTTCCCATATTGTAGGGTAATTAAAACAAGGGTTTGTTTTGTAAAGGATTAACCCTTTACCAAACAATACAGTGTTTTGATGACCATGGGGAGGAGGGCTTTTGAATACACTATGGGAAAAGGAGAAAAGCTTGTAAGGAAGCATTTTCTCCCTATGCACAAGGTTTGCTTCTATTTCAGGGACAAATATTATCATTTAATTAACATTTTATTTGTCCACCACAAAAACTTAAAATTGGGATCAGTTAAAACTTTAGCTGTTTGACAGAGATTTCAGGGTGCTGAAGACAACCTAACCCTTGGAGCACAAAAAAAAACCCACTAGAAATTTACGGTTTAGAAATAAGACTCAACTAATTTTGATTTCAAGCTTGCTCTTGTCGAAAAGTTCTTAGCAAAGTGGAAAGTGTAAATCAAAGCTCAGACTGCATATTTTGTGAATTCTGACCTTGATTTACACGGGCCACAAAGGTCATGGTTTTCTGTGGACTTTCTCATTTGCAGGTCATTTGACCCCCTTCAAATGAATAACAGAAGGCAACCATGTGAATTTTGGGGGACATTTAGAAAATTTGAGAGTCAAAATTCAAAGAAAGAGGGGGTCAGGAAAAAAACCCTGAAGGCAATGAAAGTTGTGATAAGTGCTTGAAGGCTGAGTGCTTCTGTGTGCATTGTAGGTAAGGGTCAGACAGGATAAAAGGTGCAGTCTTCCTTTAGATATAAACAGTCCAATATTTTGTGGGACTTTCTGGCTAAGACATGTATGAAATTGCAAGAATTGGACTCTTTCTTACTTTAGAAACTATTTTTTTTTTTCAACTGATTAGTACTAGATATTCCCAAGCTAGCGAAGTGGTAGGATTTCATTTCTTATGAATTATTTATGTTTGATATTCATTTTCAAATTCTACATAATTGAGCCATGTTCTGGCAAAAAGGGGCCTAAAGCATCTCTTTGATGCATTACACCAGGCATCATCACATAATTATGGATCCGTAACATCCATTTAGTCTAACAATAAACTAGTTCTGGAGGTAGGATGGTCCTTAGACATACAGAAAATTTACAAATAACAAAAAGTTTGGACCCATCTCAGCCTGTGTGGACTGTGCAGGCTGACATATGTTGATACTTTTTGCAGATGCATTAAGACACTTTTTCACAGAGCAGAACTCAACAATTTTTCCAAGATCTCATTTGACAACTAACTCATATTTTGCCAAGGTTATTTCTTGACTACCACATACATTTCTCAATAAGCAAAATGTCATTTAATGGGGGTTGCTTGGCTGACACAAGTAATAGGGAATTGAAGTGTATAAAACCCAAGATCAGCCTGTTCATAAAGGTCAACTGATATTGGTAAAAGATCTCTACTAAATATATCCACATACACAACTAGCAGAGTAAAAGAAGTCAAATTTTTAATTAGACTCTCTGACAGGAAATTATCAGTTTTGAATTTCTCAAATATTAGCCCTTCAACACACAATCTCGAGTTTTAACGCCACTGGAGAAGAAGCCTTTTGAAAACATTGTGGGAAAAGGAGAAAATGCTGGTACCCAGCATTTTCTCCTTTTCCAACAATGTTTTCCAATCTATCACATACAACTTCCTCTGTTTGAGCCAAATTTGAATTGTCGTCTGCAAGTGCTATGAATTTGGACAAGTATATTTTTTTTTTCATTCGGTAAAGATTTAAGAGATGAAGAGAGACAAATCTGTGTGAGGACATACCCATCATCATTTCCAACAACAAGTACAGAAAAATCATGGAACCAGCAAATCTCACTGCGAGTTGGTACCCGGGTCTGATTCTGCAAAAACAATAAATTCTTTTGTTATAACTCCTACATTTAAAATGAGCGTATGATCCACATTCTATGGCCTTTTTTTCTAGGCCTAGAGATAATCCAGACTCTTTTCACACATTCGGAAGCCTACAAACAACATCCTCAACCCTCTACATACATGGTTTGGCATTTTATGCCACTTTCAACGTTATTTCTTTCATGTAAAGCCAACAGGTCATTCATCAATATCATTAGTTCTTGGTTTGGATTCTGTTCTCACATTGAGAGAAGCCACCAATACAAACACTGTAAACTGACATACTTAGTAACATGTCACAAGACTTTACAACAAGATCAATCCCATCATTTGAGCCATATATATTGTCATCTGCAAGTGTGTTCACTTCTCAAATTTAACCTTCTGGTAAAAAAGAGTTGGCAAACACTGAAGTATCAAGTGAGTTTACCAAAATCCATACACATTAATTTTTGCTGTCAATGATACTTAACCCTTAAAGTGCCTTTCCTTATACCCTCATTCCACTAGGCCATGATCTACGGCGCTCTCACAGAGTGCCGTAGATCACCATGCAGATCTCCAAGAACGCTAACAGATCTTTAAGGGATCGCCAAGATCGCCATCAGTCTACTCCCTTGCACAAAGATCTGTGGCAATCTGTTCAGAACGCCGTCACCTCGCTACTTAATTGCTTAAATCGCTATCAAAACGCAACTTGAATATAAACATCGTAACTGGAGCGCTATCGGATCGCTCAAGAGCGCAAATGTTCGCCAGTATGCCGGTCATCGCGCTCCGATGTGATCCGATAGCGACCATTAGAGATGCAGTAGTGCTCCGTTGCGATCAAGCGGCGATATGATGGCGCTCCGATACGATCAAGTGGCGATATGATAACGCTCTGTTACGATCAAGTGGCGATATAATAACGATCCGTTACGATCAAGTGGCGATATGATGGCGCTCCGATCACGCTCTTGGAGGACTATATAAAAGAGTGTCTGTCTCGGCTATCATCATTTCGCATTTGGAAACCACCAAATGTAGGTACAATTAATTCTTTGGTCAAAAGTTTTAAGTACAGTATGCCACCCAGGGGGAGGAGCGAAAGGGGCTTTAAAGCCTCGGGTCGCTAACGGAGTAAAAACAGGTCGTATAAGGTCACAACTCCTACCGAGGCTACGATAGTGACCATGTACAGTTCAATCGTTATCGGATCTCAATGGTCGTTACTTGATCGCCAGTGGAGCATCATCTGGTTGTTATCTGAGCGGGAGTGTCCTCATAATCACCAATCCGGCAGCGATCTGAGGCGATCTACGGCGCTCTGTATGAGCGCAAAGAGCGCCGTAGATCGCGGCCTAGTGGAATGGGGGTATTACAGTTGTCTTTGCAACAAATGTAGATTAAGATCAGGCTGCACAAAACATGTAGCCTGATCTTTGAACTACACTCTCCTCTTTGCTGAAACACCGGAGACAAAAGCAAACATGAAATTGCCATTAATTGTGTCTTATTTCTGGGATGAAAATACCTGTTTTGTTTATTTTGCGCTCTAAGGGTTAAAATAGAATGCTTAACTCATTACAGAACATACTTAAAGACTTACCAAAAACTACAACAAAACCAACTAGAGCTGTCACTGAATGTGACTTAATACCCCTGCCAGCGCTTTGACAGAAACAGGCAATTATTTGTACACAGACGGACACACGGACAGACACACAGACAGACGCACGGAAGGAAGGACAGACTGACGGACGGACGAACACACGGACGGACACACGGACAGACAGGGTGATTCCAGTATATCCCCGAAAACATTCGTTTTGCGGGGGTATAATGATGGATAAACATTACTGCTGTTTATAAAGGAATTGAAAACACCATGAGAAAAAGATTAATTACCTTTCGAATTATTTCAAGGCTGTCTGTGCACCTTTGCATGCACTTCTTAAAATTTATCATTACTAAGCATGACATACTGTCCAAATGAAAGCTGCTTTCTTATGCACGCTGCCTATAAAATATTCAGCTATGCACAAGACATGAGTTCTGTTACAATAATTCTTATGAAATCTCAGAAAGTGTTTCATGTCAATACAAGACTCAAACTCAAGAAAAATGGATGACAAGCCTATGTATGTTACCTAATCAGTCTACCAGAGTTCACCAACTTACTCTATATCCAGGATTACTTGACTGAATCAGCTTATTTATCAGTGGAGCTTCCTCATTTAGTTTACTTCTGCGATGTTCTAAAATGTTTCCATCTCCACAGCTGTACAGGTTATAGTACTGTTTCCCACCATCTGTATCTATTAAAACAAGATATGCATAATGTGACTGCCCTATATCCTGTCTTTAAATACACATGTGTTAAATGCTAATACAAACAAGAGCACCACATGCAGGAGCCAAATTTGGCTGAGGCTGCTTGATTTTCAGTGAAAATTCTAAACGGAACAAGAGGGCCAAGATGGCCCTGGATCACTCACCTGAATTTTTGAGAGGACCATAGCCAATTTTTTTTGAGATATTGAAACTTTGGAAACAAAATCATTACTTTGCCAAGCAATTTTGAAAAGGTCACCTGTAAAAGTCATTTCAAAATCTGTCACCACCCCTACAATCACCACCACAACAATGAATTTAATGAATCAGAATTCTGCATATAAATTTTTGGATAGCTCACCCAAGGATGATTTCTTAAAGAAAAGCACATGCTCGATAGTGACTTAAAACGTAAGTCAGACAAGAGCACCACATGCAGGTGCCAACAAATTGGCTGTTGTTTTTCGACGGATAAAAATTTCCCTAACAATTTTTGAAAAGGATCACCCTAGGAACATTTCTGTGAAATTATTTCAAAATCTGACCAGCCGTTCCAGAGAAGAAGAATTAAGAAATTCCTCTTCATGTCCCTGTACTGCAAATAGCCCCCACCATCAGAGCCATGTTTCATGACAGATCACAATTTTGTGAACAATGTTTGAAAAGAGTCACCCAAGGAACATTGCTGTGAAATTATTTCAAAATCTGACCAGCGGTTTCAGAGAAGAAGAATTTTTAAGAATTTCTTCATGTCCATATAGTGTAAATAGCCCACAGCCATCAGAGCCATGTTTCTTGATGGATCACAATTTCTTGAACAATTTGCAAAAAGGGTCACCCAAGAAACATTTCTGTGAAATTATTTCAAAATCTGACCAGCCGTTTCAGAGAAGAAGAATTTTTAAGAATTTCTTCATTTCTGTATAGTGCAAGTAGCCCCCAGTCATCAGAGCCATGTTTCTTGACAGATCACAATTTCACGAACAGTTTTTGAAAAGGGTCACCATAGGAACATCTCTGTGAAATTATTTTAAAATCTGACCAGCCGATTCACAGAAGAGGAATTTTTAAGAATGTCTTCATTTCTGTATAGTGCAAGTAGCCCCCATTCACCAGAGCCATGTTTCTTGACGGATCAAAATTTCGTGTACTTTTTTTGAAAAGGGTCACCCAAGGAACATCTCTGTGGAATTATTTTAAAATCTGACCAGCGGTTTCAGAGGAGAAGATTTTTAAAGAATTTCTTAGAAAATTCCATTTGGTTGCTATGGAAACCAGAGTTTTTGATGGAATCAAATTCTGTGAACACTTTTTTAAGAGGACCTCCCAAGAAACATTCCAGCCAAGTTTGGTCCAAACTGGCCCAGCAGTTTAGGAGGAGTTGATGTTTAAAGAATTGTTGACGACGCACGACACACGACAGACACTGGGTGATCCTAAAAGCTCCCCTTGAGCATGTTGTGCTCAGGTGAGCCAAAAAGGGTCAGAAATACTTTGATGGTTTACTGCCCTTATTGTATAGGTTCCCCTTTTGATAGTAAACACCTTGTCCAAGTTTGAACTGAATATCTTCAGTAATAAAAGAAATATTATAAAATATCAAAGATTTTGCACGTTGACAATGACGCAGATGACGATGATGCAGACGAAGCCAGGGCTACGACAATAACATGAAGTTTTCTTCGAAAACAGCCCTAAGCTAAAGAAGAAAAATTAAAAAAAAAAAAGTAAATGCAGTCTGATCTTGAATCTGCATCTTTACCAGATACTCTGACAAAAACAGCCTTGAAATTTAAATGTCTGCATCTTTTCAGACAGGTCATAATGATGTTCCTCAATCCTTTACCACAAAATCCTGTTCTTAATGACCCTGGGAAAAAAGTCTTATGAGAACATTGTTGGAAAAGGTGAAAATGTTGGTAACCAGCATTTTCTCCTTTACACACATTTTCTACTCTGTCAAAGGCAAATCTCATCATGTGAGCCATATTTATTTATGTTGTCTCCAAATGCTTTCAATTCAGTTGTATGCAAAATTTTGTTGTTTGGTAAAGATTTAAGTCCTGGCACCAAAACAATAAAGCCTTCTAAACTCTTTATTCAGCTAGTAAATTTCAAGAACAGCCACCTGATTGGCTTAAACTAAGCCAATCGGACGGCTAGTCTTCGAATTTAAAATCAGAGTTAGAATCGTTGGTTAATGTGACCCCTGAAAAGTAAGGAAGGAAGTTACTAGATTAATAATTATGGTCTTCTGAAAACATTGACGGAAAAGGAGAAATGCTGGTAACCAGCTGGTAACCAGCATTTTCTTCATTTCTCACATTGTTTTCTACCCTTTCATAGGTAAATTGCATCACAAGAGCCACATCTAATTTGGCCTCTGCATTGCTTGCTTTTGGACCATTAAAAAATTTTGTAACCTGGTAAAGAGTTAAGCATACCTGTAAGGACAGATGGTGGTCCCCAACAAACTACATAAACTGTTCTTCTGTGATATGTGGTAGATATGGATGGAGGTCTGAAAGCAAATAGATACACTGATTAAGTATGATGAGGTCTCCTTCTACCTGTCATAGTTTAACCTTCTTCAACAATATCTTTGTAATCTCATTCATACTTCAAATGTGAAATATTAATTCATAAGTTGTATTTGGGCTACTGACACTTATAACAGATACTGGTGACGATGATCAGGATTTAGAGGGAGTCACAGAAAGGATGTGGCAATTAGACAGATCTCTCTCAATATTTTCAAAGACCGTCTGTTGCAGATGGAATACATCAAAAAAATAATCCACAATAGATCAAGCACACAAAAATTCAACTAAGACTTCAGGTCCTGAATACCGCATTTTTATCTTTATCAAAACAGTAGGAAAAGCAAGGGAAGGTTATCTAAACACACTTACAGGTATATTGTTTTTCATTCAAAGCAAAAGAAAAATTAAAAGAAAATTAACATTAAAAAGCCCTACCTGGAATGTAGAATTGGTAAAAAATACCATATAACATTCTTACTGGAGTTCCAATAGAACATGATGAAAGGGTCAAAATTGTCCTTTAATATAATGACCAACATTTACTGCTGAATATCAATACATTTAAGTACGAATGAAACTTTACATACTTGTGTGACAGTGTATCATAAATTCCAACACGGCCATCATCTGTACCGTAAGCCAACAAACCTTCTTTTGTTGGGTGCCAATTTAGCTGTAAAGGATGAAACATTTGTAATCTTAAACCCTTTCCCAAACAACAAATATTAGGCGCTTCTCAATTGAAAGCATCTGCAGACGACGATTTTGAAATTGAAACAAATAAGCTGAGTTCCTCGAATAAGGCAGAACACGTGATTACAAGCATTTTCTCTTTTCCCCGACGATGATTTTAAAAGCTTTCTTCCTCAGGGCCACTTAACCCTTTACCACACAAATCCAAGTTTCAACGACCCTGAGGAAGAAGCCTTCTGAAAACATTGTTGGAAAAGGAGAAAATGCTGTTAACCAGCATTTTCTCCTTTTCCCACCATGTTTTCTACCATATCAAAAAAGTATTCCACAATTTGAATGCCATAAAAGTATTCCACATTGAAATTGAAATGCTCTCAATTTGGACAAGGCTAAAATTTTGTCGTCTGGTAAAGGGTTAAACTAGGGGTTACCGGATTAAAGGGCTAAGCACAATCTTTAGTTGCTTTAGTAGCAAGAGTATCTCAACATCAGACTGAACAGAACACGGTCTGATCTTTGGTCTACCCTGTAAACCGTTTACCATACAATCCCAAGTTTAAACGACTTTTGAAAAAGAAGCCTTTTGAAAACATTATGGGAACAGGAAAAAAATGCTGGTAAACAGAATATTCTCCTTTTCCAACGTTTTCTCTGTTTTTTAAAACCAAATTCAACTATTTGAGTGGCATTTAATTTGTCATCTAAAAATGCTTTCAATTTGGACATATCTAAAATTTCCTTGTTTGGTAAAGACTTAACTCTTTACCACACAATGCCGACTTTTAATACCCTTAGGAAGAAGCCTTTTGAAAACATTGTGGGAAAAGGAGAAAATGCTGGTAACCAGCATTTTCTCCTTTTCCCGCAATGTTTTCTACTCAGTCGAAGGAAAGTTTCATCATTTGAGCCACAATGAAATTGTCGTCTGCAAATGCATTGAATTTGGATGGGTCTAACATTTTTTCGTATGGTAAAGAGTTAATTGATAAAAACAGTCAGTAATAAAAGCTTTGAAACTGGAAAGTTATTTTTCAAGACTACAAAAAGTCTTTCCTACTTATTCAGCAATCTAAAACTACTAATGGCAAGAGTGTCTCACCAGAGCAGGGAGGATAGATTGAAAATAGAGTTGCACATAGTGTATGGCCTGATCTTGATCTACTGTGGCAGCAAAAACAAGTACAGTTGTGACATGCATTTCAACAAAAATCAATCCCTACATATATTATGTACTATTTTTCTAGTATAAGTTCATTTCTCAAGCAGTAATCTTTACCAGACGACAAAAGTTTTGACTTGTCTAAATTGAAAGAATGTGCAGACGACTAATTAAATGTGTTGCAATTCATGAAATTTGTCTTTTAAGATAAGAAAACATTGTGGGAAAAGGAGAAAATGCTGGTTGCTAGCATTTTCTCCTTTTCCCACAACGTTCCCAAAAATCTTCTTCCTCAAGGTTGTTAAAACTCAGGATTGTGTAGTAATGATTCATTGTATGGCCCATAACGCCGTTTTCAACATTATTTCAGTCATATCGCAGCGGCCAGTGCACCTATCCATGTTTTCCAGGAGTCTCTTTTACCGGTACTCCACACAATTTTCTTTCCAAGCCACTGGCTGCTTTCCCACATAACCATTGTTGATGCAACAGTCAGCAGTGGAAAAGGAATGAATCCTGTCACAATGACTATCATCAATCCTTGGAAAGAAATTGGCCAAGCCTGGAATCAAACCCACAACCCCCTCAGGGTCCAAAAAATCCACTCGTCCGCTCGTATTTACGAGTAAGAAATGGATGAGGACGAGTGAAATATCTGTCATGGTCGTCCGGCAGGACGAGTGGTGAATAGAAGATAGTAAAACAAGTTTTTCAGATGAATATTTAACTTACAGGAGACAAAACGGCCATTTCATTATTGAATAAGCGAATTAAGGGTATTCAGGAAATCACATTTTGAAACAGAACATAAAACATGCTGGTCCCCGCTCCAAATAAAGACCGGTTTCAAGTCAGCCTTATGATGTAACCCGGGACCTTTTATTGCAAACAAAAATCTTATAATATGCTTCAGGTAGACCTAATTCAATATGAGTGACTTGCTAATTATTAAAACAAACGATATTAACATTAACGCAAATACTTTCCAAAAACCAGTTCAAAAAACTGTGTTGTTTTGGCTTTATTAATTTCTGTAACTTGACCGGATAACTGGTACCAGTTTTTAAAACCCGGTATTTAAGGTTCGTTATAAAGTTTCCATTTCATCTGAAAAAAAAAAAAAATGTCAAGAAAATAACTATTGTTTTGTGCAATCCACAAGAGCAGTTTCTCTTGCGTTGGCAAAATTCGATTACACCAGTATATTGGAAGGGTTTTTTCTCGTCGGACAAGCAAGGATCAAAGCAGGGCAAGTGTTTTTTCAAAGTCACTTGTCCTATAGGACGAGTGCCTTTTCTGGAAATTTTTGGACCCTGCCCCTGTTCTCAAGTCCTGCACACTACCGACTTAGCTAACGGGGCTCAGCAGGATTGTGTGGTAAAGGGTTAATAGGAAACAAAGGCTATATAATGTTACTGTCCTGTTTTTATATAATGTTACTGTCCTGTTTTTATATAATGTTACTGTCCTGTTTTTATATAATGTTACTGTCCTGTTTTTATATAATGTTACTGTCCTGTTCTTAAATTCTCCACTTACAGCTGTAACCTTACTCCTTATTCCCTGCCATAGTGATGTCATATCATTGGTTTCTGGCAGAGCATTCAGATTCCACAGTCTGATCATGGCATCTCCCACACCAACAGCCACACGACCTATAAAAGAAAACGGGGAAAAAAAAAAAATACCAGAACTCTAGGATATTAACTCTTAACTATACCACAAAAAATATATGAATCGTCCATACTGAACTCATTGCAGATAACATGATGCTGTAAGGGTTAAAAGCATTTTTTCCCTTTTCCATCAATTTTTTCAAAAGGCTTTCTGTGTAGAAAAATTATGAGACTGCTTAAAAAAGAGTTCAGTGTTTTCTTTATAGCACATTACCTGCTGCAAAAAGCTTCAACAACTTTCCCTTTTGCCACAATCTTTTGACATGTATTCATGTACAGAGGCTTAATTAAGACTGAACCTCATCACAAAGTTATCTCTGACAGGAGACAATTGAGTTTAGCATCCTCTTGTTAGATGCTATTGTCAACCCTTAACCCTTTGCCACACAATGACGACTATTAACGCCCCTGAAAGAGAAGGCTTTTGAAAACTTTGTGGGAAAAGGAGAAAATGCTGGTTACCAGCATTTTCTCCTTTTCCCACAATGTTTTCTACCCTATCAAAGAAAAATCATTTCATATGAGCCACGTTAAAACTGTCATCTACAAATGCTTTCAATTTGGACAGATCTAAAATTTTGTCATGTGGTAAAGGGTTTACTAAATAATCCCATGTTTAACCACTTTGAGGATGAAGCCTTGTAACAGCATTCCACAAAAGTAGAAAATGCTGACAACTGGAAATTTCCCCTTTTCCCACAATATTTTCAGTGGACCTCTTCCTGAATGTTGTTATTCTACAGTAAAGGCTTAATAACCAGCCAAATAGTAATCAAGGTACAGCCTAGACAAGCTGTTTGACCTTGACCTTGCACCTATGATGTGCTTCCTGTACAGTATCTTATGCCACTTTCAACATTATTTTAGTCATATCTTAGCAACAGTTCCTTATTCTTGTAATAAGTCCTGGGCTTCACCAATGCTAGGCTAGGACTCTGGTGTGTCTAGCTCAAGGACACTCCCATAAAACACCCGGTGTTTTCAGAAGCCTTCTTTCTCACGGCCATTGAAACTCCAGAATGTTTGGTATAGGGTTAAGGCAGTCTGTCTTACCTGGATCAAAAGGAGAAGTCTGCAAAGCATACACATAACCACCCAGGGACGGGAGACTACCAATTTGACATCTTAGATCTGCATTCCAGAAGGAAATCTGCAAGAGAAACCAATTATTACATACATATACATATGAGCGGCACTCACTGAAAAGGGGCTTAACTCTTTACCACACGATCCCGACTTTTAACTACCCTGAGATAGAAGTCTTTTGAAAACATTGTGGGAAAAGGAGAAAATGCTGGTAACCAGCATTTTCTCCTTTTCCCACAATGTTTTCTACCCTGCTGGAAACAAATTTCAATTTTTGAGTTACATTTATGTTGTCGTCTGCAAGTGCTTTGAATTTGGACCAGTCTAAAATTTTGTCGTTTGGTAAAGAGTGAATGCATCTGCGAAAAGTATCAACCCAGGTCAGCCTGGGCCAAAATTTTTCGCTATTAGTCGATTTTCTGCATGTCAAAGGATCAGTCTACCTCATGATTGAGTCGTTTGTTTAAAAAATTGGCTATAATGGATCCATACTTATGTGATGACTTGCTGGGTATGGTGCATCACGGAGATGCATTAAGCCCCCTTTTGCAACAGCATGGCTGATATAAATTGCCCAGCTCAAATACATGCAAGGCACACAGATGAAATAAGGCATGGCGGGAAAAAAAAAATCTGTGTCTATACAGTGTCAAATATGGTTCCAAATCTGGTAAATTGCCATAGCCTGAAAGTGTAATACAATCAGATTGGTTTGCAATTTGATTGGTTAAAAAAATATGCTTTAATATTCATCTAATATTCATAGCTTTCACTACCCAATTCACCTGCATTTGTTTCATTTCTTTCCCAATTTTTAAATAAAACAGTAAAAACTTGCAATATTTTGTTGCAGGTTGTAGGTATATCATAGCAGGTATATTTTGTTGTAGTAATTTTCCTGGTACTTTTATTTGATTCTTGTTACGTAAGAACAATTTGATAACCAGATCAACCTTTGTGCTTGCCTGAAACCAAATTTTCTCAAGCTGCTATATTAAGCAAATACAAGCATTAGGAAAGTTACTACTAAATATACCTTATTAATCATTCCTCAGCATACCCAGCACAAACTAACCCTTTCCCAATCAACATTTTTTGGAATCTTCCAAACTGAAACTGGTTCAAATGATCTTTAGTGCTCTGAAAACATTGGGGAAAGCAGAAATTGCTTGTAACAAGTAATTTCTCCTTTTCTTACACTGTTTTCTATGTCTTTCTTCCTCTCTTAGGGTCTCTAACTTCAAAAAGTTAGAAAACCTTGACAAGTGCAGCCTGATCTTCTACTGCAGTGTCCTAAAAAGCAACTATAGATGAGTCTGTCAAATCTATTTCAGGCATTTCAGATAAAAACCTACTGTTCTATCCAAGGACACTGCACAAAGCATCTTAACTCCCACAACAGCCTCTACTGGACAGATGTTGAACACAAATCTAGAATGGCCTTTACCCAGGCTCTGATAGCTCTGACATCTCTCTTTTCCACTCTTGGTGATATCCCACTGTAATAAATCTCCACTGAAAGAACATTATAAAACAGATTTATATACTGTATATTATATGGCCTGCAACACGTGAAAAGGGGCATTCGGACATTTGCGTAAAGTGTCGTCTCGGATCAGCCTGCGCAGTCCGTGTACGCCAATCCGAGACGGCACTTTACGACTACATTAGATTTTGTGCAAAAGTAGACATGCGCAATACAGAAAATTACATAAAAACGGAAAGTGTCATTTCGGATTAGCCTGCGCGGACTGCGCAGGCTGATCCGAGACGACACTTTACACAAATGTCCGAATGCCCTTTTTCGCGTGTTGCAGGCCATATAAGCCTTCAACCACTATGAACCCTTTACAAAACAATCCCATGTTTTATGAACCTTGAGGAAAAAGGCTTTTGAAAACATTAATTGAAAAAGAGAAAATGCTCTTTTTCCCAATTTTTTTTTTGTCCCTTCAAAGTTAAAGTCCATCATTTCAGCCACATTCTTTATGTTGTCTGCTATGCTTTCAAACTGGATAAGTCTGAAATTTAGTTTTCTGGTAAAAAATTAAGTAAACTATTTAACAAGCTTTTTGACCAACATGACAATATGAAAATTTTTACAATGGACAAAGGTTTAACACTTCATCACACAATCCCCAATTAAATGACCCTGACCAAGACGGTTTTTGAAAACATTATTGGAAAAGGAGAAAATATTGGTAACAAACTTTTTCTCCTTTTCCAACAGCGTTTTCTACCCTTCCAGAGAGAAATTTCAAGTTTTGAATGACAGTTTTTTTTTGCTTTGGATCTGGATGAGTCTAAAATTTTGTCATTTGGTAAAGAGTAAAGAGAAGAGAAAAATTGTTTTTAAAAAGTATGAAAAAAATTGTTGGAAAAGGTACAAGTGTATGTTTAAAGCAATTGCTCCCTTTTCTGAAAAAGCTGTCAACATACCAAACAAAAAATAGTTTTAGTTGTGCCATACTGGGTTAGTGGACTGTATAGCTCGATGCTATATGCTATTTTAAACATACCTACATGTACGTAGCAAATTACACTCAGGAGAAACATTAATTTTATTGGAATGCCATCTATTAATAATACAGAAAAGGGTGACAGACGTTTGCAACAAGCAGTTTTTTCAATAAGGTCAAGTCTAAAACTTTGCCATTAATCCTTTACCAGACGACAAAATTTTAGTAATATCCAAATTGAAAGCATTTGCAGACGACAATTTCAGTGTGGCTCAAATGATGCAATTTTTCTTTGATAGGGTAGAAAACATCGTAGGAAAGGAAGAAAATGCTGGTTACCACCATTTTCTCCTTTTCCTGCAATGTTTTCAAAAGGCTTCTATCCCAGGGTCGTTAAAAGTCGGCATTATGCAGTAAAGGGTTAAGGAAAGAGTTAAGTTTGTTGCACTATTAAAAGGTGCTGTTCCAGATAACTACCTTACCAAACAACAAAATTTTAGACTTTTCTAAATTGATAACATTTGCAGATGACAAATTAAAGGTGGCTCAAAGGACATAAAATGTCCTTAATAAGGTAGAAAACATTGTGGGAAAAAAAGAAAATGCTGGTTACCAGTGTTTTCAAAAGGCTTCCTATCTTAAGGTAGTTAAAACTCCGGCTTGTTTAGTAAGGAGACAGAGAGTTGCCAATACATCAAACTACCTACCTCTGACAGCCAGATACAATTTGACAAGGGCTCCATGGGGGCCAACAAAGGGTCAACCAAGTTTTGCTCCTCCCCGCATCATCTGTTTTCTCTCTACGTCCAATGTTTGGTAATTTCAGCAACAAGAGTTGTCTTCCCTTAGAAGTGCTCCAAAGTCTTATTGTCCTGTCTTTACTTCCACTAGCAAGTAGCCATCCATCTGACCCAAACTGACCATCAGTAGGCATACGTTCAGTTTTCTTTCTCCAAGATGAATCTGCAACATAGAAAGAGAGGTCTATTAGTTCTTTATCTCTTATCAAACTATCAGCTGTCAAAAGTTGTCTGCTTTAGATACTTTCTATAAGCTGTTCAAAAGACAGTATCTACATGTGATTGTTAAATGACATCATTGCATTTTTGTATAGCAACACATGAACTAAACAATTTCAAAATACCTGACATTGGTAGCTTTATAGGCGCCTATTTAGTTTTTATGCCGTAAACCAAAATTTCTAGCAAAACATAGACAGATACACTAGATATAGTTTTCTTTGCAACTGTATTAATTATATAGCTACATTCAATGAAAAAGTTCAATTGTCTGCGTTAAGATAACCAGATGAACGCAAACTCCATTGATTTCTATTACATCAGATATGATGTCATCATACTGAATACAAATCCTTGTAATCAACACATTTTATTGATCATGTGACATTTCCACCATCTTCTCTAGCCAAGGGTGACAATCACTACATTGCTTTATTCACCCTTGGCTGATTGAGTCAAAATTCGTAATCCCTGCAATACGCTTCCAAATGGTATTGATAGGTATCACCCTTAGAATTAAATCATTGAAAACCAATCAAACGTGGCGTAACATAACCCCTTTCAGCAAAATCCACACACATTCTGACAGTCCATTATTTCATTTAAATGATTTGTTACAGTAAATGTTGAAGTAAATATCGTTTGTCTATATTTTTTTGGTAATGATTCCCAGCATATCCCACAATTCTCTCCTGCGGTCGCTATTTATATTTGGAGTAAATGTAATACGCCATTTAATTGGTACCTTTAGAACGGACTGCAACCAATGATTACGCATATCTCATGAATTACAAGTTTCAACTCAATTAGCTATGGCTCGAAATGTAAAAACACCTCAAGAGGCTATGTAGCCATTAAGGAAATACTATTTTTTTTTTTCATCTCAACTTTGTCTTTCTCCTTTACTGATGATATGCAAGTCATCTGCTTACATAATTCAGTGATAAATCACCAGTATGGTGAAATTATACAACTCTAAATTGCTCTGTTTAAATGAACACTGTTGATAATGATTTTATTTCAGACATAAGGCAGTCACTGATACTCATTTTATTTTGGACATAAGGCAGTCACTGATACTAATCTTATTTTGCACATGCGCAGTCACTGATACTGATTTTATTTTGCACATGCACAGTCACTGATACTGATTTTATTTTGCACATGCACAGTCACTGATACTGATTTTACTTTTGCACATGCGCAGTCACTGATACTGATTTTATTTTGCACATGCACAGTCACTGATACTGATTTTATTTTGCACATGTGCAGTCACTGATACTGATTTTATTTTGCACATGTGCAGTCACTGATACTGATTTTATTTTGCACATGTGCAGTCACTGATACTGATTTTATTTTGCACATGTGCAGTCACTGATACTGATTTTACTTTTGCACATGCGCAGTCACTGATACCGATTTTATTTTGCACATGCACAGTCACTGATACTGATTTTATTTTGCACATGCACAGTCACTGATACTGATTTTATTTTGCACATGTGCAGTCACTGATACTGATTTTATTTTGCACATGTGCAGTCACTGATACTGATTTTATTTTGCACATGTGCAGTACTGATACTGATTTTATTTTGCACATGTGCAGTCACTACATGATTCATTTAACATTAAAAATATTACAATAGGAAATTTTGGCTTTGCACCACACATAAAAGGTATGTGTGAGATGTGGCTTACATGTATTTTTCATTTGCACCTATTGCTCATTAGTAGCGCCAAAAATCAATCAACATTCACCCTTCATCCCACAATCATATGTTTTAACTACCCTGAAACAGAAAGCTTTTGAATAAATTGTGGGAAAAGGGGAAAATGCTGGAGCCAGCATTTTCTCCTTTTCCTACAATGTTTTCAAACTTTTCATAAACAAATGTCAGTATTTCAGTCACATTTATTCTGTTGTCTGCAAATGCTTTTGATCTGGACAAGTTTAGAAATATCTTGTTTGGTAAAGGGTTGAGTAGCATCATTACCAACTCCAAATGACTCCAGATCTGTAATATCCTCCGTAGTATGGACGGGTTTAAAGTCCTCTCCAGACACAGGGCACCAGGCCAGGGAGTGGATCTCTTCGTCATGTCCCCGGAGTCTGGATATAATTATCGCCCCTCTCTTCACATCTACCAAACAAATCTGGCCTGTCTTGTACCTGAAAGCAGACAGAAATCATTACGGGGCTGAGATTTCATGTGATGATTTGGCCTTAACGGTCCCAGTGCTTGTTATAAACAATTGCTCCCTTTCTCACAATGTTTTCCACACTGTTAAAAACAAAGTTCTCTCTTTTACTTCCTTCAAAGGCATTCCCTGTATACAGCTGAGAAATTTGTAACAATTTATGGTAGGTACTTAACCCTTAACCTGCTAAATAAATGAAATAAAACTTTCAAGCAGATAGTAAAAACTAAAATGTTGTTATTTCAAAGGTATATTTTGGGGTACTTTGGTGAATACTATCTTCGTATCGGATAGAACGAAGATCAGACTGCATGTTCTGTGCTATCTGATTTTGATCTACACTGTCCGCAATAGGTCTTTGAGTCGCTCTCAGCAGCCCATATTTAATGTAAGAAGTAGTAGTTGTCATTTTGTATATCATTGTCATTTGGCATTTCGTCATACAGTGAGCAGCCATTGGTTCTTGGAAAATTTATCCTTTTCATGACGGAATTATTTCAGTTACCGGCATACCCCTGCAGCCAGCGCACCTAGTACAGATAACTGTCCCCAAAGGTGAAGTTACTTTTTGACTGGTCGCCTCTGGGTACAGAGACAATCAAGACAAAAACAGTTGAAATCTCCGCACAGATTTTGTGTGCAAGTTTAAACTCTCATAAGTTCACAAATAGATTACAAAACTAGGATTTAAACATACCTGTTACTTGTGTATTCAATAATCTTTCATTTGAAATACAAATATTTTCAATTTAAACGCTGAACATAAGAAAAAACAGTTCATTTCATCTGTACTTGAGTAATTCACGTTCCCAAAAACACACAAAATGACCGCCACTTGTGATGGATTTCGTCAGTTTTTTTTTGAGATTTACATGTTATAAAGGACTTCTACATGCTCTTAAGGAAATGAAAGGTTTAATAATTTGTCTTTGGTCATGTCTGTTACTAAAAGCTAATTGCATTTTGCTGCAATACAGATTAAATCAACGAAACAGAAAGTCAGTATAGCACTCTATCTTTGCTATCCGAAAATTTACGATGGATTTGAGATGGTACGGTGCACAATAATTGTCCAAATATGAAAAATCTTCGTAGCGTCTCATTATTGAGACTACCAGTGCACCTTTCCATGCTTTCCTGGAGTCATCTATTGCCAGTATTTTGCGCTGCTTTCTTCCCAAGCTTGTGGGTGCTGTAGTATATAACCATCACTGAAACAATGATAAGCTGTGAGAGAGGAATGAACTCTGATGCGATGACTATCATCAATCCTCAGAGAGAAATTGGTCAAGCTGGGGATTCTAACCAGCAGTCCCTTGGTTTAAAATCGGTACACTACCAAGTGGGCTACCAGGCTCAGCCCAAAAATGTTAGAAACATCCTCAACTTACCCTATTGCCATGATTGCAACATTGTGTGGAGAAGGTGAAATACACATGATACAGCCTTTATCTGGTCTGTTCAGTGTTTGCCTGTCATCTTCAAACTGCCATACAGCAATATTACCAGCCTCATCCCCTGACACAATCAAGTCTGACTGGATTGGTGACCAGCATATACTTGTTACTTTGTTCTGAAATCAGTCAGAGATTCAAAGTTTTGTCACTTCAACACTGATTAGCCCCAGTCTCAGGGAGTTATGGATCTGAGCACTCCTTTACACTTCGGGTTGGCCCTTTACCAAACAATCCGGAGTTTTAAGAACAATGGTGTCTGGTATACTGATAACTTCTAAGGTTAGCGGAGAAACAATCACAAAAATAACATCAGCGAAAACCTTCAGACTGAAGGTATATTTACTTTCAGACATTTCTCCTTTCCGTAGTACCTACCATTTTCTCCCTTTAGCAAAATGTGTTTACCCTTTCAAAAACGAATTCTATCTGTTAAGTCACCATAGAACTGTTGTCTGCAAATGATGTCTATATACTAACTTGGGTGAATTAAATTTGTCTTCTGGTTAGGGGTGTAACGATACATCGGACTATCGATGGATCGCGATGGTGAGCGTGTCGATGCTACTGCATCGATTGTTATGTTGAAAATCGATAACTATCGCCGATAGTTACCTCAAATATCGATAGTTTCGATAGTTTCACTGACAAGAAAGAGGGAGAAAATACTGCATTTCGCTAATGTATTCGAACGCCCTAAAAGTTCGGACACGTTTAATTATTTACAAAAATAATTTATTTTTTAATTCTTTCTCTGAACACTTCCAAAAGCAAGTTTTCCTAAATATTCGGACATTCCGTAACGTTAATTTCCCAAAATATTTGACGGGTAATTTTTTGGAATATGTTTTCAATAATGATCGGCTGCATAATATTCATTTCTGCATAGCAATGTTCATCGTTACGAAAACGAATCCTTCGAGAGCTGATTAACTCAGCGATAATTTTAAGTCATGAAATTAGACCAAAATAATTGCAACACTAAGGGTGTTTTTGTTAAAAACTTCTCACCAAAGCGAAAAGTGTGAATTTGGATCAAAGATCAGACCAAACAGTCTGCCTACAGTCTAAGCCGCCAAAACCATAACCATGCGTGTTGTCCCTCCATAAGCAATAAATAAATCTACTATGAAAAATGAATACTAAACCTCGTTCTATCTTTTCTTTATTTATCAGTAATCCATTTCGAATGCATTCCTTTTATTTCGGCTGCAAGGAATTAGATTAATTTTTAGAAAACAGCCGCACTTTTTTATGCTGACTACACAAAACGTGACACGACTGGCGTGTTCTTGAAACAGCTATATTACTAAATGCAAAAAGGCTTTATCAGCTGGTGTACATGTAAATCGTGCATGAAATAGGCTTATTGCATGGTCACTTTGAATTGATTGGAGGTCGACCTGCAGCCAGATATAAGTTTCTTCGAGCAGACCAGTTTAAGTGTGTAAATTAAACAGGTGCGTTACAACTCAGTCGCTTCGAATGATTTGCGTGTTACGTCATACCCTTATCCAAATTTTACTGCAAACATTTGTGTACCCATGACAGGCCGACAGGCATCTTGTAGACAGATGGCTTTTAATATAGATCTACATTATGGTCATTCTGAATTACTCTGCTGATGGCAAGATGGCGATTTTCAAAGTTGGCGGATGGTATAGATAGACATCAGACTAAACAGAACATGCTGTCTGATCTTGGATCTATACCATCCACTTCTGTACTATGACTTAACTCGTATTAGAAAGCTACTTCTTTCTCGGGCTAAAAAAGGTAAGATAATGTTTAATAGTGTTCCCACTCGCGCAAATTATTGCGTAAATCACTTTACAGAATTGAAATTCACGTAACAGATTCTGGTTACACCCGAGACTTCGCGTAAGAAAATGCATGGACAAAAAAGACCATTATACGCCTTTCTTGTGAAAAATGACAGGTTTTGAAGTTACTTGTTACCCTCATTGACAATCTTTTTGTCAAATCATGTGGAAATACCTAGCCAGAAATTAAAAGACATGAAAAACTGATCGGAGTAAAAAACACGGAAACCCATGACACAACAAAATGTCTCTTTGACATTGTCCGATGAGAGTCACTTCAGATCGTCTTTTCAGCTTTTTAATGACTTTAAGCAGTAAATTTATACAAATATCTTAATATAACACACTTTTTGGATACACATACAAGGTAAAACCTATTATTTCGGCCACCCCCTTTTTTTCAGAATGATAATTTCCTAAAGATTTGGAGACTAAACAAAAATAATTATTTTTTCTGTCTGAATATATTGGGCAATTATGGGTAAAATTAGATAAATTCTATCAACTCAAAAAAACCTTAAGGGCTCACATTTAAAAGGTGATTTCTTTAAAAGTTTAAAGTTGCTTTATAATTACTTTTTATTAGGTGTGTTTATGAACCACCAGCATTTTGTGCTTTGCATGCTGTTGTATATCAATCAGACTTAAAAGTTGACTTCTTCAAAGGTTTAGAGTAACTGGGTATGTTAAATTGTTTGTGAGCCATCTGCATTTAGAAAAAAATGTCACTGAAATTTATTGAGCATCTTGCATTTAACTCTATTTTCCCCTTTATTTGCTATTCAAAACTGTACTCAAGTAGAATTTAAACTACTTGGAGATGTAATTTGGTGAAATTCATCTCTTGCAATTCATCCAATAGTATTGCAATAGTATTGCAATAGTAACAGGCAATATCAATACTATTGCAATAGTATTTTTTCCAATGTCAATACTATCGCAATAGTAGATTTTGGCCTCAATAGTCAACCCTACTTCTGGTAGAGTTAAGTCAGTATACAAGTATTGACACAAGAATAAAAAAGATACCTACAGCGTGTAGAGAGTGTGTCTCCCTCTCTTCTCTACTCTCTGTGCACCATATTTTGATGACACCATCTTCTGAGCCACTGCAACACAATGTGGAAAACAACTCGTGACTGCTAATCGTCATAGCTGTCACTTTCTCTCTGTGACTGGCATAGACGCCTTTGTACGTGACTGGAAATGACTGACAGTCAAATATGACGACATCATGTCTAGCTGCGAACACTAAATTACCAAACTTATTGCCTGCAACAATTTTGGAACAATACCAATTTGGAGATGCTGGAATAATAACTTCGGACATGGTTTTGTTTTTGAAAAACGTGCGTCCTCCGACTAACTTTGAAGCTATCCGCATAAAATTTAATATGCGGCGCCCTTACCGGTTTGCGGGTTAAACCCCCCCCCATCATGAATTGGGGGACTGTTGCAAATACGTATAACATTCGAAACGAGAAAGATCTTTTAAACTAGAGATAGATGGCGTAAGAGATAATACAATATGAATATTGAAAGACTTGTGGCTCAATATGAATAAAAAGAGAGACGAAATAGTACTCCACCAGCAATTGCCCAATTTAAACCATTATTTTAAAACATTTCGCAAGTTGTGTAGAAATTAAATTTGGCATTTATTTATATTTACTTGAGCCATACTCTATTAAAAGGGGGCTTGATGCCTCTGCAAAAAAGTATCCAACTGTTTAAAAGATTAAGTTACCATGGGTCAAATTATACCCATAATTTATGGCAAACGGATGATTATTGGAGAGGTCATCAGACCTCTCCAACAGTGGTGAGTTTAAAAGGCAGACTGCCACAGAATTTGCTGTCTAAATCCATTTTTCTTGCGAAATTGTTCCGATACACAGTCTGTTTCGTCATGGTTTTGTAAATAAAGCGAAATCAAAAAACCGAAACAGGAAAAAGACGTGGTTTATTTTTATATGACGAATTTCAGAAAAGATTTGTTATACGGTATTAATTTGCCATGGCTGCTAATGGGGATAGGGTCAAAACGGCCCATTTCCAAAACGGCCCCACAAATAATTGTAATTTTTCATTAAGCAAATAAATATAGGCAGAAGAAAAGAGGAATTTCGTTAAAAAAGAGAAAGAAGACTGCTGGACAAGACCATGCGACTTGAAAACGCCACAAGAAGGTCAAATCACCGTCATGTAAAGCATATGAGGTTTCTACGCGGCGGCCTTTTTACTTGTTTGTTTACATGTAACAAAATATATTGAAATTAAAAGCCATTAAACTCTTTGAAATCATGGATGCTGACCTCTCCTGGCTTCTTTTGTAAAGAAGCCAACTTGTTTTAGAACAAACAAGGAATCAAGAATGTGTGGTATTTCTATTAAACCCGGGGTATTTGATTAGTCTCGCATTATCCTGGTGTGTCCCGGGCAGCAAGACTGATTCAGATACCGGATAATGGTAACTGTCATGTGATTTCGCGACCCACAGTTCTGCCAAAATAGGCTTTAGATTGTGCAAAAAGGTTGCCTTATTTATTCATATTTTGAATTTTCGACTCTGTTTTTTTAAAGCTTTATTCTGTGCAGTACTCTAGCTTTATGATATCCAAAAAGGTTCGAATACGCTACGACTTGGAAGTTAGAAACGGCCTATCAAGTAAACACAATCTATGGCATCAATCATCCCTCTCGAATATTCGGCAGGTAGCTTAACCCTTTACCAAACAATCCTGTGTTTTACTACGTTGAAGAAAAAAACATCGTGGGCAAAATGAGATATTACTTGTAACAAGCAATTTCTCTTTTCCCCTTCTAGAAAGTTTACAGCCCTGCTGTAGATTGCATTGCCGTTGGGTAGACCAGTTGCCCGGCCAGCTCAGGTGGTACAGCTGCGGTACTAGTGTTTCGGGGATGCCCCACATCGGGTACACTTTTCTCCCCTTGATTTACTATCATGGAAACGAGATCAGTTGTTGAATGCGGGTAGGGGGCACTGTACCTTCATGCTGAAGGGTTTTTCCGATGTTATTTAATATGTGATAGGGACTCCGTACCCTCTCACAGCAGCCATTCTTTAAAATGTCTAGGCCAAAACGTACGGGGCCAAGACATTCTACATTTCCTGGCTACACATGATTATGATATTATATCTTCAGGTTAGAGACTGTAGGCATGCTTACTCTTTGTCCAGCTCATCAAAAAGTAGTAAATCAATATAGATGAAAGTGCAAAGCTGAGTGTACTGTTTGTTGTGCATAAGTAAAGAATGTCCAACTTTGATGAAACAAGTGGCATTGTACCATGTACTACACCATGGGGTCGCTGGTGGCAAACAATGGACGAGGTATACATTGAGGTGGACTCAGAGGGTTTGACTGGAAAACAAGTCAAATGTGTGATAAAACCAAGGCATATATCTGTGGCTGTTAAAGGAGAAACTATAATAGATGTAAGTATATAACCAAAATGATATGAGCTATGCTCTGTGAAAAGGAGGCTTAATGCATCTGCAAAAAGTATTGACCCATGTCAGCCTGTGCAATCAGTACAGGCTGCCATGGGTCGAATAGTTTTGCTATTAGTATATTAAATGCATGTCAAAGGACCAGTATACTTAATGATTCAGTCTGTTTTTAGAGAAAATGGATTTTATGGATCCATAGTTATGTGATGTCTTGATTGGTACAATGCATTACAGAAATGCATAAAACTCCTTTTGCCAGAGCACGGCTCTTATATTCAAATTTCTTATTATGACCCCTAAAGCCCCTTTTGGTACTATGGTTGCAATTGTGTTGTGGCTTGTGTAGATCAAGATTAGACTACAAACTGTGCACTCCGATCTTTCATCTACATTATTTGCTTTGAAGAGACATTCTGGATAAAAGCAGTATTGAAATTGCACATAAATTATTTACGTCTTATTTATCAAACAGATCCAAATTGGAAGCATTTCCTAAGGACATAGTAAATGTGGCACAAGTGTAATGGGATTTGTCTGCAAAAGATAAGAAAACATTGTGGGAAAAGAAGAAAATGCTGGTTACCAGCATTTTCTCCTTTTCCCACAATGTTTTCAAAAGATATCTTTCTCAAGATCATTAAAAGTCGGGATTGTGTGGCAAAGGGTTAAAGACTGAAAATGTCTGTTGGTTTTATTTTGTGTTCAAAGGGTTAAGTCTTTACCAAAAGACAAAATTTTAGCCTTGTCTTAATTGAAAGCATCTAAGGTTGATTGTGTTTTGAATCATGAAATGTGGCTTTGAAAGGGTAGAAAAGATTCTGGGAAAAGGAGAAAATGCTTGTTACCAGCATTTTCTCCTTTTACAACAATATTTACACAAGGCCTCTCTTCTCAGGGTCATTAGAATTAAAGGATTATCATTTTGACTACCAATATTCATATTTCAGGAGGATGTTTCCTATTTTCTGCTACAACTTTTTACAGGACATTAGATGTAATTTCTTTACCACACTACAGAATTTTAGACTCGTCCAAATCCAAAGCATTTGCAGATAGCAAATGTGGTTCAAATTGTAGGATTTTGCATTTGAGAGGGTAGAAACCATTGTGGGAAAAGGAGAAAATGCTGGTTACCAGCATATCTCCTTTTATCACAATGTTTTCAAACTCTTTCTTCCTCAAGGTGTTTAAAATTCTCTTCTGTGTGGTAAAGAGTTAATGGGGTTAATGGCCATTCAACACACAGGTTTATGCTTAATCTACCCACAACTAGTGCAAATTTTCTAGATAATATATTAAAGGAAAGAAAAGACCTTTATAGACTTGTTTTGAATATTTTCTGTGGAAAAAGGTGCAATTGCTTTTCATAAACAGTTGGTTCTTCTCCCTCATTGTTTTTAAAATCTTTCTGCCTTTGAGGTGTAAAGAACCACATGTTTTTTGTATGTGGCTCAGTTTATGGGATTTTGCTTTGAAAGGTGTGAAACAGAGTTAGAAAAGTTGAAAATGCTGCTTTCAAGCATTTTTTCCTTCCTCCTGAAACAAGGGATTGCCTAGCTAGTAAAGGGTTAAAAAAGGTGTTTCACTCAATTTTTCAGGGAGAGTTGCTAGATGTTATCAAAGCTGATGACTCAATATGGACTGTAGGTAGGTCAACAAAAATATGTGTTGAAGCCTATCCTTTCATATTTGAGATACACATGTAATTGTATCTCAAAAGCTAAGAAATGTTGGATTCTTTTTATATCACATAACAGTACTTTGCAAATTATTGGTAGGAATACTCAAACCAGACATACACATGTGGTAATTTGTATGAATGAAAATTTATTCACTTCTCTGAAAGAAGTATAAAATGATGTATATTAAGTCTCACAATGGGTATCTCAAAGATGTGTAAGATGAGAAAATTCGTAATGAGTATATTACACTGAAAACAAGGGAGGCTATGTGCTAAAAAAGTAAACCACAGGCCTTTGAAGCTCCGTTGATCTATCACTGAATACTAGAATTTGCCTTGGTCGATCATTGAACACTTATAAAAGCATATCGGTGCATTGCCTGTATGTATAACGGAAAAGTGAGATTTTCAACACCGTTACTATAAATAGCACTGTGGCGACTGCCTCTATGCTGTATATTATAAGACAAGGTGTGCAACGAAATCAAAGAAAATTTGATCCCTGAAAGGGGACGGGGGTCAAATTTTCTTCAATTTCGTTGAACACCTTGTCTTACTATATATGATAAAGAGGGAGTCGCCAATGTGCTAATTATAGTAACGGTCAGATAATGAAAATTTTGTTATCCTGTTATAGGCCAATGGGATTTCAGAGGCCTATGAGTAAACATTTCTCCTTGTTTAAAGCTCAACTAGTCAAAGGCAAGCAAGACATTGTTTTGTTGTGGTGCCCATCATTTGTGCATGTGTTTGTCTGTGTTACCGGTTACTTTTTACCAACAAAATTTTATGGAGGTTGAAGCAGCTGGAAGCATTTGCAGACAATAAATTTAATGTGGGTCGAAATACAGGATCTTTCTTTGAAAGGGAAGAAAATATTGTGGGAAAAGGAGTTCCAGTGTTTTATCTCCTTTTCCCACAACATTTTCAAAATCTTTGTCCTTCAGGGTCTTTAACCCTTTACCACACAGTGCCAACTTTTAACAACCTTGGGAAATAAGCCTGTTGAAAACATTGTGGGAAAAAGAGAAAATGCTGGTAACCAGCATTTTTCTACTTTTCCCACAATGTTTTCTACCCTATCAAAGAAAAAATGCATCATTTGAACCACATTGAAATTGTCGTCTGCAAATGCTTTTAAATTTGGACAAGGCTAAAATTTTGTCGCCTGGTAAAGGGTTAAAACAAGGCATTGTTTGGTAAAGCATTAACTTTCATTTCTAAAATCGTCTGATTAGAACCATTTGTGCCAAACTTAATGTAGTCAAACTACATTTTATGGCCTGTGTGAAAGAGGTGTTCTGTACCTTTTACAACACTATTCTGAGTTTCATTGAGCTGAAAGAAGGAAACTTTTGAAAACAATGTGGGAAAAGAAAATGCTGGTAACCAGCATTTTCTCCTTTTCCCACAATTTTTTTTCTACCCTTTCAATCAAAACAAACTTAGGCTGACCTGGGTCTAAACTTTTGAGACTTGTACATTTTCTACATGTCCAAGGACCATTCTCCCTCATGACTCAGTCAGTTGTTAGACAAAATGGATTTTATGGATTTATAATTATATCAATATAATTATTTTTGTAAAATGCAGCATGAAGATGCATTTAATGGCCCTTTTTTCAAGAGCATGACTCGTAATCAAAATCAAGGATTTCACCGATTCAGATATACATGTACTTGTGTATTATTTTCAGAGGACAAAAAAATGTTGAGGATATGTCTTCCAAAGTCTATCAGTACAGCTGACAAATGCTGGAACTCACTTCTAAAGGACAAATATGTTGCAGATCCATTCACTTTTGACCAGATGGAGAAAAAGCTAACATTACAAAGGTTTCAATATGAGGTAGGTCTGTTTGCTCATAACCAATTTATTTTTCCCAAGAATCAAATGGGTTATGTGTATTCATCTGCTACCTTAACCCTTTACCAAACGACAAAGTTTAAACTCTTCAAATTCAAATCATCTGAAGACGACAGATTCAAAATTTGTACAAATGAGCTTTTGCTATCTGATAGGGCAGAAAACATTGTGGGAAAAGGAGAAAATGCTGGTTACCAGCATTTTCTCCTTTTCCCACAATGTTTTCAAAAGCCTTCTTTACCAGGGTCGTGAAAACCCGGGATTTTTGGTAAAGGGTTAAAGGTGACTGCAGACAAGAATATTTATATCGGTGGCACTTTGGCAAAAGTTGGTTTCATGCATCTCCATGATGCATTGTTCAAAGTAAGTCACCATAATTATGGATCCATAAAATCCATTTTGTCCAAATCCAGTCCATATACTTACTGATGTCAAATAAAATGTAGCTTAAATGATGGAATTTGCCTCTAAAAAGAGTACAAAACATTGTGGGGAAAATAGAAAATAAAGGTTACCAGCATTTCTCCTTTTCCCATAATGTTTTCAAAAGTAATTCCTGTCACGGTTGTTAAAACCCAGGATTGTGTGGTAAAGGGTTAAAAACCTGCGGTAATGGGCTAAACTGATACTTTCAGACAGAGACCTACTGGGAAGGGACTCCCTGAGGAGACAGACAGCATTAACATACCATTGGATCATAGTTCAACTCCCCTTGAAATACATGTTGTATTTTACAGAATCCTGGGATGAACTTCAGCAATGCAGATATTTCCGGAAATTACCATGGCGGAGGGCCACAGTTACCCACAAAATGAGGCTTACTGACATTGTCTTGTGTGAATAAGTAATATAGGATGCTATTGCTTTAGCTCTTTACTAAATAACAAACATTTTGAAATTGAAAGCATATGCAGACGACAAATTAATTGTGGCTCAAATGATGGCTTCTGTCTTTGATTGGGTAGAAAACATTGTGGGAAAAGGAGAAAATGCTGGTTACCAGCATTTTCTCTTTTTCCTACAATTTTTTTCAGAAGTTTTATTCTTGAGGATCATTAAGACTTGGGATTGTGTTGTAAAGTGTTAAAGTCCATTCCTGTGGGTGCTATTACAAAATGCATAAAAGACAGGCATTTTAGGAAAAGAACAAATTTTTACATTTTTTTCAACAGTATTGAAAACATTGTGGTCAAAGGAGTAACAGCTTAATACAAGTCATTGTAATATTATGTCACTGTAGGGCCAATGGCCCTGTTGTTACTGTAAAATTTGCTGTACTGATAGTAACAGTTTAACTGTTGCAGTATAACAAGGGATAAATACATTTTGAAAAAAACTTCAGTAGATTTAATAACTCGGTCGATAGGCTGGCTCAAGTTTTGAAGGTCCCAGGTTTGAGTCCCATTTTGTCCAAGCATAAGTTTTTCCCCATGTAAGGGTAAACGGTAATTTCCCTATGATTTTTCCTTTCAAAATATCAGCTTTTTGTGAACAACCTTGAGAAAGAAGACTTTTGAAAAATATTGACGGGAAAGGAGGAAATGATGGTTACCAGCATTTTCTGGTATTCCCACGTTAGTTATCCTATCAGACATCTTTCGCAATGTTGGATCTTTTCAGTATGTTGACTGCTGTGCAAATTCTTTGGACAAGTCTAAAATTTTGTCACATAGTAAAGAGTTAACCCACCTTTGAAAAACCCATTCCTACGTATTTGTACTCGCCTTTGCCGGGTAGCTTTGTGGGTAGAGTATCCGAATTGCGATCTGGTGGTTACGAGTTCAATACCCGGTTGAGGCAAACTTTCTCTGCCTCTCACCTCTGTTGCATGTGAGAAAAGTATTTGGTGGCTTGGAAAGAAAGTTGTGTAAGTACTGGTGTGAGAAAGCCAGAAAACACATGTGTTGGTGTACTGACTGCCATGATAAGCTGTTTAAAACAGCTTTAGACTGAAATGCAGTCCGATCCAGTCTTTGTACTCATTACCTCCTGAAGCAAATTTGAAAGAGACAACTTTAAATAAAAAAATTGCTGATAAATGGGTGTACAGTATGAATTATGGCCAACTAAGTAAATACTCGTGTACATGTGGCAGCATAGTAAAATGTTACAAGCAGTTCTTTACCAGATGAAAAAAATCTATACATGCACTAGACAAAAGAGCACTTGTAGACAAAATCTCAAATATGGTCAAAAGAAGGAAACTACCTTTGAAAGGTTGGAAAACATTGTGGGAAAATAAGAAAATGTTGGTTACCAGCATTTTCTCATAAAGTTTTCAAATGCCTTCTTTCTCAGGGTCCCATATACTGTACTCTGTTGTTTCCCCTTCAGTGGTAACTTTGTGTTAGCCCTTTACCACACAGTACCAACTTTAACAACCCTGACAAAGGGGGCTTTTGAAAACATTGTGGGAAACGGAGAAAATACATGTACTGGTAACCAGCCTTTTCTTCATTTCCCACAATGCTTTCATCCCTTTCAAAAGACAATCTTATCATTGATCAACTTCTAATTTGTTGTCTGCAAATGCTTTTGATTTGACCAAGTCTACTTTTTTGCTCATGCATTTAACTGTTAGTTAATATTGCAAGGGCGACTTCATGTTGGATAACTATTGAAAACATGTACATGCAATAGGTAGGTAAGCTTAAATAAATGATATCATGTATCAAAAAGAGAAATGCTCATCCTGAGCAAATTTTCTTTTTGCCACGTTTCCATAAGTACTCTGAAGGACAAATGCAGTCATCTGCAGGTGGTCACAACCTGATTATTTCTTCACGAGACAGTTTCAGTGCATCATGCGAAGTCTCGGATTTGGATCATACCATTCTTTCCATATTTATCATTGGCCAAACATAGTCCGGGAACAGCAGTTGTCAGATGAAAACTTGAAAATGATTATTTAATACTACTGAGTGTTGCTCTGCTATTAAAGTGGCTAAGGCACATTCAGTCCAGCATATAAGGCCAAGTTTGAATCCCATGATGGAAATAAATGAAAAAGGGGGGGGGGTTTCCTGCAACCCTTTACCACACTATCCAGAGTTTTAGCAACCCTAACAGACGACGCTTTTAGTAACACTGCTGGTAACGAGCTTCTTTTTTGTCTTTTTTCTCAAGTTTTCTAACCTTCCTGACAAGGGTAAGACAAACTATAGCCCTTGTCTAATACAATGGAGAGACAGAAAGAACCAAGTGTTTGCAGAACTGAAATACTCGTGAACATGGCATAAAATCTGATTTAACTTTCATATTTTCCAAATTGAGAGCATCTGTAGACATCAAAATAAATGAGACACAAAAATTGAAATTTGTTTTTGCAAGGGTAAAACATTGTGTTACCAGCATTTTCTCCTTTTCCTACAACTTTCATAAGGTGTCTAACTGAGGGGCCTTAAAACCTGGGGTTGTTTTGTAAAGCATATAAGAAAAAAACTGAAAGGTGCTGTCATAAAATTTAATCAATATTACTCTCATAAAATCTTTGACTATAGGAATCATGTGATATTACTCTTCTATGAACTGCAAAACATTCTTGATGGCCCAGAGCGTACAAACACAGCTTTTTACCTTCCTAAAGTACAGACTTTGAAAACATCATGCCAAAAGGAGAAATTACCCATTTTCAAATGCTGTCAAATGTAAGGGTTTAACCACTTACCAAATAATCCCGAATGTTAACAACCCTTGGAAGAAACTTTTTGAAAATGTGGAAAAAGAAGAAAATGCTGGTAACCAGCATTTTCTCCAGTTCCTACCATGTTTTCTACCCTAGCAGAGAATTTGATCCAATTTGTACCAATTTTGAATTGGTCTGCAATTGTAAAGAATTTGGGAGAGTCTAAAATTTGCATTTGGGAAAAGGATCAAAAGTTGTAGGTTCATCCTTTATGTTACTTAACACATCATTTCTCTAGAAATTATTCTCAAAAATTTTTAATCAGTTTACATATTCTCAAAAAATACATCATAAAATCAAATGAATCTAAATCATTCTGTACTGAGCACTCAAGTTCTCTTTGCAGCAATGTACACTGAGTTCAGACTGCCTTTTGCAGAGATCAAGAGAAAGCTGCATTAAATGTGCATTTGGATTGTACAGTGTTAAATGCTGTGTTTAACAAAATTGGTTATATCACAGCAGCCAGTGCACCTATCCTTCAGTTTCTTTTATCTGATCAGTGCTTTGCACAATATTCTTCCAAAGCCACTGGCTGCTTTCCCACATAAACATCATTGGAACAATGTTTGATGACAGAGAATGAATCCTGTTTCAATGACTATCGTCAATCCTTGGAAAAAATTGGCCGAGCTGGGGATTCGAACTAGCAACCCCAGGTTTCAAGTTTATGTTACCAACTGAGCTACCAGGCTTGGCATACAGAACGTGCAATCAGATCTTGGATCTTCACTGTCTGCCATTATGTAAAATGTTCTGGCACAAAAATCCATGAAATTACAGTCATTTTCAACTGATTATAAGAACCATTTGATTACCGGTATTTTAAGTTTCTGCAGTATAACCTTATACCAAACAATTTCATGCTTCCTCAACTCTTAACCCTTTACAACACAATCCTGAGTTTTAACGGCTCTGAGGAAGAAGCTTTGAAAAAACACTGAAGAAAAAAGATAAAATGCTGGTAACCAGCATTTGCTCCTTTTCCCACAAGATTTTCGACACTATCAAGGACAAGTTCCATTATCTTAGTAACAATTTAATTGTTGTCTGCAAATGCTTTCAATTTGGACAAGTTGAAATGGTCATCATTTGTTAACTCTTTATCAAACGACAAAATTCTGGACTATACCAAATTCAAAGCATTAGCAGACGACATACTGAATGTAGCTAAAATGATTTCTTTCTATGATAGGGTAGAAAACATTGTGGGAAAAGGAGAAAATGCTGGTTACCAGCATTTTCTTCTTTTCCCACAATGTTTTCATAAGGCTTCTTCCTCGGGGTTGTTAAAACTCGGGATCGTGTGGTAAAGAGTTAAAGGGTTAAGAATAAAGGTGTCTGGTTATCAGTATTATCCTTTTTCTCTAACAATGTTTTTTCCCATTTCAATGATAACTGCCATCATTCAAGCAACATAAATTTGTGTGCAAATGTTTTTGATTTTGATCAATCTAAAACAGCTAGTCCAATTTCTTTCCCAAGATTGATGATAGTCATTGTGACAGGATTCACTGCTCTCTCACCACTGATAATTATTTCGATGATAGTTTTGTGGGACAGCAGCTAGTGGCTTCATAAGAATTGTGTGTGAAGTACTGTTGAAAAGTAACCCGGAAAGCATACATACACTTGCCACTTCTATATATAATGATTGAATGGCGTTTTACACAGCTTTCAATATTATTTTAGTTGCATCATGGCAACAGCTGACATATTCGTATATTTCCTGGGTTTCACCAGTACCAGGCTAGGGCTCTGAAGTGTCTTGCCAGAGGACACTCCAATGAAAAACCCAATGGATCCAGTGAGGCTCAAACCAGGGACCTCAAGATCATTAGTCCTACACTTTATCACGGAGCCATGCAGGACCCTGCTGCAATATAACTGGAGTAAAATTGGTATTAATTCTTTATCAAAAGACAAAACTTAGGACTTGACCAAATAAGAAGCATTTGAAGATGACAAAATACATGTATATATAAAGCTCTAATGATGGTTCTTGTCTTTGATAGAGTAGAAAACATTGAAGGTAAAGGAGAAAATGCTGGCTACCGGCATTTTCTCTTTTACCCAAAATGTTTTCAAAAGCCTTCTTCAATAGGATTGTTAAAAGTCCCGATTATGACACCATACAAACAAACCAGTCTAAAATTTGTTATCTGTTAACTAGTTAAAACATCTGTAAGACCAAGAAATTATCACTGGGTACAATTAATGGAATCACCACCCGGATCTTGAACATGCAGCCACCTTTGAACTCTAAACCAAGCAATCACATGTTTTAATTCTTTACCAAACGACAAAATTTAAGACTGGTCGAAATTGAAAGGATTTGCAGACGACAATATAAATGTCACTGAAAAATTGAAATTTGTTTTTGGAGAGGTAGAAAAAATTGTGGAAAAAGGAGAAAATGCTGGTTACCAGCATTTTCTCCTTTTCCCACAATGTTTTCAAAAGGCTTCTTTGTTAATGTCGTTAAAAGTCGGGATTGTGTGGTAAAGGGTTAATGACCCCAAGAAATAGAGGTATTGAAAACATTGAAGAAAAACAAGAAAATGCTTATAACCAGTATTTTACCCATTTCCCATACTGTTTACTACCTCTTCCAAGACTAATCCCACCATCTGAACCAGACATCGTTTTCAAATATGAATGACAAATAGTTTTTACAAATTTACTTTTTAAATTTTTTTTTAATCCATATTTTGCTCCTGTGACCTACTTATGTCAATATGCTCGAACCATTTGAGCAATTCGTAAAAAGGACAACCTCAGCTGAACTGAGCTTGTTCTTTTAAAATGTTTAAACCGAGTTGTATGAATTTTGACACAAAATCCCTATGGTAAAGGGAATATTTGAAGAAAGTGATAATGTTAACAATGCCTAGACCATGACCCATCCCAATTAAATCCCTACTCCAGAGCTCAGGTGAGCTGAAAATTAATAATTCAATACCAAGAATATGAAAGAAAAATATTGTTAGAATGGAAAAGATTCTGAGAAAGAGAGCAATGCTGTTGCAAGCAATCACTGCAAAGTTTCCCAAAATTTTTTCTGGCACTTTCAACAATGGGAGCATAAAAGGTTGTAAAGGAATAGAATAAAATGGCCAAGAAAAATAAAATTTCACAAAAGATGACCTAATCACAACAGGTAATCCGGCCTGTCTGTAAGTATGTGAGAGTATCATCTGCTAAATTCTAGGGTCATGAGGAAATCTGTGACTTGAGCAATGACTGGGGAGAATGACTGCCCTCCCGGTTATCAAACTGACGGTTCCGTAAATTTTTCTTTTTAGACTCAAATGTGTTTTCTGTGTCCATTATATCCGATTCAAAAAAATCTTTCCCAGAAGGGGTTAAGGAGCGAGTTCGTATTCTTTCCTTATCTTTCTGTATTTTTTCAAGTTTTAAACTACTGTAACTTTTAACACTATCCGGAGATGATTCACGACTTTTACGAGATCGTCTATGACTGCTTTCAAACAGTCTGTCTTTCACAGTTAAAACTGGGCTACTACAGTTTGACCTGGTGCTTCTTCTTTCTGGTGAAGTGTCTCTACTCAATGCACCTGGTGAGTTTAATGGTTGAGTATTAGGTGATTTCTTCTGCAACTGAAAATCTGTCAACTTAACTACAGAAGTTCTCATTGTTCTTTCAATGTTATTGGCTTCAAATCGATCTCTTGTAGGCGAGAGTTCATTCAAAACTCTAGAAACACTTTTAGCTGGAGTTTTGTGAGCACTGGGATCACATGTAGGTGGGGATTTCACAAAATAATTATCTATTTTCTTTTGAGAATGATCTATGATTATTCCATTTGAAAATCTGCTTCGTCTTTTACTATTCAATAAAGAATTCTGAACTTTTTGTTTGATTTTATTACTAACAACTAGTTTGTTATTTTTGAAATAACCATTCAACTCTGCTTTAATCTGATCAGAGACATTCTTGGCACTCGGAAAAGTATTAATTAATTTTTCTTTCTCTTCTTCACTTATTTTAATAGATGCTGATTGCCTACGTTCCCTTGTAGCTGGTCTTTCCTGATCTAACTTTGGTTTTTTATCCAGATTTAATCCTGATGAATTTTTTGTCTCTGATTCCTCCTTAACCTCCCCATGGGGAGTAGACAAACTCTTTTTTGGTCGACCTCTTGGTCTTTTCACAGGCTTTGCTTCTAAGCTGGGTTCTTCTGTTTTCACACTTGGTGTTTCCTCTTTCACAATAGTATCTATTTCTGGTTTTGCAACAAGAGATTTCTTTTTTCTTCCTCTTTTCGGACCTTGAGTAGTAGGCGAGATATTATCTTGCACTGTTTCAGATTCTGAGGGTGTAACTGTGTCCGCCGAGCTAACCTGTGACAAAACTGAAGTATTCACAAGAGTATCATCTGCACTTTCAACCTCTACCGAGATACTAGTGTCCATTTCCACAAAACTTGAATTTTTGTCTTCACTTTTATCATTTGTTTCTTCTTCATCCTTTTTTTCAACTGTTCTACTATCAGGTTTCTTCACTACTGGAGTCTGTAGTAAAGCTTTTTTAGCCTTGGGCTCTGATTTACCAGTTTGTTTATCACTCTCTGTTATATCACTTTCTGTATTTAATGACTTAGAAACACTATCACCTTCATCAAATGGACTTGGTGACTTGCTTTCATGTATATCTGTAGCAATATCATTTTGTGTCACAGATTTTATAGATACTTGTTTGGTTATAGATTTAGCTTTCTTACGGAAATTACAATATGGGTCTGGCACATCCTTATACTGTTTTACAATCTTTTCTACTTCTCTTTTAGAGATATTTAAATGTTTATCTGTAAGTACTTCCAAGGCAGCATAGAAAACACTCTCTCTTGCAACACCAAACTGTTTCTTCATTTTCTCACGTCTACTAATCATGTAGGACAAGTTTCTCACCTGAAATATTGCACATACAATAGATTGCAATTACATTTCACATGAAAGTGTTGACATTACACTTTACATGAAAGTGCTGAACTTGAAATTACACTTTACGTGAAAGTCCTAAAATTGGTTCAAATTCCTACTATATGCATATCTTTTTTTTAAAACAAAAGTTAATCATTTGAAACCCCTACAAGTTTGCTTACAGGCTGCATAAGTTGACAAGTATAAACAATTCTGTTCATGAAATACAGATAAATTTCATTTATACCAATTTTGACAATTATCATAAAAGACAATCTGTTTAAGTTCAGTTGGTAAAGGATCTAACTGGCAGAACAATGAATATCAAAATTAAAATTAATGCCTGTTTTTAATCAATTCCATTTTTAAAAAATTTTTTTTTCTAGCTGTGAACAGAACCTTGACAAACCAAACTTGAACAGATCTTCAGACTTACACTCCTCGCCTTACTTTTTGATTTTATATAATACACAAAGTTGTAAATATTTGGCCTCTACTGGACCTTAAAAGATAAGCTAAAGTATGTCCTCAGGTTTGCATTCATGTGTGATCATATAATTCAATGGTAAATATTGTGCGGCAGCAGGCATGAGACCCCAAAGGCGGTGCAAGCACTGTGCGGCAACAAGCAAGGCTGCTTTCATAAGCAGGCAAATCAGCTGCATTAATATCTTCAAAAGCATGACTTTAAGAACAAGATGTCTGTTTGTAAAACAGTCATGCCCCCCTACTGCCACATTGATACAGGAAGTGGCACAGTTCATAAACTGATATCAAAAGAATTGATTGGGAAATACCGATGTCATCTTTTTGATTTATAGCCCACTTCAATTGTTAAACGTGATAATCTGTCAACAGTTCACATAATTATACACACCGCTGTGTGTATACGTACAAGATTGTAAACAGTCGCCGATACACAGACTGGGTTATCGATTTTCTTTTCAGCACACGCGTTCGACTTCCACTTTTTCCCAGTCGACTTTGATGCTTACTACATCCCCGATAATACGCGAATAAAATGTTGGAGCCACAAGTTGAGCCA
Source organism: Hippopus hippopus (assembly GCA_946811185.2). NCBI lineage: Eukaryota > Metazoa > Mollusca > Bivalvia > Cardiida > Cardiidae > Hippopus > Hippopus hippopus. The sequence goes on along the minus strand of OX328100.1, from coordinate 17,726,215 downwards.
CATATGATGATTTTTGAGACACTTTAATTTTTTTTTAGCAAATGGCTCAAGTGGCGAACGGCAGCGCTGGCCCTGAATCATCTGGTGGTCACTGTGACCTTGACCTTTCATGGATTAACCTAAAATCGATAGGGATCATTTACACTCCAAGATGAATATCTGTACAGAATTTGAAGGACCTAGGTCAATTCTGTGTGTAGTTATCATCTGGACAAGGTTTGGTCTATATATCATTAAGTTGAAGGCCACTGTGACCTTGATCTTTGATGGATTAATCTCAAAACCGATAGGGATCATTTACACTTCGAGATGAATATCTGTACAGAATTTGAAGAACCTAGGTGAATTCTGTGTCTAGTTATCATCTGGACAAGGTTTGGTCTATATATCATTAAGTTGAAGGCCACTGTGACCTTGACCTTTGATGGATTAATCTCAAAATCGATAGGGATCATCTGCACTCCAAGACGAATGTCTGTGCCAAATTTGACGAACCTAGGTCAATTCTGTGTCTAGTTATCATCAGGACAAGGTTTGGTCTATATGTCAACATGTTGACGGTCACTGTGACCTCGACCTTTGATTGATTGACCTCAAAATCAAAAGGGATCATCTACACTCCAAGACACATGTCTGTGCCAAATTTGACGAACCTAGGTCAATTCTGTGTCTAGTTATCATCCAGACAAGGTTTGGTCTATATATCAACATGTTGACGGTCACTGTGACCTTGACCTTTGACCGTTTGACCTCAAAATCAATAGGGATCATCTACACTCCGAGATGCATGTCTGTGCCAAATTTGACAAACCTAAGTCAATTCTGTGTCTAGTTATCATCCGGACAAGGTTTGGTCTATATATCAACAAGTTGACGGTCACTGTGACCTTGACTTTTGACCGATTGCCCTCAAAATCAATAGGGATCATCTACACTCTGAGACGCATATCTGCCAAATTTGACAAACCTAGGTCAATTCTGTGTCTAGTTATCATCCGGACAAGGTTTGGTCTATATATCAACATGTTGACGGTCACTGTGACCTTGACCTTTGACCGATTGACCTCAAAATCAATAGGGATCATCTACACTCCGAGACGCATGTCTGTGCCAAATTTGACGAACTAGGTCAATTCTGTGTCTAGTTATCATCCGGACAAGGTTTGGTCTATATATCAACATGTTGACGGTCACTGTGACCTTGACCTTTGACCAATTGACCTCAAAATCAATAGGGATCATCTACACTCAGAGACGCATGTCTGTGCCAAATTTGACGAACCTAGGTCAATTCTGTGTCTAGTTATCATCCGGACAAGGTAAGGTCTACCGACCGACATTAGCAAAGCAATATACCCCCACTTCGTTGAAGAGGAGCATAATCACTACTTCAGGTAATCTTATTAAATTAATTTACCACATTCAAAACTATGACATCTCTCTTTCGCAATCATGATTTACGAATAATATAAGATAAAATTCTAAATATGGCAGAGAATACCAATTTTTCTAATCTGTTAAGTAGAAAACTGGAGGATAAATAGAATATCATAATCCATCAAAGTCTTTCAAACTCGACAATTTTTCATCTAACCTTTACAAGGTTTTACCAACCCATCAACATAACCCTACTCTATGCCCCCTAAAAAGGACAACCTTTGAAGATACTGAAAAGATTGTAATTTGTGGAAGAAGAAAGGTGAATACTTGCTACAAAATGATGGATCACTTTTCCACAACTATTTCGATGTCATTCATAAAAATGATTTTCCATCTTTCAAGGGATTAGGCTGATGATAAAATTGTTTATGTTGGGGTCAATATCATCATTTTTTTTTTCTCTTATTTACAGGTAGATACACACTATAGCATATAACACAACCTAGGTCAAGGTATACTTCAAATTATAATATAACCTGTCAAAAGATGATCAAAAACATACCCTTTCAAGATCCTGTCGAAGATGAACAAACATTTTCATCCTTGCTACAAGACTGTCCTCCTGCTGTTTCTCCAATAAATCTGCTTCTTCTGTCTTAGGTGTCAGTAATGGACGGTTACACATTAGAGTCTGAAACATTATTGTTACAATAAATTTTTTAGTCTGCTTAAGTTGTAATGAGGGACCAGTACAATCCAAACATTGTAAAAAGAAACACTTTTCCAAACTTTACCTTAAATAATTCCATGCCTTAACTTTTTACCAAACAAGAGGGCCATGATGGCCCTGTATCGCTCCACTGGCTATTAAGTAAAAACACTACAAGCCAAACATTACAATATTCAGCAAATTGATTTCAAACACGAGGACATGCAAACATTTTTCTATCTAATCCTACGAGAAAGTTGTGATCCATGGGCAAAGCCAATTTTGATCGCAAAGCTATAATTATTTGAATCCTGGTGGAGGTCCACAATATAAAGCTCCATACCAAATAATTCAGTTCTTGAATGTTATAAACAAGAAGATTTTCAAATTTTTCTCAATGAAAAGCCCTGTAAAACATGAAACCCATGAGACAGGGCTAAATCTAATAGCCTTAGTCTTTATAATGGTTAGTAACATGATGACTTAAGATAGTTTTCATTACAAAAGCCCATGTAAAACTGGTGACCTTGTGTTCCGTGGTGTGGGGACAAACTTGGGTCAAGGACTATAATTTGGGCCCTCCTTGTAGAGGCCCACTAGATAAAGCTACATGCAAAATTTGGTAGGCCCCATGGCTATTATTTGAAGGAACTTGGTAGAGGCCCACTAGATACAGCTACATGCCAAATTTGGTAGCCCTAGGCCTTACAGTTTCAGAGAAGAAGATTTCTGAAAATTTTCTATATTTTTCAGTTTTGTTGCCATGGCAACCAGAGTTTTTGAAGGAATAAAATTCTGTCATGGGATTCTGAAGAAGACCATGGCAGGATCATTTCTTTGAAGTTTCATCAAAATTGGATAAGTAGTTTCAGAGATGTTTGAAATAAAAGTTAATGCACGCACGAACAGATGGACGGACGGACCTTCAGTGCCAGTAAAAAACAAGTATATACATCAATCTCAGTTTGAAATATATCTTTTTAACCTATTACCAGACAATCCCTACTTTTGATGACCCTGAGAAAGAAGGCTTTAGAAAAGCATTTTCTCCTTTTCTTACAATGTTTTCTACTGTTCACAAAACAAATTTCAAATTTTCAATCACTTTTATTTTGTCGTCTGCAAGTGCTTTCGATTTAGACAAGCCTAAAATATTACCGTTTGGTAATGAGTTACATGTGTGCTAACAATTGTCATAATAAATCACTAAGATTTTTTTTCAAACTTATTTTATTAATACTTTTTCTAAGCTAGTCATCATCAAACAGTAGACATGGTGTATTAATATGAACACTTCATAGTTTGTAAACACAGTCAGATATGTGGGGGATAATTTTTTGTTTTGGTGTATGATTGAAAATTCTTTTATTGAGTTGAAACAAATGCTAAAAGCTCCCCTTGAGCACGTTGTGCTCAAATGAGCTAAAAAGTTAACATACGGATGGACGCACAACGGACAACGGGCCATAACATAAGCCTGCTGGCCTTCGGCTAGTGGAGCTAAAAAACTTGTCTAGCACCAATCATGTATCACTGCAGCTTGATAATCAAGGGAGGTAAATAGTAACGAACTTTATCTTTCATAAAAAGAGTTATTTCCCTTGATTAGTGTTTAAATTGAAGTGACAATATTTTGAAGCCCATGTTAAACTTGCGATCCCTGGAATGAAGGCAATTTTGACCCCAGACCTACAATATGAAACTAGAATGTGTGGTTATAAACAAAAAGATTTTTTAATCTTGCCCAATAAAAAGTCATGTAAAACAAGTTTGCTGAATAAAAGGCCCTGTAAAATATGTGATCCATGACACAGGTTTATCAAGTTTTCACTATAAAAGCCAATGTAAAACTTGTGACCCCTGGTGTGAAGTCAAACTTGACCCCCAAAGTTAAAATTTGGGCCCTCTTGGTAGAGGCCCATTATATAAAGTTACATGCAAAATTTGGTAGCCCTAGGCCTAAATATGGCTATGTACAAGTAGATTATTAAAGTTTCCTTATATAAGACCATGTAGAACTTGTGACCCCCTGGGGTGGGGCTACATTTGACCCCCTGGGCTATAATTTGGGCACCCTTGATAGAGACCCCCTAGATAAAGTTAAATGCAAAATTTGATAGCCCTAGCCCTTATAGCTAGATGCGAAAGATTTTCCTATATAAGCCCGCCCATGTAAAACATGTTACCCCCTGGAGCGAAGTCAGATTTGACCCTCGGCTATAATTTGGACACCCTTGGTACAGGTCCACTAGATAAAGCTACATGCCAAATTTGGTCGCCCTAGGCCCCATGGCTAAGTCAAAGAAGAATTTTAAAGTTCTCCCTATATAAGCCCATGTAAAACTTGTTATATAAGCCCATGTAAAACTTGTTACCCCCGGGTAGGGCCTAATTTGACCCCAGGGCTATAATTTGAACAATCTTGGCAGAGGTCCACTAGATAAAGCTACATGCCAAATTTGGTAGCTCTAGGCCCTATGGCTAGGTAGAAGAGGAATTTTAAAGTTCTCCCTAAATAAGCCCATGTATAACTTGTAACCCCCGGGGCGGGGCCAATTTTGACCCCAGGGCTATAAATTGAAGAAACTTGGTAGAGGTCCACTAGATAAAGCTACATGCCAAATTTGGTAGCCCTTGGCCTTACAGTTTCAGACAAGAAGATTTTCAAAGATTTTCAAAATTTTTCAGTTTTGTTGCCATGGCAACCAGAGTTTTTGAAGGAATTAAATTCTTTCAAGAAATTCTGAAGAGGACCATGGCAGGATCATTTCTGTGAAGTTTCATCAAAATTGGATGGGTAGTTTCAGAGAAGAAGACGTTTTAAAAAAAAGTTAACGCACGGACGGACGCACGGACGGACGCACGACGGACAACAGGCCATGACATAAGCTCGCTGGCCTTCGGCCAGTGGAGCTAAAAACAAAATTTTAGACTTGTCTCAATTGAAAGAGTTTCTAGACAACAAAATATGTGATTAAAATTCCTAGATGATAAGAAAACACTGCTGAAAAAGAAGAAAATGCTGATTACCAAAACTACAATGTTTTTAAAAAAGCCTTTTTCCTCAGGGTCGTTTAAAGTTGGGATTGTTTGGTACAGGGTTAACAGTAGGCAGCTCGTTTAAACATTGTGAAAACGGGAGCATTTTGTTTCTTTTCTCCACTAGAATATCAGTAAAACACATCTTTACTTCAGTAAGACATATTTTTCTAACAATTAGAAAGAAAACTTTAGAAAATGATATGGCAAAAGGAGAAATTTTTGTTGTGAGCACATTTAACATGTATATTAACCATAAGATCATGTTGGTTATCAAAATTTTACAAGAACACGTAGAGAAGTCATCTGCTGCAATTATTTCAGTCAATATTATAACACTTTGTTCCTTATCTTACAACTGTTTTTAAAGTCCTTAACCCTTTACCACACAATCCCGACTTTTAACGACCCTGTGAAAGAAGCCTTTTGAAAACACTGTGGGAAAAGGAGAAAATGCTGGTAACCAGCGTTTTCTCCTTTTCCCACAATGTTTTCTACCCTTTCTAAGACAGTTTTCTCCATTTGAGGCACATCAAAATTGTCCTCTGCAACTACTTTCAATTTAGACCAGTCTAACATTTTGTCATTTGGTAAAGAGTTAATACATACTGCAGGTTTCTAAGCAAACATAATTAGCAAAAATACTGCACAGGGATCAAATGATATACATAAGTCTTTCAGGGCTAAATGCTTTGACATCTGTTAAGCACTGAGTTTGTTTCCCTGTTTTAATGGGTCAAACAGAGAAGCACCGTCTTTGCTGTACAATTAATACAACAACCTAGAAAATAAAAGATTGTAGGCTAATTCTCATTTGGTTAAATACTCTACCACTTCAATTTCTCTTTCAATTTATGATTAGCATTAATTTTTGGGAAAAAATGGGCACTTCTGGAAATAAATTTCTAACATCCCCAAAACAACATAGGCTAATCTTTACCTTTCTTTTGATTTTCCAGTAATTAAATATCTTATCCACAACTTCTTCTTCCAACTGAAGCTGGTTTGCAATCTCTGGTATTTGTATTAATGTATAAAACTCGTCTTCAAGCTTTTTCAGCCTGGAAATACATCATAATTTCAAAATAATACTTATATCCTAAAACAGTCACAATTATGGGGAAAAACATAAAGAAATTCAAACGGATGGTAAGTTGAAAAAAAAAAAAAAAAAAAGAGAAAAAAACCTTATACTCCCCTGAAGTATCTTGAAAGAGAAAACATGTTGAAAATTCATGTGCATTACAACCAAAAATGCCTCAGTTCAAGGAGAGATAATTCGTCAACCCTTGGATGCAGACATCCAAAATTTACTTCTTGCACATTAACAGTTTCTGGTTGATAGTTGCGACAACCTTTAAGATGACAAAGTGATAAAATATCAAATATCCGCATATAAATGCCATTAATACAGACTAACAGCTATCAAACCCAGACACATCACAGCAAGTGATGTATATATGCACTTGGTGTTATTTATCAGTCAAATACAGCTTGAAGCCAGCAATATTTATAGGAGAAATGTACAAATTGTACTGTACCTGTCTGCTCTTAAAGAGGCTTTCTCTTCTTCAGTCATCTCCTTTTCTTTTAAAGGTGTTCCTGGATTAGATTTTCTGGGAGAATCTGCCTCGGATTCTGAAGAATTTCTTTCTCTTTTGCGGCTGTGTTTTGGACAGTAGGCCTGAAAAGTAAATTGCACAAACATATGAAGAAGACTTTCTTTAACTCATTACCAAACGACAATATTTTAGGCTTGTCCAAATCGAAAGCATTTACAGATGACAAAATAAAAGTGACTGAAAATTTGAAATTTGTTTTGTGAAGAGTAGAAAACATTGTGGTAAAAGGAGAAAATGCTGGTTACCAGCATTTTCTCCTATTCCCACAATGTTTTCTAAAGGCTTCTTTCTCAGGGTCATCAAAAGTAGGGATTGTGTGGTAATGGGTTAAACCAAAACTTTACACAAACTTTGACCACGGTCAGCCTCTGCAGACTGAAAAGGCTGAATTGGTAGTTACTTTTTGCAGATGCATTAAACCCCCTTTTCACAGATGATAACTCTATTGTAATGACCAGTTCTCTTCCCATGCACCAGTGGTTGTGCAAACACAACTCTTTCCAAATGATACTGGTGGCCAGAAGCGGTGTTCTGCAAGAGGCAATGAGCTAAGCTAGGGTGCAGGAAAGATTCATGTAGATATTATTTTCGTAAAACAAAGGAAAAAGATTTGACAGAGCACAAATTCAAACACACAAAATATGTAATCAGTGTTCTGCCAAGGGAGAGATTCTACCACAATGTCCCACTGAATTAGAAATATGTCCCATTGAAAAGAACACAGGAGGGATTCTATCCTTTGCAAATTCATTTAAAAGATAGTCTTGAGTGCATTTCTTATTTTTAAAATATCACTATTTCTGCAACCTCACAGGACAATTGTTGATTAACCCCTAGACCAAACACTGTAATACATTCCCTATGCATTTTAAACTTAGTTATGAAAGGTTTTGAGGTACATATACAAAAAGTTTATATTTGTGTTAATTGAAATTATCACATTAAACCTCCTCCAGCAGTGTATTAAACTAATGACTATGTTTGTGGTTATGAGCGCGTGAAGCAGGCAAAACCAACCAGTTTTGATAACAAGACGAAATGTAGCATAAATTATTTAAAGTCAACAAAATTGTGGAAATATTTCGATTTACTCCCTCTATACACTGTTTCATTCTCTGTTTGATGTAAATGTCACAGAGCTATCTTCTTATGTATGCACACATTTCAAACCCAACTACATCTGTAAATATGGATCCGTCAAAGGTATATAGGCTTAAGTTTATGATGCAGGATACTTATCTGTCTGTCTTTCATTTTATGTGATAAATAGACACATCATGTTTATGTATTATCATTTTCATCAAACTCGTTGACTAAAATGTATATGACTCTCGCCAAGGTTCATGTCATATTATTTGAGTCAACTCGTTTTATACAAACGATAATAGATAAACACTCATGTAAGATCCTCTATTTCAAACTCTTAAATATAAGTAAGAGTAAAAAACAACAAAAAAGATGTATCAACCATCCTACCTTTAATTTCACATCCTCGGAGTGTTTCTCTTCCACAAGTACAGTTTTCATTTCTAGTTTTTCAGCAAAAGCACAGGTAACATGGAATGCCGTTTTACATGACTTTACAGAACACTGGATACATGCCCCGGATCTCTCTTTACATATACAACACAATAATGCCCAACGACTAGCCTGAAAGGAAGTTAAGAAACATTTTATGATAGCAGTCTTATTCGACTTACCCTCTCACACCTTACCAAACAATCCTAGCAACCCAAAGGAAGATTGAAGACTTTTGAAAACATTGTGAGAAAAGGAGAGCATTTTCTCCTTATTTCATTATGTTTCCTACAACTCAAAATCAAATCAAATTATTTGATCCACAATGAAATTGTCATCTACATATGCTTTTCATATGCATAAATCTAAAATTTTGTTGTGTAGTTAAGACTTGATCAAAGTAAGACACATTACAAGAATCACTTCAACCATGAGTTAAGTTTTACTGCAGGTATTGCAGGCATGAACATAACACAAACTAATTCACAAGTGCCAAAAACAAAGCTAACACTCCCAGTGTTCTGCCAGGGCCGCGTAATTGCGATTTTCTCACTAAAAAATTCAAAATGTCGCAGAGGTAAAAGGCGATTTTTGTCGCATATCACAAATCGCGGAATCAGCCGCGTAACTATTACAATTTAGTGTTTTTCATGGGCGCCGAAGGTGTGTATATGCAAAATGAAATTTGATTGGACGAAGACCGAAAACATCAACCAAGTATTGATCGTGTACTTTACTTTCATGACGTAGTATCTTCTGCAATCTCAGTCGGGAAATGGTTTCGTCACCACGGCGAAAAAACCAGGTATTTTCCAAAGCTTCTATGGTAAGCCAAAGCATACGAACAATCAGAGCTCAAAGTCCGATAATGTTCTCTTGCCCAGTACCCCTCCCACTCAGTCAACATCGTCGGAAGACCGTAAAAAAATACCTGTACGACAGTTCTTCTGGAATATGATCGGGACCGCAACTTTATGCCATTTTGGGTTGTGAAATGTGTTTATAAAAACCAAAAAGTACGCATTTACTGAAAAAAAAAAATGGAACTTCAAAACTACTACTCTATGTAGGCCTACTACGTGCAGAGAACATCTATCGTAAATCAGCCGTCATGGCCTAGACTTTTCAGGGGGATTTTAAGAAAATTGTACGGTAGGGAAAGTTTCAATGAGAAATAATCAGCTGTATTAGTTGTATTTAGATCCACATTTTGGCAAGTGAAAGAGAACATAGCAGTTAACAAGTACGGGTATTGGGGGGACTAATTTCAATTTCTTATTTTTAAACCAATTAAATTATGCATGCTAAATTTTGTCCCCGAATTTTTAAAAATGTCTCAAACTTTTCAGGATGAGTGAGACATTTGTCTCAACTTTTTAAAATCCTCGGCAGAACACTGCACTCCAAGTATGAAAAGTAACAATTCAAGGTAATTTCAATTCTAGGTAAACCCTTCATCATACAGGCTAGTTGTAGACTTATAATGCCATCTAGGCTAGTTTTAGACTAATAAACATAGTAATACAGCATAGTAGGGATAAACTTGTGAAGGAAAAGGAAAACATATTTTACACACATAAAGAAAACAATTGTGTATAAAGGACACATTGCTTTTAACAAACAGAACTGCTTTTAATACACAGAACTGCTCCTTTTTCTGCATGTTCAAAAGCTCTATTCTACAGATATGCAAAAGTGTAACAACTGGTGATGGCATAAAACCCGAGGAAAACTATTTTTGTAATTCTTTAAATTATGTCAAACAATCTACAGCTGCTTCTTACAGGAATTTGAGATATTTTTGTGATAGGTTCCATCTTCTCCACACATCCTATGGTTACTTCAGGCACCCATATGGCACAGCTTACATGAGCCCACTTAGTTCCACTCCTAAAATGCAGAATGAACATACTTTATAAAATGGGTTGGTGAAATACCAAAACAGTCATAACATTTATAGTCATATCTGTGTAACAGTTCTGACAAATAGCTTCCCAAGGTCAGTGTTGAACCCTGGACCTTCAGGTCTCAAGCCAAATGCTCTACTACGTCGCTACAAAAGCTAGCTTTATAGCAAGGCAGTGAAAGTGTACCCTTATACAAACACAAGCTATACATTTATATCTATCTGTGGGATAGACCAGTATACTACATCTGCATAACCCACTTACATACGGCTGATTTATATCACATTGCAGGACAAATAAATCCTTACACTACTCCTAACAGCCTTGAAAAAAATTGTGGGAAAGGAATAAATGAACCATGCTCTGACAAAAGGGGGCTTATTGCATCTGTAACGCATTACACCAAGCCGGTCATAACCATGTTATAGATCCATAAAATTTAATTTGTATAACAAGTAACTGAACTATGAGGTAAACTAGTCCTTTGACAGTCAGAAAATTTATCAAAAGCAAAGTTTCGGACCAAAGAGCGCAGGCTGACTTGGGTCCTTACTTTTTGCAAATTCATTCAGCCCCTTTTTTACAGAGCATGGCTCAAATATATCAGACATTTATTTCTTCATTCCAAATTGTTTTCAATACTGCACCATACTTTCGTTTCTTTTACAGTATGTATGTCCTTGCGCAAGTTGTCACAGCCTTGGGAATCTGATGACTACTCTTCAGAGATCTACAGATTTATGTTTGACCTGTGTGGTATCATAAAATCTTTTAAACATATGTATGCTTAACTTTAGGAAAATCTTGCATCTGTGCTTTTTAAATACAGGTATGATCACAGTAAAAGAAAAATTCATTTGTCCAAATGCTTTCAGGATAAGGTACTCCTATCTTCAGAATATGAGTAAAACTGAAAACAACATTTATACAGATATCAAGAATGGTAAGGATTGTGGACCTACACTACATTTTCTGGTATATTCTGCCGAAAACAACCTGAAAATTGCAATAATTGAAACTTTAGTCATACAGAAAATGATAACTGATCAAATGGCACCCAAGGGTCTAAAACAGTCTATCACTCTTACATTTTAAAAATGAAACATTTTAGTCACTTACCAATTGACCTATTAATGTACAAATACAATTTTTTACAAGCCTACAGTTGACAAATTTGAAAAACATCGTGAGAAAAGGAGCCTTTGCTGGTTATAAGCAACTGCTCCTTTTCACCCAGTGTTTTCCATATCATTTGAATAATGACATTCTTTCCTTTCAATGCATCACCTTTTCCACTTAAAATAATTTTTGTAGAATGTTATCCCTTTACCATACAACTCTGAGTTTAAATGACCCTGTGAAAGACAGCTTTTAAAAATACTGTGCAAAAAGGAGAAAATGCTGGTGACCAGCATTTTCTCCTTTTTCCACCACATTTTCTACCAATTCAAGGACAAAAAATATCATCTTAAAAATATTTGAATTGTCTTCTGTAATTCATTTAATATGGACAAGTCTAAAATTTTGCCGTGTGGTAAAGGGTTAAATTGCCTGAACAAGTAAAGGTCGACAAATTATCAAATACATCAAATGTCACTGTGACCATTACCTTGTACTTTTCATGGCCCCTCCTATTTTTGGACAGAGTATACACTGCGGTTTTATACCTAATGCACACGTCCTACATAGCCAGCTACCTTCTGGAACTGTGGTAATGCCATAACATGCCTGAAAGCAAAACAAGAGTACCACATACAGGTGCCAATGCTCAGCTTCAGTGAAAATTTTAAGCTGAAAAAAGAGCCATAACTGTCAAAAATACTTTGATAGCTACCTGCACTTGTTGTATGGGTTCCCATTTTGATAGTTAACAACTTGTCCAACTTTGAAGTCAGTATCTTCAGTAATAACAGAGACAATATAAAACGTGTAAGTTTTTGCATAACAACAACACAGACAAAAACAGGGGTATTACAATACCTTAATGTTTTCTTCGAAAACAGCCAACTAATAAACAGGAACTGTGACATATTTTGCTTGTATGGTAGCTTAAGTACAAAGGCATATAGTTTAATTGATCTTTTTAATTTATGCCTTACAGCAATTGTAGATGACAGACTAAATGTCGCAAAAAGTAGTTCTGTTTGTTTGTGTAGGAGCTTAATGCCATTTTAACAGCTTAGGTCATATCATGATGGTCAGTGCCCATACGCATGTTTTTCCTAGCTTTCTCACACTAGTACTGAAACAAGTGTCTTTCCAAGTCAACGAGTACTTTTCTCACAGGCATCAGAGGTGAAATGTGAAAAATCACTGGAAAGAGAGTTTGCCTCAACCCGGTATCCAACCCGCAACCACCAGGTAACAAGTCAAATATGCTAACCACTGAGCTACCCTGGCTTGCCAAAAATCACGAAGTGATGTAACTAACCCTAACCCTTTACCAAACAAAACCTCAGACTGGTCCAATTCAGAAGCATTAGCAGATGACAAACTACACATTGCGCAAAGTAGAAAATTTTTCTTTGAAAGGGTTGAAAAGCATTGTAGGAAAAGGAGAAAATGCTAATTACCAGCATTTTCTCCTTTTTCCACTATGTTTTCAATCACCCTTTTCCTTGAGAATTGTTTAAACTCAGGATTGTACGGTAAAGGGTTAAGGTAAAGAAATACAATCCTAATTATCAAAAGCACACTCCAGCCTATCAACTGCCTTTCATGACTTCTGAGCACAGTTTCTTGAGAATATCATAAGTTCTACATTGTTTGTTATATAAATTGTTACTTACCTGATGTACACATATATCACAGCCATCACAAAATACCATCTCATTTGTGTCTTCACTGTCAGGCTGAAACAGAAAGTATTGCTTTAAAAAGGCTAAAATAAAGAAAAATATACATCTCTTCATCTCTCCTTTGGAAGCTTGTCTCTTCTAATCTATTAAACACTTTGATATATAAATGAAAGAAGAGCACCACATGTGGGTATCAAAGCTTGGCCGCCCTTGCTTCATATTTATTGAAAACTCTAAGTCTAACAAGAAGGCCATGATGGCCCTGAAGTCGCTCACCTGAGTCTTTTGACCAAACATGACCCATTTTTAATCTCTTTCGAGATATTATGACAAACATTCTATCAAGCTTTCATGATTATTGGACTGAAAATTTGGCCTCTAGCTTGTACACAAGCTTTTTTTAGAATTTCTCTCAGTGACCTAATTTTTAGCCAAACATAGCCCATTTTCCCATTGTAGATATTATCAAAACAAAGATTTTTCTGACCACCTTTTCAAAAGTATTGGACAGAAAATGTGGCCTCTAGAGCATACACAAGGTTTTTCAAAGATTTGACCTAGTGACCTAGTTATTGACCTGATATGACCCATTTTGGAACTTGTCCGAGATATCAAGACAAACATTCTGACCAACTTTCAAGAGTTTTGGACTGAAAATGTGGCCTCTAGAGCATACACAAGGTTTTTCAAAGATTTGACCTAGTTACCTAGTTTTTGACCGGACATGACCCATTTTCGAACTCATCCAAGATATCATCAAGACAAACACTCTGACCAACTTTCATGAGTATCGGACTGAAAATGTGGCCTCTACAGCGTACACAAGTTTTTTTCTAAGATTTGACCTAGTGACCTAGTTTTTGACCTGACATGACCCATTTTGGAACTTGTCCAAGATATCATCAAGACAAATATTCTGACCAAGTTTCATGAGTACCGACTGAAAATGTGGCCTCTAGAGTGTACACAAGTTTTTTCTAAGATTTGACCTAGAGACCTAGTTTTTGACCCAACATGATACATTTTCAAACTCGTCTGAGATATCATCAAGAGAAACATTCTGACCAAGTTTCATGAGTATCAGACTGAAAATGTAGCCTCTAGAGCATACACAAGGTTTTTCTAAGATTTGACCTAGTGACCTAGTTTTTGACCCGACATGACCCATTTTCGAACTCATCTGAGATGTCATCGAGACAAACTTTCTAACCTTCAAGAGCTTTGGACTGAAAATGTAGCCTCTTGAGTGTACACAAGGTTTTTCTACAATTTGACCTAGTGACCTAGTTTTTGACCTGACATGACCCATTTTCAAACTCGTCCGAGATGTCATCAAAACAAACATTCTGACCAACTTTCAAGAGTTTTGGACTGAAAATGTGGCCTCTAGAGCGTACACAACGTTTTTCAAAGATTTGACCTAGTTACCTAGTTTTTGACCCGTCATGACCCATTTTTGAACTTGTCCGAGATATCATCAAGACAAACATTCTGACCAAGTGTCATGAATATCGGAGTGAAAATGTGGCCTCTAGAGAGTACACGTTTTTTCAAAGATTTGACATAGTGACCTAGTTTGTGACCCGACATGACCCATTTTCGAACTCGTCCGAGATATCATCAAGACAAACATTCTGACCGAGTGTCATGAATATCGGAGTGAAAATGTGGCCTCTAGAGGGTACACAAGGTTTTTCAAAGATTTGACCTAGTGACCTAGTTTTTGACCTGACATGACCCATTTTTTAACTCGTCCGAGATATTATCAAGACAAACATTCTGACCAAGTGTCATGAATATCGGACTGAAAATATGGCCTCTAGAGCGTACACAAGGTAAAATTTGACGTCAGAAGACGGACACAGCACAATCACAAAAGCTCACCATGAACACTTCGTGCTCAGGTGAGCTAAAAAGGGGCATAACTGTGTCAAAAATAATTCATGGCTGTCTGCCCTTGTTATATGGGTTCACCTTCTGGTAGTGAACAACTTGTCCAAGTTTGAAGTAAATATCTTCAGTATGACAGAGATATTATAAAATGTCAAAGTTTTTGATAATGTCCAAGTTTTGGCAACACAATGCAGACGACTACAACACCACAGCTTCAACAATACCTGGATGTTTTCTTCAAAAACAGCCAATCTAAAAAATGCATCACAGAAACAACTATAACTTTTATCTATGATCAGTCAAGATTAACCTATTCCCAAACAACAAACTTTAGACTCTTCCAAATTTAGAGAATCTGTGGGTGATAAATCTCAAAGTGGTATAAATGAACTGAAGTTCTTTGAAAGGGTAGAAAACAACAAATTTTAGACACTTCAACATTGACAGCATCTCCAGATATTAAAATCTCAAAGTGGTACAAATGAACTGAAGCTCACTGACTGGGTAGAAAACATTGTTGGAAAAGGAGAAAATGCTAGTTACCAGCATTTTCTACATTTCCTACAATGTTTTCAAAGGGCCTCTTCCCCAGAGTTGTGAAAACAGTGGAATTGTTTCGGAAAGGGTTAAAAGCTGTATTCAAATCCTGGAAAATAAGTTGCAGATTCTCATCCCTACAACTTGAGGAATATCCAGAAAAGACCTCTTATTCTCAAGTTTTTTTCACAACATACTGCGATGCCGGGGTTCAACTATCCAATTCTTAGAGACTTAAATATACCACAAGTTTAAAATACACTTACAGACTGACAGATTTCACAAACTATATCCTCGTCATATTCAATGCCCAATCCTTCCTCTGTTTTCTTCTTTAGCTCCATGTTTTCATGACACTGAGTTTCTAATGATTCAATCACTCTTTCCATGGTCCATTCAAGTATACTGGATAAACCTGGAATAGAAAATTCTAGTCCAGTAACTTGGTTGAAATGCAATAATCTTTGTCAGAAACTTTTCAGTGTTAGATTAACTCTGTAACCAAACCACAAAATTTTAGACTTGTCTTAATTGAAAGCAGTTGCAGAAGACACACGGAACGTGGCTCAGATGACGGAATGTTTTTGAAAAGATATTCAAACATTGTTGGAAAAGGTGAAAATGCTTGTAACCCACATTTTCTTTTCCCACAATGTTTTCAAATACCTTCTTCCTGTGGGTTGTTAAAAGTCAGGATTGTTGGTAAAGGGTTAATTTTTCAAATCCATGTGTAGTTGTACTTCAGAAACTCTACAAATATATAAAACTGATTATTATGCATACTAACCTTTTCATATCATTAAACCCTTTACCAATCAATATCGAGTTTTAACGCCCCCTAGGAAAAGGACTCTTGAAAACATTGAGGGAAAAGGAGTAAGTACTTGTAACCAGCATTTTCTTGTTTTCCGACAATGTTTTACTACCCTTTCCAAGACAAATTTCACAAATTGTTTAACATTAAATTTCTCGTTTGCAAATGTTTTCAATTTAGACCAGTCAGGCTAGCAAAGAATTGAAAAGACATATTTCCTTCTTCCAATCTTTCTCATAACTTTAATACTTATCAATAGTATATCTATACACAGCTCTAGACAGAGGGAGTGATTTAAATTTCAAAATTGAAAATAAAATATTAATTATTCTCGACTAAACCCTATGTTACCAGTACTCATTAGAACTGTCTCATACAGACGATTCTAATGAGTACATACAACACAGGGTTTGGAATAGAAATAATGGATTTAGAATACCATCACTCCTTCTTATCTGGAGTTGTGTCTATAAATATGGTAATGTGTAAAATAAGTTCTATTGACACGAGATGATAACTGTTTCTATCATCCACTTACCACAAACCTCTCTCTCCTCATTTATTTCTGTCAGCCAAGACACATCAAGATCGTCTAGATCATACCTAACCACTTGTTCTGCCAGCTGGGCCATTCCAGTCAGTTCATGCATACCTAACTGATAGGTCTCATCTTTAGTTGAATGCAAGTACTTTTTAGCTCTGAAATGAGACAATATTGCATTCAACGTTGCAAAAGATAATTATGAAAACTGCTGTAACAAGAGGGCCAAGATGGCCCTGGATCGCTCACCTGAATTTTTGAGAGGACCATAACCAACTTTTTTTAAAGTATTGAAATTTTGGAAACAAAATCAGTATTTTGCCAAGCAATTATAAGGTCACCTGTAAAAATCATTTCAAAATCTGTCACCACCCCTACAATCATCACCACAGCCATGCTTTTGACGAATCAGAATTCTGCAAATAAATTTTAGGATAGGTCACCCAAAGACCTTATCTTGAACAAGAGCACGTGCCCGATAGTGGCTAAAAATATTAAGTTGAACAAGAGCACCTCATGAGAGTGCCAATGATTGGCTGTTGGAACCTTGCTGGATAGTAAAATAAAATTCCAAATCGCAAAAGGGGCATAATTTGGCCAAAACAATTTTGGAGTTAACTGCCCTTGTTGTATGGGTTGCTTTTTACTAGTGAACAATTATTCCGAGTTTTAAGTACATGTGTTGAGTGGAAGCCGAGATATAACAAAATGTCAAAGTTTTTGCACAACAACAACAACGCAGATGACGCCAACAGGGCTATGTCAATACCTCGATGTTTTCTTTGAAAACAGCTAAGGTTAATAAGGGGTATAATATAAGGATCATTTCTGTGAAATAACTTCAAAATCTGAATAGTGGTTTCAGAGAAGACAAAATTTTTAAGAATTTCTTCATGTCCTCAGAGAGCAAATAGCTTCCACCCACCACAGCCATGTTTCTCGACAGATCAAAATTTCGCGAAAAAATTTTCAAAAGGGGCACCTAAGGAACATTTCTGTGAAATTATTTCAAAATCTGACAAGTGGTTTAGGAGAAGAAGAATTTCAAAGAATTTCTTTAAGTCCATACATTGCAAAGATGCCCATCCCCACCCAGGCCATGTTTTTCGACGGATCAAAATTACACAAACAAACTTTAAAAAGGGTTACCCAAGGAAAATATCTGTGAAGCTATTTCAAAATCTGACCAGTGGTTTCAGAGGAGAAGATTATCAAAGAATTTCTTGAAATATTCCATTTGGTTGCCATGGCAACCAGAGTTTTTGATTAATCAAATTCTGTGAACAATTTTCAAAGGGGACGTCCCAAGGAACATTCCAGCCAAGTTTGGTCCAAATCGGCCAAGCGATTTAGGAGGAGCAGATGTTTAAAGAATTGTTGACACCGCTGGACGCCAAGAGCCCCCCCTCTCCATAACGGCCATGTTTTTTAACGGATCAAAATTTTGTGAACAATTTTTAAAAAGGGTCACCCAAGGAACATATCTGTGAAATTATTTCAAAATCTGACCAGCGGTTTCAGAGAAGAAGATTTTTAAAGAATTTCTTGAAAAATTCAATTTGGTTGCCATGGCAACAAGAGTTTTTCATGAAATCAAATTCTGTGAAAAATTTTTAAAGAGGACCTCCCAAGGAACATTCCAGCCAAGTTTGGTCCAAATCGGCCAAGCGGTGTTGGAGCAGCAGATGTTTAAAGAATTGTTGACACCGATGGACGCCAAGAGTCCCCCCCTCCATAACAGCCATGTTTTTAAACGGATCAAAATTTCGCGAACACTTTTTAAAAAGGGTCACCCAAGGAACATATCTGAGAAATTATTTCAAAATCTGACCGGCGGTTTCAGAGAAGAAGATTTTTAAAGAATTTCTTGGAAAATTCCATTTGGTTACCATGGCAACCAGAGTTTTCGATGAAATCAAATTCTATGAACAATTTGAAAGAGGACCTCCCAAGGAACATTCCAGCCAAGTTTGGTCCAAATCGGCCAAGCGGTGTAGGAGGAGAAGATGTTTAAAGAATTGTTGACACCGATGGACGCCAAGAGGCCCCCCCCCCTCCACCACGGCCATGTTTTTCGACGGACCAAAATTTTGCGAACAATTTTTGAAAACGGTCACCAAGGAACATATCTGTGAAATTATTTCAAAATCTGACCAGCGGTTTCAGAGGAGAAGATTTTTATAGAATTGTTTGACACCGATGGACGCCAAGAGCCCCCCCCCTTCCACCATGGCCATGTTTTTCAACGGATCAAAATTTCGCAAACAGTTTTTAAAAAGGGTCACCCAAGGAACATATCTGTGAAATTATTTCAAAATCTGACCTGCAGTTTCATCAGAGAAGATCTTTAAAGAATTTCTTGAAAAATTCCATTTGGTTGCCATGGCAACCAGAGTTTTTGATGAAATCAAATTCTGTGAACAGTTTTTAAAGAGGACCTCCCAAGGAACATTCCAGCCAAGTTTGGTCCAAATCGGCCAAGCGGTGTAGGAGGAGAAGATGTTTAAAGAATTGTTGACGCCGCATGACGGACGACGGACACAGCATGCCCCTAAAAGCTCCCCTTGAGCACGTTGTGCTCAGGTGAGCTAAAAAGGGGTCCTGTGTGGCTCAACCATAAAGGGTAGGACTCGTAACCAAGGGATCCTGGGTTCAAGCCTCGCTGAAAGCACTGGGTTCTACATGGGATTGTCCTTAGGCAAGACACTACAGAGCCCCCAGCCTATCATTGGTGAAACCCAAAACAAACATGAGTATGTGAGCTGTTGCCCTGATACCATACATGTACAACAAAATTTAAGACCAGCCCAAATTGAAAACATTTGCAGACAACAAGGTAAATCTGCTCAAATGACGGGATTTGTCTTTGAAAGAGTAGAAAACATTGTGGGAAGAGAAAATGCTGGTTGCCAGCAATTTTTTTCCTTTTCCAATAACGTTTCTCAAATACTTCTTAATAAAGCTCATTAAAAATCATGTTCCTGT
This sequence comes from Hippopus hippopus, assembly GCA_946811185.2. Classification (NCBI taxonomy): domain Eukaryota; kingdom Metazoa; phylum Mollusca; class Bivalvia; order Cardiida; family Cardiidae; genus Hippopus; species Hippopus hippopus. The sequence continues at coordinate 17,706,472 of OX328100.1, read as the reverse complement.
GGTAAAGACTTAGGTGTGAAGACAACAATTCTTTGTAACCCTTTACTACACAATCACGACTTAACGGCCCTGAAAGGGAAGGCTTTAGAATACATTGTGGGAAAAGGAGAAAATGCTGGTAACAATGTTTTCTACCAATCGGAAGTCATCATTTAACTGTTTACTACACATTTCCTAGTTTTAAGATGGTGAGGAAGACACCTTTTGAAAACATTGTAGGCAAAGGAGAAAATACTGGTAACCAGCATTTTCTCCTTTACCCATGTTTTCTAACCATTCAAAGGCAAATTCCTTATCTGAGCCATACTTAAAGTGTCGTCTGCAAATACTTTCAATTTGTTCCAGTCCAAAATTTTATCATTTGGTAAAGAGTTCAGGGGCATATGAGAAAGGAATCTATCAAAACAGTCAGCTTTCTGCAGACAAAAAAACTTGACCGCTTGAACTTAACCCTTTACCACATAATCCCGAGTTTTAACGACCTGAGAAGTAGGCCTTTTGAAAACATTGTGGGAAAAGGAGACAAGAGGGCCATGATGGCCCTGAAGTCGCTCACCTGAGCCTTTTGATCAAACATGACCCATTTCCAATCTCTTCAGAGATAATAAGACAAACACTCATTAGTATTGGGCTTGCAAATATGGCCTCTAGAGTGCACACAAGCTTTTTCTAGAATTTGTCTCAGCGGCCTACTTGACATATAGAAATTATCCAGACATACATTCCGACAAACTTTCATGAGTATTTCAGAGAAAATGTGGCCTGTAGGGTGTATTAAAGGTTTTTCCGAGATTTGACCTAGTGACCTAGTTCTTTATCCAACATGACCCATATTCATACTAGTCTAAGATATTATCAAGACAAACATTCAAAGCAAATTTCAAGATTATTGGTCTGAAAATGTGGCCTCTAGAGCGTACACACGGTTTTTCAAGGATGAAACTTGGTGACCTAGTTTTTATTCCACGTGACCCATTTTCAAACTCATGCAAGATATCATCAAGACAAACATTCTAACAAAAGTTTAAAGAATATTGGACTGTAATTATAGTACAAAAGGTTTTTCCGAGATTTGACCTTGAGACCTAGTTTTTTATCCAACATGACCCATTTTCATACTAGTCTAAGAAATTATCAAGACAAATATTCTGACCGAATTTCAAGATTATTGGACTGAAAAAGTGGCCTCTAGAGCTTACATAACGGTTTTTCTAAGATTTGACCTGGTGACCTAGTTTTTGACCTGACATGACCCATTTTCAAACTCATCCCAAGCTAATATCATGACAAACATTCTGACCAACTTTACAGAGCATTAGACTGAAAATGTGGCTTCTGGACCTTGCACAAGGTTTTTGAAAGATTTGACCTAGTTAACTAGTTTTTAACCCCACATGGCCCACTTTCGAACTCATCTGCGATATTATCAAGACAAACATTCTGACCAAATTTCAAGAGTATTGGACAGAAAATGTGGCTTCTGGAGCATACACAAGGTTTTTCAAAGATTGACCTAGTGACCTAGTTTTTGACCCAACATGGCCCGTTTTCAAATTTGTAAGAGATATCATCAAGACAAACATTCTGACCAACTTTCAAGAGTTTTAGACTGGAAAAGTGGCCTCTAGAGCGTACACAAGGTTTTTCTAAGATTTGACCTGATGACCTAGTTTTTGACCCAACATGGCCCATTTTCGAACTCCTCCGAGATATCATCAAGGCAAACATTCTGACCAACTTTCAAGAGTATTGGACGGAAAATGGGGCCTCTAGAGCATACACAAGGTTTTTCTAAGATTTGACCTGATGACCTAGTTTTTGACCCGACATGGCCCATTTTCAAACTTGTCCGAGATATTATCAAGGCAAACATTCTGACCAACTTTCAAGAGTAAATGGACTGAAAATGTGGCCTCTAGAGCGTACACAAGGTTTTTCTAAGATTTGACCTGGTGACCTAGTTTTTGACCCGACATGACCCATTTTCAAACTCGTCCAAGATATCATCAAGACAAACATTCTGACCAACTTTCAGGAGTAATGGACTGAAAATGTGGCCTCTAGAGCATACACAAGGTTTTTCTAAGATCTGACCCAGTGACCTAGTTTTTGACCCGACATGACCCATTTTCGAACTCGTCTGAGATATCATCAAGACAAACATTCTGACCAAGTTTCACAAGAATCGGACTGAAAATGTGGCCTCTAGAGTGTACACAAGGTAAAAGTTGACGACGGACAACGCACGCCGGACGCAGCACGATCACAATAGCTCACCATGAGCACTTCGTGCTCAGGTGAGCTAAAAAGATGGGGGGGAGGGCCATATTTATATATTTTTCTAAATTTTATCGAATTCCTAATTCCAAGATTACCCATATGATTGATTGAGATGTTATGTCTCAAACAATCAAATGGCTGGTCTTGGAATAAAAATCAGTAAATATTCTAAAACTGTTGCTTAATATTTCCCTAGATATGCCTCGATAGTATTTTATTACAACAGATCACTCCTTCCTTACAACATAGCTTCTTTCGGTATGAAATCAATATCTGACAACTGCGTTAGGGAAAATTCTCTTTAGCTCAGTGCTTAGGTTATTGGTCTTTTAATCCTCAAAAATTGAGGATCTTTGCCGCATAGGTTTGAATCCCAGCAAGGGCGGGTTGTATTTAAGCTATGCATTAGTCGCAAACTTTCATGTTCGTAAGATGAGGGCTCATCTGGGATTGGCTATTGAGCCATTTGTCGTCTAAATAATAGATAAGGCTTACGTGCCATCAAAATAATGACATTTAAGAGGGGGTGTGTTATGGGAGATCACTCCTTCCTTACAACATAGCTTCTTCCCATATAAAATCAATACCTGACAACTGCTCTCGGGCGAATTCTCTTTAGCTCAGTGCTAAGGTTATTGGTCTTTTAATCCTGAAAAATTGAGGATCTTTGCAGCACAGGTTTGAATCTCAGCCAGGGCGGGTTGTATTAGAGCTATGTATTTGTTGCGAACTTTCATATTCGTACGAATTTCTATAATAAACTTACATTTTGAAGTCTCCTGATAACTTGTATCCATCTTCCACCTTCCTGTAAACAGAACAAAAAGAAAATAAAGAACTGGTTACATCTGGTACATCTGGATGCCTGTTTGCTTATTCTAAAACAATCATTTCTTTCCAAAACTTTTCTTTCAATTCATCACAATTGTCCAAGTTCAAACTAGAGCTGTCACCAAATGTGACTTAATACCCCCGCCAGCGCTTTGATTTTGTACACAGACGGTCACACAGACACACGGACAGACAGGCTGGTTCCAGTATATCCCCGAAAACATTCGTTTTGCGGGGGTATAATGTGTATCAACATATCAGTTGCAAGTAGACCTTCAGATGATACTACTTTGCTTGTTTCATTAACTTCTTTATTTTGCTCTTTCACTAAACAGAACAGGTAAGCTTTTACAGAAAAAAAAAAAAACCAAAAGTACTAAATAAGACTTTTTTTTTGATAATGTTCACATACCATTTTTCATGAATGCAACAGGAGGAAAAATTACAAATTACGTTAAACGACTTCCTATGTAGAAAATCTTTAACTTACGTGATAGTTACTTTAGGAATTGAAATCTCATTAACTGGAACTTGTACGCCTCTTTCCCATTCTTGTCTCCATGAGTCCGCAATTAGAAAGTAATCCTCAGCATTCAAAGGCTCTGAATCGGCAAGTTTCATGGCACTGATAAGATCTTTGCGGAACAGCTGAAAGAAGAAAACTAGAACTGTTGTTCGGGACATAATTCGATCTCCAAGCCATGCCGTTATGCATTTTCCAGTTGAAATACTTGCATCTCTTTTATTTCTCACCTATGTTGTGGGTACTCATCAGAGGTATTGTAGAGACAATTAGAACCAACAACATAGATTTTACTGAAGATAAAAAAATTATACTTTTATAATACACTCTTATGTTGACCAATGGAAGAAAAAAAAAAATTTTGCAACTAACAAACAGAATGATGAAATAAGTATAACATCATCACAAAGTTTTACATGTGTGTAATTATACTGTAAATGGACTGAAGATTTGGTTTTCTTGGCACTATTGGACAAGTTTATATTTCATAGCACCCGATAGGCTCAACAAGTTTCATTCAGAGAAACAACTTTCAGTCAATTCTACAGTTACCACAGTGCTGCAACACTATCTACATCCCTCATTTTTGTTGGTTGGTATGGGACCAACACCTCCTGTTTCCAGAAAGAGTCACTGAATAATGATTACTTAGCTTGCATTCAAGTTATCAACATTTCACTGCAAATAGGTACAAGCATCGATCTTGTAATAGGGGGATTTATGCATCTCCCTGTTGCATTTTACCAAACATGACCCATTTTGTCTAACAACCGACTGAATCACCAGGTAGAATGGTTCTTGGACACACATAAAAATTTACAAATAGCAAAAAGTTTTGAACCAGGTCAGCCTGTAAGGACTTCACGGGCTGACATGATGGGTAAATACTTTTTATATTTTGAGATGCATTCAACCGCTTTTCACAGAGCATGACTCAAATATTTTGACAAATTGCTACCTCTGCGGGTTTGTGTGAAGATCCTCCTCCACCTCCTCCACTAGTTAACTGAGCCTTTTTACTTGGTGGACCTGCAAGAAAAAAGCCATGGAATATCAGCCTTTTTACAAAAAAATTAACCCATGAAGACTTGAGCTTGGATTTAGTTACAGCCATCATAAATCAAGTCTACATTATTAGTTGTACAGTCAGGTGGCAGTGGACTTGGAAGCTTGTTTATGGCTGTGGTGAATGATCAAGGCACTCCAAGCCAAAGGCTAGGTGGCAACATGATTTGCCACAGTGTGACAGCCAAGTCCCCTGCGACCTGACCATACAAAGAATTTATTATATTGCAAAGTTTTATAATTCCAGTGTTTATTCAGCGAAATTTCCGTTTTATGGTCTCATGATTTCAGTACCCGGATGAAATAGAACTTCCCTTCCGAAAGCCCAAACACATTAAAAAATGACATCGCTGAAAACTGTCTAAAACATGCAGTTTAGTGCATGAAGACACTGCGATTCAACATACTTTTATTTAAACATATTGATTCAGAAGTGCGAGACAAAAAACCACCAGAAAGAAAGTTTGCCTATACCGGGTACCAAAACCACAACCACTAGGTCATGAATCAAACACGCTGATCACTGAGCGACTTGGTTGGGCAAAATTAATGTGGCTCAAACTGTGAGATTATACATGTACTCTGAAAGGGTAGAAAACATTGTGGTAAAGATAACACCAGTTTTTTCCTTTTCTCATCTTTTCAAAGTCTTCTTCCTGAAGGTTATTAAAACTTTGAATTGTATGATAAAGGGTAAACTTTCATCTTGCAAAATCAGTTACATAAAACTTTAAGCCGATAGTTAAAAATAGAATTATGCTATTTCAAAGTAAATTTTTGGAGAAAAATATCTCCCTATCCGACATTGTAGATCCAAGATCAGACTGCAGGTCCTGTCCCTGCAACCACAACCACAAACAAGAAGATTTTTACATTATCATTATACTAACCCTTACTGATTGGATCCTTTTCTTTCTCTTCTTCATCTTCATCTTCATTCACCCGTCGACGCTTGGAACGCCTCTCTTCTGAAATAATTAAGGCATTTGGTATGTGATTTCTATGTATATTTGATGATTCTTGGAGCAAATTCATGTATATGTAATTCTTGAAAATTTTATGCTAATTTTGAATATGGGCAATTCTTTTTGAAAATGAGAGAATAAGTATTTAATGCTTGTACCCTTGCCAAACAATCTCATGCAGAACACTAGGTTAAAACGGGAGGGGGGTTATTTTATAAAAGTGAAGGCAGATAGCTTGTAGCTAGCCCTTATGGTTATGGGCTTTTCGAGGGAGGGTACTTAGCAAGACACTTCAGAGCCCTTGCCCAGTACTGGTGAAACCCAAGACATACATGAAAATTAGAACTCGCTGCGATATGAGTGAAATAATGTTGAAAAAGGTGTAAAACACCATGTAATCAATTCTTCTCAAATATTGATTTTTTTTGTCTCACTCTTTTGGCAAACTTTCAGTAGTCCGTTGTTCAAATAAATAAGATATAGTTATGAAATTAGCTGAATCATGATCAGCGATGTCTTGCTGAGCCATTTTCACAAGATAATAAGTAACAACCAGTGTCGATATAAACAAAATAGATGGCATTCAACATCGCATACTTTCCTGTTTCATTAAGAAGATTACAAATGACTTGTTAATGGCACTTTCTTACGGTTCAAACGGTTGTTTGTTTTCCTCACGATTGTCGCATGACTGATAAATGCATGTCCATTCTAAATCAGAGTAATCCTTAAAATCTCTTCAAGTGACGAAACATACCCCCAATAAAAAAGTTTTCACAACATACATTTTTTAAAAATACTGCCAACCATTTAATTGATCACTTACGATAAAACTTATTGATTTTCACTCAAACAGGTACAAGAGGTGTTAAGTAACTCTTTACCCGACAACAAAACACTAGACTCTTCTATTTTGTAAATCTTTGCAGTTGACAAATTAAACATTGCTCCAATGATGACATTTGTCTTTGAAAGGGTAGAAAACATCGAAGAAAAAGGAAACAAGTTTTCTAAAGTCTCCTCCTTCAAGGTTGGAAAGCATGGGACTGTGCTAAAGGATTAAATTGTAAATCCTTTTTTTAGATTGTTAACTATTATATTGACATGTCATACTGATGAAATGTCTTTAGAGCTTATGGTCCTTTCCCTTTGTATTAATTATAATTTTATGTGTTAGTGGCAGCAAGCAATGTATTTTCATTTTAAATGCTGTGACCGAACATGGAATTATGAACATATTTGCGCTACGTTTATTTCTCAATTTCTCATAAATATAGCATTACTCGAAGTATTTTTTCTCATTATGTTGCCGATTTAGTTCGAATCGGTTAACAAAGTTGGGGGAAAAACTTGAGGTGCTTAAATTAGACCAGCTAGAATATAAGGGAAATAAACTCTCTATTCTGTATTCAACGCCATTTTCTGATTTGTTTGTCCAGTGTAGCAACCAAACTACGCATCACTAGGGCAGTGTTCTGCCGAGGATTTTAAAAAGTAGAGACAAATGTCTCACTCATCCAGAAAAGTTGGAGACATTTTTAAAAATTCAGGGACAAAATCTAGTATGCATTAAAATGGTTTAAAAATAAGAAATTGAAATTAGTTCCCCATACTTGTAAATTGCTATGTTCTCTTTCATCAGCCTAAATGTGGATTTAAATGTAACTAACAAGGCTATTATTTCTCACTGAGACTTTCCCTAACGTACAGTTTTCTTAAAATCCTCCTGAAAAGACTCGGCCATGACGGATGATCTACGATAGACATTCTCTGCAGGTCGTACATTTGAGTAGTAGTTCTTAAGTTACATTTTTTTTTTCAGTACATGCGTTATTCTTGAAAAAAAAAAACAACAAATTTTACAACCCATATTGTAAAGTTGCGGTCCCTATCATATTCCAAAGAAGACCATTTTTTGAAATACTAAGAACTGTCGTACAGGTATTTTTTACTACCTTCCGATGAGGCCTAACAGAAAAATATCTGTGTTTAGGGTTTCAGTCCGAGATACTGTACTAGTGTAGGTAGGGTAGGTAGGGATTTTTTTTCCAAAAACTTTTTACATGGAACATGTAATGAAATCACACCCGTCCAATCAAATTTCATTTCGGCACCCATGAAAAACACTAAATTGTAATAAGTTACGTGGCTGATTCAGCGATTTTTGATATGCGACAGGAATCGCCTTTTACCGATTTTTTCTGCGACATTTTGAATTTTTTAGCAAGAAAATCGCAAATACACGGCCTCCACAGAACACTGCTAGGGTTGTAGGGTAGGTGTGCCATACTAGTTTGCAGAAAGGTCAATTCTGCCCAAATGCCAGACAAAAAAACATAAATACTTATTTGTCTCAATTAATAGAAATTGATACCATTTTCTTATTTCTAAATGGTGTCCCTTCTTTAAAAATGCAGTTGCCTATTACTTTCTGCTGTAATTACTTCCAATCTACCAGAATTAGGTCATGCTATGTCTGCTCAAGAAGGCAAATCAATATCTAACTAAGCTGTAAGTTTTACACGAAATTGTTCAGAAACGTTTTTTTTTTAAAGACAAGTACTTTCTAGCTTGTGTTCTCGTCTAAACCCGGGATTTTATCACATAGTTAACTTATCATCTCAGAATCCTGACACTCAAGCCATAAAAATGGAACCAAAGGGCTTACAAGCATCCCTGGCATACCTTGAAGTACTAATATTTTGCTTAACTTAAAGCCCCTGTAAAGCCAAAAATAGGTAATTTTCACCGTTTATAACTCGAAAATATATTGGATAACCCATCACAACACATATATAAGATCGGAAAAAACTCGAACATGTCAGTTACTGCATTGGTTGCCGTAATATACGTGAGCGAAAATGCATGGAGAAGCCCGTCGATTTCAAGGACGCCATTGATCGAGACAACCTTCGTTATCGTTCGTGTATATTCAAACTAGGTCTACGAGAACGTCATGTGATAACATTGCATCTCATTAGTGCTATGACATAGTAGACAGGACTATTGTTTACAATTCCAACATTATGTCATCGGAGAGTAAGATTGCTCATTCTGAACCTGTTTTCTTATTTAGATGTAGTAAACTCTTCCTATATTGATGTTAATGAATAAGCGATGATCAACCGGTGTCGTTGTTTCTGTTTACGATGTCGATAAACTTACATTTTTCAAGCCTAGAATGGGGACAAAACGATCAAGTGAATGAAGGGTTTGTTTCGACGCTTTGAATGATCACGTGGTGTTTACGTCACTATCATGTCATTGCAGACATTTATGACGAAAAGTCGGCTAATCGTCGGCGATCAACGATGTAAACAAACAGATAATGCGGCAAAGTAGGATCTGTTCTAGTTTCAAAATTCTTTTTTCTGCCACTGACTGGAACTTTTGCGAACTGCACCTTTACATATCGTGAAAGTCATAATAATCGCCATATTTTTACATGGTAAAAATGAAATTTACTTTTATTTTATAAACAGGTTGTTTATTCAGTTGGACGCTACTGAGACTTTAAAAGTTTAATGAAAACAAAAGCATTACCAGGACTCTCTTCTGAATTCTTTTTACTCTTGCTTGGTGGCATTTTATAGAATCATCTAATCTGGGAAATAGAAAAACCAACCATTACTACCACTAAATGAAGCACTTCTAAAAATAGATTTGTTTACATGGCAAAAAATACAATAAACTTATTCAAAATGCAACCCGTCACCTGTGACAGTGAGATAAATCGACTCTTTCAACAATGATCTGATAAATGACAAATGAAAATTCGAGAAGCCTTGGCGATAATCACCTACAGTAGGCACACTGTAGTTTGACGGTCGAAATGTTTATGAAAAGCAACCGCAATTACCGAATCAGAAATGTCACTGGTTCGATTTGAATTATTATCACTTACCTCTGAATCGATCACATTGAAATATCGGCTGGAACATAGCGGACTATCCGTGGAACTCGTATCATTGAAAGATATGCTCAGAAATTCGCTATTAATCGTATATATTGATGTTTTAATCGCAGTACATGTGCTTTGGCGCCATTGAAAATGGCGAAATATTTGGAAATGTAGGTCATCGAGAGTTAACGTGAAGTTGCGAGACTTAATTCAGAGCCAGGATTTCTCTTGTACGTAAATAAATTCGCATCTCAATATTTGATCACGAGTTCGATTTAGGTAAGTGTATGATCTTTCTAAATTCCCTCTGTTTTTAATTTCATTCGGGTTGACGTAAAATGCAATTGTGAATCATTCAACGAATAGTTAGACAACACTCGATTTCAGGGGGTTGTCTGTTTTTCATTTACAGGGTCATAGCTGTATATGGGGGTGCGATGTTAAGGTTGCGTTTCACAAACGGTCGAGAGCCATCGGTTTTCTTTCACACTTCAGTAAAGCAATCGCCATCTTCAGCTCAAATTTTCCTAATCTTATTTATAACAATAAATTTGAAAATATGTAGATTTTTCTACAGTGGATTCTTCTCACCAGTTTGCCCAGTTTATATCCCTAGAGCCTAGGACAGGTACTGTTTTTTGACTTACTTCGCGTTCAACGCATGTGAACATGAATTTAATGATTGATTGATTGGACTGGAGTTTAACGTCGTTTTAACAGCTTAAGTCATATCACGGCGGTCAGTGCACCTACTCCTAGGCATGTGTTTCCTGGTGGCTTTCTCACACCAGTACAAACACAACTTTCTTTCCATGTCACTGACTACTTTCTAACAGGCATCAGAGACGGTCGAGAGGCGAAAAATCGCCGGAAAGAAAATTTGCCTCAACCGGGATATCGAACTCACAACCACTAGGTCACGAGTCCGAAGTGGTAGCCTTTGCAAAAATGCTCAGATAAGGCTTGTGGACCCAACGGCGACCGTTAAGTATTTTAACTGAGTCTAGGCGCATCTCAGGAGTTGTCATCACATCTATACTCCCGATTCGGGGTCTAGCTCCGATGTTATTTTTGTGATTGTTTCTCCGCTAAGAAACAATCACAAAAATAACATCGGAGCTAGACCCCAAATCGGGAGTACACATCTAGAACTGTAGGGCGGCGTTATTTGCGTTCCTGCAGTCGTTGCTTCGGTGACCAAGGCGACCGTGTGGCGTTCAAATTATGTTCTTAGCCAAGGACGACCAAGCTCGGCTTTGTTCATTTTAAAAGCAAAGGTCGTCGGCCTACGTCCTGGTGTGTTCTCTGGGTCCCTGCTTCATCGTCCAGCCTTCCATGTACGACCGCAGAACGTCCGACTTAGTCGCGGAGTTTATGGCGTCCCTGGCCATAGTAAGAACACTGTTTAGTGTGCGGGTCCAGTGTGACAAGACTCTTTGATATACTTATTGGAAGTAGGACTAGTTTTAGACAAAACTATAACTGCTAAATATATTGTTTTACACAGATGGAAAATGATTTTTTCATTCAATGATACATATTTGATGAAAACAGCATGGAAAAGGATAAATGGCTTCTTATAAGCAATTGCTTCATTTACCAAGGGGTCCTGGATATACGACCTCTGAAAATGTTGAAAGGGGGGCGGTTAAGGTGGTAGCTCTGTTTTAGAACTTTGCGAAGAACGGTGTAGGAAGATTGTTGGAAAAGGAAATTTGAGCTACATTTACTTTTCCGCCTGCAAATGCTTTCAGACTGTACGTGTATAAAATTTTGTCGTCTGGTTAGATTTGAAGTACGAAATCTCACTTATGGATAGACACGGAGATGGTGAGAGTCGCTCAGTTAATTCTTTACTACTCAATCCCAAGTTTTAACGACCATGAGAAGATAGCCTTTTGAAAACCTCGTGGAAAAAGAAGAAAATGCTGGAAACCAGCATTTTCTCCTTTTCCCGCAATGTTTTCTTAAGTATGAAATAGAGAAATCATCATTTAACAAGATTAATTTGTCGTCTGCAAATGCTTTCGATTTCGACTAGTCGTTTGGTAAAGAGTTAACCCTTTATCTTGCCATATAAGTGAAACGAAACATTTAAGCCTATAGTAAAATCCCTAAATTTTGCTATTTCAAAGGTATTTTATTGGGGAAAATATGCCCGTATTGGATAGTGTAGATCAAAGATCAGACTGCGCGTTCTGTGCAGTCTGATCTTGATTTATTCTGTCCGCAAAAGGTCAGTGTGTCGCGCTTAGCAGCCGTTCAGTTAACCCTGTTCCAAATGACAAGTTTTCGATCCTCCAAATTTCTACACTTGTGCAGTCGAGAAATTCGGGATTGGTAAAAGTGAATCAGGATTTTCTGGAAAGGTAGACGATATTTTGGAATTAAGAAATTACTTTTTACAGAAAGGCTGACATCTGTAGACACGTGGAAACACGAGGCTGTCTGTTTGGGATGTTAACTCGTATACATGTACGTCTTTAACCCTTTACCAGACGACAAAATTTTAGCCTTGTCCAAACTGAAAGCATTTGCTGACGACAGTTTCAATGCGGTACAACAAATGGTACAACTCTTCTTTGATAGGGTAGAAAACATTGTGGGAAAAGGAGAAGATGCTGGTTACGAGCATTTTCTCCTTTTTCCACACTGTTTTTAAAAGGCTTCTTTCCCAGGATCGTTAAAAGCCGTCACTGTGCAGGAAAGGGTTAAGACTTTTCAAAACAGTCCCGTGTACTTAGGACCCTGAAAAAGAAAAGCCCCGGATCTACACTGTCCAATAAGGAAATATTTTTGCCTACAAAATAACTCTTAAGAGCAACATTTTGGTTTTTACTATCGGCTTGAAAGTTTCATTTAGCTTGTTTAGCAGGTTAACCTTTTAACGCGCAATGCCGACTTTTAACGACCCCGGAAAAGAAGCCTTTTGAAAACATTGTGGGAAAAGAAGAAAATGCTGGTAACCAGCATTTTCTCCTTTTCCCACAATGTTTTCTATCCTTCCCTGAACAAATTTCAATCTTTCAATCACATATATTTTGTCGTCTGCAACTGTCTTTCAGTTTGGACTAGTCTAAAACTTTGTCGTCTGGTAAAGGGTTAAGGAAAAAATTTGTCGTCTGCATACGATTTCAGTGTGGACACGTCTAGAATTTTGCTGTTTGATAAAGAGTTAAAATAACAGCGTTAATTGTAGATACCCAGCGATTTCGAGGTCAGTGTACGAAGATACAAAGATAACGGTTTTGATTCAGATACAGGGGTCTCCCGACCGTGTCTCTGATTCAGATCATGGAATTTAACTCAGAAGGTCTTTCCCGGCATAAGCCTACTGCGCTCAGGGTCCGTATTCATCAGCCCTTTTTAAGGCCGTTCTCTGTCTAATTCTCCGGAATTTTCTAAATTTGAAAGTAACACAACTTCTGATTGGCTAAAACATTTGGTTTAGCCAATCAGAAGTTTTGTTATTTTCAAACTTAGAAAATCTTAGAGAAAAAGACAAAGAACAGTTGGTGAATATGGACCCAGGTCTCGCGGGAGGCATTGTACATCGAGCCCCAGCCTAGTACGGGTTTAATCCTTACCGAACAACCCAGAGTTTTAATAACCATTGGAGGCTTTTGGAATCACCATGGAAAAAGAGGAGAAATGCCAACTTGTTCTCGAAATTTTTTTCCACCCTTTCAAGTACATAGGCATTCTGGTAACAGAAACTCATGGAAAGCACGGATAGGTTCACTGGCCGCCGCTATAAAATTTAAATAATGTTGAAATGTCGTTAAACACCATACCATCAATCAGTCAATCAAACCACAGGCCTTTGAAGCTCTATTGGTCTATCACGGAACACTAAGATTTTCCTTGGTCGATCATTGAACACTTATAGAACATTGGTGCATATATACGGAATATACTCAAATTTTCATTAACACCGTTTCTATAAATAGCACATTGGCGACTCCCTTTATATCGTATATAGTAAGTCTTACTATATACGATAAAGAGGGAATCGCCAATGTGCTATTTATAGTAACGGTGTCCGATAATGAAAATTTCTTTATCCCTTGATAGACAAATGAAGTTTCAGAGGCCTATGATAAAACACACTCGAGATAACTACATTTTCTATTTTCTACTATCTGAAATGACGTGATTCCCTTTATTATGTAGCGATTTGAGGGCAGATGGCTTGGAGAAAGAAGTGTTAGTTTAATTTAAACATATTTATTTTACATCGATTGAGAAACAAGTTCTAACAACTTATACTAACCTCTCTCGATTCTGAAAAGAAAGAAGTGTTAACGTTACTTATAATTCTGTCGTGCTCTGTGAAAAGGAGGTTTAATGCAACTGCAGAGTATAGACCCATGTCTACCTGCCCAATCCGCGCCGGTTGACCAGAATCGAAACGTCTTGCTATTGGTCAATTCTTTGCAAAAGACCAGTTTACCTTATGATTCAGTCAGCTGTCAGGCATAATGGATTTATAAACCCATAATTTATGTGATGACTTGCATGATAATACGATAATACATAATGCACCACGAAGATGCATTTAACCCCTTTTTTCCAGGGCACGGTTCATATTATGTTTACATTTAGATTAGAGAGATATCACTGTGATAACCTGTAAAGATGGCTGGTCGACCAAAGGTGTTCTTAACCCAGGGCATTCCTGAAGATGGCGAAGGAATTAAGTTATTTCGAGAGCACTGCGACATCACAGTTTACGATGAAACACAAGGTGGTGCCATGGCTATATCACGTGACGAGTTCCTACGAGCCATAAAAGGAGTCGATGCTATTCATTTAGCTTTACCGACAAAGGTGGATGTGGAAGCTTTGGACGCTGCAGGTTTATTGTCTGTCTGTCTCCCTGTCTCTCTGTCTGTCTCCCTGTCTCTCTGTCTATCTATCTCTCTCTGAAAATTAAGTATTGTCTTACACCCTGCCTATAGATACGAGCGTAATTGTATACTAGTAATTATCATGAGTCACCAGGTTATGGTGGTTTGTTGCTTTATCGGACAATAAACACCAGCAGTTGACAGTTTTGAAAAGGAGCGATTTCATGAAATGAGATTTTACTTCTTTTTCCATGGTATTTCCATACAGTTCTCATAGAATTTTCCTTTCATTCGACAGTCCATTCTTTGTTTCATTGGCATACCTACACGTTTTTAATGGGTCTAAAACATGTATGGCACTGCATTAAGACAGTATATCCCATGGAGGACTTTATTCCGTTTGCAGCAGACCATTTTTTAAATATCGTAGCGAAAGAAAAAAAAAAAAGAATCTTGTAGCTAAAGGAAGATAATTGCTCATCATTTATATTCCTGTGTAAAACCTTGATATACATGGACCTAGATTATCATTACTAGTATCTTTTAATAATGTTTTCGAATTCGTCTGCTTCAATTTTATTTCTAGAGGCAATGATTTAACTCTTATCCTGCTAAATAAGTTATCGGACAGTGTAGATCAAAGATCAGACTGCACGTTCTGTGCAGTCTGATCTTTGATCTACACTGTCCGCAAAAGGTCAGTGAGTCACCCTTAGCAGCCAAAGTGTTAAAAGCAATATAAGGCACTTACCAACCTGCTTTTCTTACTTGTCAAACAGGACCCCAGTTGAAAGTTATCGGGACACAGTCAGTGGGTCTCGAACATATCGACCTCAGGGAATGTGCCAAAAGAAACATAGCAGTGGGCTATACCCCGGACGTACTGACAGATGCCGTGGCGGAAGGTACCATAGCTCTCACACTGGCGACTGCTCGGAGGTATAAGGAAGGTAACTGTGAACTCTTTACCACACAGGTCCGGTATTTCAAGAGCCTGAGGCTAAAAGCTGTTGAAAGCATTGTGGGTAAAGGAGAAAATGCCGGTAACCAACATTTTCTCCTTTTCCCACAAGGTTTTCCACCTTTCTAAAAGACAAATTTCATTATTTTAGCCATTTTTAAATCGTCTTCTGCAAATGCTTTAAGTTTGGACCAGTCTAATATTTTGCCTTCCCTGGTGAAGATTTAATGCATCCTCACAGCCAATGGTGACCCTATTTACCAATTTACCAATCATTCATTCATAAGAACATTCTTAGTCTCCTTCTCCAAGACTTTCTAAGTTTGAACTTAACATAATTTCTGATTGGCTAAACCAAGTGGTATAGCCGTCGGAAGTTCTGTTAGTTTCTAAATCTAGAATCAGGCTAAGGATGCTCTTAAGAATGGTTAGTGAATAGAACACTGGTCGCTCTTCTATTAAGACACGAGAAGCGGGTGGAGCTTCTTTCTTGGCCGGCGAAGGTGATGATATTGTTGCTTAGTGACCGTACTTGTGATTTGTCACGAAGCATCGATATCGTTATGTTCATGTGTAAAGATTTGTTAGTCCTAGAATTTAGAATAATTTGATTTTAAAGAATGTACTGACTTCAATTGTTAATATTCAACAGATACTAGTAGAAGCTTAACTGTCATAAATTATATACCGGTCCTATGCTAATAACAAAATGTGCGATTCAAACACGTCATGTAGGGCTATGTTGTTAAAAAAAGTTTTTAATTTATAATGTTCAGAGAAGATATAGTAAAAATGTGGGAAAAAAACCCCTAATCGTTCTTGAAAATTGACTACTCTGTTAACCAACTTTTGGCCTTACTAGATAGTCTTTTTGCATATTATGTTGATTAAAAAACTGGCAGGTAATTACAAAAAAAAAGTCATCATTAATATATTTATTGACAAAAGTGGCAAATCTACTACGTTCAAAGGAAACATTTCACATGTTTTAGAAATTCGACATGTGGGTCATTACTTAAAAGTATTTGACTCTGTGCCGAACAATCCCGTGTTTCAACGACCCGGATGAAGAGGGTTTTGAAAACATTGTGGGAAAAAGGAAAAAATGCTGGTGACCAGCATTTTTTCCTGTTCCCACAATACTTTTTAACCCTCCATAGACAAATACTACCATTTGAGCCACGTTAAGTTTGTCGTCAGCAAATGCTTTCAATTTAGACAAGACTGAATTTTATCGTCTGTGAAAGAGTTTAACCAAAAACAAGAACTGTCTTTAAAAAAGATTGACGCCATAAGTTTGCCTGCAAATAAGCAGTGTCCCTTAGAATAAACATGTCTACATTTTTTACCAATCACAAGTTTCTTTTTATTCACTTGTTATCAACACCAAAAAGTAACACAAAACCCAGCACGTTCAGCTACGCCGGAAAAAAAAACTGCAGTATTTCCCAAATTTATTTCAGGTATGAGACATGTATCTGAGGGTAAATGGGGTTCCACGTGGGACAAGTCACTTTATCTATGTGGAAAGGACATCAAAGGTTCCGTTGTAGGAATAGTTGGACTTGGTAGAATTGGGTTTTCGGTCGCTACTCGGCTACAACCGTTTGGAGTATCGCAATTCTTGTACTGCGATAGGAGTCCAAAACAATACGCGAAGGAATTAAATGCAGAACATACAAGTTTTCATGATTTATTGGAGCGGTCTGACTTTGTTATTGCTTGCTGTTCCTCGAATCCTAGCAACCAAAAACTCTTCAACGCTGAGGCTTTCAAAAAGATGAAACAAACGGCCATTTTTATAAACACGTCACGTGGTATTTTAGTGGACCAAGATGCTCTGTATAAGGCGCTTTCATCCAATCAGATCCTTGCAGCAGGTTTGGATGTGACGTCACCTGAGCCAATTCCAACCAATCACCCATTGGTATTTCTGGATAACTGTACCATTACGCCGCATCTCGGAAGTGCATCGGTTGTTGCAAGACATGCGATGGTAGATTTGACTGTGAGAAATATTTTGGCCGGTTTGAAAGGACAACCACTTCTCACGCCGGCCCCAATTCCAGCTGACAAGTAGATTGTTCTTTGTGCTAGTCAAATCATTCCTACAAAATACACGTGATAGAGTACCATGATTATAGGACACGCTCTGGGATTTTTTTTCCTGTACATCCTAAATGCACTATACCAAGCAAGTCATTACGTGATTATAGATCCATAAAATCCAGTTTGCTAATAACCTTTCAAATTAGGAGGTAGATTGGTCATTGCACATGTAGAAAATTTACTAAATGCAAAAAGTTTCAATACGGGTCAGCCTGCGCAGACTGCACAGGCTGATCTGGGTCGATGTTTTTTGCGGATGCATTTACCGCTTTTATTTTCACAGAGCATGGCTGATATAAACAGAAGTTGAGAACTTAAGGCATACTTTCCCTAGCGACTTGTAACTTCAAGTTGCAATTTTGTTTACCTAGTTATCATCTCAAAATCTATATATGCATTAAACGTTAGCACGTCCCTACAGCTGAAAGCTATCGAAAATATTTTGTGGAAAGGAGCTTTCGTTTCTTACAAAGAATTGATGCTCTTGCAACATTGCATATCTAGCCTGATACCAAACAAGCGTCATTTGTTTCACGTGTACTTGTTATTGATAGGTCCAAAGCTTGTGCGGTGATGAAGGCCCATTAAAGTAATTAATAAATAACCGGTATGTCCATATTCATATTCTCTGTATTCATAACATGCGTGGTCCTGTTTAAGAACATAAAGCTATATACATGTAGCTTCCTGGGGTACCTTTCACTAAAGTGGCAGATTTAGCAAATTATTTAGGATGGTATATACACACACACGATCCCTGCTTCACCCAAATGTATGAGCTGGCGTAAAGTTAGGCAAATATGTACTCAAATAGCAGATCTGAGTTAAGAGTTTTAATGAAACTTGTTTCAGACTTGATGTTTGCTTACCTTAACTGCGTACGCAAATTTCGTGTGTAGCAGCTTAGCGAATGGTGTCCCTGAAGCTTTAGCTGCCAAGCGTGACTCAATGACCTTTTGTGGACAATGTAGATCAAGATCAGACTGCACAAAACGTGCAGTCTGATCTTGGATCTACACTGTCCGATAAGGAGGCTTTTCCCTAAAAAATATCTTTGGAATAGCAAAATCTGGGTTTTTACTATAGGCTTGAAATTTTCTTTTGACTTATTTAGCAGGTTAAGGGTTAACTCTTCACCAGACGACAAAATATGACTTGCAACACGCGAAAAGGGGCATTCGGACATTTGCGTAAAGTGTCGTCTCGGATTAGCCTGGGCAGTCCGCGCAGGCTAATCTGAGACGGTACTTTACGACTACATTAGATTTTGTCCTTATGTAGACATGTGCAAAACAAAACAATACATAAAAACGGAAAGTGTCGTTTCGGATTAGCCTGCGCAGACTGCATAGGTTGATCTGAGACGATACTTTACGCAAATGTCCTAATGCCCCTTTTCGCGTGTTGCAGGCCAATTATTAGACTTGTCCAAAGTGAAGGCGTTTCCAGACTACAAGTTGATCGGCCGAATGATTTTATCATATTGTTTCAAACTTGGGCAGGCGTTGGTTACTGAAGATGTTATAAGCCAGTCCTTTGACCCTTAGGCTGAGAAGCGCGACTCTATGATTTTTGCGGACAGTGTAGACTTAGATCAGACTGTCTGATCTTGGATCTACACTGTCCGATAAGGAGATGTTTTTCTTCAAAGAAATAGGTTTAAAAATAGCATTATGTGGATTTTTACTATCGGATTAAAAGTTACATTTAACTTATTTAGCAGGCTATGGGTGAAGTAGTGGTAAACATTGATACTGAATGTAATTACATGTCATTAAATCATTGCATAGAATTATGTACTTTCGTTGTTTGTGTTTACTCGATAGTGTTTGCCCTAGGAAAACGCATTGTTCACTATACGAGACCGTCTTATTCTTTTTCAAAATGCTGGTTTTTCTGTATGAAGGTAGGTCATTTATATGTCTATATGCGCGTACATGCTCGTGAAATGATATTGCGTAGATTTTATTTGATTGTTTGTTTGTTTGTATTGTAGTTTAACGCCGTTTTAACAGCCTAGGTCATATCACGGCTGCCAGTGCACCTACGCATGTGTTTCCTGACTTTCTCACACCAGTACTGACACAACTGTCTTTCCAAGCCACTGACTTTTCTCACATGCAAGAGGCTAAAAATCGCCGGAAAGAAAGTTTTCCACAACCGGAAAACGAACCCGCAACCACCGGCAGGTCTGGGGTCAGATACGCTAACCACTGTGTCATCCGACTGGGTATATAGTTTATACCCAGTCGGTATATAGTTTATATACCACAAAAAAAGTATGGGAAAAAAAGTTTTGAAAGGTGCAAGCCTTGGATAATTAAAAAACCTGTATATCTGAATGTTTTTCGCCTTGATCACGTGTTCAACCTCCAAATTGTTGAAAATATGTTAAGGTTAACGTTGTTTAGTCCTTTACCCAGTCTGATGCAACTTTTTAAGCCCCTGTTAAGATATGACAGATTTCGAAAACACTATGGAAAAAGTTCAGTTGAATCACGGAAACATGCAATTGATCCTTTTATCACAATGATTTTTATAACCTTCAAATATTTCTTCTTTCCGTCACTTTTGTGACCGTGCTGTATGCGTAAAAGTAGTCTGTGTTGTAGTTGTTAAATGTGCACCAAAAATAAAATGTTACATGCGTCCATATTGAAAGCATTTCCAGACGACAATTAGATAATCTCATATTATGGGATTTATCTTTGAAAAGGAGAAAATGCTGATTACAAGCGTTTTCTCTTTTCCCTACAATATTTTCATCAGTCTCCTTCCTTTTGATCGCAAACAAAAAATACGTGATTGTTTGGCAAGAATAACCTTCTCGATTTCTTTCGCATTTTACATATCCATATACCATACAATCCCGAGTTTTAACGACCCTAACGAGGAATCCTTTTAAATAAACATTGTGGGAAAAGGAGAAAATGCTGGTAACCAGCATTTTCTCCATTTCCCACGATACTTTTTTTTACCCTTCTAAATAAAAATTTCATATTCTAAGTCTTTTTAATCAGAATCTGAGTCATGTTTAATTTTGTCATCTGCAATTATGACAAGTCTGAAATTTTGATCACAGTTTGATAAAGGATTAACCCTTATCCAGCTAAATAAATAAAATGAAAATTTTAAGACGATAGTAAAGAAAAAAAAATTTTTTTTTTGTTATTTCAAAGGTAATTTTTTTGGGAAAATATCTCCTTATCGGACACTGTGGATCAAAGATCAGACTGCACGTTCAGTGCAGTCTGATATTGATCTGCACTGTCCATAAAAGGTCAGTGAGTCGCGCTTAGCAGCTTATGGGTTAATTCTCACTATTATTCTTACAATCATGGTAATGTGAAATGCACGGTGGCACATCGCCCTGTTCATTCACAGGCCTACACTAAATACAGAATGAACGGGTCAAACAGCACAATTGGTAGGTTACCTTGCAATCAATTCAAGAACATATTTTATATTTCAGTTTATATTTTGTTTTCTCATGTTCAAGAAGTGACATTTGACAAATATTTTTATCCAAACCTCATTCTGCATGCTAGTGTAAATAAAACCATGTCTTTCTTGCTTAGTTGGCATTTAGGCTAAGAGCGAGTAGTATCACTAAGACCTTAATGACCCATTACGCTAATGCAGGCTATCTTTCATGGATGTGAAAAAATAAACCGGTGGAAAAACTCAAGGTGGTGTTTTTGGTCCTATAAACTTTACAATCTTATAAGCAATGACCATGCAGAATGTGCTGAAAACATTGTCAAACCATTTGCCTAAACACCAAAATTGATGAAACTGCATGGTGCCTATCCAACATGCCAATGGAATAGAGCGATTTGCATGATAAAATTGTTGATACTTGGAACAGTCTACCTAGTGGTAAGCCTAATGTTTGTGCAAAGTGTAAATGGTTTTGAAAATCCTTTTCTCTTTTTAAATCGCTATTGGACAAAAATGTGCCCGTAAGTTTGGACCAACACACTTTTGTATATGCCCTATCTATTTGGATCCAGAAGTGGACAAGTACAAAAAAAACTCTTTGAAAGAAGATCAGAGAGGCTTTGCCTAGAAGAGATCAATAGAACAAAGTGAACAAGGTAAGAACAAGTAAGTCATTTGATCGGGTCAGTGGCTGCTTGACTTCAATTGCTCAAAATTCACGTCCATCTCACATCTTGTAACCCCATGATTCAAGCTACACAGTGAAAGTAACTTCCATGGCAAAATGTTCCCTGGAAAAGTAGGCCTACCTTAATTTATCGAGGCCTGAACCTGAATGACCCATGAAAAAAAAATGATTGACATAGATCTGGATCTGCTCAAAAAAAAAAAGAGAAAAAATCTAAAATTGTTTAAATATTTTTATGTTTTAACTTTTTAGAAAAGAGGCAATCCCGAGTTTTATCGACCCCGAAGAAGAAGGCTTTCGAAACCATTTTGAAAAAAAAAAAAGGATATAGATCTACATCTAAAGATCTATAGGAAACAGCTTTATTAAACAGCTCTAACTCAAAATCATTTTTGCTTATTGTAAACGTTTGGCCGTGCTTCGCACATGCAGATTACAGCTAAAAGGTGTTTTTGATCTACACGTCATTTTTCTCCGGTAATTTTATATCTAACCTGTGTTAATCAGCTGAGCACTCTGATACGAGCTACGCACATGTAATAATTTTTGTTCCCACGACGATTGTCTCCCCCTTGACCGGTTTTTCGTTCAAAAAACCCACGCCGGTAACCTGACCCATAATTCCACACTTCTAAACAAAAATGGCGTCGAAACTCAAAATCGGAGACTTGGTGTGGTATGTAAATTCGTAATTTCACTGTAATTGACCTTGATATACGATAATTTTTATTCTAAGCACATTTGGTTAACTCGTACTTTAATTATTTTTCAGGGGCAAGATGAAGAGCTTCCCTGCATGGCCAGGAAAGGTAAATAAAAAGCTTTTTGAACTGGGATGCAAACGTAAGGGGAGAGAATTTCAAATGTTGATAAGGCATGCGAGAACATGGTCACTCAAATAGCAGTCGACATGTTATCTCTTTGTATGAAGGAAAGTGAAAATTTTAAGATAGCGGTATGTTGATCATTGTGTCATAAACTAAGAGAGTTTGCATTGATTGTTTCATGTCAGAAAACGCCAAAAGAAATCGGAAAAGAGCAGTTGTAGCTGATGTTGGGTAGATTCTCGACCAGCTGCCCGGCCTGCGGGTAGGTGACACCGGTGTTCCATGGAGACGGGGGGGGGAGTTGGTGACTCCCAGAAAATCAAAAGGGAGAGTGTTGTAGTTGACATTGGGTAGATTCTCTACTAGTTGCCCGGCTAGCTCATTTAGTAGAGCTGCGGTACTGGTGTTTCGGGGGTAGTGGGTTCAAGTCTCACATCAGGAACACTATTTTCCCTTGATTTATTACGGAGGAGCATTGAAAAAACTGAATGTCTTGGAAGACTTAAACTTTATTTCACCTTAACACATAGAATGCTAGGAAAATTAAATGGACGAGGAATAAAGATCCAAACAGTGCAGTCATTGGCAAGGACGATAATGCTCGAATTATTCACAAAAATAATGGACAGTGTAGAATCTGTAGATCCAAGATGAAACTGCAAGTTATGTGCAGTGTGATCTAGATCTATGTTGGATAGTTCTGTGCTGTTTGGTGTTCATCTACATAATCTGCTAGAACAGTTTAAGTAATACAAAGTGCTTTTTAGGTTTAAAGGGGCCTGTTCAGATTTTTATAAGCTGACCAAACTTCAAAAATGATTAATCACTGAAGTAATAGATCAGATAGTACACATCTGTATAGAAGAAATATGCCATGTAGCCTCTTCAGGTGCTTTTTTTATTTTGACCTGGCATTTTTTAAAGGTTGGTTGGAATGTCACTCTGACACATGATCTAGAACAATATGAATACTGTGGAATCATATTCAAATAAGTTTGATGAAGTAATATCTGACCTAAAAAATAGGAGTTACTGATTTCAAAGCTACTTTCAAGTTATTTGAACAACAAATTACTTTGCGGGAAAAGGAGAAAATGATGATTTCCAGCATTTCCTCCTTTTCCCTCAATGTTTTCAAAATTTATGTCCATCAAGGTCATTAACTCTTTACCAAAAAACAAAATTTTAGACTTGTCCAAATTGAAAGCATTTGCAGACGACAAATTAAACATGACTCAAAAACTAAGATTTGTTTTGGGACAGGTAGAAAACATTGTGGGAAAAGGAGAAAATGCTGGTTACCAGCATTTTCTCCTTTTCCTCCAACGTTTTCACAAGGTTTCTTTCTCAAGGTCGTTAAAAGTCGGGATTGTGTGGTAAAGGGTTAAAACTTGTTTGGTAAAAGGTTAAATAGAGCTTGTGGACTCAGTATTTCATAACATTTATAAATGTCATTGTATGATTGTTTTATTTCAGATTATTGAACCCAAACCAGAAATCAAGAAGCCTAAAAAGGATAAGATTCATCATTTTGTATTTTTCTTTGGCTCAGAGAACTAGTAAGACCATGATCTTTCACTTTCATCATAAGTCCTTAACCAAACAAATTTCAGAAGTACAAAGTTAAAAGCACTCGCAGATGACAAAATCAATTTAGCTGAGATATTGAAATTTGTTTTTGGAAGGGTAGAAAACATAGTTGGAAAAGGAGAAAATACAGGTTACTACTTTTACAATATTTTCAAGTCTTTTGTCTTTAGGGGCATTAAAGCTCAGGATTATTCAGTAAAAGGTTAATAATTTCTTTAGCTTGAAGCAACCAAAATATGACATTTGGGTCAAGGTCAATTACAGTAAAAATCGCTCTTATAAGGCTAAAGCCCTAGTTTGAGTTATTCGTATATTTCAAGTATTGATATAAAAGCAAGGCTAAACTTTACTGTTCAACATATTTGTAGAAAGTTGGTGACATTTTACAAGTGCTTTCATATTAGTTTTATGAATGTTCTGTACTTCTGAGGACAAATGAAGAGACTTCATAGGATGTGAACCATGTAGCTTTACATAGGAAAGTGGTATACCGGTACTTTAGTTTTAAGTCTTACTTTTTGGTTATTTAATCTAAATATAACTTTCACGTTATCCAGACATCCAGACTTTTAGCTTGGCTTTCTCGTTGAGGAAAATGTGAGGGTACTATCGTAGCCATATTTTGGTTTCTATTTAGCGAATAAACCTGGACACTTTTCCAAGGTCTTTGCCACGAGATATTTACTTCAAACTCTAATTACTTTTTAGCCATGCAAAGGGGAACCCATATCGAGGGGGAGAAAACAAGTAAAAAATTTTTGGACATACTTATGCCTTTTTTATACCAAAAATTGTTACAGAAAAAGTAAGTGCATATCAGCTTTGGTACTGGCATGCTGTGCTCTTGTTCCTTGTATGAGTTTTAAGATTTTATATGGAATAAAAAAAAAACAAAATCATTTTTGTTATCTGAAAAGGGGTATAATGCATCTGCAAAAAGTATCAACCAAGGTCCTCCTGAACAATCTAAGTGGGCTGACCTGGTTTGAAACCTTTTGCTTTTGGCCAATTTTCTGCATATCAAAGGATCAGTGTACCTCATGATTAAGTTAGTTGTTAGACAAAATTGATTTTATGGATCCATCATTATGTGATGACCAACTTGGTATGAACCAGCTTTTGCCAAAGGACAGGTCATATATTGCATTCCCATTTTATTTTCAGCGCTTGGCTCCCTCATGATGCTGTTTTTCCATATGTGGCCAACAAGGACAGGTTTATGTTAAAGAACAGAATTCCAAGAGGATTTAGGGAAGCTGTAGAAGCAGTAGATGACGCATTGAAAGCCATGCCTGAAGAAGTAGGTTTTGTCTCAGTCGTATCTGTAAGATTTTATATGTCATGCTCTATCAAAAAGGGGTCTCCATGTCAAATTATACTAAGCAAGTCATCAAACAGTTATGGATCAATGAAATTCTCGGCAGTTTCGAAGAAAAAGTTGAGTTATTGTCGTAGCCCTGTCGCCATCTGCTTTGTCATCTCTGTTATTACTGTAGATATTTATTTCAAACTTAGACAATGTGTACACTATCTAAAGGGCAACCTATACAACAAGGGCAGGTAACCATCAACATATTTTTGACAAAGTTATGTCCCTTTTTTGACTCAGAATTTACACTGAAAATCAAGCATCTGCAGCCGAGTGTTGGCACCTGCAAGCGGTGCTCTTATTTATACCCCCGCAAAACGAATGTTTTCGGGGGTATACTGGAATCAGCCTGTCTGTCCGTGTGTCCGTCTGTGTACAAAATACTAGTAATTTTTGTGTCGCAAACTCCTCCTACAGTCTTCCTTCAATTGTATTGAAACTTTGCACATATATTGATCATAATTATATTGAAGATTTGCAAGACGCAATTTTCAAAGTGTCAGCTCCTCCTGGTTGAGGAATTATCTCCCCTTGAACTTGACACTTTTTTCTGTCAAAGCGCTGGGGGGGGGGGGTATTAAGTCACATTCAGTGACAGCTCTAGTTTCAACAGCTGTATGAATCTGGAGGTAAAACGATCCTTGGACATGCAGAAAATTTAACAATAACAAAATTTTTTGACCCAGGTCAGCCTGTGCTTACTACACAGGCTTACTTGGGTCAATACTTTCTTGGAGATGTATTAAACCCCTTTTCACTGAGCATGGCTTATTTGTTTTTGTATGTATCAAAAATTTTCTATTAAGCCTTTAAGCAAACACTCTCTCATTTTCATGACACTTAAAGAGAATGTGTTTGAAAGTATTGTGAGAAGAGGAGAAAATGTTGGTTACAAGCATTTTCTGCTTTTCCCCCCAATGCTTTCCAGAGCTCCAGATAAGAGGGAGTGATGGTATTCTAAATCCATTATTTCTCTTCCAAATCCTATGTTGTGGGTACTCATTAGAATCGTCTCGATGAGACGATTCTAATGAGTACCCATAACATAGGGTTTAGTGGAGAATAATTAATATTTTCAATTTTGAAATCAAAATCACTCCCTCTATCTGGAGCTCTGGCTTTCTACTTTTCAAAGAAAAATCAAATGAGCCGTGCTCCGTGTAAAGGGAGTTTTATGCAACTGCAAACAGTATCAACCAATTTCAGCCTGCGCAGTCCATGCAAACTGACAAAAGCCCGACATGGGTGGAAACCTCTTGCATTTTGTAAATTTTCTGCATGTCTAAGGATCATTCTATCTCATGATCTCATGATTCAGCTTTTATCCTACATGTTTGCTACTAGTGAGAGTAAGTTTGGTAACCTTGATATTTATCAATATTGAAAACATTTGTAGGTAACATATTAAATATGGTGCGAATGAACGGATTTGTCTATCAAAGGGTAGAAAAATATGTGCAAAAAGGAGTAAATTCTGGTTACCAGCATTTTCTCCTTTTCCCTCAATGTTTTCAGGTTTCTTCATTCTCAGGATCATAAAAGCAAAGGATGATTGTTTCGTAAAAAGGTTTTTAAACTAACATTGTGTCTTGATCTCTAGGAACTGAAGCCTGAAGACCTACCATCTATTGATGAAGAAATAGCCCAGATTTTCTCCGACTCCGAGAGTGCTAATGTTAATGATACATCAGCTGAACTGAAAGTAGAACAAAATGAGGTATTTCAAGCTATATATATATGAGTCATGCTCAGACAGAAAAGGGGGTTTAATGGATCTCCATGATGCATTATACCAAGTGTTTACATCAAATAAGTATGGGTCAATAAAATCCATTTTGTCTAACAACCAACTGAATTATCAGGTAGACTGGTCCTAGGACAAGCAAAAAAATCGACCAATGGCAAAAGGTTTTGACACAGGTCAGCCTGCCCTGACCTTGCAGGCTGACCTGGTTCAATACTTTTTGCAGATGTATTAAATGCCCTTTCACAGAGTGTGGCTCATGTACACAAAATATAGATAAACACACGTATACACATATGATGGGTATCTCTAAAGATAAAGGTCAAGATAAAAGGTTATATCAAATATTTAAATTATATTATATTTAATATTATTTTTGTGCTAAAACCAGCATTGTGGGTACTCATTAAAGCGATCTCAATGTCTCATTGAGACAATTCCAAGGAGCACCTGCTACAAGATTTGAAATTTGTAACCACAGATGTATTATGCAGAGAGTGTAAAACAATATCAGCTTGTACATAAGTGCAGTCTGATCTTACTCTACACTCTCTACTGCTTAAGGAGTACTTTGTCATGTCAATCAAACAAAATACCAATAAACTTAAAAAGAATTGTTTTGTAGTAAAAAATTCAATTTGGCAGGATATGAATTACACTTTTAAACTGACAGCAGAGCCCTGGTAGGTCAGTCGTACAGGACTTTAGAACAGGAGGTCCCCAGCAGGGCTAATTTCTTTCTGAGGATTGATGATAGTCATTGCGACAGGATTTATTCCTATCTCACCGCTGACCATTGTTTCAACGATGGTTATGTGGGAAAATAGCTAGTGGCTTGGAGAAAAAAATGTTTGGAGTACTGGAAATAAAACACTCCAGGAAAGAATGGATAGGTGCTCTGGCCGCCACAATATAATTGAAATAATGTTGAAAATGGCGTTAAACACCATACAGTCAATCATATTAAACTGACAGATGATCCTCTGATCTATTTCATTGTGGACTTACTATTCACAAGAAAAAAGTGTGTATGAGACTTAAGTCTTCACCAAATAACAAAATTTTAGAATTGTCCAAATTTAAAGCATTTGCTGAAAACAAATTAAATGTGGATCATATGATGAGATCTATCTCTGAAAGGGTAGAAAACATTTCTGAATAAGGAGAAAATGCTGGCTACCAGCATTTTCTCCTTTTCCTGCAATGTTTTCAAAAGCCTTTTCTTTCGGGTCAATTAAGTTTCAATTTGACCATCTCCAGAGTTTTCTGTGCTCAGAATTATAGGAATAATACCATATATCTGGGGTTTTTTTTGCAGGAAGGAAATTTTGCTATTTTTGCGAGTGGGTCATTCTCACGAAAAATATATTTGCTAAATATTCCATACAATCTGAAAATCCTTCCTTTGATACGAAATGGAGTCCATCAGAGTGGATCTTACTCTTGCCAGACTTAAACCTCTGGATGCAATATGGCTTACAGATCTTTACACTCATTTAAAGGAGAAGCCTGACATTGTAAGAAATAACTTTGAAAATGCTGGTATCTTGAAAAAACGAAGAAAAAAAAAAAAGACAGACTTAACACAATGATCTATACACGTATAGGGAGAGTTGACATTAGATACCCGTAATCATTATAGAGCAAAGTTAATTTCCCAGTGTCCATATATAGTCAAAGGACACTACGAATTGTGAATAAATAAACTGACTAGGAAATTCTAGTAGTCTAAGATTTGCATAAATCTTTTTCTTATTTATGCGTTTATACATACCATCGGAATCACTGGGAAAAGGAAGAATTTTGAGATTTTGAAATACCTGACTATCAAAGTAAATCTTGAGATTCTAGCTTTTTTTTTTTTTTCCATTTTGCATATGTAATACCAGACATACCGATTAATATTTTTGGTGGGTTTGATGCTATCATATTTTTACGATTTCAGGAAAAACAGAAACACACCCATGAATTTGTGAAAATAAGAAACATGAAAAATTTATTTTGACCAAACTCGCGAAAATTTTGGGACGCGAAAAAACCCTGATGTATGGTATTTAGACCCAACACTGTACAGGCTATACTAGTAGTCTAGTATATAGACTCACTAAAAACTTACAAATTAATCAATGGAAAAAATTGTAGGAAAGGAAAATCTTGTTTAAAATGGTGTGGAAAACAACCAAAAAGAAGTAACCTTCTAGGCTTGGTTTTAAATTCCTTTTTAGCTTTTTAGCTTTTTACAGCTATGAAACCACTGGTGCTGGGTGCTGGTATAGAATACAATTTGTGCTTAAAGTATAATTACTATGTTGGCCTGTTGCATTCCAATAAGCCATTTGATGCAGATGCTGCCAAGCCCCGGTAGCTCAGATGGTAGCATACAGGACTCAAAAATAGGAGGTCACTGGTTGGATCCCCTGCTCGGCCAGTTTCTTTCCAAGGTTTGATGATAGTCATTGAGACAGGATTCATTCCTCTCACACCGCTGACCATTATTTCGACGATGGTTATGTGTGAAAGCAGCCAGTGGCTTGGAAAGAATATTGTGCAGAGTTACAGTACTTGGAAAAGAAATTCCAGGAAAGCATGGATAGGTGCACTGGCCGCCACGATATAACTGAAATAATGTTGAAAGTGGCATCAAACACCATACTATAAATCAATTGATGCAGATGCATTGGAACAAAGTGGGTCTTGGCTTAGGTGGTAGCGCAAGGGGCTTGAAACGCAGGGCGCACTTGCTCTGCCAGATTCTTTTGAGATCAGTTTATGGTCACTGCAATAGGATTCAATCCTCTTTCATCACTTACTCTTGTCCTACAAGGTTTTTGAGTGAAAGCAGCCAGTGGCTTGGAAAGAATGTTATACAAAGGACTAGAAGGAGAAACTTCAGGACACATCGATAGGTGCCCTGGCTGAAATAATGTTGAAAATAGTGTTAAACGCCATACAAATAAAGAAACAAATGAAGCAGACAGTCATTTGACCAAACTGATGTTGAGAAGGTCATTAAAAACCATAGAAACAAACATAATAAATATTATTTCTTCAATTAATTAAACCTCTTCCTGTGCTGAAGATTGCTATCATGCTATGGAAAACAATTTTGAAAAAAAAAAAGTCCTACAAATAACCTGTTTTGTAAAGGGTTGGACATGTAATGTAACATATGTGCTTACATGACAGATACAGGTTACAGTGTAGAAGTATGCAAAGAATTTCATCATTTAATTTGCTTGGTATTACACAGAACATTAAAAAAATGTACATGTACTTGTATTTCATTGTCATGACAGATAAAAATGACAGTTGTTGTTAACCTTAAACCAGATGATCTCAAGTTTAAGCAGATTGGCTTTTTTCTAAGAAAATAAAAAGTTATTGTTGTAGCCCTAGGGTGTGTCATGGTGGTGCAAAAACCTTGATATTTTGTAATTTATCCTGTCACCTACAATTTCGACCCGATAACAGGGTGCCGTATATTTTTTTGTTATCCGTCAGTTGGTCACGTGACCGCTAAGTGCCCACCCGATAACTGGGACTATTTTCAACCAAGCGTTTTACTGCCGTAATGAACGAATCAATCGCTAGTGAATACTTTTGTTCGTTTGATTAATAGATCTAGTCTGTTATGTTAAAACATGTTGTCTTCTTAGCAACGTTATTTTTCTGCAAATATACGTCACGTTTAATAATTATGACGCAGCCAACATTATTCATGACGTCATTATTGCAGCAGTGACTGGGAAAGGCTTGCGCCATGCGCCATAGTCACATTAAAATCCAAAATGTCACATCGTTTTTGCCAATGAGTGCGCCCTTGTCCCATCCAATTTTCGACGACGTAAAAGTACGAAATTTAGTCAGACAAATCTCCTTTGATCGACGCCGATTAGACACTCTATAAAATGAGTAGCTATATGCGTGTGACGTCATGTTTTCAATCATAAAACGCTTATTGAACATTGAACCTATTTTGTCGTCTTGATGAAACTGCCCTGATTTTGCCGTAAAATTCAAATTCAACAACTACCTAAGCATTAGAATATACCACCGAAAATTTAAAATTGCATGAAGGTCAGCGCTCCATCAGTAATTTCTTTCCCACAATGATCGTTTATTAACAGACTCATACAGAAGATCCTAGCGAGAATCAGAGCAACTCTCAGATCACATCTCTCTCTGAGCCTATCCCAAGCATATCCATGGACATGCAGCAAATGTTTATCAGTGTATATCATGCTGATTGAGAAGGCCACTTTTTTTTTTCATCATGAATTAGATAGGTAACATTCTCAATCAGCTTATGGTCTAATAGTATTTATGTTCCCTGCTACCCCAATTGATAAGTTCATTAGCTCCACTGGCCGAAGGCCAGCGAGCTATTGTCATGGCGTTGTGTCCGTCGTCCGTCCGTTCGTTCGTTTGTCCGTGCGTGCGTCCGTAAACTTTTTCTTTAAAAAACTTCACCTCAGAAACTATTGACTGGATTTTTACCAAATTTCACAGGAATGTTCCTTTGGTGGTCCTCTTTCAAATTCCTTCAAATAATTGTGTTCCATGAAGAATTCTGGTTGCCATGCCATCAAAGTAAAAAACCTTTAAAAATCTTCTCCTCCCAAACCGCTATTTGGATAGCATTATTATTGTGCAGGAATGTTCCTTACATACAGGTTTACAGAATTCCTTAAAAAAAAAAAAGATCTGTCAAAAAACATGGCTTTTATGGGAGACTCATTTTCCTTTTATGGTATAAAGTAAAATCTTTGAAAAATTTCTTCTCTAAAACTATTCATTGGATTTCATTGTTGTTTTGCAGGTAAGTTCCTATGGTGGTTGTCTACCAAATTGTTTCTTCAGTGAGCTAAAATGCAGGATTGAATGATAATTGTTAAAAACTTCCTTTCGCCATTATAGAAATATCAGGCCTGTGGAGCGATACAGGCGCTCAAGCGCCTCTAGTTTCAATCATCATGCTATAATACTGCTGAAAGAAATAAAAAGATATGAAAGTAGATCGCTGAAAAAAAAAACACAAAAACCCATGACACAACAACGGTCAATTTGACACCGTCCGATCAGAGTTGTCTCAAATTGTTTCTTCATCATTTATAATGAATTTAAACAGTGAATTTACATAATTATATGTAAAGAATGATAATGAGAAAAAAAGTTCTTATTTTTTTTTTTCTTTAATGAAATGAAAATAACAATGAAAGGGGGTGAAGGTCAGACCTTCGTCTTACGGAACATTGAAAGGGGAGTGAAGGTTAGGCCTTTGTCTTTTGGTGTCATCCTTATATTTCCATAATAACCAAGTAATTTTGACCCTTGATCATTTCTCTTTGATGCTTGGAAATTTCATTTTGACTCTTGAAAATTTCAGCCCAAGATTCAATGACTCTTGGGATTCAGGACCTAATGAGAACCCAGATGACTATGTTTGATTCCAAGCATTAAGTATAGAACCAGCATAAGCATTTAGCTACATTTTGACTTGCATTGGGATAGTAATATTTTGAAAAAATAAATGAAAGCAGTTAAAAGATTTTGTGTATTTTTCTTAAATTGTCACATTGGTTTTCAAAATGTCACATTGATTTTCCTGGAGGAAGGGACATTGTCCCATTGAAAATAATTCTTTCCCAATCACTGCATATCCATAGGGTTTTGTAAACACGGTTCTTCATTTTTTAAAGTTTCTCATAGATCTAGTGAGAAAGATGTCAATATGTGCCTTATTTCGAGCGAAATGTTCAATTTAGTCGAATTTTGGATCATAATTGAGAAAAAGGATAAATAAAATAGACAGTTGGTGTCTTGGATTGGGAAAGTCGATCAGGCTCGGCATCGGAAATTTATTAAAGGTACGGTCTATATCATTGTTTCTTTTTTTTTTGTTTGTTTTGTTCCGTTACAGTGAGTGACAGGATAAATAGAATAGATGGTTGGTATCTTGTATGGGTTAAGTTTATTGGGCTCGGCTCCGAAATTTAACTGGTTTGCCTTCGGCTCACCAGATAAATTCCTCCGCCTTGCCCGATAAACTTAACCCATCCAGGACACCAACCATCTATTCTCTATATATCTGTTATTACTGAACATATTTACTTAAAACCTGGACAAGTTGTTAATATCAAAAAGGGAGCTCATATACAGCATTTTTTACGCAGTTATGCCCCTTTTTCGACTTAAAATTTTCACTGAAAATCAAGCACTTCCAGTCGAGTGTTGGCACCTGCATGCAGTGCGCTTGCTTACTGTGAGGTAAGAGGCATTTGCTAACATTGTGGGGAAAAGGAGAAAATGCTGCTAAGCAGCCCCTTTCTCCTTTTTCTACAATGTTTCCTACTCATTCTGATTATCATTTGAGTGTCATTTCAAATTATATGCAAAATAATGCTTTGAATTTGGACCAGTCTTTCAATTTCCATCTTGGCCAATATCTTTCTGAGGATTGATGATAGTTACTGCAACAGGATTCACTCCTCTCTCACCGCTGATCATTGTTTCGATGATGGTTATGTGGGAAAGCAGCCAGTGGCTTTGAAAGAATATTGTGTGGAGTACTGGTAAAAGAAAATCCAGGAAAGCATGGATAGGTGCACTGATTGCTGTGATGTAACTGAAATAATGTTGAAAACGGCATTAAACACCATACAAGCAATCAATCATTGGACCAGTCTGAAATTTTGTCATTTAGTTAAGAGTTAACCCTATCCTCCTGATCATTTACCACACATTCTTTAGATCTAGGGACCTTGAGAAAAGAAGTCCTTTTAAAATATTCAGGAAAAGGAGAAAATGCTGTTAGCCAGCATTTTCTCCTTTTCTCACTGTGTTTTCTACTTTTTCAGAAATAAATTCCACCATTTGAGCCACGCTTAGTTTGTCGTTTGCAAACGCTTTCAAGTTTTAAAGGTCTAAAGTCTTTTTGTTTTGTAAAGAGTTAATGCACAAATGCATAATAGAACATTCTGAAAAGAATGGAAGTTGCTCGTTACATGTTTATTAATTTCTTTAACTCTTTACTAAACAGCAAAATTTCTTTAACTTTGAGATGAATTGGATTGTATTGGAGTTTAATGCCCTTTTAACAGCTTAGGTCGTATCATGGCTGTAAGTGCACCTTCAAATGTGTTTCTTGGCTTTCTGACACCAGTACTGACACAGCTTTCTTTCCAAGGCACTGACTACTTTTCTCACATGCATCCGAGGTGAGAGGCGGAAAAATCGCCAGAAAGAAAGTTTTCCCCAACCGGGTATTGAACTCGCAACCCCCAGGTCACGAGTCAGATACGCGAACCAATGAGCTACCCGGATGGGCATTCTAAGATAAAATGATTTTCTGCAATTCTATGATAATTAGGATAATGGCAGTGTTTTATATTTAAACAGGATTCCTCATCAAAAGAAAAGACCCCAGTATCCGATAAGCCTAAAAAGAAAAAGAGACCAAGAGAAAGTGAAGAAGGGGTAAGTATATGACAATTTCTTGAACTGAAATGATGATTTTGTCACATGGTAAGCTAACAATTTGGGCAGCCAGGATATTGCGGGCTAAAAGTGTTACTACTGACAGAAAAAATCTCATCAATAAAGTCCTCCCTTTTAGAGGGCCAGTCAATCATTTATAGAAGAAATAAACCCCAAAACTTAAACTTTCCATTATGTTATATATTCTATCATTTTATATTGTCAAATTATTCTACTCAATAATTTGGTGGCCCAAAATTTAGGCTGAATACTCAAATTGTACTAGATTAAGATGACCCAACAAAAGTGGCCGGTATCAGGTTCATGTATTTTGGAGTCTAGGGCTTAACTTGTTACCACATGACAAAATTTTAGCCTTGTCCAAATTGACAGCATTTGCAGACGACATATTAATTGTTACTCAAAACAGGAAATTTGTCTGTCAAAGGGTAGAAAACACTGTGGGAAAAGGAGAAAATGCTGGTTACCAGCATTTTCTCCTTTTCCCTCAATGTTTTCAAAAGGCTTCTTTCATAGGGTCGTTAAAAGTTGGCATTGTGTGGTAAAGGGTTAACTTTTTACCACATGACAAAATATTAGACTGGTCCATATTAAAATCATTTTGGGATGACAAATCATATGTGGCTTGAATGATGGGATTTGTCTTTGATGAGGTAGAAAATGATGTGGCAAAAGGAGAAAAGGCTGGTAATTAGCATTTTCTCCTTGTTCCAAAATGTTTCTAACTCTTAACTACACAGTGCAGAGTTTTAACAACCCTTGAGATGGCATTTGAAAACTTTATTGTGAAAGGAGCCTTTTACCACAAAGTTTTTCTACCCTTTCAATGACGAGTACCATCATTTGAACCTGAGCTTTAATTTGTCATTTGTCAATTTGTAAATGCTTTCAAGTCTGACAAGTCTCAGGTTTTGTTGTGTGCTGCAGGGTTAAAGCCTCCTTCTAGAGGCTACTTTAAAGATAGAATTGTTAGGCAGTAACATTATCTGTTAATCTCAAGGTCAAATGCAGATAGTATAGACTTTCTGACTTAATTACTAATATAATTTAAAAAAGAAAATCATCTTTTTTTGTGTCAAAATGGTGGTCCTCTCTGGCTCTGTGGTCAGGACAATGGGTTTTCCCTACCATTTGTAATCAGGGGTTCAAACCCTGCTGGCAGAGCTTATCCAGGGTTTTTTCTTGGACTGTCTGATACATGGGTCATTTGATTCCAATTCATTGAATAAAAAGAGAACTCTTAGATTTAAGGGGACATTCGGAAAATTTGGGGGTCCAAAATTCAAAGAGAAGGGGGCCCAGGAAAACGCTGTGATTATTATGGGAGTGTCTCTTAGAAGGCATAATAGAGCCTAGGACTAGTACTGGTGACAAACTTGAAAGGCAATTATGAGTAGGTGAGCTGTTGTTGTTATATGACTGAATGAAACTGTGTTGAAAGGGGCTTTAAGTTCTTATTCATTATTCATAGCGTTTATTTGTGACCCATCAAGCAAAAAGGGACCATCTGGGAATTCTGTACATCAATTAGATGAAAACAAATCAACGATAGTGTAGGTCAATTTAAGCTGATAGTTCAAAAATAATTGTTTAACAAGGTAGAATGACCACTTTTCATACAGAAAATATCATAAAAGTGAAAAGTGTCGACCCTGGTCAGCCTGCACAATTCACTTTTTGCATGACGGGTCACAATTGTGTAAACAAATGAGCCATGTTCTGGTAAAAGAGGGTATAATGCATCTGTGTGGTGCATTATATAATGCATCTGTGAGGTGCATTATACCAAGCCAGTCATCACATAGTTGTGGATCCATAGAACCCATTTTGTCTAACATCAGTCTGAACCCTGAAGTAGAAGGATCCTTGGACATGCAGAATATTTACCAAAGCAAAAAGTTAAATCCAGGTCAGCCTCTACAGGCTGCATAGGCTGACCTGGATTGGTACATTTCGCAGATGCATTAAATTCTCTTTTCACAGTGCATGGCTCAAAGGCAATCACAGTCCAACCTGAGGGAAATTAACACTGTGCTTGATACAGGTGCTTGCTTAGCAAAGATACATTTTGACATATTTTCCATTTCTGAAACCTTAGTGTATTGCTGCTTGGCACAGAAAGCTCGCTCAATAGAGGTGGCCACTAAAATGGTTTTTATTGTAGATTGAAGCCAGTTATGATATTTATATACATAGAAGTTATTGTTGATATTTGTTGTAGTCAACATTAGAAGCATCTTTTCTTTAAATTGAGCCATGCTATGTGAAAAGGGTGCTTCATAAATCTGCAAAAAGTATCCATCAAGGTCAGCCTGCGTAATCCACACAGGCTAACCTGGGTTGATACTTTTTGTTAAGGGTCAATTTCCTGCATGTCAAAGGACCAGTGTACCTCATGATTCAGTCAGTTGTTTAAGGAACTGGATTTTATGGATCCATAATTATCATATTGTGCTTAAGTTTTGGGACAGCCAAAATATTGGGACACGATCAAAAAACATTAATATAATTATTTTTCATGACCCAAAGATTTTGGCCACACTAAACGTTGCAAAGCATCCAAAGAATTGGGATAGTGAGTATCTACTCCAAAAAAAATTGTTTCAATCTGTTTGATACCCTACAAGCATTTGCTTCCTGCAGTTTCATTACCGCATGTAAGTTCATGCCCTCCTGATTTCATCAGGGGTCTCCCGATTCAAAACAAAAAAACTTGATCACTCCGACAGTTGATAAAAGTCAGGATTATGAGGTAAAAGGTTAATTTATCTGTTCCTATTCTTCTATTATTTATTCTAGGATGAATCTTTGAAAAGAACTCCTAAAATATTGAGATCAAGACAGTCTGGTACAAATTCCACAGGAAAGAAGGTACATATTCAATAAATTTATTACAAGTGTATCATCATTAGTATTTGTCTATAGAAGTAGATTATTTTGCATGATGTTTAATGCTGTTTTCAACAGTATTTCAGCTATGTCATGACAACTTACGCAAGTGGTCTTCAAGTTTGTTACCAGAACTAGGTGCATGACCTGTCCCAGCCACTGGCTGTGTTCTCACGTAAAGTGGAGAAATTGTTTGTGACAGAGGTATGACTCCTTTTGAAATGTCTGTCATCTGTTGTTGACAAGAATTTTTAGATTGGTTGTTTTCATAGAGATAATCAGCAAAAGGAGTACTACAAATGTTGTTGAAATGTTAAGCATAGATTGACTTTTGACATATTTTTGGGTAGGTGGAGCTTGCAGGGCTCCCGCTGTCGATCGCCAGTGGCGCCAAATGTGAAAATTAAGAAAAAATGGCACCAAAAATGAAGCACTGGTGAATGTACTGGTGAAAAGTAAATGTCTATAAACTATTCTTAAAAGATCAAAACTCTGACATAAACAGTATGTATCAAGTGTGAAGGAAGCCCGCATTACTGTTTATCACACATAATCAAGCTGGCATTCATTAACGGTCTTGTCTAATTACACACCATACTTGCATACGCACCACGCAATCAAAAATCAATTTCGCCACGCCCCGTTGAGCACACAGAATCTACTGCGAACCAATCAGAAATCAGATACAAGATTTAGTTACCGCCCATAATTTACCTGGTCAGCAACCTCTCACTGGCTAGCATTTTATTGTCTGTATTTAACGATGTCGTTAATGAAAAACATGATAACGGTATTGATCTGCTTATCTTAGGTGAAAATGACAGATTTTGAAGTTAGTTGCTACCCGTAACGAAAATTTAATATCAAATAATGCAGATTTTTTTTTCTGAAAATTAACTGACATGAAAAATGGATCGTCGAAAAAATGTGAAAACCCATGACACAACAACATGTCAGTTTGACGTTGTCCGATCAGAAGCACTTCGGACTGTTTTTATAGCTTTGATAGTGACTTTAATCAATAAATTTACACAAATATATGTATAAAACTGTAAGTAGGTTCTAGAATAATGAGAAAAAAACACGGGTGATTTTATGACATGAAAATGCTGAATGATGGCGGGGGGGTTACACTTTGTAGGGCCACTTTGTCTTACAGTGATAGATCTAGTGCTGGAACAAGTGACTATAGAGGACACTCATACAGAGAGAAAAAGACCAGAATAAAAGGACCTTTTAACAAATAAAATCTTTAGTAATTCTTAGGATAAAAGAAATGATGTATTAACCCTTTACCACACAATCCCAAATTTCTTCCATAATTTCATTAAAACTTAAGGAATTCTAACAGGTTGGCAGTTATAGAATTATAGTGCTGTATTACTTTTCAAATACAAATTCTATGTCCCTGTAGCTCACAACCTTGAAAACCCTGGTGGGGGGAAGGAACATAAGTAAGCATGTACAGCACTACTGAGCAATGGATTTAGTACCTTTAACATTGGCCAATAAACTGAAGTGTCTAATGTACCATGTGGCTTCTTTAGTTGGCTCCTACTGGCCCCAATTTTTATGAGGTGGCAAATTTGATGGCGCAAAAATTAAAACTTGCAGGGGAAGCCCTGGCTTGGGGCTGTTACCAGGTTAATTGATTTCTATAACTTCAAAGGGTTTTTTGTGTGAAATCATAAGGCCTTGAGTACAGGTATTCTTTATTGCAGCATCATTTAGGGACTCTTAAATTGCCTTAATAAATGTTAAGAAATTTTATCCTTTTGGCCTAGAATTCTTATATTTGGTTTGTAACATGATATGGGTAACCTCTAGCAAGAATGTCCAAATTATTGTCCTTGGGTCAAAAAGGGTCTTGCAAAAGGAGTCACATTTTATTCTAAGATGAGCAGTTAAGGGCTGTTCTGGCCCTCTTGTTATCCTCTTTGAGGTGGATTTATAAAGAATGTGTTACCTAAAGGCTTTTTTCTGTTAGTGATTTCTGAGTCTGTCTTACTTCTTGCAGTTGTATTTTGTATCAATTAGTTAAATTGTTTGTTGTGGTAGCCAGTTGAGTACATGTACATGACAGAAATATTTTCTTAGAATGTAGTTTTTGAAAGGTATTTTATGCCTCTTTCAAGATTATGAGCTTGGCTATTTTCAGAGAAAATGTTTAGGTTTTTTTTGTAGCCCTGGCTTTGTCTGTGTCATTGTGTGAAAAACTTTGACATTTTATATCTCTTTTATTACTAAAGATATTTGCTTCGAACTTGGACAAGTTGTTAACTATCAAAAGGAGAACCTATACAATAAGGGCAGGTAACCATCAAAGTATTTTTGACACAGTTATGCCCCCCTTTCAGCAGGCAGTGCTTTTGTTTCAGTCATATCAAGGTAACAGCTTACTTGTGTATGTTTCTTGATTTTGCCAGTACTAGGCAAGGGTTCTTAAGTGTCATGCCCATGGACGCTTCCAGGAAAGACGCAGTTCTTTAAGTGAGGATGGAGCCCTGGACCACCAGGTTACATATCCCACACCATACCACTTAGCTTTGCAGGACCCCATTACTCTTTAAGATCAAGATCATACTGCATAAAGTGTGTTGTCCAGTCCTTGGTCTGTATTCAACAACCATTCTTAAGAATATTCTTAGTTTAGTTCTGGATTGGTAAAGTAACACAACTTCTGAATGGCTATTTGGTTTAGCCAATCAAAAGTTGTGTTACTTTCAAATTTAGAAAACTCTTGAGAATGAGATTAAGAATGTTTTAAGAAAGGTTGGTGAATGCAGACCCTGGTCTCCTGGATCTACACCATCCATTGTTCAATTGTTTTCTATAACCAAAGACTAGAGTCTTTTCATTTGCAGCAGCATTATATTTAAATCATCTGGCAACAAAACATTAGTTTTAAGGAAAAGGTCTGAGTTTATTTATTGTTAAGTTCATATCTTTTACTGCTACTACTATTTATTTGATCTTTAAGCTGTTTTGGAAGCACTGGGTTTTTCGTGGGAGTCTCCATGAAATAAGGTGCAAGCGGCGTAAAACACCTTTCAAATAGATTTTTTTTGGGGAAAAAAATGTTAGCAGAAAATGATAATACAAAGAAAACTTAAGAATATCTTTTACGTTGCCACCAATTTTTTTACAAGAGAAAATAAAGCCAGTTAAAAGTCTGACTTGAGCATATGTTTAATATTGTCAACATTTCTTTCCCAACAGAAAGTAAAGCCAGTTAAAAGTCTTAACTGGATCATATTTTCACCATTTTTTTTTTTTTTTTTTCCTAGAAGAAAATGAAGCCAGTTAAAAGTCTATCTTTTATGTTGTCACCATTTTTTCCCCAACAGAAAATAAAACCAGTTAAAAGTCTAACACCATCAGAAAAGATCTTGAAGAAAGCCAAGGCCACAGTCTCCTCACCGTCTGCAAACATTTTTTCTGCATTATCTCCCAAAAAATCCTTATCACCGGGCAGTCCCACCAAGATGAAACAGAGGAAACTACCAGAACTCAGGGTAAGGTTGTCAGTGTAGCTTTACTGTTTCTGCTTTATTAGCCCACTTGAGCATACATTGCTCAAGATGAACTTTTGTGGTCATGCTGTGTCCATCGGCATCATCAACTTTTACCTTGTGTACACTCTAGAGGCAACATTTTCAGTCTGATACTCATGAAACTTGGTCAGAATGTTTGTCTCAATATCTGGGATGAGTTTGAAAATGGGTCATGTCAGGTAAAAAAACAACATTACCAGGTTAAATCTTAAAAAAACTTTTGTACACCCTAGAGGCCACATTTTCAGTCCAATACCTAAAGATGTTTTCAGCATGTTTGTCTTGATCGTGTCTTGGTTGAGTTTGAAGATGGGTCATGGTGGGTCAAAAATTAGGTCATTGGATCAAATCTTAACATGCCTTTTGTACACTTTAGAGGCCACATTTTCAGTCCTATACTCATGAAAGTTGGTCAGAATGTTTTAATGACATTATTGACGAGAGTGAAAATAATTCAAATCAGATCAAAAACTAGTGCACCATTCAAATCTAAGAAAGAAAAAACTTGTGTACACTGAAGGGGCCACATTTTCAGTCCATTGCTCATGAAAGTTATGCAGAATGTTTGGCTTGATGATATTTTGGCTGAGTGTGAAAATGAAAACTAGGGTCACTGGATCAAATCTTGGAAAAATCTTGTGTACTCTCTAGGGGCCACATTATCTGTCAGATACTCATGAAAGTTGGTAGAATGTTTGTCTTGATAATATCTGGGACTAGTTGCAAAATGTGTCACATCGGGTCAGAAACTAGGTCACAAGATCAAATCATAGAAAAATCTTGTGTACTCTCTAGAGGCCACATTTTCAGTTCAAAATTCATGAAAGTTGGTCAGAATTTTTGTCTTGTTAATATCTTGGATGGGCTTAAAATGGGTCATGTCAAGTCAAAAACTGGGTCACCAGGTCATTAAAAACTGTATGTTTGCTCTAGAGGCCACACTTTTAGTCCAATTCGTACAAAAGTAGGTCAGAATGTTTGTATTGATGATATTTTGGACTGATTTGAAAATGGGTCATGTTGGATCAAAAAATTGATCACATAGTCAAATCTTTAAAAAACCATATCTACACTTTAAAGGCCACATTTTCCATCAAATACTTATGAAAGTTGGTCAGAATGTTTTGATGATAGTTCAGACAAATTTGAAAATGGGTCATTTGGGTCACAAAGTAGGTCACTAAGACAAATCTTAGAAAAAATTGTGAACACTCTAGAGGCTACATTTTTGGTCCAATACTCATGAAAGTTTGTTAGAATGTTTGTTGTGATATCTCGGAAGAGATTTGAAATGGGCTATGTTGGGTTAAAAAGGCTCTGGTAACCTTAGGGTCATCATGGCCCTCTTGTAATTTTAGCCTGTAGTTATTTCCTTTGCATTTGACTATTTGCGAAAATGTCCTAAGTTTTACATCTCGGAGAGAGAAAGCTTTTGAAAACGTGGCAAAAGGAGAAAATCCTGGTTACCAACATTTTCTCCTTTGCTCAGAATTTTTTCTATCCTTTCAAAGAAAAAATTCCTATTTTGAACTACATTTTGTTTTGTCAACTGCAAATATTTTGAATTTTGAC
The DNA here is from genome assembly GCA_946811185.2 of Hippopus hippopus. Lineage (NCBI taxonomy): Eukaryota > Metazoa > Mollusca > Bivalvia > Cardiida > Cardiidae > Hippopus > Hippopus hippopus. The sequence continues at coordinate 17,663,816 of OX328100.1, read as the reverse complement.
AAGTGAAAAGTTTTGTTGTTTGGTAAAGAGTTAACTAGATTTTGTTTCAGCGAGTTTTGAAAAATCCCTGTTGAGGCAGATGATATATTTTGCCGGCAAAGATGAGCTTAAATTGTGAGATACTAGCAGAAAGTAAATGTAGAAAAGATGTACCTTATAGCCCTTTACCACACAATTCCGAGTCTTAGAGACCCTGAAGAAATATTTGAAAACATTCTGGGTAAAGGAGAAAGTGCTGGTGACGAGCATTTTCTCCTTTCCAACAATGTTTTCCAACCTATCTAATAGGACCCACCATTTGAGCTACACTTATATTGTAGTCTACAAATGCTTTTAATTTGGATAAGTCTAAAATTTTGTTGTGCAGTAAAGGAATAGTCAGGTATAATGGGTTATAAGTTTGTGCCTGTCTGCCTGACTGAATTGTTTTGATTGCTACACAGAAGCAGCAATGACCTGATTTATGCAAAAAAGGTTGTCTTGTTAACCAACAGCTCTGTCTCATAAGCTGTTTGCTAGAGGCCATGATAGAATAAAACAAGTTACAAGGGGTAGATGGAGAAAGCAATGCTCAGTCTATCAAGCAGAGCAACTAGTTTTCCTTTTTGTCACAGCTTTTTCAGTGTAAAAGATCAAGAGAGTTTGTTTAACCACAATGTTTACAGTAATGTTGTTAGAAAACATTGTGACAGAATCAAATTTTGGTGCATTCATAAGTGCTTGTCAGAAATTATTTTGAATCTACAGGTCTAATGAGTGTTCATAACAATGATAATTACTGAAGAAATAAAGTGATACTGGAAGGCTCAATGTAGTTTGAGGTCTGGGAGTGATTGATTTTCAGTTTATTTAACCCATTACCACACAATCCCTACTTTTGAGAAAGAAGCCTTTAGAAAACATTGTGGGAAAAGGAGAAAATGCTGGTAACCAGCATTTTCTCCTTTTCCCACAATGTTTTCTACCCTTCACAGAACCAATTTCAAATTTTCAGTCACTTTTGTTGTCTGCAAATGCTTTCGATTTGGACAAACCTAAAATTTTGTTGTTTGGTAATGAGTAAATGTTGCCCTGGTTGACCATATGGTTGATGGCCCCAAAAAGCTGTTGGTTATGTTTTTGGGATAGTGTAAGATACAGGACAAAACCCAGCCTAAGTTATGCGTAATTTTTTAATATGCTCAGTGTATAGCACTGTCACACGGGCCCTCGGTTTAACATCTCATCTGAAAGACTATTAGTCATTTTAAATGGCCAGCCATAGGGCTTGAACCCACACCTTCAAGTGGCCTGTGACTTGACATCTACAAGCCTTACACTGTACCACTTATGCTATTCAGGCTGGTCTGTTTCAGGTTTGGGAAATATACATAACCACTTTATCTTGCAGCAAGCAATGTCTACAAGGCATTTTACTAAGCTGTAAGATTAACACTTAACCAAACATCAAAATTTTAACCTTTCCCAAATGGAAAGCATTTGCAGATGACAAATAGACTGTGGCTGACTTGATGGAAATTGTCGTTTGAAGGGTAGAAAACATTGTTTGAAAACAAGAAATTGATGGTAACCGGCATTTTCTCCTTTTCCCACAATGCTTCAAAAATCTCATTTGCAGGGTTGTTAAAACTTGCGATTGTTATCTTCTGTAGATAAATACAAAGTAGTAAGTATTGTTCTTTGAAATTTTGTAAATATTTTTCTAATCTTAAAGCTTTTGAAAACATTGTGGGAAAAGGGGAAAAATGCTGGTAAAAAGCATTTTCTCATTTTCCCACTATATTTTCTACCCTCTCAAAGACAGTTTCCATCATTTCACTATGGGTTCTAACTTTTCCAAGACAAATTTCAACATTTTGGTCATATTTAGTTTGTCGTCTGCAAATCTATCAAAATGAGTGAGTCTAAAATTTTGTAGTTTGGTAAAAGGTAGCTTTACTGGTTGAAAAAATGTCATGTGATACGAACAAGTTTCAGTGAACACAAGGTGTCATTACTTTCTTACCCCTTCACCAAAGTTCAAAATTTTAGACTCATTCATATTTAGAGCATTTGAAGACGACAAACTAAAATTGTTATTCGATGACTTTAGGTAATACTCGTTGTATCCCAGAATACTTATCTAATTCTATATAGGTATCAGAGAGTGATCTAGACTACAATCCAGACCTGGGACCACCAGGTGCCCCCATATCAGCCCCGGCAGGTTCACAGATCGAAGAGCACCCAGTGACCAAATCCCAAGTCAAATCTGTGATACCCACACCCATGAGAATTGGCTTCCTGGGACTTGGAATTATGGGACAAGGGATGGTGATGAACTTATTGAGGTCAGGTCATGAGGTCACAGTCTGGAACAGAACAACACAAAAGGTAAGATTTGCAAAAATTTGACTTTAACTCTTTCACTACCACTGACAACTCAAAAAGCTTTTGCAGATGGCTTAGATCAAGATCAGACTGCATGTTCTGTGCAGTCTGATCTTTATATACACCATCTGCTTCCTGATGCTAGACTTTGACCTTTTTCATCTTTCATCTTCAATGGCAGTGAAAATCTACACTTAAAAAAAGTTGAATTTCCAGAGTTGGTAATAAAAGAGTTAACACTTGTATTATACTTTTATGATATTGTATGTTTCTTTGAATCTGAATTGTGGAGTTTGTTACTTGGTTTCATTTTTGTACTTTTTGTTATCCTGCTTTCTCAACACAAACATGCAAACTTACTCTTAAAATTTAACTCTTCACCAGATTACACAACTTTAGATTCTTACAAATTAACTCTTTACCACATGAGCAAAATATAGACTTGTCCAAATAGAAAGTATTTGCAGACAAAAAATTTAAATGTAGCTCAGCATTTTCTCATTTTCCTACAGTGTTTTCAATAGGCCTCTTCTTCAGGGTCATTTAAACTTTGAGTTGTTTGGTAATGGGTTTATAGTATTTGCAGACAACGAAATGAATTTCAAATGATGTGAGTTGTCTTTGAAATTGTAGAAAATATTTTGGGAAAAGAAGAAAATGCTGGTTACCATGTTTTCAAAAGCTTTCTTGCTCTGGTTGTTAAACTTGGGAAACTTGGGGTTGTATGGTAAAGGGTTTAACAAATTAAGAACCAAGAGACAGAACTAGTTAGATCTATGGCATGTTCCAATGTACTTGATTTAGTTTTAATAAATCAGCAGAGAACAAATTGTTTAACCCTTTACCACACAATCCAGAGATTTAATGACCCTAAAGAAAGAAGGCTATTGAAAACATTGTTGGAAAAGGAGAAAATGCTGGTAACCAGCATTTTCTCCTCTTCCCACCGTGTTTTCTACCTATCGAAAGATAAATTTCAAATTTGAGTTACATTTATCGTAATGTCTGCAAATGCTTTTAATATGGACAAGTCTAAAATTTTGCCATGTGATAAAAAGTTAAACCATTTCTTTTAGTCCAATTTCAAACTAGTGACAAAAAGAAGGAAGGTTTCAAAGGAAAGGAGAAGAAAGATCTCATAGAAGGAAAACACTGAGGGTAAAGAAGCAATAAATGCTTGTAATAAGCAACTGCTCCCTTTTCCTTGTATATTTTCAAAAGGTGTCTACACTAGGGATGTAAAATGTTATATTTGTCGAGTATTGTTTGTATGAAAAATATGAAACTTCAACCCGTACCCTAATTTTGTTATACATTGTGCTCATTTGACATTGCTACTCATAGGCCATAACTCTGTCATCAGTATTTTCAATTCAATACATGACATGAATTTCTTTTGTGCTAACAAATGAGTTTTGAAGACTTTTTCTTTTATGACTGGTGACATTGTTTATTGATTGCAAGAGATTTCCAGAGTTTTCATTGTAGAACATAGGGTGAAAGTAGGTGGATTGTTAGTTGACTTCAAGAGATTTCCTGAGTTTTCAATGTAGAACATAGGGTGAAAGTAAGTGGATTCTTTATCGACTGCAAGAGGTTTCATGAGTTTTCAATGTAGTACATGGGGTGAAAGTAAGTGGATTGTTTATTGATTGCAAGAGATTTCATAAGTGTTCAATGTAGAACATAGGATGAAAGTAAGTGGATTGTTTATTGATTGCAAGAGATTTAATGAGTGTTCAATGTAGAACATAGGATGAAAGTAAGTGGATTGTTTATTGAATGCAAGAGGTTTCATGAGTTTTCAATGTAGTACATGTGGTGAAAGTAAGTAGATTGTTTATTGATTGCAAGAAATTTCATGAGTTTTCAATATATCACATGGGGTGAAAGTAAGTGGTTGGAATGTTGGGGAAGACAAGAAAGAATCTGAGAAAACATAAAATCTGACAGTGTACAACTGAACATAAAGGCACACTGGTGGCAAAAAGTAAACAATTTCGGGACCAAATTGCAGACAAATTTAATTCATACCATTTTTAAGTATGGATATATATTATGAGTCTGATAATGTGTTACAGTGAAATTTGTTAAAGTTCCAGTCTTTGGCAGAAAAATGTATTGTAGAACTGAAACAAAAATTGCTAACTTTTGTTCTAGATTTACAATACATTTTACTCCTGGCCACTAGTGTGTCTTTAATGGATTGGAAGAGTTTATTTTTGTGTGTAGATGGACTTTCTCTCACAGACTTGATCCTTTTCAAATGAATGAAGGCAAACTTATCAATTTTAGGGGTACCATATTTCTCCTAATAAAAGAGCCCTTCCTAATAGTAGCTCTTCCCCCCCCCCCCCTCCCCCAAGAAAAACCCTTAAATCATGATAACCTAATGTACAGTAATTGATTAAAATGACAATATTTGAAGAATTTGATGAATATTTCCTCCAATTTGTTTAATGTTTTCTCTTAACAATCACTAAAACACGAAGAAATACAAAATTTGACAGACTTTTTCAGTGCTCTCAATAAGCGGACGTCGATGTATATCACATCCAAATTTTGAGAAAAAACATCAGCATTTTGAAAGTTTGACGGTTTTCTTATGTCCGGATTTTGACAAAAACGTCTGAGAATTTCAACCTGGACGTTATATCAAAAAACAATGCACAAAAGGTTTGACACGTGTTGAAAACTTCCATATTGTCTATTCAGTGTAACGAAGGCGCTTTAAAAAAAGAGTCTCTAATCACGTTAAAGCGCTTTGGTGATCCAGATTACGGTGTACAGATGACAATTACACAATTGCGATTGTTTATCCAATTATGACCTGATTATGGTAAGTGTTTTATTGGTCGGTCAATTATGATCGGTAAGTAATCAACCGTCTTTAATTTAACTTCAGCTGTAGAAATTAACCAATAATTGCAGTTAGTAAGACATGCAATCGAAGATCAGGGAATGTTTTTTGTTTGCAAACATGCAACATGAAAGAAATTGAAATAACCGAGTATTGTCAATTATTTGTCCAACTCTTTAAAAATCGGCAGATTATGGTTTCGGTACGCATTTCCTTTGGGAATAATGCAGAGCACTTTGGCAATTTTCTTTATCATTGTGCGGTGTGACCGCCATTGCGAAGGAAACCACGTTTATCCGAGATACGTCTCATCCAAAATCCACTCAGAAACTGAAAGAAAATCATACACATCAAGAAATTCAAGATAGATGGTTTAGCATGTTAACTTGATTTGAAAACCATGGTCCATCATTCCCAGCCAATCACAGGTCATAATCGGTGTTGTTATAGATATATACGAGGGCTGTTCGATATGTAATGTGTATTGTACCACAGCGCGATAACGCTTTGCACGATTTCGTGGATGATGATATATGCTTGAATAGCTCTATTAAATACCTTTCCAACGGTATAAACACGAGCCTTCAGCTCCACATAGTTTTAAACTTATTGTCATTTCAATAGAGCTAGTCGTTGACCACTGTTGTAAAAATGGTTGGGAAACGGATTAAGAATATTAAAGAAATTAGAGCTTATATAAAAGTTTGCACAAAATTCGGTCATTCGGTAATGCAGATTTTTACTGAAATGGGGGAAGTTTATGGCTCTGATAAGTTATCTTATGAGACAGTTCGTAGGTGGAGAAAGAAATTTCTGACTATATCAAAAAACAATGCACAAAAGGTTTGACAGGTGTTGAAAACTTCCGTATTGTCTATTCAATGTAACGAAGGCGCTTTAAAAAAGAGTCTCTAATCATGTTAAAGTGCTTTGGTGATCCAGATTACGGTGTACAGATGACAATTACACATTTGCGATTGTTTATCCAATTATGACCTGATTATGGTAAGTGTTTTATTGGTCGGTCAATTATGATCGGTAAGTAATCAACCGTCTTTAATTTGACTTCAGCTGTAGAAATTAACCAATAATTGCAGTTAGTAAGACATGCAATCGAAGATCAGGGAATGTTTTTTGTTTGCAAACATGCAACATGAAAGAAATTGAAATAGCCGAGTATTGTCAATTATTTGTCCAACTCTCTAAAAATCGGCAGATTATGGTTTCGGTACGCATTTCCTTTGGGAATAATGCAGCGCACTTTGGCAATTTTCTTTATCATTGTGCGGTGTGACCGCCATTACGAAGGAAACCACGTTTATCCGAGATACGTCTCATCCAAAATCCACTCAGAAACTGAAAGAAAATCATACACATCAAGAAATTCAAGATAGATGGTTTAGCATGTTAACTTGATTTGAAAACCATGGTCCATCATTCCCAGCCAATCACAGGTCATAATCGGTGTTGTTATAGATATATATGAGGGCTGTTCGATATGTAATGTGTATTGTACCACAGCACGATAACGCTTTGCACGATTTCGTGGATGATGATATGCTTGAATAGCTCTATTCAATACCTTTCCAATGGTATAAACACGAGCCTTCAGCTCCACATAGTTTTAAACTTATTGTCATTTCAATAGAGCTAGTCGTTGACCGCTGTTGTAAAAATGGTTGGGAAACGGATTAAGAATATTAAAGAAATTAGAGCTTATATAAAAGTTCGCACAAAACTCGGTCATTCGGTAATGCAGATTTTTACTGAATTGGGGGAAGTTTATGGCTCTGATAAGTTATCTTATGAGACAGTTCGTAGGTGGAGAAAGAAATTTCTGACTGGCACAGAGTCCGTCAAAGATGCAGCAAAATCTGGCCGACCTGTGACTTTAACAGGCAAGGCAAATGTCTCAAAAGTCAGGGAAATAATTGAAAGTGATGGCAGATACACGATTTGTGATATTGCCAACGCTGTTGGCATATCGCTATCACGGGTGCATTTCATTTTGAAGAGTATTTTGAAAGTACGAAAGATTTCTGCCAGATGGATACCGCATACATTGACAGATGACCAAAAACGGGTACGAGTACAAACCGCTAAGAAATTGCTCAAAATGTTTCCCAAATTCAATCAAAGACAATTTGCAAACATTGTTACTGGTGACGAAACATGGGTTCACTATTTTGAACCAGTAAGAAAAATTGGAAACAAAATATGGCTAACTAAACACGGTAGAAGGCCTGTAGTTGCCAAAAGAAGCATAAGCACAAAGAAGGTTCTTTATTACATATTCTTCTCATGTGATGGTATAGCCGTACAACTTCCAGTGCCGAAGGGCAAAAGTGTTACAGGTTGGTATTACCAAGATGTTATACTAAAAAAGCTCAAGAAATATTATCTTAAACGACGCCCTGTGTCAGGATTTAGGCATGTTCGTCTACTTCATGATAATGCTCCATCACATACATCTGAGCTTGTGAAGCAATTTTTGAAGTCGGAGAAGGTTACCGTCTTGCCACACCCACCATACTGTCCAGATCTAGCCCCATGCGACTTTTTCCTTTTTCCAAAACTTAAAAAGTTCTTATCTGGTCGTCGTTACAAGTCCCGACAAGCCCTTGGCTCAGCCATCAGTCAGTGCCTCAGAGGTCTACCTAAATCAGCGTACGGTGAAGCATTTCAGAAATGGATTCAGAGATTGAAATTATGTATTTCAAACCGCGGAGAATACTTTGAAGGGATGTAATGTTCATTTCACTATTTGAGTCAAATGCTTTTGAGATATTGTACAATACACATTACATATCGAACAACCCTCGTATGCATTTCTAATCCTATTATATGGTTATTCCAAGGACATGTCTTTCTGGATAATACTTTTGAGTAATCACAACGTAGGGTTTGAAATTAGTATTAGACATTCTGGGACGCAATCAAAATAAATCTAAGCCTATGACCACATTGACCTACACAGAACAAAAAATTCCTGATTTTTTAAAAAAAATTCCTAAAATTTGAACATGGAATTATAAAAATTCCTGAAATAGGCCCTTATTGAGAGCACTGCTTTTTGCTTTGCAAATTGGGTACAAAATAGAGGCTCCCTATCTATGTTTTGCATAGCTCCCGGGAGCTTTTATTAGGAGAAATACGGTATGTTTAGAAAATTGGTAGTCCATATTCAAAGAATAGGGGAGAACTCTTACGATGATCATTTGTAAAGTTAAGAGCAGAATTACCTTAACCCATACAATTCCGAGTTTTAACAACCCTGAAAGAGAAGGGTTTTGAAAACATAGTAGGAAAGGGAGAAAATGCTGGTTACCAGTATTTGTCCTTTTCCCAAAATGTTTTCTATCCTTACAAAGACAGAAATCATTATTTGATCTACAGTTAATTTGTCTTCCTGCAAATGCTTTCAATATGGTCAGGTGGGTTTTTTTTGTTTTATAAAGGTTTAAATAAATAATAGATTCCTTTTTACATGTTTTCCTGGATTATTCTCTTTACAAACTTCTTATCCGAAGAAAAGATTTTCAAAGGTTCTGTGATTAAACTTAGAGATTGGACCAGAAATATTGTAACAAAAGAGGTAAAACTGCTCCTTCGAGTAAGTTCTTTGATTATTACAACATTTTCTGATACCTCCTTCTAAATAATCATTAACTCTTTAGCATAGAGTCCCGAGTTGACAGAGAAGGCTTTTGAAAACAATTTGGGAAAAGGAGAACAAGCTGGTAACAGACATTTTCTCCTTTTCCCAAATCGTTTTCTACTCTTTCATAAACAAATCCCACCTATTGAGCCACACTGAATTTTTGAACTGCAAATGCTTTGAAATTTGGTAAGTCCAAAATTTTGTTGTATAGTAAAGAGTTAACCCTTTACCACACAATGACGCCTTTTAACGCCCCTGAAGAAGAGGCCTTTTGAAAACATTGTGGGAAAAGGAGAAAATGCTGGTAACCAGCATTTTATCCTTTTCCCACAAAGTTTTCTACCCTATCAAAGAAAAGTTGCGTCATTTGAGCCACTATGAAATTGTCGTCTGCAAATGCTTTCAATTTGGATAGGTCTTAAATTTTGCTGTGTGGTAAAGGGTTAAAAGGCACAAGGAAAGGGTATGAAGGCTGATGTTTGTATATATGGCTTACAGATCACAGCCATATTATAGCTCAGGTGTTACTGTTATCATGAAAGACTCATTGAAAAGATGTAGGTTATATGAAGTACCTTTCATAAATTTCTTTACCAAATAATAAAGATTTTAAACATAAAGATGTTGAGAGCATTTGTGGACAGTGAATAAAATACAGCTTAACTGGTGAGTTCTGTCTTTAAAAGAGTAGAAAACATTGTGGGAAAAGGAGAAAATGCTGGTTACCAGCATTTTCTCCTTTTTCCCACAATGTTTTCAAAAGCCTTCTTCTTCAGTGTCTTAAAACTGAGGATTGGTAAAGGGATAAGTACAGTTTACATTGTAATAGTTGTCTTGTGTTTTACCCTTAACCCTTTACCACACAGCAAAATTTAAGACCTATCCAAATTGAAAGCATTTGCAGACGACAATTTCGTAGTGGCTCAAATGACGCAACTTTTCTTTGATAGGGTAGAAAACTTTGTGGGAAAAGGAGAAAATGCTGGTTACCAGCATTTTCTCCTTTTCCCACAATGTTTTCAAAAGGCCTCTTTTTTAGGGGCGTCAAAAGGCGTCATTGTGTGGTAATGGGTTAACTGTGAAAATACAACTTTACACCTGTATATGGTAAAATTCTGGCTGGAAAAACTGTGATAGAAGGAGCAGTTGCTTGTTTTCCAACACTATTTTACACATCATTTGAAAGAACTTTTTTACATCTGAAGGTTTCACAGTATGGATATAAGATCAGGCTGTTCGTGATGTGCAGTCTGATCTTGACCTACAATTGATCTTGATCTACAAAGCAACTATAGTTGTGAAAGGATCCTTTAGGGTTAACTGCCAACTAAATGAAGAAAACTTTACCCACCTTCTTCATCTAAATATAACACTATAAAAGCAGTCAACATACAGCAACTCTTTTCTTTCTTAAAGGCCCAATAGCTGCCAAATGTAGACATTTCTGTGTAAAAAAAAATATGTATATACATTTCATTAATAGATCAGCCATTTAAAAGTATGGCTATTATTGTGAGTCAGACAATCTGCTAAAGCATAGTTGGTCAAAGTTTCACCCATTGGCAGAATAATGAATATCAAAACTAGAATAATGTTTGCAAAATTAATTCCAGTTTTGATATTTTTTGTTTTGCATGTACATGAAAGTTATCACGCTAATTCTTATTCCCCAAGTTTTAATGAAATTATCTTAATATTGACTGGGTCTTGCACCTTTGATCATAAGTTATCTCCCTTTTCTTACTAAAGATAATGTGAAGCACTATTTAAAGACCCAAAACCTGGGATTGGTTGGTAAAGGTTGAAATGATTTATATACAGTTTGGAAGCAATTGCAGTAAATGGAGAATCCGTCTTGATGAGTAATTGCCCAATTTATCTTGTTTTTAAAATTCTGAACAAGTTGTAGTAATGACATTGTATGAAGGATAAATGTGAAAGGGCAGAAGTGACTTCTTTCTTTATTGATTCTGTCTGACAGCTTTGCCCTTTACCAAAGGACAAAACTTTAGACTTGTGCAAACTGAAAGTATTTGCAGACAACAAAAAATTTGTGTCTCATAATTTGAAATTTGATTTTGGAATGGTAGAAAACATTGTTGGGAAAAGGAGAAAATGCTGGTTACCAGCATTTTCTCCTTTTCCCAACATTGTTTTCTAAGGGTTTCCCTTCCCAGGGTCTTTAAAACATGGGATCGTTTGGTACAGGATTATCATTAAGTTGTATTGGAATTTGTACATGCTCTGAGTGCTTATGAGCTTATTTGAAGAAATGAAATTTGAAAGGAAAGAGACTTGATATTTAGGCTATGGTCTGTTTTCTAACTCTTCTAGAGTTTAACTCTTTACCACACGACAAAGCTTTAGGCTGGTCCAAATTGAAAGCATTTGCAGACGACAAATTACATGTGGCTCAAATGATTGTATTTGTTTCTGAAAGGTTAGAAAATATTGTGAGAACAGGAGAAAATGCTGGTTACCAGCATTTTCTCTTTGTCCCACAATGTTTTCTAAAGTCTGATCTTCCAGGGTCGTTAAAACTTGGGATTGTGTGGTAATGGGTTAAGCCTTTATCCAGTTACCACAGACTCTTGAGGTTAAATGACCCTGAGAAAAGAAACATTTTGGTAATCAGCATTTTCCCACAATGTTTTCTACCCTTTCAAAGACAAATTTCACCATTTGAACCACATTTATTTTTGTCCTCTGCTTGAGCTTTCAATTTTGTGGAGCCTGCAGTGTTGTTGTTTGGTAATGAGTTTAACCCTTTACTAAACAATCCCTGGTTTTTACGACCCTGAGATAGAAGCCCTTTGAAAACATTGTGAGAAATGGTAACCAGCATTTTCTCCTTTCTCCTTTTCCTACAATGTTTTCTGCCCTACTGGAAACAAATTTCAATTTTTGAGTTACGTTTATTTTGCCATCTGCAAGTGCTTTCAATTTGGACCAGTCTGAAATTTTGTCGTTTGGTAATGAGTTGAGGATCTTTCAAAACTTTATTAGCTTTTGTAGACAGTGTGATGAGACAGATACCAAAAATTTCAAATTTCATCACAGAATTAAGTAAGGCAATAGCTGGCAAACCCTCTGTAAAGAAGAAAGACAAATGTAAGCAAATAATACTTTTTAACTCTTTACCACACAAGGCCGACTTTTAACGACCCTGAGAAAGAAGCCTTTTTAAAAACAGTGTGGGAAAAGGAGAAAATGCTGGTAACCAGCATTTTCTCCTTTTCCCACAATGTTTTCTACCCTACCCAAAAGGAATTTCAAATTTTTAGTCACATTCATTTTGTTGTCTGCAAATGCTTTCAATTTGGACCAGTCTATCATTTTGTCGTTTGGTAAAGAGTTAAGGGTATATTTCTGTAATTGGCTACGTAGCTTCTTAAGGTACTGCTAGACGTAATGCTAGAATTTTGCAAAGGTTTGTTGGATTGTCACATGGTCAATAACAAACCAGTTATGTGGGATTGTATTAAAATGACTATTACTAGTATGATGATGCCATAATTTGATCTCATAAAAATACACAGGGTTGACAGTTGTAAAGCAAACAACCCTTTATTTGAAAGCCTACTTTGCAACTTTTTACTCGATGTAACTGTCAGGTTTCTGTGTGTTAGTAGGGAAAAGTATATTTTGTAGATTATATCGGTGTTTAACAAACAATTTTTAATTTGCTAAAAAAAAAATCTGGAAACGTCCCTTTAACTCTTTATTAAAATGAATGACAAAAATTTCAGACTTACGCAAATGGAAAGCATCAGCAGACAACAAAGAGAATGTAGTTTAGATGTAGGTATTTGTCTATGAATGGATAGAAAACATTATGGGAAAAGGAGAAAATGCTGGTAACCATCATTTTCTTATTTTCTCACAATGCTTCCAAAAGCTTTCTCTTGCAAGGTCGTCAAAACTTGAGATCTTGTGGTAAAGAGCTAATGTTTCTTTCCACATTCGGTACAAATATATGACATACAGACAAAACTTTATTTCTCCCATGTACAGAAAAAAATAGGTTAAGTGTACATGTAGTAAAATATAAAGTCCCTTCTGTCTTCTGTATCATTTCCACTTATGTGACTGCTGAAAAACAGTCCTGCTTATATAAATGATATAAGGTCAACAGAGTCTAACTTAAAAACTAGTATGCCCTATTAGCCCCTTAACCCTTTACAAAACAACAGAATTTTATACTTGTCCAAAATTGAAGTCATTTGCATTTAACAAAATTTATGTTGCTCAAACATTGAAATTTGTTTCGGGAAGGGAGGAAAACATTCTGGGAAAAAGAGAAAATGCTGGTTACCAGCATTTTCTCCTTTTCCCAAAACGTTTTCAAAAAGCCTCCTTCTTTAGGGTCGTTAAAAGTTGGGATGTGGTAAAGGGTTAAACCTTAACCACATAATCCTGAGTTTTAAAAACCCTGAAGAAGAAGCCTTTTGAAAACATTGTGGAAATAAGAGAAAATGCTAGTAACCATCATTTTCTTCTTTTTCCACAAAATTTTCTACTTTATTGGAGACAAATACCTTCATTTGAGTCACATTTAAATGGTTGTCTGCAAATTAATGCTTTCAGCTTATGACAAGTCTGCATTTTCTTATATGGCAAAGAGTTAAAGCACATATCACATCTAATTGTTAAAAGCATTTTCTCCTTTTCCCACCATGTTTTCAAGACCTGTCTTTCTCGAGTAATTGAAAATTCGGAATTATAATGGTAAAGGTTTAACCCTTTCCTGCACAATGCTGACGTTTAACGAGAAAGAAGCCTTTTGAAAACATTGTGGGAAAAGGAGAACATGCTGGTAACCGGCATTTTCTCCTTTTCCTACAAGGTTTTGTACCCAATCAAAGAAAAATTGCACCATTTGAGTTATATTGAAATTGTCGTCTGTAAATGCTTTCATTTTGGACAAGGCTAAAATTCTGTTGTCTGGGTTTAAGGCCATTGTAGTAAACAGTACAAGTAAAATATTGATCTAGAACTTTTGGGGCTTTGTTTCTATGTGTTATTTATGTAGTATCAGACAACCTCATCAATCTTTGATGCTTGACCTGTTGCCTCCTGAACTGTGTACCAAACGACAAAATTTTAGACCCATACAAATTCAAAGCATTTGCAGACGACAATTTCAGTGTGGCTCAAAAGATGAAAATGGTCTTTACTTCAGTAGAAAACATGGTGGGAAAAGGAGAAAATGCTGGTTACCAGCATTTTCTCCTTTTCCCATAATGTTTTCAAAAGGCTTCTTCCTAGGGGTCGTTAAAAGTTGGCATTGTGTGGTAAAGAGTTAACTGTTTATCAAACAACAAAATTTTGGACTGGACCAAATGGAAAGTATTTGCAGACAATAAATTAAATGTTGCCAAATGATGGTTTCTGATAGGGTAGAAAACATTGTGGGAAAAGGATTATGATTGATTGATTGAATTGGAGTTTAATGCTGTTTTAACAGGTCGTTTTGCAGCAGTCAGTGCACCTACGCATGTGTTTCCTGGCTTTCTCACACCAGTACTGACACAGCTTTCTTTCCAAATCACTGACTACTTTCTCATATGCATCAGAGGTGAGAGGCGAAAAATCACCGGAAAGAAAATTTGCCTCAACTTGGTATCAAACTCACAACCACAAGGTCACGAGTCTGATACGCTAACCACTGAGCTACCCGGGCGGGCATGAGAAAAGGAGGAAATGCTGGTTAGCAGCCAAGCATTGGCACTCACATACTGTACTAAATTCCAAGAGTAACCATTAGAATGGTTTTGACAGATATGATCCCAATTCAAGAAATATGATTCATAGTGTATGGCTGACCTGATCCTGGTCAGTTTTGTTACCAAAGCAGGCTATTATTGACATAAGGTTGAGCGTAATTGATGGCTATATATTGAACATTCACTCCTCCTATCCTAGAATCGATACACTGTCTGTCACATTGAGTTTATTTCCAGGAAAATTTTGTATAATCTTTATGGTCAACATGCAATGTGTAGCCATGTGGATTTTTGTTGTTCTTTTTTTTTTTTTGGGGGGGGGGGGGGTGGGTTTGTTAATTGACTTAAGGGGTCTTTTCTTTTCAAGTGCAGATTATTTTTTTAGGTTGGTAATCTACAAAATGTAATTATTTCATTTATTCTTTCACTACTAAATAAATAAATCACACATTTTCAACGGTTACAAATAGAGTTCCACAACAAGATGAAGAGACAGTTAAGCCATAATCTAGAATAACACATTTGACAGGACAGATCAGAGATAAGATTGCAAGTTCTGTGCATTCTGATCTTGATCTACACTGTCCTTAAAAGTTCCTTATGTCTCAGGTAAGGAAAGAGTAAAGGAGTGGTTAGTTAGAATCTCAGCTCTGTCAGAATTCTTCATTGGGCTTGTTGATTGATATTCATTGCAACAGGAATCATGTTACCCTTGTTTCAAAAGATTGGAAAGCTTTATGTTTCCTAGCAAAATATGGCATCTAAAACATTTCAAAGAAATTCATATTCTAGGTTTATGTAAAATGTCTTGTTCGTTTTTGTTACCCATTGGCATTATTGCATAATTCGTTACCATAGGACAAAATTTAAGACCTTTTCAGTTGGAAAGCATTTGCAGACAACAAAGTAAATATAGCTCAGATTGTAACATTTGTCATTGAAAGGGTCGAAAGCATTTTTGCTGGTTACCAGCATTTTCTCCTCTTCACACAATATTTTCAAAAGCTTTTTTTCTCAGGGTAGTTAAAGACTCCAGATTGTATGCTAAAGAGTTAACAAGGTATAGATACATTGTACTTCGTTTATTCGTTAATTGAGCAGATAACTTAGCAGAGTTGATGGTAACTTGTTCAAATCCCAGCCATGGGTAATAATTTTTGGTATTTTTGCGTTTATTTTTCGAAGGAAGTAATATTTTTTCAAATGACCATTGCAGATGGAAGATATATTTTGAATAGAACAAAATCATATTATAGAAGCATACTTGCAGCAGGCAAACACCATTGAAAAATATGGATAATCAATATGAATTAAGTTTTATGCGAAAACATATTGGCAAAATGAGAAAATGGCTGTTTACAGGCAATTTTCATCTCGGTCATTTTCGAAGAAAACATCAAATTAATTGTCACAGCCCAGGCATTGTTGTCATCTGGGTCTTCTTGCAAAAACTTACAAATTTCATAATAAGTATCTCTGTCATTACAAAGATATTTACTTCAGACTTGGACTAGTTGTTAACTGTCAAAAGGGGAATACATGAAACAGGGGCAGGTAACCATCAAAATATTGTTGGCAGTTATGCCCCCTTTTGTTTTACTTAGATCCACACTAAAAGCAGCTAAGCGTCAGCCCCACATTCAGTACTCTTGTATTTGAGCCGGAGTGTTAGCAAGAGTAGTTTGTGCTACCAGATAAAAAGAACAATCTGTTGGATGCTATGAATCAAGAACATTGATTAACCCTGTGCCACAGGATCCTGAGTTTTAACAATCTTTAGGATTAAAGATAGTGAAAACATTTTTTGAAAAGGGGATAATGCTAGTAACCAGTACTTTCTCCTTTTGCCACAATCTTTTACAAATCTTTTCTACCTTTATTTCTTTTTTAACATGGTTTTAAAAAATGTTCTTCAGGAGCTTTAACCCTTTACCACACAATCCCGAGTTTTAAGACCCTGAAAAAGAACACTTTTGAAAACATTGTGGGGAAAGGAGAAAATGCTGGTTACCAGCATTTTCTCCTTTCCCCACAATGTTTTCTATCATTTCTGGTGCAAATCCCGTCATTTGTGCAAAATCCTATTTCTCATCTGCAAATGCGCTCAGTTTGGACCAGTCTAAAATGTTCTTGTTTGTTAAAGAGTCAAAACTCAGGATTCTATGGTAAAGGGTCAAGGTACTGGCAGAAAAACACTTAATTTTTCCTCATTAGTATTCATCAAGAAGGCAGCTGTTAGATTACTGGATGACTTGCATAATAAAGAGAAGCACTCCTGTACAAGAGCATGACAGGGAATGAGAGGGGAACAACAGTAACTTATAACATAAATGAATTCTATTGATTAGATAAACCTGTACCAAACAATCCCATATTTTAACGAATCTTAGGGAAAGGGCTTTTGAAAACATTGTGGATATAAGAGAAAATGCTGGTAACCAGCATAATGTTTTCTCACAATGTTCTCTGCCTTTTGAAGGACAAACCCTGTCATTTGTCCTTGAGCCAAATATAATTTGTTGTCTGCAAATGGTTTCAACGATTAGAAGTCTAAAATTTTGTGGTGTGGTTTAGAGTTAACCCTTTACCACACAGTTCCATGTTTTAACAACCCTTGAGTAAAGGAGTTTTGAAAACATTGTGGTAAAAGAGAAAAGGAGAAAAGTGGTGTCTATGGTTGTGAGGTAGAGCGTCGGCCTTGTAACCATAAGGTCCAGAATTCGTACCCAGATTGTCCATTGGCCCACACATTCTGCACGAATACTGGTGTAGTTCCTAGGAAGCAGAATCAAGAGAGATTAGTGTAAGTTGTAAGAACTTGTATCTCAGTTGATTTAAGATAAATTTGTTTAAACTAAAGGAGAAAATTGCTCAAAATATTTTCTTCCCTTTGAAAGACAGATCCTATTGTTTGAGCCATGTTCATGTCATCCTCTACAAATTCTATAAGTTTTGACAAAATCACAAATTGTTTTTCTGACTTACCTAAAATTCAGTACAGAATACATTAAATAAATCATAGGAATGAAGGGGGATATAAAAGAGAGGTCTTGTTCATGTATCAGAAACATATCTCGTTAGATTGTTTGATGTGCTAAATACTGATACCATCCATTACTGACAATGATGGTTAGGCTCCCAAGAGCTCTCTTGCAGTTGATCTTGAGGGAATTATTAAAAGCTCTTGCATTGAAGCTATACTTTTAACCCTTGAAGTGCCTTCACACTATAGTTAACTTTGTGTGCGGTGTAGATCAAGATTAGACTGCACAAAATGATCTACACTGTCTGCCTTGCTGAGACACTCTGAAAAAAGACCGACCATAAAATTGCAATTACATGTATATGGGTCTTATTTGTAGAATGAAAATGTCTACAAAGTTTATTCAAATCTTTCATCAGAGTGATATTTATAATGTATGCTGTTGCAGCTAGCCCTAGGAATGTCACATAAACCTTATAGATATTATAGTAAAGAAGTAAATCTCAAAACCATGCATTTTCAAGATTGCTCTTGTCCAGATTGTGTCAGCAAGGTGAAAAATGTACATCAAAGATCAGACTACACATTTAATGTAGTAACTCAAACATTTTTGTGAAAGGAAAAAAATGCTTGCTACCAGCAGTGCTTTCTGTTACAGTCTTGTTCAGGGTCATTGAAACATGGATTGCTTGCTAACATATTAAGTTTGGAGCTGCCTTTTATAGGAAAATTCTAATGTTTTTGCAATGTCTTCCATCTGATTGATCCTTTGGGCCATAGGCAGAACTAGGAGCTTTTTGGGATAGCTGAGATCAAGATCAGACCACACAGAACATGTAGTCAAATCTTTGGTTTATATGGTGGGCTTTGTAAGTAAAGCTTTTGAAAATAATGGGATGGAAATCTCAGTGAGTTTTGAGGGATTGTTACCTCTTTTTATGCCCCCGCCATGAAATGGCGGAAGGGCATATAGAGTTACCTGTGTCCATCTGTGTGTGTGTGTGTTAGTGTTAGTGCGTTAGTGTGTGTGTCCCATTCTTGTCCGGAGCATAACTTCTACATTTATCAATGGATTTCAAAAAAACTTCGCACACTTGTTCTCCTTAACAAGTACTAGTGTCATGTGAAAAGTTTGTTTCGATACGCCGAAGGTCAAGGTCACAGTTGAAGGTCAAATGTTTAAATTGACCTTGTCCGGAGAAAACTTCTACATTTATCACTGGATTTCAAAAAAACTTGGCACACTTGTTCTCCTAAACAAGTACTAGTGTCATGCAAAAAGTTTGTTTCGATATGCCCAAGGTCAAGGTCACAGTTGAAGGTCAAATGTTTAAATTGACCTTGTCTGGAGCATAACTTCTACATTTATCAATGGATTTCAAAAAAACTTGGCACACTTGTTCTCCTAAACAAGTACTAGTGTCATGCGAAAAGTTTGTTTCGATACGCTCAAGGTCAAGGTCACAGTTGAAGGTCAAATGTTTAAATTGACCTTGTCCGGAGCATAACTTCTACATTTATCTATGGATTTCAAAAAAACTTGGCACACTTGTTCTCCTAAACAAGTACTAGTGTCATGCAAAAAGTTTGTTTCGATATGCCCAAGGTCAAGGTCACAGTTGAAGGTCAAATGTTTAAATTAACTGTTCAACCCAGTTTTACATCCTGCTCAGCAGAATTGTGATATGAAGATACAGTTTTGGTTTTTAAAAAGACTCACCCAAAAAACTATGCCAGAGAATATTGAGGCTGCAACCTACCCTTCAACTATAGTCCAGTGTGATAATATTCGATCCAATTTGTTCCTGTCTCGTAGAGGAAGTCCAACAAAGTAATTATTATTGCTATATTTCTCACTCTCATTCCTCAAGTTAAAATCTTCATGATCCTGAGTATAAGTAACCCTCAGTTGAAAGATTAGGGAAAACGCTGAATAAAAAGAAGTTAATGCTCAAAACCAGCATTTTCTTCTTTTTCTCACGAAGTTTTCTATCATATGCAATACAAACCATATAATTTATTGTCTGCATATTGCTTTCAACTTGGACCAGTCCTCAATTTTGTTATCAGGTATAAATAATCTTTTATCTGCTTGGCTGTACAGGGTGTCCAAAAAGTCGTGCACCATCCTGAAAACACATTCATTGTTACAGATGCTCAAATTGAGCACCATTTTCACAACATACCACCAGATACCCTACGGAATGTTCAAAACAGCTTTTTGCGGAGAGTACAGGGTTGTATTACTGAAAATGGTGCTCAATTTGAGCATCTGTAACAATGAATGTGTTTTCAGGATGGTGCACGACTTTTTGGACACCCTGTATATATAACAAACCTTCTTAACCCTGTCTAAGCTGTTATCCAAAACAACAATTTTCTGTAATACCTACCGACTCTCTCATATGAGATATCTGTGACCAATACCATTTAGTGGGGGCATCTGTATCTCTGACACACCTATTTCTAGTCCATAATGTTGTAAAACCATGGGAACATGTTGTTGTTGTGCCATCTTTCACATTCTTCTCAAGACTGTCTCAGCTTTCTCCTTATGTCACATTGTTTTCCAGCTAAGTCAACTGTAGCGGCATAAAAAATTTTATTTCATGCTTTCTGGTAGGTTATCGAATAATATAAGTAAAATATTTTTCGATATTACATGGTTACGACCAGTGAAAATACCGATTTTTTATATTCTAACTCTTCAATTGAAGGCGGAAACAGTTGTTTCCGTGCACTAGATGTCTAGGTAAAATGCGCGTGCCTCACAACCAGATGGAAATATGACGTAATTCTGCTTACATTTCTCACGCTTGATGTAATATTGTAATGCGTTGCTATGCAGAGGGGGTACGCCACGGGAAATAACCGAAAAAAAACTGTACTGGATTTTGATCAAGTTCCCCCAGAAAGGATTAAAAGCATGAAATAAATAGAATATTTGTTTTTTCAGTGACAGATCGAAATCTGTTTCATCTCGTAAACATCATTGGTAATATTTTCACTCATGGCTGCACCACGAGTGAAAATATTACCGATGATGTTCACTCGATGAAGTAAATTTCGATCTTTCACCGTAAAAAACAAATATCCTCTATGTATTTCTATAGTAGTTAATTGTATCAGACAACAAAACATATGCTTTTCCTAATTGAAGGCAGTTTCATCTAAGTAAAAGTTGCTTTAGATTTTCTACCTTTGTCCTCGAGCAAAAGGATCTTTGTAAAAATTCAGTCTTTCTTACTTGAACTGATTACCAGGAAACCAATTAGGGCATGTAACTGATTTCTGATTATTGCTAATTATCTGTTTTCCCCATTTGCATTTACCCTATACTGTACAGCTGAGATTATTAGCTCAGCTATTTTCCTGAGGGGAACCAGTATCAAAATGGTAGGTTAACCAAAAAATATTTTTGACAGTTATGCCCCTTTTTGACTCGCAATTTTCACTGAAAAAGTAACTTCATCTATGCATTGGAAATGACATGTGGCATTTTCTTTTTTGTTATAGCTTTGGAAAATATCATTGGAAAGAGGAGCAATGGCTATACACTCTTTATCAAACAACATTATTTTGGACTCAACCAAATTAATAGCATTAAATTTTGCAGATGACGCATTAAATGTAGCTCAAATGATAATTTTCTGTATTAAAAGCATTTGCAGACGATATATTAAATGTAGCTTAAATGATTATTTTCTATCTTTGATATGTTAGAAAACATTGCTGGAAAAGGAGAAAATGCTGGTTACCAGCATTTTCTCCTTTTCCCACAGTATTTTTAAAAGCCTTCTCTTTCAGGGTTGTTAAAACTTGGGCTTGTGTGTTAAAGAATTAACAGGCAATTTCTACTTTTTCCACAATGGTTTCATGTGTATTCGCATACTGAACATGTTGATTATTCCTAATGTGCAAAGATGTTTTCAAAATCATACCCTACAATTTATTTCAGGAGGTAAAGCATAATTATTTGGAATTTTATTAGTCTGAAAATTCTGAGAACTTCATTACATGCAATTTGTTATTACTTGACAAACAATATTATTCATTTTACTGTGTAGTAAATGAAATTGCATGCTTTGCAGCTACCAGTTAAATGAAATTGCATGTTTTGCAGCTACCACATAAATGTAATTGCATGCTTTGCAGCTACAAAAATAGATTGAAACTCTAAAGTGCTCTGCAGCCCCAAGGACACTAAAAGGACACATGTTATTTATGGTTTATGAAAGTCAGTGTCCAAATTTTGCAAAATAAGGCCTTTGAATGACTGCCCCATAAGTTAACCTCAAGATTTTCCAAATGCACCAAAATTAATGTTGTGCTTTTTTTTTTTCTCAACTACAACATTTCGAACTAGTCTATATTGGAAGTGTTTAACCCTTCACCAAACAGTCCCGACTTTTAACTACCCTGAGAAAGAAAGTGTCTGAAAAAATTATAGGAAAAGGACAAAATGCTGGTTACCAGCATTTTCCCACAATTTTTTTCTACCCTTCCCAAGACAAATTCCAATTTTCGAGTCACATTTATTTTGTCATCTGCAAATCCTTTCAATTTGGACCAGTCTAAAATGTTGTTGTTTGGGAAAGAGTTAAAGAAGACATTTAACCCTTTAACAAACGACAAAGTTTTAGTCTTGACAAAATTGAAAGCTTTTTCAGACAGCAAATTGAATGTGACTCAAAAATTTAAAATTGTTGTTGGAAGGATAGAAAACATTACAGAAAGGGAAAAAATGCTGGTTACCAGCATTTTCTCCTTTTCCTACAGTGTTTTTAAAAGCTGTCTTTCTCAGTGTCGTTAAGTCAGGATTATATGGTTATGGGTTAATTTGTCCCAAGTGATATGATTTTCTTTTGAAAAGTAGAAAACATTGTAGAAAAAAGAAAATGGTGGTCACCAGAATTAGATTCTCCTTTCGTCACTATGTTTTAACTCTTTTGCACACACAAATCCCGAGCTTTAACATCCCTGAGAAGTAGGCCTTTTGAAACATTGGGGAAAAAGGAGAAAATCCTGGTAACCAGCATTTTCTCCTTTTCACACGAAGTTTTCTAGACTATCTTATCAAATTCCATCATTTGTGCCATATAAATTTTGTCGTCTACAAGGTTAGTGCTTTCAAATTGGACCCGTCTAAAATATTGCCATTTGGGAAAGAGTTAAAAAGCCTTCTTTCTGAAGAGTTAAAAAGCCTTCTTTTTGAAGGTTGCTAAGGCGTAAAAAAAAAAATAGTTTGTTTCGGGTAACCCGACCCTACCTGGTGATTTTGCCCCGACCCTAATTTTTTTTTTTTGTCTTCCGATAAAAAAAAAAAAAATCAGCCTTTTATCATACTGTGTCACAGGACGCCTGTTTCGGCAAATATTGCGCATTATATTATAGGTGTACAATCATGTACTACTACATACATAATTATGCATGAAAACTCCTACGCCTGTACAAAAGCTACCGTGTATCGGAGTATTTTTAACCGACCTTAAACACAAATTGTCAAACGCAATAACGTGGGTTTTCCATTTCTAAAAATACATACAAGCAGGCGGAGAAATCGGGCTTTTTCGCTAACTCCACACAGGAACTTCTGTTTATCGAACGTTCGTATCCTATCGCACGGTTACAAAAGACAAACGGGTACCAGTTTTATCTTCTACAACAAATCACGCCCGAAATACTGCGGTACTATACAGACTGTGTAACGAACTTTTACTTGTGATTTTCGCTTTTCTTCGCGTAAAATATAGACAGGATCCCGTCATCTCTGTTGTCATCACCGCATTTCCGGTTCTGTAGTGCATTGTCGCTACTTTCGGTTTGCTAGATTTCAGATTGAACAAGTTCTGTTAAACATCATTCGGCAAAAGTGCTAGCATGCTCCAGAACTACGAACAATTAAGGTGTTCAATGCAGATATAACATTCGAAAAATTTTAATGGACGTTTCTCTTGCAACTTATCTGACAGGACGGACTGTGGACTAAACTAGACGACGGCAACGATAGAAGTTTAGATTTGTATCAAGCGTCGATAGGTCTTCATATTAGACAGGTATTTTCATATTTTTTTTTCTATCTTTGTTACAATGAGGCAACAATAATTTCTTTCGGAAAATATAAATCTACCCAAACTTGCCTTGTTCTCGCTCTGCCCCCCCCCCCCCCTTTCACTCAGCTTGATTTACCCTACCTGGTCTTAGAGAAAAACCTGAAACTGCCTAGGCTAGGAGCCGCTATGCAAAAATTTTCCAAGGCTTTCTAATCTCTCCTACATTTCCGGCAAGTGATGCCACTTTAGTTTCCAGGTAAAATGTGTCTGATCTATATAAAATTGAGGAGCAGCAGCACTTCTCCCACATTTCTTGACGGATTTGGGTAAAATTTTCACAGGATGTTTCTCATCATGTGACCTAGCTAATATTGTCAAGGTTTTGCAATTCATAGCTGCATCATGGAAAAAGGGGGCTTCATGGTGTATTTCATTTTTTCACCAATATCTCTTTAATTAATACTGGACATATCTCAACAGATTTGGATGAAATTTTCACAGATCATGTGACCTAGCGCATATTGTCAGGGTTTTGGAATTTATTACTGTGTCATGGAAAAAGGGGGCTTCATGTCAAATTTAAACTGTGTCCATCCTTACAAAAGTCTGTTTCTTGTGAACACAACTCCTCCCACATTTCTTGACGGATTTGGATAAAATGTTCATAGAATGTTTCTCATCATGTGACCTAGTGCAGATTGTCAAGGTTTTGCGATTTATAGTTGCATCATGGAAAAAGGGGGCTTCATGTTATATTTCATTTTTCACCAATATCTCTTTAATTACTTGACATATCTCAACGGATTTGGATGAAATTTTCACAGATCATGTGACCTAGCGCATATTGTCAGGGTTTTGGAATTTATTGCTGTGTCATGGGGAAAAAAAATGTTTTTCATCAATGTATCTCCAACTAATGGACATAATTTCATGAAACTTCATATTTTTATTGCTTAATCAAAGCCAATGACCAATGAGTCCGTTGTGCGTCCGTCTGTCCATCCATCAGTCCATGCGTAAAACTTTTAGATCACAAGTAACACAATATATCCATTGAGCTACCCAGGTAGGTGCTAGAAATTCCAACACTTTAGTCTCTAAAGCTAGCTGCTTGAAATAGCAGCCATGTGGCGGCGTATATTGTGATGACGACACTCTTGTTTCACATTATAACTCTGAAGGACAACAAAAGTGGATACTTGTAATTTCAAAGTTGTGTCAAGAATGTGTGTTCTAGATAAAAAACAATATGCATAACCTTTGTAAACCCAACTTTTCTACAGATAAAATGTTTACTTTAAATCAGTATAATATATATAGTCCTCTAAAGTGTTCTGGAGGGGGAGGGTATTAAACATAAAAACAAACGAAACATTCTAGTACTTATTCAGTTTATTTAGAAACTTGCAAATAAATGTTTTTCACTTTTTCAGCTGTTTTAGCTCTTTACCACACAATCCACAGTTTTAACAATCCTTAAAAAAAACTTTTGAAAACATTGTGGGAAAATTGAGGGAAAATAAAATGCTATAAACCCATATTTTCTTTGTTTCCCATGTTTTCTACCCTTCCCAAAACAAATTTCAATTTTGTGAGTTACATTTGTTTTGTTGTCAGCAAATACTTTTAATTTGGACAAGTCTAAAAAATTTCAATTCAGAAAAGAGTTAAACAAAAGTGGACAGCATTCAGTGGGGAAAAAAGATGCAAATATAGAAGTATAGATAGAATTTGACCATTTACCACACAGTCAGAAAGTTAGTGACAGACTACAGGTCTTTTGAACACATAATGAGAAAAGGGACTCAGAGCTGGTAGCCACCATTTTCTCTTTTTTTTTCCATTTTCGAAAGCAAATACCACCATTTCAAAATGTTTTTTTTTTTTTTGGGGGGGGGGGAGTTTAAAAAAAAAAAAAAAAAAAAAAAAAATCGTCCCTACCCTACCTAACATTTTTGGAGACGTTACCCTAAACAAACTATTTTTTTTTTTAGGCCTAAACATGGGATTGTTTGATAAAGGGTAAATAAAACCAGACTTCCCGAAAGTTCATAAAAAGTGTCAGACATTTGGTCTGACAAGGCCTGAAAATCTGTCAGACCGAAGAAAAATCTGTCAGATTGAATCAAATTTAACAAAAACAAAGAAAACATAAGAAAGGAGGGTAACAGTTATATCAACTTTATGCACATAATGATTTTAAACTATTTCTCCACCCATTAAGACTTTCAAAAGTCACTGAAATTTCTGTTCATAGTATTATTATCTGCTGAATGTCATTACTTGTCAGACCGAATCAAATGTAACAAAAACGAAGAGAAGATGTAGTGGTGTGCTTTCTGGTGCAGTTTAGATTTTTCATGGTCGTCAACTGAGGATGCTCTAAAATTTTTGCATCCAAGAATAAATGTGTTTGTATTACGAAGATGTTGGTCCGTTCTAACTTTCTCGCCGTAAAAATTCCAGACAGTCTGTGCAGCGCATTTGCACCTTTTCCAAGTCATAAACCAACCATTCTCGTTGCTGCTTCCATTTCTCATTAAATTTTCTCCCCGGGCTCTTTTTCTCATATTGTTTTTTAGCTCCACTGGCCGAAGGCCAGAGAGCTATTGTCATGGCGTTGTGTCCGTCGTGCGTCCGTCCGTTCGTCCGTCCGTCCGTCCATTCGTCCGTGCGTGCGTCCGTAAACTTTTTCTTTAAAAAACTTCTCCTCAGGAACTATTGACTGGATTTTTACCAAATTTCACAGGAATGTTCTTTTGGTGGTCCTCTTTCAAATTCCTTCAAATAATTGTGTTCCATGAAGAATTCTGGTTGCCATGGCAACCAAAGTAAAAAACCTTTAAAAATCTTCTCCCAAACCGCTATTTGGATAGCATTATTATTTTGCAGGAATGTTCCTTAGATACAGGTTTACAGAATTCCTTAAAAAAAAAAAGATCTGTCAAAAAACATGGCTTTTATGGGAGACTCATTTTCCTTTTATGGTATAAAGTAAAATCTTTGAAAAATTTCTTCTCTAAAACTATTCATTGGATTTCATTGTTGTTTTGCAGGTAAGTTCCTATGGTGGTTGTCTTCGGCCAGCGAGCTATTGTCATGGCGTTGTGTCCGTCGTGCGTGCTAGCGTGCGTCTGTCCGTTCGTCCGTGCGTGCGTCCGTAAACTTTTTCTTTAAAAAACTTCTCCTCAGAAAATATTGACTGGATTTTTACCAAATTTCACAGGAATGTTCCTTTGGTGGTCCTCTTTCAAATTCCTTCAAATAATTGTGTTCCATGAAGAATTCTGGTTGCCATGGCAACCAAAGTAAAAAACCTTTAAAAATCTTCTCCTCCCAAACCGCTATTTGGATAGCATTATTATTTTGCAGGAATGTTCCTTAGATACAGGTTTACAGAATTCCTTAAAAAAAAAAAGATCTGTCAAAAAAACATGGCTTTTATAGGAGACTCATTTTCCTTTTATGGTATAAAGTAAAATCTTTGAAAAATTTCTTCTCTAAAACTATTCATTGGATTTCATTGTTGTTTTGCAGGTAAGTTCCTATGGTGGTTGTCTACCAAATTGTTTCTTCAGTGAGCTAAAATGCAGGATTGAATGATAATTGTTAAAAACTTCCTTTCGCCATTATAGAAATATCAGGCCTGTGGAGCGATACAGGCGCTCAAGCGCCTCTAGTTTCTTTTCAGCGGGCTCCTCTGACGTAAATTTTCTTTTTTTACCATGTTTAGCACCTTCGTAATATTTTGACGCCATTTTTGTCAGAAATGTTGCGATAACGTTTTCAACGGCTCGGAACGCATGACGGACAATCGGACCTATCTGGCCTGAAAAATCGTCCGTCCTTGTCAAGATTCATCGGTCATGTCCGTCCGACCAACATGTTTTGGGAAGTCTGTAAAACAGAATTCTTTGGAGAGTATGGTTAAGATCTTGGCATAGTCAAGGCATAAGGGTTCCTTGTAGACAGTTTAGAATATGTTCAGTCTGCATAGCATGTTCATAAAGATTTGAAAATTGCAATATGGAGATTTAAGGCCAGAATATGTTTGTTACAATGTAGAATCAGTATCAAATTGTGTTTGCTCTTTATTCTGTCAATCTGATTTCAGTCTGCACTGTCTTCAAAATGATAGATACAAAAGTTTTGATGAGGGCCAGAAGACTAAATTCTTGGAGAGTTTAGGGCAACATAAAATCGCTGAGAGTGGAGATCAAGATCAGATTGAACTAATACCCCATCTGATCATTGATCAACGCTGTCCAAGTGTTTTGATGAATATTCTGGTCAAAATTGACCTAAGCTTTGATTGAGTTTCCTCAACTGACGGAAAAAGTACTCAGGGCTCCAGGATTTACCCTTTACCAAACAATCCTGTGTTTTAATGACCACAAAGAAGGCTTCTGAAAACATTGTGGGAAAAGAAGAAAATGCTAATAACCAGCATTTTCTCCTTCTCTCACAATCATTTCTTCTTTACCTATGGCAAATCCCGTCATTAAAAACAAAACACTGCAAATTTTGCTTTTGACTAGGATAAATATGTGTTTATGACTGAGGTAGAAGGCTATTAAAATATCGAGGAAAAAGAAGAAAATACTGGTTACGACCATTTTCTTCTTATTTCTCCACCATTTGCAAGGACCAATCCCAGGTTACCTGCATTTTCTCCTTTTTCCACAATGTTTTCAAAATTCTTCCTTTAAAGGATCAATAAAACGAGAGTTTGATTGGTACAGGGTTTAAAAGGAGAAGAGAGGGAAGCAAGTCTATCGATTATTTTCTCTGTATTGTTTAATTCTCTTGTATAATATCAACTTTGTAATACTCCCTTGTTGGATAACCTCTCTCACTGCATCTCATACATGAATTACCATACATATCCAACTTTTTACACACCTAAAATAGACAGCTATTAAATATATTGCGGGAAAAGGAGCAATAGTGCTTGTAATAAGGAATTGCTCCTTTTCCCACAGCTGTTTTCTTAGCTTACTGTCATTAACGCTTTACCAAACAATTCGGTGTTTTTAACAACCCTGAAAGAGCAGGCTCTTGAGAACATTTTGGGTGAAGGAAAAAAAAATCTGGTAACCAGCACTTTCTCCTTTCTGACAATGTTTTCTATAATTTCAGAGACAAACTTGATCATTTCAGCTGAATTTAATTTGTCATCTGCTGCAACTTTGACTTGTACTAGCCTAAAACTCTTGTTTGGTAAAGACTAATAGTGATTTCTTGTAATATTTTACCCTTTACCAAACAACAAAATTTTAGACTTATCCAAATTAAAATTATTTGCAAACAACAAATTAAATGTTCCTTAAAACATAAAATTTGTCTTTCATTGGGTACAAAACACTGGTTACCAGCATTTTCTCCTTTTCCCACAATGTTTTCAAAAGCCTTCTTTCTCAACGCTGTAACAGTAAAAGGGGGCATTAAGCGGTAGAGAGTAAACAAATTCCTGAACATCCACATATATATGTATGTTCAACATAAAAGTGGCTGAAACAAGCATGTCCATGAAAAAAAAAAAGAACTATTACCAGTTTTGATTGCACTTACAAGCATCAGAACTTTCGCTGCTCTGTTTTCTTCTGTATTAGAAAAAGAATATCACTAGATATTCTTTTTTAATCTTTAAAACATATTTTCTTTTTAAATCTTTAACCCATTAGTAATATACATGTATTATTTCAACACTTGGAGTGCAAAATAGACCAAGCAAACATTTTAATTCTAAGTATAAGACCAAATAACCTGTTACTAAACAACAAAATTTAAGGGAGGGCCACATTAAAAACATTGAATATGCCTAAAATTACAGAATTTGTCTTTGAAAGGGTAGAAAATATTTCAGAAAATGGAGAAAATTCTGTTACCAGCATTTTCTCCTTTTCTCACAATGTTTTCAAAAGCCTTCTTCCTCAAGCTCCTTGAAACTCAGGGTTATGTGGTAAAGGGTTAAATGTCATAGTAAAACAGACAGTGTGGATCAAAGATCAGTCTGAAGCTTTTGTGCAGTCTGATCTTAGTCTATACTGGTTGCCATGGCATTTAAAGTTGAGAAGGCTACAGTACTTTAATGGCGAACACATTCTGATGTTTTGACAAATACCTTATCAATTTATACTGCAAGTCCTTGCTCTAACATGACAAATCACATAATTATGTAATTATTTTCTGGAATTGCAAGGCTAATACAGTAATTTTAAGTCAAGGACATTTTCCTTAACTTTCTTTCATCCACTGGGATACATTTCTAGCATCTCCTGTGTTTTAGTATTGAAAAGATTGTTACAAAACTCTCTTTCATCCACTGGTATACATTTTTCAGGATCTGAATCGAAGTATTGAAGACATTGTTGTAGACAGAGAAATCGCCACAATAGAGGAATGGTTATTATTTTCTTCCCTTGTTTCTCTACCTGACTTGACATATACATGTAACATACAACTTAAAAAACATGTTAACAAAAGGAAAGACATGTAAATGTTCTGTTTCAAGGAAAAGAATGATTTGTATTTTATTGCTGTATTCTTGAGGTATTTTCAAATGACATAAGCAATACTTTTAACGAATTATTGAAGTCTTAAATTAATATATTTTAAATCAGTAGCCAAGATACACTGATAGCAGTGTCAAGGTTGTTTTGACCAGAATAGAAAATTTCAGTGTTGATCCATGATCAGCCTGCCTTTTTTATGCAGTCTGATCTACATTGTCTTTAAACCCAGCCAGAATCTATCCTGGCATTCAAAATCATACTGCTGATAATTAAGCCCTAGGCTGCTACGCCTGAATCACTGACCTTATGCGGACAGTGTAGATCAAGATCAGACTGCACAGAACATGCAGTCTGATCTTGGGTCTACACTGTCCAATTTCAATATATATTTCCCCCCATAATATCTTTGAAAATAGCAACATTTGGGTTTTGATTATCCACTTTAAAGTTTTATTTTAGTTTACTGTTTACCTCAGAGTTTGCCAGATAATCCTGCTAGAATAACCTTGATATTATGTAGCATTTACCTTGAGGTCTCTTGTACCTTGAGGTCTCTTGTTACTGGTTGTTAATCCTTATACTGCTAAATAACTAACAAGAAGCTTATAAGTCAATGGTAAAAACCCAAATGTTGCTATTTCAAAGTTACTTTTTGGGGAAAAATAATATACTTATTGGACAGTGTAGATCCAAGATCAGACTGCACTTTCTGTGCAGTCTGATCTTGATCTACATTGTCTGCAGAAAGTCAGTGAGTTGCACTTGGCAGCCTAAGGGTTAAAAAAGTCTGCTTTACTTTCTATAGGCTTTAGCTCTTTAACAAACAACAAATAAGACATATTTAAGTTGAAAGCATTTGCAGGCAACAAATTGAAAATGGTGAAAATGATGCAATTTTTGTTTGAAAGGGTAGAAAACACTGTGGGAAAAGGAGAACGGGCTGATTACCAGCATTTTCTCCTTTTCCCCCACACTGTTTTCAAAAGCCTTTTTCAATAGGGTTGCTAAAATTCAGGATTGTGTGGTAAAGGGTTAAAAGTTACAACAAAATGAGGAAAACTGAGAGGATCAATTTCCAGATGCCCACACAAAAACTGAAATTTTGTCTGTAGTACCTTTCATTTTTTCCCAAACCCTTTATCAAAGAATCTGGTGTCTGAACAACCCTGAACCAAAATGCCGGTAACCAGCAACAAGCGTTTCCAGCCTCTCAAAGATAAATTTTAATGTCTGAGCAAAATAAAATTTGTCATCAGCAGTTGGTGTTGGACAAATTAATTATTCTGTCTGGTAAAAAGTTTGAAAAGGCTTTAATAAGGCTTTGACCACCTGGTTTTGTAAACTTAACTCTTTACCAAAATCAAAATATAAGACATAATTCCAATTTAAAAGTATTTGCAGAGGACAGGTTACCATAAATGTAAATTCAAATGACCAAGGTAGGCTTTGAGAGGTAAGAAAACATTGTGGGAAAAAGAGAAAATGCTGGTTACCAGTATTTTTTCCTTTTCCCAGTATGTTTTCAAGTCTTTTTCCATAGTGTCGTTAAAACTCTGGGATTTTACACTGCATGATTTTTTGTAAGATGATTTACCTTCAGTTACTGAAAAAATGCAACATTTGGGCCTCGTTTTGAAACAAGCCTCTTCTTCAAGCATTAGTCATCTTAAATCTTTACCAAACAATCCCTGGTTTTCAGGACCCTGAAAAAGAAGCCTTTTGAAAATATTGTGGGAAAAGGAGAAAATGCTGGTAACCAGCATTTTCTCCTTTTCCCACAATGTTTTCTACCCTTCCCAGAACAAATTTCAATTTTTGAGTCACATTTAATTTTGTCATCTGCAAATGCTTTGAATTTGGACAGGTCTAAAATTTTGTTGTTTGGTTAAGAGTTAAATCTTTACCAAACGACAAAATTTTAGACTGGTCCAAATTGAAAGCATTCACAGACGACAAATTAGTGATCAAATGGTAAGATTTGTCTGTGAAAGGATAGAAAATACTTGCATTTTCTTCTTTTCCCACAGTGTTTTTAAAGCCATTTTTCAAAAGGTCATAGAAAAGTCGGGATCGTTTAGCAGGATTAAGTACATTTCTAAAACCTGACTGCCAGCAGACAACTGCTTTTAATATGCAGCCGACTATTCTGAAAAACACTGTTACAAAGGAAACATTGCTTGTTCCAAAACTACAAGGATGATAAGAAGCTCATGACATTTTGTGATCTAAAAAATGCAAAGGTTGCCTTTGTGAAAAATGTCTTGGCAAAGTAGATGGTGTAGATCAAAGATCAGACTGTATATTTTGTGCAGTCTGATACTGACCTACACTGATCACAAAGGCAAATTAAGTAGTGAAAGGGGCTTGAAAAGTTAGATGTGAGAGGGAATACATTGCAACTGTTCTGATTACTAAGTGAAATATATGAAATAAAATGCATTGTAAATGCATCCAAATTTATCTAGTGCCAAGTGTGGGAGAATCTCTGTGTACAAGTTATAATCTACTTTCTCATTAACAGGTGAAAAATATGATGTACATGATTTAGAAAAACAGCAACAATAAATACAGATTTTATCTGTGAATAGTCAAATGAATGTTTAGCTATATTTCTCATTTAAGTACAAGAAATGAGACCCACTTGAATTTGTTTTTTAATAGTAAAACAATTCTGCATTTGCAGAGGGCTATATAAATGTGGTTCGAATGGTGGAATTTGTCTTCGATTGGATGGAAAACATAGTGGGAAAAGTAATGAATGCTGGTTACCAGCATTTTCTCCTTTTCTCCTTTTCCCACAATGTTTTCAAAAGGCTTTTACCTCTGGAGTGTGTGTTATAGGGTTAAAAAGTATGATTGCTCCTTTTGGTATAGTGTTTCTAAACAAATATACAGCTTACAACTTAAAAAAAAAACATCCATAGAAACTTTGAACTATCAACATAAATGAAGGATCAGTACATTACTACCATTTGAAAATATTGTGGTAATAGTAGAAACTGCTCATTACAAGCAATTTTCATTTGCCAAAATGTTTTTAAGGTGGTCTGCAGCAACACCAAATATGTTGTTTGCAGGAGGTATAAAATGTGGTAGCTCTTTACCCTTTACCAAACAATCCCTGGTTTTTACGACCCAGAGGAAGAAGCCTTCTGAAAACATTGTGGGAAAAGGAGAAAATGCTGGTAACCAGCATTTTCTCCTTTTCCCACAATGTTTTCTACTATTTTAAAGTCAAGTTTCAATATTTTATCACATTTATTTTATCGTCTGTAAATTCTTTCAATTTGGACAAGTCTAAAATTTTGTCGTTTGGTAAAGAGTTAACCAGAGTATAAAATTAAAGATTTTTGTGGTATTTGTGGAAGACAATACCACTATGAGTTCAGTACTGAATTTTGAAGACCATGTATCGTATTTTGTGCAAAGCCGAAGGAAATAAACCCAATTATCTCAATTTTTCTCAGACAAATGGGTTTTTCGGTAGCGCTCAGATATGTAATTGGAAATGGCATGTTAAAATACACTGGGTGAGGCCATCGATCGTGGAAATACTAATTTTTGGTTGAAAATAGCTTCACTCGCTCATCGCCTTCTACTGGCGCAATGATACAAAATTTGTCTACTGATCGCTTGGTCCTAAGCTTTTTCGTTGCAAAACCAGTTCATCCCATAGCTTTTTTGTCCCATGATTGCGCGCTACTCCATTTGATTGGGCATGAATATTTATAGATTGAAATGATTGATAGCAATGTTGGGAATTAAATGTTAATGGCCAAAGATATTTCAAAATCATAGTTTTCAGGTACAAACTTAATTTTATTCGGTTTTATTCACATGGTTTCTCTCTCTATCCATCATGCATCCTACTGTCAAGGGACGTTACTCCTGACTCTCCTAATGATCAAAGGGAGACCACCTATACAGAAATCATCCTAACTTTGTCATGAGTACTCTCCCTGCAACCAAAAAGGTATTCATTTGCTTAGTAGGTTGACTTTCAAGCCAAAATATTTGAATAATATTTCTCTTTTTCTTTCAAATTATTAATTCCACACAATGGCTTCCTTGACAAATACCACTTCAGCATTCTCAACGCTTTGATTCCAAATAGTTGAGAGCCTTTGCAGAGAACAAAACAAATCCTGCTTAAGTAATTGTACATGTCTGTGAAAGGGTGGAAAATATTGATGGAGAAGGAGAAAATGCTGAGTATCAGCTGAATATCAGCATTCTGTCCTATACACCCAATGTTTTCAAAAGTCTTTCCTGACAGTGTATAAAATGGGATTGTTTTATAATAGGTTAAACAACTGTTTCTCGCACATCATCCACACTGACTGCTGGCATATCTACAACAACATGGGATATATCAGCACCATTTTCATGTAAAAGTCCCTGACTAGAACCCTCCAAACCCTTACCAGATAGGTTCTGATCTCTACCCCTCACTAGGAGTGGTTTTAATTGTTCAGAGTCACCATCTTTCAGCCTGTTTTGTTTATCACTCTTAGCATCAATTACTGATTCATCTTCAGTTGAAACATTTGGCTGATTTAACAAATGACTGATTGGGTCCTCATTTTTCCTTCTCTTGTGTTGGCGTCGAGACCCCCTTTTCGCATGACGTGTAGGGGAGAAGAGAACTTCTGTTTGATCACCTTGACTTTTGGCCGGAGAATTTCTGCTTCCTGGTACATCATGAGTACCTGATTCAGTCTCATGGTCTTCATCTGGTTCTGGAAGATATGGATGAATTGAAGTGGTGGTTTTATGTTCTGTTTCTTCTTTATTGTCAAGCTTTTCATGACTGTTGTATTTGGATGATTCAGAACTTGAAGCTGTCATATATTCAGAATCACTTACACTTGCAGAATCTATTGGACTGTGAATTGGAATATCAGAGTTGAAAATGTCTGACTGTAATATCATGGACTCTGTCCTTACACATTCACTTTCAAACACAGTCCTGCAGTTATCAAAGTTCATCATTTCCAGTAACTTTATCACATGTTGTTGTTTTAACTTATATTTCTCATGAATCTTATCTAGTTTATCACTACCATAGTCTTTTATCTTGTCAATTTGATTGTTGTATCTGTCTCTGATTTGTGAAAGTTGATCAGAGCTGTATTCTTTCAGTCTGCCCAATTGATTGTTGTAATTTTCTCGAAGCTTTTCAACCTTTTGTGACGCCCCTTCACGCATTCTGCCCATACGACCCATTTGGTTCTGATGGTGTTCTCTCAAGCGACCAAGCTGATAGTGATACTGATCCCTGATTCTACCAACTTGGTGATGGTAATTTTCTTTAATTCTACCTAGGTGTTGTGTTTTGTATTGGTCCATGCTTTCAATTATCTGCCTAATGCGTTCCCGTCTACGTTGGCTAATGCAGCGTCTCACTCCGGCTAGAGTTAGTGAGTATGTTAAATTAAGCACAAAGAATGAAGCAGCACATGCTAGTCCTACCACAAGACTCCATAAGTAAGTTTGTTGTATTGCTTGAATATCTAGAGTCACAGTGATGACAACTTGGCTTGAATTATGAGGGTTGCTTGCAATGCATGTGTAGGGACCTGCATCTGAACGCATGACAAAGTCAATGTACAGGGACCCATCCTCCAGTACCAAAATTCTGTTTGGGTCTGTCTCACTGACTGAGTAATAAGATGGCTGGTCTTCTGGCACATGGGTTTGATGATACAGTAAATGAGCAAGGGAAGTGTTGACTGGGAGGTAATCAAGTCTTGCATACATATGAAAATCATGATATTTGAATGTTCGCTTACGAGGAGTTATCCATATTATTTCAGGACTTGGAAAACTTTCAGCGTCACATTTTAGTATAGCTGGCTGACCAATCTTTAACTTACTATCACCTGAGTGATTGAGAATTTTAACATCA
Source organism: Hippopus hippopus (assembly GCA_946811185.2). Lineage (NCBI taxonomy): Eukaryota > Metazoa > Mollusca > Bivalvia > Cardiida > Cardiidae > Hippopus > Hippopus hippopus. The sequence goes on along the minus strand of OX328100.1, from coordinate 17,627,740 downwards.
CCACAGAACAAATTTTCAGTTTCAAGGTCCATCAAAGGTAAAGCCTCTGAGGTATCCGGCATGACACAGTCTAAAAACTCCTTGTTTACAAAATGGCTACTCTTGTTTTCAATTTCATTTATTATCCATTCTATTCCACAATCACATGTAAGTTTATTTCCCATTAAATTTAGTGCTTGTAGTTGGCTATTGGCCTGAAAAGACTCCATGTAAAGTGATGTAATATTGTTGAAACTTAGGTCAATAATGCTGACATGGGATACTGGTATAAATAATTCCTTGTGTATGAAAGACAAGTGTGAATTATGACAAAGTTTTAACTCTGTCAGAGTTGTCAACTTGACAAATGTTGCTTTGGATAAATAGGTAAGCTTTGGCATTCTTGACAGTGATAAATATTGTAAGTTGTGCAGTTTTGAGAATATAGGCATACTAATGGAGACCAGTGGATTTCCATCCAGTGTTAAATTGACTAGGTTAGCAAACTGGGCCAATTCTAACTCAGACGTGTTACTTAAATTATTTGAGCTTAAATCTAGAACTAAAATCCCAGAGAAAGAAGAATTAGACACAACCTTTGATATACTGTTATGTGAAACATCTAATTCAGTTAGATTGCTGTACTCAGGGAAAACATTTCCATCCAAAACTTCAATAAAATTGTGTTGAAGATTTAGGAGTTGTAATTCCAGTAAATTTTGGAACATCTTGTTTGACAATACCCTGATGGAGTTGTTGCTGAGATCCAAGGTGGAAGTTGTATTTGGGAACAAATAAGTATCCTCCTCTAGATGTGTAATTAAATTAGCACTCAGGTTTAGTGTGTGAAGCTGGTTTAAACCAAGGAATATTGCACTGTTAATAGATCCAATAGAATTGTAAGCAAGATTTAGCACTTCTAAATGCTTCAGAGCTTGAAGAACTTCTTCCTCAAGATTTGAAATTTGGTTACCCTCCAAGTTTAGGTGTCTCAGACTTGTCAGGTGAACAAAGTCCTCCATTTTTAGCTCTGTTATATTGTTAAAGCTTAAATCCAAAATTTGCACTTCAGTGAAATTATGAAAGACATTGGTTAGACTAGATATCCAGTTTTCATGGAGATCAAGAACGGTAGCATTTGTTGGTAGGCTGTTAGGAATCTCTTGTAATTGCTTGAATGTGCATGCCACATGAGTTGTGCTGTTGTGCATTGTGCATTCACACAGGGTTGGGCATTCCATCTTCACAACATCACATGTGATTAGAATGATGGTTGCTATAACAACACCAATTGTTGTTTTCATGTTTACCACTAGCAGCTGGCAACAGGAAGCAAGGACAGGCCTCTTCTATGATGGTCGTCAGCTTAAGGCTTCAACAGAACTGCCAGCTGCATGAACTCTAGAGGTGAACAAACATCTTCAACTGTTCTTCACCTGTAAAGAAAAAGATCACTATGGGTTAACTTTTTACTGCACGACAAAATTAATATGTCCAAATTGAAACATTTGCAGACAACAATTAAAATGTGACTCCATTGTTGGAATTTATCTCTGATGGCAGGGGTGCGGAAATCCTACGTCTGACTCATCCGACTCGGGTAAATTTGACGTCGGACAAGTGGCTTTTTGCAATCTACTCGTCCGCGGACAAGTAGAAAATGAGGAGGAAATTGAAAATAAAGATCTTTATTATGTAACATTATCCTTGTGAAATAGAAGTGTTCTCTCTGTCTCACTTCGTAAGCAACAACATTTTTAAATTAAATTATGATAAACTATTCCCTGATATCTGGAATCAAAAACAAACGTAGCTGACTCTGATTTTATGGGCTACGCGGGCTTTTTAATGATTTTGACTGCGCTGCAGTACGGCCGAAATGTTGTGGTTTCTTCGCGCCATTTGGTTTGTTTAATGGAAGCAACCATAACCGAACCGAGTCATTTTTTGCGCATTATAACACTGCACATAGACTTAACGCGGTTGTCATTTCCCTACCATTCAATATTAAATTCTTTTTTGTCGTTCGCAAAAACTTACAGCTGACAAAAGAAATTGTCTTAATTTAACACTGTGGAACGCATTCTTACTCGGTTGCAGTAAACGTATTTGAAAGGAAACCAAACACGCTGTCTCCAAGTAAAACATGTCAAGAACCGGGAAACATTACAAAAAGTTTGTTAAAAGGGCTTTAGATGATAAAGGCCAGCGCAGCCTTTTTACTTTCGGCGTAAAACGTTCAAATTCTTTGCAGATCGATCTGCAGGTAATGAAATTTCCGCATACCGAGTCTCAATCTAAAGTGCCGGGTCTGTCGGACATCGCCGATCTTCCATTGTCTGAAAAGTAGACAATTATTATCACTGCACATGATGCAAACTCTACATCTCCAGACACAATAACCAAGCCTAGCATTTTAACTTACACGGATAATGATTCCCTTGTATCATATGATGGCTGGTAAGCAGTTCTGCTGAAGTATTGGCTCTGGCACCCATAAGTGTACCACAGTAGTGTTAAAAAGGGCTGTAAGTGCAAACACTGAGATATTTAGCCATGGTTTGAGCAGTTATAGTGTAACTGTTGAATCTTTTTCAATTATTAAATTGTTGCACCTTTCTATCTACTGTATGTATGTAGAGTGCCATTGATTTGTTTTATTGATGTACCTTGAAAGTCAGTCTGCTTTTTCCCAATTTGGCCAAAATCACGCTTGAATATCCCAAAATGAAAGGCTAAGGCCATTTCCCAATTTTTGGAAAAAAAAAAGCCCTGTAAAGGTTTGCTTGATTTATTTTGATCATTATTATTAAAAACATAAGCAAAGCAAATTTGAATGGTTAAAAGAACATCATTATCTACAAACTACGGTACATTCAGTTAGGTCTTTGTGTGCCATTTAAAATTGTTTTGTTTTGGACAAGTAAGCTTCTCTGACGGACAAGTAGATATTTTAGATTTACTTGTCCATGGACAAGTAGATAATTTCAAGATTTCCACACCCCTGGATGGCATATAAAACATTTTTGGAAGAGGAGGATGGTTACCAGCATTTTTTCTCCTTTTTTCCCACAATGTTTTCAAAAGGCTTTTTTTTTTTTTCAGGGTTGTTAAAACTCAGGATCGTGTGGTAAAGAGTTAAATTAGAGGTAAACCTTTCTGAAACAATTAAGACTGGAGTTCTGTGGACAATAAATTCAAAACTGATCCATGGGAAACGAAGTTCTCTGGCAGGGTAGAAAACAATGCTTCAGTTTAATCAGCATTGTCTTTTGGCCATGAGTAATTTTGGTTGCAGGGTCATTTTGGCTACAAGTTGATTTCTCTAGGGCCAACAAATTGCCAAGTCATTCTATCTTTTGTTTACTTTTTACCTGGTTTTAAAGTTTATTTTTCTGCCAGGCACTGACATTTAGACAGACCATTCAAAAAACAAATTGTCATCTTCACAATAACTCTATGCTTATAAATGGTATGATTTAAATTTCAATGCTTTAACACCTGCATTGTTTACTGTTGACCACTACTGGGCCTTTGTATCATGGTGTATATTAACCCAAAGCTCAGTCATAGGTTTCAAGCTGGAAGAAAAGCCCCATAATTACAATTTTTTGCCACAGTACCTTAGCATAGTTGACAATATAGATCCAAGATCAGACTGCACATTCTGTGTAATCAGGTCTTCATCTACAGTGCTACAAAGCAACTAATGTTACGATGGGTAAAGGGTGACCTTAATTTGCCTTGGGCAGACTGAAACAAAGTATGCATGAAGATTAAAACCACATTCTGTAACTGACAGCTGAGGAGAAACATGAAACATTTTATTGGATAATTGCATTCATTTGTGTGCATAAATATAATTATACATGTAGCAAAGATACAAAGTTAACCTTTCGATGGTATTTCTCTGAAAGATGAAAGTTTCTTTTTTCCATAATCCAGCAACTAGAATTATCTTCTGGATATCACACTGTACACACAGCCAAGCTCTAATACGTGTATCCACCAACCATTCATAAAACATTCTTAGTGTGATTTTAAAGAATTTCTAACTTCAAAGTTAGGCAACTTTTGATTGGCAAAACCAAATAGTTTAGCCAATCATACATTTCGTGACTTTGTGAATAATACTGCAATTTAGAATGGTTGGTGGATAAGAGCCTCAGTAGCTGAGTGGTTACTGGCAAGGTCAGTAATCACTGGGTGACCAGTTTGAATCACAGCACCACAGACAGTTTAAGTCCATGCTACAGGATTCATTCCTCTTCAATCTCTCAATAAATTTTACACTATCTCCTGGAGGAAAATCTGCCTGTGTCTTGGAAAGAGTGTTGTGCATAGCACTAGTTTGAAAAACTCTGGAAATACAGGATAGGTGGTTTGGCTTTTCATGACACACTGTAACCAAAATTACAGTGAACCACCAAACAATTTGACAATAGATGCCCATAATGACTAATTGATCCTCTGATCTTCATGATTTTATTCATCATAAATTCTACCTCAGGCAATGCATATCAGTGAAGTATCAGGGTTAGACTTCCCTTGAAAACAATGCCATGTATTTGCTCAAAGCAAGTTATATCTCCTTTTACCGCAGCAGGCTCTGAGTTCTATTCATGCATTATACCTTAAAGATACATCTTTACACGTTTTCATCCAGTTTATTAACCAATTTTATCTTTATTTTATGAAACTATAATCATTCATGCATCTTTGTGCCAAATGTTGCCCCTGGTGGTTGCAAGGTTGCACAGATTACGACGGATAGAAAATGCATTTCATTCTATGGAGGCTACCCCTAGACATTACAAGCAAAGTTTCCGGTATAAATCGGAGACAAATCCCTGGCGTTTCTTTATCCCGTACACAATATATCGATTTTTTTCTACGTTTACACGGCTAACTTGATTCTACACACTGCAAAGTTTTAGCAGCGTTTGTTTACTCACTGGCTGTAAGGATGTCTCTTTAACTTTAATTTGGTCCATTATCAATGTTTTATGAGTTATGAAATGTGTTCATGCAGTAAACAAATTTTAGCAACTTTTATATAATTTGCCGTGAACAAATTTCATAAACATAGATAATGTTCACTGCAAATTATATAAGATTGCTAAAATTTGTTTACTGCAAATTATATAACATTTGCTCCATAAGCATGTTTTCTGTCAAGTGGTTTGCAGATGTTTTCTGTCCATGTTGAATTGGTACAACTCATCTCTATTCTTTACTAAACAATCCTATCGTTTAAAACCCTGAGGAAGAAGGTTTAGCAAAACATTGTTGGATAGAAGGTATTGCTGGTAACCAGCATTTTCTTCTTTTCCCACAAGGTTTGCAAGAGCCTAGATCATTAGGGTTGTTAAAACACCAGTTTGTTTAGAAAAAACTTGATGACTTATCTCTTTTCCACATGACCAAAATTTAGACTTGTCCCAATTCAAAGCATTTTCCAGACAAGTCAGAATTGGCTCAAATGATAAAACATGCCTCTAATGGTGTTGATAAAGTTGTAGGCAAAGGAGAAAATGCTGGTTACAAGCATTTTATCCTTTTCCCACAATGTTTTCAAAAAATTTTCTTCCTCAGGGTCATTACAACTCATGATTGTGAGGTAAAGGGTTAATACCTATAGACTATAATATAGAAAAATGGAGAGTGTAGAGTAAGATCAGCTACATTCATGTGTAAACTGCTCTGTATCTAATTCTCTGTCCATGGTATATATATCCATGGTCATGTTTTGACAGGATAAGGCTGTATATAAATGTGAAAAGTTGTAGCAATCATAAAGTATGTCACCATTAAGATATTCATCTTAACCCTTCACCCTTTACCAAATGAAGAAATTTTACGCATGTCCGAATTGAAAGCATTTGCAGACAACAAAATAAATATGACTCAGAAATTGAAAGCTCTATTGGAAAGGATAGAAAACATTGTGGGAAAAGGAGAAAATGCTGGTTACCAGCATTTTCTCCTTTTCCCACAATGTTTTCAAAAGGTCTCTTTTTCAGGGTCTTTAAAACTGAGGATTGTGTGGTAAAAGGTTAAACTTTTCCCAAAGGACAAGTTTTAGACCGTCCCAAATTGAGTGTGGGAGATGATTATTTAGAAACTGATACAGCTAAGCTGAATTTTTCTGACTTTATAAAAAAGCATCATGGGAAAAGGAGAAAATGCTGGTTGCCAGCATTTTCTCCTTTTCCAACAATGTTTGAAAAAGCTTATTTTCTTCATGCTTTTTAAAACACAGGATTGTTTGGTGAAGGGTTAAAGTGCCTTTCACAATTACATTGTCTTTGTGACCAGTGTAGAATAAGATCTGACTGCACAAAACATGCAGTCTTATCTTTTGTCATCCTTCTCTGCTTTCTTGAAACATTATAAACACAAGCAGCCTTAAGATTTCATTTAATCAGGTTTTATTTCTAGATTTAAAATGACTGTTGGGTTTGTTCAGCGCTCCAAATGTTAAGTGACACTTTATTGTGTTGGAAAATTGTCCTCATTTTGTCACAAATGACCATTTTGCTAAATTAATGTCCTGTGTTTGAGTTTCATAAAACCTTACTCATTCATAATTTCCATTGTCAACATTTTATTTCACCAGAAACTTGCCTAGGAGAATGTGTCTTTCACCTAAGAATAGTTAACCGTTTCACTCACAATCCCGAGTTGTAACAATCTTGAGGAAATACAGCTTTAGAAATCATTGTGGGAAAAGGAGAATATAACAAGCATTTTCTCCTTTTCCCAAAATGTTTTCTACCCTTTGAAAAATGATTTTCTGCATTTGAACAACATTGAATATACCGGTATTGTCTGCAAATGCTTTGAATTTAGGAAAGTCCATAACGTTTTCGTTTAGGAAAAGGTTAAATCAGCTGTCGGGATTTTTGTATCCCTTTTAATACAGAATCTAGATTGGATTGCTTATGCGGAGAGTGAAGATCAAGATCAGACTGCCCAGAACAAAAACATTCCAAACACAGTGCTTTGAGCGAGTATCAGAAATGCAGCCTCGGGTTTCAAATCCCATCTGGGGAAGAAGAATGGAAAAGTTGAATCTGACTGAAACCCTAATGGTGCTAAATAAATAAGGTGGCCATTCTCAGTAAGTACAGAATAATGATGATGTTGTCATTTCAAGTCTGATTTTGTCTAAATATCTGTTATATTATCTTACAGTATAGATCAAAGATCAAACTGCACACAAAAGTACCTAACAATCCAAGATCAAACTGCACACAAAAGTACCTAACAATCCAAGATCAAACTGCACACAAAAGTACCTAACAATCCAAGATCAAACTGCACACAAAAGTACCTAACAATCCAAGATCAGACTGCACACAAAAGTACCTAACAATCCAAGATCAAACTGCACACAAAAGTACCTAACAATCCAAGATCAAACTGCACACAAAAGTACCTAACAATCCAAGATCAAACTGCACACAAAAGTACCTAACAATCCAAGATCAAACTGCACACAAAAGTACCTAACAATCCAAGATCAGACTGCACACAAAAGTACCTACCGGTATCTAAAGCTGGTTTCTGCTCTTGAAGAGTTAAAAAACAAAATTATCTCCATATTTTCAATTATTTTGTAAACCATGTGGTATTTGGGCTTTTCACTCTTTACCAAACAACAAAAATTTAGACTATTCCAATTTGAAAGCATTTGCAGATGACAAAATGAATGTGACTGAAAAATTGAAATTTAGTTTGGGAAGGGTAGAAAACATTGTGGGAAAAGGAGAAAATGCTGGTTACCAGCATTTTCTCCTTTTCCCACAATGTTTTCAAAAGGCCTCTCTCGGGGTTGTTAAAAGTCGGGATTGTGTGGTAAAGGGTTAAACTCCATTAACCCTTATCCTGCTATATAAGTGAAATCAAACTTTCAGACCGACAGTATAAACCCCATTTTTGCCATTTCAAAGGTAAATTTTGGCACAGATATCTCCTTATTGGACTGTGCAGATCAGTGATCAGACTGCACATTCTGTGCAGTCAGATCTTGACCAACACTGTCTGCAAAAGGTCCTTGAGTCGCGCTTAACAGCCTAAAGGTTAAAATAAAACAAACCTTGGTGACCATAATAAAGCAAAGAACATTAGATACAATGTTTTCAAAAGGCCATCTGGAGTAATGAGTCATCAGATACTCAGACCAGAAGTGAAGTTTTTAAAGGAAGACACGCTTACCTGAGAATTGTCAAAAGGCTGGAATTATCCAAGCAAGCCAGTATATTAATATTATTTTTTTGTATACATTACAGTTTCATATAGATCAACCTCTGTGCTACTTTTAGAAAACCGTCTACTCAGAGCAGAGATTGAAATGCAAATCCTTTGTCATGCAAATACACATCCAGTGAAAATTCTGTCTGCCAGATGCACTCTACAGTTTCACATACAGCTATATATATATATATCAACCTTTATCCTGATAAATAGTAGGAAATAAACTTTTAAGCCAAGGGTAAGAACTCAAAATTTGATATTTCAAAGGTATATTTGTGGGAAAGATATCTCCTTATCATACGGTGTAGATCCAAGATCAGACTGCACTTTCTGTGCAGTCTGATCTTTGATCTACACTGTTTGCTAAAGGTTGCGCTTAGCAGCCTAAGGATTAACTCTTTACCAAACGACAAAATTTTAGACATGTCCAGTTCAATATATTTTGCTGATGAAAGAATTAGATATGGGACTTGTCTTTGGAGTGATGGAAAACATGGAAAAAAGAGAAAATGGTCCTTTTCCCACAGTGTTTTCAACAGCCTTTTTCCTTACAGGTCATTTAAACAAGGGATTGTTTGATAAAAGGTTAACCTAAAAACCCAAAACACATTTCAAGTCTAGAAATAAGACACAACCAAATGTAATTTCAAGGTTGCTTTTATGCAAAGTATTTAAGCAAACTTGACATTATAGATCAAAGATCAGACTATTAGGTTCTATGTAGTCTGATTTTGATCTACACTGGTGCAAAAGAGACTGGAAGTGTGTGAAGGGCTTTTAAGGTAATGACAAATTTAACTCTTTAGAGGGCAAAGTAAATAAAAAGTTTATTTTCCATCTGGGAACAAAATGCTAATTATTGCAATTTCAAATTGTTGTAACCAGAATACCCGTGAAAATGTTGGAAATTGATTATCAATGATCAGATTGCACCTTCTGAACAGTCTAATCTTTATCTACACCATCAGTTAAAGCACCGACTGTCAGGCTGAAAGTGTTAAGGGATAAAATATTCATCTGCAGGTTTTAAAGTCCATTTGAAATGATACTTACATGAAAATAACCACTCCATTACCTACATTTGTTACTATCTCAGATTGTTTACAGTTACTGGTTGTAGGTCAGTGTTCATTGAACCTGTACCAAATGATCCCGAGTTTTAACAACCGTATAAAGAAGGGCATTTGAAAACATTGTGGAAAATGGAGAAAATGCTGGTAGCCAGCATTTTCTCCTTTTCCCACAATGTTTTCTATCCTTTGATAAATGAATCTCTCAATTTGAGCTCTATGTAATTTGTTGTCTGCTAATGCTTTTAATTCGAACATGTCTAAAATTTTGTAATTTTATGTGGTAAAAGGTTAGCTTTTTACCAAATGAAAAATGTTAGACTTGTCCAAACTGAAAGTATTTACAGACAACAATATTAATCATGTGACTGAAAAATTAACATTTGGTAACCAGCATTTTCACCTTTTCCTGCATTGTATTCAAAAAGCTTCTTCCTCTAGGTAGTTAAAACACAGGATTGTTTGGTATAGGGCTTAAGACCTATACCAAATGACAAAATTCTAGCCTTGTCCAAATTGAAAGCATTTGCAGATGACGAAGGATGGGATTTGTCTACCAAAAGGTGGAAAACATTAAGATGCTTGTTACTGTTACCAGCTTCTTCATTTCCCACAATGTTTTGAAAAGCATTATCAGGGTTTTTAGAACTTGGAATCTGTGGATGAAGATTAAACCTGTACCAAAGGATAAAATTTTAGACTGGTCCAAATTGAAGGCATTTGCATACCACAAAGAATGGGATTTGGATGAAAGGAATGAAAACAACGAGGGAAAAAGTGAATATGCTACATACCAGCATTTTTGCCTTTTCCCACAATGTTTTCATCCCTTTTTTCATACGGTTGAAGAACCTTTGGGTCGTTTTGTAAAGGATGAACTGTGTACCAAAGGACAAAAATATTTAAGACTGTATTCCATACTGTAAGCACTTGCAAATGACCCCTTAACTCTTTACCACACAATCCCGACTTTTAACGACCCTGAGAAAGAAGCCTTTTGAAAACATTGTGGGAAAAGGAGAAAATGCTGGTAACCAGCATTTTCTCCTTTTCCCACAATGTTTTCTTCCCTTCCGAGACCAAATTCCAATTTTCAGTCACATTTATTTTGTCGTCTGGAAATGCTTCCAATTTGGACTAGTCTAAAATTTTGTCGTTTGGTAAAGAGTTAAAGTGGGGTTCAAGTGTTTGAAGTCAGTTTTTTAAGTGATAGAAAATACCCTGAGGGAAAAAGGGGCAGGTAAATATCCATGGATACTTTTTGGAGGGCTGCAGTCAGTTGGGTTATAAAACACATAATTGTTGGTAAAAGGTTAACCCTTTACTAGATAATCCTGAGTCTGAACAAACAAGAGGAAGACGGCCTTTAAAAACATTGTGGGATAAAGGGGAAAATGCTGGTATGCAGCATTTTCTCCTTCTTCCATAATGTTTTCTACTCTTCGAAAGACATATCCCATTGTTAATCTTGTCTTCAGATGCTTTCAAATTGGACTTGTCGAGGTCGAGAATTTTTGTTGTTTGCTAAAGGGTAAAGATAACCATCAGGTCAATGAGATTTATACCAGCCACCAGTGACTCCATCAGAGTTTGCCAGATAAATGGGGGTCAACCAGTACGAAAAACACTGTTTCGTCTCTGAGACCTGTGTCGTTGGTACTCAGGTCAGAATTCGTGAACCCTAAACCTGCTAAATAAGTGAAATAAGACGTTTAAGCCAAAAAAATACCCCATAATTTTGCTACTTCATGGGTTTTTGTTTGGGGAGGAGGGAAAATATCTCCTTATCGGACAGTGTAGATCCAAGATCAGACTGCACATTCTGTGCAGTCTGATCTTGATCTACACTGTCCGCTAAAGGTCCTTGAGATGCTTTTAGCAGTCTAAGGATTAACCCTTCACCATACACCAAAATTTTAGATGTGTCCGAATTGAAAGCATTATGCCGAGAACAAATTTTTATTTGGCTCAAATAATGAGACTTTCTGAGAAAGGGCTGAAAACACTCTGGGAAAAAGATAAAATGCTGGTTACCAGCATGTTCTCCTATTTCCACAATGTTTTCAAAAGCTCCCCTTCTCAAGAGTTGTTAAAAAGTCGGGATTGTGAAGTAAAGGGTTAAGGTCATTGATATTAACTGTACCAGCCACAAGTATAATCTTCATCCCAGGTTTTGATTAGCAAGTTGGTATGCATGTTTCAATGAGGTCTAGATAAAGCCTTGCTTCATTAACTCTTTACCAAACGACAACGTTTAAGACTGGTCCAAATTGAAAGCACTTGCAGACGACAAAATAAACGTAACTCAAAAATTGAAATTTGTTTCCAGCGGAGTAGAAAACATTGTGGGAAAAGGAGAAAATGCTGATTACCAGCATTTTCTCCTTTTCCCACAATGTTTTCAAAAGGCTTCTTTCTCAGGGTAGAAAAAACCAGGGATTGTTTGGTAAAGGCTTAACCCTTTACCACACAATGACGACTTGACGCCCCTGAAAGAGAAGGCTTTTGAAAACATTGCGGGAAAAGGAGAAAATGCTGGTTACCAGCATTTTCTCCTTTTCCCACAATGTTTTCTACCCTATCAAAGAAAAATCATTTCATATGAGCCATGTTAAAACTGTCATCTACAAATGCTTTCAATTTGGACAGGTCTAAACTTTCGTCGTGTGGTAAAGGGTTAAGACCTTTGTTGTAGGTACTTGGGTCAGTTTACATCAAGATAACCTTCAGGTCATTGAGATATTTACTAGCTACAAGTAACTTTTACCAGAAGTCTCTTGATAACAGAGGTTGGGTGTTCAAACTAGTTTTAATTAAAATCACTGTTTCTTCACTGAAAACTGTTTTGTGGGTACACAGGCCAATGTTCAGCATGATGACCACAAGTTCATTGAGATTTTTATCAGCCACAGGTGACTCCATCAGAGGTTTTGAGATAGATGAGGGGTCAACAATTTCATTTTTCTGCTACTGGCTGCAACATAGACAATTCATTTTTCTGCCAGCAACTGGACACTGACAGATCATAGTCTATAACAAGTCACATTTATGGTATTTTCTCCCTTTCCGCAGTATTTCTACCCTTCTATACACAAATTTCAGTTTTGTATCACATTTAATTTCTCTTCTGCAAATATTTAAAATTTAGGCAAGTCTAAAACGTTTCTGTTTGACTCTTTACCAAATGACAAAATTGTAGGCTTGTCCAAATTGAAAGCATTTGCAGACGACAAATTAAATGTGGCTCAAAAATTGAAATTTGGTTTGGGAAGGGTAGAAAACATTGTGGGAAAAGGAGAAAATGCTGGTTACCAGCATTTTCTCCTTTTCCCACAATGTTTTCAAAAGGCTTCTTTCTCAGGGTCGTTAAAAGTTGGGATTGTGTGGTAAAGAGTTAATTATGAAGTAAACAAAAACAATTCAACTTTTGTCTCAGTTTTTCAGCATGTATCGTTAACAAAATACAAGTGAATAACTAGGATCTGCTAAATCCTTAGGCTGCCAAGCGTGACCCACTGACATTCTGCGGACAGTGTAGATTAAGATCAGACTGCACAGAACTTGCAGTCTGATCTTAGATCTACACTGTCGGAGAAGGAGATACCTTCCCCCCCAAAAAATCTTTGAAATGGGATAATTTGGGTCTGTACTATCGACTTGACAGTTTCATTTAATTTATTTAGCAGGATAAGGGTTAAAATGTAAGATTTTTCACAAAGAATTTTTTTTTGGCAACAGGTTGATTATATGGAAAACACAGGCCCAACATTTTCCCACAGTTTTCAAGAGTTTACAAAAAAATAAACTGTTGGCTACCAGGCTGTGTAGCATGGGGCCCTGTGAAACAAATGGTTTCATTATTCAAAATACCTGTATCACACACAATCTACGTCTTGCATCCCTGTTTACGACAGCTTTTTGAAAGAAAAATGGTGGAAAAGGAATACAGTAATTGCCTGTGATAAGCAACTGTTGCTTTTCTTAAGATGTAGATCAAGATCAGACTGCAGAAATTGCCGTTTGATCTTGGATCTACTCTTTCCACTACTCTATTCTAGATTATGACCAAACTGTCTCTTTATCTTGCAGTGACCATTTATTTGCTAGCCCTTGAAAAGTACACCATATTTATTTGGTAGTGAATGAGCCAGGTACCACAGTTGGTAGCATACAGTACTTGGGACCAGCTGGGTCGCTGGTTCAAATCCCCAGCTCGGCCAATTTCTTTCAGAGGATTGATAATAGTCCTTGCGACAGAATTTATTCATCTCTCACCACTGGTAATTTTTTCAGCGATGGTTAACCCTTTACCACACGACAAAATTTTAGACCTGTCCAAATTGAAAGCATTTGTAGATGACAGTTTTAATGGGCTCATATGAAATGATTTTTCTTTGATAGGGTAGAAAACATTGTGGGAAAAGGAGAAAATGCTGGTTACCAGCATTTTCTCCTTTTCTCACAATGTTTTCAAAAGCCTTCTCTTTCAGGGGTGTTAAAAGTCGTCATTGTGTGGTAAAGGGTTAAGTGGGAAAGCAGCTGGCTTTGGAAGAATATGGTACGAAGTACATGTATTGGTAAAAGATTCTCCAGGAAAGTATGGATAGGTGCACTGGTCTTCACTATATAACAACTGAAATATTGTTGAAAAACAGTGTTAACACCATACAAGCGAACAAACAAACATTATTTGGCTTGCAACATGGGAAAAGGGGCATCCAGACATTTGCGTATTGTGTCGTCTCCGATCAGCCTGCACAGTCCACGCAGGCTAATCCGAGACGGCACTTTACGACCATAAAATAGATTTCGTCCCACAGTAGACTTGTGTGAAATAGAAAATTACATAAAAACGGAAAGTGTTGTTTCAGATTAGTCTGTGCGGAGTGTGCAGGCTGATCAGGAACGACACTTTATGCAAGTGTCCAAATGCCCCTTTTCGCGTGTTGCAGGCCATTTGGTAGTGAAGGAAATAAACACAAACACAGGATAATGTCTTGTAAAGGGTGATGATGAATGTTTACCAAGTCATTATGATATTAAGGTTCCAGGGAAATACTGTTTGAACTGTGATAAAAAATCATTTGTTCAATCAAATCACACCAGTACAATACCGGAAAATGCTTTTCCTCACTTTGTCCATTGTCATTTGATAAAATTAAAACAGATAACAAAGTATGCTTTGTGTGCTATCATATCATGATAATAATTCAATTTGTTAAAATGTCTGTCAATAATGGCAGTTCATGTACTTTTAAGTTCAAAATGTAATATCATATTAGTTTTTCACTTAAACCAATGTTGTAGGGACTCTATAACTATCTTAATAAGACAATAAATACCAACCACATTCGTTTTGAGGATGAAATACTGGTAATGAGAGAAAGGACAAATTAAACATGACTGAAATATGGGATTTGTCTATGTGAGGGAAGAAAAAGGGTTACCAGCATTTTCTCCATCTTTCACAGTGTTTTCAAAAACATCTGCCTCAGGATCATTAAAACCTGGGATTGTTTGGTAAAGGGTTAACCCACCATCATTACTGCTTATTCAACAAATTCAATTCTTTATGACCCAACAGAAGTCAGCTTTCGAAAACACTGTTGGAAAACTTGTGCCTGGTTTTCTATGAGCTGGAGGAACAACTTAAAAACGTGTTATCCTCTTGAAAATCGATATTGTCCTGTCAGGAAATGGTTTGGAGAATGATAAACTTTGAAGTGCTATGAGACAATCCTTGAATAGTTGGGAAAAGTTTTATTACTGATAAAATATTCTTTTGAACAAAAGTTTATAATTATTTTCATAGTGTTTTCTTTATAGCAGTGGACTTGGTGCACCTTTTAAGTACTATGATTGTGTTCTGTCAGATAAATTGATTGACTGATTGTATGGTGTTGAATGCCATTTTCAACAATATTTCAGTTAAAGCACAGCAACCATTGTACCTATCCATGCTTTCCTGGAGTTTCTGTTATCTGTACTTCGCACAATATTCTTCCTAAACCACTTGCTACTTTCTCTCATAACTATTGTTGAAACAATGATCAACGGTAGAGGGGAATGAATCCTGTCACAATGACTACCAGTCAGATAAATATTTATCACTTCAAAGGGGGCTGTTTTTATGCCTAGCCCCGGTAGCTCAGTCGGTAGTGTATAGGACTTGAGAGCAGGAGGCCGCTGGTTCGATCCCTGGCTCTGCCAATTTCTTTCCGAAGACTGATGATAGTCAATGCAATAGGATTCATTCCTCTCTCACCGCTGACCATGTTTCGACGATGGTAATGTGGGAAAGCAGCCAGTGGCTTAGAGAGAATATTGTGCTGAGTACTGGTAAAAGAAACTGTAGGAAAGCATGGATAGGTGCACAGGCCGCTCCGATATAACTGAAATAATGTTGAAAATGGCGTTAAACACCATACAATCAATCAATCAATCTGATTTTAATGATCTGATCTCAACTTCAAAAATATTTATCATTGAATTTAATATGGTGATAGCTTGCAAACCTTGTGTAAAAAAGAAAGACAAATTTCAATGCAAGAAAAAGTACAAGGGTATTTCCTTATTTGGCTACATAGCCTATAGACCTGGACTTTGTGTTGGAATTTCCCAAAGGTTTGCGGGAATGTCATATGATCAAGAATATGATATGTGGGGACTGTATTCAAATAAGTATAATGGCATCATTTTTGATATCATAAAAATAGAAGGAGTCACAGATAAGTAAAGCAACAAACCGTATTATTTGAATGCCAAATTTGTACGGCATAATAACAGCCCCCTTATTTTTGCAGAGAAAAGTATAGTTTGTTGTATTTATTAACGTTTTGTTTACAGCCAAAATAAATATACTAAGGCCCCTTTAATCTGAAATATATTAATTAGTAGTACTATGCAGCATTTGACAGAGAGAGAATTAACTTGGCAAGGGGTTTAAGAGGTGGAAAAATCAAACGAAAAATGAAAGGAAAAATGAAAATCACTTGATAAAATGAATTGATTTTACTTCATTGGTACTCAATTGTTGTAATGAAATCAGTATTGATCAAGAGGAAAAAAATATAACACCTACTGTGTTGTCATAGAAACATTTCCAAAGTGGAACAAAATCATGACAATATTGGAACAAATAGGAAACAATGGACCACCTGCGTCAGACCAAAAATGTTGCTGGTCGGAGTAAAGTGCTTACAGATGAAAAGTAGAATGTGCCATGTATTAAAATACTTGTGCTTTAAAGGGAAAAAAATGGGGGGGGGGGGAAGAAGAAAATTCTGGTAACCAGAATTTTTCATCTTTTCCCAAAATGTATTGTTATAGCTTCTTTGTTAGGGTTGTAAAACAGAGAACCATTTTGGTAAAGGGTCAAATCTTTCACAACCAACTGAGACTAGCTTTTTACTGGAGAGGACAGATCAAAATCAGACAGCACAGGCCATGAATCCTGATCTTGGACCTACCACATCTGCTTCTGTTTTAATTAATTAAAATTAATTAGAATTAAGATCATACTGCTTATTTTTCTTTAACTCTAGCACACATGACAAAATTTTAGACTTGACCAAATTGAAAGTATCTGCAGACAACAATATGAATGTGAGTGAAAAATTACAATTTGTTTTGGGAAGGATAGAAAACATTGTGGGAAAAAGAGAAAATGCTGGTTACCAGCATTTTCTCCTTTTCCCACAATGTTTTCAAAGGGCTTCATTCCCAGGGTCGTTAAAAGTCGGGAGTGTGTGGTAAAGGGTTAACAGGCTGATCTTGGATTCATGTAATAAACTGATATTTTTTATGATATACAGTTAACGGCCAGCCAGAAGTATTTCATCAAATTCCAACTATCCATCGACTAACATGTATTATTCAGATCGTGAGAAAGTATACTACTTCGCGCTATGATAAGAAAAGCTGCACTTGTAGAAACTTAAGTTAATTGAGCTATTTACGACAATTTGCTGTAATCGTTCCTCGCCTGACATCAAAGTCTTAACTCACTGAAAACTAGTGATGTTATTATTCCATCAAGATCTGATGACAGAGTCGCCTTTGACGATAATGTTGAAATTATTTTTTAAAAACACTGACCACTTTAAAGAAGCTACATTTACATCACATTTTATTGTATCAAATCTAAAAATATTATACATGTTTTCAATCTCGTTCTTTTAAAGTTTTATAACAATAGCTTTATTATTTTACCCAGGAAATACTAGGTGATTTAATGCTTAATTTAAGAAAATGAACTATTTATGGCCATTGACTGTACCTGTCAGAAATAATCTGTAAGGTACAGGCAGTACCACATGTTGTATATAGTTTAATGACTATCATTGTGAGTACCGGGAGTACTTTGATCATTTGATGCTTTAGTACTATTTTTGGAATACATTGTTTCTTTTGAATAAATCATAGATCTTAATTTCAATCAGTGTTAATGTTGTGTTGAATAATAAGCATTTTTGTTTTGTTATATTCTGCAATAGGTACATTGTAATTTCACATTTAAAGTCGTGGTAGATTATCAGATCAAGAAATCATGACACTTTAAGAAACACAAAATTTTGACCCCGTTCAGTCGACTTATAATTGGTGAATATAAATAGTGCCAAACTCATCAGACTTCCACGTTGTTGCAACAATATACTGCGACAGCAATTTTTTCTCCGTAACCCATTACAGAGAAATCACTCTTTTCACGCTGTGGATATAGGCGACACAAGGTTGAGCAGATCGACTAGCACAGAGCAAAATCGACAGAGGCTCAGCATTCGTCTTCCCATCTGCAACGCTGAGGAGCAAACGACGCTCGTCTACGCTTCTAACAGCCCAGCTTCAGAGAGGTTCAGACTCATTCCAAGCACGCTGGGCTGACTCGGGAAGTTGCTTCAACACGTCCCATACAGACCCAGCCTCAAACGGACCCGTTCTAAGCAGTTAGAAGCTGAGAAGTCTTGTCTCACAGTTCCAGCCTAGGCAGTGAGGGTTGAACAGATCGGTCTGAAACACAGACCGACAGCGGTTCAGCATAACACCGTTCCTGGCCAGCTTCAGACAGACTTGAAGTGCTTCACAGGAACCTGTTTGAAGACGTTTGAAGCCGAATAAGACTGACAGGGTGTTTGAAGCCAAGACACGAACGACAGTTTGAAGCAACGTTCATACTCCGTCCGTGTTAAACCAAAGACAGAAGTTTGAGCTTGGCACTTTGTCTCTATAGACTGTATAAGACAGTCGTTTGGCGTCCGACGGATAATCTACCAAGACAGTATTTTGATGCTTTTGTGTTTTTAGTTTCAAATCAATTGAGGCCAGATAGCCTGAGGAAAATTCTATATATCACCAGAACTGTACATATTCCCTGGTAAGACATTGTCACCTGAGAAACAAACCCACTCATCGTCATCATATCTCTTGACAACTTGGGGGCTCGTCCGGGATTGTTTCGAGCGGGTATTTTAGACTTGGGTTTATTGTACTAAAACACTGATATATAGACATGGACTTCAGCAAGTGGATAGAGGCCGGAGAACGTTTAGGTTTAGAAGGGTCTGAGCTGAGGGAGTATGTAGAGAAGAAAGAGACCGAGTACCTAGAAAGAGAAGAGAGGGCCAGGGATCGCGAGGAAAGACAGGCAGAGATGCAGCGCGAAGAAGAAGGCAAACGTCGGTCGTATGAGATGGAACTACGATGTCGAGAACTAGAAATTCTCAGACTTAGGTCCGAAATAAAGTCTGGAGCCGAGGGTTCCACGTCGCTGTTTGAACCCAGCACCAAATCCCCCAGACCAAAACTTCCGAAGTTTGAGGAAGGAAAGGACGACATGGACGCTTATATCGAGCGTTTTGAGCGGTTTGCTACAAGTCAGGACTGGCCGCATGAAACTTGGGCCATTAGTTTGAGTTCACTTTTAAGCGGTAAAGGTCTTGAAGTTTACACCAGTATGCCTCCGGAGTCGGCGAATGACTACAGAACTTTGAAGAAAGCTGTACTGAGGCGGTATCAACTGACTGAAGACGGTTTCAGACAGAAGTTTCGAGACAGCAAGCCGGAGCAGGGAGAAACTGTTTTTCAGTTTACAGCTAGACTGTCACGATACTTTGAGAGATGGGTTGATATGGCGGAGGTCGAAAAGTCATTTGAGGGTTTGACAGACTTGCTCGTTCGAGAACAGTTCACCAGGACTTGTTCCCCCGAACTTGCACTGTTTTTGAAGGAAAGAATGCCAAGATCCTTGCAAGAGTTCACAACTTTGGCTGAGCAGTACGTCGAGGCACATGGAAGTATGGTATCTTCAAAAGGTTCTAAACCAAAACAAAACCAGTCTTCAACGAAGCAAAAATTGAAGTGTTTCGTGTGTGACAAAGAAGGGCATATTGCGAAGGATTGTAGATCTGGGAAGTCAAAACAGGACTCCAGACAGAAAGGCAAGGCTGACAGCTCTCACAAACAGGGAGAGAAGAAGGTTTCAGCCAGCTGCGTCAGTATGCCGTGCGATAGACAGCCGTTCAAAGAAAACATGGAAGATGGTAGATTGAAGCTAGCGAACGGAGATTCGGTCCCCGTTGTGTCGGGATTGTGCACCATCGAAAATATGGAGGGTGAGAGAAACTTGAAGTTGGAGCAAGGCTATGTAGGTTCCAACAGAGTCAAGGTTTTGAGGGATACAGGCTGCGAATTAGCTGCCGTGAGGCGACATTTGGTTCGAGACGACCAAATCTTAGACAAAAGGTATCTGATGATTACCATAGACGGCGAAGCAAAGATAGTTCCAGCTGCTCGAATCCATGTAGATACTCCATATTATCGAGGGGAGCTTGAAGTCATGGCACCAAAATCATTGATTTGTGACTTGGTGATCGGAAATATCCCAGGTGTCTCAGACATTCCGGTCCCAAGCAGCCGTGAAAATACCCAGTCAAACGCAGAAACTTTGGCTGGGGCAGTTTTGACCAGGGCTCAGGTTAAGAAGAAAGAAAAACCGTTAAGCCCATTGAAGGTTTCAAAATCTCAACCAAGTCAGGAAATCAACACCGATGAGCTGAGGTCGGCTCAGAAAGAAGACAAGTCGTTGGAACGACTTTGGAAACACGCCGACAGCAAAACAGTGTTCAAAACCAGGGGTGGAAACACGTTTTCATACATGGTTCGAAAAGACATACTGTACAGAGTGTTTCAGCAGAAACGAGGCTCATCGACGTTTGAAGTCAGACAAATTGTGGTTCCAAAACTACAGAGACGTAGAGTCATGGAACTCGCGCATGAGTCCATAGTAGGTGGACATTTATCTTCAAAAAAGACAGAAGATAGGATTTCAAGCAGTTTTCACTGGCCTGGCATCTCGAGCGATGTAACAAGGTTTTGTCGTTCGTGTGATGTTTGTCAGAAAACTATACCTAGGGGCAGGGTTACAAAAGTTCCGCTGGGACAGATGCCTATTATAGACATCCCATTTCACCGTGTAGCTGTTGATCTCATCGGCCCGATAACTCCAGTTTCGGACAGAGGCAACAGGTACATTCTCACAGTTGTAGACTACGCTACAAGGTACCCTGAGGCTATAGCATTGCCGAAGATTGAGGCCGAGCGAGTGGCCGAAGCACTGTTTGAAATATTTTCGAGGGTAGGGTTTCCTTCTGAAATATTGAGTGACAGAGGAACACAGTTTACCTCAGAGTTGATGCAGGAAGTTTCTAGACTTGTTTCAGTGAAGCAGCTTTTCACAACCCCATACAACCCGAAATGCAATGGTTTGTGTGAGCGTATGAACGGAGTTTTGAAGAGCATGCTTAAAAAGATGTGTCAAGAAAAACCCCAAGACTGGGACAGATACCTTCCAGCAGTTTTGTTTGCATACAGAGAAGTCCCGCAGGCAAGCACTGGGTTTTCACCGTTCGAGCTTCTCTACGGTCGCACAGTGCGTGGACCGATGCAAGCTTTGAAAGAGCTATGGACGGAACAAGAAACGCCCGAAACCAGAAGCACGTATGAGTATGTGCTTGACTTGAGGCAGAGACTTGAAGAAACATGCAAAATTGCTCGGGAGAGTTTGAGCGAAGCCCAGAGCACGTTCAAGCACCACTATGACAAGAAAGCACGAAAGCGAAATTTGCGGGTTGGAGACAAAGTTTTGGTTTTACTGCCTACAAACCATAACAAAATGCTGTTACACTGGAAAGGCCCGTTTGACGTGGTCGAAATAGTGAACAAGATGGACTACAGAGTTCGGGTAGAAGACAAAATTAACACCTATCACATTAATCTGTTGAAGAAGTATGAAGACAGGAGTCAAGTAGTTTCAGCCACGGCAGCGGTTATTGAGGCCGAGCACCATTCCGACGTCGGAGCTGTAGACGACGAAAATTTGCTCGAATTAACCAACTTGAAGGGTGCTGAAACTTGGCGTGATGTTCAGATCAGTGATCAATTGTCTCCATGCCAACAGAACGAAGTTACAGAGTTGTTACAAGAGTACAGCTCTATATTCACAGACAGACCGGGCACAACGATGTTGACCCAACACAAAGTAGAACTGACTTGTTCAAACCCGATTCGTGTGAGACAGTATCCAATACCTTATGCAAAGAGGGAGGAGATTGACTCCGAAGTCGAGACAATGTTGGAGGCTGGAGTCATAGAGCCTGCCAACTCAGAGTACAATTCGCCCATTGTTATGGTGAAAAAGCGCGATGGTACCAGCCGGTTTTGTATAGACTTCAGAAAGATCAACGCCGTGACAAAGTTTGACACCGAACCCATGGGTTGTGTCGACGACATTTTGGCCAAGTTGAAAGACGATCAGTTCTTCACAAAAATTGACCTTGCGAAGGGGTATTGGCAGATTCCTGTTGAAGAAGGTTCTAGACCTGTGACTGCTTTTTCAACTGCAAAAGGTAGTTACCAATTTAGAAAAATGCCGTTTGGGATGGTAAATTCTGGGGCGACATTCAATCGTATGATGCGAAAACTATTGAAAGGTTGTTCGCAGGCAGACAACTACGTTGATGACATTTTGGGCCATACCCAGTCATGGAAGCAGCACATGGCTATGCTCAGAGACCTGTTTGAGCGAATCAAAAATGCAGGTTTGACTGTCAGGCCGTCAAAATGTTTGATAGGTTTCGGAAACATAGGTTTCACGGGACACATGGTCGGCAATGGCATAGTTCAGATGGAGGAGGACAAGCTTACGAAAATCAGAGATGCTGAGCAACCCGTGACGAAAAAGCAAGTGCGGGCATTTTTAGGCTTAGCTGGATACTACCGTAGGTTCATACCGTCCTTCGCTGAAATAGCGGCACCATTGACAGACTTAACCAAGAAAGGCTTGCCTAATAAAGTTGTTTGGTGTCCAGAGCATGAACATTCGTTTCAGACATTGAAGTCACAACTTACCCAGAGACCCATTCTAAGATTACCCGACTTCAAAAAGACGTTCGTCTTACAGACAGATGCATCGGATAATGGGATAGGAGCGGCACTGCTTCAACAATTCGACGATGGTATTTTTCCGATAGCATATGCAAGCAAAAAGTTGCTTCAAAGAGAAAAGAATTATTCCGTCACAGAACGGGAATGTTTGAGTATAGTGTTTGGAATTAAGAAATTCCAAAAGTATCTGTACGGCAGGGAGTTTGTGTTGCAAACAGATCATGCTCCTTTGTCTTACATTCAAAAGAGCAAATCTGAGAGTGGTAGGATCATGCGTTGGGCTCTGTTCCTACAAAGTTATAGTTTCAGAGTCGAATCAATCAAAGGTTCAGAAAACGTTTGTGCCGACTATTTGAGTCGACAGTAGTTACAGATTATTTTTCAATGTAAATATAGGATATATTTTCTTGAGAAGGGGGCAGTTTGTCAGAAATAATCTGTAAGGTACAGGCAGTACCACATGTTGTATATAGTTTAATGACTATCATTGTGAGTACCGGGAGTACTTTGATCATTTGATGCTTTAGTACTATTTTTGGAATACATTGTTTCTTTTGAATAAATCATAGATCTTAATTTCAATCAGTGTTAATGTTGTGTTGAATAATAAGCATTTTTGTTTTGTTATATTCTGCAATAGGTACATTGTAATTTCACATTTAAAGTCTTGGTAGATTATCAGATCAAGAAATCATGACACTTTAAGAAACACA
This sequence comes from Hippopus hippopus, assembly GCA_946811185.2. NCBI lineage: Eukaryota > Metazoa > Mollusca > Bivalvia > Cardiida > Cardiidae > Hippopus > Hippopus hippopus. Next base: position 17,604,279 of record OX328100.1, on the reverse strand, counting down.
AAATTTTGACCCCGTTCAGTCGACTTATAATTGGTGAATATAAATAGTGCCAAACTCATCAGACTTCCACGTTGTTGCAACAATATACTGCGACAGCAATTTTTTCTCCGTAACCCATTACAGAGAAATCACTCTTTTCACGCTGTGGATATAGGCGACACAAGGTTGAGCAGATCGACTAGCACAGAGCAAAATCGACAGAGGCTCAGCATTCGTCTTCCCATCTGCAACGCTGAGGAGCAAACGACGCTCGTCTACGCTTCTAACAGCCCAGCTTCAGAGAGGTTCAGACTCATTCCAAGCACGCTGGGCTGACTCGGGAAGTTGCTTCAACACGTCCCTTGCTTCAACACGTCCCATACAGACCCAGCCTCAAACGGACCCGTTCTAAGCAGTTTGAAGCTGAGAAGTCTTGTCTCACAGTTCCAGCCTAGGCAGTGAGGGTTGAACAGATCGGTCTGAAACACAGACCGACAGCGGTTCAGCATAACACCGTTCCTGGCCAGCTTCAGACAGACTTGAAGTGCTTCACAGGAACCTGTTTGAAGACGTTTGAAGCCGAATAAGACTGACAGGGTGTTTGAAGCCAAGACACGAACGACAGTTTGAAGCAACGTTCATACTCCGTCCGTGTTAAACCAAAGACAGAAGTTTGAGCTTGGCACTTTGTCTCTATAGACTGTATAAGACAGTCGTTTGGCGTCCGACGGATAATCTACCAAGACAGTATTTTGATGCTTTTGTGTTTTTAGTTTCAAATCAATTGAGGCCAGATAGCCTGAGGAAAATTCTATATATCACCAGAACTGTACATATTCCCTGGTAAGACATTGTCACCTGAGAAACAAACCCACTCATCGTCATCATATCTCTTGACAGTACCTGTCAACCCTTAGCCTAGCAATCACAAAAAGGAAGGCTTGATAGTTTGTTAGGAAGTCTTAGGGTCAGATAGATTTAACAAAGCCTTGAATTGATTGTACACAGATTTACACTATACAACCTGGAAATCAATTTTGGTTACTATGGTTTCTGAATGACAGAAACAAAAGCAAAACTGTTAGAACGAAGCCTATGTACTCTTTCTGGACAAATTCAAGAACGGATGAAAAAGTGTAAATTTTTCATTGAATTGAAGACAAGATCCCTTCCATATTTTTTTTTACATAATAAATATTGTTGTTATGTATTGCTTAGTTCAGAAGGGCTTTTGCACTGCTTTAGCATTTGTTTCTTCCATCACATGTTATAATGGTGTATCCCTCTAGATTCAAATGTACAACCAATATCAGTTCAGTTCTGACACTTTCAGTAAAATGTTTATCATCTACTTTCTAGATTTTGCCATCTACCAATTTTGATGAAAATCACTATTGAATAAAATAAGTACATAATCATACACTTGTATCATCATAAACTAATGATAAAACCAAGAGCTGCTATAGTATTGATAAGATTTCTTTGTCAAAGAAAAAAATCTGATTTATTGAATTTCCAAAGCTATTTGTTAAAAGAATTTTGCAATGTAATATTTGACAGTATAGATCAATGATCAGACTGCACATGTGATAATCGATCACCACTGTCCTGAAGGTATCACAAGTTGTGCTTCACATTCTAAGGATTGTAGGAGACTTTAACCTTGTACCAAATAATCCAGTTTTTACGATCCTGCAGAAGAATTCTTATCACAAGCATGATGGGAAAACAGAAATTAAGCTGATTATCAGCATATTTCCCCTTTTCCCATATGTTTTGAACCATTTCAAGAACGAATTCCAACTTTTGATCCATATTTATTTTGTATGTGCTTTCATTATTAGTTCTAGGAAACTACAATTTTGTCATCTGGTACAGAGTTCACTCTGTACCACACAAATCGGAGTTTTAACAGTCTAAAAAGAGAAGGCTTCCGAAAACATTGTGGGGAAAAAGAGAAAATGCTGGTAACCAGCATTTTCTCCTATTTCCACTATGTTTTCTACCATATCACAGATAAATTGTCATTTGATCTATATTTAATTTGTCGTCTGCATATGCTTTCAGTTTGGTTGAGTCTACAATTTTGTCATGTGGTGAAGAGTTAATTTGTAGGATTTGTGTGAACTTTCATCAGAGAGCATTATGGCTATCTCTCTGATTAACTCTTTACCAGATGACAAAATTTTAGACTTGTCCAAATGGAAAGCATTTGCAGACGACAAAATAAAAATATGATTCAAAAATTGATTTTTTTTACTGGAAAGGTAGAAAACATAGAGGAAAAAGGAGAAAATGCTGGTTATCAGCATTTTCTCCTTTTCCTACAATGGTTTCAAAAGCTTAACCTTACAGGATCGATAAAGCCCAGGCTTGTGTGGCAAAGCATTAAGCCTACTGTAAATGATAATGAATGATGACTTCTTGACACTTCATCTGTCCCTTGACAGAAAAAAATGATGCAGCAATTCTATATTCATTTGTACCTTAACTGTTTACTAAACAGTCCCAGGTTTTTGAAAGCAGTGTAGGAAAAGGAGAAAAATATTAGTTACCGGCATTTTCTCCTTTCCCAGCAATATTTCTACCCTTTAACAAACTTTTCTGAGTTTTAATGAGTCTGAAAAAGAAGACTTTTGAAAACAATTTGGGAAAAGGAGGAATGCTGGTAACCATCATTTTCTCCATTTCCCACAATGTTTTCTACTCTTCCAGCAGTGACTTTCTATTTTTGAGTCATAATTGTTTTGACATATGCAAAAGCTTTTAATTTGGACAAGTTTAAAGTTTTGTTTATTAAAAGGTTTTAACAACCATGGAAAAAAGAAGGTTTTTGAAAACAGTGTGGGAAAAGGAGAAAATGCTGGTTACAAGTCTTTTTTCCATTTCCCAAAATGTTTTCTACCCTATGGCAAAGTCAAACATTTTTCAGTTTTGTAATGAGTTAAGAGATAATCTCTATCATTAAAGCCACATTTAATTTGTCATTCTGAAAACTTATTTTTTAGTGCCATAATGTAAACTTCTTTCACTTTCTGAAAATGCGATACTTCAACATTATGAAAGATTTTTATCATAAGAGCTTGACTAAAGAAGTGGACAGCCAATAGTGCAAGTTCTGTGCATTCTGATCTTGCTATATGCTGTCTGCAAAAGCCGCAGTTATTGCCTATGGCTCTTAACTCTTTACTACACAATCCCAAGTTTTAAGAACCCAGAGTAAGGTAGCTTTTGAAAACATGGTAGAAATGCACGAAAATGCTGGTAACCAGAAAACTTACACCATTCTATCCTCATCTGATTTGTTGTCTGCAAATGCTTTCAATTTAACCCTTTACCACACAATCCCAACTTTTAACGACCCTGAGACAGAAGGCTTTTAAAAACATTGTGGGAAAAGGAGAAAATGCTGGTAACCAGCATTTTCTCCTTTTCCCACAATGTTTTCTACCATATCAGGAACAAATTTTGTCATTTGGGCCACCTTTAATTTGTCGTCTGCAAATGCTTTCAATTTGGAACAGTCTAAAATTTTGTCGTCTGGTAAAGAGTTAAACAAGCCTAAATTTTATTTTGTTTGGTAAAAGAGTTAAAGGGTTAACCCTTTACCATGCAGTCCCTAGTTTTAACAACCAGAAAGAAGGAGGCTTTTGAAAACATTGTGGGGAAATATTTTCTCCTTTTCCCACAATGTTTTCTGCCCTGTTCCACACAATTTTCATCATTTGAGACACTTTTTTATTTGTCGTCTGCAAGTGCTTTCAATTTTGAAGAGCCTAAAATTTTGTCATGTGGTGAAGAGTTAAACAGATGAACTGTAAATAAGTGAACTGAATGAATGACAGTGCTCAGAAAGTTAGAATAATGAGGCTATCAATCATGTTGAAAATGTTAAACAATCATTGCACAATCCTATTACAGGGTAATTCACTGTACATTTTTAGACAGTAATTATCAGTCATTTATCATTCAAATCTCTATCTAATTATAACCCAATTTTCAATTAGATTTTCAATTAGATTTTTGAACTCCCTCAAACTTAGGACACCTTGGTGTTCAAATTTGCCTGTACTCCATTGTAATGAGTTGGCACACTTAAATGTGCCTTTTCTTCCCTGGAAATGTTAGCTTTTTACCTTCTTTTAATTTCACAAATTCTTTTTGCTCAGAATTTCTGTACAATTCTCAGATTCTCTTTGACTTGTTGCAACACAAACTGGTTTCAAAAGTAAAACAGAATATTAACCTTTTACCAAAAGATTCCATGTTTTTTATAAAATGAGGAAGAAAGCATTTTGAAAATATTTTTGGGATCAGTGACAAATGCTGGTATTCTTTCCACAATGTTTTAAACAGTTGTGAACACACATCATTTTAATCTCATCTATTTGTCTTTTCTTAACCCTTTACAACATGATCCCAACTTTAAATGACCCTGAGAAAGAAGCCTTTTGAAAACATTGTGGAAAAAGGAGAAAATGCTGGTAACCAGCATTTTCTTCTTTTCCCACAATGTTTTCTACCCTTTACATAACAAATTTCAATTTTTCAGTCACATTCATGTTGTCGTCAGCAAATGCTTTCAATTTGCACATGTCGAAAATTTTGTTGTTTGGTAAAGAGTTAATGCTTTCATCATAGACAAGCGTAAAATTTTGTTGTCTGGTAAAGAGGTGAGAGCAATTCGTCCTTTCACAACATTATTTTCAACAACTGTCTGCTGAAGATACAAACTTATTCTCCCCAGTTGCTGATTAGTTAATGTGCTAGTTTGTCAGATGGAATTGTGGGACAGACAGGACTTCCTCTTACAAGACAGTAGTGAATTGAACAATCAATATTGGATTCATTTTGGATAAAAACTTGCACAGCCTTTTGTTGCTGTAATGATAATAGTTACACAACATCTAGACTAGAACCCCCTCTTCATGCTACACAAGACTCCTTGTGCTTTTGGGACAGTGTAGATTCTGATCTCATCTCTATCTGCATGGTAACAAAGTGAACACAGTTGCCTTAGTTTAAACATATTTATGTTAAATCGATTGAGAAACAAGTTCTCACAACTTATACTAATCTTTCTCGATTCTGTTTCCTGGGAATTACACCAGTAGTGAGGACTTACGCTGAATGTGTGGGCCAATGAAAATCCCAAAGTTGACACCCACTCCAGGGTATCAAACTTGCAACCTCATGGTTACAAAGCCGTTGCTCTATCTCACAACCACAGATACCACACTACAGTTGCCTTAAGGCTTTGGCATCTTTCTGTGACTAATTTGAAGCAGACATCCTCCTGTCCGGTCCTTTCACTGCCAAAGATACGCATTCTGATCTTGGACCTTAGCCATCTGCTACCTAAAATTAACAGTTTACCACTCCGGACTTTTAGGGACCTTGAGAAAGAGGCCTTTTGAAAACGTGGGAATAGGAGGAAATGCTGTTAAGCATGTTTTTCTCCTTTTCCCACTATGTTCTCTACCTCCCAAAATTTTTAGGTCATATTTAATATGTTGTCTGCAAATGCTTTAGGTTTGGAACAGTCTTTAATTTTATCCTTTAGAGTTAACTGTGACCAAAGTTACCTTGAACAGCACTGGGGATTCACTTTAAGAGCTCAAAGAAGAAAGAGGAATTTCTGGAATTGGTATTGAAAGAGTTACTCACATTCTGAAACAGTTTTTTAGCAGATGGCTTTGAAAGTATTACCATTTAAAAAAATAATGGTACAAAATTTGATTGGTCAACCTGATCCCATGTAAGCAATATCTAAATATAGATACTCGAGAGAAGCATTCTAAAAATAGACATGTAAATCAAAAGAGCCATAGGTGTTCAAGATGCAGGTTGAACACCAACTATCCACAGATCGATTTCATTCCTTTCTTCACAAACAGTAGCCAATGAATAATAGTTTGTACAAAAGTTGGTTTGACTATATAGCAACTCTGATCTGTATAGACAGATTTATGTTTTGCCATAGGATAAAAATATTGATACATTCATTAAGGTACTTCAAACACTTTGAAGGATTGAAGCTCATGAAAAATAATGATGTAGCTGGAAATGAACCTTGATGAAGAAACTTTTCAGTCTTGCTTTCATAAAATCATCAAATATTTATGTCACTTGGTTTGCCAAATCCTTACAACCTAGCTAATGTGATTAATTACTGTAATAAAACCAAGTTAATTACAGGTCAATTGCCCTCTGACATGTAAGCTTGTTGACCTTAGTTAATATGATGGCCAACATGTATAATATATAGTCTATCCCATGTTGATTCTTAGTGTTTCAGGGGGGAGTGGTGGTGTCATGGTAACAGCAGTCTCTAGTTATCAGCATTTTCTCCTTTTCCCACATTGTTTTCCAAAGATTTCTTTCTCAGGACTGTTTAAACACTGGATTGTACCATAAAGAGGCACAAAAGCTGATGCAAATGCAAGGCTATTTTTGGAAGCTTATCAGAAAAACTAAAGAATATTATTATTGATTACAGCAGTATTGACAATTATCCTTAACCCTTTACCACACAATGACGCCTTTTGACGCCCCTGAAGAAGAGGCCTTTTGAAAACATTGTGGAAAAAGGAGAAAATGCTGGTAACCAGCATTTTCTCCTTTTCCCACAAAGTTTTCTACCCTATTAAAGAAAAGTTGCGTCATTTGAGCCACTATGAAACTGTCTTCTGCAAATGCTTTCAATTTCAATAGGTCTTAAATTTTGCCGTGTGGTAAAGGGTTAAATGCAGGAGGTGGATCATTGCAGGTGGTCTTGTAGGCAGGTTTGAATCCTGACAGGCCAGCGGGAGCAAATTTCAGCAGATAAGCATGTTTACCAAGTTTACCTTTTCTCATAATGGAGTCCATATCTAAAAAAAAAATCCACAACAGTCTTTTATAAACAGTGTAAATGGCAGAGAAAAATGCTTTGCCCATAGGAACAAAAGTCTTGTTCTAAATGTTACCATAGGTTACTGACAGGCATTTTCAGGGGATTGCCTAGTTAAAACTCATGACTGTATGAGCCTTTAAAACCTCCACCACACAATTCTGAGTTTTAACGAGCCTGAATTAGCAAGGTTTTGGAAAACAATACAGGAAAAGGAGAATGTGCTGGTAACCAGCATTTACTCCTTTTCCACCAATGTTTTTTTTTCACCCTGTTACAGACAAATATCATCATGTAAGCCACATTTGATTTTTGCCTGCATTGAAATGCTTTTAATTTGGATGTATCAGAAATTTTGTTTGGTAAATTTAAACATGTACAATTCTGTGTTTTAATACCATAATTATGGAAATAATTTTTAAAAACAGAAAGTAAAGGAGATACTGGTATCCAGTTTATTCTACCTCTTTAGATAGTGTTTTCTACCTTCTGAAATATACTGAACAAGTTCTAGATATTTTTTTGTTTGCTCATGCTGTCAATATGGACAACATTTTGCTATTATGGCGAATAGTTAACTCTTTACCAAAGGACAAAAATGTTGACTTGTCCAATCTGAAAGCATTGCAGAGTCAACAGTTTAAAAGTGGCTCAAAAGATGACATTTGCCTTTGATAAAATAGTATGGATAAAGAAGAACATGCTCATTACCAGCTTTCTCTTCTTTTCCCACAAAGTTTCCAAATTACTCTTTAGTTGAAACTCAGCATTGTGTGGTAAAGGGTTAAAATGATAAATTTAAAGATCATTGTCCTCAAAAATACCATCGTTTTGAAACACAGAGAGTGCAAACAGGGCATTCTTGGGACAAAGGAATATTACCATCCTTTCAAATAGAAGCTGCCTGACATTACATGTTTGACTGCTTGCTCATGGCAACTGGAGAAACTGCTGTCAGTGACCAATTTCTCATACTGCCACAGTATTTTTCAAATTCATTTGCTTATTTAAACCTTTATCTGTGTTAATATTATCCCTACATAATTTACAAGGATATTTTCAAAACAGTCTTCAGCAAAATTGTCTCGAAAGGTGAATCCTTTACCTGACATACTTGTAGAAACCTGAGAAAGTCAAGGCTTTTGAAAACATTTTGGAAAAGGAGAAAATGCTGGTAAGCAGCCTTTAATTCTTTTCCAGCAATATATCCTACTTTTTCACATGTTAAAGTATTTCAACTACATTTACTCTGTAATGCTTTCAATGCGGTCTAGTAAAGGCAAAAGAGTCCACATACAAGCTTCATCAACATCCCCTGTAAAGTATTATACATGTTCTGATAATTAAAAGAAAACATGGCTTTGGTAGATCACCAGGTAATTGTTGCAGATGAGGGGATTTGGCGCCTAGCCAGGTATTTGTTCCAAATGTTCCCCCAAGATGCTGTGAGTAGTAATTTTATGCCTTTGGTAATTATTTCTTAGATAAAACAATGAGTCATTTAGCTCTGAGTTACTTAATTATATATTTATCAACATGTGCCTAGCTGGGTACCTCAATGGTTAGCGTATCAAACTCATGACCTGATGGTTGTGAGTTTGATACCAGGTTGAGGCAAACTTTCTTTCCAGCGATTTTTCGCTTCTCTCCTCTGATGCATGTGAGGAAAGTAGTCAGTGACTTGGAAAGAAAGTTGTGTCAGTACTAGTGTGAGAAAGCCAGGAAACACATGCATAGAAGCACTAACCACCGTGATATGACCTAAGCTGTTAAAACTGCGTCAAACTCCAATACAATCAATCAATTATCAACATGTACTCATATACTTGTCCACAGATTATTACAGGACCATACAGAACCCATGTACATATTCACCGGTTATTGCAAGACCACATTGTTCCCTTCCTGTAATTAACCTAAAACCAGACATGTCAAAATTAGCAGCCGACAAATTTAACGTGGATCGAAAGATGGAATTTGTTTTTTGAAAGAGTAGAAAAATTTGTGGGAGGAGAATGTTGTCAGAAGGCTCTCTCCCCATGGTCATTTAACTCTTTACCTAATGACAAGATGTTGGACTCGTCCAAATTGAAAGCATTTGCAGACGAAAAATTTAATGTTGCTTAGATGATAATTTCTGTCTCTGATAGGGTAGAAAACATTGTGGGAAATGGAGAAAATGCTGGTTACCAGCATTTTCTCCTTTTCCCACAATGTTTTCTAAAGCCTTCTCTTTCAGGGTCGTTAAAAGTCGGGATTGTGTGGTAAAGAGTTAAACTCAAGATTGTTTTCTATAGAGTTAAGGCTACTTTTGAGGTGAAATGTGAGCTTGTGTTCTATGTTGAGAGAGAAATGATGACAACATATCACCATTATCATACCTTTAAAATAAAGGAATCCATGAGGCAAACCCAGAAGCCTAATGGATTACAAGCCTTTAGTGCTACGATGGCTTTTGTTTGTTAATTTGGTGTTTAACATTGTTTTCACCATTATTTCAGTAATGTCACAGTGGCCAGTGCACAGTACCCATGCTTTATTGGAGGTTTTGTTACCAGTATTACGCAAATAATAATCTTCTCAAGCAACTGGCTGCTTTCCTACATAATATTAACCATCGTTGAGACAATAATTAGTGGTGACACCGTGACAGAGGATTGAATCCTGTTGCAATGACCATCATCAATCCATAGAAAGAAATTGGCTGAGCAGGCGATTCAAATCAGCGACTCTTACTGCTGACCATTGTTTTGATGATAGTTATTTGGGAAAGCAGCCATGGCTTGGAAAGAATATTGTGCCGAGTTCTGGTAAAAGAAACTGCAGAAAAGCATGGATAGGTGCACTGGCTGCCAGGATGTAACTGAAATAGTTTTCAAAACGGTGTAAGACACCATACAATAATACAACAACCTCTTGGTTTTAAGCCCGTACATTACTGAGCTGACAGGCTTGGCATTACAATATCTACAGAGCTATCTAGTTCTCGACAAACAAGAGGCTATACCAATGTATGTAATTAGTTATATACATTACATGGTACAAGTTGATGTATGATACTACTAATTAGTACCTATATTTAGAATCTGTTGACAGCAGTCCATTAACTGTCAGTTCCTTAGAGAAACTCCCTAATCAGTGATTAAGTCTTTACCAGATTGCAAAATTTTAGACTTGTCCATATCGAAGATATTGGCCTACAAACAAATAAGTATGGCTTAAAATGATGGAATTTGTTGGTGAAAGTGTAGAAAACACTGTGGAAAAAAGGAGAAAATGCTGGTAACCAGCATTTTCTCCTTTTTCCACAGTGTTTTCAGAAAGCCTTCTTCCAGTTTGTTTAAACTGTGTTTAAAAGGGTTCACTCATTACAAGATTGCAAACTTGTAGACCTCTGAATGATGAAGACGTAAATTTTGCATGCAACAAAATTAATGTGGCTCAAATGGTAGGGTTTGCCCTCTAAAGTTAGAAGACAATGTGGGAAAAGGAGAAAATGCTGATGGCCTTTTTTCGCTTCATTTCCCACCATATTGGTGAGAGTGTGATTCCTTGTGTTCATACAGACAGAACTGTAAAATGAGTTAAAATTTACGAATGTCAAGCATGATCCTTTTTTCACAATTTAAAATATCCTGGCACAAACGATTAACCTATTACCACACAACCCCAAGCTGTAACAGTCAAGGGGGAGACAGCTTTTTGAAAACATTGAGGGAAAAGGAGAAAATGCTGGTAACCTCTTACCAGTATTTTCTCCATTTTCCACCATGTTTTCTTCCATGTCAAAGACAAACGCCATCATTTCAACTGACTTTAACTTGCTGGCTGCAAATGATCTTACTTCACACTAAACCCCTAAAGTTTGACATTTTCTTCCAGCTTGATACGCAGTTGCTGACCTTGACTGTGCTTGACCTTGAATGCATAGAAGACAGTTTTCAGAAGTTTTTCCTTGTATTTTTGAAGGATGCACTTCATGACTGAAGTGTGACAGTTTGTAATACAAATATTGGGATGTCATTATAAAGTATTTGAAAATGCTGACATAATGCCAGTATCCATTACTTTGAGTGCTTTACCACACAATTCCAACATTTTAACGACCCTGAGGAAGAAGCCTTTTGAAAACTATGTGGGAAAAGGAGAAAATGCTTGTAACCAGCATTTTCTCCTTCAGAGTCCAAAATTTCCAGAAAAGGCACTCATCCTGCAGGACAAGTGCCTTAAAAAAAAACACTTACCCTGATTTAATCCTCACTCGTTGAAGGAGAAAACCCTACTAATATTAGGACTCTGACATTTTTTTCAGACGAAACAGAAAAGCTAATTATATTGTCTCCCAAAGCAACGAACCTTAAATACCAGGTTTCAATAACTGGTACCATTTATCCGGTCAAGTAATAGAAATTAATAAACCCAAACAACAAAGTTTTTCGAACTGGTTTTGGGAAAGTGTTTGCATGAGTATCATTTGTTGTTATAATTAGTAAAGTTGCTGGTAATAAATAGCCCGAAGCATATTAAAACATTTTTATTTGCAATGAAAGATACCGAGTTATATCATTAGGCAGCCTTGAAAGCGGTCTATATTTGGCTTGGGGACCAGCACGTTTTATATTCTGTTTCAACATTTGATTTCCTGAATACCCTTAATTCACTTATTCAATAATGAAATGGCCATTTTGTTTCTTGTAAGTTACATATTCACTTGAAAACTTGTATGCTTACTGCCTCCTATTTACCACTCGCCCTGCTGGACAACCTTGACTAATAATTCACTCGTCCTCATCCATTTCTTACTCGTAAATATGAGCGGCAGGGCTTTTTTTCCAAAAATTGGGAAGGGGCCTTAGCCTTTCATTTTGGGAAATTCAAGCGCGATTTTGGCCAAATTGGGAAAAATCAAACTGACTTACAAGGTACATCAGTGAAACAAATTAATGGCAGTATACATACATACAGTAAATAGAAAGGTGCAGCAATTTAATAAGTGAAACAAATTCAAGTCACACTTCAACTGCTTAAACTATGGCCAAATATCTCACTGAATTTGCATATATATAGGCTTACAGCCCTTTTTAACACTACTGTGGTACACCTAAGGGTGCCAGAGTTAATACTTTAGCAGAACTGCTTTCCCGCCATCATATGATACAAGGGAATCATTATCTGTGAAAGTTACATGGCTACGCTTGGATATTATAACTGGAGATGTAGAGTTTGCATCATGTGCAGTGATAATAATTGTCTAGTCTTCAGACAAAGGGAGATCGGCGATGCCCGACAAAACTGGCACTTCAAATTGAGACTCAGTATGCGGAGATTTGATTACCTGTAGATCGACCAGAAAAGAATTTGAACGTTTCACGCCGAAAGTAAAAAGGTTGCGGTGGCCTTTATCATCTGCAGCCCTTTTAACAACATTTTTGTATTGTTTCCCGGTTCTTGACATGTTTTACTTTGATACAGCGTGTTTGGTTCTTTTTAAATACGTTGACTGCAAACCGATTAAGAACGTGTTCCACAGTGTTAAGTTAAAGAAAACTTCTTTTGTCAGTTGTAAGTTTTTACGAAAGACAAACAATTGTATAACATGTAACAGGATTTAAAAGTGAATGATAGGGAAATGACAACCTCGTTCAGTTTACAAGCGGTGTTAAAATGCGCAAAAAATAACTCGGTTCGGTTAAGAATGCCTCCATTAAACAAACCAAATGGCGCTAAAAAAAACGCAATATTTCGGCCGTATTGCAGCGCAGTCAGCCGAATCATATCAGTACAAATCGATAAAAAGCCTGCTTTCGGTTTCAGTCACTGCTAAATACCGAAAGTTTTGTGTCTGGTCATATGAAATAGCTTTTAAGAAATTAGTATTTTAACTTACTGGGAATTTCAGCATCATATTACGAGAAATTCTTCCAGCAAAATTGGGAAATTCTTTCAGCAAAATTGGGAAATTCTTTTGCCATAATTGGGAAAAAATGATGCTTTTTGCAATTGGGAAGTCACCGAATATCGGCCTCAATTAAATAAGGAAAAAAAGCCCTGAGTGGACGAGTGGATTCTTTGGACTCTGCTTTTTCCACAATGTTTTTCTACCCTATCAAAGACAAGTTCAATCATTTGAACCACATTTAAATTGTCGCATGCAAAATGCTTTCAGCTCTAGTTAACACTTGGGTTAACACTTAAAAAATAAACTTGTGCAGTGGTTAGTGATCCAGATAAGTAATGCATGGCTGTACCATGGTCATCAAAAGGGTTAATCACTGCTTAACCCTGTACCAAAAAACAAATCGAGAGCATTTGCAGACGACAATTTTAATGCGACTCAATTGATGGAACTAGTCTTTGATAAGGAAGGAAACAATTGGGGAAAAGGAGAACATGCTGGTCATGAGCATTTCCTCCTTTTCCTCACAGTGTTTTCAAAAAGACTTCGTTACGGTCATTAAAACTCAGGAAAGTTAATGGATAAAGGGCGACTAATTGTCGACAATTCTATGTATAAAAAACATGTATGCAGGAAATTTCTTTCATACCAATTAAAGATAGGGCAATTATCGAAAGTCTGATGTTTAGTACTGTTGGTCAAACTTACAGTCACTGGTAGAACAATAAATACTAAATTTAGGATAAATATTGCCAACATTTATTTCAAGAAATTCTTGGAAGTTGGGCAGGTGTCTCTTGAATGATATGAAGATAAGCTCACACAACTGCACTAGTAATTCTTTGCCAAACGACAAAAGTTTGGATATGTTGACATTAAAAGGATTTGCAGACGACAAATTAATGTGTGGCTAAAATTGTTGGATTTTTATTTGAAAGGGGAAAAGGAGAAAATGCTGGTTACCAGCATTTTCTCCTTTTCCCACAATGTTTTCAAAAGCTTTCTTTCTCAGTGACATTAACACTCGGGACTGTGTAGTAAAGGGTTGTTTTGAACAGCTGTCTAATTCAGAGACATAAAAAGTCAAAAGTCGTATTTGTTTTGCAGCCTGTTTGTCCCAATATTTGGTTACAATTGCATAACACTACAAGATAACACACTTTATCCCTTTACCACATGAATCCAAGTTATGACAACTTTTGGGAAGAGGACTTTGAAAATATTGTGGAAAAAGAAGCAAATGCTGGTAACCATACCTTTTTCTACCTTGTCATACACAATTTCCTCGAAACCTAATTGAGCTATTTTTGGTTTGTTGTCAAATGATCTGGGTTTGGACAAGCCTTAAGTCCTTTTCCTTTGGTGAAGAGTTATAAATCGCAGATGTCTACAGGTGAGCCATTCTCAGTGAGAAGGCAGCTTAATGCATCTGCAAATTGTATCAACCATGCCAGCCTGCTCAATTCGCGCAGGCCAGGCTGATATTGGTAACAACTTTTTGCTATTTGTATATTTAGTGAGTGTTCAAGGACCATTCTACCTCAGGATACAGCCGGCTGTTCGATAAAATGGATTTTCTGGATCCATAATTATATAATGACTTGCTGCTTATAATGCATCATGGAGACGCATTAACCCCCATTTGCCAGAGCATGGTTCAGATACACAGTTCAACATAGCAAATTGCTATAGATGATTTTCGTAAATGAACAGAAACAAGGTCGTCACGATGAAGAGATGTAAAAAGTTTGACAAAATGGATCTTTTGGATCCATAATTATTGATGAATAGCATGGTATGATGCATCACAGAAATGCATTAAACCCCCTTCTGCCAGAGCATGGCTAAGATATGGCTTGCAACACATGAAAAGGGGCAATCGGACATTTGCGTAGTGTCGTCTCGGATCAGCCTGCGTGGACGATAATCCGAGACGGCACTTTACGACTACATTAGATTTTGTGCTACAGTAGACTTGCGCAAAACAGAAAATTAAATAAAAACGGAAAGTGTTGTTTCAGGTTAGCCTGCGCAGACTGAGCAGGCTAGTCCGCGCAGGCTGATCCGAGACGACACTTTACACAAATGTCCAAAAGCCCATTTTCGCATGTTGCAGACCATATAGAGTGCAACATAGCAAAGTTGATGCAGATGATTTTCGTTAATAAACAGAAACAACTGAACAAGGTCAGTCAAAATGATGTGTAAACATGTTTTCCTTACCCAGAAATGAACATCCTATGATTAATTAACTAAAGTAGCAATCTTTCCCTGTATAGGTGACATTACTGTGCTAAACAAAGTGAGGATCATTCATTCATCCAACAAACACTAGAAATACACTCACTGTGTTGTATGACATCCAATATATAGCTATACATATCAAGGTGAAACACAGTCAGTTTTATGTTTTACACTCGATGTATGCTACAGCAGAGAGTAGAAAACCATTTGATTGGCTGTAACTAGTCACATGACTTAACTTGCTACTGTCAGCCTCAATTTTAGTGATATTTTTCTCCAATATTGAGTATGCAGTTGTAACAGTGGGTGAAGAATACAACCCCTTCCCTCCAGACTGAAGTGATGATCAGATTCAATGAATCTGAAATTATCACTAGAAATATACCTTGTGCATGAAACAAATAGTTTTGCAACAAGTAGATCTATCAAGATGTAGCAATTTCTCAGCAGTGTACAGTGACGATACAATATCAGTCTGCAGATTTAGTGCAGCCTAATCTTAACTCTCTGCAAAAGCAGATTTTAACCTTATGGTTTGCTGGGCCAGTGAGTGCTTGGGCAGATGTGAGACCAGGGGGTCACTTGTATGAAATCCCAGCTTTGCCAAATTCTTTCAAATGATTGATGATAGTCATTGCAACATGACTCATTCCTCTCTCCTCTCGGCTGACTTTAGTTTCAATAATTGTTACGTGGGAATGTAGCCAGTGGCTTGGAAAGAGCATGGAGCAATATACTGTCGATAAGTATGATATGGCCTGCAACACGCGAAAAGGGGCATTCGGACATTTGCGTAAAGTGTTGTCTCGGATCAGCCTGCGCAGTCCGTGCAGGCTAATCCGAAACGATACTTTCCGATTTTTTGTGATTTTCTGTTTCGAGCAGGTCTACTGCAGGAAAAAATCTCATGTAGTCGTAAAGTGCCGTCTCTGATTAGCCTGTGCGGACTGTGCAGGCTGATCCGAGACGACATTTTGCGCAAATGTCCGAATGCCCCTTTTCGCGTGTTGCAAGCCATATTATGATGCATAATGAAGATGCATTAAACCCCCTTTTTCTAGAGCTTTGCTCATGTATACCAGTATTGCACATTGACTTGACCTTTGGATGGGATGTGTAAGTCAGTGCATAAGATTTCTAAAATTTCCTTTTTCATACAGATTAGAATAGATGCATTTTTTTAAATACATCCAAGTCAAAGATCTACAATGTCATGGATACTGAATAGTTCTGGAATAATATTACAATAATTCACAAGTATATTCAAACAAACTTATTTTTTGTATATAAATTTTTTGACTTAAAACGTTACTCTTGATGACCAAGTGAATCATAATCGCTGAAATTCACTCTGTACCAAGTGACAAAATTTTAGAATTGTCCATAACAATTTGCAGACAACAAATTAAAGATAGCTCAAGTAATAGAATTTGTCTTTTATAGGGTAGAAAACATCGTGGGAAAAGAAAACACTGGTACCAAGGTTTTCTCCTTTTCCCACAAAGTTTTCAAAAGCTTTCTTACTCAGGGTCTTTAAAACTGAGGATGGTTTCAAATCTTTGAGCTTTCTAGACATCACTTCATCCCATGGATCAGGGTTAGCCATCAAGGAAGATGCAGTCTGGTCTTGGATCTACACTGTCAGATACCTTTTTTCCCCCTAAGTATTCTCAAAAATGGCCTTAAATTTGCCCTACAAAAATTATCAGATTCATTTAGACTTAGAACTGGTAATAGTAAATCTGTGCTTAAGGCCCCAAGAGGCCTTATAACAGGAAAAAAATGTAAACAATAGTAAATCTGTGCTTAAGGCCCCAAGAGGCCTTACAACAGGAAAAAAATGTAAACAATAGCCTCTACTTGCTATAGCAATCAGATTGGCAGGAAAGCTCAGGCCTATATTCACTGTTATTAATTTCGTTCTAAGTCCAATTCTAGATTTAGGAATTAACAAAACTTCTGATTGGCTTAACAATATGGTGTAGCCAATCAGAAGTTGTGCTCCTTTTAAATCTAGAAAAATTTTGAGAATAAGACGAAGATTGATCTTAAGAATAGTTGAAGAATACGAACCAGAAGAAAGTGTAAATGTTCAACTGGCGGTTAACCCTTTACCAAACAATCTCGTGTTCTGATGACCCTGGAAAATGAAAGAATGCTGTTAACCAGCATTCTTTGTTTTTTTTCACAATGTTTTCTACCCTGACAAGGACAAATCCCATTGTTTGAGCTATATTATATTGAATGTCTACAGCTTTCAGTTTGGCCACATCTAAAATTTTTTCTTCTGGTATCAACTCTTCACCACACTTCGAAATTTTGGACCCAATTGAAAGCTTTTGCAGACGACAAATTCAGTGCATCTCAGTGAATGATTTCTGTCCTTGACGGGGTGGAAAACATGTGGGAAAAGGAGAAAATGCTGGTTACCAGCATTTTCTCCTTTTTCTACTATGTTTTCAAAAGCCTTCCAGTTGAAACTTGGGATCGTGTAGTGAAAGCTTAAACTGGTGAAGTCATGTAGGGGAAGTTGTAGGAATGTCAAACACGAAGGCCGAGTGTTGTAACACTATTATTAGATTAATGAACATGAAATATTCATGGGCCTTCCAATAATTATTATTTATGGGCTTGACACAAAATGTCATGATGTATGCATAATTCTAATTCCCTTGTCAACCATTAGATTGTAACAAAACCTGCTGATATTGGTAATAACATTGTGAGAAAGGGTGCATAGGTAATAGTTCCATAGTTTTTAACCCTTAACATGATTTTTAAAAACCTTTAAGAGATAGGCCTTTTGAAAACATTGTAGGAAAAGGTTAAAATGCTCGTAACCAGCATTTTGTCCTTTTCCCACAATGCTTACTGCCCTTCCAATGAAATAGTCCATTAGTTAACCCTTTACCAAACAATCCCTGGTTTTCACGACCCAGAGGAAGAAGCCTTCTGAAAACATTGTGGGAAAAGGAGAAAATGCTGGTAACCAGCATTTTCGCCTTTTCCCACAATGTTTTCTACTCTTCTAAAGTCAAGTTTCAATTTTTGAGTCATGTTTATTTTGTCGTCTGCAAATGCTTTCAATTTGGACAAGTCTAAAATTTTGTTGTTTGGTAAAGAGTTAAGCCCCTTTATGTCACCTGTGAATACCTTGAATTTGGACCGGTTTAAAATTATGCTGTTAGGTAAAGACTCACCTCTTTACAAGATAAGACACAACAGAATTTCAGCCCTGTGAAAATTGATAGGAATTACAGATGGCAAATTAAATGTTACTCAACACAAGAAATTTGTCTTTCAAAAGGTAGAAAACATTGTGGGAAAAGAAGAAAATGCTGATTACCAGCAGTTTTGGCTTTTACCACAATGTTTTCAAACGCCATCTTCCTCAGGGATGCTGAAAGGTCTGAAATTGTTAGAATGAAGGGTAAAGCAAATCCAAATTGGAATAGATTCTATTTTCAAACTGGAACAACTGCCTAGAAATATTCCTGCTAATGTTATTTCTATCAGAATACATAACAAGTAGTGGACAGAGTAAATCAAAGACCATACTGCACATTCTGTGCAGACTGATCTTGATGTACACTATGGGCAAAAGCAACAAAAGTCAATTTCACTGCCTGGAGGGTGGTTAACCTATATGGTGCAAAATTGATGACGCAGATCTGAATATTTTTACCAGTATTTCAATATAACAGTAACCCAAATAACACAAGGCTATTAAAGTATTGTTTGGTTGGAATTAATCTTGTTACGCTAATTAACTATAACTGGACATTCTAAGTCTGTATTTAAGATATTGCTATTTGAGAGCTGTTCTTTTCAGAACATCTGACTAAAGCAGACAGGGTAGGTCTTCGAGATCAGACTGCACATTCTGGAGAAAGGTCTTATTAACCCTTTAACACACAATCCTGCTTTAACGATGTATGTGACAGATTTTTCTAACGGACAGATTTTTTAGCTCACCTGAGCACGAAGTCCCTCTGATCGGACGATGCCACGCTGCTCATTGTAGTGTCATGGGTTTTCACGTTTTTTGTGGCGATCTATTTTTTCGTGGCAGTTAATTTTTGGAGAAGTATTACTACATGATTTGACATCAATTAGTCAGTTTGAATAGCAGGTAACTTTAAAATCTGTCACTTTACACTAGGTAAGAGGATTAACACCTTTGTTACTTTGTCATAAATGACTCGCCAGCTTCATTATCATCCGCGTGTCCTTCGCATTTTATACTGATCGTGTTTAGCCTGTATTTCTGCCAGATGCGTGCAAGCTAGGTTATATGAAGTTCTATTTGATAATTTCTTGCGTCAGATTGACATTTAGGCAGATATTTTTCAGCGTCAAAGACAGGTCATTTAAAATTTCCAAGTGTCAAAACCCGGGCTCAGGGATCAAATGAGAAACTTGCCAAGTTGTCAAGTTCTGTCAAGACATCCATGGACAAAGATTTCTTTCTCATTTTTCCGGCCAATTTTCGTGTTTGTTACCCACTATGTTTAATCCAATATTGTGATTAATAATAGTCACAAAACCAAGCACTAAAAACCAGAATTCAAGTTTTGGCACCAAGCGAGTTCAGGAACCGACTACAATCGATTCCGGGATTTCTCAATCGATTATCGGAATCGGAAGCCAAAACCAACTGACTTTCGACTATAGTTGATCATCAGCCCACCACTATGCAATAGTATTACCATATGTGCAAAAAAACATGGGTGCACTTTTGATTCACTATCCATGACAAAAACATATGCACATTATCTCCCTTTGTAATGAGAATATAGTGGTTTTAGATTTATAAATGATAATTCTAAGAAGGAAAAAAAGGAAAAAGTGGCTCTGTTAAAGTAGTACAATAATACTCATTTTTAATCATAGCAAATTTTGTAGGATAATATTATAGTGGAAATAGCTGTTTTCCTTTAGGGGTCGTAGACCTTAAAACAACCCTGAGGAAGAAGCTGTTTGAAAACAGTGCGAGAAAAGGTGAAAAATTGTGGTAGCCAGCATTTCTCCTTTTCTCGCAAGTTTTTCTATTCTATCAAAAACAAACTCCATGATTTGAGTCACATTGATTTTGTTGTCTGCAAATGCTTTTAATTTGGACAAGTCTACATATTTGTTGTGTAGCAAAGTTATCAGGTGAAAGTGTTTGGTAAAACATTTTTTGGGAAAAAGAAGAAAATCTCGTTAGCAGCATTATTAGCTTTTTACAGAATTTTTTCAAAGTCCTTCTTCCAAAAGAACTTATAAAAGGAAAAAAAAATAGGCACATTAGGCATAAGGAGCTTTTGCTTGTAATAGTGGATTTTTTTCTATTTCTACATTCTGTTTAATCCTTAATTCTTTACCAAACGACAAAATTTTAGACTGGTCCAAATTGAAAGCATTTGCAGACGACAAAATAAAAGTGACTGAAAATTTAAAATTTGTTTTGGGAAGGGAAGAAAACATTGTGGGAAAAGGAGAAAATGCTGATTACCAGCATTTTCTCCTTTTCCTACAATGTTTTCAGAAGGCTTCTTTCTCAGGGTCGTTAAAAGTCGGGATTGTGTGGTAAAGGGTTAACTACACAATCCCAAGGTTTTACGACAGTGAAGCTTTGAAAACGCTGTTGGAAAAGGAAAAAAGGAGAAAATGCTGGTAATCAGCATTTTCTCCACTTCCCATTATGTTTTCTAGCCTTTCACAGGACCAAAACAAAAACATGATTTGAGCAGTATTTAACCCTTTACCAAACAATCCCGAGTTTTAACGACGCTGAGAAGTAGGCCTTTTGAAAACATTGTGGGAAAAGGAGAAAATGCTGGTAACCAGCATTTTCTCCTTTTGCCACAATGTTTTCTACCCTTCCCAAAACAAATTCCAATTTTTGAGTCACTTTAATTTTGTCATCTGCTAATGCTTTTAATTTGGACCAGTCTAAAATTTTGTCATCTGGTAAAGAGTTAATATTTCATCTGCAAATGCTTTTAGTTTGAATGAGTCTCAAGTTTATTCATTCTGTGAGGAGTTAAACATGGTGACCAAATTAAAAGCATCTGCAGACAACAAAAAGAATTAGCACAAATGACATAATTATGTTTATGTTTATGATAAGGTAGAAAACATTGTGGAAAAAGAAGGAAATGCATGTTCTCCGCATTTTCTCCTTTCCCACAATGTTTTCATAAGAGTTGTTAAAACTGTGGATTGTGTGCTAAAGGGTTAACTCTTTACTGAATGACAAAATTATAAACTCATCCAAATTCAAAGCATATGCAGACGACAAATTAAATAATTATGATTCAAGCAATGAAATTTGTCTCTGTTCGAGTAAAAAACTTTGGGGAAAAGGAGAAAATGCTGGTTACCAGCATTTTCTCCTTTTCCTACAATGTTTTCAAAAGCTTTTTTTCTCTGGATCATTAAAACTGAAGATCGTGTGGTAAAGGTTAATGGGTAAATAATTTAGATACATATCTTTCAACCTCACCAATACATCATCAGTGTAATCATAAGTGATCAAGCTTAACGCTTTTTGGAGAAAATAAATGAAAAAATATGTTTTCCCCTCTTTGACTTTTTTTTCCTATATAGCCTTTTTTGTCCTTTGATAAGGTCTTTCTTTGCCTAAAAAATGTTTAGATCTATTCGTTTTTAGCTCCACTGGCCGAAGGCCAGCGGGCTTATGTCATGGCCTGTTGTCCGTCGTTCGTCCGTCCGTCCGTCCGTCCGTCCGTCCGTTAACTTTTTTTTAAAACGTCTTCTTCTCTGAAACTACCCATCCAATTTTGATGAAACTTCACAGAAATCATCCTGCCATGGTCCTCTTCAGAATTTCTTGAAAGAATTTAATTCCTTCAAAAACTCTGGTTGCCATGGCAACAAAACTGAAAAATTTTGAAAATCTTTGAAAATCTTCTTGTCTGAAACCGTAAGGCCAAGGGCTACCAAATTTGGCATGTAGCTTTATCTAGTGGACCTCTACCAAGTTTCTTCAATTTATAGCCCTGGGGTCAAAATTGGCCCCGCCCCGGGGGTTACAAGTTATACATGGGCTTATTTAGGGAGAACTTTAAAATTCCTCTTCTACCTAGCCATAGGGCCTAGAGCTACCAAATTTGGCATGTAGCTTTATCTAGTGGACCTCTGCCAAGATTGTTCAAATTATAGCCCTGGGGTCAAATTAGGCCCTGCCCGGGGGTAACAAGTTTTACATGGGCTTATATAACAAGTTTTACATGGGCTTATACAGGGAGAACTTTAAAATTCTTCTTTGACCTAGCCATGGGGCCTAGGGCGACCAAATTTGGCATGTAGCTTTATCTAGTGGACCTGTACCAAGGGTGTCCAAATTATAGCCGAGGGTCAAATTTGACTTCGCTCCGGGGGGTAACATGTTTTACATGGGCGGGCTTATATAGGAAAATCTTTCGCATCTAGCTATAAGGGCTAGGGCTATCAAATTTTGCATTTAGCTTTATCTAGGGGGTCTCTATCAAGGGTGCCCAAATTGAGAAAAATTTGAAAATCTTCTTGTTTATAACATTTAAGAACTGAATTATTTGGTATGGAGCTTTATATTGTGGACCTCCACCAGGATTCAAATAATTATAGCTTTGCAATCAAAATTGGCTTTGCCCATGGATCACAACTTTCTCGTAGGATTAGATAGAAAAATGTTTGCATGTCCTCGTGTTTGAAATCAATTTGCTGAATATTGTAATGTTTGGCTTGTAGTGTTTTTACTTAATAGCCAGTGGAGCGATACAGGGCCATCATGGCCCTCTTGTTTTATCCCAGAGCTGATAAGGTATGGGAGAAGTAGGGAACACTCAAGAGGTATCAGTCACTTCCGTACACTTAACTATCCCAATTATTAATAACTTTGGGGAAAGAAGCTTTTGAAAACACTGGTATCCAGCATTTTCTCCCTTTTCTCCAATGTTTTCTACCCTATCAAAGACATAAATCATCATATCAGATACATTGAATTTGACGTCTGAAAATGCTTTGAATTTGGTCCAGTCCAAAGATTTGTGATTCGGTATAGAGTATTTCCCCCTATTCGTTGGACATGATGCTGCTTACTATGGCAAAAGCAGATTTATTCACTTTTTTATCACTAAATGTAAAAATGTTGACTAAAATTATTGATAGAAGGGGCAGAAGTGTAGACCAAGATAAGAATGCAGATATGTGAAGGCTGATCATGGAAGTACTCTGGACAAAATTGTCATGCATTGGCTGGATTAGAATTGATGTTAAGTCTAAAGAATCACTATGAATTGTTTGTATATAACAAAGGGCATTTGTTCTGTTTTATCACCAGTATTTCATCTAATATATGGTACATTTGTAAACAACAGTTACTGTTGTGGAGCTCTTTTCCAAACACCAAAATTTTAGAATCAAGCAAATTGAAAGCACCTTCATAAGACAAATTGAAGGTGGCTCATATGATTGCATTGGTCTTTTTAACTCTTTACCAAACGACAAAATTTTTGACTGGACCAATTTGAAAGCATTTGCAGACGACAAATTAAATGTTGCTAAATTAGTGATTTCTATCCTTGACATGGTAGAAAACGTGGGAAAAGGAGAAAATGCTGGTTACCAGCATTTTCTCCTTTTCCCTCAATGTTTTCAAAAGGCTTCTTTCTCAGGGTCGTTAAAACTCAGGATTGTGTGGTAATGGGTTAAGGAAAGACACTGATCAGTGTGGGAGTAGGAGTTAATGCCGGTTACCAGCATTTTCGCCTGTTCTCACATTGTTTTCAAAAAATTTTCTGTCAGGGTTGTTGAAACTTTGAATTGTGTGGTAAAGAGTTATGGCAAGATTCTTGACTTTTCAAAATGTCTGTCACAAACGCAGTTCCTGAGGACTGTATAGATGAGGACTAGATAGTACTTGATATGTAGTCTGTTCTAAAGCTAAGCTTGGTCTTTCCAGTGTTGTGTGACACATCTGATCAAAAATGCAAAATGTTTGTTATACTTTCCAGCTATGAAGTAGAGGGGGTATAGTTACTGGTTTCACCATGTGTCTGTCTATGCATCAGTCCTTCCGTCCATCTGTCAACCTGTCCATGTTTTTGTTTCTGTACTCGAACTCAAAAGCCGTTTGACCAAGGACTGAAACTTTATAAAAGTGTTGCTCATGACCCAAGGAGGTGCCCTGTTGTTTTTAGCTCCACTGGCCGAAGGCCAGCAGGCTGATGTCATGGCCCGGTGTCCGTCGTGCGTCCGTGCATGCGTGCGTTAACTTTTTTTTCAAACTTCTTCTTCTCGGAAACTACTCATCCAAATTTGATGAAACTTCACAGAAATGATCCTGCCATGGTCCTCTTTAGAAGTTCTTGAAAGAATTTGATTCCTTCAAGAACTCTGGTTGCCATGGCAACAAAACTGAAAAATATTGAACATCTTTGAAAATCTTCTTGTCTGAAACCATAAGGCCCAGGGCTACCAAATTTGGCATGTAGCTTTATCTAATGGACCTTTATCTAATTCCTTCATATTATAGCCCTGGGGTCAAAATTGGCTCTGCCCCAGAGATCACAAGTTTAACATGGGCTTATATAGTGACTGTAATTTAAAATAGTAATCAAAGGAAATAACTCCTGTTATAGCAAGATAAAGTTTGTTACTATTTACCTCCCTTGATTATCAAACTGCACTTGTACATTATTGGAGTTTGGTATTCAAGTTTTTTGGA
The DNA here is from genome assembly GCA_946811185.2 of Hippopus hippopus. Lineage (NCBI taxonomy): Eukaryota > Metazoa > Mollusca > Bivalvia > Cardiida > Cardiidae > Hippopus > Hippopus hippopus. The sequence goes on along the minus strand of OX328100.1, from coordinate 17,579,553 downwards.
GAGGAAATGTTGTGTTTTAAGGGAGAGTGATTTATTTTGATGCTAATGGTTATGCTCACATGAATGGAATGTTTAATTTAAAGTAAGGTTTCTATCACTCAATTTTTTTCAGAACTTTACCTTTCATGCTGATGAATAAACCTGCTTGTATTCACTGACATTATCTTTGCATTTAAAAAGATATGACTGTTTTCGTTTGGCGGGGGGGGGGGGGGGGGGGGGGGGGGGGGGAGTGGAGGTTATGTTTTCAAAGTAAGTTTATTACCATACAGACTTTTTATACTGTATGTTTCTGTCAGTGCCAATTAAGCGCATGATACATTAATTTTACTCTTTAAGAAATGACAATTTTTTTTTTTACTGTACCAAGTTTAAAGCCATTGCAAAAAGACAAATTGAATGTAGCTTAAATTACTATTTCTGTCTTTGATAGGTTTGGAAACATTGTGGGAAAAGAAGAAAATACTGGCTGACAACGTGTTGTCCTTTTCTCACAATGTTTTTGAAAGCCTTCTCTTTCAGGGTCATTAACACTTCGATTTGTGTGGTAAAGGCTTAAAAAGCCAGTAGAGCGATACAGGGCCATCATGGCCCTCTTGTTTTTGGGTTACGTGAGTCAAAGGTCAAGGTTACAGGTGAACTTTGTTTTGAAAATCATTTCTGTTCTCTGATTGTGCTGCTTTTGCTAACTTTAAGAGTTAAGATCTGGTCACATGACTTATTTTGAAAAACAAACAAACATAATAATCCTCTAGATCTAGTTACCCTTAAAAGATGAGTTGCTATACATGGCTCTAACAAAATGTTTTACAAATTAGAGTTCACTTCATGTAAATTGAGATCTCTTTTCAAGTAGGTTATTTCTAAATAGGTTAAGTGATATATTATTGAAACAAATGTGTGCCAAAATCTTAAGGGCAATGGGTTAATATCTAGTAGCAAACAGGCTAATTACTGTAAATGTCACTGTACATGGTTTCCTTTCTCTTTTCAGTGTCGTGACTTTGTGAAGGCTGGGGCATTAAAAGGGAACTCACCATGTGATGTTGTTGAACAGTGTGACATCACATTTTGTTGTGTTGCTGATACGACTGCTGTGAAAGATGTAAGACAGATATATATTATTGTGTATATGTTGTACTTTGTAATCTCTGTATCACGGAAAAAAATTGAAATCGGCCATATTGAAAGTCATATTTTTTGCAGACGACTTATTAACTCTTTTACTACTGAATAAATTAATTCTTTTTTTTTTTTCACTAAGGCTAAAAATACATTCCCTCTGCAAGATCAAGAGCCAGTTCGGTCATTACCTTGAATATAGCAGTGGACAGTGTAGATCAGAGATCAGACTGCATATTTTGTGCAGTCTGATGTTGATTTACACTGTCCACAATAGCTTCTGGTGTCATCTATGTTATGGAAAGAGTTAAATGTCATAATGATGGAATTCGTTGTTATAGGATAGAAAACATTGTTTGGAAATGGGAATATTGCTGGTTACTATAATTTTCTCTTTTCACTTACTTTGTTTTGAGAAGCCTTTTATAGCCCTTTGCAGTGATCATCAGGCCATGAAGAAAACAGTTTCCAAAAGTAAGAGTATCCTCAAACTTGAGAATTGATTTGGGCTTGTATGTAAGACTGTTTTACTAAGGATTGTTCAGAAACAAGATTATTTAGGTATAGGGTTAACATAATATACAAAAGAGGGTTATATGTCCTACACTTTACCACTGAGCCATGCAGGACCCCAAAAACATCCGTGTTAATCCTTTACCACACAATTGAGAGTTTTAACAACCTTGAAGAAAAAGCCTTTTGAAAAGATTGTGGAAAAAGGAGAAAATGCTGGTAACCAGCATTTTCTCCTTTTCCCACAATGTTTTCTACCCTTTCCAAATTCTAATTTCAATATTCGAGTCATGTTTAATGTGTTGTTTCCACATGCTTTGAATTTGGACTTGTCTAAAATTTTGTCGTTTTGTAAAAAACAAAATTGAGCATGAATGAAGGTTTCGCACATGAATGTGTGTGAAACATTGTGGCAGATTAAGAAGTTGCTCATCAAAAAGTAATATCTCCTTTTGACATGATGCTTTCAGTCTAAGTATTTTGATGTTCTGAAAAAAAAAAAGTCAATTACATGAGGTAAAGTTATGAAATACTGTGGTTTATCATATTTTTTCAGATTGTATTTGGTAGTCATGGAGTTTTACGAGGTATTTCATCGGGCAAATGTTTTGTAGAGATGTCAACCATAGACGAAGAAACAGTTCAAGATGTAGCGGAGGTAAGAAGCAGCAGAGAGAGGACCATAGAGTCAGTTATATCCCTTGATTTGTCCCTTTAACCCTTTTTGCAACTCTCCTTTGTTTTAATGACAGTACGGAAAAAAGCTTTTGAAAATGTTGTAAGAAAAGGAAAAATGTTGATAACCTGCATTTTCTCCTTTTTCCACAATGTTACCTGCCCTTTCAAGCAGTTCCAACAGTTTAGACATATTTTATGTGTTTTGTGTAAATTCTTTTAATTGGAACAGGTCTAGAATTTTGTTGTCTGCTGAAGAGTAAACTCCTTACCAAACAATCCCGAGTTTTAATGACCCTTATGTAAAGGCCCTTTGAAAACATTGTGGCAAAAAGAGAAAATGCTAGTAACCAGCATTTTTCCTTTTCCCACAATGTTTTCTAGCTGTCTCAAAACAAATTTGAATTTTTGAGTTACATTTATTTTGACATCTGCAAATGCCTTGAATTTGGACTAGTAAAAAAATTTGTCTTTTGCTAAAGAGTTAAGGAAAATAGTTTGCTTCTAAGCTACAATGTTTTTTTTTTTCCACTTCTATAAATTTCTCATTTTAGAAACTTCTAATATTACTGCAGAATCTAATGACATGTCAGGTCAATTTTGTATTTAGCATTTCAATTATGGACATGTTTTGGTTCTGTAAAAAATAATTATGTTGGCCTTACAAATCAATGATAGGCTAATTTTATAAGTCTCTGAACTGATTGAGTGTATGTTGTTTACGCTGTTTTCAACATTACTTCAGTTATATCGCGGCAGCCAGTGCACCTATCCATGCTTTCCTGGAGTTTCTGTTTCCAGTCCTCCGCACAATATTCTTTCCCAGCCACTGGCTGCTTTCCCACATAACCATAGTTGAAAACAATAGTTAGCAGTGAGAGGAATGAATCCTGTCACAATGACTATCATCAATTCCCATAAAGAAATTGGCCGAGCCGGGGATCGAACCAGGAACCACAAGTCCTGTACGCTACCGACTGAGCTACCGGGGCTTGGCCTCTGAGTGGGGCAAGAATGAAAACAAAGAGGATCAATCAGCAGCTGGCATACCTTTGGGTTTAATCTTACAAGGGAGGTAAGTCTGTGATTGTCATTATAAGGTGTATGTCTCTTCTTTAACACCTGAAACAAGCTAGGGTTTTAGCACATAATTGCATTGATACAGCTTTGTAATCTCTGCAGTATACACTGTTTAGTGTTTGAATTAACTGAGGGAAAAGGGTGCAGTGGCTTACAATTATTATTCTATAATTTCAGGCAATACAAGCCAGAGGTGGTGTTTATTTAGAGGCACCTGTTGTGGGCAGTAGAGTACCAGCTCTCGAGGGACAGTTGACCATCCTAGCCTCAGGGGATAGAAAGTTGTTCGATGACTGTTTCTCATGTTTTGAAGCAATCGGGAAAAAGTCTCTCTATCTGGGTATGAATGGAATATTACAGTAATTCATTGATTTTCAGTAGTAATAATTACATTCAAATAGGTATTATTTGAAGACGAGGTTTTATATATGAGCTATGCTCTGAAAAAAGGTGCATCTCCATGATTCTAAGCAAGTCATCACATAATTATGAATCCATAAAATTAATTTTGTCTAACAGCTAAGTAAATCATGAGATGGACTGGTCTTTTGACTTTCAGAAAATTATACTAACAGCAAAAAGTTTTGGCCAAGGTCAGGCTGCACTGACTGTGCAGATTGACTGAGGTCGAAACCTGTTTTTCGCAGAGCACGACTTGCATCTATTGTTTTAACCTAACTTGCAAGAGAATGTAGATGTGACAATACGAATCTTTATCCTACTTAATGAAATGGATTTAATACAAATTAGATCTTGAAATTTTAAGGCTTTTTTATTCCAGATTTATCCGCAAATAATGGAAAGTATTGGATTGTCCTTTGGCAAGGCACATGTGAGCCCTTGGGCAGAATTAATAAAACACAGGAAATACATAACCCAGTGAGCTGTTAACATGATAAAACTGAAGTGTTGATAAATTGTGACGTAAAACATGTAACTCTTCACTAGATGACGAAAATTTGATTGACTGTAAAATGCTTAAAAATTAGCCGGTTGTGTAAACAGATGAATTACCGATATATATGGTGTAAGGGATGAATACATATATTTGAGATCTTTAATTTCTTTCATGGCTCCAAGAAAATAAAATGTACTTTCTGTCAGTTGTAATCTACCCAACCTTGTAACCATCAGGGGCAACATTTTGCATGAAGATACAAGAATAACTATAGTTTGATAAAATATAATGCAATGGGTTAAAAATTGGCGGAAAATGAATATAGATGAACCATGCTGTTGTAAAAGGGGGCTTAATGCATCTCCGTGATCAATGACATAAAGCAAGTCATCATATGACTATGGATGCAGAAAATCCATTTCTTGTAACAACCAACTGAATTATGAGGTACACTGGATCTTTGACAAGAAGAAAATTTACCAAATTCAAAAAAGTTTCGGCCTGGGTAAGCCTGCGCGGATTGTGCAGGCTGACTTGGATGAATACTTTTTGCAGATGTATTTAGCCCCCTATTGCTCAGTTGAATCTTTAAGATAAATCCTATTACACAGGATCAGACCCAGGTGCAGCTACTAGAATGAAGTTAATCATCAACATGGTAATGGGGTCTGTGGTGGCTAGTCTCTCGGAAGCCATGGCGATGGCAGAAAAAGTGGGCCTTGACCTTGAAGATGTAGCAGAAGTATTGAGTCTTGGTTCTCTGCGGTGTCCCACCATTATTCATAAAAGTCAAGGTAACGCCATAACCGTTTTACCCTTTACCACACTACACTGACTTTTAACGACCCTGAGGAAGAAGCCTTTTCAAAACATCGTTGGAAAAGGAGAAAATGCTGGTAACCAGCATTTTCTCCTTTTCCCACAGTGTTTTCTACCCTATCAAAGACAAATTCCATCATTTGAGCCCTATTAAAATTGTGTTCTGCAAATGCTTTCAATTTGGACAAGTGTAAAATTTTGTCATTTGGTAAAGAGTTAACCCTTTACTAAATAATTCTGTTTTTAAGGACACTTGGGATGAAGACTTCTGAAAACTTTGGGACAAGAAGAAAGTGCTGGTAACCAGCATATTCTTCTTTTCCCATAATGTTTTCATAAGCCTTCTTCCTCAGAGTCATTAAAAGCCAGGATTATGTGGTAAAGGGTTAGATGTGGCTAAGATGTTGTCTTCTGAAGGGTAAAAAAAAACATTGTGGGAATGACAGAAAATGATGGTTACCAGAGTTTTGTCCTATCCCAACATTGCTTTCAAACACCTTCTTCTTGAGGGTCATAAAATACAGGATTGTTGGGTTGAGGGTTAAAAGAATATCATTTTTGATTTCATCAGACATAATACAGGTTCTTTTTAAAAAATTGTTGTACTGGTTTAATTGTGTTCATATATTTAATTCTTTCAAAGAATCATTGAATGTCATGGGATCAGGACACATTCCTGTTTTAGACTGATTATTGTTTTAAGTCGGGGGGATAGTAAAGTTCAGGATTAAACTTGGTTGCAGGTATTAAACTGTCATATGCGGGGCATCAAAGATTACTTTTATCCATAAGATTTGCGACCTGAATGTTGCTTCCAGTGATATAGAATACTTGAGCTGGTCATTGTATATAAAACAATAAATGACTTAGGAAAAAAAAGGAAATCTATGATTCATAAAAAGTTTTTACAGATCCAGCCAGGGAAAATATGTTCAATTCAGGGTTTGTTAAAAATTGTAGATTTCAGGGTTGAGATCAAATGACTTTTGTCACCCTCAAAATTTTGTTAAGGTCTACGGCCTCTAGTTCTCATATTAAAAGACAAAAGTGTCAAGATTGGCCAAATAGCCTTTACAAAAACATCGATGTTACGCGATATTTACCGATGAGTTAGTGAGTGTACGGCCCCTAACTCTCATATTAAAAGACGGAAACTGCTGAGATTGGCCGAATAGCCTTTATGAAAATGTCGATGTTACAGGATATTTACCGATGAGCAAGGGGTGGTAATCTTTAATATGCTTGAAAGCAGCCAGTGGCTTGAAAATGGTAATGTCCATATTGCTGGTTAGATTAACACCAAAAATGCGTGGATTTGTGCACTGGCTGACATACCTGCGAGAACACAGTAAAACACCAACAAAACAAATTCACAATTTTTGAAATTTCTTTTCAGCGATTTTAAACCAGAAATATGATCCTCATTTTCCATTACAACACCAACAGAAAGACCTGAGATTAGCTCTACAGTTAGGTGACAAAGTGGAACAACCTCTATACATTACAGCAGCTGCTAATGAGGTAAAGTGTTGTTTAACTAGTTACCAAACGACAAAATTTTGGACTTGCCCAAATTGATAGCAATTGCAGATGACAAATTAAAGGTGGCAAAGATGACACCATTTTACTTTGATATACAAGAAAACAATGTGGGAAAAGAAGAAAATGCTGGTACCCTACAAAAGACAAATTTCATGTTTTGAGCAACATTTAATTTATGGTTTGCAACTGTCTTCAACTTGGACATGGCAAAAATCTTGTTGTTTGGTAAAGAATTAACTGAGACAGTTGTGCATGTATTGTTTCTTGTAAGAAAACAGCTAGTGGCTAGGAAAGGATATTTTTAGTGTAAGCATAGATATGCCAGAAACATATAGACCTAGCACAGAACAAAAATACAGTAGACACAAAAATGTGGGTTAAACTAATGGATACTACCAAATGAGTGAGATTTGTTAGCAGACACAAAATTGCTGGACAGACAATGTGGCTGCATATATGCTTCGCTGATAATGTTTTGGAGAGCGTAAAAACTGTTTTACCCTTTCCATACAATCCTGTATTTAACAATGCTTTGGAAAGAGGCTTTTGAAAATATAGTAGGAAAAGGAGAAAATGCTGTTGACCAGCATTTTCTCCTTTTCCCACCATGTTTTCTATCCTTTAGAGACAAACCCAATCTTTAACGTCACATTTAAATGTCATGTGCAAATGCTTTCAATTTGGATAAGTCTAAAATTTTGTTATCTGGTAAAGACTTAAAACACCAAACAACCAATTATTCTAAACTGTATAGTCTGCCTTGCTGGAAAAAATTAAAATTTTCTCCTTTTCTTTTCTTGTTTCAGTTGTACAAGAAAGCAAGGCGTTTAGGATATGGAGAAAGTGACATTTCTGCAGTGTTTAGGGCGGCTAGTAACTGAGCACAGATCAAACAGTTTTGTGAATTATGTACCCACAGATGAATAGCATTTTAGCATGATTGTGTTTCTTGTACTTGTTCACTTTATAGATAAATTTGCAGCAAACAGACATATTTTAGAGAAAAGATTGACCGAAGTATAACTTTTAGAACATTATTCTACACCTGCTTTTAACCCTCAAATAAACAATCCTGTAATTTTAAGACTGCAAGAAAAAAGACATATGAAAACATTATGGGAAAAGAAGATAATACTGGTAACCAGCATTTTCTTCTTTCCCATAAAGTTTTCTACCCTTCAAAAGACAAATCATATCATTTCAGCCGCATAGAATTTGTCGTCTGTAAATGCTTTTAACCCTTATCCTGATAATTAACTAAAATGAAATTTTCAATGCGATAGTAAAAACCCAAATATTGCTATTTCAAGGGTATGTTTTGGGGGAATAATATCTCCTTATCGGACAGAGTAGAGCCAAGATCAGACTGCACGTTCTGTGCAGTCTGATATTGATCTACTCTGTGCAGTCTGATATTGATCTACACTGTCCGCAAAAGGTTAGTTAGTCGCGCTTAGCAGCCTAAGGGTTAATATGGAAAACTATGAAATTGTGTCATAGTGCTATGATATACAACTATATGTAATGAATGCAAGTTTGGTAAAGGAGGAATCTTTTTTGGAAAAGGAAGAGTCATTTTTGGAATGGTGTGGAAAATATCGCAGGAAAGGGAACAGTAGCCGTATTTTCAAATTCTGTGCCATGCATCATTTTGTATAATCATGGATCAACATTTAATAAGCTACATTTAGACTGGCCCACTTATTACCATTGCAAATTGAGGAATTACTTGCTCTTGCAGTGTCTTTACAAAGAATTGCCTCAGGCAGATAATCCCTTGTTTTAGAAAGCACTTTTGAAAACACAGTAGCATAAGAGGAAGTTTTGTTTTTTTGAGCAATTACTCCTTTTGCTGAAATATTTTCATATATGTTATACATTTGAAGGCAAGGCAAGGTGGCTCCTTGGCAAATGGTATGGATTGAATGTAAAATTAAAGAAATGCTTGTTGTTGCTCCTTTTCCTGCAATGTTTTGAAAAGCTGTGTTTGTGTGAGAATGGGCAAAGGATAGATATTTGGAGTAACTTAAGTGAAAATATGGTTTAGTAGGGCAATCTCAAGTCAGCTGCCTGAATTCCTGATTTAATTCAATAACTGTAATTTACAAATGAGCCATGCTCTGGCAAAAGGGGGTTTAATGCATCTCCTTGGTGCATGATACCAAGCAAATCACATCATTGATTGATCCATAAAATCCTTTTTGTATAACTGAATCATGAGGTAGAATGGTCCTTCAACATGCAGAAAATTATAGGAAGTGAAAAGTTTTGACCCAGTTCAGCCTGCGCAAACTTGCGCAGGCTGACATGGGTCAATAGTTTTTTGTAAATACATCAGACAACCTTTTTCACAGAGCATAGCTGAAATCTATTGGTCTTGTAAGAATGTCAAAAGGTAAGGGATGTTTTTGACAAGGTAAAAAGCAAATTCTTGTTGTAAAAGTACATTTTTAATTATGTAGTGACAACTCTATGAAAAAGTTTGTTTTTTTTTAAATCATTGTAAATATCTTTTAATAGCTAGTGTAGTTTAATTTCTTCAGCAACAGCCATGTTATGATTGATTCTTAGAATACAGAAAAATGAACTGTTTGCTTTGGTATCATTTACCACTACCACAGCTTGTCCATATGAACGAGGGCCCCAGAAGGCTGTTAATAGTTTTATGATTTGGCAGATAGTGCAAAACATAGGACGAAATGCATCATCAGTTATGCATTGACTTTTAACATGCATTGTGTATAACACTGTCACAGGGGACCTAGATTTAAAGCCTCAACCGAAAGACTTTCAGTAAGCCATAAGAATTGGACCCACACCCTCAAGTATCCTGAAATTACAAATCCCTTGGTCTACCACTGGAGCTAGTCCGGCTCATAATACATTATTGTTTGATTGATTTTCTGTGTTACAGGGGATAGTTCAAAATACAGGACAAAACCCATCCTAAGCTACCCCTGGTTCTCTTATGTGCTTGGTGTATACCACAGTCAGAAAGGACCTTTATTTTATCCAAAAAGCTATAAGTTAATAACGCCTAAGCTGCTTGCGCGACTCACTGACCTTTTGTGGGCAGTGTAGATCAAGATCAGACTGCACAGAATGTGCAGTCTGATCTTTGATCTACTCTGTCAGATAAGAACATCTTGTCCACCATTAGGTACCTTTGAGATAGCAAAATTTGGGATTTTACTAACGGCACAAAAATTTCATTTCACTTATGTAGCAGGATTAGGGTTAGTAATGTTTAGCAATGGGGCTAAAACCCACACCCACCAGTATCCAGAAATTTATGGCTCACAATTCTCACAGCCTACCACGTGAGCCATTTGGGCTGACAATACACATTGTTCCTACCCACATGCATTTTATTTACAATCTATATGGCTAGCTACCTGATTGGCTATTGCTGTTATTTTTAGCTCACCTGAAAAGGAAGTTACGTATGGTTACACATTTGCAGCAAGAGTATGGTTCCATGCATTCTTTCCATTTCCTTGCATATCTCTTTCATCACAACTTCTTTGAAAATACAATCCATGGAAACTAAGAAATATATTTATCTTCGAGATTTCACTCTAAGAAGATTTGACTTGAAAGAAGCAGACAGTAAAGATCTAAGATTGTACTGCACATTCTGTGCAGTCTGATCTTAATCTACAACATATACAAAAGCTCTTGTTATCACCTATGGCATTGAAAGGGTTAAACTGTGTCCATAATTAAATCTCTGTCAGAGTTGTTTATTTGATATGCTAATTTTACCTGTTTAACCAACCAACAAAATTTAAGACGGGTCCAGACTCAAAGTACTTGCAGACGACAAATAAAGTGTGATTCAAATGATGGTGTTTCTATCAATAATGGTAGAAAATATTGTTAGAAAAGGAGGAAATACTGGTCAATAGCATTTTTTTCCTTTTTCCACAATGCTTTTAAAAGCCCTCTTTCTCAGGGTCTTAAAAATTTGGGATTGTGTGGTGAAAGGTTAACTGTGAGGGTGTTCGCATGTGTGACAACATAAAATAGTTGAAGAGAGAAAATTTGTTTTGATTTCCATTGAAAACATTGAAAGGTAAAGGAGCAGTAGTCTGTAACAACTGTTTACTGAACAAAAAAAATTTGGACTAGACCAAATTTAAAGCAATTGCAGGTGGCAATTAACTGTAGCTAAAATAGTGACTTTTATAACCCCCACCTACAAAGTAGAGGGGGATAAACTGGTTTCACCATGTCTGTCTGTCCGTTGATCCATCAAGGTTTTCATTTTTGTGCTCGTACTCCAAAGCTGTTTGACATAGGACCCTGAAACTTTATACAAGCGTTGCTCATGACCCAAGGAGGTGCCCTATTGTTTTGGGGCCACATGGGTCAAAGGTCAAGGTAACAGAAGAACTTTGTTTAAAAATCTTTTCTGTGCTCTAACTCAAAAGCCGTTTGACGTAGGACCCCAAAACTGTATACGAGTATTGCTCATGACCCAAGGAGGTGCTCTATTGTTTTTCTGGTCAAATGAGTTGAAGGTCAAAGTCACAAGTGAACTTTGTTTTAAAAACAATTCTTTGCTCTAACTCAATAGCTGTTTGACCTTGGACCCTGAAACTTTATGTAAGTGTTGCTCATGACCCAAGGAGGTGCCCCATTGTTTTGGCGTCACATGGGTCAAAGGTCAAGATTACAGATGAATTTTGTCTTGAAAACATTTCGATATTCTGATTGTGTTGCTTCAGTGACAAGGTTCGGGGGTGGGGGGGGGGGTTATTTGTTGGCTTTGCGACAGTTCTGTTTGTCTTTGATAGAGTAGAAAACATTGTGGGAAAAGGAGAAAAAGCTGGTTGTCAGCATTTTCTCCTTTTCCCTAAATGTTTTCAAAAGCCTTCTTCTTCAGGGTTGTACAACTCGGGATTGTGCGGTAAAGAGTTATAGTATTGTATAGGCTAGCATAGTTACCTCCCTTGTGTTAATGCAAATGAAATAGGCTTAACCCTTTACCAAACAATCCCTGGTTTTTACGACCCTGAGATAGAAGCCTTTTGAAAACACTGTGGGAAACAGAGAAAATGCTGGTGACTAGCATTTTCTCCTTATCCAACAATGTTTTCTACCCTGCTGGAAACAAATTTCAATTTTTGAGTTATGTTTATTTTGTCATCTGCAAGTGCTTTCAATTTGGACCAGTCTAAAATTTTGTCATTTGGTAAAGGGTTAAAACAAAATTTTGGGGTGCTTGTGTGGAAAGGTAAGCTGAGGTTGAAGCATTTGAGCCATGAACTATGAAATAGGGGGTGTAATGTATCTTTGAAAAGTATCAACCCATGTCAGCCTGCGCAGTCCATGCAGGCTGACCTAGGTTGAAACTCTGCCTTTGGTTGATTTTCTTCATGTCAAAGGAACAGTCTTCCTCATGATTCAGTCAGTTATTAAACAAAATTGATTTCATAGATCCTTAATGACGTGATGACTTGCTTGGTACGATGCATCACTGAGATGCATTAAGCCTCCTTTCTTATGAAATGAGCAAAGCCTCAGTTTGTCTGCATTGGTGCTCTAGCTTGGCACATTTACTGTATTTGTCAGGTTCTTCTCATTTGCTCCATTTCCACTTTCCTAATGGAACACACAATTCCCCCTTCAATATATGTTCATGTCTTTGTAAACTTGTTGTGTTAGCATGTTTTTCTTTTCAGATACATTGTGTATATACTTCATTTTATGTGTTCATTTTAGAGATCATTTACACAAAATAAAAAGGTAAAAATAAAGATGTTTGTAATACAATTGGGTTTTTTACAGTGTTCTTTTAGCTTATTTGACCATAAATTACTGTTGTGAGATTTTATGTGCCTCCAATACCAGTTGTTTAGTACAGGTATAGTATTTGCCCTAAATGCAGTTTTGGACTGCTAATTTGGAGGCCTCTAGTCATAAGAAGAGCATTTAGATCATCTAAATTAGCCATGCACTGTGAGAAGGGTATTTAGTTTATATGCAGAAAGTATGGACCCAGGTCAGCCTGTGCAGTCAGACCTGGGTTGAAACTTTTTGCTTTTGGTAAATTTTCTGCATGTCTAAGGACCATCCTACTTCAAGATTCAGTCAGTTATTGGACAAAATGGACTTGATGATCCATACTTATGTGATGACCGACACTTGGTATAATGCATCATGGCAATGCATTAACCCTTTACCACACAATTCTGAGTTTTAACGACCCTTGGGCTTTTGAAAACATCAAGGGAAAAGGAGAAAATGCTGGTAACCAGCATTTTCTCTTTTTCCAACATTGTTTATTAACCTTTCACCAACAAAAATCATCAATTTAACCACATTTGACATGTTGTCTGCAAGTACTTTCAATTTTGACAAGTCTAAAATTTTCTTGTTTGGTAAGGACTTAAGCTCCTTTTTGCCAGACCATGGCTCAAACACATGTACTGTTTCTAATCACTTTGAGGTTCTACTTGCCTCAGAGGACAAAGCGTGGGACTTGAAACCTGTAGCTCCAGGGGTTCATACTTTATTTGAAGAGCTGGGTTTTTCTCTGAAGTGTCCTTAGGCAGGACCTCAGAGCTCTAGCCTAGTAAAACACCAAGACATATATGAATAGGTGAGCTGTAGCTGTGATGGACTAGAAAAAACACCAATCAATCAAACAACTCTGTTCTGCAAACTCATCTTTATACACCTGAAGTGATGTATTGTTTTAACTCTTTACCAGGGTTTAGACTGTTCCAAATTGAAAGCATTAGCAGACGACAAAATTAAAGTGACTCAAAAATTGAAATTTGTTTTGGGAAGGGTAGAAAACATTGTGCGAAAAGGAGAAAATGCTGGTTACTAGTATTTTCTCCTTTTCCTTCAATGTTTTCAAAAGGCTTCATTCACAGAGTCGTGAAAACTAGGGATTGTTTGGTACAGACTTAAATGCCCCTTGTTGTCCATCCTTTAGCAGTTTCATGTTGGCTCCATGCACCTTTATGTGACAACATGCAGAACAAAGGTTTCAGAGGCCAGATGTCAAGGTCACAGCAGGGGGTCAATGGTCACACAATCTTGATATACTACTCAAAATTAGCTAGGGATCACCATCTTAGATTCAGCCGCTATGTAAGCGTTGCATGCATTAGGTATGGTTTTTCAGTACGTACCATTGCTACTCGGATGAAAGGAAATGAATATTATTTAATCAAAACTGTATTTTTGTTAACATATTCACATATTGAAATATCTAAATGATCCCTATCAAAGTGTGAGTAGTATAGCTTCCCCTATGGGTGTATATTTCCCCACTTTGCAAAGCTCTTGCTTTTAACTCTTTACTAAACAATCCCGAGATATAACAACATTGGAAAAAACATTGTGGGAAAATGAGAAAATGCTGGAAACTCCTTTGCCCACACTGTATTCTACCTTTTCAAAGATAATCCCCTTCAGTTGTGTCACCTTTTAATTGTTGTAGGCAAATACATGAACTTTGAATTTTGACAAGTCTAAATTTTTGTCCTTTGGTAAAAATTTACAATACAAACCATGAATATAGGAAGTTCAGAGACTGAACCAAGGGTTCTCCTTGTACTTTCTCCGGCAGAATCATTGGACTTTCTTCAGTTAATCTGACTCTTCACCATATGAAAAAAAAAACTTTTGATTACTTGTAATTTGCTTCATTTTAGAAACAGTTGTAGACAAAAAATTAAATGTAGCTCAAAAAAGGAAAGTTGTTTTTGATAGAGTAGAAAACATTATAGGAAAAGGAGAAAATACTCCTTTAACCTCTATGTCTCCAGAAGCCTTCCTCAGAATCATAAATACATGTGAATGTGAGGGAAAGTGTTAAAAGAAGCCAAATTATGAGGAATTTTGGGTCCCAAATTCAAAGGAACAGGGGGTGAGGAAAAGTCCAGTGGACCATAACACAATGTTCTCATATGTTCTGTTCTACAGAGTGGTACAAATCTATTTGTATGGTAGGAAGGGTTCATGTGTTAAAAAGTAAGCAATACCAAAGCTCTTTTTCTTCAGTGTCTTTAATATTCCAAATTCTAAGCCTGCAACAATCTTGCCCAGTCAAAATAATTGTAGTCTTAAAATGAGTACAATATCTCTGTCTATTATCAAAAGTGGCTGTATTTACTTTTACAAGGAATTCTACTTCAATTCTACTTTCTGTCTTTATTCTATGACCAGCCATCTTAATGGCTCAAACATTCTGTCTCACCTAATCATATGACTTGTCTTAGAATTTAGAATCTGGTAAATGCATGGCCTTGGGCTGTGATGGAATTGCCTGAAATTAACAATTCATGCAATTTCAGATAGAAATTAAACATTTTTAACTAATGTTTTGGATGACATCTATCAGGGCTGTCGCAACCAATAAAGCTCCAAGATCAGACTGGATAGATTATAATTATGCTGTCTGATCTTAAATCTACAAAGTGTGATTAGATAATAAATAGAAAATCATACAATTGCACTGAAAATATAGTCTGATCTTAGATCAGACCTACACAGTCCAAATACTTTGTAATACCTGTGCCAAAACAGCTGTTTTCAAAATACATGTACAGTACATATATTATATGTGTGTGCATGCACACATGTGTGTGCATGTATGGGAGCATGCAACCGGCCCGTATACATAGCAAGATTACAATTAACAAACAAGTTGTCATGAGGATACAAGTCATTAGCTATGTTAGATATGCATAGAAACATTTTTTTTATTGCAACTACATCTGATTTAAAAATGCCAATATCATGGTCAGTTGTACTGTCTGAAAATCTCCATACCATACATTAACTCTTGCTGCCAACTAGATAAATTTGACTCTTTTTGAGGTCTTAACCGTTAGGCTGCTAGGCGTGACTCACTGACCTTTTGCTGGCAGTGTAGATCAAGATCAGACTGAACAGAACGTGCAGTCTGATAAAGAATCTACACTGAACATACCTTTCCCCCAAAAAAATACCTAAGAAGTACCAATATTTGTATATTTACCATCGGCTTACAAGTTTCAATTCACTTATTAAGAAGGATAAGGGTTAAAGTCATTTTCTATCTAGAATTGAGATGATTTTAGCCAAATTTTAGTATTGGATAGCAGACTGTCTAGATTCAAGATCAGACTGCACACTCTGTGCAACCTAACCTTGATCTATGCCATCTGCAAAAGTCATTTAAGTTACCATTGGCAGTGAAAGAATTATGCAGCCAATGAATCAACCCTTTACCACACAGTTCTGAGTTTTAACGACTCAAACAAAAAGGACTTTTGAAAACATTTTGGAAAAAAGAGAAAATGCTGGTTACCAGCATTTTCTCCTTTTTCCACAATATTTTCGACCCTTTCAAAGAAAAATGTCCTAAGTTGTGAAACATTTAGTTTGTTGTCTGCAAATGCTTTCAAATTGGACCAGTCCAACTATTTGTCGTTTGGTTAAGAGGTTAATTTCATTTCAAAACCAAAAGATTGATAATCAGCTAAAAGCTTTTGGACTTCTGATGTAACCAAGCCATTACTACTGATTGATTGTATAGGAGTTAAACGCCATTTTAACAGCTTAGGTCATTTTGCCACAGCCAGTGCACCTAAGCATGGGTTTCTTGGCTTTCTCACACCTTACACAACTTTCTTTCCAAGTCAGTGACTACTTTTCTCACATGTATCAGAGGTGAGAGGCAAGAAATCGCTATATAGAAAGTTCGCCTCAACTGGGCATCAAACTCGCAACCACCAGGACACAAGTCAGATACACTAACCACTGAGCTATCCCGTCGGGTCCCATTCCTGCACTGGCTAGTTCCAGACATACAATTAACATGTACTTGTGTTAAAAAGATCAAGTGCCACAGAGGAGAAATATCTGAAAGACATGAATTGTACCTTTTAGGAAAGATAAACACATTGAAGGTTAAAGTTCCCTATCTGCTAATTTTAAGCAAATATAACCAATTAGTACACCTGATGGTTGCAAGATTGCATAGATTACGAAGGACAGAAAATGAAATTTTGGACTTGGGGGCTATCCACTTGTTCAATCAAGGATATCGAATGATGCTTGTCATGTGACAGTGTACAAAGTTTGCCTTGCATATTCATGCAGCTGGCAAGAAAATGGCGTCGAGATACTCTACACAGTGACGGGTATAATGTCACAACAATCTAATGCACAAGAACCCAACTGCCATTTTAAATACTCGAGGATGTCGGAATTTTACATTGATAGTGCAGTGGAATGATGTCAAAGACAGTAGAAATGTAAATTTCGTATGTGTAGCATTTTTGGATTGCTGTAAGAAGGGGAAAGGCATGATCCTACAAATAGATGAGTGCACCATTTCCCATCTTGAAACAACAATGTTGTCTAGCTTTGTAATTTTAGATGGGGGTATGTAAACACTCCTCCATTGTTTACTATTTTAACCTGGTGTAATTTTCTCCTGACCAAGATTCATTTCCAAAAACATATCTGAAACTTCTTTTTGCTCTTTAGGGCCATAGATACTGGTAATATATTGATTTAAACACATTTCTGCATTTGGCTTAAAATGAGTAAATAAGGAACTTTAAGAAGTTATTGCTTGTTACGAGCAACTGCACCTTTTTCTTCAGCATGATCTAAAACTGTCCTATGGAAAGGCATAAATAGGTCACATTTGTTCTGTACTGGCTTTAATAACTCTTTTTCACACAAACCCGAGTTTTAATGACCCTGAGAAAGAGGCCTTCGGAAAACATTGTGGGAAAAGGAGAAAATGCTAGTAAAAAGCATTTTCTCCTTTTCCCAGATTGTTCTCAGCTCTAGCAATGACAAATTCTGCCATTGAGCCACCAGTCTGCAAATGCTTTCAAGTTGAACAAGTCTAAAATTTTGTCGTTCGGTAGAGTTAAAAATATCATGGCACAAAATATGTTCACTCCGAGTCCTCGACCAACATCAGTTTCCAGTGCCCCATACACAGACAGTTCCGTGCCCATCTCTCCTCCCAGGATTTCATGGCTTGAGATTTTCCGATACTGCTGAGTAAGGACCGACACCCACAACGACTACACTGTCTTGTTTCCCCTGACGGCTTGGTCCCTAAATATATCTGTCTGACTACATCGTTGTGTTGCACAGTTGATACAGAAAAGTCTCCTATACCTCTCTGTGGCTTATTTAACTGCTTCTGATACAGGTATTCTGGTTGCTGATCGAATTCAAACAATAATGGAGTTTGCTGAGTGAACACTGAAAATCCATTGCCATCCATTCTAAAGCTTTGATTCATGCTTGGGATAAGTACTTTACTTGGCAAGACACTACATTCATCAAGCAATGTATCATCAAAATCCACATTGCGACCTTCTTTACAACCCATCCATGCCCTGGTCAATAGTTTATATAAATGTTTCAAGAGATCCAAGTTAACTGACATTGTTGTGAACACTGGGTGGCAAGCTGGATAAATGACCGCCCAAATTTTAAATATTACAAGCAGTTCTCTGAGGAGATTGAGTACAGTTGCGTCATTAAGTAATGTCGATCCCATGAAACTGGAGAATGACTGGAATAATGGCACAGAACTGAGTAACTGAAGGCAGAAGTCTGACACCCACTGTATTAATGGCTGTAGACTGTACAGAGATCCTGAAATAAGTAAAGTTGTGTTGAATTTGTGTACTTCAGAAAACAAGTTGCAGCAGACAACTTGGACAATATCTGTGTAAAATTCGGTTAAGCAATATTTCATGCATGGATCCATACATATAAAGGTTAGGAAAATACACATAATATTTGCATCATATAATATTATATTGTTGGGAAGAGAGAAGCTGTATCGAGTGATCAATCCTTTCCCCTGAAGGTTATCAAAAGTTGTGTCCTACAATGAAGTGAAGGCTAACAGTTGTTTAGATACATGTACCAGCTAATGAAATATTTACAATATTTAACTCCATCTTCAAAAAATGAAACATTCTTTTGACCAGCAAAAGTTTCTGCAACACAATGAAATATAAAGATATACAAAAAGTTGTATCTAGGGAAAAATGGTATTTCAGAAACTGAGACAATCTTTTTTTTCAATAACCCTTTGACACACAGTCTTGACTTTCACATACCCTGAGGTTGGGAACTTTTGAAAATGTCAAGGCAAAAGGAGGTGTTGGTAACTAGCGAACTTTTCTTTTCAATGTTTTTCTTACTTTTTCAAAGACAACTCCCACCATTTATGTCACATATAAATTGTCGTCTGCACATGATTTAATTTCTATTTAAAATTTTGTAGTTTTTTGCAAAGTATCAATATAGGCTATTTTGCTGCATCAGATTCATGAAACTCTCTGCCAAAATCACTGGATGAATTATGCATATATTACCGTCTGTTCTGTCCTTTCTTTTCACATCCACATGGAACTCCTCTGTGTCGATGTTAGCCAGAATGTTGTCTATATCTCCGTCTGTGTTCTTGCTACACAGTAACACCACTTTCTCTGCAGGACTCTGAAAAAAATATCACAAAGACATACACATTTTACCAAACTTTTTTTTTTTGTTATACATTGTATTTAGTAACTCTGTTTTAAAAAGTATTCAACCCTTTACCCCACAATCGCCTGTTTTCACGACCCTGAGGGAGACGCCTTCTGAAAACATTGTAGAAAAAGAAGAAGATGCTGGTAACCAGCTTTTTCTTGCAATGTTTTCTACGCCTTGAAACACAAAGTGACAAGTAACAAGTCATCTACAAATGCTTTCAATTTGGACCATGCTAAAGTTTTGTCGTTCAGTAAAGAGTTATGTTGTATCACTGTAGGCTGTGCAACTTCCCATGCGCTCACAGTACTACACATAGCATTCTCTCAAAGCCACTGACTTCTTTTCAACATAACAACAACAACAACAAAAATCTATACTATGTTTAGCTGTGGCCATAACTATAAATCCTGGAAAAAAGGTTGTCTGAGCTGGGATTCAATCTCAGAAGCCCAAGATTACAAGCCCTGTGCTCTTGCACTAAACAACCAGAGCCCATCTACAAAGCTAATGAAAACTTTGGATGCTTGTGCAGACCATGTAAAACAAATCCAAATGTAGAGAACCTGTTTATGAAGGAAAGATTTTAACTCTTTTTACAAATCATTAAAATTTTACACTTCAACAAATTCAAAGCATTTGCAGAGGCCAAAATAAACATGGTTCAAATGATGATTTTTTTCTGGGAAAGGGTAGAAAACATTTTGGAAAATGGAGAAAATGCTGGCTACCACCATTTTCTCCTTTTCTCACAATGTTTTCAAAAGCCTTCCTCTCTTGCATCGTTAAATCACAGAACTGTTTAACAAAGGGTTAACTCAAAGCATTACCAAAAGATATTAACAAGAATAGCAAGCTGACCTTCTCCTGTGAAGTTATTGCTCTGGGCTTCAATATTCCTTTAATGACATTTCCAATTGAGTGGAGAACCAGCCTTGTGTGATAGTCTACTGCCTTCTGGTGCCCAGCACTGAAATCATCATTAATTTGAACTTTCTGCTTGCTATGACCATCATATGAAGCTCTTAGAAAATCAGTGTAGATCAAAATCAAACTACACAAAATGTGCAGCCTGATCACTGATTTACACTGTCTCATAGTATGAGAGATATTCTGATCATAACAGGCTTTGAGTGGGTTTTGTCTATGTCATCCTTTACAACATGATCCTGAGTTTTAACATCCCTGAGAAAGAAGCCTTTTAAAACTTTGTGGGAAAGGAGAAAATGCTGGTACCAGCATTTTCTCCTTTTCCCACAATGTTTTTTTTTTTTTATACGTTCAAAGACAGAAATCGTCATTTGATCCACATTCAAGTTGTCATCTGCAAATAATTTCAATTTGGTCAAGTACAAAATTTTGGTTTTTGGTAAAGACTGACAGGGGTATTAAACCAGATTTTGTTTCACAAGTGTTTTAGATCTTAAGGAAGACTGATTATCTTTATTCATGTGAAAAAATGGCTTTAAAATTAACACATGAATAGAAATTCATGTAGAAAACACAAAGAAAAACCAAGAATTTGGGGGTTTTTTTTAACCATAAAATTTTGTATGCCATTAGCAGCAGTATAAGTGTTATTGCATAACCAGGGTAAAAAAAAAAAAATTCAACCCTTCACCCCCCATACTGAGTTTTAACGACCATGAGGAACATTTCGAATCATTGTGAGAAAAGAAGAAAATCCAGGTAACTAGCATTTTATCCTTTTCTCAGAGTGTTTTTTACCCTTTCAAAGACAAAGTTCATCAGTTAGATCCACATTTCTTTTGTTGTTTACAAAATTAATGCTTTAAATTTGAACCAGTGCAAAATTTAGTTGTGTGGTAAAGGGTTAAACACAATGATTATATCGAATGGCTAAGTGGCGCATTTGTAGAGTCACCAAGTCTGGTTTTGCCCACTACAGCATCCCCCCCCCCCCCCAAAAAAAAACATCTTGGGTCAAAATCTGGTTGAAAGCCCCTTAACCCTGATTGAAAATATCATATTTCATTTTCTTGATGGTCTAGAGTTGATACTCAAAGTGGCATGTGTGGTATCATACTGTCTGCACGCCCGTTATCCATATTATGTTCTTCCAGAGTTGTAGATTCAGCTGTGCTCACCTTATATGATTATCAGACTGGGTTTTTTTTTAACTCTTTACCACACAACAAATTTTTAGGCCTGTAAAAATTGAAAATATTTGCTAATAAAATGATGGACATTGCTTCTGAAAATTGAGAAAACATTGTGGGAAAAGGAGAAAATGCTGGTTACCAGCATTTTCTCCTTTTTCCATAATGTTTTCAAAAGGCTTTTTTCTCAAGGATGTCAAAACATGTAACTAAGCGATAAAGGGTAAATCTTCTCTTCATAAGAATTCTGATTTTTGACCATGAGAAATTTTAATCAACTTATATTTCTTGGAAAAAGTTAACCCTGTACCACACAACACCAAGTTCGGACAACCCAGAGAAAAACCTTTTGAAAAGATTGTGGAAAAAGGGCAAAATGCTGGTAACTGGTAACCATCATTTTCTCCTTTTCACACAATGTTTTCTACCCTATCAAAAATGAATTCAATCATTACAGCCACATTTAAATTATCATCTGCAATAGATTTCAATACCCTTAAAGGGCCTTTCACCAGTATAGTTGCTTTTGCGGCCAGTGTAGATCAAGATCAGACTGCACGTCCTGTGCAGCCTGATCTTGATCACAAGACGTGCAGCCTGATCTCTGATCTACACTGTCTGCTTTCCTAAAACACTGTAGAGAAATGCAACCATAAAATTACAATTATTTGGGTTGTATTTCTAGGATCAAAATATTAGTATCTGATAGGGTCAAAATTTTTTTAGTGTTGTTAAGACTTAAAGACAATACCAACCTGTAACTGCTAAACAGTCCCATTTTCATGCTCAATAACCTCATAAACATGTAATCTTGCATGTTATATGTCTGTTTGGAGTAGTTGTCACTCAAAGTTTGGCAAATGTTCATTATCATTCCTGAAATGAACACATTTGATCAAATAGACACATCATCTTTAACAATCTTGGTTTCCTTTACGTTTTATATTAGAGTACAGAAATTCTTCTGTGAAAATTAACCTTATAACTTCATGGTAAAAGTTATAGTTTTGCAGTAAAATCAAAAATACAAAAAAAGTACTGCTCTAATTCATACATAGCACGTTGACAGTTTTCTTACTGTTTTTTTTTTTGACATTACAATATAGATATACTGAACCCTGCTCTGTGAAAAGGGAATTTAATGCATCCGCAAAAAGCATCAACCCATGTCAGTATGCAGTCCACACAGGCTGAGCTGGGTCGATTACTTTTTGCTCTGGGTAAATATTCTGAATGTCAGAAGATGATCATCAGTGTTTCATGTACACCACGGGACTGTGGGAATTCCACACTTTTGTAAATAATCCCCCACATTTTCTGACACCATGCAGGACAAGGTCCCCACTCTTAAAAATCACATCATAGCTTACCAACAGTACTTTGATTATATAACTCTCCATTATTGAGTTTAATAACTAGCCTACCACATGTAAAAACAGGTGAGAAATGCTATCAGTCGCACTTAACATGGAAAAAGTCGTGCTATTTTCATGTCTGAAGAATATAGCAGTCAATGAGGAGTGACTGGTTTTCTGCCTTACGATCAACTGAGAACTGCATTCATGAGCTGGATACCAGCATTATCTGGCTTTCCCTCAATATTTTCTTAACCACTTTTCCCAATGGTAGTTAAAACCCTGGATTGTTTGGTGAAGGGTCAATTCCATTCTTATTCTCAGTTTCAAAACCAGCCATGTGAATTTGTCATGACATTTTGTCTCAGCTAATCAGATGGCAAGTCTTGTATTTAGAACAAGACTTGAAATTAGAATAGTCAGGAAAAATGGTAGCCTGATGAAATGATATAGCATGACCAACCTTGTCTAACAGCCAGGAAAATATCCCACCAATCTTGTCCAGTAATCATAGCATATTCCAGCATCAGTACAATCATAGAAGGTGTTAACTGCATCGTACTGTCTCTACTGCTGTTATATATACGAAACAAGTAGATCTTCCCACCACTGACACCCACAATTCCACAGCCACTTCCAGTCTGTATAACAGACGACAATTGCACAGTCAACCTCTGCCTTTTTTCACTCAAGGCTAGGACAGGCGGAGCACTGAGACAGAGGCTCTCTATATTAGATGTGGATATCACCTGGAAGGTATATCTATGCACTAACTGTATTGTTCCATCTTTATATGATGTAGCAATATATGGTGAGAACCCACTTGTTTCAACAACATTCCTACTCATAGGAAGTTTGGGTCCTGCTATACTGGTGAGAAGTGAATTATGGGAGATAGTTGCTTTATGCATCCACTTGTGTGTTTTGTTAGAAGTGTCTGGCGCTGTGTTCATGGAGAACATCTTGTGTAAGGGCATCATCTGCTCCAAGTGTTGCCAGATCTCCAGACTGCTGTAGACTGGGCTCCCACAGCACACAAACAGTGTGTCACTGCTGTCATGGTTCATAAACATCACTCCAGTGATTCTGTAAATAAACAATTGGGTCTAATGATTAAACAAAAGAATGAATGAAAAAGGGGATATTTGGGTTTTTTTGGTGAAAGATTGAAATTTATTTCGTCGAATGAAAATTTTATCGATGATGTTTGCTAGATGAAATATATTTCGATCTTTCACTCAAAAAAAAAAATTTTTTTTCTATATTTCATGCTTCTATCCCCTTTTTTGTTGGGACTTTTATCTAAATCCAGTACAGGTGTTTTCTGGGACTTTTATCTAAATCCAGTACAGGTGTTTTCTGTAATTTTCCATGGCGTATCCCCCCCACATAAGAATAATGACAATATTATGTAAAGTGAGCGAAATGTAGGGCAGTGTTGTGCCTAGGCCGCACCATCGCGGGATTCCCGCAATATTTTTGAAAATGTCCCCCCAAAAATACACTAGCGCGGGCCGTAAGTCTCACATCGGGCGCGCTCAAGTTCTTAATTTTCTCACTGCACTGTCCGATATTATGCAGTCCGTAACTCCATTCTGTTTTGTTCTATAGTGGAGAGCGTGCGTATCGTAGACTGTGTCTCATTTTTTTCTCTTCTTGTCGCATACTGTTGAGCACAATATTGGTGATCAGTCTGAAGAGGTATGTAAAATTACAAGACTGCGTCTCGATTTTTTCAAATTCTTGTCGGGTAGCAGTTAACAATATTTTGTTAAGCAGTCTATATGCATTTAGTGTGTAAACGTCGTCAGCTACGAATTTCTTAAGTTAGGAAAGTAAGTGGGCAAATTTGACCAACATCAACAACAATAACGAAAGCAGAGCTCTCAAAATAAATCTTGCTTTAACTCCAAACAAAAAAATAGGAAAATTAGGGACTAGCCGGGCAAATTCACACGGTTACGAGTGAATGATTCCAGTGGGTATCTGTCAGGTTTGTTGTGAGTCTGCTTTGAAACTTTCAAACCATTTGTTTGCAATGAGAGTTGTAGTAATATGCATACAAGTATACTTCACATGAATGAAGTCAAATTTATTTGAAGTGGTCTTTGTCCCGTCAAATTCATTTGAAGTGGTCTTTGTCCCTCTGTTTTACAGAATGTCCCCTAAGGTTTTACCCAGGGGGACACTGGTGTCCCCCAGTATTTTTGGCCTAGGAATGACGCTGGTAGGGTAAATGTGCCTAAATTTTATCATACTTCCATCTGGTTGAATGGCATGCATCGTTTACCTAGGTAACTAGTGCATGGAAATACTGTTTCTGCCTCCAATTGAAGAGTTAAGGAAATACTTGCGATTAATTTCCCTGGTTGTAACTGTGAATTTTCAAACCTAATAGTCCACCATTATTTCCTTATAAATTACCAAAAGGATGAAGTAATGAAGTTTCTTTTATGTTGCATGGATATATAGGAGTCATTTAGGTCTAACTTTGGCTCCCAGTACTAATTAACCACATTGTTTTCAAAAATCTTCTCTAATAATTGGGGTTGTTTGGTATAAGGTTGAGAGAGTTTACTCAAAGTCAAGGTAAAAATTTGTTTCTGAAAGTAAGAAATAGATAAAAGTTAGATCTCTCTACCTCATAGATTGTGCATCACTGTTACCGAAGTCCATCTGTGTTTTCATGTAGAAGGACGCACTGTTATTACACATAATTTTCACATTTCTCCCGCTTAGCTTCAGGTTCACAGAGAAACACTGTATTGCCGTGGACAGCTGTCCATCGCTCACAGCCACCATGATGTCACCGTTCCCCGTGTTGGCAATGTCAGCAGACGTCAGTCTCATGTGACTGGGGGAAAGATTCTCCGTCGATGTTATAACGTCATTCTCTCCAAGGTTTACCCCAACAGATATCTGAGATGAAAAAAGATGAATGACATCTATAATTAGGTAGTTTAACTATTTACCACACAGTCTTGACTCTTAATGACTGTGAGAAAGAAGCTTTTTGAAAACACTGTTGGAAAAGGAGAAAATGCTGGTAACCAGCATTTTCTCCTTTTCCCACAATATTTTCCAACCTTTCAAATATAATTTCAATTTTCAACACACATTTATTTTGACATCTGCGAAAGATTTCAATTTTGACATGTATAAACTTTTGTGTGGTATAGAATTAACTGTTTTCCAGACAACAAAATTTTAGCCTTGTCCAAATTGAAAGCATTTGCAGATGACACATTAAATGTTACTCAAAACATAGAATTTGTCTTTCATAAGGTAGAGGACATTGTCAGAAAAGGAGAACATGCTGGTTACCAGCATTTTCTCCTTTTCCCACACTGTTTTCAAAAGCCTTCTTTTTCAGGGTCGTTAAAAGTTGGCATTGTGTGGCAGACAGTTAAAGGTGTTACATATTACCTCACTACCAGATGAAAATATTTTAGACTTGTTCATTTTGATAGTGGTTGCTGACAATCAATTGAACGTGTCTTAAAAGATGGGGTTTCTCTTGAAAAGGATATTGAGAACATTGTGGAAAAAGGAGAAAATGCTGGTTATTAGCTACCTGGCCGGGCTGGAAGGGAAAAAAAACATGGTTACCAACATTTTCATCTTTTCCCGCAATCTATCAAAAGCTCTCTTCTTCAAGTTTGTTAAAAACTGGGATTGTGTGGCAAAGAGTTAAACATGAACTTCTTTGGTACAGGGTTAAGACATACACCAAACAATGCAGATAAATGACATACACTGATACTCACTAAACCAGAGGCTGTCACTAGCATCCATCCCTCAACACGACTACCGCCAAACTGTGTGAGGGGTGGACTAAATCTTGAATTGCGGATAAATTTATCTGAGTACTGAGTTTTTTCTCTCTTATCTGGGTCGAAAATCAGCTGGAAACAAACAATAATTACAGTCATTAAAATGTTATTTGATACCTACAAACTGTTCAGGCTCACAAAGATGCATTGCATGTGGTTAAAATCAGATATTACAGCAAAAATTTTAAGACAAAAAAGGGCATAACTATGTAAAAAATAATTTGATGGTTACCTGCTCCTGTTATATGTGTTCCCAATTTGATAGTTAAAAAATTATCCAAGTCTGAAGCAAATATCTGCAGTGATGACAGAGATATTATAAAGTTCCAAATTTTTTGAAAATCTGAGTCAAGAAAGGGGCCAAAATATTATTTTGATGGCTACCTGCCCATGTTGTATGGGTTCTCAAAACCAAAATGTTTTACCAAAAACAATAAAACAATATGGTAGGTAAAACAATATAATGGTTGAAGTAATGCATGCTTAAAAATGTTCTAGAGGAAAAAGTGTTTCAAACTATAAAAGGCACTAGCTGAAATATCAAACAATAGTGTTGTTTTTCATAGTGCAAAATTTTGTAGTTTATCAAAGAGTTAAGTCCCTTGTGCATGTGAGCTACTCCTAGGTCAAAAATCTGGCATGGGGTATGGTACTTACCTGTAGGCCATTCTGGAACCACATCACAGACAGAATCTCTTCACCAGCAGCTTTCATTGTGCCAATACAACTCCACTGGTTCAGTAAGTGATTCTGGAAATGGAAGAAGTATAACACTAATTTTTCATTTCTGGCTCACCAATTAACTCTTTGCCTCAGATCAAAATTCATGACTTGTCCAAAATGAAAGCATGACTCAAATGATGGTAGTTGTCTTTATCCAAAGGATCATCTAAACATATAACTGTCTTCTTTTCCAACAATGTTTTCAAAAGCTTCTTTTCCAAAGGATCATTTAAACATATGACTGTCTTCTTTTCTCACAATGTTTTTAAATGCTTCTTTTCCACAGGATCAATAAAACACAGAATTGTCTGTTAAAGGGTTGACCTCTTTCTAAAATCCAATTATGATGAAAAGCAGCAATTGACGAGAGTGAGGTGTCTATTTCACTAAATGCCTTGTGCAGCCAACTCTATCTTCCAGCTTATCATTTTTCAAAACTTGTGGTAGAATGAGAAATTGCTTGTTAAAAGAGATTTCACCTTTAGTCGTAATGTTTTCATATGTATCTATGGATTAAACCCAAGTTTGTTTTGCTTCTTAATTAAATCAAAGACATTTGTTATTTGTATTCTGCAAAATTTGGTTCAGAAGGTATTCATTACACAGTTAACCCTTTATTACACTATCCAGTATTTAGTTTTAACATATTTGTTTTACACTGATTGAGAAACAAGTTCTTATAACTTATACTAATCTCTTTCGACTCTGCTTCCTGGGACCTACACTTGTACTTGCGCCAAATGTGTGGACCAATGAAAGATTCCAAAGTTAACACCAGCTCCCACGTATTAAACTCGGGACCTTATGGTAACGAGGCCGACGCTTTACCTCACAACCACGGACATCACACTATCCAGTACTTGAATGACCATGAAGAGGAAGGCTTTGGAAAACATTGTGAAGAGGAGAAAATGCTGCTAATCCGCATTTTCTTTTTTCCACCATGTTTTTCATCCTTTAAATAATAAATCAATTTAGCCATATTAAAATTGTCATGAGTAAAAGAAACATAGTAAATCATGGGTTTGTACTCTGGCTTCCATGATATAAATAAAAACACTGAGGAAAAAAATGGTAAAAGACTTAACCCTTTACCACACAATGACGACTTTTAACACCCCTGATAGAGAAGGCTTTTGAAAACATTGTGGGAAAAGGAGAAAATGCTGGTTACCAGAATTTTCTCCTTTTCCCACAACGTTTTCTACCCTATCAAAGAAAAATCATTTCATATGAGCCACATTGAAACTGTCATCTGCAAATGCTTTCAATTTGGACAGGTCTAAAATTTGTCGTGTGGTAAAGGGTTAAAGAAGAAACAAAAAAAATCAGCTGTTACCTTCATGGTCCAGACTTTACAGGTACCATGTGAGTCAATAACTAGGAGCTTGCTTCCAGTAACATTCCATTCTAGATGGGTCACTGGTGCTGTGACCATAGTAACATGAAATGGCTCCCATGGTTTGTCTAAATCCAGCACAATGATATCATACTTCTGATCATACTGGGAGCTGAAATACAACACACAATCTTGTAGAATCCTTAAGATTTACATAAGAAATTTGATTATTCCATTCAGAAAAAGGCTTATATCACAAAAGACTGAAAGCCAGGCACTGAAAATCAGTTCTTGCACAGGTCCTTCTTAGTAGATAAACACAAACATTTGATAAAGGGTTTTTTTTTTTTAATCTAGATTTAAAAAGATTAAGAACACAATATGTTACATGTCACTTTTCTTGTAATATCAGAACTATTTTATTTATCTAGACAAAACTTTAGAAAAAATACAGTAGAGTTGACCTCTGTTGAAATGCACACTTTATTGATCCTGGTATGAAATATCCTCGTGTCACCTGTTTTCGACGGTACAAGAGATAATGCTCTGTTTCTGACAATAAGTTAAACAGTTTTGTTTAAAAATCAAATATTTTAAAAAGAGAATTTCTTTCTTACCTTTTCAAGTTTAAATTTCCTCAGTGTTTACATTTCCATTCTATAAAGGATAAGGGTTTTATGCAGTTCTCGGAATCACATAGTTCAGATGACGTCACCTATTTTCGACAGTCAAGGTCATGATAAAATATGAGGGCCGTTCAATATAAATTTATGAAGGTTACACTCCACTACACATTTTAAATATTTTTTCTTGCTCAATAACTGGTAACTGTGTGAAATTTAACAAGTTAACAACTATTTGCAATTCACATAAGCAATTTAAAGGTCTGTGTTCTATTCCTCATTCAGACATTTTGGACACTGAAAAGAATCTCCTCTCCTAAGAATTTTTACCATTGAGCAAAATCCTAGATGAACCCATCTATCACAGAGGTCACACTGACCCCATTTCACCCAAGTTAGGCTAACACAGTGTTTCAAGTCAGATGGGGTAAATAGGTTGCAAATACAACACTTCTCTGATTCTTGTATTTCTGTTTCAGAATCATCTGACACAGTCTGGTTAAAAGAACTACCATTTTTACTTAAACCTGAAGTGCCTGGTTTTGGAATAAATGTAGCTGGGGATTTATTTAAAACACTGGACTTTTTATGTGATGTTTTCAAAAGTTTGTTATTATGTTTACCAGATACTTTAGATTTTGATGGTTTGTTCTTTTCTATGTGGTCCTTTACCTGATCCAGTATATCATCCTCAGTTATTGGTTTACCTGCCTCAACTTTACTTAGAGTTTTACGAGTTTTAGCAACACTGACATTGTTTAAAACTTCCCCACCCCTCTTTTCTAAAAATAGCAATGCACTTCCAGTATTCTGTTCACATGTTGTCATGGATGGTTGTGCTCTATCAAAGGTCAAAGAAGGTGCTATAACTGAATCAGTCACTACTTTGTTATTGAATGGGAATATTCCACATCTTTTGTAAGCAGACTGGATATTCACTGCAGTCAATGTTTGGGTGTAGACTTTGCAAGCAATTTTACAAACATCATAACGAGTGATAGTACTACCACCAGAGGCCCTGAGATGTTGGTGAAGTGCTGCATTCCAGGCATTCTCAAAAGGTCCATAACATGAGACGTCCATAGGCTGTAGAATGTGGCTACAATGGGGTGGTAAAACAAATAAAATGATGTGGTTTTCTTTTGCCCATTTAATTAATCCTAGAGATACATGACTCTTATGGCCATCATAGAGCACTAAGATAGGATTATCTGCATCACAAAATGGTAAAATAGGCTGCAAGTGATTCTTCATGTAATAAATGAATATGTCAGTATTAGACCATCCCGACAGTGAGACAGTTCCTGAGGCACCAGGTGAAGCACCATCCAACAAAGATGGTTGCATCCCTACACCAGGAAATACAAAAAATGGGGAAACTTGATGTCCAACTCCATTTCCACCTCCAATGACAGTTACAGTTTTAGATTTTCCTGCTGTAATGGCCTGTGCTTTATAATGTTTACCTGCAACAATTTTTGGAGGTTATGGTTCATTGAAAGTCCTTTTTCATCAATGTTATATATTCTTGAAGGTTTGTCTTTTAGGTTATACTTGATAAGAATTGCATGAAGCTCATGAAAATACCTGTCTACAGCTTCCCTTGCAGCACATTTTGCCCTGGCTACCTCCAAAGCATGGGGCTTTTTAACTTTCAGATCTGGCCACCGATCAAGGTAACCATACAGCCACTTCAAACTGAATTTATGTCCAACTGGTTTAAGACCCAAGTGAATTGCATAGTCTGATGCAAAATTCAATGTCTTCATTCTAAAATATCCCTAGCCTATTTCAGCCATAACAGTTGAATGATTGTGAAATAAAGCTTCCTGTTCATTTGAAAATACTGTGCAAGGACCAGACTTAACTGCATCAAGATCAACTCTCCCCCCAACTCTGTCCTTCAGGGTTGAGACTGGTATAGAAAATTTTTTAGCGACCCTCTCCACCGGAAAACAGTCTTCAATACACATTTTATAGGCGTCTGCTATGTCGTCTGCAGTGTATGATGTTCTGTAACAGCCCCTATTAGCTGGATTGGTCTGGAAATAAGCAAATGTATTTTGGATTGGAGGGAAAAAGCGTAAGGATCACCATATTTTTTATATTTCTGTTTTAGCTGAAAATAATCTCAGTTTTAGGGGAATCCCCAATATGACATCAAAACTTGTCAGCTTCTCGAAAACCGCGAGTCAGATTTTGGATTTTAGTTTTGTTCAGCGTAAAAAAGGTATTTAAACACGTGTTAAAAAATGACTTTATCAAAATGGTGGGTTTTTATGTTGTTTTTATTTGAGAAATGAATACTTACCTTTCTTACTTCCATATTTCATTTAAAGCCAGCGCAGGGTGACAGCCAATAAATATTTACTGCTCCGGTGACGTCATGCGTGAAATCTCGCTTGAATTAAAAAGTATTTACGGAATTTTCCGAGACCGTCGAAAATAGGTGACCGTCGAAAACAGGTTACGTGACGATACTCTGGGGACAAATAGTGCATTCATGAAAACCGGGGACTACTTCACAGTTTCAAACACACTATGATACTTATCCCAACAATGGAACTCAAACATTGTTTTGAATATAATACGACAGTGTGACCGTGCTGAGAAAAATATCAGCATGAAAATAAAAGTTTGAAAAAAAAAAGAACACCCTACCAATCTTCCACCTCGGTTAATTTACTTAATGCAAGAACATTTCTGCACGACAGCGATGCACATGTCTTTTCATCGGAAATCAAATCTTTGACAAATTTCCTTGAAAGGGTGTCGACTGTATACACAAGTTCCATTTTAAAGTATTGTTGATTTTTGAGTAGTTCACTTAGCCGGTAAACTCCATTACAGTACCGGAAGTACACAAACTCAGTTGTCGATTCCTATTTTGCGGATCCCGGAATAATCTGCGTTAACACACTTGGTCTTACTTGCCAGAACTGTAGACTTTCCAGTTTAATATATTCACGTCTGACATTTCTTTGCTGAAAAAAATAAATACTCATGAACGACTTTTATCGAAAAATTTATTCATTTTGCATATGTTTTTGAGGAAAAAATCAAAACAAAAAACTTACGACCCCCAGCTGTCTTGATGAATGTCTTTTATTTTTTTCTAAATATCTACCACGTTATATGAAAGTATTCATAATCATAGGTGAAAAGTTAGGAAAAAGAGTCTTACAATGAGCCACAAACGTTTTGAAGAAGGGAGTGAAATTCATTTAGAGGACTCGTGGAGGGCATAATTTAGCTGGTCAGTTGAACAAGACACACATCCCACTCACACATACTTTAAACCTGTCAGTGCCATATGAAAAGACACTGGGATTAAATGCGGACGGCAGAGATCAAGATCAGACTGCACAGAACGTGCTGTCTGATCTTGGATCAATGCCGCCCGTTTGTTCTAAAATCAAGCTTGAAAGATAAGAACCTTACTGAGTTTCGGCTGGTATATTTTGCCACGTTTTGGAGATCGATGAACCTGTGGTAGATCTATCATATTCCCTAGCCAAGGGTGACGATTACTGCGTTACTCGATTATCCATTGGCTGATCGAGTCGAAATTTGTAATCCCCGTTAACCGTTTGGCTGCTAAGCGCGACTCAATGACTTTTTGCGGACAGTGTAGATTAAGGTCAGACTGCACAGAACGTGCAGTCTGATCTTGGATCTACCCTGTCCGATAAGAAGATATCTTTCTCCCAAAAATACCATTGAAATAGCAAAATTTGGTATTTTACAATCGGCCTGAAAGTTTCATGTTAGTAATTTAGCGGGATAAGGGTTTACAGCATGGCCCAATACAATACCAATGTCAAAGGGTGAGAATGGTCATAATACATTTGAGGCATGCTTTAGCAAAAGGGGTTGCAGTTAAAAAATGCATTATACCAAGCAAGTAATCACATAATCATGGATCCATAACACTCATTCTGTCTAATAACCGACCGAATCATGAGACAGAATGGGCCTTTGACATGGAGACAATTTACGAATAGCAACAGGTTTCGACCTAGGTCAGTTTGCACGGACTGCATAGGCCGACCTTGGTCGATACCTTTTGCGATTGTGCCATGCTCTGTTAAAAGGCATCTGCGCTAAAAAAGTATCGACTGATGTCAGCCTACGCAGTCCGCGCAGGCTGACCTGAGTCGAAACGTTTTGCGATTTGTAAGTTTTCTGCATGTCACGATTTGTAAGTTTTCTGCATGTCAAAGGACTTTTCAGTTCATAATTCAGTTTGTTGTCAGACAAAATGGGTTTTATGGATCCATAATTTTATCATGAATTGCCTGGTATAATGGATCACAGAGATGCATAAAATTTCCTTATCCCAGAGCATGACTTAAATCCATTAAACGCCCTCTTCACAGAACATAACTCATTTCTAAATGCAAATGTGGAACTTAAGTTACAATTCCGCAGGCATGGCCAGCCACATTGCTCATTGCAAAGGGCCTTCATACATTTTTGGTCGTGATACGTAAAACATTAACAAGGTTGCAGTACAAATAACAATGTTTCAATACATTGTCAGCTTTGAAGGTTGCACCATCAGTTTGCCTTCCTTCTGATTTTGTCTTAATTATTCAACGGCAAACATTCACTTACTGGTGTGTTCTCCTTTGCGGCGATTTTTCACCTCTCACCACTGATGCATGTGAGAAAAGTAGTCAGTAGCTTTGAAAGAAAGTTGTGTCAGTACTGGTGTGGGAAAGCCAGGAAATACATGCATAGGTGCACTGGTCGCCGTAAGATTACCTTAGTTATTAACTCTTAGGCTGCTAAGCGCGACTCACAGACCTTTTGCGGACAGTGTAGATCAAGGTCAGACTGCACAGAACGTGCAGTCTGATCTTGGATCTACACTGCCCGAAAAGGAAATATTTTTCCCAAAAAAATATCTTTCAAAGAACAAAATTTTGGTTTATACTGACGGCTGAGAAATTTCATTTCACTAATTTAGCAGGAAAAGGGTTAAAACGGCGTTAAACTCCAATACAAACAAACAAGCCAAACATTTTTTTTTTCGTAACATTCCTCCTCGGTGTAGCTAAAGGACAGGATTGTTTGGTAAAGGGCCGTAAGAGCCGTGCTCTGGCAAACAACAAAATTTTGGATCTTTCTAAATTCAAAGCATTTGCAGACGACAACTTAATTGTGGCTCAAATGATGTAAGTTTGAAAGGGTAATAAACATTGCTGGAAAAGGAGAAAGTGCTGGTAACCAGCACTTTCTCCTTTTCCCACAATGTTTTCAAATGTGTTCTTTCTAAAGATTGTTAAAACTCGAGATTGTGTGGAAAAGAGTTAGTGGATCTCCATGATGCATAATCTCAAGCAAGTCATCACACAATTATGGATCCATAAAAACCCATTTTGTTTGACAACTAGCTTTATCATGAGGTAGAATGGTCCTTGGACATGCAGAAAATTAAAAAAAAAAAAAAAAAGCAAGAAGATTCGACTCTCAAATTTTTTTTTTTACAGATCCATGATACGAATTGAATATCTTAGTGAAACGGGGTCCGACAATTTCAAAGAGAGTAGACTAACGGGCAAAACGCAACTTTTTCGTAATATTGAAAAAGATGAATTTGATCGATTGTATGGTGTCTTTTAAAGCATAAAGTTTTTCTAATCATTACTCTTAGAATGCCATGTACTTGTACAACGTAAGTTGTATTTGTAGACACTGTAGACTTGATCAGACTACTTTTGCGGACAGGATCAGACTGCATAGCACGTGTATTCCGATCTTGGATCTTTACTGTCAGCTATCTTGTAAAATATGCTGGCAAAACACACCCATACACGTAATTGAGCCACGCTCCATGAAAAGAGAGCTAAATGCAACTGCGTAAAGTGTCGACCCAGGTTAGCCTCGACAGTCCGCGCAGGCTG
Organism: Hippopus hippopus; assembly: GCA_946811185.2. Lineage (NCBI taxonomy): Eukaryota > Metazoa > Mollusca > Bivalvia > Cardiida > Cardiidae > Hippopus > Hippopus hippopus. Next base: position 17,544,480 of record OX328100.1, on the reverse strand, counting down.
ACCTGGGCCGAAACTTTTATCCATTGGTCAATTATCTGTATGTCCAAGGGCAAGTCTATTTCATGATTCGTTTTTTTTTTAAAGTGGATATTATCGATCCATAAGTATGTGTTGGCTTTTTTGGTAACATGAATCACGGAGATACATTAAGCTCCCTTTTGCCGGAGCATAGCGCAATTGTATTTCACCCTGAATGAGAAAGTGCGCTGTCCGCACAGGCCGATCCAGGTCGAAATTTTGCTATTTGTCAATTTTCTGCACGTCAAAAGATCAAATGTTGTACTTCATGATTCAGTTAGTTGTTATACAAAATGGATTTTATGGATCCATAATTATGTGATGACCTGCTTGGTATTATGCATAACGGAGATGCATTAAGCCCCCTTTTGCCATAGCATGGTTCATGTATTTGAGCCATGTTCTGTGAAAAGGGAGCTCAATGCATCTGCAAAAAGTATCGCCCCAGATCAGCCTGCGCAGTACGTGCAGGCTGACCTGAGCGGAAACTTTTTGCTACTGGTCAATTTTCTGCACGTCGAAGGACCAGTTTACCCCATGATTCAGTCAGTTGTAACAAAAAATGAACCTTATGGTGAAAATCAGATTGCTTTGCACGAAGGAGAAGGCTAATCGTAGTCAACCCATCCTGCACCCCAAGGGACATTAGAAATCATTTTCAACCAATAGGCAGACTTACGTAACTGCTTTCAGTGGCAGCCAGTTATAGCTAGGTTTATAGAGGCTCTATTTTTTGGCTTTCTCGCGGAAGAAAAGATGTACCAAGAACTGTACAAAGGTTTTCTTGCCAAAAAACAGGAGATAAGACTCTCTTATCTCGACAGGCTGCGAAGCATAGAATGGAACCGGTAAACAAAATCTGACTGGAATGATCTGATACAGAAAAATGGAGCCAAGACGTACTTGCGTATTATCTTGTCTGATTGCTAGACACCCTTTCCATACATACAGCTCTCGTCTATAAGACTTTAGCTTGATAGGTCATATATTTATTGACTAGTTTATTTATTTACCCTTTACCATAAAATACCTCCTTAGACCCTGAGAAAAGGAGTTTTGAAAACATTGTGGGAAAATGAGAAAATGCTGGTAACCAGCATTTTCTCCTTTTCCCACAATATTTTCTACCCTAACAAAGAAAAATCTAATCATGTGAGGCACATTTACCTTGTTGTCTGCAAACGTTTCCAATTTGGACAGGTCCAGACTAATTTCTCTGGTAAAGAGTTAAACCTTAAATTTCTGATGAAAGAAAGAAGAAACATTAAACTTTTCAGATAAAAGCTCAGAAATGACATGAAATCTTTTGAAAACGCACTAGTAACAAAAAAAAAAAACAGTCCGATTTTCTGTAATTTCGATTCCATTGCGCTCGTTTTCCCCCCACATGACTTTTTACCGTGATGTTTATTGATAAGATAGATGTAGGTAACCGGCACGATTCCTTTGCCTGCGTCACGTATTGATAACAACTATCGAAAGTTTAGGGATGTTTTTTTTTATGATGAAGATGTTCCTTATCATCTAGAGACGCACAGGGGTGAACATTCTCAGTAAAAAACCGGATTTCAGCGTTAGACTTGATGAGGATCGTCGATAGTTGGTTCCAGAAAGATTCATAAGAAGTTGGAGAAAAACAGAAAACGTCTGTCTGCCTGCCTGCCTGCCTGCCCGCCTTCACGCCTGTCTGTCTGTCTGTCCTTCCGTCCATCTGAATGCATGCATACATGCACTCCAATCAATTGGTCCATATAAGTTTGTTGTCCCCAAATGCCTTTAACACTGAAAAGTCTACTTAAACCTCGTAGTCTTTAGCACGAGAAAAAAGCAAGCCATTTCAAGCACGAAATTACATAGAAGAAACTGGTACAGTGAGTCGGTTAAAACCGACTCGGAAATGCCAATTTCAAGCTTTTGATCATAGTCGGAATGCACTTTCTGTGCAGTACATTGTCTTCGAATGTAAATGAATGGCGCTCTGGCTGACTTGGTTTCATACTTTTTGCAGATGCATTAAACCCCCTTTTCACAGAACACGGTTCGAATTAAATTGCCAATGGTATCGTCGGAATCGGTTGAAAAAACTAAGAAGAAAGAAACCATGGGATTCTTATAATTCGAGTTTGATATTCAACTCTATATACTAGACGGCAAAAAGAAATAGACTAGTCCAGTTTGAAAGCATTTGCAGACCAAATATCAAATGTAGCTCAAAGATCATTCCTGTCCCTGTAAGATTAGAAAACATTGTGGGGAAAAGGAGAAAATGCTGTTAACCAGCATTTTCTCCTTTTCCCCACATTGTTTTCAAACGGCTTCTTTCTCAGGATCATTAAAACGTGGGAGTGTTTAGTATACGCTTAAGCTGAACCCCCTGTTGTACCCCCTCTTATAACAGAAAAGTGGATTTCTCAGTAGCGCGTGGTTTATAAATATTTTTGTGTCGGGTCTGGACCACAATTGTTCTTTGTACGAACTAAATGACTTATAAAGTGTTTCAAATAAATATGGATAAGTATATTATATTACTGGAAATCTTGTGTGCTATTTCTGTTGCTTGGGCAGTGGATTTTCAGGTATGGGATACAATAAAATGGCGTGATGACTTTTTCTCTTTTTTAAATTAAATCTTATCATTTAATTTTGTTGAAATTCCACAACGTTTATTAATGATGTTAATTTTCTACAGTCCACATTATTATTCTTTGTCCATTTTCAAAATACTATTTATTTATTTATTTATCTATTTATTTATTTATTTATTTATTTATTCATGTCTGTTTATCTTTTTGACAACTAACTCCTTTTCAGCAAAAAATTCATCCGATCTCAAATTGAAAGTGTTCACAGTCGCTAAATTAAATGTTATTGGGAAATAAGAACTTTGTGAGTGATTGTTATATCACTTGGGTAAATAAAGATGATATTAAAATAAGGAACCATTTAAAAGAAAAAAATCCTGAAAAATACACAAAGAGCTTACATCAAGATAAATTAATTAGAATCGTGAAAGGTCAGATGTTCGACTGGAAAATGACTCTAAAAAGAAATTATGAAGTGTTACTGGAGAACCTTAAAAGAAGACTGTTTAAAGGGATTTATAGAAGTCATTTTTCTCCCTTTATCACATAAAAAAGTGTGTAAATAGCAGCCAGTCGCGTAAAAAAGAACTTTAATCCTTAAGAGTAAATTTATTTTCAGTTACAGATTTCTTTCCGGAGAACTTTAAGAGAAAAGAATCATACTGTTCTCTTGCTCCGTTATTTCAAATGATTTTAGCCATGCTCTGTGAAAAGGGTGCTTAATGCATCTGCAAAAAGTATCGACTCAAGTCAGCATGCGCAGTCCAGGGTTGAAACCTTTTGCTTGTGGTAAATTTTCAGCATGTCAAAGGACCAGTGTACCTCTTAGTTCAGTCGGTTGTTATACAAAACGGATTTTATGGATCCATGATAATGTGACGACTTGTTTGGTATCATGTGTCACGGAGATGCATCAAACCCCCTTTCTGCCACAGCACAACTACTTCATGAAAGTCCTCGGGACAGTGTTCATTCCAGTCTAACAGACTGCAATTGTGTAAAATAGCAAACTGTGGCGTGGGAAGGAATGTTCATTCATAAAAGGGCATTGTTGGATTGTCTTGTTGTTGTTGCTGCTAACACTGATAGTACAACAAAATATATTTTCTCTGAAAAGGCAAAGGAACATAACGGTTAGATGCGGCATTTAAGCGGTACCAAACGGTGGTGACGATAAAAAAACGCAAACCCAATCAGAGGGAATCAATCAAAACATGTTCAAACAAAGGTTGGTCGCTTTTATTGAGTTTGCGTTTATTTATCGCCGCTACCAGTTGCCAATATGGACGACGCCCCCTGAAGACTTGTTAGTTTTGTTATGGAGGATAGTGCAAGATACAAGACGAAACCCATCCTTAGTCACGCCTGGTTCTTTAACGTGCTCGGTGTAAAGCACCGTCACACGGGAACTCCTTTTAACGTCTCATCCGAAAGACTATTAGTAATTTTAGATGGTTAGCCGTGGAGCTCGAGTCCACACCCACAAGTGACTCAAGACTTGATGTTTACAAGTCCCACGCTCTACCACTTGAGCTATGCAGCTGGTCGCTTTGCAATCGGAAACTCCGTCTATTTCTATGAGATCATATATGACGTCATCGTGCTTGTTTGAATACGATCCCCCATAATTGACGCGTGTTGTTGATCATGTGAAATTCCCACAAACCTTTGCGAAATTTTGGCGAGAAATCTAAAAATACCGCAAGAGGCTACGAAGCTCAGTAAGGAAATACCACTGGAAATTATTTTTTGCTTACATTTGTCTATCTTCTGTACTGATGGTTTACCAGCTATCGCCATACTTAATTCAGTGATGAATCATTTATTATTTAGTGAATCTGTAAAATTCTAAATAGCCCTGTTTCAAGCCGGAAAAATAAATGAAATATGTTTTCTCAATCAGGAAAAGACGCCAATATATTGTAATTTCAAAGCTCTTTTTGCCAAAATATTGAAGGATCAGACAGCACGTTGCAAAGCACTTCCTCCTTTCCCATCAATATTTTGCGAAATCATCTTCCTCAGTGTCGTGAAATCACGGGAAATCACGTTAAAGGGTTAGGGCCAAACCTAGTTCAGTAATCGTTTGACTCTTAACCAAGCAACAAAACTTTTGACTAGTCGAAATTGAAAGATTTTGCAGACGACAAATTATATGTGGCTCTAATTGTGGAATTTGTCTGTGAAAGGGGAGAAAACATAGTGGGAAAAGGAGAAAATGCTGGTTACGCCAGCATTTTCTCATTTTCTCACATTGTTTTTAATAGGCTTCTTCCTCAAGGTCGATAAAACTCGGGATTTTGTGGTACAGGGTTAATACATGCACAAATCGCGATCAAAGATCTTCCTCATTATAGATAGACATCTAACATTACAGCTCTCATTTCCATGTTAAACTGACTGGTGACGTCAATAGAACGACGTATAGAGGAAACCAAAACAAAGGCTCCACGTTGACCAGCAACTGACCTTTCATTTCCATCAACAAAAACATGCAAATACATGCATTATACTTTCGAAAGAGCTTTCCTCACAATTGGTACATGAAAGGGTACTCGAATAGATGCGATGCACATGTACTCAAGAGCTTCCGTAACAACTGATACATGGAACGTTACTTAAACCTAGCACTTTACAATCCCACTCATAGTAGGCCTATTTCAATTGAACAAAGGTCAATATAGATCAACTTATTAACCCCTTCAAAAAATTTGCAGCAGGCGTCTTTGAAAAACATTATGTGGGGAATCAACACCAATTTAGCTTTATCCCTTAGGCTGCTAAGCGCGACTCAATGACCTTTTGCGGACAACGTTAATCAAGATGAGGTCTGTATTATCTAATAATTCTTAAGAATGTTTTTAGTCTTATTCTCCAAGATTTTCCAACTTAGAAAGTAACGAAACTTCTGATTGGCTACACCAAATGGTTTAACCAATCAGAAGTTGTGTTACTTTCAAATTTAGAAGCTTCTGAAGAATAAAACTAAGAAATTTCTTAAAAAGGGTTGGTGAATATAAATACGGACAGCACATAACGTGCAGTTTGATCTTGGATACGTCCGATAAGGAAATATTTTCCCCCAAATGTGACTTTTAATAGCAATATTTGGGTGTTTGCTATCGGCTTGAAAAAATTCAGTTAATACATGAGGGGCTCCGCGGGGAAAAGAGAGTTCAATGGTATCTTCGTCATGCATTATACCTAGCAAGTTGATACTTAATAAGAACCTGTCTTGTCTTAAACCTGGCTGAATCAAGAGGTATAATCGTCCTTTGACATGCAGAATATTTACCAACAGCATGAAGTTTCTATGCAGGTCAAGGTCAGCCTGCGCAGAATGCAAAAGCTATTATGGGTCGATACTTTTTGCAGAAACTTCAACCCACCCTTTCACAGAACATTACCCAAATGTTTTGACCACTACGGAAAACTAGAGCTACCATAAGGTTACGTACTCATTTAAGGTTTCTTACACACTTTGTATAAATCTGATAGTATACAGCTCCTTTAGGAGAAGCTAACGAATTAAACTTTTTACAATCAATCAAGTTTAATGTTCAAATTACACTTATACATGATATTCGAACAAGGAAACATGATACTACTAACATGCAAAAAAAAAAAAATACAGACAGGGATGGAATAGGTTTTTTTTTTTTTAACATGTTGACTATCATGAAAAATTACTTGAAACAAAGCAGACTATTTTGTTTGAAAGATTTCGCCATTTTATCAATTTCCTCAGTAAGAGTTTTCTTTGATGTGCAGGAAATTTGTTTCCTCAAAGATACGAATCTTTAGGAATCTGCTACTGCGCAATTAAAAACAAGAACTATCTTTTGAAAAAGATAGCCTGCGTGAGAGGTATTGGGATATGAATATTGAAACTCTTTTGTGAATCATTATGAAGAGAAATAAAAAGTAACATTGGCAGCAATTGGCTCTTTTTCGTCATTGTTTATCATTTTGCTGAAAAATAAATTTTCCAATTAGATATGAGCCATGCTTTGTGAAAAAGGGGCTTGACGCATCTGCAAAAAGTATCAACCAAGGTCAGATTGCGCAGTCCGCATAGGCTGACCTGGGCCAAAACTTTTTGCTATTTGTCAATTTTTAGCATATCAAAAGACAATAAATCATTCGGTTGTTAGACAAAATGGATTTTATGATGGTATGACATGTTTAATATAATGCATCGCTGAGATGGATTAAGCCTCCTTTTCCCAGAGCATGGCTCATGTTTATTCCAAGATTATAGTTTAATCTCTATCATCGTACATTACATATCTTCGACGAAGAGTAAACAATTATACCTTACCGCTTGATTTTTAGCTTGGTTAATTTTCCAATTATTCATCGTCAGCACCGGTTGCCTATTTGGGTGACGCCCCCAGAAGGCTTCAACCGTAGTTATGTTATAGGGAAAAGTGCAAGATAAGGGACGAAACACATTCTGAGTTACGCCTTGTTCTTTCACGTGCTCGGTCCACAACACCATCACACGGGGCCTCGGTTTAAAACGTCTCATCCGAAAGACTATAAGCCATTGTAGATGGTCAGCTGTTGGGCTCGAACCCACATGCTCAAGTGGCCCGAGACTTGAAATTCAAAAGTCCTACAGTCTACCACCTGTTCTATTCGGGCTGGTCGCGAAAAAAAACGTTTTTCTTCTTAGACATTGTGCTTTATGTCTGTAACCCTTATCCATGACATACATGCACTCGTTCGACCGATTCCGAAATCTTATGATGTTGGCCGAATTACACTCGTGCAGACATATAGTTTTGGGTCATATAAGTATTAATTAGAAAAAGATTAATTAACAAATAGTGCGAGAAAAAGATCGTCCCTATCTATCATATTAATTTGCTATTGTGTGAATAAAGGTTCCGGGGTATCGATTAGCTGCAGCAACGTTGAGAACTATATTGGCGTACATAAATGTGCGAGCAAATAGGCCAGCAGGGGCTCGCCGAATAAACATGTGCATACTTTTCACCAATCACAAACTGCCATCTATTCATTCGGATTTATCTATATCAAGATGGTAAGTCAAAAGCCAGTACATTCAGCTATGCCGAAAGAAAACGTTTTCGATAGATAAATAAATTGCTTAAGTGTCACGATGGTTTCTCAATTGTCCGTCCTCCGGATATACTCCTACCACGTGTTGTGAAGATTTCTTCAAAAGTCCTTAAACTGTGCACAGATCAAAGCGATAAAAAGTGCATGTTATCCTTGTACACTACCTTCTTAGCAATGGGTTGTACTTTGATGAAAACATTTTGGGAAAAGTGGACCAAATTTACAAATGTAAATAAATATATAGAATGAGGACATGGCGACATACGGAGACACTGCTCGTTTTGAGCACTTTCTCTTTTTGCCATCACAGTTTCGAAGAGATTCTATTAAACGTTATGTACAAAGCGTCGTTTTGCGGGAGAGTTTAACCTTTTACCCAACAATCCTAACTTTTAACGAACCTAAGGAAATTAGCATTTGAAAACATTGTAGAAAAAGAAGAAAATGCTGGTCCCCAGCATTTTCTCCTTTTCCCACAATGTGTTTTACCATTTCAAACACAAATCCGTTCTTTTAGCCATATTTAATTTGTCGTCTGAAACTGCTTTCAGTTTGGTCGAGTCTAAACTTTTGTCGTCTGGTAAAGAGTTAAATCAAGTGTGCAGTATATTTGGCTTGACTTACGATTTCCGCCAGCCATACTCACTGCTCTTTTTTTTGTTAACTCTTATCCACCTACATAAGTGAAACGGCACTTTTAGGCTGGTTGTAAAAACCCAAATTTCGCTCTTTCAAAAATTTTTTTTTTTATTTTTGTAAAATATGTCTTTATCGGAAAGTGTAGATCAAAGATCAGACTGCACGTTTTGTGCAGTCTGATCTTGATCTATACTGTCTGCAAAAGGTCTTTAAGTCGCGCTTAGCAGTCTACAGGTTAAGTAAAGCATGTGGCTCTTTGATTCACAAGACCGTATTTTGACGACCCTGTTGAAATGGCTTTTTTGAGCATTGTGGGAAAAGAAGAAAATGCTGGTAACCAGCATTTTCTTCTTATTCCACACTGTTTTCCTCCTTTTCAAAGACAAATCTTATCTTTAATTTATCGTCCTTAAGTCGTTTTAATTTGTACCACTTCGTGGGGTTTTTTTTTTTGTCTGCCAAAGAATGAAACCATATCACGAGGTAATATGACATGACGATAGAAGTGGTTTTGCGGACAATGTAACTTAAGAATGACCTGTCTGATCAAAGATCTACACCGTCTGCCACTGATAACTTGATATGTGAAATGAAACTTTCAAGCCGATAGTAAAAACCGAAATGTTGCAATTTCAGTTATATTTTTTGGTGCAAAATTATCTCCTTATCGGACAGTTCTGTGCAGTCTGATCTTGATCTACACAGTCCGCAAAAGGTCAGTGATTCGCGCTTAGCAACCTAATGGTTAAATGGTGTACAGTTGCTTTTAATTTGGACCAGTTTATAATTTTGTCGTCAACTAGAGAGTTAAGCATTATCACGAGGTAATATCACATGACAATAGAAGTGGTTTTGCGGGAAACGTAACTTACGAATGATTTGCCTGATCAAAAACCTACACTGCCTGTCACTCAAAAACTGGGGCCAAAGTTTCTTTTCGTTTTCAGTTTTCTCTAAAACAGTTTTCTCCCTCTTTGTATTATACTAAACCTATGAATGTAGGGCAAGAATTACTAGTACAGTGTATCTGAAAGTTGCAAAAGGTTTTGATCCAGGACAGCCTGCGGAGATGGGTCGATAGTGTTTGCAGATGCTTAAGACCACCTTTTCACAGAACACGACTCATGAATTTTATCAAGAAAATTCCACCAAGGACGCAGTTTGGTCACGTGTTGAGAGCATGGTGCTCTGGAACTATGTGAAGAAGGCTTCATGTGTTACCTTTTGGGTGGCATAAAACTTTCGATCGATCGTTGGAAATTCAGTGGCTGAACAGACACAAGCTACATTTCATCTTGGTTACAGCCTTATCATCCAGGGAAAAGAGATGCAGAGGGAAGAAGTTAGCTGGTAAAATAAAGAACGCAAAAAAAAAAAAAGGATTTTCACATCCAAGTAGACAAAAAGGAGTCTAAGAGCCAGAACTGGGAAAAATATAAGGAAGATGTCAGTCCTTTTCCAAGTTAAAGCACAGAGCGGTGTTGGACCGAATTATGGTGTTGATTTTTTCATTCACTACTAAGCCTGTACTTCGATCAAATACATCTTAGCATTACCGAAAGACCGAACTATCCTGTTGAAACTTTCAAACATGATCTTTACCGTGAAAAGAAATAAATTTTGTTCTGGACAATAAATTTTATCATCATCCCACTCGGTATTCAACTCCTCTTACTCATCAAGGACAGACAGGATCCTCAATTTCAGCCATCTTCGCCGCCAATATGTTCCCAGCACGAGATGATGTCATAGCACTGTAGATCTAATTGCGAGGTGTCATAGAGTTAATAAGTAACAAGTTGGCTTCTTTAAAAAAGAAGCCAGTAGAGGTCAGCATCAATGTTTTCAAATGGTTTATTGGCTTTTAATTTCAATACAATTTGGTACATGTAAACAAACAAGTAAAAAAGCCGACGCGTAGAAACCTCGTATGCTTTACATGACGGTCATTTGACCTTCTTGCCGCCTTTTCAAGTCGCATGATCTTGTCCAGCGGTTTCTTTCTCTTTTTTAACGAAATTCTTCTTATTTTTTTCTTCTGCTTAGATTTATTTGCTTAATGAAAAATTACAATTATTTGAGAGGCCATTTGCAGCCATGGCAAATTAATATAAATCTTTTCTGAAATTCGTCATATAAAAAGAAACCACGTATATTTCCTGTTTCGGTTTTTTGATTTCGCTTTATTTATAAAACCATGATGAAACAGACTGTGTATCAGAACAATTTCGCAAGAAAAATGGATTTAACCAGCAAATTCTGTGGCAGTCTGCCTTTTAAACTCACCACTGTTGGAGAGGTCTGATGACCTCTCCAATAAAGATGTAACGATTTGACGTACCGGCTAAACGTTTGCCTTACAAAAGACAAAACGGACGTGTACCCGGCATATATTCCATGCCAAATACTAGTCTTTTACCGGCGCCTACGAAGTTTTTGTTGGAGCCAGAGAAAATCTAACAATAGTTATGGGTAAAGGTGCATCTTACGTCAATCCCAATTCTTTTACGATCAAAGCCGAATTCGAATACACTGTATTTCAATTTTAGTTTATCCACATTTATCCAGTTATGGGACAATTTAAATCATACGTCAATAAGGGACTTGTTGTCAACATCATCACGCCCTTAAAATTCTCAGCACAACTCTTTTAGACTCTTATTAAAGTGTACCTTTGTTGAGCACCATACAAGTATGGTCTCTTGTCAAAGGGAAAAATAAGACAGACAAGTCAAACACTTTTTTCTTCTGCTTATATTTGTAGCAACATCAACAATAATAGCAACAACTACAACAACAACAACCACCATCCCCATTATCATCATCATCGTCATCATCGTCTTCGTTATTTTCGTTATCTTTACCAATTTCGTCTTCATCTTAATTTTTATACTCGTGTCCTTTGGCTTCTTATTCCAAAGGACAACACTTACTTTTTTTTTTTCTTTTTTCAATTTCTTTGAGAATTTTAATTTTAATTACTTTTACTTACAGGAAGACCCCCGCAACTTTGAATTTGAATGGCTCCTGTCGAAAAATGTGGTGAACCACACCGACCTGTGCCGGTTTATGAGTTTCTCGGATTGCCAAAGACGTAATGCTTTTAACTTGGCCTATGCATTCAGTCTTTATTCTGTTAAGTTAACCCACCCCGCACTAAGCTCAACTTTGTTTATTTGTATGCATTGAGAATAATGCCGTTTTTACAGTTTGGATCATATCAGGGTCAGTGCACCTACAGATGTGTTTCCTAGCTTTCTCGAAGTAGTGCTGACACAGCTTTCTTTCCAAGTCATTGACTACTTTTCTCGCATGCAGGTGAGAGGAAAATCGCCGGAAAGAAAGTTAGCGTATCTGACTCGTGACCCAGTAGTTGCGGGCTCCATACCCTGCTGAGGCAAACTTTCTTTCCGGCGGTTTTTAGTTTCTCAGACACGTTTCTAAGAAACATATGCGTAGGTGCACTGACTGGCGATGTGACATTTAACAATCGAAAGGCGAGGCTTAAAAATAGAAACACTTGTATAGTAAAACCGTGATTGTTGGAATGCATACGATTGGGAAATATCCACTAATCTATGAGTACTGTATATGAACCCCGTCTTGCAGTTGCGTGCGCTTCTAAAAACGCTTGGTATAGCGTGTGAGAGCTGAAAAACATCATTGCAAAACAACATATGAGCAAGATTAATAGAGTGACAATTACACAGACTGGAATAAAATAAACTAACTCTTTCTTTTAATATTCTCTCAGTGCCAAAGAAAGTCGGAGGTTCGACGGCTGAAAAGAAAGTGCACTGAAAGTCAAACAGTTTTTTTTTTATCTTACAGTCTTGCCTAAATAAGCAGACACTATAGATCCAAGATCAGACTTAGAGGTTATTACACGGCTGATGAGGGCCGGAGAGTGATATCGGCCCGCCACCTTGATATCTGCCCCGAGGGCTTTAGCCCGAGGGCAGATTTCGAGGTGGAGGGCCGATATCATTCTCCGGCCCTCATCAGCCGTGTAATAACCTATTTATTACATTCATTGATCATTTGCTCGATTGCTTCGTTTTCTTAATGTTTAAACACTTAAAACAGAGAAATTCTTGTCTTTATTTGACACAACTTTTTTCCCCGGGTAAACGTCACGTTTATGACGTAATCATGCATCATTCATCATCAATATCGAAGCTGCATACAGTATAAGGACGTTTTAAATAAACAATTTTTCATACTTATTAATAGTTAAAAAGATGCCAGTATCTGTGTTTTATTAGGCCAAATATTCAATTTAGTATGTAACGTGTTATAAATGACAAACAGGAATAAATAGGATAGATGGTTAGTGCATTGGAATGTGAAGCTGAATCAGTCTCGGTTTCCCCGGCTCAATGGATAAAATTCGTAGAAATACTAGCCTATAGACACCACGCCTTTCCCGATAAACTTTCCCAATCTAAAACAACAACAATCTATTCTTTATTCATCATGTCTTTGCTGGTTTTGCGATTCAATCATTGTCAGTAGTTCTGAAGAAATGTCCGCTAGCGACTGACGGACTGATTCAGCCATTTTTTTTTCAAAATGGATGTTTTAAGAACGTAAGTTTACGAGCGAGTGTTCTGTTGCTATAGATTTAGAACAAATATCTTGTCAACGGTCAGGATATCAGATATCAGCCCGTTGCCCCGTCATATCTGCCCTCGCGTGACACTGATATTACACCATTTTCGGTAGAAAATGTTACTATTATTAGTAACAGAATGTAATAATGCACGTTATGTGCACTCTGATCTTGATCTAGGCCGTCCGTAAAAGCCAAATTTTTGCCTAAAGGATCGATGCACATTTATAGGGAAAAACATTTTCATGGTCAAGAGGAATATATCACAATGTTCTAATGGCCCAGTCGAGCCCCGGTAGCGCAGTCGGTAGCGTACAGGACTCAAGAACAGGGGGTCGCTGGTTCGATCCCCGGTTCAGCCAATTTCTTTCCGAGGATTGATGATAGTCACTTCGACAGAATTCATTCCTCTCTCACTGCTTATCATTGTTTCGACGATCGTTATGTGGGAAAGCAGCCAGTGGCTGGGAAAGAATATTGTGCGGAGTACTGGTAAAAGAAACTCTAGGAAAGCATGGATCCTTGCACTGGCCACCGCGATATAACTGAAATAATGTTGAAAACGGCTTTAAACACCATGCACTCAATCAATACAATCTAACGGCTCAGAAGAAAAAGGCCTTTTGATACATTATAGGTATTTTCTCCTTTTCCCACAATGTTTTCCATGCTTTTGGAGATAAATCCTGCCATCTGAGCCTTTGTGGTCTGCAAATGCTTTCAATATGGGCAAATAGAAAAGTGTCAGCATGTAAATATACAGCCTTCTAACCCTTTAGCAAACGAAAGAATTTTGGACAAGTCTAAATTCAAAGCATTTGCAGACGATAATTTAAATGTGGCTCAAATGATGAAATCTCTTTTTGATGGGGTAGAAATAGTGGGAAAAGGAGAAAATGCTGGTTACCAGCATTTTCTCCTTTTCCCATTCTGTTTTCAAAGGCCTTCGTTGATAGGTCGTCAAAATTGTGGGAAAGGGTTAAGGCGATTTGCAGACGGCATTGATCAAGATCAGACTGTTCAGTAAGTGCAGTGTGATCTTGGATCTATACTGTCAGTTTATTAAGTCAAGTCTATGAGATAAGAATGTTTCCAAGTTTCAGTGGACTGTTTTTGGCGTGCATCACGCGAAAAGGGGCATTCGGATATTTGCATAAAGTGTTGTCTCGGATCAGCCTGCGCAGTCCGCGCAGGCTAATCCGAGACGACACTTTACGACTTTAGATTTTGTGCTACAGTAGACTTGCGCAAAACAGAAAATTACATAAAAACGGAAAGTGTCGTTTCGGATTAGTCTGCGCGGACTGCGCAGGCTGATCCGAGACGACACTTTACGCAAATGTCCGAATGCCCCTTTTCGGGTGTTACAGGCCATTTTCAGCCGTCAAAAGAGGTCGAGTTTATAACTTTTGGCGACGAAAGAGTTAACTCTTTACCAGACGACAAATTTCAGACTTGTCCAATCTGAAAGCACTTGCAGACGACAAATCAAATGTGGCTAAGATGTTGGAATGTGTGTCTGAAAGGATTTGAAACATTGTAAGATAAGGAGAAAATGCTTGTAACCAGCATTTTTTCCTTTTCCCACAATGTTCTCAAAAGCCTTCTTTCTAAGGTTCGTTAACACTCCAAATTGTGTGGAAAAGAGTTAAGACAACGATTCTTTTTTTTTTAGTCATTGACGAGCTTAACTTTAGTGAACAATCGGGAGACAAAGTCGCTGTTTCCGGCCGAGGTTTGTTAAAATGCTTGTGGTCTGTCTGTCTGTCTGTCTGTCTGTCTGTCTCTTTGCCTCTCTCTCTCTTTATCTTTGTCTCTCTCTCTCTCTCTCTGTCTTTGTATCTGTATCTCTGTCTATCTCTTTGTCTCTCCCATCTTCTCTGTATCTCTGTCTATCTCTTTGTCTCTCTCTGTCTCTCTCTATCTCTCTCTGTCTCTCTCTTTGACTCTGTCTCTGTTTGTCCGTCTGCCTACCTTCCTACTACCTATCGACAGATAATCTTTGCTGATGCATTTAACCCTCTTTTCACAGAGTATCGCTAATTTTTTTTGTAAGTAATGATATGACTGACTATTGCAAGTCAAATGCCAAATGCTATTTTGTCATTAAACAATCAGATCGTCTCTCCGAATGTTCAAGTCCATAGATTACTTTTCCAGTACATTTAATTTGAGCCATGCTCTGTGAAAAGGGGTTTAAATGCATCTGCAAAAAGTATTGAACCAGGTCAGCCTGCGCAGTCCACGCAGGCTGACCTTGGCCGAAACTTTTTGCTAATGGTGAATTTTTTGCATTTCCCAAGACCATTCTACCTCCAAATGCAGTCAGTTTTTACGCAAACGGATTTTATGGACCCATAATTTTGTGGCGAGTTGCTTGGTATAAAATGCATCAAACTCCTTTTTCACAGAGTGTGGTTCATATACCTTTACCATAGGAATCCGTGCTTAAGGTACACTGAGGAGGAATGCTATGAAAAAATTGTGAGGAAAAAGGTATATGCTTGTAATCAGCAGTTTTTCTCCATTTTCCAGAGTGTATTAAGTTCACCCTTTCATAGATAAATTCCATCCGCTAGGACGAGGGTGTAACCTTCGAAACTGACAATGTATTGAAAATACCGGTATTCGAGTTTTATACATTGTCATACCATATTCTCGTTCCATGAACAGGACCAAAAATAGCTGGGTTTGATGCCTGTAATCCCAGAATGCAGACAATAGCCATTCCTCGCCATCCTAATCCGGAGATCCTGATATGGCCCCCGTGTACACGTGCCATGCGCTGTGGGGGATGCTGCACAAGTGACGTGTTTTCCTGTGAACCTACAAGAACCAAAGATACCTACATAAAGGTGAATCAGATATTACAGCATAGAATATCAGCCTAGAGCATTTGTTATTTTCCTTGATTTTTTTGCGATAGTTCGTTGTCCGTGATTTTTGTACTACTGATTTACATGGCACTCTTTTTTTCTTTCTCACAGCGTTTTTAAAGGCGCATTAAACTAGAATTCATTCAGCAAGTTTTTATTATTAGTATTTGGAAGGGGGATCTTTATAGGCACGACTGATTTTTATTAACATACAAAAATTACTTTAGGCCTAAACTTAAAGGGGCATTTATCCATATTTTATTCCAATGTTTTGGAGGGATAGAAAGTTGATATTTTGAAAGGAAAAATCGTTAAGGATATAAATGCCTAACCTTAGATGGGGAAAATGGGATAAAAATATGCCTCGAACCCACCACCTTTAAAACCAGATTTAAATACTCTACCAAATGAGCTGTCGATCCTATTTGAAATTATATGTGTTTAAACTATAATTAAGCCTTCTTCCTCTGGTTAAGTAAACACAGGGTCGATCAGTAAAGAGTTTATATCGTAACTATTTCATGCGTTTGTCTGTTTCAGGTTTTTGACACCAAGCTGGGGTATCCCGGAGCCCAGCGAGTTCAGTTCATGGGTATTCGTAATGTTCGAATCGTAGAGCACGCGCAATGTGACGCTCAATGTAAGACAAAACCGCACCAGTGCCACAAATATCAAATGTAAGTCAAACGCAGCTGGATTTTGAGAAACTTCGCCTTCTATAACCTAAAACATGTGTATAGGTTAAGGTGTCCAACTACACTGCTCAAAAAAAGGGAATACATGTCCTCGATTTTGATCACAAGATAATTCTTTCAGAGGGAGTCAATACAAATAATTTTCTGCTCGTAAGTTTATCCAGTCCTAATACTACAAAATCTCAGAACAGGCGAAACGATTTGGTTTGCACAAAAGATGAATGGGCTATGCCTGTAGCCTAAAAGCCGACTTTTTGATATGTCTCACAGGCTTCCAAGAAAACCGGATGTGTCATCTTTTATTACTTTCGTTTCTTCTTTCACATAATTTGACCAAGTATCAACTGAAGATTGGAAATATATGAGTTTTTTAACAAAAGATCAAGTAAAACAAATTTCTTGATTTTCTTCTTAACATAGCTTATCAGCATTTAGAATCACACAAACAAGAATAGTATTTAGCCATTTTGTTTGGTAAGAATTTTAATTGATGGTTTTTAGAGCACAAAGACTGAGTGTTTAGCAAAGTGAAATATTTGAATTTCGGTATTTGTGTGTTCCTTTAATTCTTTTGAACAGTGTATATTACCTGCAATATATGACCACGATTATTTGGCAGTATTTTTCACACAATTCTAAACTTAGAATAGGTAAATAATTTTATCATGTTCATATGTATTTCAATACATGGGATAAAGGAAACGGATAAATCTTTTAAAAGCCCAATTTACGTCGAAACTTTGGAGGTTGACATTTTTTTCTGTTCCCACCGTAAGATAGAAATTTTAGCACCGCAGTGATTATATCAAACGAATCTGATTGGTCAATGACATTTTTATATTAGCTTTGATGCTAAAAATAGTTTTGACCAATCAGATTTGGGTGAAACTTGAAAGCGTAAGAATCTATGAGCTGTGCTTATCAGCTTTTACATGGTGATAAATCCTTAAATGTAGATGAAATATACATGATTGTGTGTATTCATAGTATTTCGTTTAACGGCTATGATAAAGGTCAATGTCAGTGTTGATACGGCAAACTGATAGTGGACCTTTTGTATGCAGTGCAAAAATCGAACTCTTGTTCTTTATATCACAACAGATATAGACCAAGACAATGCCGTTGTGAATGCAAGCCGGAGCGACTTAAATTGAGGGCGACTTGCCACCAAAACCAACGATGGGACGATTCGGAATGCGACTGTATTTGTCCTAACAGAGCCACCACCAAATGTCCGCCGCCCTTCCGTTTTTCTAGGACGACTTGCAAGTAAGGCCTTCTGCTCAGTTCTGAAACAAATTTGCAGCAGCTGAAATGTCAAAGAAGAGTCATTGTAAATATGGAAAACTGTCATTTATAAATATCTAACACATAAAAGCTTTTTTGCTTTTTAAAGTCAAATGAGAAATTGCTCGATACGTGCAATGTCTTTTTGACACGTTTTCAAGAGTATTTATCTAAGCGACTTAAATGTCCTTGCTGGAAGCTTATCATAGATTAACGAAGCAAAAAAATGCAATCTCCCATGCTTAACGTGTCACATGTACAAATAATCAACAAATAAATGTACATGTAACAATAAAAGACAAAGCAAATAAGGGACGATGGTTCCAAATGATGTGAATATCTAAATTGAGTCCTGTTCTGTAAAAAGTTGGTTTAAACTTATATATACTTCTGGAAAAAAGTATCGACTCATGTCAGCCTGCGCAGACTGCGCAGGCTGACACGAGTCGATACTTTTTTCAGTTGCATTAAATCCTCTTTTCACAAAGTATGATTCATATTTATTATTTGATATTGCAGATGTACCATCAAGACAGCAGTGACAGGCGAGATTGATTTAGATGTGCTGATCGAGCAGCTCGACAGAAAACTTCTAGAAATGAACAGAAAGCAAGAAAATAATCCTGACCTCGTAGACATAGTCTCTCTATTGAAACTAACGGGGCATAATAGCGGACATGGTGGCAAGGAGCCGTTCATTAACAATGCCGTTGGTGACGGGGAGATAACTGCGAATATTGAACCGGAAGTGGTTGACACGACCCCGGAGGGGTCGACACCAACATCGACAACAACAAGTTCGACCACTGAATCTTCGACGACGACCACAACCACAACCACAACCACGAAACCTACTACCACGACAGAGAAGCTTGTAAAAACTACAGAAGATCCGTAAGTAGCATGCTTATTCCTTTACCACACTATTCCGAATTTTAAGTTAAAATTTAACGACAATGAAAGAGATGCCTGTTGTTCAAAACCAAAGTTGCAAAAGGAAAAAACTGCTGGTAACCAGCATTTTCTCCTGTTTTCGCAGTGTTTTCTGTCCTATCAAAGTCAGAATTCATCACGTTAGCAACAATTACTTTGTCGTCTGCAAATGCTTTCAATTTGGTCCCGTCCAAAGTATTGTCGTTTGGTAAACGGCAACATTTTAGATTCCTTCAAATTGAAAACATTAAATTTTGTGGACGATAGTTTAAACATTAATCAAATAATGGGATTCGTCTTTGAGCGGGTATAATGTGGGAAAACGAGAAAATGCTGGTTACGGTTAGGACGAAAGTTTTTGAAAATATTGTGGGAGTAGAAGAATATCCTGGTTTTTAGTCGACAATGATTTCTACACTCTCTAAGACAATTCTTACCACTTAAGATCACTTTTAGATCTAGTTGTCGTCTGCAAGTGCAGTCAATACGGATTTCTGTCTTATCGCCACGGACCCTTGCGTTCACTACTTGTAGGTTTTGTTCTGTGTCTATACATTAGAGTACAATCTTGAGCAGATTTGGAAAATAAGTCCAAAAAATTCGGCCCGGGTCAGCCTGCGCGGACTACGCAGGCTGACCTGAGTCGATACATTTTGCAAATGCATGAAACCGCTATTTCACCGAGCATGGCTCATATTCATTATATATATTTTCAGGAATAAGGTATGCGAAAAATTAAAACCATGCGCTGGAAACTGGCGGTACAGCTTTGTAAGGGGCAGATGTCGGTGTTTTCCTCCAGTGTTTTTCCTTAAGCAGAGAAAACAGGGAGCCAGGATGGGGCAATCTCCGCGCCTTCCCAGACCCAAGATTCAGCGTGGTTAACTTCTTAATTTACTGACTTGTGTAAGTGTGTGTAAAGTGGTAGCCTGTAATCGATCTGTGTGCGTATCAACAGCAGGTAACACCTGATTCTACAGGGCAGAGAAATCTTCCTGGTTCAAGACTACATTAGATATCTTGAGACTTAAATTCAAATTGTGATCTAAGTTGTGTACAAAGTTAGACCTCATAAAACAGATTTAATTCACAGGGAGTTTTATGAATGGACTGAAAGCAGAAAATCTTTGTCATAAAACTTTTGGCCAAAAATATCCCTGATTTTCAAAGGCATTCTTTCCCAATGGTGAGTTTTGTAAGTTTGAAAACCAATAGCTGCCTTCGATAAATCAGGTATTGCCTGTTGTCTATAGGACGGTTACAGGAGATACAACTGGTACCAGTTTAATGTGTGTATGGGGGAGGGGGGGGGGGGGTAAAGACAAGTTCTTAGCTGTACATTATCACTGAGGATGCGAGGAGTTGATTGTCACTCAATTATATTTTAATTGTACATAGAAACATTGACGCTATGTCCCGCCGAAACGCTAATATGGGTTATCAAAGAGCTTTAAAAAAAATTCTTTACCAAACTCCAAAAAATCAGACTTGTCCAAATTGAAAGGATTTGCAAACGACAATTCAGATGTGTTGCTAAAACTCGGGTTGGTATGGTAAAGGATTAAGTAAGTGGAGCGATATATGGTCATCAGTTTCCTCTTGCTGTAGATAGCAATTAGTAGCTATGCTATGTAAGAGCATTGTGCATAGCTTAGGTTAAAAAAATACAATGGAAACATTGGTAGGTATATTTGTCCTCATGACATAGAGGATATTTGTTTTTTACGGTGAAAGATCGAAATTTATTTCATCGAGTGAACATCATCGATAATATTTTCACGAGTGGCGCAGCCACGAGTGAAAATATTACTGATGATGTTCACGAGATGAAATATATTTCGATCTTTCACCAAAAAAAACCCCAAATATTCTATTTATTTCATGCTTTTAACCCTTTCTGGGGGGGTACTTAATCAAAATCCAGTACTGTTCTTTTCGGTTATTCCCCGTGGCGTACCCCCTCCGCATAGCAACGCATTACACTATTACGTCAAGCGCGAGAAATGTAAGGTAAATTACGTCATATTTCCATCTGGTTGTGAGGCACTCGCATTTTACCTCGTTGTCTGCGCATGTCATATTCTTCGAAGATTCGACCTGTCTTATATGACGCACCACTCCCCCCAATATTGGGGGGATTGTAGTAATACGCGCTATAAAGTAGCAATGGAGAAAATAGCTTTTATCAATACGTTTGAGGAAAAATCAGGCCTGTTTTAGCTCCAGATTTCTCTAAACTGCTGGTCAGAGCTGAATGAATTGCACCAGGTAGCGTTTTATTGAGTAAACGTTTATTTTAGTTTGAAATTCAAAGTAACGGTTGTCGCGTAGAAAAGTAGTCCGGTTCTGTACCCAGGATGCCCAAATTAGATAGATAAGTATTTGTAGAATGCCATCTAGCGGGAGATAATGCATTTTACCTGGGTAACTAGTGCGCGGGAACAACTGTTTCTGCCTTCAATTGAAGAGTTAGAATATAAAAATCTGTATTTTCACTGGTCGTAACCATGAAATATTGAAAAATATTTCACCGATATTTCTCGATAACCTACCGGAAAGAATGAAATAAATTCGAATCGTCCCATCGTTGGTTTTGGTTCACAATTCTGTCGAAAATATGTTGAACACCAACAGCGGTCACATCAACAAGAACATTTTTAGCTTGGCTGTTTTCAAAGAAAACGTCGTTGTATGACTGTATTGTCATAGCCCGGCTGTCGTCTGCGTCTAGGTTGTTGTTGTTGTTTTGCGAAAACTTTGACATTTTCTCAAATATATGTCAGTATTGAAGATGCTCACTTCAGACTTGGGCTAGTCGTTAACTATCAAGCGGGGAACCCATAACAGAAGCGCATTTTCTTTTTACTACGTAAGCATGGTAATGATGCCATGCTTACGTAGCATTTAAAGGAGATAGTCCTAGAACACAGATTTGTTAGCATATATTCAGTGCCAGAGATGAAACCCGATGCCTTCAGTGCGTCAGCGCTTTGATTTACGCACTTGTGCCCTTTTTTCATTTGAAAAAACAAAGCAACGGCACCCGACTTTTGGCATCTACATACGGCGGTCGCATTTAAATTTCTGTTGTTTTCATTTATAACTCGGATTGTTGCGTTTTTCTTAGTAGAATCTACTTGTAAATAAATTCTATTTTTGGTTCTGAGCAGTTTTGTGTGTTATAAATAATACCCTAAAATGTGGCTCTTTGACTGCAAAGCGCGACTTATTACGTCTTTGCGGACAGCGTTGATCAAGATCAGACTGGAAAGATGAAGCGACCTTGGATTTACAGTGAGTGACGATGTATATTTCATCGCTCTTAAAATTTTTATGAAGAATGAACATGAATCATTTCTGACACATTGAAAAACATTGTGGCAACAACCTGTACTAGCAACTGCTTCCTTTGACAATTGATATTCAAAATTATTCTGCTGCAAAACTGCGAGAAGTCGTCTGCAGGTGGTAATTAAGTGTTATCTCCTTACCAAACATTAAAATTTTAGACTGGTCAAAATCGAAAGCATTTGCAAACGACGAATTAAAAGTAGCTCAGATTATGATTTCTGTCTTGAATGGAGTAGAAAACATCGTGGAAAAGGGAGAGAATGTTTGTTACTAGCATTTTTTTCCTATTCCCACAATGTTTACAAAGGCCTTCTCTTAAAGGGTAACTTCAAACCAAAATTTTTATTTCAAAATACTAGAGTATGTTAACAAAAAAAAAAAGAAAAATCTTAGCGTTCTTTGATCCTTACTTTAGATTTAGAGGTTTAAACTTCGGATTTTCACCTGTCTGAAAGTCGCTAATTGAATAAATCGTGACTTCCGGTAGTCTGCCATGACGTTACAAGTGTGAGATTGAACAGTGAATTTACCGTTGATTTCTTGTCCCATTTAAATTTCTGTGTGATATTTATATTGGACCCAAGGCTGCTGAGCGCGACTCAATGACCTTTTGCGAATAGTGTACTGTATATTAAGATCAGAATGCACAGAACGTGCAAACTTATCTTATGTACAGTGTCCGATACGGAAATATCTATCTCCAAAAACTAGCAATATTCGAATATTTGCAATTGGCACGATGGTTTATTTAACCTGATGAGGATTAATGGTAAATCTGATATTAAGCCACGTGATTCGGTTTAGACAGACAGACAGCAGACTGACGAATAAATAGTCATCTCCTGGCTCAAAATAATTCTAAAACTCGACACCCAGAATACGATAGGGATTTTTGTGACGAAAAAAAAAAAAAATCTTCTCCCGACATGAGGGGGGATAAGGCTGTGAGAAAAAAATCAGTATAAGAGCAAATTAACAGTACACAGAAGCCGAAATAAATGTGTGGGTCACACTTCCTACGTCACATCCGGTTTATCGAAGATTTCACAAACTCGCACAGGTGTGCGAACCACATTTACGCTTATAACTCTCTTTTTACGAAAGACATTGAAATATGGTTTTCAATTTTAAGATTGTATTCATTTAAGGATCCTTACATCCAAAAATAGCTTTGGGCTGTAGTTGCCCTTTAAAACCTCGAGATCGTGTGGTACAAGGTGAAACAACATAATATTTGAATATTAAGAAGGTTTTTCTCTGAACTTGCAGTGACTGTGTCGTGAAAATAATTATCTGTACGGTGGTGTTGTAGCAAATCCAAGAGCTGCAAGCTAATAGCATCGTACAACACGACATAATTTGGATTTTTCCATATTT
The DNA here is from genome assembly GCA_946811185.2 of Hippopus hippopus. Taxonomy (NCBI): domain Eukaryota; kingdom Metazoa; phylum Mollusca; class Bivalvia; order Cardiida; family Cardiidae; genus Hippopus; species Hippopus hippopus. The sequence goes on along the minus strand of OX328100.1, from coordinate 17,521,022 downwards.
CAACTATCTGCAGCAGACAAATTTTGCTGAAATGATGCAATTTAAACTTTGTTAAAGTAAAGGATGAGATGCTGGTAACTAGCATTTTCTCCTTTTCCTTTGAAGGTCGTTAAAACACGGTATCATGTATGGTAAATAAAAGGTTTAATCTCAAGTCATCGTTGACGGAACTACTTTTTGCAGTGAAGGTCAAGAGCACTGTGCACTTCTTTTTGCGTTGTTGGTAAAGTTCGTTCACTTGTGAATAACAAACATCATTTTGATACGATAACCGCTGATTTGTATAAATGTAACTAGGTCATTTAGTGTATTATAAAGCGCAGTACTTGAAAATGTAATCCCTCAGCATCAAACGGAAGTTAAGTTGCTTTAGATGACATTAAAGATCAAGATTAGATTTCTAACGATCCTCCTCTCTTAGTTCTTAACTTACATACGGGCAGTGCTCTAGCAAAAGGGGTTTTATGCATTTCCCAGGTACTTCGTGCCAAGCAAAATATCATAAATCCCATATACCTATCAACTGAATCACAAGGTACACTAATCCTTTGACATGCAGAAAATCGAAAAACATCAAAAATTCGACCAAGATCAGTATGCACGCACTGCCCAGGCTGACCTGGGTTGATACTGTTTACAAATTGCATGAAACCCCCTTGTCACAGGCGAAGCTCATATCTGAAACGCAGGCTGACCTGAGACGAAACTTTTCGCTATTGGTCAATTTTCTGTATGTCCAAGGACAAGTTTACCTCATTATTTAGTCGGTTGTAAGACAAAATGGATTTTAATAAAAGATCCATGACTGTGAGACGGTCACTTGGTATGCATCACGGAAATTTATTAAGCCCCATTTTGTCAGAGCATGGCTCATGTTTATTTTACATCGATTGAAACAAGTACATGTACTTTAAAAAACTAACATTAATCACTGTCTACAGATGATTGCTTTTTGAAAACTTTTACGCCGTAATGTGAGAAGTTCCACTTAACCTGCTAATTAAGTGGATGAAATGAAACTTTTAAGCCGGTAGTAAAACCCCAAATTGTGCTATTCCAAATATATTTTTTGGGGGTGGGGACATGCATGTCCTTATCGGACAGTGTAGATCAAAGATCAGACAGCACGTTCTGTGCAGTCTGATCTTGATTTACACTGTCCGCAAAAGGTCGGCGAGTCGCGCTTAGCAGCCTAATGTTAAGGTTGAGTGGTTTTATTTTTTGAAAGTTAAGTCTTAGTGAGATACCCTGGAATATTTGGTTAATCTTTATCCCGTGTCTAAATAGTCCTGAAAAAGATTCTTGAAAACATCGTAGGAAAAGGAGAAACTGCTAGTAACCAGCATTTTTTCCTATTCCCTGTTTATCTCGTTTTACTTTTTTTTGCCATGTACGTATAATGAATACCTGATTTCTGACCAGTCCACTTCAGTTCCAATAGCATAACAATACTGTAATATGCCATGGTATGTCCAACACCTATTGTAGACACCTATTTTATGTTTAACTTTGACATAGTAGTTTGATTTCCGCTTTTCCAACTTGCACAGATTCAACTGTGTACGAAAGTTCAGTTCTAAAGTTACTGTGTCGCTCACAAGAAGACCTAAATAAACTTTGCTTCTGTTCAAATCCATTTTTTTCTTGCGTATTTGTTGCAATCTGTGCTAGTTATGAGTTCATATTGAAGTATTACACAGAAAAAAAGAACGATCCCTGTATACTCTAATAGCCCGTGACATCTTCTAGGATGGGGGAAGGGGTAAGGCCATAGATGTATCAACCTAAGATTCAACGTTAGGTCCTTGGAGGACACCCCAGCTGCATGGTAAAGCTATTGAGCCAGGCATAACAAGGCTCCAACCCTAGTAGGCCACTGGTAAAACAGCACAAACATGTACGTACCGAGCTGTGACATATCTAAAATACTGTCGATAGCAGCATAAAACATAACTTTATGTGGATTATTGTTATAGGCCATTACAGTTACAATAGCTGCCAAAGTAAACACGGTGGGTGTTAAAATACATTTCTGTTTAAATCATACCATTCAAAACTATGGCTGACTGATTGAATTGGAGTTTAAAGCCGTTCTAACAGCTTATGTCATATCACAGCGGTCAGTGCATCTACGCATGTTTCCTGGCTTTCTCACACTAGTACCGACACAACTTACTTTCCTAGTGTGGAAATTATTGTGAAGATGACAATCCATTATTGTACGGTCGGTCCCAGTGTTATTCGCTGGCAGAAAAATTTATTTTATTTCAAAACTAGGTAAAAACGTGCCAGGTCACTCTATCTTTAGTTTACTTTTTGCCCGATTTTAAAATTCATTTTTCTACCAGTGACTAGCACTTGGACCGACCACAATGCAGATTTTCATCTTCACAATATTTCCCGTACTTTTAAATGTGATATATATTTTAACACCTGCTTTGTTTTTGTTTGCCGCTATTGAGCCTTTAATGTAACTCTACCAAACGACAAAATTATAGATTATGCCAGTTCGAGAGCATTGTAGCCGACAAATCAAATGTGACTCAAATAAATGGATCGTTCTTAAAAGGGTAAAAGTGTTGCGAGAAATGAAGAAAATGCTGGTTAACTCTTTTCCAACAATGTTCTCAAACGCGATCTTTCTCAGGACCGTTACAGCACGGGATTGTTTGGCGATAGGTAAAGGGTGAAGGAACCAAGATAAAAAGCTAGCAAGACGCAAAATGCCACCATTACTTTTTTTTATTGTTTTTCCTCGGCTATGTTTGCTTGACAAAATGTAAAAGAAAGCAATATATACCAAAGATGTACAACAAATAAAGATAGATGATTTCTCTCATTCTCATCCGTTATTTCCCCTGACTTGCAGATTTCAGATGTCAAGTAAGGACTGGTTGCATAAACTATATCAAATTATCAACTTGTCGTGATACTTTCATTTCTACAGACATACAACACATTTGGACCAATTACAAAACAAATCAGACATGCTCTGTGAAAAAGGGGCTAAGTACATCTGCAAACAGTATTAACTCATGTCAGCATGCGCAGTCCGCGCAGCTGACATGAGTCCAGACTTTTTGCTGTCAATTTTTGCATGTCAAAAGACCACTCTATCTCCAGATCCAATTGACTGTCAGACAACATGGATTTTCAGGATCCATATTTATATTTATATACTTACATGGTGCAAAGCATCATGGAGATGTACTAAGCCCACTTTTACCAGAGCATGGCTCCATTTAATACTACTGTTCATGGCCCTGCAGTTTAGAAACATTTTGAGGAAAGCACGCAATTATTTCTTTCACAAAATTGCTCTTTTTCCATGGCGTTTTCAAAATCGATTTTCTATTCGTTCAAATACTTCTTCAATGTGACAAAAAAAGGGCGTTTCCAATATCAATTTTCCGTTCCTTCAAATGCTTGTTCAATGTGACAAAAAGAGGGCAAAATAAAGAGGTGTAAATTGTTTTTCAATTGTATGGAAACATAATGAGTCAAAAGTATTGTTAAAGGCAATTTTTTGCTCCTTTTCGAACAATGTGTTCAAAAGGCATTAACTGCAGAGATATAAATAAAATTATAAATAGTAAAATTTGTCAGTAATTGGTTCTACATTCACATATCTGTCTATATCACAAGATATTAACAACAAAAACAATCATATATAGGTATTAATTTCATCTACAGATACTAATAGTATGATGATAATGGAATGAAAATAATGTTGTACAGACATACATGAAAACAAGAGTAATGACCTGACCATCCCTTGATAAAAAATATTTTTGTTGTTGAAAGATGTTATTTTGATGTGAATGAAAATGACAAGCAGGTTAATGCTTTTCTCAATTGTGACTTGTATGAGTTTAAATTTTTTGATGATTATTCCTGATGATTAAAAAAAACCTAAATGTATTTATTCTATACCACATGACAAAACTTTAAGACTCTTCAAAATTGAAAGCAGAAAGAAGACAAGATGAAGGACTCAAAAATGGAAATTTATTTCTTAAGAGTTAGAAAACATTGTGCGAAAAGGAGAAAATGCTGGTTACCAGTATTTTTTTCCTTTTCCCACAATGTTTTCAAAAGCTGTCTCCATCAAGGTTATTAAAACTCTAGTTTGTGTGGTAAAGAGTTACCCTAAGATAACAAGGAAGGAGAAGTAGCTGAAAGCAATGTACAAAACAGTAGGCTTACAGAGGCGAGATTCAATAGACATAACGTCACATTTACGTTTCTATATACATGTACAACATTAACACCGCCATCTTTTGGAGGTTTAGGATTGGATAAATGAACTGCAACTTCACTGACGTTAACCGAAACAGAAAGCAGGCAGTTATATTTCTGCTTGAACTAGTTCTATGTCTACCGTTCTACTAGAGTGGCTTGTCGTGTTGTAAAGCATTTCAATATTGCAGAATAAGGCAAAGCGAAGCATTCTAAATGATGAATCTCAATATGACTTCTTTAATTTCTTTTAATGACCTGTGGCTACTGACTTGAAGCTTCCTTTTATATACAGTATCACTTACAAGCAAATGCATGCACTAAAGCTTAAAAAAAAAAAGTCATACTCAATGAATGCTCTTGGAATTCTTGCACAATAATCACATTGAATGTATTTGGAATAGTAAGACCACTACTAAGATGAGGCTACAACTCTTTACTACTAAATGTAGACTCGTCTCTATTGAAAATTTTTGCAGGCCACAAATACAATTCAGCTCATACTGTAGATGTCACTGAGAGAGTAGAAAACCTTATGGGAAATGGAGAAAATGCTGGTTCCCAGCATTTTCTCCTTTTCTCATAATGTTTTCAAAAGCCTTCTTTCCTAGAGTCACTAAAATGTAGGGTTACTTGGAATGCAAGCTCACTCAGATTGTTTTAGAGGAAATTGTAGAGCAAGAAAACATAAGAGACAGGTTTTAGATGTGCAACCTCTAATATTTAGCTAGTTATTTTGACAAACACTGACTTCAAAAATTTGATATGTTTATCTTACTCTGAAGTACTACATGTAGTATGTCTTTTTAACTCTTGCACTAAATATTTCTAGTCCACTTAATACTGCATTTCAACACAATACCTCCTTTTGACACGCTCTTTTCTCTTGCAGCTAACCACCTTTGAAAAAATTGAGGTAAATTTTGACCCAGGTCAGCCTGTGATGCATTAAGCCCCCTTTTCACAGAGCATGGCTCATATGCATGTCAGGATATCTGTCTGTTGTTTCAACATTTACTGGTCTATATCACATGGCACATAATCAACAACAATATATACAACAGTACAAAAAATGACATCAGATACATGTATCAAAAAATCGTCTCTCTCTTACTCAGTCTCAGAGGATAGTTTTGATTATGGTAGAGTATGCTGTAAAAAGAATTGTCTCAGAGAAGACAGAAGAATACCCTATTTACATCACTCTTAAACAACATGGCTGCCTTTCATTAAAACGTGTATGCGCGAATTTGTGGGCGCAGTTAAGCTAAGCGAGCATTGCATCTAAAAACAGGTTTCATTTAACTATGCATGTTTACAATTTGACTAACTATTCGCATAACTTTATTCAAGCTTGTATCTTTAGGTAAAGCAGGGATCGTATGTGTGTATATACAATCACAAATAATTTGCATAAATCTATGCAGTCTATTGAAACTGCATCCAAGAAAACTTTGATTCTTGGTACATCCAGCACGAATTCAGTAAATGTTATGGACAGTTTACAGGTTTGTATTCACCAACCTTCTTAAGAACATTTTTAGTCTTATTATCCAGAATTTTCTACAATTGTAAGTAACACAACTTCTGGTTGGCTAAACCGTTTGGTTAGCCAATCAGAAGTTATGTTACATACAAATTTAGAAAACCTCAAAGAATAAGATAAAGAGTGTTCTTAAGAATGGTTGAAGAATGCGGACCCAGGCTACAGAGATGATGATGCAGTCTGATTTTGGATCAACATCTTCCAATAATTATTTCTATACTATCACTACACTGTTTTTACATTTGCTTTGGAGATGTATTTCAACACCTTAAAAAGCGACATATCCTTTAACAGACAACTTTTATACTTGCCCTTAATTTTGAAAAAAAATGTGCATACAACAAATTTTATGTGGCCCGGAAAAATAGGACTAGCTTTGATTACTGGCCCTCTGCTCTGCTGTGCATACCTCAACAAAATCAACCCACTGTCATACAGTCCTATGTTTCAACAAACCTGAAGGAGTCTACAGAAAACATTGTGGAAATAGAAAAAAATTGCTGGTTACCAGCAATTTCTCCTTTTACCACCTTCTTTTCAAAGCCTTTTTTCTCACGGTTTCTAAAACCATGCCACTGTTTGGCAAAAAGTTTATCTATTATACCGGTACCTGGCATATATGAGAGTCAAATAAGTCCAGAAGAAATGAATGAAATGTGATTTGAACCCCATTTATAGTTCATACACAGATCTATTTTGAGCTCTCATTCACTTGCTGACAAAATCTATACAGAAAACTAGTACTGGCTAAAATAATGCTCCCTAAAGCCTTATGAAACTTTAAAATGATTAACAAATTGCACTGTTACTTTCTCTCACAGTTAAAATAATGCACCCTGTTTGTAATAACCCATTTCCTCATGAGGTGTGCTACATTTTTTCATACAGCAGAGTGGCTTTAAAAAACTTGTGTCAAAATGAGAAAATACTCAAACAATCAAAATCTTTGCTTTTCCACAATGTTTCCACTTGTATTCACATGTCAATACATAATTCATGCTGGTTACTAGTATATATCTTTAACAAGGATGTTTGCTGCACATTTCTGGTTATGTAGCTGTCTCTCACTCGTGACAATCTTTCTTTTCTTTTTTGTTTCAAAATCAAGAGACAGTCACACCATTTTACCTTTCTTCTATCAACTCTTTGCAACATAATGTGCTTTTGTGGGCAGTGTTGCTCAAGATCAGACTCTACAGAATATGGAATCTAAACTTGGATCTGTACTGTTTTAGATTTGAGACACACCTATGAGGGAAGGGGTTAAACACAAGATGCTATCACTCTTACAGGTCCCTCACTTTTATAAAGATTTATAAAAAACAATAAAAACAGTTTCTTAAAATAATTTGGGAAAAAAAAACATTTAACATAGTTGCCCTCCTTCCATGGTATGAAATCAAAACTTCCATGTATTTACATCTTTGTGCTGCAAAACCCTAAACCAAACAACAAAATTTTAGACAAGTCCAAAACAAAAGCATTTGGTAGATTAAATGTGGCTCAAAGGATGTGATTTGTCTTTGACAGGGTAAAAAACATTGTTGGGAAAAAGAGAAAATGCTTGTTTCCTGCAATTTCTCCTTTTCCAACATTGTTTTCAAAAGCCTTTTACATCCAGGGCTGTTTAAAACATGGGATTTGTTTGGTTAAGAGTTAAACCTCAATGTCTGCTTGTACAGATAAAGCCTTCTATATTTACAGGCCAGTAAAAACTAAGAACAACTAGACTTGAATATATACATTAACACTGAAGTAAAACCTTGTTCCTCTACATTTTGACAAAAAAATGCAAGTTAATCTCTTGAATTACAATTTCTGTTCATTTCAACCATAAAGGCTTGGCAGATGTAAACTGTACATACTTTTTCACACAGTTAACTTTTGTATTATTTTCTGCTTCTGTATGTGTCAAAATTAGCCACTGATTCTAAATATATACCCTAAAACTATATCTGTACCAAAATATACAGTAAGGTTAAAACCTTACTACTACATAAAAGTTTGCATAACTTGGACATTTATGGATGCAGTTATGCAAACAGTTTATACAATAACAGGATAAGATTCACCATGTCTCAGTTTCTCTAGGTTCTAAGAATTATATGACCTCTTTTTCTGTAAAAAGTGAAAATGGAATTATCAGGTTTTTTTTTTTTTTCATTCCATGAAATTCATCTCATGTAAGGAATTGAGAAGTAGTGAAATTATTAATACAAACATGTAACTAGTGTTTCCTACATTATGATACAAACAAACAAATGATACTGAAAGACAACATTTTTTTAGTGTGATTTTTTAAAAATGTTTTAACATTTTTTTTAAAATGATTTTTTGGTATTATGATTTTTTTTGTGCATCAGTTTTATACAACTCAGTATCTGTGGAATAATGGTATGTGGAGATCTCTATAGACACAAGCTGAGATATTTTATACTTTTTTTTTTTAAATAATATTTTGGTGGCCTTTAATTGAACAAATCACTTGTACAGTTGCTAACATTTTCCCATATTAAAGCATAAATTCTGTTTCAAAGAAAAAAAAAAGTGACATCTGGCTAGTAAACATTCTACTACACTTGTGTATCTGTAAATATTCAAAGTTATGTTCTAGGATTCTAGTCATACATGAACACACATTTAATGTCAATTCTTAAAATATGACCGTTACTTATTCAGCAACATCAAATTGGCAAATCAAAAGAGAAAAGATGCTATAAACCTTACAGTGCCAAATAAATCAAACCCACAATTTCTGTCTAGAAATAAGACCCAAAAATTGCAATTCGATCAGCTGATTTTGTTGATATGTTAAAGTTATGCAGACAGTATACATCAAACGTCAGAACTGCACTCTTTGTACATTCTGATCTTGATCTACACTGGTTACAAAAGCAACTTCAGTTTTGAAAGGCCCCTTATGCGTTTAAAACAACTCACTCTATATTTTGTCCACAGTAAGCTTTCTGAGTTTAACCCTTTACCACACAATCCCGACTTTTAATGACCCTGAGGAAGAAGGCTTTTGAAAACATTGTGGGAAAAGGAGAAAATGCTGGTAACCAGCATTTTCTCCTTTTCCCACAATGTTTTCTATCCTTCTCAAAACAGATTCCAATTTTTAAGTCACATTTATTTTGTCGTCTGCAAATGCTTTCAATTTGGACCAGTCTAAAATTTTGTCGTTTGGTAAAGAGTTAAAACCTTTCAAAATGAATTAGTTAGGGACAAAGTTTGAACACCAGAAAATGTGTGTAAATCTGGATACAGCTGCTGAAAAAATTCAAAATTTATTCATAAAATAAAAGATGCAACATCAAAATCTGCATAAAAAATGGACAGCAAAACATGAATACCCTTGAAACAAAATGCATCAAACTCTCATTTCACTCTTAATTTTTAGCAACATGTTTATACATAAAAAGTATCACAGACACTGTTTACTTACTTACTTATCTTTCACAAAATTTGTTTTTTTTGTTTTGAATTATAACAATATAATTTTAACTTTATATTCTAATTTTAACTTTTTATTCTAAGTCTATTTTACTCTTGTAGTGATACAAATCTGCCTTTCTTAAATTCCAGACTAGACAGCTTTGGAGAAGAAGACCAAAATCAGATTGCCTGTTAATTCAATATAGTCTTTGATCCTCCTTTTTCTTCTTCCTATCATGAAATATTCTGGAAACTGTAACCTTAGACAGTAACCTTTTTTAGGGTTCAGCATAGACAACAAGATAAGAATCCTAGAACATAGCAAGGAAAATAAACAATTCATTCCATTTTTTGTTAGTTACACAGTAACAAACATTTTACATATGTGGTTCAAAGTAAAGAAAAATTACCCTCTTGAGAAAATACAAAAGAAATCTGTACAAGTGTAGAGAATGAATACTTAACTCATTTACTCTTCTCAAATCAGGATTTAACAAAACTAGTTGGCACTGACTGGATGAGCCTGCTGTAGTGGTGTTGATGTTTCGGAATCAAGCCCGACTTCGGACCCACATGATTTCATCACGCCTGTTACTTCATCAGCATACAGCCTCTTGATTCCATCATATACATCATCCTCGAGGTCTACCTGCTCTGCCTTCCGTTTAAAGGACCTTGACCTTGAGACAGATGTAGGAATGATGGGTACAGATGGTTGAGTAACTGAGGCAGCCTTTTTGAACTTGTAACCAGTAGGTAGAAGGTTCTTTTCTTTCAAAATTTCAGCTGCTATTTCTCGACAATGGATAAGGGAGTCAATCTCAATCTGCAAGAGATGGCAAATATCAGAATAATCACTTAAGATTTTAACTATAAGCTTGATAATCTTCACTCCAGCAATAACTTACGCATACTTAAGACAACACTAATTTCATCAAAATGAGCCCTCACAGTTCATATTGCTACAAATCTAAACCTTATCCAACAAAAGACCAATTCTCCATAACCTATTTCCTTGCTTTTCAAAAGTTTTCCATTATAATAGGCTCTTTCATCAAATTTTTTACCAAACATAAATCTTTGCAAAAATCGAAAGCATCCCCTAACAACTACAAAAATTTATGGCTCCAATGATTTGACGTCTTCAAAAGGGTAGAAAACATTGTTGGAGAAGGAGAAAATGCTTGATACCTTTCCCCACAATGTTTTCAAAAGCCTTCTCTCCTTGTGTCTATCAAACATGAAATTATGTGGTAAGGGTTAAAAACTATACAAATTTTTACATGCAAAAACAAGGAACTGGAAGACAAACTGAATGTGGCTCAAAAAGATGGTATTTCTTTCTGAAAGAGTAGAAAACATTGTTCTAAAAGGAGAAAATGTCAGTGACCCAACATTATCTCTTTTTCAGTTTACGTTTTTGAAATGCCTACTCCTTCAGGTTTCAAAATCACAGAATCATTTAGAAAAGGTAAGTAGAAAAAGCCAATCTAATCTGAAGAAAAAAATGTGACAGTTATTTTATACTCACATCTGCCAATTTCTGTACAGTATTGATGATAGACAACCATCTCATGGTGATCTGTTCCAACTCTAAGCTAATAATTGCCAATGTCAGAGTTATTGGACGAAATTTTACCATCTTGTGAATACAAAGACAGTGGAACAGATTCCGAGACAGAATGGACAAATGGCGTGATGGTGTCATGTTGGCCATACCCTCTAGCAGCTGGGGGTAGTAACACATCAGTAACGAATGGATCTGTGGTAAAAGAGAATGAGAGGTTTTTAACTGATCAAGTCCCTTGGAGCACTCAATCAATGAAACAGATCCCTCCAAAAAAATTGAAAAAAATCAAAATACTGTACTGAACTCCCATATCTCTGACAGTTCATTATTACTACTTTGGCTTTCTATTAGTATATGTCCCCATATTGTGCTCTGTTATACTTGTGTGAAATAAAGAGATTAATAATTATGTAATGTTTATGTTGTTCAATGCACATTCTGTGCAGACTCTTTCCACCTTTACTAAGATTCCCTGAATGTCTGATAGCTGTCCCAAGGTTACTAAGTACTTTTAACCTCAATATTTAAGTGCATACTTGGAATTGTTACTAGTCAAGGAAAAGCTTTCCTTTTTGTTTGAAGTCCAATAACATGACTCTAACACAAAACTTTATGAATTTGAACAGAAGGGGGTAAAATATTCAAAATTCAAAACATATATATCTTAGAGTTTCTTTTATACTGTAAATACATGTACTGGAGAATTTTCATAGTCTTCAAAAAAGAGTGAAAGAATTAGAATGGCAATCTAAGGAAATACAGCAGCAGCAGTACTGATTGTTTTAATGTAAAATAAGAACTGCTACCATACTGAATTCTCATGACATGTCAAATGCATCCTTAAAACTATCAAATGTACACAAATATCACATTTAACTGTACAATTACATTCAACAGCAGTTGAGTATTTTTGGAAAAAACTGTAAAAATGGAGTAATCAGTTGCAACAAGCTATACAATGTTTTCCATACCAGTAAAAAGTGAAAAAAAAAAAAGTTTTATTTCACTTTGCTACAAATATATGAGCCATGCCCTGTGAAAAGGGCTTAATGCATCTACAGAAAGTATTGACTATGTCAGCCTGCGCAGTCCATGCAGGCTGACATGGGTCAATACTTTTTTTCATTCAATTTTTGCTAGAAGTAAATTTTCTGTATGTCAAAGGACCATTCTACCTTTAGATCCAGTCAATTTTTTTGACTTTATGAACTTAATGGACTCATGATTGACCTTTCTGCAAATGCGAGTTTGGCACACCAACCTTAGTAACACAGTATTTTGGTTGGTACGCCCGACAAACAAACCATAAAATGGTGCTGAATAATAGAGACAGAGAATTTATTTCAGTTACATTTCAGTCAGCCGAATTTAGTTTCTTTATTTCTCAAAGTGATATTGTTTTTCTGTTTGAAACTTGGACTGACAAAGACAGTGATGTTGATTTTTCAGGCTACACGTCTCACAACTTTTAGAGCAAATTCCAATATCGTAGAGCAAAAAGAAACAGTAAAAGAATTCTTTTTTATAAAGACCATCTGAAGCCCAGGATCGAACTTGTCCGTAACCATTATGATACTGTTATTTGGGTCAGATTAGATCCCAAGTTTTTCAGTTTTGAGAAGGACAATAATAAATAATAATAATAAAGTGTGTTGCCGTTTAACTCTTTTGTGTACATGACACGCTATACTGCTTTTTGTTTGGCTGATATGACTTGTCAATCAAAAATTGGCAGAAAGGTCAATTATGTGATAACTTGCTCAGTAGAATGCAACACAGAGATGTATTAAATCCCCTTTGGCTAGGCATGACCCATATGTTCTTTGTGCCACTTTTTATACTTTTCTGTAGTTCTAAAACAGCATTTACAACAAACGCGTCAAACTACCAAATGTTCTCAGAGCTCCAGATATGGGGAAGTGATAGTATTCTAAATCCATTATTTCTCTTTCAAACCCTATGTTGTGGGTACTCATTAGAATCGTCTCGATTGTACGATTCTAATGAGTATCCATAACATATGGTTTGGTGGAGAATAACTAATATTTTTAATTTTAAAATCAAAATCACTCCCTTTATCTGGAGCTCTGTGTTCTTATTTTAGAGATTTGATCAATACTCACAACATGTAGAAAGTCAATTTGGGTGATAGACTTTGGACTCCAGTTTAACTTGTCCAGGATAATAATCTCCATGCGTAGAATATCGGATACTGAGCACCCACATTGACTGGTCTTCACAAGATCCACAGTACTGGGTATTACCTGTATAGGTCAAACAAACAATTAATTAGTTATCTTTACCCTTAAACCTGCCTTTGTGACCAGTGTAGATCAAGATCAGACTGCACAAAACACGCAGTTTGATCTTTGATCCACAGTGCCTGCTTTGCTGAGACATTCTGGACAAAAGCAACATTGAAATTTTGATCATTTAGGTCTTACTTCTACACTAAAAATGTTGGTTTGGTTTATTTGGCACTCTATGGTTTAACTGTATATGTATTTAACTGTTTACCAGACAACAAAGTTTCAGACCTGGCAAAATCGAAAGCACATGTTTGCAAAAGACACACTTAACATTATTCAAAACATGAAATTTGTGTTTCTCACAATGTTTTCACAGGCTTGCGTCCTTTGGGTCATTGAATCTCACAATTGTTTGGTAACAGATTATTATCTCCTGCATCAAATTTGGTCTGAAAACCTTGGGTCGAACAGAGCAATTGCTCACAACCAACATTTCTCTTTTTCTCAACAGTATCCCATAAGTTTATGTGTAATAAATAAACAAAGCCGTGTTGATTGTCTGTATAGTTCCAGAATGCATTTAAACTAATAATTATCAGCCCAAGAGTTGTTTCAGTTAGTTGAACAAGTAATTTATGTTTTTATACAACATAAATCTTGTAAAACCGTATGCAATCAAAGAGTACAAGAATGAATTTAACTTTTTTGCTAATCAAGAACAAAACTATGTATGTTGGACTACTTATGTTACTGTCAGACCTAATCCAATGAAATATTTGAAGTTTAGATCCCTGCTTTTAAATGAATACCAATTTGATAGATAAAACAGCCAGAAGACTGAGTACTCACATATTCTTCTTCCAATGTTTTGGCTGCTATGTAGAAACAGCTCACAGCAACACACTGAATATACTTGGGACGCACCTAAAACAAATACAATTCAAGAAAAAAAATTAAACAAATCCAACCATCATCAAACCCTTACACATTGACAGACATATTTTCATAGCCTTTAAAACCAACAAGTCAACAAAGCAATACATGCATATTATTTTTCTACCAAAATTGTTACATTTTCATGATTTGTTTGCACCATAAAAAAGGTAAAAAAAAATGCCATCACAAAAGCCCCTATGGACTTAGGATACAATATGGCTAGTAGTCTAGCTAAAAACTTTCTCAAATAGCAGATATGATGAAATGTTTTGTTTCTAACTTTAACTTTTAAAATTCTGAAAACATTATCATAGTCAGAGTATGTGACTATAAGACTGCACAGATTAACTCTACCACTTGACAAAAATGTAGACTTGTCCAAATTGAAAACATTTGAAGATGCAAACTGAAATGTTGCTCATATGATGGAACTTGTCTATGATAGGGTAGAAAACATTGTGGGGAAAGTAAAAAATGCTGGTTACCAGCATTTTCTTCTTTCCCCACAATGTTTCCAAAAGGCTTTCTTGGAGTCATTAATACTAGGAATTTTATCATAAAGGTTAAGCAGTCTTATACTGGAACATTTCTCATTGTCTTGACAGACATTCTAACTTCAATTTCCAATTTACTACCACAACAGAATACTTTTTTACAGAATGACAATGTTTATTTCATTTATTGAGCACTTAAAGTAATTTTCCACTTACCTTAACAAGAGCAAGAAACCTGTCCAGTATGGCTATACACAGTGATACAGTTTCAGGCGTAAAGTGGAATTTACTGTTTGTGTAGAGCAGCCAGCTGACTGCCTCATCTCTATGAATTCCTCCTACCTCCTGCAAAATAAAACCTATAGATTTAGTTCTTTACCATACTACAATATTTTAGACCTGTTCAGGTTGAAAGCATGTGTAGAAAATAATTTAACTTGTAAGAAAAACTGACATACAAAAGAAATGGACAAGGATCCAATGATTAGAAAAAGCACTTAGAAAAATAAAATAGTTTGCTTGCAATAAGGATTCAATGCCTTCAAAGACTAAATATGCCTTCAAAGACTAAATGCTGTATGGGTTTAACAAGTCATTTGAAAATTTAGCATGATTAGCTTAATAATGCAATGATACATATATCACAATGATCAATATATCGAAGTCAAACTATGTCAAGAATACCATCAAATAAAATAATCTTTTAGCATGGTTCTTGAACTTCAAGTATATCCATCTGCAGCCCTCAGGTTTAGTTTTCATATAAACTTTGTGGACAAGACCTTTACTTCTTACACACCTAAATTCTTCATAAATTTAACACTTTCCCCACTTTACTTTAGCCCTGTATCAAAACAACACTGAGTTTTAATGACCCTCGAGAAGGCTTTTGAAAACATGGTTGGAATAGAAGAAAATGCTGGCAGCTAGCATTTTCTCTGTTTCAAACGATATTATCTACCTTTTTCAAGACAAATCTTATCATTTGAGTAATACTAGTATTTATGTTGTCTGCGAATGCAGTGTGTTTCTCCCAGAGTGCGTTTCTTGCATTTCTGACGCAATGATTTCTTAGCTGACGCACTAAAATGTGTGTGCGTCTTTTCTGACGCAACCAAAAACATATCAGTTCAGTCAAAACGAAAGTTTATAATGCACACCATGACGTTGAGCCGAAATACTAAGGGGCAACATAAGGTTTGTATGCAGAGAAAGATTTCGTACGCCATGATTATTTTATACTGAGAGTTTATGATACTGTGCCCAGTCTCTGAAACCAATTTTATTGATAATCTATTGATAAATATCTGCCAGTCCTACACAAAAAAGAATTAAAGAACATGAACTGCTACCAACAGGCTTCTCTCTGACACAGTCACACATTTGAAGCTCTTGTTTAGTAATAAATAACTAGGTACGGAATAACTATAGGAAGGTCAGTTGGTCGCCGCGCTTTAGCATGTACGGTCTGTGTATTCTAGATGCTTTCTGAAACAGAATAGCAGATGAACCAAAAAAGAAAAACAGAAAGGATCTGCAGACTGTTTGGTTGTCCCTTCCAGAAGTAAACACCTTGAAAACGTGAAAAAAATGAAAAATCAACAAATGCAACAAATATCCGTGTCTTGTCAGACTAAGAAAAATAGTTTCAGTTCTGAGTTGGCGGGGGCACAGGGAAAGGTCCTTAAACGTGAATTTAAGTAGCTTTAAAAAGGCATTTATAAAGGTGACCCTCAAGATTTTTGTATGACCCCCAAAAATTTGGAATAGGGGTCACAAATGACCCTTAAAAATTTGAAGCTGGGAGAAAAAGTGCAAATGCTCGATTTCGTCAAGTCTAACTAACTATTTTCATCTGGTAAACATTTAACTTGAAGTGGACTTAAGTATTATCCCTAAGCAAACCCATCTGTTAGATTGAAATAACTCGCAGTTCATTATGACAGAATTCCTAATTGATGGTGCATGCTGTTTAACTCTTTACCAAACAACAAAATTTCAGACTGATCCAGTTTGAAAGAACTTGCAGACAGCAAAATAAATATGGCACAGATGATGGGATTTGTACCATACAGACAAGAAAACATTGTGGGAATAGGACAAAATGCTGTTTACCAGCATTTTCTCCTTTTCCCACAATATTTTCAATAGGCCTCTTTCTCAGCGTCGTTAAAACTTGGGTTAATGTCATTAAGGTTGGGCCATTCATCATCACAGGAAAATCATTTGAACTTTTATCAAGCAAAACTGTTATTTAGCTGCTGGTACTGAATTTTTGATACTCAGGTAATAAATTCAGCATACTGACTAATAACAAGATGACAAAACTTTAGACTCTTTTTAAACAAATTGTGTCTAAAATTAGATTAGTCTTCCAAAGAGTGAAAAATAAGACATACTGTGCAAAAGGAGAAAATGCTTGGGACCAGCATTTTCTCCTATTCCCATGCTGTTTTCAAATACTTTCTTTCTCTGGATAATAAAATTATGCAAAGGTTTGCTTTGGTAAGGCCTTAACCACTCGAGTAAGAATGACCTAAAAGTTTCACCTTGGAAAACTGCCTTCATGAGAGGAACAAAACAGCTGAACATACCAATGAGCCTGTGTTTGATTTATACTGAACAGGTTTCCATTGCTCACGTTCTTTGACCAGGGCATCACCAAGCATCTTCATGAGATGCTCTGTAGTCAAACCATTGTGAAGTTTCATGGTTGTCCCCCTGATGCTAAAAAGATACCTGTAATTAAAAGAAAATAGTATGAGGAGCGTCCTATGAAACTAATAATCTAAATATAGCTCTATGTTAGTCAAAAAAAAGTTACCTTCATAATACTGAACTAACCACCACTGTCCCTTAATGCTTATACTTTTAGTCATAGTATTTTCTTCACTCTGCTTATGCTCATACATAAATTTATCATTTCACCCTTAATATCAAACAACGAAATTTTAGACTCAATCAGCCTGAATGCATTTGCATATGACATATTAAAAGTGTCATAAAAGAAGATTTCTGTTTTAGAAATGGCAGAAAACATATGTGGGAAAATGCTGGATTCCAGCATTTTCTCGTTTTCCAGAATGTTTTCAAAAGCCTATTTCCTCAGGGTCATTAAAACAAAGAATGTGTGGTAAACAGTAACTACCGGTAGTAGCTTCCAGAAAAATTGCATCAGATGACTTTGAAACCATCCTTCTAAAACATAGAAACCTGAATAAAATGAATGAAGTTCAAAATATATGTGAAATCTGTTGCAACAATAAACATGACATTGTTGTAAGCAATTTTTCCTTTCACTTAGTTTTACAAAAATAATTTTAACCCAAGTCTACAACAAAACAGGAAAAATGCTGAAGGTAATGAGTGAAACTGATACAAAGTAACAATGTTAATCAATTTATATTAACTATTTTATACCATAGATGACACCAGAACCTTTTGTGGACAGTGTAGATCAAAATCAGACTGCACAGAATGAGCAGTCTGATCTCTGGTCTACACTATCCACTGCTTTAATCTGGATTATGACTGAACTCTGTCTTGATTATTGCAGCGAAACTGTTTTTTGTAGCCTTTGAGACAGTCCACTTTTTTTTTTCAGTAAAGAAAGTGAAAGCGAGTAGAGGTATTACATCAGAAAATCAGGGAGATTATCATACTTCTACTTTCAAATATGGCAGAGCCTGTATCAAAGATACAATGAAACCATCTTTTTCTTACAGTCTTATGATTTAGTGACAGAGTTCACAGAAATTTTCTAAAGGTATCTGTAACTATTTATAAAAATTGCAGACAGCTCAAAATTGGAAACATTAATTTTGCTGACAACAAATTAATTGACGCTCAAATGATGGGATTTTCGTTTGAATGGGTATAAAATATTGTGAGTAAAGGAGGTAAAGGTAAATACATGTTACCAGTTAAAGATTTCAGTAAAAAGATTACTGGTAACTAAATATCTCTAGATTATACAGAGTGATGTAATCACACTTTTAGCAGGCTTTGATTGTGTCTAATACCTGTATACAAGCACCCTAATTAACCCTTTACCAAACGACAAAATTTTAGACTGATCCAAATTGAAGAACTTGCAGACAGCAAATTAAATGCTGCTCAAATGATGGAATTTGTGTTTGAAAGCACAGAAACATTGTGGGAAAAGGAGAAAATGCTAGTTACCAGCACTTTTTCCTTTTCCCACAATGTTTTCAAAAGGCCTCTTCCTCAGGGTTGTTAAAACCTGGGATTGTGTAGTAAAGGGTTTAACAAAAATAACATTCAACCACTTTATTGATGTCAGAATTGGTTAGAAAAAAGTTGAAAAATATCTTTGAAACATTCAAGGTAAAAAAGTGACATTGTAATATATATCTGAGAGGAGTAATTTAGAAGTTTTAATGATTGGGGTTTGTTTTTAAACTTTCTAACCATACTCCTACCTTTTTAATTCTTTTACGTATCTTTACCATACCACCTAATTTTCAACAGTAACTCTTGTTATTAGACGACTCGCCTGCTAGTAATAATAAGCAGTGATTATAAAGCTTTGTGAAAAGGGGTTATCTGCAAAAAGAGAAAACTCAGGTCAGCCTGTGCAATCCGTGAAGGCCGACCCCAGTCAAAACTTTTTGTCATTAGACTTCAATCGACAAGAAGCAACAGATGAATCTCTATAAGAAAAGGGCTTACCATCAAGCCTAACACTGTAAGTCAAGAATTTTCTGCATGTCATAGGACCAGTGTGCCTTATGATTCAGGCTTTTATACAAAATGGATTTTATAGATCCATAATAATGTAATGCTTGGTATGACGCATTATGGAGATGAATTGTTATCCATTTTTCCAGAATGTTAAAAAGATCTCACAAACTTTGAGACATGAATAGTTATCTCATTGAAGCTTAATACCATCTGATCTGAACTAGGGTCAATCCGGGTAAATACGGACAGAGGTATAATTACGGACACACGCTACATTTCGGAAAATCCCCGAGCGTATTTTAACTCCCAATATCCCTACTACAGTCTATTTATAGCACTCCCATCTCATGTCTGTGTCAGTGTGCTATTTTTGATGACGATTAATTTTATGTGATGATACAAGCAAATTTAAGGTCACATGTGATGCGCCCTTTCTCAACCGCGCTTGAATTTAAAGTTTTGTTCTACAACTCTGACAGGTACTCGAACGCTTTCACGAATCATAGAAATTTTACACTAAAACGTAAAGGTGCTAAAAGCTAAGACAAATGATTGAAGAAAAGTAAGAAATCATCAAAATAATGGCAAAATACACATTTGGAGAAATAAAGAAGAAAAAGACAAGTGTCCGTATTAAACCAGTCGTTTTAACCCACTGTAAAATTACGGACACTTACAAAAAAATGTATCTTCGGTGCTACAGAATTCATGTTTATGAAATATTTGAAAAGGAGGATATCTATAGGGTTAATTGATAGCTCCAGTTGGGACACGATCTAGAGTCGGGCGATTTGGATAATAAAGTAGAATCCGATACTATTCCGAAAATGAACACATTGAACACTAGGCCTACCGATATTTAGCCTGAAGGAATGATCTTTCATTTCACTGCATTTTGTACTTGTTATCCTGTCTATGTGCAGGTCGTGTTAGATCTATTGCTATTACTATCCGTTTAGGCTACACCCAATCCATTGTTTTATTGGGTTTTGGCAGTATTATTCTTTTGAAAACATAATGACAAAAAAAGAAATAGGTTGTACCGAGCAATTCCGTATTTCACCCATTTAAAGTCAGATGTCCGTAATTTTCCAGTCTGTGTCCGTACTTCACCCCACATGTCCGTATTTACCCGGATTTGACTAAGTAACTTCAAATGCATTTTCGCAATATCTTGGACGGAGTAAACTGTACAGTCTAGCGAAAATATCAAAGAAGAAAGTCTTGAGTTATTAACACATAGGTTTTAGGGGTCATGGCTTTCAAACTGTGAGAGTAGCTGACTAGCGAAGTGAACCGTGGAAAAATCGTCCGTATTTACCCGGATTGACCCTACCTACCATGTTCCATTAACACTTCAGGTTTTATCATAAAAAATACATTTAAAGGAAAGGTGGCAAAAACTATCTCAACCTCCAGAATATTAAAGATAAGAAAAGTAACGCTGATGAAAGGGTTTGGGTTTTCCAAAATAATGGTGAAAGAATTTGACACTTCTAAAATAATGGCTTACTTCATCATGGGTTCCCCCGATTTCAGCATCATCCCTGGATTTTAATGTCACATAAATATGGCTTAGGGTCACTGACATGACGAAAAATAAAAACGTTAAATAAACGAGTACAAGGCTTTTATAAAAGTAGAGTTCTATCAGTCAGAAGTGTAGAAACAAAATTTGGGTCAACAAAAAAGGTGTTTTGCGTAACTACCTCGAAACTGAATTTTCAGAGTGAAAAATATATATTACCTTGACGAAATCAAGCAAAGTGCTTGAACCAAAGTGTTCCTCTGGTCCAAAAGTTTGTCGTGTCTACATTTATTGGCTGACTGTCTCCATTGTTATCGGAGAAATACGAACTATTGTTAAGGAAGAGATTTATAGTGATCCAAAATGGTGTCTAAGGATATGTTAACTACTCTATCATATGTTGTATTATTGCGCAAAACCAAATATTATCTGAAAGATGGTTTACAGTTTTAATTATATAATCATGGTACGACTGCACATTCTTAAAATGTACAAAAGTTAGATAGTCATTCTATCAATGCTTCAAATAATATTGCATATACATTTTGAACAGATTTGAAAGTTAGGGACTAGACCACGGGCGTATTTTTACGAAGTTTGACCTTGAGTAAATGCTCGTTCCGCTTGAGCTAGTTGTCAAAATTACAAAATGCCCATTAAAGCATTTTCTTATAAACAGAATAGTGAAATTTTCTTTCCGATGCTTTTAGAGATAGATTGCCTTGTCCACTGCATTTTTTCTTGTAATGATGTACATAAATTAAGGTATCAGATATTCGTTTGTTTATGCTCGTCAACATACTATTATTAGCAATATGCTAATTAGCTATTCATCCAATGGGAACGATTTACACTTAACCTTGAAGAGCATTTGTCCAATCAAATTAAATCTAAGTGTACTGGCCGTCCGCCAACGTTCGAAACCTTTTTGACAGCTCTGTCGTCTGTAAACAAAAATTATTTTTTTAAGCAACCATTTTCAGATCTTAAAACGGACGTTTTTCTAGATCAGTCGAAAATCTTTGTGACCAAGATCTTTCTTGATTATTATGGTTGAATCTGAACTTCAAAATGATGAAGAAGAACAAGTGCAGGAAAACAATCACAAAGAACAGATCGATAGTAGCCATTTCCTTGACAAAGAAATCTCAAGGGAGCAAAGAACAAACACCTCCAAGGTGACAGATTTGAGCTTAGCCAAAAAGGTAATTGCAGCTCTGGTTTATGTGTTTTGCTAACTGTATTTTTTCTTTTTAATGACATAATAAATCCACTGCCTAGATCTATATTCTAGTTGCTGATAAACTGTAAGCTAAACTTGCCAAAGATGTGCAAAAACTTTGTTACTGTTAGATCTAGATGATAAATCCTGAAGCATCATTTGCTTTTATTTATTTTTCCAGGTACAGCATTGTTTGAGAAAGATACAGAGACTGGCAGCAAGACAGACTGATCAACCGACAACACTTAATTTGGTACAGTAGATCTTAACTCTTTACCAAACGACAAAATTTTAGACTGGTCCAAATTGGAAGCATCTGCAGACAACAACTCCAAAGTTGTAAATATTATCAAATCTTTCTTTAAAAGGACAGAAAACATTGTGAGAAAATGCTGGTTAGAGGCATTTTCTCGTTTTCCCACAATTTTTTTCATAAGTCCTTTTCCATGGAGTTGTTAAAACTCAGGATTTTGTTGTAAAGTGATACCACTTTTTACTGAACTTAGGTCAATGCTTATGGAT
The DNA here is from genome assembly GCA_946811185.2 of Hippopus hippopus. Lineage (NCBI taxonomy): Eukaryota > Metazoa > Mollusca > Bivalvia > Cardiida > Cardiidae > Hippopus > Hippopus hippopus. Next base: position 17,498,574 of record OX328100.1, on the reverse strand, counting down.
GGATTGTTTCCTGGTTATGTAGGAAAGCAGCAAGTGGCTTGGAAAGAACATTATGTCCAGTACTGGTAAAAAGAAATCCCAGGAAAGCAAACATGTATCTACCTTCAGTCTGAAGGGTTACTCTGATGTTATTTTTGTGATTGTGTCTAGCGGAGACACAATCGCAAAAATAACACCGGAGCTAGTCACAGAATCGGGGGCATAGCCACCCCAAAATAACTGAAAATAACATCAAAATAAATGATGTTATAAAATGTGTTTAACACCATACAATATTTAATGTTTTGTTGTGTCTGGAATTTCTGTCTCAAAAACTCATTAGCACACTGGGTTTTTATAGCATCAGATAGGGTAAGTCTCAATATTAACCAGATCAGACCTGATGTTAAAGTTTTTAACTGCTTTTCAGATTTTTTCAAACTTGCTAGATCTAATTATTATTATATTTAGATACTTATGCACAAAAATATCACAGCAATATTTGAAGTTATAAAGGTTGCAAACAACAAACTAATTACACTTGACCTAGGAAGATTTAACCCAAGGCAAAAAACTACAGGGAAGACTGGTCCAAGAACTTTTTGGCTGATATTTAAAAAAGACTCAACCAAACTTTTTGTTGTAGATCTTGATCTATTTATGTATCCTGTTTGAATCATCAATAACTATATAAGAATACTGATAAACTTTCTGCAAAAAACTGTTTTTTCTAGCTCTAACATAAAACGTGTTTCCAAGGTCTGATCTGGTTATTGTAAATCTCATACGGTATGACCCAGTGACTTCATCGACCCCTTGTTATGATTTCTGTGCATCCATCTGTAAAAAAAGAAATATTCTCATGCTACATCTGATGCTTTTAAGTTGTTTTAAAAAACAGACTGGTGCAACGTGAAGACTGATTTATTGTGCCTAGAACTTTTTCAGTACTTCATCATTTGTTTGCATTGAATGCAATTATCCCACAAAAACAGACAAGGTTGATCCAAGAAAAGACTGTTCTGCATAGTCTTAAATTAACTTGATCTACATTTTTTTAGAGCCACTCTGGTGTTGTGAATGTTTTACTATGGGTAAAACTGCATTTCTTTTTCTATTAGCCCTTTACTAGATGACAAATTTTAGACTTGTTCCTTGAAAGCATTTGGAGATGACAATTTATATTTTGCTGATATGACAGCATTTGTTATCAATGTTTTCAAAGCCTTATTTTTCAAGATCATTGTATGGTAAAGGGTTAATACATACACAGTGGTACATGTATGTTCAATTTGTTGATAATTTTAGTATCAAAAAGTGATGCTTTTCTGCACTTGTTCATGAAATTGCTTTCTCTGAAATGAAGGATTTGGGTTTTATTAATCATATGTATCTAAATTTTATATTGACCTTCAATACCATTATTAAAATTTTAGCCTGCAATAGGAGATGAAAACTGTATTGGTGCATCTGAGCGGGACTCGGCAGTAACTTCAATCAAATCCATGCAAAAGTTTTACAATTATGGAAGTGAAACATTGGCGACGGCTGTCTGCTATCTGGATAATTTTCTGTCAAAAGTTAAGGTAAGCCAATGAACTGCCATTACATGTCAGTTTTCTCGCAGGGATATCACACCTATTTTCTTGGCATTTGCTGAAAAACACTTGTATGTATAGCAAGTACCGGTAAGCTGTGATTTCTAATGACAGCACATATTCTTCAGGTTGTTTAAACATGAGATTGCTTGGTAAAGGGTTAATACAATAAGTCAGGAATAACACAGATTTAGAAATTAGATACAGATTTGTTTGTTTGTTGTTGACATTTACTTTGCTTGTTCATGTACTTCTGTTGAGTTGCATCACCGTGGCTGGTGCACCTTTCAGTATGTGCTTCTTCATAGGAAGTGTATTATTTTGAACCTACTGGATATTTTGCCCACATGAACAGAGTTTAAACAATTTGCAGTTGCTAGATTGGGATCAGTTTTGTTGCTTAAGTTAAAGGACTCATCACACTTTTACAAGAATTTTAGCCAAGCCAAAACTTGAACTTACAGTCTCTGGATAACAAGTCCTCTAGGTTGCTGACTAAGCTACTGAGGCAGAAGCATCCAGTTTTTTACCCTTAAAGTGCCTTTCACAATTATAGTTGCCTTTGGGCCAGTGTAGATCAAGATCAGACTGCACAAAAACATGCAGTCTGATCATTGATATACACCATCCGCTTTGCTGAAACACTGCTGACAAAAGGCACCCACTAAATTGCTATCTTCTGGGACTTTTTCTAGTATAAAAATGTCCATCGGGTTTACTTTGCGCTGTAAGGGCTAATATGATTAACATACATGTATAAACTTTCTTTCCTTTCAGATAAAAAGAAAATACTTGTCTTGTGTAGCTACAGCTGCTTTCTTCCTATCAACAAAAATGAATGAGGAATCAGAGGTATTGTGCATCTCTGGACAACTAGATTCTACATTTGAACCATGCTCTGTGAAAAGGGGGCTTAATGCATCTGCGAAAAAAATCGATCAAGGTCAGCCTGCGCAGTCCGCGCAGGCTGACCTTGGCCGAAACTTTTCGCTATTGGTCAATTTTCCGTATGTCCAAGGACCAGTCTATCTTGTGATTAAGTCAGTCGTTAAAAAAAGTGGCTATTATGGATCCATAATACTGTGATGGCTTGCTTGGTCTCATGCATCACAGAGATGCATTAAGCCCCCTTTTGCCAGAGCACGGCTCATTTTTTTTAAAGTAAAATGAAAGTCTTTGACTATTGTTCCTAAAACCCTTTACCAAATGAGAAAGTTTACAGACTTGTTTAATTTCAAAGCATTTGCAGATGACAAATAAAATGTGGCTCAAAGAATGAAGTATGTCTTTTGAAGAACAGAAAACATTGTGGAAAATGGAGACAATGCTGGTTAATACCAGCATTTGCCCCTTTTCCAACAATGTTTTCAACAGCCATTTTTCTCAAGTTCATCAAAACTTGGGGTTGTGTGGTAAAGGGTTAATGTCTAGACTACATGTTTTGTACTTCAGGATCTTTAAATCTCTGGATTTTGTGGCAAAGGGTTAACACATTATCATGCAGGTTAGTTTTAAACATAAATCTCTTTGACCCATTACCATGCATGTCTATTTTTAGACTTAATATTTACCATACTTCAAAATTTGCATGCCACACTAAATTGTCAATTTTAAGTTTTCTAATTTGTGACAAAAATATGTTTTTTTTTTCTGCTACACATTTCAATTAAACTATCAAATTGATATATTGTTTTCAATTCAGTTCCATCCAAGTGCATCAGACCTGGCCTGTTTACATAGAAATGCATGGAAAGCCTCTGACCTGAAAAGAATGGAAAAGATTATCCTGGAGAAGCTAGAGTGGAAACTTTATCCTGCTGTCACCTGTCTAGCATTTCTAGAGATTATTCATGCACTGCTTTGTCTGTTGAGTCCATCCATTGATGAGAAATTTTTATCACAGCTAATAAAGCGATTCGAAATTCTCATCAACTACACATATTGTGCCAAATACCAAGTAAGTTTTCATTGTCCTTTGTAGCTTTTACTTTTTTCCAACTGATAGGATCTTACAGTCAGATTGGAAATCTTCTCTTTCACTAAAATTGTTAAAGCCCCTTTTAAAAGGTTGTTCTACCTGAAATTTTTATTTTACCTTTGTCAATCAGGATGGAAATAGTTTATGATTGTAAATTGCAACTTTCAACTTGTTGCCTGTTTGGTGTAATTTGACAGATTGCTGAATTCCGGATTATCGTGCTCTTTGAACTAAGGCAGAGCCACCCAGAAATTTTTACCTGGTGGTGGAATGTTGGAATCACCAAACTTTGAAGAATTTTCAGATACACTGCTAAGGGAGGCTTGAAACAAAGTATATACTCTTTTAATGTTAGAAAATATTGTGGGAAACAAGATAATGCTGGTTCCTAGCATTTCTCCTTTTCACACAAAAGCTTTTTTCCTCAATGTTGAAACATGGGAACTTTTAGAAAAGGGTAGCCTAATGACAAGTAATGTTTGGTGAATGTATGCATTACAACATTGCTTGGATAATTGCTTAGTTTGGTTAACTGTGGCAACCACTTGTTATACTTGTAAATCAAATTTGGTTTTCTTTTTTTCACCTGACATAATTTTTTTTTTTTTTTCATTTTTATATCTTTCTTAGTAGGAATATTGTATTGCAGTATCTTTTTTTTTTCAGCCCCTGACGCTGGCTGTGTGCATTACACATCAGTACTTGAAAGATGTGGGTCTTTCTACAGTATTAACAAACTATATACTGCTGCACATACAAGGAAGTTGTCAAGTAAGTTATTCCTGCAAATATACTGTAGTTAAGAAGCGCTGTGTTGGGACTATAATTTTCTTGCTAAACAAGTCAGTCTAGGTTTTGGACTTTATAGTCATTACAAGTCTGATTTAGAACTTTCTAATTCAACATCTGATACGGATCCAAAAACAAGTTCAGTTTCCATAATTTCCATTAAAAATTTTTTGAGAAGAGAAAATATCCAAATGCATAGTGGTACATTGTAATTGAGAGCTCTTTCAGCCGTACAGTCTCACAAGTTATATGGCAGTGTAAACCTCATTTGAATGAGCTGTGCATGTGAATGTAATGATTGTAATCCACATAAAAGCATATAATCACAGGTGACCTATTGCCACCTGCAGACAACTGCTCTCTTTTTGTTTGTATTAGTTTGTTTGTATTGGAGTTTAAAGCCATTTTAACAGCTTAGGTCATATCACATGGATCAGAGCACCTACACATGTGTTTCCTGGCTTTCTCTTATCAGTACTGATACAACTTTCTTTCCAAGTCACTGACCACTTTTCTTACTTGCATCAGAGGTGAGAAGGGAAAAATCACCGAAACAAAAATTTGCCTCAACTGGGTATCGAACCAGCAACCACCAGGTCACAAGTCAGATATGCTAACCACTGAGCTTCCAGTCTTGGCTCTCTTTTTGTAGATCAGTGAGGAAAACAAAGTAGCAAAATGAGAAACTGCCTCTGATGAGCATTTTACCATGTTTTTACATAATTTTACACATTAAACCCTAGTACTTAATAACTGTATTCACAAATTATCTATTAAAAGTTATCCTATACTACATTTACACAGAGGTACTCTGGGCAAATACAAATATCATGTACTTTTAGAAACAAAGCAACAAACCAAAATACAGATTATTAGAAATTGTAAGTATCTGCAGGTGATGATTTTGAAATTGATACCACGAGCTGAAGTTCTCTGATAGGGTAGAGAACATTGTGGGAAATAGAAAAAATGCTGGTTATCAGCATTTTCTCCTTATCCCATGTTTTCAAAAGCTTACTTCCTTAGGTCATTAAAACTCGAGATTGTGTGGGAAAGGGTAAAGTCTATAGAAAGTTCCTCTGTCACTTACAGCTGAGTGATTCTGAAGTCCTGGAGTGTCAGTGTGCAATATCCCGGCAGCTAGAACTTTACCATTCCCACCCATCATATCATCCCCTCTGTCTACCTCTGCCTAAACTCTTACCACGACCAAATATAGTTACCAGACCGAGCTATTACTGTTCATCAGATCTGCCAGTGATTGAAGAAGTGCCATACAGCTGTGAGTCACAGTAAGTAAATCAAATGAAGTTACGGCTAAATTTTTATGAAAGTGATGATGATTATAAAAGATCCTGTGATCTTCGACCCACTTCTCATTTTAGTAGTGACCGATTTCCATACAATTCTTGAATGTAAGCTGTTTTTAAACCTTTCCCAAACAACAAATTTTAGACCCTTCCAAACTCAGAGTATCTGCACATGACAAATTTGAAAATGGTACAAATGAATTTGAGTTCTTTTATAGGGTAAAAAACATTGTGGGAAAAGGAGAAAATGCTGGTTACCAGCATTTTTCTCCTTTTCCCACAATGTTTTCAAAAGGCCTCTTCTACAGGGTCATTAAAACTCAGGATTGTTTGGTAAAGGGTTAGCCCTATCCTACACAACAGTATTTAAGTCTTGTACATACCCCGAGTATTTGCAGACAATGAAAAAAAATGTGTGTCAAATTATGAAAGTTGCCTTTGATAGGGTATAAAACATTGTGGGTAACAGCATTTTCTCCTTTTCCCACAATGTTTTCAAAAGCTGTCTTTCTCATGGTCGTTAAAAGTCAGGATTGTGTGTTAAAAGGTTTAAGCATGCAGAGATTTCGCCTGTACTATAGTGGATCAAGTGAATTACAGTAGCTTTGTAGGCTATCTGAATTTCATGTATTAACCCTGTACCAGACAGTTCCATGCATTTACAACCTGGAAGAAGAGGACTTTTGAAATCAAAGTGGGGTAGGGGGAAAGGTGCACTGACTAATGTCATAGAGTGTAGAATTCAAATGAAACATACAAAATTTTCAATTTTCATGTTCATAATAAACATGTGTAGTTTTTGGTAGTTTTGCAGAATTTTGCTGTATGCTAATCTTGTATGCCTACTGTATATTAGCAACTGGCATAAAAGTCTTGCACGGCTTAATATATTACTTTTTACCACACCTTAAAGTTTTATACTGGTCCAAACTAAATGTAGCTACAGACAACAGATTAAATATGGCTAAAATAGCTGGATTTGTTTGTCAAAAGATAGAAAACATTGTTGAAAAGGAGAAAGTGCAGGTTACCAGTATTTCTCCTTTATCAGCAATATTTTCCAAAGCCTTTTCCCACATGGTCATTAAAACATGAGATTGTTTGGTAAAGTGTTAATAATTAACAGAAAAGACCGAGGCTTAATATATGGAATTGTTTTTTTTTTTTTAAATTTTGGACTGTAAATAAGTGATAAATTGTTTATTTTACAGGGCAGAGGCAGAATTGCTAACTTGCCAGACCTTTGTCCCATACCCAGGCTGTCCAGTTGGCCACAATGAAGTAATTGTCCAGCCTTTTATGAAAGCAAACCAGATAGTGTACTTTTTACCAGACACCTCGTATAGAAGAGCACTGGAGTATGGAAGTGTGCAATAACATACAAAAATAGTATTTATTATAATATAGTATCACATTAACATAAGTCTTAAACTGATAACATGTGTAGCGTTGAAACCCAATTTAATTTCTTAAATGCAGACAGTGTAGCTCAGGATCAGACTGCACAGAACATGCATTATGATCTTGGGTTTTCAAAACCAGCCTCTTGTCTGCGAAAAACTGCCATGATATTGAAATGGGGGGGAATATAGTTTTTGCGTTGTCCGTCTGGACAGGTATCTTTTAAATTCCTTGATGAAAATTGATGAAACTTCATAAATTGTGTTCCTTATGATGATCTGCAGATATAGTAAGATATTTTTTCTTTTTTTTTTTAATCTAATGCCTTGTCACAGAAAGGGGGGCTTAATGTATTACTTCATTATGGACCAATAAAAAAAAAAAAGGCTATGTGTACATGCAAAGTGCAACACATCTTATATGTTTCCATCAGGATGCAGGCCCCACAGAGAGTAACAGGTTGATAAGTTGATAAAAAGAGGAAGCAGGAAATTATTTCGAAAGATCAGTGTACGTGTATTCAACTTGTTGAAAAAGTACTCAATTTTTGTATGCTTTGTTTTGATGTACTTAGATGACAGACTGTTTAAGTAGTTTATAACTTTTTACCAAATGACAGAATTTCAAACCTGTCCAAATGGAATCGAAAGTGTTTGCAGAGAATAAATTAAAATATGGCCTAATTAATGAAATTATCTTTGAAAGGGTACCAGCATCTTCTCCTTTTCCTACAATGTTTCAAAAATTATTCTCAGGAGGGTCGTTAAAACTCCTTGTGTTGAATTAAGTGGTAAAGGGTTAAGTCTAGTTAGTAGTCAGATTGTGAAAGAAGAAAAGACTGCTACTAGAGTGTGGTTGTAAACTTAGTCATTAGCAGATATTATGCATAAGCATAAAATGTCTTTCAGGGGAAGTATACACATGTGATGTGTCACATATTTTATGTTTGTTTACTATTAGTAATTTTATGCAAATAACTCAGAAGTTCCAAGTTGTGTGTGTGTTGTAGCCTACAATAAATTAATTAATATATTAAGTTGCTTTAAATGTTTGATAATAAATATTACTGTATGCAGTTTTAAAGGATGTTGTTTTGTGTTTAGTTACACTAGAATGTTTTAGTTCTGGCGACCAGAGAGGGAGATGAAGAGAGAGAGTGGGAGAAAATATAGAATGTTTTAGTTCTGGCGACCAGAGAGGGAGATGAAGAGAGAGAGTGGGAGAAAATATAGAATGTTTTAGTTCTGGCGACCAGAGACGGAGATGAAGAGAGTGGGAGAAAATATGGAAGCAATATTTCATCGTTTGCTGAAATTTTAGTATTTGTAAAACCAACGAAAATATGACTGTGATATAACATTCTGGATCATCATCACCGAAATTATCATCATTTTATCATCATTGATGCTTTATCGACTTTCATCATTATTGACAAAACTGTTCATTTCATGTTGGCCAAGTTAGGTTTTATGAATACTTCATGTTTCATTGTATGTGAAAATTCATTTCCTATGCAACAACATATTTATAAAGCATACACAAGTATGAAATAAATTTTTCATCTTAAATGCTTGAATTGAGCCTGTTTAAGCTGCACAGCTTTATAGGTTTAAAAGAGGGAAAGGAAAAAAAACATGCTATGAGGTAAAATAGGGCATTCACTCTGAGTGTAAATGAACTGTGCTCTGATAACAAGGGGGTTTAAGGCCTCTTTGTGATGCATTATACCGTGCAAATCATTACATAATCATAAATTAATGAAGTCATTCTGTTTAACAACCGACTGAATCATAAAGTAGAATGGTCCTTGGACATGCAGAAAATTTAACAATAGCAAAAAGGTTCAACCCATATTAGGCTGCACAGACCAACATGGGTCAGTATTTTTTTGCAGATGCCCCCTTTTCACTCGAATGTATATTTTGTTGATAATATCAATATGTCCTTGTGTAAAAATGTAAAAAAGAGAATACATGTATGAAAAAAAAAAAACAAGAAACTTGCAGAATTGCAGCCTAAAAACAGATTGATTTTGTGTTTTAATAACTTATTTCCATAAATTCAATGTATTTTTATATAATTGTATACTTTAAATTTATTATAAACAAATGAAATAAAATATGCAATGTGTACAGGAGTTTGTTACTTTTTGTATGGTACCTGTTTATGAGCTTGGTTGTCTCTCGTCGATTTTTACTGTCCCTGATAGCTCCTGGTGAGGGGAGGGCTCCCCCAGAAAATTTTTTCAACTGTAGAAGCTATAGTCGGTATTTAGTGGCCTCTGGTGAAAGTTTTTGCAAAATTTTGCCAAAGCAGGGGCTTAAAATTTCAAGAAATATGCAACTGTGTTTTTGCATACAGGTAGATATGCCCCTGCATCTGATGGAGAAAATATATCAGCCGATATGGCTAGCTTTAGAATTTAGAACTATGAATTTACAGTGCATTGTTATACCCCTTATCTACGAAGTGGAGGTGGGGTATACTGGTTTCATTATGTGTGTCCGACTGTAGACTTTAATTTCTGTACTCTGACTCAAAAGCCACTTGACCTAGGTCCCTGAAACTTTATATGGTTGTTGCTCATGACTCAAGGAGATGCCCTTTTGTTTTTTCACATGGGTCAAAGGTCAAGGTCATTGGAAAACTTTGTTTGATCATTCTTTCCATGCTCTAACTCAGTAGCTGACTGACTTAGGACCATGAAACTTTATGCAAGTGTTGCTCATGATCAAAGGAGGTGCCCTATGGGTCAAAAGTCAAGGTCCCTGAATAACTTTGTTTGAAAACAGTTTCTGATTTTGACTTAGGATCGTAAAACTTTATACAAGTGTTGCCCATAATCCAAAGAGGTGCCATATTGCTTTTGTGTCACATGGGTCAAAGGTCAAGGACACAGGTGATCCTTGTTTTGAAAATCATTTTCGTTCTCTGCTTGTTCTGCTGCAGTTACAAGGTACTGGTGGGAGGGGGTATTTGTCCACTTTGCAACAGTTCTAGTTGACTTATAATAGAAGTTTTGTTTGAAAGAGAAGAAAACATTCTTGGACGATTGATTGATTGTATTGTGTTTAATGCGGTTATCAATATTATTTCAGTTATATTGCTGCGGCCAGCACGCCTTTCCACACTTTCCTGGAGTATCTCCTACCAGTTCTCTGCACAACATTGTTTCCAAGCCACTGGCTGCTTTCCCACATAACTATAGTCGTAAAATATCAATCCTCGGAAAAAAATCGGCCGAGCCTGGGATTGAACCAGCGACCCCGTTCTTAAATCCTGTATTTTTGGAAGAAGAGAAAATGCTGGTATGTAGCATTTTCTCTTTTTCCCACAATCTTTTGCAGGCATACTTCTTGATGGTTCCTTCCAGGCAAGTGCTGTAACCACATTGCCACCATTGTAATGAGTTGGAAGTTTTCTACAAATTTTTGAATTTGGAATGGAAGTAGACTATTACCTGTTTTTTCATATCTCCTTAACCATTTACCACACAATCCCGAGTGTTAACAACCCTAAGAAAGCAGATTTTTTTAAAAAAAAATTGTGGGACAAGGAGAAAATGCTGTCAACCAGCATTTTCTCCTTTTCCCACAATGTTTTCTACCCTCTTTGATGCAGTTTTCATCAATTTTCATCAATTATGCCACCTTTATAAAGGCTTAATGCAAGTGCTTTGAGTCTGAACTAGTCCACAATTTTGTTGTTTGGTAAAGAGTCAACCCTTTATCCAACAATCCCTTTACCAAACCTCACCAATGGCTTGCTTTACCCAACACCATACAACAAAACTAGACTTGTCCAATTTAAAAGTATTAGCAAACAACAATTTAAAGGTGACTGAAATAGTATTACTCATCTTTGATAGGGCTAGCTCCACTGGCTAATACGTACAAACCATAAATACCAAACACTATGATTATAGACCAAATGGTTTGGAACAAGAAGACTTATAAAGTTTTTTCTGTAAAAGCCCAAGTGAAAGTTTTGACCCAAAGGGAAGGCAATTCTGTTATCACAGAGCAATACAATGTACATGTAATTACTTAAATCCTGGTAGAGGTCCACAAAATAAAGCCACATACTAAATAATACAGGTAAAGATCATTTGGCCATAAACAAGATTTTCAAAGTTTTCTAAATATAAAACCCATGTAATATATGTGATTTCTGAGGCAAAACTTATTTCGATCACAGGGTTAAATTCAGAAGTTATCCACAAGATGAAGCTATATGCTGAATTTGGTAGCTCCAGGATTTATGGTTAGGAGTGAGAAAATTAATAGAATTTTCATTCGATACGCACATGTTAAATTTATGACCTATGGGGTGGGGCTGATTTTGACACCAGGCCTTTAATTAGAAAAAAATTTGGAACAGGCCCACTAGATGATAACACAAAATGTTACAGCTGTAGCTCACTGTAAGGAACAAGAAGATCTTTTAAGTTTTCACTATAGGAGCCTATATAGAACTTGTAACTTGTGGGCTAAGGTAGATTTTTACCCTCAGGTCTTTAATGTGAAGAATCTTGGTAAGGGTCTACTAGCTAAATATATGTGCGAGATTTGGTAGCACTAGGTCTTATGGTTCAGAACGGGAAAACATCTATATTTTTCAGTATATAAGCAAATGCAATACTTGTGACTGCCCCAGTGGGGCCAAATTTGATCCAAGGGCTAAAATTTTAACTGTCTTGGTGGAGGTCCACTAGATAAAAATGCATGTCAACTTTGGTAGCCCTTGACCTTATGGTAATGAACACGAGGGTTTTTAAAGTTTTCACAATACATGTATAAGCCAATGTAAAACTTGTAACCCCTTGGCAGGGTCAATTTTGGCCCGAGGGCTATAATTTGAAGACATATAGAGGTAGAGATTTATGAGATGAAGCTACATGCCAAAATTTGGTAGCCCTAGGCCCTTTGGCTTGGGGCAAGAAGATTTTCAGTATTTTTCAGTTTTGTTGCCATGGCAACCAGAGTTTTTACAGGAATTAAATTTTTTCATGAAATTCTAAAGAGGACAATGGCAGATCCTTTTTGTGAAGTTTGATCAAAATTGGACGGGTAGTTTCAGAGATGTTTGAAATAAAAGTTAACACACACAACACCATTACATAAGCTCACTGGCCTTAGGCAATTGGAGCTAAAAAATCAGGATTGAGAGGTAAAGGGTAAACTTACATAACAGAGAGTAACCAGACAACTAATGTCAGAAATGGGGCAGGCAGGTATAAAACTCTGAACCTCCAAATGATAAAAACTTGATAAATTCATTCTCTGGTGAAGCTAACTTGTACCAGACAACTTTGAACCTGTCCTTGTAAAACAGATAATCAATAATTTCCAAAATGTTTTTGACCCCTTTTTGTTGTCTGGTACAGAGTTAAAAGTGATCTGTTGCACAACAATTAAAAGAGCTGTAAGACGGTTGTCCCACTAAATTATGGACTTTGCATATTTTTTTTGATGTTAGATCATCATAATACTCTATACTTTCTCCCATTCCAGAAACAAAAAGCGTCCAGCCCTGTACAACAACATTCAAAATGTTATTCTTCACAAGGACACCACACCAAAACATTCTCAGGACGCAGCTGGAGATTGGTGTTCTGGGTCTACAGAGAGCTCCGCACCCAGCATACTCACTGAACCTTTCCCTGCTGGACTTTGCTTACTTTCTGAAGTTGAAATCGCATCTTCAGGGTAAACATTTTCAGGACAGAGAAGCTTTGATGAACGTGATTCAGCAGTTCAATCAGTCATTAGACAGTGGATGGTTCAGTGATGTTTTAAAAGTGGGTAAAACGACATTGCAAGTGTTAAGCACACAACAGAGAATACTTTCAAAAAGTGTAAACGATATGTGTGTGACACTGAAGGGTAGGATTAGACGTTGTCATCAGCATGCTCTGGGTCTGCATACCTTATAGTTTTTTATTGTATACAGAAATGCTAAACTTAGTGTATTTTCCTGAAATTTTGCATGTACACCCATAATGTATGAATACAATATACTTGAGAATTGGAAGCTTGTGCAATAGTTACCTTTTAAACAGTAAACCCAGTCCTTGACTTACTGGGACAACCCTTGTATTTATGTGTCAAGGGACAATTTGCATCAGATGTCTATAAGTAAAGCAAAAAACGACACATTTTTTTTTTCATTATGAAACATGTTATCTTACAGATTTTATTTTCAAGCAAAAGCTGACATATGACATGATCCAATAGTATGAGAAAAATCATATACACACATTTTCAAAACAACAACTCCAGTTGTGGACGACCAGCAAGTTGATCACTACCACCAAAACTTTACAAGATGAGATTTATCTATAGAGCGCCAAGCATAATGCAGTGGCTTACAAATGACATGATTCAATAGTCTGAGGCAAATTATGTATATGTATATATACATATGCACATATCCTCAAAGCAGCAAATCAATTCCAGTTGTGGACAGGAGGACCAACGTGTTGACCATTACAACAGAAATTTACAACATTAGGTTTATCTATAGAGCGCTAAGCCAAACATTGTGGCTAACAAAAGACGCTATCCAAGTCTGAGACAAAATACATCTTCATGGCAACAATTCAAGTTGTCGAGGATCAACAAGTTGACCACTACACCAAAAATTTACATCAGGTTTATCTATAGGGCATTAACTCTTTACCAAATGACAAAATTTTAACACTGGACGAAATTCGAAGCATTTGCAAATGACAAATTAAATATTGGTAAAATAATGATTTTCTCTGTCCAGTAGGATAGAAAACATTGTGGGAAAAGGAGAAAATGCTGGTTACCAGCATTTTCAACTTTTCCCACAATGTTTTCAAAATCTTTCTTTTTTAGGATGGTTAAAAGTCGGGATTGTGTGGTAAAGGGTTGAGCACAATGGCACGGCTTACAATTGACATGATCCACTAGTCTGAGACAAACCACGTGTATATATATACACAACTACATCTTCAAGCAACAATTCCAGCTGTGGAGATTCAAAAAGTTGACCAATACACAAAAAAATTACAGTATGAGGTTTATCCATAGGGCATTAAGCACAATGGCACAGCTTACAATTGACATGATCCAATAGTCTGAGACAAATTGTGTGTGTGTATGTACCCGTTCCAATCTTCAAGCAGCAACTCCAGTTGTGGAGGACTAAAATGTTGACCACTATCAACAAAACTTTGCAAGACGAGTTTTGTCTACAGAGCGTTAAGCAGAATGTTGATGCCTCCCTCAGCAGACCAAGCTCAATTGTCTTCTGGATATAGTATTTTTCTGTAAAACCAGTACATCAAAATTCATCTCTACAGTACCATTACCATCACTTTATGAAAATCCAGAGGTTCTGTTCTCATTCAGCACAGTAAATGCAACAGACATAGCTCTCCAGTGGAGAAAGTTTTCACTTTATGACAACCACTTTATGAGGATCAACCAGACATTACGTCCTGCTTGAGCAGAGAAAAAGCAACAGACATAGCTCTCTAGTGGAGAAAACTCTCTCTTTATGAAGACCACTTTATGAGGACCAATCAGATATTACGTCCTCCTTGAGCACAGAAAATGCAATAGACAGTTCTTTACTGGAGAAAGTTTTCACTGAACCATCTGCTCCATCATGTAACTTCTTGTAAGGGCCCGTAACTCTTGTAATGTGTAGTCCTCAGGCATGGGTAGATTGCTTATATTTGGAGCCAGTAATCTGTGAAAAAACAGAAAGAGAGGTGTTTGAGAAACACTTTACATCAGAGTGAAGGCCATTCTTGCCAGTCTATCGAAGCATTCTCTCCTTTTCCCATTTTAGTTTCAATAGCTTTTTTCTTCAGGGTAAAAAAAAAACAACTGATTGGTGAAGTGTCAATATTATAGCAAGACATTTTGAAATTTAAAACTCTTATTCTTTCTATTCATGCCTAAAAAGACAACAAAATTTTAGACTTTTGCTACAGGGTTCATGTTGACAGCATTAGTAGAAGATAAACTGACAGTGGCTCAAGAACTTAGATTGGTCTGTAACAAGTTAAAATCATTGCAGACAAAGAAGAAAGTGCTGGCTACTAGCACTTTCTCCTTTAACAAAAGTCTTTCTCCTTAGTATTGTAAAAATATGGGAATTTTCATTGAAGAGATCAAGTTTTCTTTCTTCTCTTTTAACACAGTATTTGGTAAGTTAAAGAATTCTTTCAAGTGCCCTTCCCATCAAAAACTATATAAGTAGCTCACCTTATTGGTGGATGTGACTCTCCGCGGGCCTCACTTTGCAGGGTCAGAATGACACGTAGTAGATTAGCTGCTTTCTTAGCCATTTCTGACTGGCATAATCTATAAATAGAAATCCAAAACAGTTGATTACTTAACCCTTATCCTGCTAAATAAGTGAAATAAAACTTTTAAGTCGATAGTAAAAACACATATTTTGGTATCTCAAAGTTTTTTTGGGGTGGAAAATAATGTCCCTATCAGACAGTGTAGATTAAAGGTCAGACTGCACGTTCTGAGCAGTCTGATCTTGATCTATACTGTCCGCAAAAGGTCAGTGAGTCACACTTAGCAGCCTAAGGGTTAAACAACCAAAGAGTTGGATTATTTAAGTCTCTAACATTTTGTAAACATTACTGAATTAAACATTCTGGTTAGAATAAATACGCCAAGAAAAAAACGTAGCAGTAGATGCTCACATGAGACATAAGAACTACTCAAACTATTCCTGTAGAGGGAAGAAAATTTTATTCAATTCCATATGAAAAGGGCAAGACCGATAAAACACTGTGCATTTTCTGCTTATCCAATGTTTTGAAAAAGTTTCTTCCCAAGAGGTGTAAAAACACTGAATCATTTGCTAAAAGTTGGAATATGTATCCCCCCTCCCCCCCATGTCCTTCAAGTGGAAAAGTTGATACAATGTATCATAAAGATACAAACCTGTCCTTTGAGTTACGACACGGTATGCTGTTTACTTTTGTACAGAGAGATTTCACTTCTGGCAACAATCGGTCAAGTTTATATGGACTGGGCTCATTTTCCTGTTGCAAGTAACAGATTAGATCACAGTCATTTAAATCCGGTTTTATATTAATTGGCCATGCTCTGTGAAAAGGAGGTTTAATGCATCTGCAAAAAGTATCGACCCATGTCAGCCTGTGCAGTCCGCACAGGCTGACAAGGGTTGAAGCTTTTTGTCAATGGTAATTTTCCGCATGTCAAAGGACCATTTTACCTAAATATTCAGTCAGTTATTAGACAATGATTTTATGCAACGATAATTATGTGATAACATGCTTGGTATCATGCATCACAGACATGCATTAAATCCCCTTTTGCCAGAGCATGGCTCATTTGTATGACAACTAATTTTTCCCAGCAGTAGACCACTTTTTAAAACAAGAGCACCGCATGCCTGTGCCAACGCTTGGCTGCAAGTGCTTAATTATCAGTGAAAATTCTGAATTGAAAAAGGGGCATAACTGTGTAAAAATACTTTGATGGTTACCTGCCCCTGTTTTATGAAATCCCCTTTTGATAGTTAACATTTAGTGTAAGTTTGAAGTAAATATCTATAGTAATACCGGAGATATTAGAAATTATTATACTGCAAAGAAATTTGTAGTGATCTGATTGGATAATATGCCCCGAACATATATATCATGTACACTGGGAAAACCAATGTAAAAGCAGTTTCCCTTTCGGGAGCCCCGTATACATGACTACACTTTCAACACAACATCCAAAATGGCGGCGTCGATCAAGATTAACATCAAGATTATGCACCAAACTGCATGTTTTACCAAGGTTTCAGTGACGTCAGTTCCGAGTGATGTCAGTTTTCATTGAATTGGGGCACTCAGAAGGGAAATTCTACTTCATCAAGGTACTCAATTTTTGAAACCAAAAAACAGGTAAATTTCGCTTAACACACGTTGGAATGGTAAAACTTTGCAGTATAATAAATTTGTTGTATGGTCAGGTGGCAGGGGACTTGGAAACTTGTTCACAGCTGTGGTGAATCATGTCGCCCCGAGCCTTCCCACAGCCATGAACAAGTTTCCAAGTCCCCTGCCACCTGACCGTACTACTAATAATGTCTAAGTTTTTATACGACCACCATGCCAGGGCTACAACAAACCAATAACCTGCGTTTTCCTTCGAAAACTGTCAAGCTTAAAACAAGAGGGCCATGATGGCCCTGTATCGCTCCACTGGCTATTAAGTAAAAACACTACAAGCCAAACATTACAATATTCAGCAAATTGATTTCAAACACGAGGACATGCAAACATTTTTCTATCTAATCCTACGAGAAAGTTGTGATCCATGGGCAAAGCCAATTTTGATCGCAAAGCTATAATTATTTGAATCCTGGTGGAGGTCCACAATATAAAGCTCCATACCAAATAATTCAGTTCTTGAATGTTATAAACAAGAAGATTTTCAAATTTTTCTCAATTTGGGCACCCTTGATAGAGACCCCCTAGATAAAGCTAAATGCAAAATTTGATAGCCCTAGCCCTTATAGCTAGATGCGAAAGATTTTCCTATATAAGCCCGCCCATGTAAAACATGTTACCCCCCCGGAGCGAAGTCAAATTTGACCCTCGGCTATAATTTGGACACCCTTGGTACAGGTCCACTAGATAAAGCTACATGCCAAATTTGGTCGCCCTAGGCCCCATGGCTATGTCAAAGAAGAATTTTAAAGTTCTCCCTATATAAGCCCATGTAAAACTTGTTATATAAGCCCATGTAAAACTTGTTACCCCCGGGCAGGGCCTAATTTGACCCCAGGGCTATAATTTGAACAATCTTGGCAGAGGTCCACTAGATAAAGCTACATGCCAAATTTGGTAGCTCTAGGCCCTATGGCTAGGTAGAAGAGGAATTTTAAAGTTCTCCCTAAATAAGCCCATGTATAACTTGTAACCCCTGGGGCGGGGCCAATTTTGACCCCAGGGCTATAAATTGAAGAAACTTGGTAGAGGTCCACTAGATAAAGCTACATGCCAAATTTGGTAGCCCTTGGCCTTACGGTTTCAGACAAGAAGATTTTCAAAGATTTTCAAAATTTTTCAGTTTTGTTGCCATGGCAACCAGAGTTTTTGAAGGAATTAAATTCTTTCAAGAAATTCTGAAGAGGACCATGGCAGGATCATTTCTGTGAAGTTTCATCAAAATTGGATGGGTAGTTTCAGAGAAGAAGACGTTTTAAAAAAAAGTTAATGCACGGACGGACGGACTGATGCGAGGACGGACAGACAACAGGCCATGACATAAGCCCGCTGGCCTTCGGCCAGTGGAGCAAAAAATGAGGCAAAAGGAGACACTGCTCATTATGATATTTTTCCTCTTACAATAACCTTTCCTCTCATATATATGTATTAAACCTTAATCTTTTACAACACAATTCTCAGTTTAAATGACCCCTGGAACATGGCTTATAAAAACTTTGTAGGTAAAGGAGACAATGCTAAGTACCATTTTCTCCTTTTCTCAAAACGTTTTCTCCCCTTTCAAAGATAAATACCGGTATCATAATTTGAGCCAAAATTTATTTGCTGTTTGTAAATGCTTCTAGTTAATTCTAGTTCATTAGGAATATGAGAACTTCAGCTAAATGCATCATTTCATAGTAAGTTTTAACCCTTTCACAGCTATCAGTTTTAACTGCCCTGAGAAAGCTTTTGAAATCATTAGGTCATTACGGGAAAAAGAGAAAAGCTGGTTACAAGCATTTTCTCCTTTTACTTTAATGTTTTGTACCCTTGCAAAGAATGATTTCGTCATTTTGGCAACATTTAATTTGTTGTCTGTAAAAAACCTTTGATCTGGACAAGTCCAAAATTCTGTCATATGGTAAAGCATTAACCCTTTACAACACAATCATGTGTTTTAACATCCCAGATGGAAAACCTTTGGACAACAATGTTGGAAAAGGAGAAAAGGCTAATAAACAGCATTTCTACTTTTCCATTTATGTTTTCTACCGTATCAGAGACAAATCCCTTGAGCTACATTTGACTTGTTGTCTGCAAATGCATTCAATACTGACAAGCCTAAAATAGTTTCATTTTAAGGCTGTTTTGTGGTTTAATGTTTTTGTACAATTTTCACCAGTATTTCATACAATGCTAAGCTTTCTTTCTGCCATATAAAGACAAGTGCATTTATCCATGTACACCGTGTTTTTGCACAAGAATGACCAAAACTTGTTTCCGTTTCCAAGTCCCTAGCTGCTTTCTCACAAAACTAAGTTTAAAGAATGGAATGAATCCTGTAAT
Organism: Hippopus hippopus; assembly: GCA_946811185.2. NCBI lineage: Eukaryota > Metazoa > Mollusca > Bivalvia > Cardiida > Cardiidae > Hippopus > Hippopus hippopus. The sequence goes on along the minus strand of OX328100.1, from coordinate 17,479,227 downwards.
ATTGTTTGTATAGTGTTTCAGGCCTTTTTTCAACATTTTCAGTCTCCTCGCTGCTGCCTGTACACCTATACATATCTTTCTGCAGTTTCTTTCACCAGCCCTTGGAATCAACACACTTTTCAAGTAGCTGGCTGCTTTCCCAAAAAAACATCAAAGAAACAATGTTCGGAAAGGATAGAGAAATGAACCCGGTCAAAAATGAACATTATCGCTCCTTGAAAAAAGTTTAGCAAAGCTGTAATTTGAACTAATGTACCAGCCAAGTTTCAAGAGACTGAGCCTCTAGGCTTGGCCCACATGTTCCTTACCACGGAGAGTTGTTGTATAGATTCACAGATGTTGATATAGTCTAAATACACTTTTCCCCCAATATGCCAGTCTAGTATAGTACTACAGTGTGCTGGGATGGCTAGCTCCAACAAACACTGCTTCAGTTCCTTGTAGTCTTCTGAAAGTAAAAAATATACATTCTTCGTTCTTTCTCTTTTACCAAAAACAGAATGGCTCATACCAGCCATTTTTCAAAAATAGGCAATCACAACTCTGCAGTAACTGTTTTCCAGAAGAATAATTCTCATAAACGATTTTTGTTTACATGGCTTTCAACAATATTTCAACAATAATTTCATGATGAAAGCTCACTTATTCAAGACTTCTTGGGTTTCAATAGAACTAGCCTAGGGCTTAGAAAAGCCTTGTCCAGGCAGACTCTCCTCAAAGTAGAATACATTTCAGTCATTGATCTCCAACTCCCTGATTGTAATTTGAATACCTTTATGATTGAGCCATGGAGGCCCTCTCATTTACATTAACCTTTTACCAACCAAACCAATCTCTAGTTTTAACACACAAAATTTTAGACTGGTCCAAACTGAAAGGATTTGCAGATGACAAATTAAAAGTGTCTCAACATTTAAAATTTGCCTTTGAAAGATGGATAGAAAATATTGTGGGAAGAGGAGAAAATGCTGGTTAGTTTTACGAAGCCTTCTTTATCAAGGTCGTTAAAACTAGGGATTGTGTGGTAAAGGTTAACAACGCTGAGCAATGTTTTTAAAAATGGATTGACAGACTGATGGATGGGGTGATGGATGGACAGACATGGTGAAACCAGTATATACTCCCCTCTACTTTGTAGGTTGGGGGGGGGGGGGGGTTTATGATAGGATTAGACTTGGAATAAGACTCCTGAGGCTGGCCCATCTTTTGTTTGAAGATCACAACAAGCAGGTATTAGATAAAGGGTATTTCAACAATACCTTATACAAAATATAAGCTGTAGGCTCTCTGATTTTATATCAGAAGATCTGAGGAAAATAATTCCTAAGGAGAAGATAATTGAATTTGAGCGACAAACAATGTAGGTGGATAAATGAACAGCATACAATCACAATAGCTTAACCCTTAGGCTAGTAAGCAAAGCTCAAGGACCTTTTGCAGACAGTGTAGATCAGGATCAGACTGCACAAAGTGCAGTCTGATCTTTGATCTACACTGTCTGATCAGGAGATATCTTTCCCTAAGAAATCACCTTTGAAATAGCAAAATCATGGTTTTTACTACTGGCTTGAAAGTTTTATTTCACTTATATAAGCACGTTAAGGTGATCACTGGGAGACAGTGGAGTAGGGGGTAAGCCTCAGCCTCTCATATCCAAGGTTCTGGGTTTGAATCCTGTGATAAGCTGAATCAACCTTTTAAACCACCACCATCACAAGTAATAATTATAGTTTTAAGGAAGCATTCATCTAAAAAGATCGATTGTAAGAACTTGTATCACAATTGACATGACAAAATAAATGTTATACTCTTTACAGCACAAGAAAAATGGAGGTTTTTCTTGAAAGCATTTGCAGATGACAATCAAAATGTGAATCAAACGATAGAATTAATTTTTGATATGGTACAAAACATTGTGGTAAAAGGAGAAAATGCTTGTCAACAGCATTTTCTCCTATTCCCTCAATGTTTTCAAAAGACTTCTTCCACAGGTTGTTACAAGTTGTTATTGTGTGATAAAAGGTTAAACTAACTTGATCAATATGTGCTCAGGAGAGCTAAACATGTTTTTCCTTCATCCTAAAGATGTAACTTGGAAGTTGTAAAGAAAGTAAACACTTGACGTACCATGTATGATTGCATCTGGAGCAAGATATTTTAGAATAATCTCGTGACTTTTGTTCCAGTGTCCTGACTTCAACAAGTGCCAAGCTTCCTCTCTGTGCCTGTTCTCATAATTAGCTCTCAAAGCCTGTAAATAAACCATCCATAGGTCAAGATAAGTGTGGATTAATTGATTGATTGATTAATGCCATTTTCAACATTATTTCAGTCATATCAAGGCAACAGATCACATATTCATGTATGTCATAGGTTTCATCAACACTAGGCTAGGCCTCTGAAGTGTCTTGTCCAAAGACAGGTCCACGAAAATTCCAGTGTGTCCAGTGAGGCGCAAACCCAGTGCCTCTAGGACACAAGTCCAGCACTTTAACACTAAGCCAGGCAGGACCCCTATAATTTCTTCACTAAAAACTTACGTTGCTGGTGGTCATATGTTGCTAAAAAGTTCTGAGACTAATTAATAGACAACCAGTGTTCTGCCAAGGCCGTGTATTTGTGATTTTCTCGTTAAGAAATTCAAAATGTCATAGAAGAAATGGGTAAAAAGCGATTTCTGTCGCAAATCAAAAATTGTGGAATCAGCCGAGTAATTATTACAATTCAGTGTTTTTCACGGGCGCCGAAGGTGCGTATATGCAAAATAAAATTTGACTGGTCGCAGACCGAAAACATCAGCCAAGTATTTATCATGTACTTTACTGTCATGATGTAGTGTCTTTTGCATTCTTAGTCGGAAAATGGTTTTGTTGCCACGGCGAAAAAGCCAGGCATCATCCTAAGTTTCTATGGTCAGCCAAAGCAAACAACAATGAGAACCCAAAGTCCAATAATGTTCCGATGGCCAGTACCCCTCCCACTCTTTCAACATTTCGAAAGATAGTAAAAAAATACCTGTACGACAATTTAAAGTTAAAGAATATCCTTCGTTGAAATATGATCGCGATGGCAACTGTATGAGTTGTAAACTGTGATTAAAAAAAAAAAAAAAAAAAAAAAAAAAAAAAAAAACGCATTTACTGAAAAAAAAAAAAAAAAAAAAAAAAAAAAAAAAAAAATCTAACTTCAGACCTACAACTCTTACATACACGACATGCAGAGACATGTATCGGAGATCAGCCGTCATGGTCGAGTCTTTACAACGGGATTTTAAGAAAACTGTAGGGAAAGTCTCAGTGGGAAAGAATCAGCCCTGTTAGTTGCATTTAAATCCATATTTTAGCTAGTGAAAGAGAACATAGCAATTAACAAGTATGATTACGGGGGAACTAATTTCAATTTCTTAGTTTTAAACCATTTCTATGCCCACTAAATTTTGTCCCCAAATTTTTCAAAATGTCTCAAACTTTTCTGGATGAGTGAGACATTTGTCTCTACTTTTTAAAATCCTTGGCAGAACACTGGACAACAAAAACTCATTTATCTATTTAAAGTATTCTAATGTGGATTCATCCATAAAAGGAACGAGTTAAATATGAGATAGAAACTAAAATGAAACCTTTAACATCTAAATACATATGTAGGATATTCACAATCAACATAAACTAGGTGTCTGACTAAATTGTCTTATTAGATAACCCAAGCTACTGTACTAAGATAACCCAAGCTACTGTACTAAGACCTTCACATACCTTAGCATGGTGAATCCATGTTTTTGGGACCATCAGTTTTTCCCTAATCAATTCTTCCTTTTCCATATAACTTTCATCATCTGTTAGCTCAACATGGCGGTTTAATATACTTCTAACTGCTGACTCACGACTGAAATAAACCATTCAATAGTACTGTCAAACTTGATTGAATTGAATGATTAAATGGTGTTTTAATGCCGTTTTCAGCATTATTTCGGTAACATTGCGGCAGCCAGTGCACCTATCCAAACTTTACTGCAGGTTCTTTACCAGTACTCCGCACAATATTCTTTCCAAGCCACTGGCTGCTTTCCCACATAACCATTGTCGAAACAATGATCTGCGTTGAGAGAGGTATGAATTCTGTCGCAATGACCATCATCAATCCTTGGAAAGAAATTGGCCAAGCCGGAGATTGAACCTGCGACCTCGTTCTTGAATACTGTACACTACTGACTGCGCTATGGGGCTCAGCACTGTCACACTTAAATTTCACGATTGTGATCAATTCGATATACATGTACTTCTGACTTGTGGACAATATAATCCATAATATACCAGAATTCAATTAACTTAAGTCACTGGGTGACTTTTCAACAAGATCTGGTAAGATTGTTACCAGGCATCAGAACTTTATAGACTTAAGCATTCTGATAGCATTGTCAACAAATAGCTATTATGCAAAGAGTGAAAAAACCATACCTGACTGGGTTCTCAATATGAAGTGCTACAAAGATAGCCCATTCCCACAGATTCAGGGACTCTAAATGGGAGGCAAAGTTCATGTGTAGACTAGCTCTGTGGTATGCCGACATCCTCTTGTACGACAAACTCTGTAATACTTGACTCAGATGCCAGCTGTAACAATGAACATCAGAGATTAAGACAATTCATTGATGCTTAACTCTTTACCACACAAAGGAAACTTAGATTTGACAGAATTAAAAGCATTTACAGATAACAAATCCGACTAAAATGATGGAATTTGTCATTAAAATGGCAGAAAACATAGTGGGAAAAGGGCAAAATACTGCTTACCAGCATTTTCTCCTTATCCCAGAATGTTTTCAAAACCCTGTTTCCACAGGGTTGTTCAATACTTGGAATTGTATGGTAGAGGGTTAAATGCATTTAACTAGAAATTTGTGTTGCATATCTTAAGTTTTTTGTTAATTCTTTACCAGACGACAAGGAAGACATCTTTTGACAACGTGGGAAAAAGGAGAAAATGCTGGTAATAAGCATTTTCCATACAATATTTTCTGCCATTTCACAGAAATATCCCATCAATTGCGATACCTTTAATTTGTTGTTTGTAATTGCTTTGTATTTGGACAGGTATATAGAGGATGTTTGGTTTTTTTTGGTGGAAGATTGAATTTTATTTCGAGTGAAAATCAACGTTAATATTTTCACATGCCACTTGTGAAAGTATTACCGGTGATGTTCATGAGATAAATTTTGATCTTTCCCTGTAAAAAAAACAAATAGTCTATCTATTTCATGCTTCTAACCTTTTTTTGTTGGGACTTTCATCAAAATCCTCTACAGTTGTTTCAGGTGATTCTCCATGACATTCCCCCCTCCCCCATGTACGAACACATTACAATATCACGTAAAGCGCAAACGATGTAAAGTAAATGCATGTAATAACATCCTATTCCTCTCTGGTTGAATGGCATGTACTGTTTAAGTATGTAACTAGAGTGTGGAAACTAATGTTTCTGCCTTCCGTTGAAGAGTTACGAAAATAATGACTTACAAAAAATTTACAAAGTTAAAAAACTTTAGTAAAATGGATTTAAAAATTTTGTAAATCTGGACGGAGGCAAAAAGTAACAAGATATCTGTTTGTAAAACAGTCATGCCCCCCTACTGCCACATTGATACAGGAAGTGGCACAGTTCATAAACTGATATCAAAAGAATTGATTGGGAAATATCGACGTCATCTTTTTGATTTATAGCCCACTTCAATTGTTAAACGTGATAATCTGTCAACAGTTCGCATGTCTGTGCCAAATTTGACGAACCTAGGTCAATTCTGTGTCTAGTTATCATCCTGACAAGGTTTGGTCTATATATCAACATGTTGACGGTCACTGTGACCTTGACCTTTGACCGATTGACCTCAAAATCAATAGGGATCATCTACACTCTGAGATGCATGTCTGTGCCAAATTTGACGAACCTAGGTCAATTCTGTGTCTAGTTATCATCCGGACAAGGTTTGGTCTACATATCAACATGTTGACAGTCACTGTGACCGTGACCTTTGACCGATTGACCTCAAAATCAATCAATAGGGATCATCTGCACTCCGAGACGAATGTCTGTGCCAAATTTGACGAACCTAGGTCAGTTCTGTGTCTATTTATCATCCGGACAAGGTTTGGTCTATATATCAACATGTTGGCGGTCACTGTGACCTTGACCTTTGACCGATTGACCTCAAAATCAATAGGGATCATCTACACTCCGAGATGCATGTCTGTGCCAAATTTGACGAACCTAGGTCAATTCTGTGTCTAGTTATCATCCGGACAAGGTAAGGTCTACCGACCGACCGACGGACATTAGCAAAGCAATATACCCCCACTTCGTTCAAGGGGGGGCATAACAAAAATTCTTACACAAAAACTTACAAATAGTTAACAAAATGATACCCCAGGGGACCATTTTACTAAAGAAAGTTTCATACTGATTGCTATGAAATCAGTTAATTTCACAATGTTCTTTGTCCTTCCAATGACAAATCTTAAATTTCAGGTCTCATTAATGTAACGCCTGTGAATACTTTAAATTTGGAGATGTCTAACAGGTTGTCTAATTGTAGAGGGGTAAAGTCAGTAAGTTCTTTGATAGTTACCTCAATCTATAGTCTAGCTGATTTGCAGTAGACGTGACCGGGTTCAGTATCTCTTCCAACGTATGACGTTTCTGACAGTATAGACATAACAGGTGGTAGCATGTATCCTGTATTTGATTGTCCCTGTCTGTCACATCCCACACTTTTTCGTCTTCAAGGTATGGAGGTAAAGGCGGAGACGTGTAAGAACTATAGTCCCTGGTTCCCTGATATGCCCTGTCAAAGATCTCCACAGCTTCTTGTATTGGGGAACCAGCCTGACAATAAAACCTGCAGTAAAATCAGTTGTTTGATTGATTGCATGTTTAATATCCTTTTCAACACTATTTTAGATATATCCCAGCGGCCAGTGTACTGATCCATGCTTTCCTGGAGTTTCTGTTTCCAGTAATTTGCACAATATTCTTCATAAAACACCCTACTTTACCACATAACCCTTATCAAAACAATGATCAGGGGATTAGAAAGGAATGATCCCTGTCGCAATGACTATCATCAATCCTTGGAGAGAAATTCTCTGAGCTGTGGATTCAAACTAGCCACCCCATGATCTCAGATCCTGTACCCTACCAACTGTGCTACCAGGGCTCAGTGTAACAATATCAGAAAAACTGTCAAAACAATATACAGTCACGATAGAAGAATGTTTTCTATCAAAATGAAAATCACCAATTATTATAAGAGTATGGCAAAATTCTGAATCAAACTGATGAGCCCATGGCTTGTTTTCATCAACCATTCTTAACCCTTTACCACATAATCCCATGTTTTAGCGACCCAAAGGAAGAAGCTTTTTGAAACAGTGTGGTAAATGGAGAATATGTTGGTAACCAGCATTTCTCCTTCTCCCACTAAGTTTTCTAATATTATCACAGACAACTTCGATCATTTTATATAAATTTAATTTGTTGTCTGCTTTCAGTTTGTACAAGTCTTTAACGTTTTGTTTTTTGGTAAAGAATGTTTTGTTGTTCGAACATTCATAGTCAAATTCTCAAGAATATTCAAAATTTGAAAGTAACATAATTTCTGATTGGCTAAACCTAATGGTTCAGCCACTCAGAAGTTATATTACTTTCTAAATCTAGATTGATACTAAGAAAACAAATTAGAATGGTTGTTGAATATGACTCCTGGATCACAAGCCTATGTTACCAGGGGTTCTACTTTGCTCACAATAATAGGCGAATACATGTAGTTCCAAGATCAAGGGCCATTACATCAACATTAAAAAATTCAGTTTTAACTCTTTACTAATCGACAAAATTTCAGACTTGTCCATATTCAAAGCATTTGCAGGTGACACATTAAACAAAAGCACTGCATGCAGGTGCCAATATTTGGCTACAGTTGCTTGATTTTTAGTGAAGACTGTGAGTTGAATAAGGGACATAACGAGGTCAAAAATATTTTGATGGTTACCTGCCCTTGTTGTATTTCCCCTTTTGATAATTAACAAATTGTCCAAGTTTGAAGCAAGTATCTTCAGTAATAACAGAGATATTAGAATCTGTCCTCAAGACAAAGACAATGCCAGAACTAAGACAATACCTCGAGGTATTATGAAAACAGCCGAGCTAAAAACCAAAATCAAATAATGGGATTTATCTCTGAAAGGCCTTTGAAAACATTGTAGGAAAAGGACAAAATGCTTGTTACCAGCATTTTCTCCTTTTCTCACAATGTTCTCAAAAGCCTTTTTAGTCAGGGTCATTTAAACTCCAAATGGTGTGGTAAATGGTTAGTTCTTTATTCCCAGACTAGCCATCTGATCCCGAGCTTTAACAACCCTGCAAAAGAAGGCTTTTGAAAACATTGTGGGAAAAGGAGAAAATGCTGGTATTCAGCATTTTCTCCTTTTCCCGCAATGTTTTCTACCCTTTAACAAGAGGGCCACGATGGCCCTGTATCGCTCCACTGGCTATTAAGTAAAATTCTGACCAGTCGTTTCAGAGAAGAAGAATTTTTAAGAATTTCTAAATTTCCATATAGTGCAAGTAGCCCCCATTCAACAGAGCCACATTTTTTGACGGATCAAAATTTTACGAACAATTTTTGAAAAAGGTCACCCAAGCAACAATCCTGTGAAATTATTTCAAAATCTGACCTGCTGTTTCAGAGGAGAAGATTTTTAAAGAATTCCTTCATTTCTGTATAGTGCAAGAAGCCCCCATTCACCAGAGCCACTTTTTTTGACGGATCAAAATTTTACGAACAGTTTTTGAAAAGGGTCACCCAAGGAACAATCCTGTGAAATTATTTCGAAATCTGACCAGCGGTTTCAGAGAAGAAGAATTTTGAAGAATTCCTTCATTTCTATATGGTGCAAGAAGCCTCCATTCACCAGAGCCACATTTTTTGACGGATCAAAATTTTACGAACAATTTTTAAAAAGGGTCACCCAAGGAGCATATCTGTGAAATTATTTCAAAATCTGACCCGTGGTTTCAGAGGAGAAGATTTTTAAAGAATTCCCTAAAAAATTCCATTTGGTTGCAATGGCAACCAGAGTTTTAGATGGAATCAAATTCTGTGAACAGTTTTTAAAGAGGACCTTCCAAGGAACATTCCAGCCAAGTTTGGTCCAAATCCGCCCAGTGGTTTAGGAGGAGTTGATGTTTAAAGAATTGCTGACGACACACGACGCACGACGGACACCAGGTGATCCTAAAAGCTCCCCTTGAGCACGTTGTGCACAAGTGAGCTAAAAAGTTAACATACGGATGGACGCACAACGGACAACGGGCCATAACATAAGCCTGCTGGCCTTCGGCCAGTGGAGCTAAAAAACTTGTCTAGCACCAATCATGTATCACTGCAGCTTGATAATCAAGGGAGGTAAATAGTAACGAACTTTATCTTTCATAAAAAGAGTTATTTCCCTTGATTAATGTTTAAATTGAAGTGACAATATTTTGAAGCCCATGTTAAACTTGCGATCCCTGGAATGAAGGCAATTTTGACCCCAGACCTACAATATGAAACTAGAATGTCTGGTTATAAACAAAAAGATTTTTTAATCTTGCCCAATAAAAAGTCATGTAAAACAAGTTTGCTGAATAAAAGGCCCTGTAAAATATGTGATCCATGACACAGGTTTATCAAGTTTTCACTATAAAAGCCAATGTAAAACTTGTGACCCCTGGTGTGGAGTCAAACTTGACCCCCAAAGTTAAAATTTGGGCCCTCTTGGTAGAGGCCCATTATATAAAGTTACATGCAAAATTTGGTAGCCCTAGGCCTAAATATGGCTATGTACAAGTAGATTATTAAAGTTTCCTTATATAAGACCATGTAGAACTTGTGACCCCCTGGGGTGGGGCTACATTTGACCCCCTGGGCTATAATTTGGGCACCCTTGATAGAGACCCCCTAGATAAAGCTAAATGCAAAATTTGATAGCCCTAGCCCTTATAGCTAGATGCGAAAGATTTTCCTATATAAGCCCGCCCATGTAAAACATGTTACCCCCCGGAGCGAAGTCAAATTTGACCCTCGGCTATAATTTGGACACCCTTGGTACAGGTCCACTAGATAAAGCTACATGCCAAATTTGGTCGCCCTAGGCCCCATGGCTAGGTCAAAGAAGAATTTTAAAGTTCTCCCTATATAAGCCCATGTAAAACTTGTTATATAAGCCCATGTAAAACTTGTTACCCCCGGGCAGGGCCTAATTTGACCCCAGGGCTATAATTTGAACAATCTTGGCAGAGGTCCACTAGATAAAGTTACATGCCAAATTCGGTAGCTCTAGGCCCTATGGCTAGGTAGAAGAGGAATTTTAAAGTTCTCCCTAAATAAGCCCATGTATAACTTGTAACCCCCGGGGCGGGGCCAATTTTGACCCCAGGGCTATAAATTGAAGAAACTTGGTAGAGGTCCACTAGATAAAGCTACATGCCAAATTTGGTAGCCCTTGGCCTTACGGTTTCAGACAAGAAGATTTTCAAAGATTTTCAAAATTTTTCAGTTTTGTTGCCATGGCAACCAGAGTTTTTGAAGGAATTAATTCTTTCAAGAAATTCTGAAGAGGACCATGGCAGGATCATTTCTGTGAAGTTTCATCAAAATTGGATGGGTAGTTTCAGAGAAGAAGACGTTTTAAAAAAAAAGTTAACGCACGGACGGACGGACGACGGACAACAGGCCATGACATAAGCCCGCTGGCCTTCGGCCAGTGGAGCTAAAAACAGAAATCATCACTTGAGCCAATTTTAATTTATCATCTACAAATACTTTCAATTTGGTCCAGTCACAAATTTTGTCATGTGGTAAAGAGTTAACTCTTACCAAAGGTGTAATGCAAAAGCTCGTTTCCAGTCCAGATCCTCGCAAGTGTTGATGGTCAAATTTGGACAAGTGAGTACCAGCTGCCCTGACAACAAACTGTAGATTTTCATTCTAAGCTCATTGATGAAATTGTCCACCTGTAGGTATACATCAGGAGAGTAAAACTTTAATTATTTCAATTATTTGGTAAGTACAAATGAATCTGTTCATGCTCATTGCCTCTTGCAGACAACTCAGTCAATTGACTGATTGATTGAATGTTGTTTTATGCCCCTTTGAACATTACTTCAGTGACATCACTGCCATGGATCACATATTCTGTCCTGCGTTTCACCAGTACTAGGCTAGGGCTCTGAGCTGTCTTACCCAAGTACACTCCCTTGTGAGAAACTCGGTGCCTCCAGCCAGGCTAAAACCCAGGGCTTCAAGGGAAACAAGTCCTACGCTACAATTTACCACTAACACACCCAGGACTGTACAGACAACTCAGGCTACTGAGCCTCAGGATTTCAAACCCCATCCCTATCACTTGATGATATTCCACACAATCACTAACAGTTGGTCGTTACTAACTTAATTCTTCAAAGCTGTTTTTTTGACTTCTTCACAGATAATAATAAAAAAAAAAAAAAAAAAAAAAAAATGAATCAGATGAATAAATAAATCCAATAAAAGACAGCTATTGAATATGATCATTTTGTTGCATGAAAGTAAAAAATGTGGCAACTGTGGAACCACAAAAGCCGTTATTAATATTATGTGACAGTTGAGCTTACTATGACTAAAGAAAGTTTAGAGACAACACACAAGACTAGAGGCGCTTGAGCGCCTGTATCGCTCCACTGGCCTGATATTTCTATAATGGCGAAAGGAAGTTTTTAACAATTATCATTCAATCCTGCATTTTAGCTCACTGAAGAAACAATTTGGTAGACAACCACGATAGGAACTTACCTGCAAAACAACAATGAAATCCAATGAATAGTTTTAGAGAAGAAATTTTTCAAAGATTTTACTTTATATCATAAAAGGAAAATGAGTCTCCCATAAAAGCCATGTTTTTCGACAGATCTTTTTTTTTTTTTTTAAGGAATTCTGTAAACCTGTATCTAAGGAACATTCCTGCAAAATAATAATGCTATCCAAATAGCGGTTTGGGAGGAGAAGATTTTTAAAGGTTTTTTACTTTGGTTGCCATGGCAACCAGAATTCTTCATGGAACACAATTATTTGAAGGAATTTGAAAGAGGACCACCAAAGGAACATTCCTGTGAAATTTGGTAAAAATCCAGTCAATAGTTTCTGAGGAGAAGTTTTTTAAAGAAAAAGTTTACGGACGCATGCACGGACGAACGAACGGACGGATGGACGGATGCACGACGGACACAACGCCATGACAATAGGTCGCTGGCCTTCGGCCAGTGGAGCTAAAAAACATACACCAAGCTCAATCCATTCATCCAACTGTTTATTGATCATCTGCCTTGGCATAAAACTACCCACAGCTTGTGACAAGAGTAGAGCAAGTTTGTGGTCCCCTGCTTCCTGGGCGAACTGACATGCCTCCTTAATCTGTTTACCTGTCAGTGAACTAAGTATTGCCTTGAGGTGGCCATGACCCTGGAAATATAGGTCAAACCTTGTTAACCCTATACCAAACTATCCTGTGTTTTAACGACTCTGGAAGATAAAGCTGTTGAAAATATTGTGGGAAAAGGAGAAAATGCTGGTAATCAGCATTTTCTCCTTTTCCCACAAGGTTTTCTACACTATCAGATACAAGTTCTATCATTTCAAGTACATCTGATTTGTTATCTACAACTTCTCTCAATTTGGACCAGTCTAAATATTTGCTGTTTGGTACAGGGTTGAAGAACCCAAAAATTTTTGGTCAGTTTACATATTAGAGAGTCTAGTATAGCCCAAGCTCATATTTACCAACACTTTAAGTCATGCTTTGACAGAAGGGGGTCTAATGCATCTCTGTGATGCATGATACCAAGCAAGTTATCACATAATTATGGATCCATAATATCTATTTTGTGTAACATCTGACTGAATCATGACTTAGACTGGTCCTTTGACATGCAGGAAATTGACCAATAGCAAAACATTTCGACCTAGGTCAGCCTGTACGGCTGACCTGGGTCTATTATTTTTTGCAGATGCATTAAGCTTCCATTTCACAAAGCATGGCTCATATTCAATGTAGCTCAAAAGATTAAATGTCTTCAAAAGGTTGGACTGTATTGTGAAGAAATGGAGAAAATGCTGGTTACAAACATTTTCTCCTATGCCCACAATTTTATGAACACCTTCATCCTTAGGTTTGTAGTAACAGGACAATTTTGTAAAAACATTAACAAATAGAAAAAGTACCTTGTATTTACTTTCTTGCACTTCTTTCTTGATGATCTTATCAGACACTGAAGACAGCCATCTTGTAACAGCCTCCCTTCTGGCACTGTGGTACAAATAACTATCTCTACCAGCATCTGTTGTGGGCAAACAATGGATGGGCATTTAAGTCTTTACCAAACAACAAAATTTTAGATGTCCAAAATGAATGCATTTGCGGACGACAAATTAAATGTAACTCAAAATATAAAATTTGTCTTTCATAGTGTAGAAAATATTGTGGGAAAAGCAGAAAATGCTGGTTACCAGCATTTTCTCCTTTTCTCATCATGTTTTAAATAGCCTTTTCTTTTATGGTCGTTTAAACTTGGGATTGTGTGGTAAAAGGTTAACCTTTTGAATGCTGTCTCTATGACATGGACATTTTTGTCAGAAAAAGTACACTTAACGACGTTCATGACAGTTTCCATTATCACGCTTCGTGTAACTATCACGCTCACCTTTTACTCGAAACGGTGAGCACCTAACACAGTTGATCTTGCAACACTTGTCAATGTCTGCAGAATGGATAAACCAAGAATTAAAACGGGTCGTTTCATGTCAGCAAAACGAAGAAAAAAGTATCTGAATCAAGCCAAATAATTATATGCAAGGCAAGAATCCGAAATTATGCTTTCAAAAGATCGGACTGAAAGTCAAAGTGAATCACCTAACTACGTCACCTAACAACGGAAATATGGACACATGCTACTAGCACTCTATCTGGCAGACGTATCATCGAGCTAAAACATCTTTTCAGATGCAGATGCTTTCAGTTTGGTCTAGTCCAAATTATGTCACTTGATAAAGACTTGCAGAAAACAAGGGGCTGTTACTCTTTCTCCTTTACCAGGTTATCCCTTAGCTTGATAAGTCTGCAGCAGACAACATTAGAAAACATTGATGTCAAAAGGAGAAATTGCTCCTACTGACTGATTCCTCCTTTTCGCACAATGATTTCTGACCCATCAAAGGACTCTGATACATGAATACCAGGTTTTGGTTTAGCGTCTGCAAACACATCAAATTTAGAAGAGTCTAGAATTAGTTGTTTGGTAATGGGTTAAATGCTAACAACAGTATTACATTTATATGCTATGGATTGGTTTATATGACAAACTTGATTCTTATAAACACTGTTGAATTGTTGAAAAAATTGAGATAATTTACTTCATATAATGTCTTTGTCTTTGACAAACCCTACATTTACTCATTAGATATTGCCCCACCCACAAACTTAAAATGTATTTTCTTAAAAAATAAGGCTGGTGACCTATTTGCTTTAAGCCTGATTCTTTTAGTTTAGTACCTGAATATTATTTATAGAAAAAATAAAAAAAAAATCTGAATGTTAGAACGTTAAAAAAAATAACTGTAAATGATACTCTTTGTTTTTTGGGTTTTTTTTCCCCAAAATAAATGTGTTTTAGCTGTAAGTTAAGGGTATTTTTTTTTTTAAAGATTGATACTCAGTATACTCTAAATTACTTTTTTCTTTAAATTTGATGTTTCACCAATACATTGACATAAAATTTGCTTATAATTGTTGTTATTTAAAAAAATATACGTAGACTTAGTTTTCATAGGTGAAATTTCATCCTGCACTGCCGCAATTCAGGGTGTACTAAAAGAAATATTAATAGAATTTTCCCAAAGCTGGTGACCCCCCTTTTTTTATCTCCTATTTTTGTAGATCAGATAATATACTATCACCACACAAAGTTTCATGAAATTCTGAATGTTTTCAAAAAATGGTGAAACTGTAGCGATCGTCTTTAAACAGTGCAATTTCAAGTTAAAAGCTAATGTAAGCAGAGCTACTAAAAATCAAATAGAGCACATTTGCACCTTCAAAGAGCAAAATGATGAAAGAAATTACCTTTAGTTAACTCTTTACTGCATGACAAAATTTTGGACAAAACCAAATTGAAAGCATTTGCAGACAACAAATAAAATGTAGCTTTAATTATGATTTCTGTCTCTGATAGGATAGAGACTGTTTTTGGAGGAGAAAATGGTGTTTATTAGAATTTTCTCCTTTTCCCACAATGTTTTCAAAAGCCTTCTCTTTCAGGGTTAAAACTCATGTTATGACCCAGGATTGCGTGGTAAAGAGTAAGGAAAATTCATCGCAGTGGACAGCAAAGATCACATTTCATATTCTGCTCAACCCGATCTTGATCTACACTGTCCACAAAAAGTAACACAAGAGGGCCATGATGGCCCTGTATCTCTCCACTGGCTTTTTAACCCTTTACCACACAAATCGAAGTGTTAATGACCCTGAAAGAGAAGGCTTTCAAAAACAGGACAACATGTTGTCAGCCAGTATTTTCTCCTTTTCCCACAACGTTTCCTAACCTATCAAAGACAGAAATAGTCCTTTAAGCTACATTCAATTTGTCTTTTTGCAATGGCTTTAAACTTGGTACAGTAAAAAAAAATTAGTCATTTTTTAAAGAGTAAAATTAACGTATCATGCGCTTAATTGGCACTGACAGAGACATACAGCATAAAAGTCTGTATGGTAATAAACTTACTTTGAAAACATAACCTCCACCCCGCCTGCCAAACAAAAAAAGTCATATCTTTTTAAATGCAAAGATAATGTCAGTGAATACAAGCAGGTTTATTCATTAGCATGAAAGGTAAAGTTACTTTAAATAAAACATTCCATCCATGTGAGCATAACCATTAGCATCAAAATAAATCACTCTCCCTTAAAACAGAACATTTCCTCTCCAAAAAACTTGAATACCAAACTCCAATAATGTATAACTGCAGTTTGATGATCAAGGGAGGTAAATAGTAACAAACTTTATCTTGTATAACAGGAGTTATTTCCCTGGATTACTATTTTAAATTATAGTCACTATATAAGCCCATGTTAAACTTTTGACCCCAGGGCTATAATTTGAAGAAACTTGATAGAGGTCCATTAGATAAAGCTACATGCCAAATTTGGTAGCCCTGGGCCTTATGGTTTCAGACAAGAAGATTTTCAAAGATGTTCAATATTTTTCAGTTTTGTTGCCATAGCAACCAGAGTTTTTAAAAGAATCAAATTCTTTCAAGAAATTCTAAAGAGGACCATGGCAGGATCATTTCTGTTAAGTTTCACCAAATTTGGACGGGTAGTTTCAGAGAAGTAGTTTGAAAAAATAGTTAACGCACGCACGGACAGACGGATGCACGACGGACACTGGGCCATGACATAAACCCGCTGGCCTTCGGCCAGTGGAGCTAAAAACTGAAATGTACTGTACAGATTAAACTAAAATGGAATTAAAAGACTATACCTGTGTCTTCTAGCTCAGGCAGGTTGCCCCATAATGCAACACAAAGATCCCACACCATTCCCATATGTTTAACTGTGGGCTCGTCCGGGTGGGCACCTAAACAACGTTTTTCTAAAATTTTTGTCTATGATTTGGACACTTACAAAGCACATTTTGGAAAAGTTTGAAAACTTTTAACTATTGAAGCACCTTTTACAAGTATGGTTGCCTTTGTAGCCAGTGCAGATCAAGATCAGACTGCACAAAATGTGCAGTCTGATCTTCGATTGTCACTGATCACTTGGTTGAAACATTCTGGACAAATACACCCTTGAAAATGCAAGTATTTGTGTCTCCATTTCTAAACTGAAAGTGTCTGTTTGGTTAACATGGTGCTGTAACCCTTTACCAAACAATCCCTGGTTTTTACGACCCAGAGGAAGAAGCCTTCTGAAAACACAGTGGGAAATGGAGAAAATGCTGGTAACCGGCATTTTCTCCTTTTCTCACAATGTTTTCTACTCTTCTAAAGTCAAGTTTCAATTTTAGAGTCACATTTATTTTGTCGTCTGCAAATGCTTTCAATTTGGACAAGTCTAAAGTTCTGTCGTTTGGTAAAGAGTTAAGGGTTAAAGACAGTGCCTTATTGGATATCTTAACCCTTTGCCACACAATCCTGACTTTTGACAACCTTGACAAAGCTGCTGAAAACGATTGTGGGAAATAGAAGAAGTGCTGGTAACCAGCATTTTCTCTTTTTCCCCACAATGTTTTCTACACTTTTAAAGACACATCTCAACACTTGAATCACATAAATATGTAGTCGACAAATGCTTTCTATTGGACACAAATGCAAAATTTTGGTGTGTGGTAAAGGGTAAGAAAAATAACATATATGCCATGTACAAAGATTGCTTACATTGTCCATGGCCTTGAATAGTAAGCAAGCCTTTGATATCAAGACAAGAAGTGACATAGTTAGAAACAATTTCAGGCTTTCATGTAAACAGAAGCACACAATGCGGGTGACATCTCTGGCTGCAGTTGCTTTTCAGTGATAGTTCTAAGTCAAAAAAGAGGCATAACTGTGTAAAAAATATTTTGATGGTTACCTGCCCCTGTTGCATGACTTCCCCTTTTGATATCTATCATCTAGTCTGATTTTTGACTTAAATATCTTTGATAATGACAGAGATACTATATAATGTTGAAGTTTTTGCATGAAAATCACATAGACAATGATTAGGGATATGATAACAAGCTTGACTTTTTCGTCAAAAACAGCCAAGTTAAAATAGACCATAGATTTATTGCTGTGTGGTGTTGTTACCAGAATACATATACTGTACTCACTCAGATTATCCAGTTCAGTCTGATTCTGTTCAGCATACTGGTGTAAAGCCTCAACACCTAAGGTTGGTGTGAACACAGGACAATCTCTCTCTGTAGAACTCACAGAGTGTACAAGTTGTATTTCTAACATCTCACAGTGATTTTGCTGTAAAAGGTAAGGTTTGTTTGTTTTGTTTGTATTATCCTTTAATGCCTTCATAACAGATTAGGTCACATCACGGCGGTCAGTGCACCTATGTATGAGTTTCGTGGTTTTCAGTACTAACAGAACTTTCTTTTCCATAGCCACTGACTACTTTTCTAACATGCATCAGAGGTGAGAGGTGAGATACTACCGGAAAGAAAGTTTGCCTCAACTGGAAATCTAACCCTCAACCACCAGGTCATGAGTCAGATACGCTAACTACTGAGCTACCCTGTTAGGCAATAAAGCATTAGGACCTCACAAATCTAATCCTTTACCATACGTTTTAACAACCCTAGGGAAGAAGCTTTATAAAAAACATTGTTGGATAAAGAGAAAATACTGGTAAACTAACATTTTCTCTTTTTTCCACAATGTTTTCTACCCTTTTAGAGACAAATTGACTAGGGCAGCTTCAAAGGGTTGACTTTGCTCATCACAGGATTATCTTAATTTACACAGATGTTTTCAAAATTGTCAGCTACAAATTTGTTTCATAAGGTACTGACATCAACAAAATTTACGAAGACAATCGTAAAGTTGACTTACAATGACTGATCTGTCCATAGGATGTATGTGGTCTGCTATATTCAACTTCTGTAATTGGATAGTCCAGTTACTTGAACCCTGTTGAGTGTATCGTCTCTGATTACCAAGAAACAGATTGAAGGTGTTTGCTGGTCGTTCTTCTGCAAAATAGTTAACTCTTTACAAAACAACAAACTTATAAATTGGTCCAAATTCACAGCATTTGCAGAGGACAAATAAAATGATACTCCAATGACTGGATTTATACCAAAAAGGGTAGAAAACACTGTGGCAAAAGGAGAAAATGCTGGCTAAGTCTTTTTCCCTAGGATCATTAAAACTCCAGATTGTGTGTTAAAGTGTTAAATATGACGCAATTACAGCTCATATTGATATGCTATAAAATTTCAATTATTTGGGAAAAAAAAAAAAAAAAAAAAAAGAAAAAATCCCGAGTTTTTACAAACCTGTGAAAGGAGGCTTTAGAAAATATTGTGGCGAAATGAGAAAATACTGGTCACCAGCATTTCCAACTTGTCTCACATTGTTTTTTAACCTATCGTAGACAAACACATCATTTTGGCCTCTCATTTGATTAGTGGTCTGTAGGAGCTTTTACTATGGGACAAGTCAAAATTTTGTGATCTGATAATGAGTTAATATCTCTTTTCCTTACATTCAAAGGGTAACCATATCATATTACAACTTATAAATAAATTTAAAACAGTGGTGGCTGTATAGGTCGAAGCTCAAGGCTATATATCTTTGTAAAGCAGGCAGCAATTTCAGATTCCTTAAACAGTAAATCTAGTGATATTTCTCTCTGACCCCCACCCTCTCTATTTTTTTTTTTTTTTACTTTAATTACCAGTAACTGATTCCTTGATAATCAGTATGTGTGATAGAAAAGGAACTAGTTTTTTTGGAATTATATTGGAATTCTTGAGATTTCATAGTACTAAAAAAATACCTATCAAATGATAACGTGGTCATGAGAAAGATTCAATCTGTATCTACCTGATTCTAATGGTTGAATGATGTCCCCACTGTGGGCTAGAGTCCAGCCTGGCCCCCAGCCAACTCTGAATGACCGTCCCATAAACAATCCAGCATCAACCAGAAGGTTCTGTTTTCCATACAAATAACTGTCTCTAACATGAGGTATCATACGAGTAACTTTTGACCCCACCAGTTTTTTGGGTACATCCCTCTGGGTCATGCCTGAGGCCAACAGTAGATGTTCTTTTACAGGAGGTTGGAAAGATGTTTGAATTGCCCGTTTTGGCTCTGGAGTAATCAGTCTGGCTGTAAAATAAGAATAATGTTGTTGTTAACCTAACCCTTCATCATACAGCCTGATTGTAGACAAACTCAGAGATGGGTTACCATTTCTAGAAACAAAAATAAATCTATTCATTCATGAAGTAATGTTCTGCTTTCTTATCTAACACACAAATCATTGTGAGAAAAGAACAACGACTGAAAATAACACTGTCTTCAAGTCCCTAGATCAGCACTGTCTCAGAAAGAGCACCTAAGATCAATATTTCACAGAGTAAGAAAGTCTTGAAATTTGAAAACAACAAGCGCATTGCATGCAGGTGCCAACGCTCAAAATTCTAAGCGATTCTCTGTGAAAATTCCAAGTCAAAAAAGGGACATAACTGTATAGGTTTCCCTTTTGTTAGCTAACTACTTGTCCAAGGTTGAAGCAAATGTGTTCAGTAATAACAGAGATATTACAAAATGTCAAAGATCTAGCACAACAACGTAGACGATGCCAGGGCTATGACAATACATGGACATTTTCTTGAAAAAAAGCCGAGCTAAAAATGGCTTTAGGCACTTTCTTTAGAAGTCCTGAAGAAGCAACTGCTTGTCTCAATCTTTGTTTTTCATCATGATGTTTAAATCTTATTTAAAAAAGAATAAATAAAATTTTAGACTGGTCCGAATTGAAATTGTTTACAGACAAGTAAAATGTTGCAAGAATTATGAAATCCGTCTTTAAAAAGGGTAGAAAACATTCTGGTTACAAGCATATTCTCCTTTTGCATCTTTTGTTTTTAACCCTTTCTCAAACAATCCCTGGTTTTTATGATGCTGGGAAAGAAGGCTTTTGAAAACACTGTAGGAAAAGGAGAAAATGCTGGTAACCAGCATTTTCTCCTTTTCCCACAATGTTTTCTACCCTTTCATAGACAAAAATCATCATTTGTATTACATTTGTCATCTGCAAATGCTTTCAATTTGGTCTAGTCCAAAATTTTGTCATTTGGGAAAGGGTTAAAAGCTGTCTTGCTTAAGGTTGTTAAAACTAAGGAATGTGTGTGTACTAAAGGGTTAAAAGAAAGAAAGGCAATACAATACCTCTGTCCTCTGAAACCTCTGACTGTGGTCGGTTTGAGAGTTTAACAGGTGTCATGTAACTTGACTTCATGGCAGAACTGAATAAGGTTGGCCCTCGTCCTTCAGCAAGTCGCATTAATGGTGATCTCTCTGTAGTGCTGTTCTTGTTCCCAAACATCTGACCTGTGTAATACCATAGTTCTGATTGATTTAATGGTGTTTAATGTTCAACATTATTTCAGTTGTATCACAGCAGCCAGTGCACCTATCCATGCTTTCCTGGGATTTCTTTTACCAGTACTCCGTACAATATTCTTTCCAAGCTACTGCCTGCATTCCCACATAACTATCGTGGAAACAATGGTCAAGTGGAAAGGAATTAATTCTGTTGCACTGACTATTGTCCATTCTTGGAAAGAAATTGGCTGAGCCAGGGATTGAACCATCGAACCCCTGTTCTAAAGTCGTGTATGCTACTGACTGAGCGACCAGGCCTAGCACAGCAGGATTCTGATGTAGAGGACTTTAAAACCCTCAGAGTGCCAGAACAACTTGTTATTTTTTAAGTGGACAGGAAGGATCAAGATCAGACTGCATGTTTTGTGTTATTTTCTTGGATCCATACTGTCCAGTTCTTTGTAATTTATTATATACCTGAAAAGTTTCCGGCTCAAATGTGTCGGATAAAATATCACACACAACAGCAAAAAAATCTGTATCCTACAACTTGTGAAATACTGTTCCAAATGTGGTATGATGACTAAACTCACAAGCGGAATTTGTATGTACTAATTTGCAATTTGACTGGTCAACACAGATATAATATTCATCCGCTATTCATAGAAATGAAGTTACTGGCTACTACACCAGTTTTTGTTTCATTTTGTTTACCATTTTCAAATAAAATGTCAAGAATTGCAAAATTTGGTCGTTGAAAATTGTAGGTATATAATAAAATAAATATTATGTTGTAGTAAATTTCCTAGTGCTTTTTTCTACTTCTTGCTAAGAAAATTTTGACATTGCGCTTGACCTTCAATCTTGCGCTATATCAATTTATTCATGCTTCAAATACAACCACCAGAAAATGTACTACGTAGAGGATCTTACATGAGTGTAAATGTATTATCATTTTTATCAAATCCAAAGATTTGTCCCATCATTTTAGCCACATTTAGTCAACTTGAAATGCTTTCAATATGCTTCTTTCTACTATTTGGTAGTTTTGTATTGAATTAAAAGAACCTATTATAAGTGGTTCATGTGTTTAGCACTTTATCAAATAATTATGACTATCAAACATCTTGAAAGAGGGCTTTTGAAAACATTGTGGAAAAAAGAGAAAATTCTGAAACCAGAATTTTCTCCTTTTCCCTCAATGTTTTCTATCCTTTCATGGACAAATCCATCATTTGAGCAACGTTGTTGTCTCCAACTACTTTGAATGAGTCTAAAATTTTGTCTGATGTTAAAGAGTTGCTGGTAATTAGCATTTTCTCCTTTTCCCTCAATGTTTTCTATCCTTTCATTGACAAACCTATCATTTGAGCCATATTTAAGCTGTCATCTACAACTGCTTTGAATTTGAATGAGTTAAAATTTTGTCTAACCATAGAGTTAATGGACTGATTTCGGTAACATTCTTGCGTACATGGAAGTTTGCAACAAATGCATAGCTGAAATACTAAGTGCACCTGGTGGGATTCGAACCCTTGCAGAAGAGATCCTCGTTTTTTGAGGTTTAAAAGGCCAATACCATAACCACTGAGCTAAAGGGAATTCTCCCAAACGCAGTTGTTAGGCACTGATTTTATACAGAATGAAGCTATACAGTAAGGAAGAGTGATTTTCCGTAATAACATATAGTTACATTGACTTACCTATGGCAGATCTTGGAGCATCATCCTCTCCAAAAAATGAAGCTTTCATAACCTGCATGTTCCTTGGGTCCACATGCATGCTTGTTGCCAAGCGATGGGATGAAGGCATTTCCTCTTCCATTTCCTGGTGGACCTCCTCATCATCTTAAAGCAATGATTTAACCTTTACCACACAATCCCAACTTTTAATGACCCTAAGAGAGAAGGAATCGGAAAAGGAGAAAATGGTTGTAACCATCATTTTCTCCTTTTCCCATAATGTTTTCCACCCTATCAAAGACAGAAATAATTCTTATAGCAACATGTAATTTGTCATTTGCAAATGCTTTGAATTTGGTCCAGTCCCAAAATTTGTGGTTTGGTAAAGATTTAAATCGTTACCGACTGCAGATGATTTTTTTCCATCTAACATAGCATTATTTAAAAAAAAAAATGACTTTGAAACAGGGGATCACTTTTGAAAATGACTTTGAAACAGGAGATCACTTTTGAAAAAGACTTTGAAACAGGGGGGCCACTTTTGAAAATGACTTTGAAACAGGGGATCACTTTCGAAAATGACTTTGAAACATGGGGCCCCCCTCGAAAATGACTGAAAATGGGGATAACTTTTGAAAATGACTTTAAAACATGGGGTCACTTTCGAAAATGACTTTGAAACTGGGGATCACTTCTGAAAACGACTTTAAGACAGGGCTGACTTTTGAAAATGACTTTGAAACAGGGGATCACTTTTGAAAATGACTGAAACAGGAGACCAGTTTTAAAAATGACTTTGAAATAAGGGACAACTTTTGAAAAATGATTTTTAACCCTTTACCACACAATCCCCGGTTTTCATGTCCATGGAAAGAAGGCTCTTGAAAACATTGTGGGAAAAGGAGAAAATGCTAGTAACCAGCATTTTTTCCTTTTCCCACGTTTTCTACCTTATCATGGAGCCCAAGTTCATTTGTACCAATTTTGAATTTATCTTGTGCACATGGTTTTGAATTTGAAAGTCTAAAATTTATTGTTTTGGAAAGGGTTAAATAGGGGTCACTTCTGAAATGACTTTAAAGCAGGGGATGACTTTTGAAAATGGCTTTAAAACAGGGGTCACTTTAAAATTGATTTTGAAACAGGGGTCACTGTTGAAAATAACTTTAAAACAGGGGACCACTTTTAAAAATAATTTTGAAAAAGGGGACCACTTTTGAAAATGACTTTCAAACAAGGGATCACTTTTGAAAATAACTTAAAAACATGGGACCCTTTTCAAAATGACTTCGAAATAGGGGACCACTTTTAAAAATGTTTTTGAAAAAGCAGACCAGTTTTGAAAATGACTTTCAAACAGGGGATCACTTCTCAAAATGATTCTGAAACAGGGGACCACTTTTAACCCATTACCACATAATCCCTACTTTTGACTCCCCTGAGAAAGAAGCCTTTGGAAAACATTGTGGGAAAAGGAGAAAATGCTGGTAACCAGCATTTTCTCCTTTTCCCACAGTGTTTTCTACTCTTCCCAAACCAATTTTAATTTTTCAGTCACCTTTAATTTGTCGTCTGCAAATGCTTTCAATTTGGACCAGTCTAAAATTTTCTCGTGTGGTAAAGAGTTAAAAAAAAAAAAATGATTTTGAAACAGGGGGTCACCTCTGAAAATGATTTTGAATAGTCCTTTGACATGCAGAAAACTGAACGACGCAAAAAGTTCCAACCTATGTAAGCATGTGAGGACAGCACAGGCTAACATGGGTTGATACTTTTTGCAGATGAATTTAGCCCCCTTTTCACAGGGCTTGTATCCTCTGTCTTCACTGGGATTCACTAGTACTAGGTTTGTTCTCCTTGAAAAGTTCTTAAAAATTTACTAGTGGATTTACTAATCATTAGTTCCATTCATCCCGTTCAGACCAGATCAAACATACCCAACTCAATCCTCTCCTCCCTTAAATCCTCCTGACCAATCAGAATTGGCTGATTATTATCATCCTCTCCCATAGGCACTTCCTGTCTAGCAGAGCTAGCCTCACTCTCATCATCATCAGTACCGATGGTAAATTTAGGTATCTGGGAATTCACAGGCCCTTTAGACTTAGCCTGTTTTTCTGCTTGTTCTTGCTGGATTTTTTGTTTCTGTAAGAATAGGGTCAGTGTTGATAATGAGTAATGAAGGTTATTTGTTCCATGCTGTTTTCAACATTATTTAAGTCATATTATAACACAAGATCACTGTCTTCCTTGTATCTCTAAAGTACTAGCCTAAGACTCTCATAATACTAAGATTACAAATTTCCTGCGAAATATCTACTTGACTCTTTACCAAACAATCATGTACTTTCATGACCCTGAGAAAATGGTAATAACCAGTATTTTGTTCATTTCCCATGTTTTATACCTATTCAAAGACAAAACTTGTCATTTGAGCTATATTTATCTTCCTGTCATCAAATGTTTTCAGTTTGGACAGTTCTAAACCTTTATCACCTGGAAAGGGGCTGAACGTACTTCTGTTGGTTGAAATGGTCAAACATTTGAGTACACAAGTGACATCTCCCACTCAGTATCTTTGATACATGGGATAAAAAGGATCCTATCACAGTACAAATATGACGTTAAATCATTAGAACTGTTGAATACAATGAAAAAGTGAGCAATTACATGTAAATTTAGCAAGCCACTGTTCCATTTTGTAATACATGATCTCAACAATTAGAAAAAGGTAGGCTGCCTTTACATTTCCCTCATGCTGATCTTGTTTCACTTTTGGTGTGTCTAGAATCTGACTGTATACTAATAATTTAACTCTAAACCAAACGGCAAAATTTTAGACATGCCCAAATTGAAAGAATGTGCAGACGACAACATGAATGCGACTCAGAAATTGAAATCTGTTCGTGGAAGGGTAGAAAATATTGCTGGAAAAGGAGAAAATGATGGTTACCAGTCCTTTTCCAACAATGTTTTCAAAATGCTTCTTTCTCAGGGTCGTTAAAACTCGGTATTGTTTGGGAAGGGGTTAACCCACATCTTGCCAAATACATAAGAGCAACGCTACGAGAAAAGGAGGTTTAATGCGTCTTAGCAAGGCATTATACCAAGTAAGTTGTCACATAGGATGAATCCATTTTGTCTAACAACTGGCTTTAGAATGGTGTTTTGACATGCAGAAGACCCAACAATAGCAAGAAGTTTTGACCCAGGGCAGCCTGTGGAAACTGAAATGGGTCAAACTTTTTGCAGATGCATTGAACCAGCCTTTCACAATGCAACTCATATTTTTTAACTATTTCAAACATTTCCTTCTCCAAATTTATTGACTACCAATGAGAACTATTACCAAAAACAGCAGAAAATGCAGAGCAAGATCAGACTGTACAAAAGTGCAGCCTGATCTAGATCAACATTTGCTGCAAACTATATCCAAGTCCATATGCAGCTGGATAAGGGTGAAAAAAAAAAAAAAAAAGAAAAAAAGTTTTGTAAGACAAAACAAACACTATTTGACAAGCTCTTTAATTTCAATATGAAAATGTTCAGTTTCAAAATAATGATTCTATTAATTCTCAATATTACTTACAACACTTAGGGTCATAAAAACACACCTTTATACACAATGTACATCTTGAATTATTTCAAAACTATGAATGACTATCATTTATATATTTATTTCAACTTTTGCGTGTAAATCAAAGAAACAAGACTTTAATACATATTTCTGTTATATTACAATGAGTACTAAAATGTTTGGATATATTTTTGAACACTCTACATCAGTTGGGGCCAAAAAGTTGATACATATCTTCTATCTACCTCAAGAGCCGTTAGCCTTTTACCTCTATACCAACCAACAAAATTTTAAACACAACCAATTGAAACCATTTGCAGAAAACAAATTTAATGTAGCTAAAAAGATGATTCTGTCTTTGTAATAGTTGAAAACATTGTGGGAAAGGAGAAAATACTGGAATCCAGCATTTATTCCTTTTCCCACAATGCTTTCAAAAGATTTCTCTTCAAGGTTGTTAAAACAAGGGATTGTGTGGTAAAGGGTAAAACATATTTTGTGATTTTGAAGCTATAGAAGGTTGCAACTGGTTGATGCAGGCATTTATGCAACAAATTATATATGTCAAAGTGAGACTTTGCAAATCTAAATCTAAAACTTGCGCAGATATTTCTCTTCTCCAGCCAAAAATTTTTTACAACATAATGAAAACATTTCAACAACTACATACCAGGGTTTTCCGTGATGCACAAATCCTGTGTCAATGACACTATTTTAACTCAAATGACCCCCAAATAAATAACAGTGACACAACTTTCCAAAATCTAAATTATGTAAGAAATTGAATAAGACGTCATTAATCCAAGTCTGATCTTGCTTCCATGTCAGACAAATACCGTTCTTTTTTTTTGCCACAGCATTAATTTTAGGTAAAAGTGGTTTTCTGATAATTTATTTATAGAATAAGACTGGTTTACATATCATCAACTTGAAGTACGGAGGACAGTTGTCGTAAATACAGGCCAAGTTGGAGTCTCTCTGGGTTCTCTATATTTTACAGCTTATTTTTCCCCACTTCCAGTAGATAAAAGTACACATTACTAGTCTGTTCTGTTTGTAAAAAAAATGCCACGATGATGTAAACTGTAGCATTCTTCACGGACGAATAGACTTTTTAATCGCCTGCTTCCTACAGCTGCCGATCACGCCACATCAAGCAGCATTTTGGAAGGGAATGTATTGTCTGTCAAAAGTTGAAGTTGAGCTTTCCGTCAGAACTGGCTTAAAGGCTCTA
Source organism: Hippopus hippopus (assembly GCA_946811185.2). Classification (NCBI taxonomy): domain Eukaryota; kingdom Metazoa; phylum Mollusca; class Bivalvia; order Cardiida; family Cardiidae; genus Hippopus; species Hippopus hippopus. The sequence continues at coordinate 17,451,558 of OX328100.1, read as the reverse complement.
TTTGACTGGAGTTTAAAGGTGAAATGTATTGTAACCCTTACTTGAAGTCGAAGAGACCCATTTATTTTTACCTCCAAAATTAAAGAAATGACCCTCAACTAAAGAGACAAGGGGTCACAATGACCCCCAATTTTTAATGCTGAGGAAAAAACCCTGTACATACGGTTATCATATCTGACTGTAAATGACTTTTCAAAATCTTTTAATTAAAATACATGCATTCAGTTTGACAAGTGTACGTCAAGATGTCTTAAGTGAATTAGTTAGGAAAAAAAAAAAAAAAGAAACTTCTAAAACCATGTTTGAATTTGTTTAAAATAGTATTCAAAAACCAATTTTATTTCCAGTTTCCTATTCAGCTGAAAAATAATCAGTGAAAACATTCAATATTAAAGAGACATCTTTACAGCCAGAGACAAACGCTGTTAAAACTTGACGGTGTTATGATCTAGTTAGCTGCGTAACGTAGATAAAAAATCAATATGAGGTGTATGGGATAAAGAAACTGTAGGGATTTGTCTTTGATTTAAACTGGAAACTGTGGTTATTATGTCTATGGCTAGCCGCAATAGAATGAAATGCATTTTCTATCTGCTGTAATCTGTGCAACCTTGCAACCATCAGGGGCAATATTTGACATGAAGATACAATATTGATTATAGTTTCATAAAAAAAAAAAAAAAAAAAAAAAAAAAAAAAAAAACGGTTAAAAAACTGGATGAAAACGAGTGAAGATGTATGTTTAAGCAACATAATAAAGAAAACACTAATAAAATTTTCAAAAGATTACATTAAGAAAGAAAATATTTCCAAGTGTAGGATAAAACAATTCCCATCCATTTGACAAATTATCACATTATAAATTCATAAATCTTACACTTCAATGATATATAACATTAATAAGATGCTTAAGTAGTGAAACGCTTTATTTGCAATATAGGCCTCTGGCCAATTATACGTAGTAAGTACATATTAAACAGTAACAAACATCAGTGATGTCAAATGAAATAATTTTACATGTGAAGTAAAGATAACTTTCTCCAAAGGTTTAACGAATTTACACATCATTATTTGATAACAGCTTTCGAAATTTAAGTGCTTCAGTGATACTTTACCGTGGCTTTACGTATTAATATTTACAAACAATACCAAATACAAAAAAAGATAACTGTATACCAGTAAATTTACAAGTTAATCATCACCAGTATCATTGCTTTTTATCACGTTTGTCTAATTTTTTTTGTGTTTGAAAGTAGACTTTTAACTTGGTTTTTAACATAAAATAGGACAATCATAACACATCAGACACAATATAAAGAGGATATTTTTTTTTTTTATGGTGAAAGATCTCAATTTATTTCGAGTGGACATCATCGATAATATTTTCATGAGAGGCACAGCCACGAGTGAAAATATTACTGATGATGTTCACGATCTTTCACAAGAAAAAAACAAATATACTATTTATTTCATGCTTTTAGCCCTTTTTTTTTGGGGGGGGGGGGGGGAACTTACATCAAAATCTAGTACAGTTGTTTACAGTTATTCCCTGTGGCGTACCCCCTCCACATAGCAACGCATTACAATATTACAAAAAGCGTCAGAAATGTAAGGTAAATTACGTCATATTTCCATCTGGTTGAGAGGCACGCGCATTTTACCTAGGTAAATAGTGCACAGGAACAACTGTTTCTACCTTCAATTGAGGAGTTAGAATTTGAAATCGGTATTTTTCACTGGTTGTAACCATGAAATATCGCTTGTTACCAGCATTTTCTCCTTTTTAAACGAATGTTATCAATAGGCTTCTTTCCCAGGGTCATCAGAACCTAGGACTGTTTGGTAAAGGGTTGACTGGTTTCTATTGTACAGATTCACTGATTTCCCACATGCTCTTCTGTACCAAGCAGAACACTTGATGTCTAAAATATATCCACTGCAGCAGGCATCACATCACCAACAATGTATACCTTGCATTCTGGGATTGTTGTATAGGACTTCCACTCCACTTACATTTGATTCTCCCATATCAAAGTTCTCTCTCTGGCTTCTCACACAGCAACCTTGACCTTCACTGTTGCCATGACAACACTGATCAGTTACTAACCTGTACAATGTTTTGCTGTTGTTGAGCAGTTTTGAGGCGCTTTTTCTCTTGTTCTGAAGCATCTTCATCGTCAGAATCTTCAACGAGTCCATATTTGGAGAAGTGTTTCACCTGGAATGGTATTTATACAAAATTGAATTTACGCTCAAAGTGCCTTTCACAACTTTGTTTTTTTTTTGCAGCCAGTGTAGGTCAAGATCAGACTGCACAGAACATGCAGTCTGATCTTTGATCCACACTGTCTATTTTGCTTAGACCTTCTTGACAAAAGCAACCTAGAAATTGCAATTGCTTGGGTCTTTTTTGTAAGATAAAATTGTCCAATGGGTTTATTTTGTGCTCATTGGGTTAGAACATTGCCTCTTAGGACAAGGTTGCAGCAACAGAGACAATCTACATAATTCAAGATCTTGTTCCATCAAAGAACACCGTAGCAAAAAAGAAATAGGTCACTATGAGCAATATCTCCTTTTACTACAGCTTTTTCAAATGTAGATAATAAATGTTGTCTGCAGTTGATACTGTGTAAATCACTATAAAAAGTAGCAGGACATGCGGTGCAAATGCTTGGCTACGGTTGTTTTTAGTGAAAATTCTAAGTCAAAAAAGGGGCATAACTACATGTTATGTTGAAATATTTTGTTGGTTAACCGACCCTGTTTTGCACAACTCAGATGATGCAGAGAACAGGCCATTTACAATAACTCAAAAGGGGATTTAACTCTACCAAACAACAAAATTGTAGACTGGCCCACACTGAAAGAATCTGCAGACGAAAAGTTATGTAATTTGTCTTTTAACAGGCAGAAAACATTGTAGGAAAAGGAGGAGATGCTGGTTACCAGCATTTTCTCCTTTCCTACAATGTTTTCAAAAGGCTTCTTCCTCAGGGTCATCAAAACTTGTCACTGAGTGGCAAAGCGTTAATGAATCGGCAAAAGTATCAACCCAGGTCAGCATGCACAGTCTGCTCATATATATTTGCTTTATGATAGTGTCACCATTTTGAAAGGGCCTGTCAACATCTGACTCGCAAAAAACCTTTCTAACGCACATTTTCTTCTGGCTTTATAACTTTTTGTGCCAAGGAACCAGGCAGCTAGGCACTAGGTAATCACTATCTATCTTCCCAACTGGCCATAACAGAACAACTCCTGCCCCCACTGGGACTTGAAACTTTGACATCCAGTCTGCAGGTGGATGTCTTAGCCACTTACCTATGGATTTATCTATTCTTAACAAATATAGATTTGGCTGTAAATCTGCATACCTCAAATACCCAAGATCCAGTTTCTTGTCGATAATCAATGAACTTGGCTCCCAGTTTGGCAGAGTTTTCCTCAATTTTGTCCTGCCACTTCATGGCTTGTAGTTTTTCAGGACTCTGAAATTATAAAAGAAATCATCTGCATTAACTCTCTTTGTCTCCTACTATAAATATGTGGCAGGTGACCTTTTACATTTGGGATAACCAGCAAGAATTAAGGTCAAATACATAATTACCAAAACAGAAATTGTGTGTCATGACTACTTTTACTTGTTGCCACAATTTTAGTCAATGCTGTGTACATACCTGTTCTAGCAATTATGCTAGAATTGACTAATAAATCCAGAAAAGGAACATCTTAACTTCGCGTAGCATTCAGACACACTCAGTATCATATATCAGGGGTTTGATTGATGAAATATGAGAGAAGTGGAAACTGCCTTGACCCACTTACATACTTCAGTAAAATAATTTCTAAACAGATTCTCATGAGCCTGGATGGTTTCGAGTTTTAAGTTTTAGCTTCAGATAGGGAAAATCCCCTGAATGGAGGAAAAACCACATCCTTATTATAAATACTAGTATACATGTATACAAGATTTCTATTTATAAATAATGTGCATATAATAAAGAAAAGTGTCAGAGAGAGTGGATAGGAATACAGCACTGATAGTCACCCTAGCTGTAGGGCTAACAGTTACTGCGATCCAGTTTGGTGCATGTGTCTCCATGACAGTCATGCAATGTGTCCTGTGGGTAGTGTCTGGATTGGAGACGATGCTTTAGCACATTGCATACTTTTTGGAAAACAACAACAACACAACAAAACCAAACATCTCACCTTTATTGGGGTCCCAATAGATTTATCTCTAGGCCATACACAATCCAGGGTAATCTCTGCTTTCTTGTTTAGACCCTCACCAAGTGGAGGTTTATTTCCTTCATCTGGGTAAACAATCACCTCCTTGCGACGGAAAAACACTGCAATAAAATGATAAATCCGATAAATTACCGACAATACATTAATCCTCTAACCATGTCAAACTACATCCTTTGCCATCATGTGAAATTCTATTTCCAATGTACATTTCATTCCTTTTCTTACATTCCAATTCTGTTTGATTTTCTGCAAGCCTTTTATAAGACTTGCACTGAATTTTTTTCTTTGCAAACCCCCTGATACTGAAGTTGTCAACAAACAGGGCAACCATATATACTCGACTATAAAGCACAATTTTCCCCCTAGAATTTCAGGCTTGAAGTGTGTGTGTGTGGCGCGGGGGAGGGGCAAGTCCTATAAGCATATCATCAAAGGACTTTTTGAAACTCCATCTTGAAAGTCTACTTTTCTGATGATCAACAAAAGGAGACACTTTCACGCTGATTTGTGGTGACTTGTTAATATTTGTAACTACAGTCGTTGCGAAGAAATAAAACTTTAAAACACAATTTTTCCTGTTTTACACGTAATTTTAGCTTTAAATTCCCTCCAGACGTAACTATTTAACCCCTTGGCTGTTAAGCTTGACTCCAGGACCTTATGCGTAGAGTGTACATCAGTCTGCAAAGAACATACAGTCTGACCTTAATCTACAGTCCAATTTTCCTCCAAAAGTTACCTCTGAGAGAGTAAAATTTGGATTTTTACTATAGATGTGAAACTCTATTCACTAATCCCTTTACAGGAAGACGAAGTTTTAGCCTTGTCCACATTTAAAGCATTTTCAGTTGACAATTTCAGCATGGCTCATATGGTACAATTTTTCTTTGATACGGTAGAAAACATTATGAGAAAAGGAGAAAAATACTGGATGCCAGCATTTTCCCTTTTTCCCAAAATGTTTCCAAAAGGCTTCCTTCTCAGGGTCGTTAAAAGTTGGCACTGAGTGGTAAAGGGTTATTTAGCAGGATAAGGGTTAATTATTTTTAGCATTATCATAGTTACAGGCCTAGAATTCTTTTGAAAGGACATCTGTTATGTTACCTACCTATTTCATCAAAGTTCATGTTTGCAACATTTGTGATTCCAGGAAAAAAGATGCTTCCATATCCCTCTCTACCAATGGTGAAGTCCTCTACAAAACAGTTTCCATTTTCATCCACAAGGTCTCCCAGATCCTCCAGACTTGGTATGGTGTAGTAGTCAGGGCGTGTCAGTATTATCCCAGCTGGATTGGGTGGGGGTGGGGTCAACTGGAAAGAAAGATTTGTTTGTGTGGCGTTTTGCTCTTTACCATTTGACAGAATTTCAGGCTAGTCAAAATTTAAAGATTTGACATATGACATAACCTTGCTCAAACAATGGCATTTGTGTATGAAACACTAGAAAACACTGAAGGAAAATAAGAAAATGCTGGTCACTAGCATTTTCTCCTTTTCCCAAAATGTGTTTGAAAGACTTTTTTTCTGGTAGTTAAACAATAGAATTGTTTGGTAAAGGGTTAATGTGATATGAACATTATTTCAGTCACATCACATCAGTAGGTACACCTAATCATAGTTTCCAGGAGTTTCTTTTTTCGGTACTTCATTAACACTTTCTGACCATAGGCTACTTTTGCAAATATAATTATCAAAACAATTTTTGCCAGTGAGAGAAATAAACTCTATGACAATGACAATGACAAAATGTCAATAAGGCTGACCAAACTTGGATATGAACCACCTGCTCACTGCACTTTATCCACTGAGAAATCCATCTCAATATTGTGTCTGAGACAAAATAACTGTATCTATATGACAGCGTTCCCACTAGCTTTTTATTTCAATGGTACACTTACCCCCTGGGCAAAAAATCGAGGGGTAAGATTTCATATTAGAGGGTATGACAATAATGTTTAAACATTATTTGTAAAATGATCCATAATGATGATTTGCAGCATTAAAAAATTGTTTTATACAGATCTCTGTGTAAATTTATTGCTTAAAATTATTAAAAAAGCTGAAAAGACAGTCTGAAGTGACTAATCGCACATTGTCAGTGGCATTTTGTTGTGTCATGGCTTTTCACTCTTCTTGCAGCTATCTATTTTTCATGTCACTTAATTTTTGGATAGGTTTTTCTGCAAGATTTGACAAGTGGTTGACAATACCGGTACTAAGTAACTTCAAAACCTGTCATTTTACACGAGAAAAGCGTAGATGCAAAATGTTGACTGCATTCCAAACATTTTTCAATAACAGACAAAAACATGTGTCATCGTGGATGTCTAGATGTATAATAAAATGGTTCAAGGTTTTTTTGGGTTTTTTTTGCATCAAGCTACTTGTAAGTGTTGCTGTGTGCGTACAATAGACAATACAAAGGTATAGGCCTACGCCTGAGTAGTTTAAAAAGATTAGCAAAGGGAATTAAGAAAGGAAAGTCTGATGGTGAATGAGGAAAATCCTAAAATGGTCCTTTTCATCAATGTTTTTTTCTTCCATGCATTAAACCAATATTTTTTATGTGAGTTTTAATTTCATAACCTGATTTACGCAAGTGGGAACACTGTTTGATCACTTGGGTTCTTTACCAGGTGATATAAGAAATCAAATGTGATTCAAATGATTGAACATGTCTATGAAAGGGTAGAAGATATGGGAAAAGAAGAAAACAGTGGTTTCCAGCATTTTCTCCTGTTTCCCACAAATGCCCTCAAAAGCCTTTTTTCTACTGGATGTTAAAATGTAGGATTGTTCAATAAAGGACTAAAACTTTCAAACGAGCAAAACACTGTTGGAAAAGGAGAAATTGTTTGTAAATTATTTTGGCTGCTACAATAAAAATACTCTAGAACTGGTAATATATATATACTCACTGGTCTCTCATTGATGACACTGTCTTCGCTGATTGACTCGTCCCTGGAGATCATACTGATGTGTGCAAAGTCTTCATCTCCCAAAGTACGACCTTGAACTGGCTCTTGGTTCTTGTTCTTCTCATTAAGCATAGCAATTGTGTCATCCATGGTTGATGACCTGAAAAAAATCCGTAAGTAGGTAATCCAATAAAAGACAAACCTATGTTTCAAAGGCCTTGAGGAAAAGGACATCTCACAACATGTGGGGAAAAAATTCTCCTTTTCCCATTAATGTTTTCTATCCTTTTAACCCTTTACCACATGGCAAAATTTAAGACCTATCCAAATTGAAAGCATTTGCAGACGACAATTTCATAGTGGCTCAAATGACGCAACTTTTCTTTGATAGGGTAGAAAACTTTGTGGGAAAAGGAGAAAATGCTGGTTACCAGCATTTTCTCCTTTTCCCACAATGTTTTCAAAAGGCCTCTTTTTTAGGGGCGTCAAATGGCGTCATTGTGTGGTAAAGGGTTAAAGACAAGTTTCATCATTTTACCTTTTATCACACAATCCAGAGAAACAAGTATCATTAAAGAAATTACTAATCAGGTGTATGGTTATGATGCGTCTTTCACAAACTGATTATGCCACCGATAAACAAGAGCGTGAGACACGCCTCTTCCGCTCCGTGTCATTTAACAAATACAGATAGAGTCTTTAATTCACGCTTATGGGAAATTTTATGTACACACGTTAAGTTTTTCTCTCAAAACATACATTGTCTCAATAATTTCAGAACAAGCCTCATAAGTTGTAACATTTTGCTATTTGTAAATTTTCTGCATGTTAAAGGACCGTTCTACCTCCAGATCTAGTGAATTGTTGGACTAAATGGATTTTATGGGTCCATAATTATGTGATGACTTGCTGGGTTATAATGGATTAGAGATATGCATCAAACCCCCTTATGCCAAAGCATGGCTCAGATAATAATGGTAGTTTATACAACATACCCTCTGTTTGAAGTCTCATCCATTGTTGGGGAAATCCCTTTACTGCGGATAATATTCTCAGACTCGGGCACAGAACCAGGCACTGTGCTGTCTGTTCTTCCTTCTGACATGATTATAGGTGAGCCTCTGGAACATAAAAAACATGAAAGCAGGTCATCGATGGAAAATTTTTCACAGATTACTATCACTTGAGGATTCAACATAGCCTACAATGTAAATGACTACTTTGCTCTTAATCAGACATAAAAAAAAAAAAAAATCTCCTTTCCCTTCAAGGTTTTCAAAAGGCCATTTTCTCAGGTTTGTTGAAACTCAGGACTGTGTGGTAAAGAGTTCATGTCAATTTTTCACTTCAATCCTCATAATAATCTACATTGTCTAAAATGTTTTGAAGTCCTTTGCTGCAAATTGGTAGCAAATAAACTTAAAAAAAAAAAAAAAAAAAACAAAAACATGTAACAATAGGGTATTTTGCTATTATTTCTGCTTTTGCAAACAATGCTTTCATATGTGCCATTCACTGTGAAAAGAAGGTTTAATGGATTTGCTAAAAGTTTAGACCTATGTCAGGCTGCGCCGTCTGCACCGGCTGACGTGAGTCTATCCTTTTGCTATTGTTAAATTTTCTGCATGTCAAAGGATCATTCCACCTTATAATTCATTCAATTATTAGACAAAACAGATTTTATGGTTCCATGATCAAGTGATGGCTTGCCTGGTATAATGCATCATTGAGATGCGTTAAAGCCCCTTTTGCCATTGCCCCACTCATATGTATTCTCGTATTTATCACAGAGTTATTGAGCATCAGTATCATAAAAGGATGCTCATAATATTCTCAGTCACCTGCAACAGTGTTTTTTTCAGGAGGTTATGAGTTTACATCATACCTGTTTCTAGCTTGTTCTTCATCTCTCAATGAGGATAAGTTTGGTGGTTCCCCGCTCTGAGATGTGGCACGACTTGGGGTAGTAGAATCATGACCAGACTTCTTGATGATTAACTTCTTTACACTTCTTCGTGGCTGAAACGTCTCATTGCCAAAACTGAAATCATCATCATCCAATCCTTCAAACATCCGGGCCTGCAGGAGAATAAAAAAGAAAAGATAAATTTAGAAACGAAATGAACAGGAATTCACATTTCTTTCGTCAAACAATTTTTCCATCTAATAGAAGACAGTTTTGAAAAGAATGCTAAAGTCTGGTAAATAGCTAGTAAAAAGTAATTTCCTCCTTTGCCTATATAGAATTAATGTTGTGAACATAATTCTTGGGTAAATACTCTGTGTACCAGCAGCAGGATCTTTATCCAACCACTTTAACAGATCGTCCGACTTGCAATCATGGCCATACTTTTGAATGGTGTGAATGAAATGATTTTATACAAAGAATTCCTTACATTTGGTAGCTATTGGTCCTGTAAAAAGCAAAAACTTGTTATTACATTTCAAGTAAGTTATTAACTAAAGTTACATTCAAAGTAAGTTAAATTTGGACCAGTCTAAATTTTTGGCAACTTTCTGGGAAAGAACTAAAAACCTTCAAAAAAAGGAAAGAGTTTGCACAATAAAAGCCTCCCCATACCATTGTTCAACAGCACAACAAACAGGCATAGAATAAATGGAAACTCACCTTGGCTCCGCTTAGTCTGCCATGGAGTGCTTTGGGTCGGATTTTTGACACTGGTCTTGGGCTAACTTTGTGTTGATTGGCCATCACGGCTTTCTGTGCGGCTGGATTGGTTGGCTTCAGTACGTCTTCACGTTTCGTCGTACTTTCTTTCATGTTCCAAAATAGGGGGGAGTCTCCATATGGGGAATGTGTAAGGGCCAACAACGTCTGTTGAAGCAATGCGGAGCTGTCGTTGGCTGTATTGGCTTGTGGGCTGAAAGCAGTAACAGGAATACATTGCAGTTTCTTATTTCTTAACCCTCTACCACACAATCCAGACTTTTAATGACTCTAAGGATGAAGGCTTTTGAAAACATTGAGGGAAAAGCAGAAAATGCTGGTAATCAGCATTTTCTCCTTTTCGCACTATGATTTCTGTCTTTCCAACAACAAATTTCAATGTTTGAGCCGTATTGTCTGAAAATGCCTTAAATTTGGACAAATCTAAAAATTTGTTGTTTGCTAAAGTGTTAACTTGATAAGGCACTGAACAATCCCTTTATCCAAGGCTATACCTTAACCATAAAATCTTGAGGAAAACGGCTTTCTAAAAGCTTTATGGGAATGGGATAAAATGCCAATAATCAACAGTCTCTCCTTTTCCCCAAACGTTTCTTTCCCATTCAAAGACAAATCAATTCTTATGAGCCATATTCAGTTTTTGTCCGTTGTCTAATACAGAGCCAAAAGCAAAATCAACAAATTCATAGTACTAGAAAAAAGCTCAAAATATTTTCAGCCAGTTTGTAGGCCCAAGTACTAATTAATAAGATATTCATCAACTTTTTCAATTACAGTTCTACAAAATTTTAATTTCAGCTGTACATCATAATCGAAGATGACGTGAACACAAGGCTTTTCTAGTAGCAAACTCTTTGTCATACTTCATTCCTTGAGCCGCCAATAATATTTAAGCTTCAATGAGATATATCTAACATTCAAAAAAAGTTTAACAAGGACACCACTAGAAAATGTGAACTTATAAATGAACATGAGGTTTTCTTAATCAAACTCCATAGCCAATATTTGTTCTTGGCTGAGAAATCATCAACACATTCAATATACCACCAAAAACACTGTTTCAAGTATTAGGCCTCTGATATTAGGCAGTAATAAAAGATAACTGTCTAGGACAGAGGACCTACAAAAATGGAGTGATGTGCACATGTCTTTCAAAAGAGCTCACCAGCATGACATTGGGCTCTAAAATTATTTATCATGATAGTTGATAGTCCTCATATACAGCTGTCGAAGACAATTTTGACCCTTTACCAAACAATCTGGGGTTTTAAAGACCCGAAAAGAAAGCTTTTGAAAACACAGTCAGAAACGGAGAAAATGCTAGTAACCATTTCCCCCACAATGTTTGCTATTCCATCAGAGACCAATTTCTTTTCTTTGAATCTGAATTAATTTTTCGTCTGCCAATGCTTTCAATCTAGCGGATGAGTCTAAAATTTTGTTAGCTAGTAAAGAGTTCAATCAAAGTGTGATCAAACACAAAAGAATACTTACTTTCCTAGAGCAGTATTTGCTCCTGGATTTAGAGGATTGGTCGTATTGAAGCCTCCAAAACCTATAAAAAGAAATAGCCAATACATACAATAAAAGTTATGGTTTTACACATAAGAAAACATTGTAGCAAAATGGTAATTGGCTCATTATGATTTCAGCCATGTTTCTTAAACACTCTGCAGCAAGACACTGTTCTGCTGCATGTCACTGAAGCTGTCTGCCAAATGAATTTACCGTTACCAAACAATTCCTTTAACTCATTACCAAACGACAAAATTAAGACTAGCCCATATTGAAAGCATTTGCAGATGACAAAATGAATGCGACTCAAATTTCAAAGGTTGTTTTGGGAAGGGTAGAAAACATTGTGGGAAAATGAAAGAAGAATGAAGGGATTTGCATGCAAGGAGATGGCTTCCAAGCTGTTTAGAATTGCTGAAATTCAATTTCGGCCTTGGCGGCCCCCTTGAGCCCCGGCCTGATCTGTTAGAATTCAGTTTTGATCTGTTATTTTAAAACATTTTGACAACCGTGCAATTGTTTGCCTCAGTCAATTTCTTCTACTTTTTCTGAATCTTGCATTGAATTCGTCTTCTTTTTCTAAATCTTGCATTGAAATCTTATTCAAAAGGTGGAATACCTGTTGTTGTTGTGCCAAGATTTCCAAATCCTGTTGGTTTTGCGAGATTGTTGCTAAATAGGGTTCCAGTACTCAGTCCCCCACTCCCAAAGTTGAAAGAAGGGGCTGAAGTTGTTGTAAGCCCAAACCCTGTCTTATTCTGTCCAAAGGGCTGAGCTGTAAGAAAAATGTCAAATGTATTAATCTTTTACCAGACAATCCTGTTTTTAAGTTTAAAACTAACCTGATAAAAGAGAATTTTGAAAACAATGTGGGAAACAGAGAAAATGCTGGTAACCAGCATTTTCTCCTTCTCCCACAATGTTTTCTAGCCTTTCAAAGACAAATCCCTACATTTGAGACACTTTCGCAACCAGAGTAGACCAGACCTGACAAAATCTTTCTGATTGCGACCTTTATTCTTCATAGGATTTTTCTTAATAAAAATGATTTGAGATTGCAACACAGTATCCCGTCAGAACAACCTCAGTTATTCTTAGCATTATTGTCTGATTATTATCATGTACACTGAATTATCAATACAATTATCACACACAACATTCGTCAAAACTGACATAGCAAAAGAATATAGCATTCTTTCATGCATTATACAATGAAATTAATAACAAAAACACTTTTGGTAGGATTTCTTTCCTCTAAGATAAAATTTTGACTAATCTACACTGAAAGCATCTCGAGACATCAAATTAATTGCTAAAATATTTGGATTTACATAGGAAAGGATAGAAACCTTTGTGGGAAAGAGAGAAAAAGCTGGTTACAAGATTTTCTCCTTTTTTCCCAGAAAATTTTTAAAAGGCTCATTCCTCCGGGCCATTAACCCTTTACCACACGGCAAAATTTAAGACCTATCCAAATTGAAAGCATCTGCAGAAGACAATTTCATAGTGGCTCAAATAACGCAACTTTTCTTTGATAGGGTAGAAAACTTTGTGGGAAAAGGAGAAAATGCTGGTTACCAGCATTTTCTCCTTTTCCCACAATGTTTTCAAAAGGCCTCTTCTTCAGGGGTGTTAAAAGGCGTCATTGTGTGGTAAAGGGTTAAAACATGGCACTGGGTGGTATAGAGTTAACTATTTAAGTCAAAGAAAATATGTAGCTATTACAGATAACTTACTCCCTCCAAATCCTGTCGACTGTGTTGCTGTATTGAATCCAAACCCAGTTGAAGGGGCTGAAAAGGGCTTTGCAAACAGATTAGAGGCTGTGTTTGTACCTCCAAAGTTGAAACCTGTAGAAGCTGTGGTCTGTGTTCCAAATGCTGGTTTACCAAACATGCCTCCCTGAACAGTACAAAGTACCAAGTATTAGCGATTTCATTAAAATAATTTTTCAACCAATGTTTGACTCTATAGTTTTTGGTTACCGGCATTTTCTCCTTTTCCCCCACAATGTTTTTAAAAGGCTTCTTCCTCAGGGTTGTTAACCCTTTACCAGACGACAAGGTTTTGCAGTTGTCCAAATTGACAGCATTTGCAATGACCAACTAAATTTTCATTAAATGATGAAACTTGTTATCAAATAGGGAGAACATTGTGGGAAAGGCAGAAAATGCTGTAAACAGCGATTCCTTCCTTTGCCATTGTTTTTAAAAGTTTCTTTTCTAAGGACTGTTAAATCAATGTTGTTGGATGAAAGTTTCCAAAATACTGTGTTCTGCACATTGAAAACTTTGCAGTCTTTCTAGTTTGAACAAGGCTATAGTCTTTTTCTTTTAGTAATCTGCTCTAAAAGTTTGAAAAGTCCACTTGGCTGCTCTAACTGACGAGTAAAAAATTGGTCTGGACAAGAAACATTTCCTAAGCCATCGTCCTAAAGGTTGAGTAGCTTTTCTATAAGGAGAACCAGCAAAACTATTGAAGGGGGATTCCTGAAAAAATTCGGTGAAATCTCAAGACCAATATCCGTACAAAACATCAAAGCACCAGTCATTTCTTTGTCAGCTGCAGTGGTAAACAAGAACGGAAACAACTTTTTACCCTGCACAAGCGTGATGTCCATAATGTATGCAACACTCGATGTATCAAGTTGGAGAAAAGATTCTGATCTCCAGATAATGCGAATAAGAATATTGTAAGATTCCAAGGGAATAATACTATTGTAACCAAATGTAAAATGGTTGAATATTCTTTAAATAAGGATCCATCTTGGATTTGTTTTTGTTTCGCATTATTATGTAAGAAACACAAATTTGAAATAGATTATTCATCGATGAGAAAATGCCCAGAGGAAAATCTAGATAACTGGTCCATAGCTAATCAAAAACATTTATACAAATGTGTCGTCTGCTTAAGGCCAGAACCTCAAGTATTTTAAAGGTTGGCGACACAGAAGCAGTGGGAGTCAGGCGTGTGTTTATTTGCTATCTTGACCAAAAAGAAGGACGAGTGATAAGTTAGAAGAAGGATTAGTAACTTTTCCAATTCAGTCGCCCCGCAGGACAAGTGGGTTCGGGTAAATTTGTTGACCTCTGTGCACTGTCTGCTACTTTGCAACATATTTTGATAAAAACAGCCTTGAAATTGAGAATTTCTTTTTCATTTAATTAGCACCATAGGGGTTAAACCTTTACCACACAAAGAAATTCTACATCTGTCTGCATCGAAAACGGTAATGCATCACACATTAAAATATGATTGAAATCATGAGATTTGTCTGCAAATGAGTAAAAAACATGCTGTTCTTTTTTTCCCCACAATTTTTTTAAAAGCCTCCTCCATCAGGATAATTTAAACTCGGGTGCGTGTGGTAAAGGGTTAACAGTCGAATTGTAAGGTAACCTCTTTATTTTTACATAACAAACAAATCACAAACAAAAGGATATCCACTCATACCGACTGAGAAGTTCCAAATCCTCCAAATCCAGTACTGGCAGCATGTCCAAAAGTATTGGTTGCTGTGTTACCAAACAAAGAGGACTGTGTTGTCGTTGTTCCTGTCCCAAATAGAGGCTGAAAACAAACACGCCAAGTTACAAACAGATATATGGAAAAATGCTGGTTACCAGCATTTTCTCATTTTCCTAAAATGTTTTCAAAAGCCTTCTTCCTCAGGGTTGCGAAACGTTGGACTATTTAGTAAAGGGTTAAACATGCATAAACCCTAACCCTTTACCACTCAATCCGAGGTTTTAAGGACCAGATGTCTTTTGAAAACAATGCATAAAAAGGACAAATTGCTGGCTACCAGCATTTTCCCCCATTCCCACAGTGTTTTCTACCCTATCAACGACCAATTTCATCATTTGAGCCACATTAAAGTTGTTGTCCAAAAATGCTTTCAAAATTAGACAAGTCTAAAATTTTGATGTTTGGTAAAGATTTAAGTAAATGCACTGCATTATCAATTACTGCTAAATCTCAAATATTATTCAGGGAGCAACAACTGAAAAAACTTGTACAGTTGGAATGGAAAAGTGTAGCAGTTAGTCCTACAACTGTATTGCAAGATTTGCGAGTTTAATCTCAACTTGCCAACGATCTTTCTAGGAATTGATAAATGTCTTTTTACAATAGGAACTACACCAGTCTTTTTTTTGTGGGAAAGGCAGCCAGTGCTCTATGCTGAAAATGATGGTAAGTGCTGATAAAAGAAATACTGGTAAATGCTCAAATAGAAGTTGAGGCAACAGATTTGCTGCTGAATATGGCGTAAAACCAAAACAAGCACACATTTTCAAACTGTCAAAATTTAACTCTTTAATGTTTTAAAGACCCGGATGAAAGTGCTTTCTGACAAAAGTGGGGGATATGGACAGAGTGCTGATAAACAGCACCTATCTCTTTTTATCCGAAATGTGTTCTACCCTGAGACAAATCTCTTGCAATATGTAAAATTCAGAACTTCTGTTACTGCTTTGAATTTGGACCAGTAATATCTCAAGAATTATAGTTCGTGACGTGTTAAAAAATAGGTCTACATGTGCATGTGTTTTGAAGTTCACATAAAGCCATATTGCTTTGACAGGTTTGTACATCACAGACAAAAAATGGTTAAAAACGAGCTAACATATTACAGTCTTGTTTTACATCTACAGATACTAAAATTTGCAGCTTTGTCACAATCATCAGTTCTGACAGTAAATTTCACACAGGAACCTTAGTCAGCAATGTTTTAGGAATGAGGCGTATAACTACAGCCTGTTGACCAAATACAGCGCTACTTTCTTATCTCACTCATGTGTAAGACAAAAAAATTTGTAATGGCTGTCTTACACAGAAAACAAGGGTAGTTATGTGTTAAAACTCTATGGACCAAATTACCTACCTTGTTTTGGTTGCCAAACAGTCCACCTGTTCCAGTGCTGGTGTTTGTGCCAAACCCAAATCCACTTTGTGTGGTGGTTGCAGTACCAAATAAAGGTTTATTCTGAGTGCCAAACAGCCCCCCTGTTGAGGCTTGTGAGGCTGCCGGCTGGCCAAACAGACCGGTTGCTGAGGAAGAGTTGGTTCCAAAACCTGCTGAAAGTACATGTTAAAGTACAGTTCAGTTAACTATACATGTTAAAGCACAGTTCAGTTGAACTCTTTTAACTCTTTACAAGAGGACAAAATTTTAGACTTATATTCATTCACGGCATTTGCAGACGACAAAATAAAAGTGAGTCACAAATTGAAATTTGTTTTCGTAAGGGTAGATACCATTGTGGGAAAAGAAGAAAATGCTGGTAATTAGCATTTTCTCCTTTTCCCACAATTTTTTCAAAAGCTTTCTTTCTCAGGGTCGTTAAAACTCGGATGGTATCCAGCATTTCCCTTTTTTCTCACAATGTCTTCCACCTGTTCACGAGCATATCTCACAATGAATTTCAACCAAATTTAGCAAGTCATCTGCAAATGCTTTCAATTTGGACAAGTCTAAAATTTTGCCATCTAGTGAAGGTCTCACAATACTGAGCTGATGATAGTGCTTGATCTTTTAGCAGACCACTGTTATAAAAATAGTGACAAAAGGAGAAATTTCTTACAAAAATCAAGACTCTTTTAGGCCGATGCTTTCACATGTATTCAAGCATTAAAACATACTTCATGTTCAGTAATCTAATCTTGATCTATACAGTCTTAAAAAAAACGGTATCACCAGCTAAAAATATCACATCAAAAAGTACATCACTAGCCATGTTTGGATTTTGTACTTGAATAGCCATGCTCTTAGAAAATGACAGCAAGCAAGAAATCACATAATTATGGATCCATAAAATCCATTTTGTATTATAATCAATTAAAACATTGAAGTAGACTGGTAATTGGGCATGCAGAAAATTGACCAATAGCAAAAGGTTTCGACCCAGATCAGCCTGCACAGGCTGACATGGGTCCAACCTTTTTGCAACTGCATTAATCTCCCTTTTCAGACAGAATGATCCATATTTAGTTGATATTCCCTCTTTGAAAAATTAAACCTTAATTTTCATTAAAAAATTGTGGAAAAAAAGAGTAAATGCTGGTAACCCTTTTCCACAATGTTTCTACCCTTTCAAAGACAAATTCCATCACCACAGTCACATCTTAATTTGCAAATGCTTTCAATATGGATGAGTCTAAAATTTTGATGTTTAGTAAAGAGCCAACTTTTTTACAACACAGCAATATTTTATATTTGCCCAATTTCAAAGCTATCAAAAGTGAAAAATTCATTGTGGCTCATATGATGAGAGTTACTTTTGAAAAGATAGAAAACATTATGGGAGAAAGGAGAAAATACTGGTTACCAGCATTCTCTTTTCAAAATGTTTTCAAAAGCCCTCTTCCTCAGGGTCAATAAAAATCAGGATTGTGTGGTAAAGGGTTAACCCTTTCCCACACAATCCCAAGTTTTAATGACGCTGAGGAAGAAGACTTTGGAAAACTTTGTGGGAAAAGGAGAAAATGCTAGTAAGCAGCATTTTCTTCTTGTCCAACCATGTTTTCTACCCTTTCAAAAAATGAAATAATCATTTGGGCCACTTTCAATTTGTCGTCTGCAAATGCTTTGAATTTAGACAAGTTTTGTGGTTTGGTAAAGAGTTAAGAGACTAGAAACACTTACTTGAGGTCCCGAAACCACCAGTAGTTCCAAAACCTGAGAATCCCGAAGACTGTGTGACAGGTGTGCTGAATCCAAACCCAGAAGTAGGCTGTTGTTTCCCCTTCCTGTTGGCTGTATAGTCTTCTACTCTCAATTCCTGATGGACAGAAATCAGTATGAAAATATCAGAATGAAATAACAGGATCATTAAAGCCCATGCAGTTGACAGGTTCACAACACATTATCTGGAAAGGAATAATTGGATGAACACTAATTGTGTTCCTCTATCACTGATTGTATTCCTCTATTACAAATTTTCCTGGACTACTGTTAACAGATTGATTGATTGAATGGTGCTTTACACCGCTTTCAACATTATTTCAGTCACATCACAGGAACAGCTCACATATTCATGTATTGCCTGGGTTTTACCAGTACTAGGCTAGGGCTCTGAAGTGTCTTGCCCAAAGACACTCCCACGAAAAACCCAGTGGATCCAGTGAGGCTCGAACCTGGGGCCTCCAAGTCACGAGTCCTACACTTTACCACTGTGCCACCCAGGACCCCTCTACTCTGAACTATTATCTTACTTGTAACTTTTATATAACTTCTAACCAGATAATGCTCAGCATTGTCCACATATTGCTAGGGTTGGTAGCTAAAGGAAAGCAAACTTAAAATATATTTGAGCCTTGCTCTGTGAAAAGGCCCCTTAATGCATCTGCTAAAAGTATCGACCCATGTCAGCTTGTCCAGTCCACGCAGGCTGACCTGGGCCGAAACCTTTATCTGTTAGTCAATTTTCTGCATGTCAAGAACCAGTATACCTCATGAATTAGTCCATTTTTCATACAAAACGGATTTTATGCATCTATAATTATATGATGACTTCCTTGGTATCATGCATCACAGAGATGCATTAAGTCCCATTTTCACAGAGGTTAGCTCATTCATCTTGAATGAAATTCATAATCACCTCTAAACTCTTTGCCTCATACTGTTTCATGGCTGTAATACACTGATGTTTGGTATTTATATTCTGTGTGACTCCATTCTTCACCATCGTGTCCTGGCCACCGGGTGGTTCAAATTTTTGTGTAGTTCCATTCTGTGGTCCAAATGCTGAAAGTACATACAGCCTATGTGATATTTTGCCACCAAACCCAATTTTGCATCGGCACATTTTGTGCAAATCTGATTTTGACTTATCTCTACCAAACGCCAAAATTTTAGACTGGTCCAAATTCGAAGCGTTTGCAGACGACAAATTGACTATTGCTCTTATAAAGAGATTTGTCTTTCATAGGATAGCAAACAGTGTGGGAAAAGGAGAAAATGCTGGTTACCAGCATTTTCTCCTTTTCCCACAATGTTTTCCAAAGCCTTCTCGGTCAGGGTCTTTAAAACGAAGGATTGTGTGATAAAAGGTTATATAGAAAAAACAAAAAACATATCATTTTGTCCTCTGCATCTGAAGATTAGAAATAGTATTTTACTCCAACACACGCAGTGTTTCATTTACCTGCACATCCTGCCTCAGAGACGCAAAGAAATTGCCGGCGACGCTAAACTTTGCAATATGTGCATTTTTGTGATGCACTGATTTCAGTTTCAATGTGTTTTGCAAAATATCGTTTGATACCG
Organism: Hippopus hippopus; assembly: GCA_946811185.2. Taxonomy (NCBI): domain Eukaryota; kingdom Metazoa; phylum Mollusca; class Bivalvia; order Cardiida; family Cardiidae; genus Hippopus; species Hippopus hippopus. Next base: position 17,431,911 of record OX328100.1, on the reverse strand, counting down.
ATCGATTAAAGTTTGAAATACAAATAAGGGTTGTTTTGATGAATTATGTTTTCATGCTTGCAAAAGATCGCCACAAAACAAACTAGAGCTGTCACTGAATATGACTTAATACCCCCGCCAGCGCTTTGACAGAAACAGGCAGTTATTTGTACACAGACGGACACACAGATGGACAAACGGACGGACAAACGGACAGACAGGCTGATACCAGTATATCCCGAAAACATTCATTTTGCGGGGGTATAAATATTACTATTTTTGGCCACAAAACAAAATATTACTATTTTTGGACATCCCACTTCTAAAAATAGCAACCTTTAATCCAAGTTATTGCGATTTTCATTGCATAGCAACCGCATCTATTGCGGGCCAATATGGCTACCCCGGCAAAGAGAAAAACCAAATCGAACCGAAAATAGATATAGTAGACCGACTGGAGTCCACGGGCTATTTTGTCGTCAAGAATATGTCATAATTTTTAACGTGATTGTTATCATTCTGTCAGAGTATTTAATTATTAAGCAAGAATTTCTATGTCTAGCTCTTTTTCTTGGAATACCGTAGTTTCATTTTGACGACAACTGAAAATACGTCGCCTATACCTTTACATAGACAACGGAGCGGATGAGCGGGGAAAATGCCAAGCTTGCATAACTTCAAAATAACATCTGATCGGGGAGAAGCAGACTCATAATATAAAGCTAAAAACAAATGGATCGAAACAAAAATAGATCTAGATGAATAAGATTAGATCTAGATCACAGAAAAAAATATCATTTTAGACCTTGAGTGGAACGCTGAATTCGCGCCGTTGGTTTCTGTTTGATCCAGAGGAAAATGTGATGTTTTCTCTGACAGTTTAATAAACTGAAGATCTGTTAAAAGATCTGATAACATTATATTACTGTGGTTTTGTACTTTTAATTAAACTCAGATTCTGTTATTTGAGCCCAAGTTAGACTATAATGTGTGTCTGGTACTGCTTTCAAAATGGGTAAGTCTAATTTTTTTCCCCTGGAAAAGAAATTGTAATTGAAGTTCTTAAAAGAGAAACATTCATTGATCATTACTTAACATGATATTGTTCTTTTTTTTTTTTTTTCCATTTTGGTATATTAGCAAGAGAAATAACATAGATTTAGATCTATTTTATACATTTTTTTCATTTTGCAAAAACGGTCTAGTAGAAATCTGATGTGGTCTAGTAGAAATTTCAAATTACTGGTCCACTGGTCTAGTTGAAAAAAATGTTTATGTCGAACCCTGAAGATCAAAGTGGAATTACTCAAAATCCGCTATAGGTAGAGTTTTTGTTCTTGCGCACTGTACTCCGTAATATTGCAACAAACATGCATACCAAGTATGAAGTCGTTCTGACTTGAGATGACAAAGTTATATTCCGGACAGGTACTAAATGCTGTAAAAATGACATTCAAAGGGAAATAATTCAAAGACAGCACAAGCTAGAGTTACAATTCTTGTGCACTGCACTTCCAAATGTTGCAACAAATAAGCATACCAAATTTCAAGTCATTCCTACTTAGTTTTGCTCTGGACAAGCAAGAAATGCTATAAAAATATAGGTCAAAGGGGGAATAACTCAAAATTTGTGCTATGAAGAGTTATGGTTCTTGTGCACTGCACTCCATATTTTTCAACAATCATGCATATCAAATTTGAAGATGTTCAGGCTGTAGATGACAAAGTTATATTCCAGACGAGCAGAAAATGCTGTAAAAATGACGATCAAAGGGAAATAACTCATAGACAGTACGAGGTAGAGTTACGGTTCTTTCACACTGCACTCTGTATTATCGCAACAAACACATATGCCAAGTTTCAAGTCAATCGGACTGGAGATGACAAAGTTATGCTCCGGACTAAGAACTATTCTAAAGAACTTTCTAATTCAAGGGCAAATAACTCCAGTTGTTCTGGTCCGATTACATCCATAATCGAACTCATCGGAGATCTTATTGTCATATATATTTTGACCAAGTTTGGTACTGATTGGTTGATATTTGTAGATGCTAGAGTATAAACAAAGTCAAATATAGCAATTTTTCTAATTCAAGGGGAAATAACTCCAGTTGTTCTGGTCCGATTAGACCCATAATTGAAATCATCCGAGATCTTATGGTCATGTATATTTTGACCAAGTTTGGTGCCGATTGGTTAATAATTGTAGATGCTAGAGTGTAAACAAAGTCAAATATAGCAATTTTTCTAATTCAAAGGCAAATGACTCCAGATGTTCTGGTCCGATTAGACCCATAATCAAACTCATCCAAGATCTTATGGTTATATATATTTTGGCAAAGTTTAGTGCTGATTGAATAAAAATTGTAGATGCTAGAATGTAAACAAATGCAAATATAGTAATTTTTCTAATTCAAGGGCAAATAACTCAGCCGTTCTGGTCCGATTAGACCCATAATCAAACTCATCCGAGATCTTATAGTCATATATATTTTAACCAAGTTTGGTGGTGATTGGTTGATATTTGTAGATGCTAGAGCATAAACAAAGTGAATATAGCAATTTTTCTAATTCAAGGGGAAATAACTCCAGATGTTCTGGTCCGATTAGACCCATAATTGAACTCATCCGAGATCTTATGGTCATATGTATTTTGACCAAGTTTGGTGGTGATTGGTTGATATTTGTAGATGCTAGAGTGTAAACAAAGAAATGTGAACGGACGACGGACAGACGGACGGACGGTGAGTGATCACAATAGCTCACTCTGAGCACTTTGTGCTCAGGTGAGCTAAAAATGCCAACACTTCTAAGTAATTTTTTAGCCTAAGGAATGAGTTCAGGTTTTCTTTTTTTGGGTACAAGGAAAATCGGTATCCAGGGTCTTTGTCACGGTAGGCCTGAAATACACATTTGGATTTTTTCTTTTTACGAAATGGACGAAATGGAAATTGTTTGACGAAATAAAATAGTCGGGGTATAAAAACGATTCAAAAAGTAATTATTTGCTGGTGAAAACATAGAATAATACTTGTTCAATCACTTTGAGGAAAATCTTCTGCAATTAAGAAAGAAATAGTAGATCTATGCCTTTGAGCAGATATACGTCCATGAACGATAGATGGGCACTGGGATACCACTTTCTTTTCTGGGCAAAATGGAGAACATCCATTAATTTCATACACTGCTTTATGATTTCCATTTTAAATATCTTTAAGGTCCAATTTCTGCTGCATTCATAAGAAAAGAACAGTGGCTCATTTTATGAGCCATCTTTACAAATTAAAAACAAATAGTATTGAAATAGGGTTTAAAAGGTGGGACTCACAAAGTTTGCTTCAGACTCGTAGTTTTCCATCCTGGTGAGTCCCTGGACTCACTTATAGCAAATTGTAAAAAAATCACTGCACATATCAAAACTTAGTCTTGTCCAAATTGAAAACATTTACAGAGGACCATAACCAGATGTGTATCAAATGAAGGGATGAAGGGAATTTCTTTGAAAGGGTAGAAAACATTGTCAGAAAAGATGTAATTGCCAGTTTCCTTTTCCCTACATAGTTTTCAAAGGCATTCTTCCTTAGTCATTTATACAAGGAATTCAGCATTTTTTTTAATGGTGACAACTTGTGTTTTTTAAACTTCATTTCTTAATCCCTTACCACACAACAAAATTTTAGACTTGTCCAAATCAAAAGCATTTGGAGATGACAAACTGAATGAGACTCAAATGATGGAACTTCTTTTTGATAGGATTTAAATCATTGTAGTAAAACAAGAAAATGGTGGTTACCATCACTTTCTTCTTGTCCCACAATGTTTTATAATGCCTTTTTCATTAGGGTCTTTAAAAGGCGGGACTGTGTGGTAAAAGGTTAAAAACCACATACTTAACATTTCTAGTCAAAAAAGGTCTACAACTTATATTAATCTCTTTTGACTATTACTGGCTAGAAACTTAACCAGTCCTAGCCTCAAAGTCTTGGAAAGGTTGACCTGTGTCTCTCTACCGTACTTACCAGAAGTAGATGAAGTTCCAAACAGACCTCCCCCTGTGTTCCCACCACTTCCAAACAAGCTGGTACCTGTATTCTGCTGAGTACCAAACCCTGTTGTACCACTGGTTCCTAAATATAAAAACTACCGTCAGTTATGTTGGTTAGTTAAATGTATGTTAAATTAACACATTACTTCCTGTACACGATTATCTCTGTCTTGCAGCCTTTTGGAAAACATTGTGTCAAAAGGAGCAATTACTACAAGGGAGCAATTCTCATTTCACTATGTTCCCATGTAGCCATATATTCTAGCGTTAAACCTAATTTATAGTGATAATCATGTTTTACAATGTATTTTCCATGTTGTCTGTGGCTACTTTGTTTTTAGAGGTAAATTGATCTGAGTCATTCTCTAAGAAAAGGGGGTTTAATGCATTTGCAGAAAGTGTCAACCCATGTCAGCCTGCGCAGTTCGCACAGGCTGACATAGGTTGAAAGGACTGCACAGGCTGACATGGATTGAAACTTTATGCTCTTCGTAAGTTTTCTGCAGTTCCAATGGTATTCTACCTCTTGATTCACTCAATTATTAGACAAAATGGATTTTATGGATTCAGAATTACGTGGCTTTGTACAATACATCGCAGAGATGCATTAAACCCCCTTTTTCCAGAGTACAGCTCATTTTCTTCTTCTTTAACTCAAAATATAACCAATTTTCACACAAATAGCAGTATTCAGCATCTGCAAAGAATGGCGGTAGAAAACAATGTGAGAAAAAGATCAAATGCTTACTACAAGAAATCAGTAGAAGGGCAAATTATCAGCATTTTCAACCCTTAGAGCGCTGAAAGAATCTCTTGCTTATTTTCATCCTAGAAATACAACCCGAATAATTGCAATGTCATGTTTGCTTTTGTGTTTCAGAAAAGTGGATAGTGCAGGGTCCAAAAATTTCCAGAAAAGGCACTCGTCCTGTAGGACAAGTGACTTTGAAAAAACACTTGCCCTGCTTTGATCCTCGCTCGTCCGATGAGAAAAACCCTTCCAATATACTGGTGTAATCGAACTTTGCCAACGTAAGAGAAACTGCTCTTGTGGATTGCACAAAACAATAGTTATTTTCTTGACGTTTTTTTTTTTTTTTTTTTCCAGACGAAACGGAAACTTTACAACAAACCTTAAATACTGGGTTTTAAAAACCGGTACCAGTCATCCGGTCAAGTTACAGAAATTAATAAAGCCAAAACAACACAGTTTTTTGAACTGGTTTCGGGAAAGTACTTGCGTTAATGTTAATATCGTTCGTTTTAATAATTAGCAAAGTCGCTCATATTGAATTAGGTCTACCTGAAGCATATTATAAGATTTTTGTTTGCAATAAAAGGTCCCGGGTTATATCATTAGGCTGACTTGAAACCGGTCTTTATTTGGAGCGGGGACCAGCATGTTTTATGTTCTGTTTCAAAATTTGATTTCCTGAATACCCTTAATTCGCTTATTCAATAATGGAATGGCCATTTTGTCTCCTGTAAGTTAAATATTTATCTGAAAAACTTGTTTTACTATCTTCTATTCACCACTCGTCCTGCCAGACGACCACGACAGATATTTCACTCGTCCTCATCCATTTCTTACTCGTAAATACGAGCGGACGAGTGGATTTTTTGGACCCTGCAGTGTAGATCAAAGACCAGGCTGCATGTTTTGTGCAGCCTGATCTTAATCTACACCGGCTACTAAGGCACCATAGTCGTGAAAGGCACTTTCAGGGCTAAGAGGCCTTATTTCTCATGGTCGTAAAGACATAGTATTGTTCAGCAAAGTCTTCACTGTCAACACTGTTTTATATTTTTGCAGTTAACCCTTTGCCAAACAATCCTGTTTTTTCAAATAACCTATATAAGAAGGCTTTTGAAAACAATATGAGGAAAGGAGAAAATGCTGATAACCAGCATCCCCCCCCACCCATGTATCTTTACGTTTCAATGATATGCTCATATAAAGAATTCATGGTCTCTAAATGCTCTTAATTCAAACAAGTCTAAAATACTGTTGTTAAATTTGGAATCCAATTCATCAACCGAGGAGTATCCTCACCAAATCCAAATCCTGAAGAAGTGCTCGGTGTTGAGCCAAACAGTCCAGTGCTTGCTGTTGTTTTGGGGCCAAATAATCCCCCACTTGTACTTTGAGTTGAACCAAATCCTGAAATGAAGGGGGGGAAAAAAGTGAGCCATGCTCTGGGTAAAGGGGGTTTGATGAATCTGCAAAAATATTGACCCAATATTGGTATAGAGATAAGAGTTTATGAAGCCCAAACTTAATGAACTAGCAGTTAACCCATTACCACACAGCAAAATTTTAGATCTATCCAAATTGAAAGCATTTTCAGACAACAATTTCAAAGTGGCTCAAATGGTGCAATTTTGCTTTAATAGGGAAGAAAACTTTGTGGGAAAAGGAGAAAATGCTGGTTACCAGCATTTTCTCCTTTTCCCACAATGTTTTCAAAAGGCTTCTTGCTCAGGGTCGTTAAAAGTCGTCATTGTGTGGTAAAGGGTTAAAGACAGGCCGATGCCACCAATAATATACAAAATCAGAGCATTTCAAGAACTTTTTCAACACTTTTTCTTTTTGCCATTGTGTTTATTTACATAATAAGCATTAATTCCTCTTGATTTCCTCCATTTTAAAGAGATGTTCTCAAAAGTGTCTGCTGCAAATTTGTTTTGGGAGAAATTAACTCTTTACCAAACAACAAAATTTTAGACTAGTTCAAATTCAAAGCATGTACAGACGACAAACTAAATTTTGCATAATTGATGGAGAATGTATCAGAGAGGATAGGAAACATTGTGGGAAAAGGAGAAAATGCTGTTTACCAGCATTTTCTCCTTTTCTCACAATGTTTTCAACAGGCTGCTTCCTGGGTCGTTAAAACTCAGGATTGTGTGGTAAAGGGTTAAATTACTTTGATCATAATAGTAGATGATAGGGTTGTTCCCCCTTTTTATTTGCCATTGAAGTAATTTTCAGTTATTTCAGAATATTGGGGAGGCCATCACACCTATCCACACTATCACACCTATCCATGTGTTTCTATAGTTTCTTCAATAATTAATCATTCAAACCTACTGGCTTCTTTCCCATGTAACACTAAAAAAAAAAAAAAAAAAAAAAAAAGCTTGAAGAAGGGAACAATGCAATTGCCTGTCAAAATATCCATAATCAATCCCTCCAAAAAAATTTTGACAAACCTCGAGTTCAAACTCATGGTCCCTGTACAGTACATGCCCCATATGTAACTCTAAACTGAGCTCTGCAGGCTTGAAAGAAATCATACAAAAAGTTTACCAAATCCTCCTGACTGTCCAAATGCCGTAGAACCACCACCAAACAGCCCCCCTGATGTACTTGTGTTTGTCTGTCCAAATAGTCCCCCGGTCTGCGGTGCTGAGGACCCAAAGCCTGGTGTGCCAAACCCAGTGTTTGTCCCTGGTACAAACAAGAAAACATGCAACACTTTACCAACCGACAAATTTCTAGACTGGTCCAAATTCAAATCACTTGCAGATGACAAATTAAATATGACTCGAACGATGGCATTTGTATTAGAAAAGGTAGAAAACATTGTAGGAAAAGGAGGAAATGCTGGTTTCCAGTAGTTCCTCCTTCTTCCAAAATGTTTTCAAAAGCTTTATTCCTCTGTTATTTAAAGTTGAGATTGTGTGATAAAAGGTTAAATCTAAGAGGGCCAAGGCAGCAATTTTTCCTTTTTTCCACAATGCTTCAACATACATCTTCACTTGTTTTCATTCAGTTTTTTAACCGTTTTTTTCTTTAATTTATGAAACTATAATCACTCTTGTATCTTCATGCCAAATATTGCCCCTTATGGTTGCAAGGTTGCAGAGATTACGCCAGATAGAAAATGCATTTCATTCTATTGTGGATAGTCATAGACATAACATCCACAGTTTCTGGTTTAATTAAATCGAAGACAAATTCCGACAGTTTCTTTACTCCATACACCTTATATTGATTTTTGATCTACGTTTACACAGCTCACAAAATTTATATTACTGTCAAGTTTTAACAGAGTTTGTTTACTCTCTGGCTGTAAAGATGCTTCTTTCAAACACAATCCTAATTATTTAAATAACACAATCTGTCATCTGCAAACAGTTTCAATTTGGTTGAGTCCAAAATTCTGCTGTTTGGTAAAGATTTATAGAGATGTCAAAAAGCATGATATTGCATATTCACAGCTTGTTTCATTGATATACCTCACAAAGTAAGTTGGTGCAGATCAATCTAGAAGATTGCACAGGGACAACATGCTTAGAAAGAGTAAAGAACCTCACAGTCTGCACTCCGAAAAAAATATTGATTCAGTGATTCAGTGCACATCCTCCTCATTCCAAATCCCTTCCTTTTTGAATTCAGAAGAGAAAAGGAGTACTCTCTATTAATGAACAAGCGGAAGCTGAAATAGAAACCTTCAAGTATCCTACTAGTGATAAAAAAAAAATCTCCACACACAAAAAGGAAAAATTATCATAATTTGACATTTAAGTGTGACCTTGACCTCTGACTTATCTGAACAAACGTTTCAAATGGCACTTCTAAGTGAGGAGAACAATTGTGCCACAGTATTTTGAAATCCATCAACAAATGTAGAAGTTATGGCCCACACAAGCTCAACTTATGACAATTTTATAATTTGACCTACAAGTATGACCTTGACGTTGGAGCTATCTGAACAAATTATTCAAATGGCACTTCTACTTTTAAAGGAGAACAATTGTGCCAAAGTCTATTGAAATCAATCCCCAAAAGTGGAAGTTATGGCTTGAACAAGTGCTACATGTATTTATGACAATTCTATTATTTGACCTTCCAGTGTGACCAAGGCCTTGGACCTACCTGAGCACCGTTGAAATGGCACTTCTACTCATGAAGGAGACTCAGAAAACTTTTGCCAAATCATTCTGAAATCCATCTATAAATGTAGAAGTTACCACACTGTTTATGACAAATTTATCATCAACCATAATTAAAGGCAATGAATGAACTTTACCTGTATTTTACACAACCACTTGCATCTGGAATCCATTGGACCTTTGAAGGACATCTTCACAATATAAGCAGCCAGTGCAAATCTAGATCAGACAACACAAAATGTGCAGTCTGATATTTATCCTACACTGTTCACATTGATATGACATGCAAAAAGAAACAGTGAAATTGCAGTTGTTTCAGTTTTACTTCAAGACAAAAACTTTTTGCTCAGTTTATTCTGCACTCTAAGGGTTAAATCTAGAGTCCATCTGTAGAAAATGTGAATGACTCACCTGTCCCTGCTGTAAATGGGCTTGCAAACCCACTTGGCTTTGATGTACCAAACATTATTTCAGTTAATCTTCAATCTGAAAAAATAAATTTGCCTGTCTAGATTATGAATTATTCTTTAAACCTGTCAAAAGACTGATGAAATTGGTGTCACTTCAATGGTCTAGTATGGTAGTTTTGGTCATGACAAATTATTGTATTTCACCTAATTAATATGCCTGTGTGCCATACAAAACGCCGACAGGAAGCTCTTATTTCATAGACAATTACCCGAAATTTAAGTGCTGTTATATAGCAGAGAAAGTACTGTACTTTGATCTGGGTTTTAGTCAGTGCCAACTGTGAAGTGATCACCATTGGGAAAACCCACTGTATTAATGCAGAATGTCAATTTCATCCCCAATCATGAATCATTTGGACATTTACCCTTTACCACAAGATCCCCAGTTTTAACAGCCCCTAGAAAAAAACTTCTGAAAACATTGTAGGAAAAGGAGAAAATGCTGGTGACCAGCATTTTCTCCTTTTCCCACAATATTTTCTAACCTTTCAAAGAAAGATATCAACATTCAAGCAACGATGTATTAGTCCTCTTAAAACGCTTTCAAAATGAATATCGTTTGTTGCCCTCTTTGGGCTTCAACTTTTTAGTGGCGCTTTCGATCGAAAACTCTGTCTGCAAACTTGCGACTCGAAAAACGCTTTACAGAACAAAACCAAGCGGTTGTCCGAAACAATAATTAAGATGGCATAATGTACACTCGTCACAACTCAGTCAATTCCGTATCTACATCTAACTTGATCAAAGGATCACCCGAGGTTTGCCGAATGCGTAATGCGGTCTAGATTCGAGCATCTACACGATATCAATTTAAAAGCACGTGTACACCAGTCTGAATGATTTATATCCCTTGACGACTATCGAAAAACGAAAGTAAAAGTTGGTTTTTATGTAATTACTGATCTTTTCATTTGGATGCGATTTTTTCTTGCGTTTTGAGATTTTTAATGAGATTTCTCCGATTTTTCCGTGATAATATCGCGTCTCGTGGCGTTGGCATATCCCTGCAGTAGATCACTGAAAAAATCGCGAAAACCCATGCCACGACAAAGGTCAGTTTTGCATTGTCCGATCAGAGGCACTTCAAACTATCTTTTCATCTTTAATAATGAATTTAAAAAGTGAATTTACACAAATCTCTGTATAGACCAATAAATGGAAGCTAAAATAAAGGAAAGAAGACTAGACATTGTTCCCACTCTAGAACCTGATATACGCAATAATTTGTGTGAGTGGAAACACTGGGTATACAGGTGCATAACACATATTCATGCTGTGTTGGGAATATACATGTGCACAACTGGACAACTAAAAATATGCTTCAAAACTTGTGTTTCAAAGAAGTTTGCTTTGGGCTTCATGTAAAACAAAGGATTACCATCGCGAACAGCAAGAATAATTTTTGGGCACTATTTGCACTTGATTGGAATTTGGTAGATGAAAAGTTAAACATATGAAGTTTTTACACTGTAATTTTTTTTTCCTAAATAGATCTACACAATCTTAAAAATTATGAATAAATTAAATGATTGGGACCCTTGTGCCAAATGTCTGTCATTCATTGGAACAAAAGAATCGTCTGCATCTCTCGTCTGACATCCAGTTGAAAAGAGGCATTGGGTTTATCAGCACAAACGCTTTATTGCATGATTTGTGCTGACAATTTAGGACTTGTGAGTAAGCAGAATCCACTTTAGGGAAAAACAACACTTGCTTCTTTGTTTTTCAGGCCTCTGCCGAGTGGGCAAAAAACCTTGCTCGATTGGCCAAGAAAAGCGAAATCGAAGTCGCCTAAAAAATCTGGAAGTCACCTCACGTATGTTGATAAAGCGTCGGATGATCAAGGGAAAAGCCGAATCAGCGTGTGTCATACCTGATTCACTGCTGTTGTCCAATCAGCGAGTGTAATTTGTTCACATCATATCAACTGTCTGATTTGACAAGAAGTTGTTAATTAGTTTATAATCCTTTATTTAATCAACGACGAACATGGGCACCGTCTAGCTGCTCACCTCTATTTTCATCGTAAATACCTTGACCTAGATATCACTTCTGCTACGTCAACTTTTATTTCCAATATGTAGCCCAAGTTTTGAATAGAAAGAAATATTCCAGAAGTGAAAATAATATAAACGGCGCCTATTTGCTTTTAAAACACCATTTACGAGAAGTGTAACGATACATTGGACTATCGATGTATCCCGATGGTGGGCGTGTCGATGCTACTGCATCGATTGTTCAGTTGAAAATCGATGACTAGTGCTGATAGTTACCTCAAATATCGATAGTTTCACAGACAAGATGGTCCGACGAATCACCGAAATACTACCGAAACACCTCTATTTTTTTATTATTGGGTTCAGATAACTGATATATATGCTGGATTTTTCTTCTTTTTTTTTTAACAGAAAGCACACTTAATCAAAGTGGGAAGAATGATTTTATTAATATTTATCATTTTATTCGTTTGGAGACACTCGTGTGTCTGGCCTGTACCTGTATGCCAATCTAGATTAAAGAATTATATCAATATGACATTATCACTTATATTTATTATTTCTTTGAATGGTAAAAACACACGAAAGAGAGCGCTAATCCACTTCATTTGCGAAAGAAGTAGACCCAAATCAGACATTGCATGATGCAGGTCTCTGATCCGTCGAAACACCAACGAATCTCTGCATGTTCTATTCTCTTCTGTTCTGTTAAAGTGAAGCTATCATAATTAAAGGTGTTCGGCTAACATTATCCAACTTGTCTGATGTGTTAGTTTGTTATGTTTAAAGTGATACGATTATTAGTAGGCGGAATTATAATTGTCTTATCAATTTACGTTGGTAACGTGTTAACCACGGACTTAAAATGGCTGCTGGCTTTTATTTTGGCGATGATTTAATCTCATATTCCCAATACAAAAATGAAAAAATATTTCTTTTTCTAGGATACTTATGGATAAAGATCAGACACACCAACCTCGTTGAAAAGGTACTGTAGTGATATTACGGAGGTAGCGTTCCTGAATCAACCGATTTTACTACGTAAAACGGATATTTCGGTAGACATTTACAGTACAGTACGGCTGTTCCAATGCACATTCTTCAAGTATGTCGGGCCAAAACGGCACATTGTTATTTTGACACTAGGTTTTAAACCAACCCCCCTTCATCAATATGATAATAATTTGTATCAAAAACCACAACTTCAGATATTCAAGTTTAATAATTAAAAAAAAAATAAGGGTGTTTCGGTGGTATTTTTGTATTTCAGTGATTCGTTGGACCCCAGACAAGAGAGAGAGAAAAAATACTGGATTTCGCCAATGTAATCAGACACCCTTAATGTTCAAACACAATAAATTATTTTACAAAATAATTTATTTTTAATCTTTTATCTGAACAGTTCCAAAAGTAAGTTTTCCTCAAAATATGGACACTCTGTAATATTAATTTCCCAAAATATTGCACATATATTTTTTTTAAGAATATGTTTTTGATAATGACCGACTGCATAATATTCATTTCTGCATCGCAATGTTCGTCTACATGAATATGAATCCTTCGAGAGCTGACCATCTCAGCGGTAGTTTTAAGTCATGAAATTAGACCAAAAGAATTGCAACACCAAAGGTGTTTTTGTTAAAAACTTCTCACCAAAGAGAATATTGTGATAGATCTACACAGGCCACCAAAGCAACTAAAAACCATAACTGTGTTGTCCCACTATAAACAATAAACAGATCAATGAAAGAATTAATGAATACTTAACCTCGTTTCTTTCTGTCTTTCTGTTATTTATCGGTAATCAATTTATATTTAAAACTATGTATTAATTATTGATGCATTCCTTTTTATATCGGCTGCAAGGAATTATTTTTAGAAAACAGCTGGACTTTTTTTTTGCTAACTACACTAGACATGTGACACGACTGGTGTGTACCTGAAACAGCTATATCACTAAATGCAAAAAGGCACTATCTGCTTGTGTAAAGCGTGTGATAAAAGCTTATTGTGTGGTCATTTTGAATTAATTGGAGGTCGGCCTGCAGCCAGGTATAAGTTTCTTGGAGCAGAACAGTTGTAAGTGTGTACATAAACAGGTGCATTACAACCCTGTTCCTTCGAATGATTTGCATGTTACGTCATATCCCTAATCCAAATTTTACTGCAAACACCCACGACAGGTGTGAAATCTTGTTGACAGATGGCTTGTAATATAGACCTTCATTTTTGGTAATTCTAATTTACTCTGCCAATGGCAAGATTGCGATTTTCAAAATGTTGGCGGATGGTGTAGATAGACATCAGACTAAAGAGAATGTGCTGACTGGTCTTGGATCCATACCATCCACTGCTTAACTATGACTTACCGTTAACTTGTATTAGAAAGCTACTCCTTTTTTGGGCTTAAAAGGTAAGAAAATATTTAAAGCACATGTATTTCAAGATTGGAAATACCAAAACTATAGGTCAACTATAGTTTTGACTCCTTCACCAGTACTGTAAATAGATCTAAATCTGTTGGATTTTACCCTTGTTATTTCGGACACACGTTCGGACAATAACAGGGTTCTGCCAAGAAATCAAATCCATTGGGACAAATGGCCCACTGGGTTTGAAAAAAGTGGGCCATTTCAGAAAATATGGGGCCCAATTGAACTTCAATTATGCCGCCAATGGTTTATCATCATTTAGACAAGTTGGTAAGACTCAGCGATTCGCTGATTTTGGAGGATGATGTAGCCAAGCTCGGGTCATTTGTACTTGGCCCCGGCATAGGAGAATCTAATCCTTCATTTGGCTTAGATTTTTTCCGCCGAAGACGCTTGAAAAAAGTCAAATAAGGTCTTAGAACCCTGTTTACCTTGATCCATCGCTTAGCAATACGTAAACGCAGTATGGTACCTGACTCGATTAACTGTCCGATAACTGAACGCATATTTACAGAGCAAAACGCAGGGAACCATATTGATTTCTACTTTGGACTAGGCTAAAACGCGGAAACTACGTCGCGGAAGTCGGATTTTGTCTCTTTTAATTTAGAAAAATTCAGCACGCCCTCGGGCCCATCTATTTAAATTTTTTGGCGCCCTCTGCTATTTTTTAGCGACAATGGCACAAGGGTGCATCCTGGGCAGAACCCTGCAATAAGGTAAAACCTATTATTTCAGCCACCCGTTTTCTTTCAAAATGACAATTTCCTAAGATTCGGCCACTAAAAAAAATTTTTTTGTCTTAATATATTTACAAATTACGAGTAGATCTTGATGAATTCTAACAAAAAAAAAAAACTTATATGGGCTCTTCATCACATTTATAAGTTGACTTTTTCGTAAGTTTAGAGAAAATAGATATGTTTAATTGTTTGTGAACCATCTGCATTTGAAATTTATTGAGCATCTTGCATTTAATTCTTTTTTTTTTGTTATTCAAACCGTGTACTCAGGTAGAATTTAAACTACTCAGAGGAAGTGTTACTGTATTAGTATGAAATACTGTCTCAGGATGTAATTTGGTGAAATTTCATCTCGTGTAATTCATGCAACATTATTGCAATAGTAACAGGCAATATCAATACTACTGCAATAATATTTTTTCCAATGTCAATCGTAATAGTAGATTTTGGCCTCAATAGTTAACCCTACCATTTATCCCACCCTTCAACATCCTTTATTACTCGCAGTTTTTAGCATCGAAAAGACATAATGACAAATTAAGATTATCTGCAAAATCATGTGACTACAAACTGGCGCCAAATGTATCACATTGCAATGATTTTTAAACGAATTCCAGTTAAGTCACATGTTTCAATTTCAAAATAGCAGCGGGAAGTAGCTTTTTTTTCTTTCAAACGTTTGGAGTATTTTCTATGACACTAACTGGAAGATGAAATTAAAAATTGCTTCTGCAATTGATTCTAGATCTATACTGTTACGTTTTTTTTTGTATATTTTCAATAATCCGCCACTATTTTCTTTAGCCTTTTTGTCCTACATGAGTGCACATGCGCAGTTTTCAAGTTTCGTTACCAGGAAGTAGTCAGTGACTAAAAGCGCCTGTTTAATTAATCTGTTAAATTGTTACAATATTGTTACTTCCTTCGTTGTCTGCGCGTGTCATATTCCTCGAAGATTCGACCTGTCTGCTATGACACATCACCCATCCCATATACTTGGGAAAAGTTGGGCTTATAACGAAGCTATTATCCAAGCCTGTAGGAGCTGTTTTGATAAATGGCCGTAGCGTAGGTTACATGCTAGCTGATCATAACTGAATGAATCGCACCAGGTAGTGTTTTATGAGTAAATGTTTATTTTATTTTGAAATTCACAGTAACAGTTGTCCTTTTGAAAAGTAGTCCAACTCTGTACCCAGAATGCCCAAATCAGATCAATGTGTATTTGTAGAATGCCACATCAGCTTTTTAATGTCCGTCTTAACTTCTTTTCAAAGTCTGACCACTTCTCCCAATTCTCGGACTAGGGAGAAGTCACTTCTTCCCAAATTCTGAGATATGGCAGGGGCCTGGTTTTAATGGTTTTTTGTCCGTGGATATGTGCTATCCGAAAACATGAAAAGAAAAACAGCAAAAGTAGAGATAAGGAATTTAAATCTAATGTCGATCAAGCCTCCCTCTTATTTGAACTTTCACCATTCAAACTTAAAACATATTGATAGCACCTGAGATCATTTACGTTGACGACGAGTTTGTGTCACAATCCCAGTTTAATTTTCTCTCCTGGCGCGAAAAACGATGATAACTTTAAGCATGCACACTCACTAATATTCCATCTGGTGTTCAGTCAAGATTCGTCAAACAAGCAATAATCAAGCTTTTAATCGCTCTGTTCCGTTTTCCTGCGTGATTGGATATATTTTGGGAAACACAAATTTACTTTTATAGGCTTAGATCTGGATTGGACCGCCTTCTCCTTGCTCGTATTTAAGTTCTGGTATCCCAACATTTCTAAAGATAGCATTGAGTCACGTGACAGGCTAGGTCTAACCGTTTCACTTTCTCAATCAATTTCTTTCGGTAGGAGGCATTTTTCAAAATATACACTATCTGATTTGGGCATCCTGGGTACAGAACCTGGCTACTTTTCAAAACGACAACCGTTATTTCGAATTTCAGAAAAAAAGTTTACTCAATAAAAACGTTACCTGGTACGATTCATTCAGCTGTGGTCAGCTAGCATGTAATCTACATACATGCACCAGTCATTCACAAGTACAGCATTTTTCATTATTAAATGATTTTAAAAAGCAAACTTCTGTAGGGGCATCAAAGGCGACACTGCGGAGTTATGAAAGTTAGTAATTATTCAAAGTGATATTTAGATCGTTATTCACGTAGATGTACATGTATTTATGATTTTTAAGTGATATTTCCTTTGTGTTTCATTTTTTACACAAAGAAAAAGGAAAAAAATATTCAACAACTTTCTTCTAAAACATTTTCTTTTTGCTTGTCAAAAAGTATCTTAGCCTGCTTGTAACAAAGTGAATTTTTACATTTCTACTCCAGAATTAGAGACTTTTGCTTAGTATCTCCAAAATTCTTCTGATCATAGCCTTCACAGTTGGCGCAAGCCACTAAAAAAATATATTTTTTTAAGTCTTTAAGGATCTGGATCTATTCAACAACAACATAGTAACTATTACTACATATACTCGTATATCGTTTAATAAAAATTAGTTTGAACCATTTTCTGCATCGGCCTTGTACAAACCTATGAAACTTCTAATGTAAACTTCAAGAGCCATTCAAACCCTTGACCAGCAGCGACGTAAAAAAATTGTATATGCACAGTGATAGGTCCGGTAATAACGTTATCCTTTCAACTACACCGAATGAAATTAACATACTGAGTAAGGAAAAAGAAACAAGAAATTTTTACGTTTACAATATCTTATGAAATATTAAAAATATTACAAAGGCTATTTACTGTCTGATCTTGATTTATTTCTATCATTTTCAAACAGTTTCAACCCTGAAGGCACTGTGCTCCACTTTGGTAATTTTTGTGGATAACTTACATCACGATCCATACATTTTTCACGGGTATATAGTAGATCAGGACCATACTGTACAGAACTTACTGTCTGATCATAACAGCTTCGACACACAATACATTAAATGCTAAATTTTACAGGGCTCATTTATAAGATAGATCGTCCGTGTAACAAAATTTCTTCCGGCTAAAGTGTCGACGAAGGGAAGAAAAAATGTCATCTTTTCACCAGCTTTCTATAAATAGCTAATCTAGACTGCTATTTGTAATACGTTAACTGTGTAGGGAGGTAACCAGTCTATAACTTGATCAAAGGTTAACCACCCTATTATCTTTACAGATTAAAAAATGGACGAAACACTTGTACATAAAACTGCTTCTGATTATCATATTCTAAAATGCTCTCCATCTCATAATTACCATTATTTTGTCTTGTAAAAAAGTAGACAAATGCGAAAACCATTTAGAGGTGGGAGAGCCTGTGATAGACAGAAAGCATTACAATTTCGTTTGGGAACATGGAAGGAATCTTTTATGTTGGAAAAGTTCGGGGGACTAGCCAATAAAAGGAAGTTTATTTTTCTGTATTTTCGTTGTTATTTGGGAATGAACTTATATTACAAGAAAACCAGACTTGATGTTCATGTAGGTCTGATTGAATATTTAAGAAAGAGCCATGTGGAGTAATTTTGTAAGATTAACACGATATTATTAGAAAATTTCCAAAAATAATAACCAAACGAATAATTACTGATCATCTACATGGTAAATAGTTTAGGTACATTCCTACTGGAAGCCGCTTTCTAGCGGCTTCCAATAAAAACAGCCTCTACAAGCTTGGGTAATAGCAGACATTTCTTGTTGATAAGTCTGTGGAAAAACCCTGCACGAATCCTGGTTTCCCTGAAGTTTGTATTTTGAAACTATATTCAAAGATGTGCAGTAAAACAATAGCATTTGAGAAAACTATTTTCCCGTTTGAAATAATTAAATTTTTAAGAAATTTGGAAAAAGAAAGAGGCTAGATTTTTCCACAGATGTATTTTATATAGCCATTTTCTCCATTGCTACTTTATTAGCGGCGTGTTAATTTATCCTGTACAGGAGGCAGTGATGCGTCATAACAGACAGATCGAATCTTCGATGAATATGACAGGCGCAGACAACGCTTTCTCTGTAACTAGTAAGCAATGGTAGATGACATTTTTTCGTCTTGTAGCAGATTACTTTAGAAGACATAGTTGTGAACGGAGATGTTGCTTTTATAAAAGAAGTTTCTCTGTCCATCAAGATCCATAATTCCCCTTTACGTTTCAAGCGTGATCGGGTATTAATCCTTATCAGTCCCTTTACTTAGTATCTATCTATCTAGTATCCAATTCGTAATACGCGTATTTAACGACTCCGAGGTCGAAGGCTTTTGAAAACATTTACGGTGGGAATGGGAGAAAATGCCGGTCGTTTTCTTCCTGTCCCACAATCGTGTCAAATCAAAATGGCTGATATGTAATCCTCAACAGACAGGACGCATGCTCATATGATATAATCCAAGAAAATATGGATGTTGAGCCGGACTTTGCATGAAACGGCTGGCAGAAGGTCTGATTTTGAACCTTTCACTCAACTCACTTTACTCATTCATTTCGAATCGAACTTTATTTTCAGTTCAACCCAACTTCTGTGCTTCACACTGATACTTTGCATACATGTTGAGACCACCAACTGACCATGTAAAAGTGAAAAAGAATCATGGCACTACTGAATAGATCTAAATCAGAGAAAATCAAAGAATGCAACCTAACAACATTTTTTAGTGCCTTGTTCTCTTTATAGCCTTTATCAACCTATCATGCATAATAAAATTAACATTAAAAAAATACATACATATATACATTAAGGATTCAGTACTTTAATTTCAAGAAATTAAAAACTGTATTAAATTTCATCATTAGATTGAACTTAAATAATGATCAAGTAACCAGCCCTTAAAAACCTTTAATTTTATGTAATATAATAGCTGAGAGCAGTATTATAAAATTTATCTTCTACCAATTAAACAACATGTGAAAAGGATCCCTCTAAACTCAAAATTGTACAGAGTGTAAATATTGTGAAACAGTGGAAAGTGAAATAATCAGTGGGAAAAAGACTGCAGAAAGTTAACTATCGTAACAGGGAAGTTAAAAGAAGTGTCATCAACGTCGAGAGGGAAAACGAATACAAAAAGGGCCACTCGGAAGGTCACACTAGCTTATGCACATAATTGTGCATTAGGCCTCTACAAACTTTATCAACTTTATCGAACACTTCACAAACTACTGTTTCAGATTGCTCTGAGTTTTTATCGATCATGTCTTTAACCCTTTATCAAACGACAAAAATTTGGACTGTACCAAACTGAAAGCATTTGCAGACGACAAATCAAATCACCTCAAATGATGGATTTAGTCATTGGTGGGGTAGAAAACATTGTGGGAAAAGGAGACAATACTGGTTATCAGCATTTTCTCCTTTTCTCACAATATTTTCAAAAGCTTTCTCTTTCAGGGTAGTAAAAACTCGGGATTTTGTGGTAAAGAGTAAACGCTTTTGACTGCTACAACGGGTGAGAAAAGGGTGTAACACAAACGTTAGAAACGACGAGAAGCTCTGCTAATTGTGATATCAAAAGTCGTCTGTCAGACGAATACCAGGAAAGAATGAGTTAACTCTTTACTAGACGACAGAATTTTAGATTTGTCGAAAGTGAATGTATTTGCAGGCGAAAAAATTAAATGTAGCCCAAATGACAGGATTTTTTTTTGGAAGAGTCGAAAACATATTTTATGAAAAGAAGCACTGGTAGTCCTTACTAGTTAGCATTCTCACCTCCTCCAACAATATCTTCAAAATCCTTCATACTCATGGTTGTCAAAACACACGATATTTGGATAAAGGGTTAGATATGCATTATTCAGTTTTATCATCTTTGAAAATTTTGATAAATAGATACTTCTTTCAAACCGTTTAAACGAAATGCAAGTAACATCTATTTTTGTAATCAAGAACGGAATTCCCTAGGCTATTTTTAGCCACATCGATTTCATTCTAATGCGACCTACGAGAATATTTGTATTTGTTGCGAAACTTGAAAATAACAGATTTATGTAGTCATGCATCAGCTTTGTAAGCAATTTTTGGGCTTGTATCATTTCTGCGAATGTTTTCTCTTTAAATCTTCTAGTGATAAAAGAAATCGTGGACTCTTCACGAGCAGGGTATCCGCATCCTCGGTGACCCAGTTACGATTCATTCTGTAATGCATGGAGAGTAAAGTAATGCTTCAAACCTGGGTTCCGAGGATGGGTATCCGAGACGCCAGGTAGGACTACTGACTGCACTAAAATGCTTCGGTTTTCTGACGACTTTAGTTTCGTGATTTGACTCTTCGTAGAAACTATGGTTCCCCCTTAGGCCGAGTTATAGGTTCCGGCTGGCTCAGTGGCAAAGGCATTAGATATGCTATCCAGAGGTGCCGAGTTCGATCTCTGTTTAAGATGTAGGTGGCGTTGGAGTGTCATCGGGCGAGGCATATATCTCAAGCTTTGAATGCAGGCAAATCCGGGAGACACAGGAATAAGTGAACACGCTGTTTTTATATGATTGAGATAGTAGATCTGTCCACAGCACGCACGCAGGCGCGCGAGCGTGCGTGAGTGTGTGTTACTTAAAGGCATAACTTTGTGAAATTGCGGAAATAAACATTTCCGTTACCATCCAATAGAACACAGAAGCAATATAGTTACCGCGCATTTGTTACCTAAGTAGAAAATGCATGCAGCTGACTAGCCTGGGTCCAGGCTACTTTCACAATCACAATTAATAATTTCTTATAGGCTAATTACTCCGTATCACGCTCTCTTAATCGCGATCTTTGGCAGAGCTTATCTGTTTATCCCCTCCGTGATTATTACCGCCTGGGGACATTCGAGGGTCTCCCAATGATCATGCAATGTGCAGATAATCTCATGACAAATTTGTATATTGCGTGACGTCACAATGTTGAAAACGATGGACTCGCGCATTTTTAGATCAATTCAAATTCAGCGGGGGTGATTTGATATACTCCTGACTTTCCCAAACCGGTCTGTGCAATCAAAAATACACCGTGATCTTCAACAACCCTTATTATTGTTAAACCATCCTCCAAAGTCATTGTGAATAACGCGTCTGAAATTTTGTAGACAATATTTTCAAACATGACTCACAAACAAGAAGTGATCAAACCGAGGTTATTGGAATTTCGGTATCTATTTTTAGTCATTTACGTGGGAAAATCGATTGCAGCAACATCTACTATACCCCACTGTTGGATGGAATAAAGTAGACGTCGCTGTGATCGGTTTTCGAATGTCCCCTGGCCATCATTTTTGACAATTTAACGTCCGAATGATAGAAAAGGAAAAAAAAAATGAACGGATTTGAACCCAGGCTAGCAGGTGACATTAGTTTAAACATATTTTATTGCCATATACATGTACATGTTTACAAAAGCAATACATAAACAAAATTTCTAGGACATAGAATGACACATGTACATTGGCAAAGGAGTCTGGCCACAAGTTCTCACAACTTAGATTCGGCCATTCCCCTTCTCGAATTACATGTTTAAGAAACAACAGTCTTAACGGCAGATGAAAAAATTTCAAACATTTCAGGTGACATGAGAAAATGTAAAGCGAGTGAAATGTAGCGTAAATGTGCGTAAATTACGTCATGTTTCCCTTTGGCGGCACCTAACAAGTGCACGAGAACTATCATTTCTGTCTTCAGTTTCAAGAGTTGCGGAAATATTTAGCAGCGCAAATTCACAAAGTTACGAAAGTTTTGCCAAACGGACTTACGAAATACGTAAATCTGAAAGGTATGAGTAAAATAACGATGACTCTTTACGCAAAACAAACTTGTTAGTAAAAGGTGCTCTTCACAAAAATCGTTCGAAAATGGCAAAATGCTGGAAATAAGCAAGCCCTCTTTTTACTATGAAGTTTTGTACTTTACCGGGCGCGAAAAAAGGTTCAAACTGAAACTTTATTTTAATCATTTATGCAACATATGCAACATAATCAGAAGAAAGTGTAAACTTCAGTAGCGTAAGTCCAATGACGTCTAAACCTGAAAGTAGCCCCTTTCCAAGAAAAAGTACAGAGCAAATAGGAGTTAAACCGACCAAAAGTTCATATTTTTAATCGAGTGTACAAGTAAATGTTACTATTTACAATAACTTTTCACTACTATGACCATGATAATGTAAAAGAATAAATAAATTTCTAAATAACCAATCTACTGGGATAAATAATTTGACATGAATAGGTTAAAAACGAACGTGTTAATACGAGTAGGTGAAAGATCTATTTCGGCAGAAGAACTTTATCGATGATGTGGATGACGCCATTACTGGTTGGTATATCGGCTGTAATAACGTTTGCGTCGTTGACCTTGACGCCACCTGCAATATACCGGAAGATGACGTTAGAGGTATGATAAGAATGACAATAAGAATACATTTGACTCACTCGTCACAACTCGGCCGATTCCGTACCTACATCTAACCTCGTCCGTATAACGGTCGTTTCCATTTGAACTGCCAATCACGTGATCTTATACATGGCGGCGCCACTTAAGTCGTTTAGCAACGACATAAACAACCTCGATGAAATTATTCACGTCTATCTATCTGTCGGTGAAAACCCTAATCGGAATCGATAAACCACATTAAAAAAATGAATGTACGAACTGTTTGTGAACTGAAATATAGTTAGAAAGATTTTGATAAAAAATTGAAACTCAAGTTTTCTTTTTTAAGAGGAGCCTTACAATTTTCAGAACGGTAAACCGGCGTATTTCCGAGCGATGAAATGTACCGATCTGGTGCATATAAAATCAATCCACCAGTTACAGCCGAGGGATTTGATGGCTCCCATCACCCGAGGTATGCCGAATGACATTAGACTATCTGTAGACCGTGGTTGCGATAAGTTAACCAATCAAAGCTCAGTATTTTGTCTGTTCATATCACATGTAGAACGCTAAATCATTTCACGTGGTCTTGACCAGCCCGCATAGCTCAGTTGGTAGAGCTTAGGACTCGTAAACGTGATGTTTCGGGTCACTAGAGGGTGTGGAATCGATTCCTACAGCTGGCCATCTGAAGTTACTAATAGTCTTTCGGATGAGACGTTAAACCGGGGTCCCGTGTGACGGTGCTATACACCGAGCACGTTAAAGAACCATGCGTAACTTAAGATGGGTTTCGTCCTGAACAAAGACTATAAAACGGTCATTTGCCAAGCGCTATCCTTAAGGAATTATCAGATCCATTGTTCTGTGTTTAGCTGGATGTATACAACAGAAAACGTGACCGTTAACCCTTCCATCACCATAGGCGAAGTGTGGGCTTTTTGCCGACGACATAGATCAAGATCAGACCGCAAAGAACGTGCAGTCTGATCTTGATCTATTCCGCCGGCAAAAATCCATTTTTGCCTATTAGGCTATATATTGCTGAAAGGGCCATGTATGCTAATAAGAGTTTTCATGGTCGTGTATAGACACCTTTTGAAAACAATGAGAAATTGAAATTGGTTGGTACAGAAAATTGCTTTACTCGTATTTGCTTGTATGTTTTCCGTGTCAATTTGAAAAAAAAGTATATTCTTATTCCTGAAAGGCATTTCGTTTGCATCACTTTTACTACTTTTGGTGAGCATGGTTGCGAGGTAGAGCGACGGCCTCATCGGGCCACACATTCAGCGCGAGTACTGGTGTAGTTCCCAGGAAGAAGATTTAAGAGAGATTAGTACAAGTTGTAAAACTTGTTTCTCAATCGATGTAAAATAAATATGTATAAACTAAACTAAGACGACGACAACAACAACAACAGTGATAATAATAATAAGAAGAAGAACAACAACAATAATGATAATAATGATGATGAGTGTCCGGATAATGAGTGAAAGTAGTCCGTGTATTTAATACATTGCACTTACTTGATGATACTTGAATGTTGACATTACTGCCCTGTAGAGTTTGTACAGGTCCGGAGGAGAGCCCGGCACTGTAATCTGTAGCCTGGACCACGTGGTATTTTAACACAGCTAAAAAATACGAAAAATAGATCTATATGATATTTATGATCAATCAAAGCAACTAGATCTATAGTCGTTTTCTATTTCTGGTGTATCGCAACCTTTTAATTCCTCTGTACAAAGACTGAAGGCTAAGATTAACACGAACGTCTGCGCACTCTTTTTGAGAAATATTTAATATCCGTTCTAATCAATATGCATTTCAAACGGAAAATTACAAGTAACTCAAATTTCGGAAATTGTCCTTAAAAAGGAAGAAAAAATGTCAGAAAAGGAGAAAATACTGCTTCAACTACATGCACATGTACCTAAGGTTAAGTATTCGAATTATTGCATTTTTGAAACAATTAGGTCACTGTCCGCCTAAGCTCTGCGGATATAATGGAATTACTCGTATTGTCTGGTATTTACAACTGTTGACCAATTATATCTAGGACGGCGCAATTTCATAAAATGACGGCAACGATTTACTCCAATGAAGCACGTGGTGTTGCAAGCTAGGTGATAAATACTACTCCAGGGTCCGGATCTACCAACCATTCTGAAGATCGTTCTTCGTATCATTTTCCAGAATTTTCTATATTAGAAAGTAGCACAGCTTCTGATTGGCTAAACCATTTGGTTTAGCCAATCAGAAGTTGTTTTACTTTCAAATTAAAAAAATCGTCGAGAATAAGACTAAGAATGTTCTCAAGAACGGTTGGTGAATCCAGGCCCTGGAGTAAACTTGGTACAGAATGCCCCGTGTGTATTCACCAACCATTCTTAACAACAGTCTTATTTACAACCATTATCTAGATTTTAAAGTAACCGTTTGGTTTGGCCAATCAAAAATCTAAATTGTAAATCTAGAATAAGACTTAGAGTTCTATTTAGAATGATTTGTGAACACAGGCGCGGGCGCTCCCACACTTCCTTCGAAAACATGTATGTTTTCAATTGGGTCCTAGACAGGTTGCGTTTTTCAACTCCTTTTTCGTCGGTAAACTAGCATATTTGTGCGGGAGCCACTTTATATATGTAGATTTTTATGGTATTTTATGGTACTTCCTTCGAAAACATGTATGTTTTCAATTGGTTCCTAGACAGGTTGCGTTTTTCAACTCCTTTTTCGTCGGTAAACTAGCATATTTTCGCGGGAGCCACTTTATATATGTAGATTTTTATGGTATTTTATGGTATTTCCTTCGAAAACATATATGTTTTCAATTGGTTCCTGGACAGGTTGTGTTTTTCAACTCCTTTTTCGTCGGTAAACTAGCATATTTGTGCGGGAGCCACTGTAGATATGTAGATTTTTATGGTATTTTATGGTACTTCCGTCGAAAACATATATGTTTTCAATTGGTTCCTAGACAGGCTGTGTTTTTCAAATCCTTTTTTCGTCGCTTAACTAACATATTTGTGCGGGAGCCACTGCAGATATGTAGATTTTTATGGTATCATCAAGCCTGAAACCTTCATCAAACTCACCAACTAAAGCCGTTGTGTTGCTAAGAAGATCACTGAGAGTACCTGCAGGTAGACCGTCAAAAGCTTTGTTTGATGGTGCAAAAACTGTAAATGGTCCGCTTCCTGAAAATGACTTAAAATGTGAATGACGGGAGGCAAAAGTCAACCTGCTGTAATTTCGAGACAAGTTTGATCAGAATATCTTACAAAGTATCGAACAGTATAGATTCAAGACCTGGGTCCGTATTCAGCAACTATTCTAAGAATATTTCTAGTCTTATTCTCTGGAATTTTCAAAATTTGAAAGTAACACAACTTCTGATTCGGTAAACCATTTTGAAAATTCTAGAGAATAAGACTAAGGATGTTCTTGAAAATAGTTGGTGAATACGGGCCAAGACTGCATATTCTGTGTACTCAGTTCTTAATCAAAACATGCAGCAATCGCAACTTAATTAATTCCTGATAATAATTAAACCCTCATAAAATACGACAATGTAGATCAGAGATCGTTGGAATTGGGTTTTTAACCGTGCTTCTTTACCAAGACAGTAGTACATGTATTGACTTATGCACATGGACGGCGCTCTGGAACTAATGATGTAATGCATCTTCATCATGACATTGGCCTGCAACACGCGAAAAGGGACATTCGGACATTTGCGTAAAGTGTCGTCTCAGACTGCACTCCGCGCAGCCTGATCCGAGACGACACTTTCCGATCGTGTGTGATTTTCTGTTTCACGCAAGTCTATTGTAAGACAAAATCTAATGTTGACGTAAAGTGCCGTCTCGAATTAGCCTGCGCAGACTGCGCAGGCAGATCCGCGACGACACTTTACGCAAATGTCCGAAAGCCCCTTTTCGTATGTTGCAGACCATATAATATACTTGGGACTTCGTTTTATGATTTGGGTTTATTTTGTCTTAAGACCGACTGAATCATGGGATGGTCCAATGAAGCTTTGAAATGCAGATAATTTAACAAGAGCATAAAGTTTCGACCCAGGTGAGTGTGCGACATGAGTCGAAACTTTTTGCAGATGCATTAAGCTCCATTTTCGCAGAGCAGAAGCTATATGTAAATTGTTTGCTTTTAAAGATTCCTTGCTCTTTGCTTAATATTTTGATTATGTGACTAAACGATGTAGCAGTCAAGTTCCTGTAGAAAAACAGCTGGTGGCTTGAAAAGGTTGTACATACCGAATAAGAGAACACACTAAATGGAAGAAGTACACCGGCCAGCGTAACATAATGACTGACTGTCTGCTGAACGTGTCATTTAGCACGAGTCGCGTTTTCGTTTGCAATACTAAGATCCTACTAAAACATGCATTTACGCTCGTACGTTGAGCATGAATTGAAGTTTCCATGACTGTTTTGACAATCAGTATCTTTAAGTCGTTTCAGAAATTCGGGCTAACCAGATACTGCTATAACACTTTCAGGTATCCTTACCGCTCAGTGGTCCTACAAGCTGGGCCTGACCGACGCAATATAAAAGAGTACTAAGTTCTTTATTCATAGCCACCGTTTCCGGTGTAGAGCTGGCAGGAAGTGGGTACATCACGTGGTCGATCACGTGAATGACACCATTGGTAGCGTT
The DNA here is from genome assembly GCA_946811185.2 of Hippopus hippopus. NCBI lineage: Eukaryota > Metazoa > Mollusca > Bivalvia > Cardiida > Cardiidae > Hippopus > Hippopus hippopus. The sequence goes on along the minus strand of OX328100.1, from coordinate 17,404,322 downwards.
CTGATCCACAACTGTTACTTTCGCTCCATCTGCCGTCACTGTCTGTAGTTACACAGAAGATATATAAGGTACAATTACACATTTAGCGCCTTGATCTAACGTGTACTTTGAATCAGATTTGAGAGACACAGAATAGCCAAAAAACGTTGGCACTTTCTTATCTCAAGAAAAGGTCAGTAATTCATTGGATAGATTGTATAATTTTAAGTTAATTCTATCCGTCATGCTGATATATACTGCGATACAAATTAAACGCATCCGACAGACAGTTAGAATCACAAATCACTCAAAATTCAATTATTATCTCGAAGCTTTTCCCTCTGATTAGCCAACTCGATGACTAGCCTTTGAATTTAGAATAACCAAAATACATATAATGACTGGAGAGCATGGCCCCTGATCTTGGTCAACTCTTTCGGACACATTAAATAAATTGTTTTAAGGCCCAGCAGCTGCTAAAATTAAACACTTCTTCGGTCGAATTGTAGGCAAATTTATTCCTTACCATTTTAAGGTAGGTATAGTACTATGAGTCTGATAATGTGTCAGAATAACAGTACAGTCTATCAAAGTTCAAGCAGCTAGCAGAAAAAATCAATCTTAAAACTAAACGTAAAGTTGGCAACCTTGACTTTAGTGTAAGAATTCATTTTTCTGCCAACGACTGAAACTCTGACAAACCAAACAGTAACACATTGTCCAACCCGTAATAATATCACAATTTTTTTAAATAGTATGAATTAAATTTCCCTGCATTTTGACTCCTGGGTTGTTTACTTTTGTCTATAGCGAGCCTTTAATTGTTGACCAAACGACAGTATTCTAAGCAAATTGAAAGCATTTGCAGACAATAATTTAAATGTGTCTAAAATGATTGGATTGGTTTTTGAAAGAATAGAAAACCTTTTGAAAGAGAGAAAATGCTGGTTACCGGCCTAATTCTTTCAGGTCGCTAAAAATGGAATTGTTTCGTGAAAGTTTTGGGCTTTATAGTAGCCTTATTTAAAAAAAAAGTGGATTATAACGTTAAACTCGGGTGATAATTCCAAATCAGTGAGATAAAAGATTAGTGTGGAACACATGGACAAAAGGCAAAAAATAAAGAGATCATTTTATACCTTTCCATAGACGTTGATTCTAATCTTGAGGTTAGTGTCCAGAGACTGGGCCATCAAGTCGTTCGACAATTGGCTGGAGTATGTGCGGCCGTCAAGTACATGGAACTCGAGTACCTTCTTTAGAAGGTCTGTGTCTTTAGACAAAGCGTCCTTGACCTCTGATGGTAGGGCGTCAAAAGCGGCATTTGTTGGTGCGAAAATCGTGAATGGGCCTGAAAAAATTTTTCACGACATTGACTCAAAAATGGTTCAAATATTCAGAAAAGCGGATTTGGATTATTTGGAGAATATGCATAGAACGATTAGAAATATATGGATATCCTTTTTTTAAACCCTATCCAAAACTTCAAGTATTACACTCTCCAAAATTCAAAAAGTCTACAGAAGACAAATTCAAAATTGCTACAAACAAGCTTAAGTCCACTGATAGGGTGGAAACATAGTTGGAAATAGAGAAAATAATGGCTAATGACTTTAAAAATGGCCAATTTTATTTGAGCCATACTCTTTGGAAAGGGGGCTTAATGCATCTGCGAAAAGTATCGACTCAGATCAGCCTGCGCAGGCTGACCTGAGCCGAAACTTTTCGCTATTGGTCAATTTTCTGTATGTCCAAGAACCAGTCTACCTCATGATTTAGTCGGTTGTTAAAAAAAAGTGGCGATTGTGGAGCCATAATTATGTGATGGCTTGATTGGTAGAATGCATCACGTAGATGCATTAAGCCTCCTTTTGCCAAAGTATGGCTCATTTTAATGTTAATCACGGTTTTTACTTTTTCGCACTCTACGGGTTGAATGGCCACAATAATCATGATCAGAAAATGCATATGAACTGTTGACAGACATTCGAAAAGTCTGATGCAATTAGTGAGCAGTCTAAAGAATAACAAAATCACTTAAAAAAAAACTACCGTTGTCTGTGAGGTCCTTGGCCAAACCAGCTGTACCGGCATAACTAACCAAGGTTGTTGCTCCAAGTCGCGTGGCCAGCTCCACGAGGTTTTCAGCGAAACACCCACTTACGGCAAAGGCAAAAAAAAGACAAACAATTTTCATTTTGATTTTTTTCTCTGAACTTGTTCAAATGAAGAAGAGATGTACAAGTTTGTTTGAAGAACGACCCGTTTATATACAGATAAGGTGTCATAGCTGTCACGTGTATGGTCAGCAGAATTTAATGGAGCACGTTTTGTATTTATGTAATATTGGTCGAAGCCGAGTTGAAATTGTCCTTGTTGGGACGGCACAAAATGAGGAATTTCTCATATCGCCCGCCACAATCTCAATGTCTCAACCCAAATATTTCTGTTGTAAAAATATGATCAGTCTCAAACAAGAAGCTTTGTGAACAATGCTCGGTGGGATATTTACATTTATCTAAAGTTTAGAGTCTGCGCTGCCTAATGATTAAAATCGGCTCTTACGAAGACTGAAATGATGGACGATTCTAGTATAGACCGCAGACCAAAGTTCAGACTGTATCTCTTTAACAACGAAGGCTACAGTTAAAACATATGAGAAATGCTCTGGCAAAAGGGGATTTTATGTATTTCCGTGATGCATGATACCAAGCAAGTCATCATATAATAACTTTCATTTTTGTCAACAAGAGGCCGAATCCTGAGGTAGAATGATTCATGGACATGTAGATAATTGATCAATAGCAAAAAGTTTCGGCCTATGTCAGCCTGCGCAGGCTGACATGGGTCGATACTTTTTGCAGTTGCATTATACACCCTTTTCACAGAGCATGACTCATGTCACTATAGGTGGGCTAAACTGACGGACAAATCTAGTATGGACAGTAAATCAAAGTTCAGTGTGTATTTCCTGTATAATCTACTTACACTTTTTTCAAAACCATCAACAGAGGCTACAGTTTAAAGGTATTCTTTTTCATTTAACAGAAAGGAAAAGACGTTGCACCACAAGTCAGTCTTCCGACTTACAACGACTTGCAATCGCTGTAGCACGTTGATTAACGTTTTACCAAACAATCCGATGGTTTAACGAGCCTGCTGGAAAAAAAAAAATGTTGTAAAAGGAGAAAATGCAGACAACCAGCATTTTACTAAACTAAACTATGACTACAATTCTTTTCAACTGCATTGCAAATCTACTTTTAGACATCGGGAAAACCTTCGGATTTACTTAGTTTGCAGTTGACACAGTTAAGGATAGGGCATCCTAATGGGAGACGTGTAATATCTATCGCCTTTCATCGTCGAAAAACGTACGGATTCGACAAAGACTCGGGTAATCCGTAATCAATCGGCCGATAGACGCTGGTTCCCCGCCTCGATTACGGATTACGATTTTTTGGCATACGATGTTGGCGATGAAAGGCGATGTTACACGAATCCCATTAGGGTGCCCTATCCTTAACGCACGTCAATATGTCAGACCATCTTTTGAGAGGCAAATAGTCTTATGTCAGCCTACAAACCCATTTAGTTGATCTTAATATACATTCTTGGACTTTTGTTTTTTAATTTTGTTTACAAACGTGTTTGAGCCCTTGTTCCTCAGACGGTAGCGTACAAGACTTGAGAACAGGGTGTCGCTGGTTCGATCCCCAGCTCGGCCAATTTCTTTCCGAGGATTGATGATGAATATTGCGACATGATTCATTCCTCTCTCACCGCTTACCATTGTGCCGACGATGGTTGTGTTGGAAAACAGCCAGCGGCTTGGAAAGGATATTGTGGAAAGTACTGGTAAAAGAAACTCAAGGAAAGCATGGATAGGTGCACTGGCGGCCGAGATATAACTGAAATAATGTCGAAAAAGGCGTTAAATACCATATAATTAATCATACAATCAATACAAGTGTGTCTACCCATTTCACATTAGTAGTAAAGGAGGAGAGTCTATACCCCTGCCAGGCCAGGGCAGGGGTCTAGACTCTCCTCCCTGAGTGGGCTACATCACCCTCCCTGAAAGAAATTTGTCCCTATTCTGCCCTCCTGAAAGAATTTATCCCTTGCAAAAGTTCACAAAAGGTCCGAAAAGTTGCGAGTAAGCGATAAAGTCCGAGATTCCGCATGAAAATGTTACTATAAATAGAATCATAGCATTCAAAATGGCGGCCTTGTGACTGACAGTCTGGGTAAAAATCCACCCCAAAGAGACTACCCTGAGTGGAATTTTTCTGCAAAAAAGGGAAAGGGGGGGAGGGGGTCAAAAATGATACATCTTCGAGTGCTCTATAGGGATCTGTCAGGCCTGATCACTGAGTTGGACTTAGTTTTTTCACCCTATGAATGATTTTCTCTCTTTCTAAAAGCCTGATCACTGAGTTGGACTTAGTTTTTTTCTTCGCCTACGTATGATTTTTTCTTTCTAAATACCTGGACATTGAGTTGGACTTAGTTTTTTCTTCACCTATGTATGATTTTTCTTTCTAAATGCCTGGACATTGAGTTGGACTTAGTTTTTTCACCCTATGGATGATTTTTTCTCTTTCTAAATGCCTGGACATTGAGTTGGACTTAGTTTTTTCACCCTATGGATGATTTTTTCTCTTTCTAATTGCCTGACCATTGAGTTGGACTTAGTTTTTTTACCCTATGAATGATTTTCTCTCTTTCTAAAAGCCTGACCATTGAGTTGGACTTAGACTTTTTTCTTTCTAAATGTCTGAGCACTGAGTTGTACTTAGTTTTTTCTTCACCTGTGTATGATTTTTTTCTCTTTCTAATTGCCTGACCATTGAGTTGGACTTAGACTTTTTTCTGCATCTCTATGAATGATTTCTCTTTTCTAAAAGGAATTTATCCTATATCACTGAGTTGGACTTAGCTTTTTTCACCCTATGAATGATTTTCTCTCTTTCTAAAAGGTTGACCATTGAGTTGGACTTAGTCTTTTTCCGCAATTATGAATGATTTTTTTCTTTCTAAAAGACTGAGCACTGGGTTGGACTTAGTCTTTTTCTGAGTTTTTTTACTCTTTGCAGTATAACTCTCTGGAGTATAACTCTTTTGGAGTGCATCTCTTCTAAAAGAAGTTTGACAATTTGAAGAAATGACAATTTTGAAGAAAGATAGAACTTTCGTGGTAATGGTTAGTCCTGAAAAGGACTGCTGGGTTAGCTCTGAAAAGAGCTGTGACAATTTGAAGAAATGACAACTTGAAGATAGAACTTTCGTCTGACAGCCTGAAGGTAGAACTTTCGTCTGACATCTTGAAGATAGATCTTTCGTGGTAATGGTTAGTCCTGAAAAGGACTGTTGAGTTAGCTCTGAAAAGAGCTGTGACAATTTGAAGAAATGACAACTTGAAGATAGAACTTTCGTCTGACAGCTTGAAGATAGAACTTTCGTCTGACATCTTGAAGATAGATCTTTCGTGGTAGATGGTTAGTCCTGAAAAGGACTGTTGGGTTAGCTCTGAAAAGAGCTGTGACAATTTGAAGAAATGACAACTTGAAGATAGAACTTTCGTCTAACAGCTTGAAGGTAGAACTTTCGTCTGACAATTTGAAGAAATGACAATTTGAAGAAAAGATAGAACTTACGTCTGACAATTTGAAGAAAGGTAGATCTTCCGTGGTAGATGGTTAGCCCTGAAAAGGGCTGTTGGGGTGGTCCTAAAAAAGGACCTGGTTTGGAGGTTGTGTTTTTAAGCACAACCTCCAACCTTTCTGCAGGCTGGGCAGCTACTTGCTGCCCGCCTCTTTAGCCTCTTCAACTGCTGTTCATCCAGCCCAAAGTCCAACGAGAACGAAGGCTCAGCGTCATCGTTCCAATCTTCTGTCGATGGTGCGACAAACTCCTTCTTCTTGGCGTCCATCTTTTTTTTGGATGACAGCTGCGCAAGCTCGCTGAAGCTCATATCTCTCAAAGCACACTCCATATTGCAGTAAATTGAAGAGAATGAACGATGTGCGGGAAATGACGCTGGGTTTTATAGCTTTTCAGACGGATTGAACTAGTTGACCCATGACGTCATTTTCTCCTATGTTTTTTCCCGCGTCGGCGTTTCATGCTGTTTTGGCTCCAAAATTAATGTTGTCCAATCAGAATCAGCGTTTTATTTCTAATACTAAATGTTTTATTGTTGGCCAATCCGCAGCTTTGTTGCATTTTTTCTTGTTCGGGATAGAAAAAACTAGAGTTTGACTAATCTATGACTTTTTTTGACTGTGAATCTTTTGAGTTTTTGACAATTTTGAAGAAAGATAGAACTTTCGTGGTAGATGGGTAGCCCTGAAAAGGGCTGTTTTGTTTTTTGGAGGCTATGTTTTTTCCACTTCTAATGACAACATCCGAAATTCGCTTGGTAAATGGCTAAGATGATGTCAGACGTTGTCTTTAAAAATAGTTGAAGTAATCTTTCGCCGAGATCTTTGTAGAGCTGTGTTATAGGTTGTAGTTGGTTTTATTTCTCCTCTCCTATAAAGTGAGTGTTTAGTTGTAATAACTGATGACCTGCATTTAGATATTCTTGGAGAGCCTCATGTAGTTGATAATTTATCTCCCCCCATATTGATACTGCTTCCGAATATTGATACTGCTTCCGAAGTGATCGTTAGCTGAGAGCAAAAAAGAGGATTGAGATTTTTTAAAGAGCTCGGACCGGGTAGAAAGCACATACATTTTTTCCATGCTACGTCTCATGCTAATATAGCAAAAAAGTTATGAGACGTTGTATGGAAAAATGTAGACAGAACAAGTCTTTGGGGAAAAAACAGAATGAAGAACTCTATTGTTTTTTGAACTTTTATTTATTGAACTTTTATTTACTGAACAGAACTAAACATTGAAACATTTTTTTTGCAATGCATTATAAAAAATTTCTTGACAATGAAAAAATTTCTTGACAATGACAAAAAATCACAAGGAAACATTTTTACAATACAGCATAAAAAACATTTTCTTAACAATGAAAAAATCACACTGAAAAAATTTCTTAACAATGAATTATTCACAATGAATTAATCGCAATGAATTAATCACAATGAATTATTTACAATGAATTATTCGCAAAAAAACAGTATATAACAAATTTTATGCAATGCAAATTCGCAAACACCACGAGTTTCATATTTGTTTTCATATTCCTACCGTTTTGTTGTTTTTTCTTGGTTGTTTTCGCTCTGTCTTTGGTTTTTTCGGGATCTTGAAATCAACGTGATTGTCAATGTTTTTCCCGTATTTGCCCTGACCTGTCAATATTGGTGTAGTTGGTTTTTGATCAACTCGCTGCTTCTTGTGGAGATGGTTAGCATCTTCCTCAGATTTCCGCTTTGTTGTTTTTCTTGGTTGTTTTTCCTCTGGTTCTTTTTTCTTTGGTTGATTTTTCTTCACAACACTTACGATAGAGTCCACTAAGTTGTGAAGATTGGATTTATCAAACTCGAACTCCACAGGAATCTTCACAGGAGTTGTTGAAATGCACTGATCCTGTTGACGTAGTACCTCGATATTTCTAATGAGCTGATCAGTACTTGCGCTTAAAGTTTTAATTTCCTCCAAATGTCTGTTTAAAGTCTCCAGCTGATCTATGATTCGGATCATCATGCTATCTTGTTTCAAATTTAGCTGCTTTACCTCTTCATAAATGTTGTCAAACACCGTCGCTGGAATGATGGTTGTCGAATTTAACTCCGGTGGTGGATTGATGATTGTCGAATTTATAACTGATGAAAGAACGTCTCCATTGTTTTCCACTGGTGGAAAATCGTCCAAGTTGATTTCATCTAAGTTGTGCTTCATATTGAAACTGCTTCTGAATATTGATACTGCTTCCAAAGTGATCGTTAGCTGAGAACCAAAGAAATGGTGAATGTATGAAAATAACGCCGAGCTTTATACGTTTACAGAGGATTGAAATTTTTAAAGAGTGCGGACCTGGCGGAAAACACCGGGATTGTACTGTGTGACATCGAAATGGGAGTGGTGAAAAAACACCGATATAACCGTCGATTTGAATGCACAATGTTAATGAAACGCCGACGCGGGAAAAACATAGGAGAAAATGACGTCATGGGTCATCTAGTTCAATCCTCCTGTAAAGCTATAAAGCCCAGTGATATTTTACATAAAATCATATTTGTTCCAGAATGGTTCGAATTCTTGTGTGCCCTCACTGTGCAAGCAGATGTCTGATAGAGTGTGGGAAATGTTTTACCATACTTGAGTATCTTGGCCAGAAGCATAACTGTCCAGATACAGATGAAGGATTTTACGATGATGATGAAGGTTCGACGATTTGCTGTGAACACTGTGGGTGTGAAATCATCCCAGTGGATCGGGCGGAAGAATCGTAGAGCTGGATGTCAATGTGAGATCCTTCAAAAAAGCCCTTTTCAGGGCTAACCATTTAGCACGAAAGATCTTTCTTCTCAAATTGTCAAAAGTAAAAAGACTTACAGTCACAACTAGAAAAAAGTCAAAAGTAAGAAGTAATTATTTTATATTTTTTTATTTCAAAAAGAACTTATGTACAATGAAAAAAATCAAATCATGAACTGTAAAAAATGAATGAACTGTAAAGACAAAAAATGAATGAAAAAATCAAGTCAGTCTTTTTTTGTTTATATTCAATATTGTATTGAAATCTTTTTTTGTTTATATTCAATATTGTATTGAAATCTTTTTTCACTCAGTATGTTTTTCTTTTTTTCTTTGGAATGTCAGATTCACATCTGGTTTTACGTTTTCTTTTCCTTTCGTTGGTTTTTAATTCCACATCTGGACAGATTTTGTCCTCGTGTTTTGTTGATTTGCAAAAGAAATAGTTCTTTGTTACTCGTTTTTTCTTCTTTTCGTTGTTTTGCTGTTTTTCCTTTCCGTACGAGCAACCCGGTTCTGCAGAAAATTCGTTTTTTAGATCCAAAGTTTGTTGTTTTCTTAGATCCAAAGTTTGTTGATTTCTTAGATTTTTTCGTAATGTCTCTAAATCATCTGTTATTTTGCAGATTTCTGAATCGTTGATATCCATCGTGTCGCTCTGCATGTCTACGGTCTGAGTTTCAACCGATGAGGATGTAGCTTGTGGTGAACTTTTTTTCCATGTATTTTCACTGCAGAATGAATTTAGTGTGCCGACGAATTTTATATCTTTGAGACCATCAACGTTGTAAAACGATGGTAAAATCTCAATGTCGTGACTGTGTGGATTCACGTAGACAAAAACAATGTAACAACAAAATGATGTTTCCACTCTGTATGAAATGTGCAGAAGAAAGCTCAAACATTTGTAGACATGGTAAAAAAGAGAGGGCTTTGGTCGGAGTTTGGGTTACTTTTGAATTATTCAAGGCTCTTGACTGCGGTTATCGATTATTGCAAGTGTATGAAATTTGGCATTTCAATTCTGTGTCAGATCAGTTCTTTAAACATTATGTGGACAATTTCTTGAAAATTAAGCAAGAAGCCAGTTGTTATCCAGGTTGGTGTCAATCAGACTCAGAAAAAGATCAGTTCGTTTGTGAATATGAGAAGGCGGAAGGTGTTCGTCTTGATCCAAGTTGTATTCAAAGAAATCCTGGGAGAAGATCATTTGCTAAGATTATGTTGAACTGTCTTTGGGGAAAATTAGCACAGCGTGAAAAAATGACCCAGACGGAATACATCAGTGAACCGTCTAAATATTTTGAATTAGTCACCAATCCCAATTTCATTGTAAAGCATGTAGAAATCTTTGACGAGGACTGTTCATTCATCTTGGTTAACTATGAATCAAAGTTGGAGCATATTGACACCCACGCTACAGCCAATGTGGTAGTAGGATCTTACGTAACAGCTTATGCAAGATTGGAATTGTACAGCGTTCTTGAAAAGTTAAAAGATAGAGTTCTGTATTTCGATACAGATAGTTGTATGTACATTCACGACCCTGAATTATGGAATCCTTCTATTATTAACAGCCGACTAGGAAAATGGACTGATGAAGAACCTGATTGTAAAATTACTCAATTCAGAGGGCTTGGGCCTAAGAATTATGCTTACAAAATGAAAACAAAAGATGGAGAAGAGATAAGCAAATGTAAAGTAAAGGGGATTACTCTGGATTACAATACAAAACAGGTGGTGAATTTTGATACATATTCGAAATGTGCTTTAGATCACACAGTAGAAATCAAAATTCAGTATGATTGTAAAATTAAAAGACACAGAGATAGAACGGTTACCAGTGAACCACAAACAAAAACATTTCGCTCTGTATACACCAAGAGAGTTATTGTAAATGGTACTGACACTGTACCCTATGGTTATAAAAGTTTGAGAAAACAATTCTATATCACATTGTTGTGTAAAAATCAGTCAGAGTAAGTCGAGAAAAAATATTAGCCGTTGGTCAAAAATAACAATCATGTTACCGTTACCAATAGAACTACGTGAAAATATTTATGGAGAATTTGTTCGACAGCATACGCTTGATGAACGAACACAGCTTAACATTAAATTTTTCTGTGTGAAAATTTGGATCGGAAAATTGTTTAAGTGGATTGCAAAAGGAGAAAAATCCTACAAAGTGTATGGTATAATCAACTTTATTGCGATGATGGTGGACGATTCGGGGTTGGGTCTCGTTCTCAAAACTTATTTAGCAGATAGCTGTTTGAAAGACAATGTTATTAGTAAGCTGTTTCGATCCACAAGTCGATGGACATTTTTTATCATAGGAAGAACAGAAGAAAGTTTTCTTAACGTTGCGAAAATGAAATCAGTTCTATTTGACTTTTACTTACGGTACAAAAAAGGATCTGTTCATGATTCCTACGGAGAAACAATGGAAACCATGTCAGGGTATATTCTATTTGATAGAGATGTTACAGAAGAAGTAGTGAATTCAGCTCTTTCAACAAAAGACGCTTATAGACATGTTGCTCCATTCATAGGACTACGAGATTTCGACGATATGGACAGTGAGTATACAATGTTTTTAGGGTATGACCAATTGCATAAAGACATTACGGAATATGAAAACAAATGTGAAACTCGTGGTGTTTGCGAATTTGCATTGTAAAAAATTTGTTATATACTGTTTTTTTGCGAATAATTCATTGCGAAAAATAATTCATTGCGAAAAAATAATTCATTGTGATTAATTCATTGCGATTAATTCATTGTGAATAATTCATTGTTAAGAAATTTTTTCAGTGTGATTTTTTCATTGTTAAGAAAATGTTTTTTATGCTGTATTGTAAAAATGTTTCCTTGTGATTTTTTTTCATTGTCAAGAAATTTTTTCATTGTCAAGAAATTTTTTATAATGCATTGCAAAAAAAATGTTTCAATGTTTAGTTCTGTTCAGTAAATAAAAGTTCAATAAATAAAAGTTCAAAAAACAATAGAGTTCTTCATTCTGTTTTTTCCGCAAAGACTTGTTCTGTCTACATTTTTCCATACAACGTCTCATAACTTTTTTGCTATATTAGCATGAAACGTAGCATGGAAAAAATGTATGTGCTTTCTGCCAGGTCCGAGCTCTTTAAAAAATTTCAATCCTCCTTAAACGTATAAAGCCCCCGCGTTATTTTCATACAATCACCATTTCTTGATTCTCAGCTAACGATCACTTCGGAAGCAGTGTCAATATTCGGAAGCAATATCAATATGGAGGAGGTAAATCATCAACTACGTGAGGCTCTCCAAGAGTATCTAAATGCCGGGCAGCAGTTATTGCAACTAACCACTCATCTCGTAGGAGATGAGGAACAAAACCAACTACAACGTATAACACAGCCATACAAAGATCTCGGCGAAAGATTAGTTCAACTATTATTAAAGACAACACCGGATATCATTTTGGTTGATATCGAATTTGGGAGGAAGATTACAGCATGCCCCATTTGCCAAGCGAATTTCGGGTGCTGCCATTAGAAGTGGAAAAAACACAGCCTCCAAAAAAAAAAACAAAACAGCCCTTTTCAGGGCTACCCATCTACCACGAAAGTTCTATCTTTTTTAAAATTGTCATTTCTTCAAACTATCAAAACTCAAAAGATTTACAATCAAAAAAAAGTCATAGATTAGTCAAACTCTAGTTTTTTTCTAACCCGGAACAAGAAAAAATGCAACAAAGCTGCGGATTGGCCAACAATAAAACATTTAGTATTAGAAATAAAACGTTGATTCTGATTGGACAACATTAATTTTGGAGCCAAAACAGCATGAAACGCCGACGCGGGAAAAACATAGGAGAAAATGACGTCATGGGTCAACTAGTTCAATCCGTCTGAAAAACTATAAATCTCGGCGATTTATTTTCCATACATTTCATTTTCACAATGGCTTCAAGACCATCACTCCTCGTCACTTGGATGGATGCCGAGCGAAAGTTAACAAGAGCAAGGAGACAAATCGTCTTACTTAAACAGCGCTTAGTTGGAGTGAGAAGACGATACGAGAGGGCTGAGCTTGCTAATAACAGGGTGTTCTGTTATAACCTTCGGATGAAGGAACTCATTATTGAGGGCATGCTTGAAATGTATTTTCAGTATGTTATTTCAAAAACAGAGGAGGTAGACCGTCTTTTCCGCGCGCAAATCGCCGCTGAAAGGAGTGAGTCAGACAGTGAATCGACTGATGCTGATACTGAATAAACATTTTCAAAAATCAGCTCTTCTCAAAAACAGCCCTTTTCAGGGCTAACCATCTACCACGAAAGATCTATCTTTCTTCAAATTGTCATTTCTTCAAATTGTCAAACTTCTTTCTTTTAGAAGAGTTACACTCCAAAGAGTTACACTCCAAAGAGTTACACTCCAAAGAGTAAGAATCATTCATAGATGCAGAAAAAAGACTAATCCCAACTCAATGATTAGGCAAATAGAAAAGAGAATTCATTCATAGAATGAAAAAAAGCTAAGTCCAACCCAGTGCTCAGTCTTTTAGAGAAAAAATCATTCATAGATGCAAAAAAGACTAAGTCCAACTCAATGGTCAGGCTTTTAGAAAGAAAATTCATTCATAGGGTAAAAAAAAAGTCTAAGTTCAACTCAGTGCTCAGACATTTAGAAATCATTCATAATTGCAGAAAAAACTAAGTTCAACTCAGCGATATAGGGACAAATTCCATTTAGAGAGAAAAAATCATTCATAGGATGAAAAAACTAAAAAGTGATCCATTACACATATAAAACATTAAACTCTTGATTATTTTTCTCATTTACCATTAACTTTTCGTAAAACCTGAACCAGTATCGCACAATGTTTGGATTAACATTTTTTCTCTCATTGCTCTTCTGGTTAGAAGAAAGAGAACGTTTCAGATATATCAGACATGAAATTGAGCATCTGATGCAAATGCTAGATAAAATGGAATCAATCAAAAGAAAGAGAGGGGGATAAAAAAGTGCATTCTGTACAAAAAAGCAACTCTTTTCAGGGCTAGCTATCTTAAATAAACATCTTTCTTTTCATTTTGTCAGAAGACTCATAATCAAAAAAGTCATAGGTTAGTTAAACTCTAGTTTTTTCTAACCCGAACAAGAAAATGTAACAAACCCACGGATTGGCCAACAATAAAACATTTAGTATTAGAAATAAAACGCTGATTCTGATTGGATAACATTAATTTGGAGCCAAAACAGCATGAAACGCCGACGCGGGAAAAAACATAGGAGAAAATGACGTCATGGGTCAACTAGTTCAATCCGTCTGAAAAGCTATAAAACCCAGCGTCATTTCCCGCACATCGTTCATTCTCTTCAATTTACTGCAATATGGAGTGTGCTTTGAGAGATATGAGCTTCAGCGAGCTTGCGCAGCTGTCATCCAAAAAAAAGATGGACGCCAAGAAGAAGGAGTTTGTCGCACCATCGACAGAAGATTGGAACGATGACGCTGAGCCTTCGTTCTCGTTGGACTTTGGGCTGGATGAACAGCAGTTGAAGAGGCTAAAGAGGCGGGCAGCAAGTAGCTGCCCAGCCTGCAGAAAGGTTGGAGGTTGTGCTTAAAAACACAACCTCCAAACCAGGTCCTTTTTTAGGACCACCCCAACAGCCCTTTTCAGGGCTAACCATCTACCACGGAAGATCTACCTTTCTTCAAATTGTCAGACGTAAGTTCTATCTTTTCTTCAAATTGTCATTTCTTCAAATTGTCAGACGAAAGTTCTACCTTCAAGCTGTTAGACGAAAGTTCTATCTTCAAGTTGTCATTTCTTCAAATTGTCACAGCTCTTTTCAGAGCTAACCCAACAGTCCTTTTCAGGACTAACCATCTACCACGAAAGATCTATCTTCAAGATGTCAGACGAAAGTTCTATCTTCAAGCTGTCAGACGAAAGTTCTATCTTCAAGTTGTCATTTCTTCAAATTGTCACAGCTCTTTTCAGAGCTAACTCAACAGTCCTTTTCAGGACTAACCATTACCACGAAAGATCTATCTTCAAGATGTCAGACGAAAGTTCTACCTTCAGGCTGTCAGACGAAAGTTCTATCTTCAAGTTGTCATTTCTTCAAATTGTCACAGCTCTTTTCAGAGCTAACCCAGCAGTCCTTTTCAGGACTAACCATTACCACGAAAGTTCTATCTTTCTTCAAAATTGTCATTTCTTCAAATTGTCAAACTTCTTTTAGAAGAGATGCACTCCAAAAGAGTTATACTCCAGAGAGTTATACTGCAAAGAGTAAAAAAACTCAGAAAAAGACTAAGTCCAACCCAGTGCTCAGTCTTTTAGAAAGAAAAAATCATTCATAATTGCGGAAAAAGACTAAGTCCAACTCAATGGTCAACCTTTTAGAAAGAGAGAAAATCATTCATAGGGTGAAAAAAGCTAAGTCCAACTCAGTGATATAGGATAAATTCCTTTTAGAAAAGAGAAATCATTCATAGAGATGCAGAAAAAAGTCTAAGTCCAACTCAATGGTCAGGCAATTAGAAAGAGAAAAAAATCATACACAGGTGAAGAAAAAACTAAGTACAACTCAGTGCTCAGACATTTAGAAAGAAAAAAGTCTAAGTCCAACTCAATGGTCAGGCTTTTAGAAAGAGAGAAAATCATTCATAGGGTAAAAAAACTAAGTCCAACTCAATGGTCAGGCAATTAGAAAGAGAAAAAATCATCCATAGGGTGAAAAAACTAAGTCCAACTCAATGTCCAGGCATTTAGAAAGAGAAAAAATCATCCATAGGGTGAAAAAACTAAGTCCAACTCAATGTCCAGGCATTTAGAAAGAAAAATCATACATAGGTGAAGAAAAAACTAAGTCCAACTCAATGTCCAGGTATTTAGAAAGAAAAAATCATACGTAGGCGAAGAAAAAAACTAAGTCCAACTCAGTGATCAGGCTTTTAGAAAGAGAGAAAATCATTCATAGGGTGAAAAAACTAAGTCCAACTCAGTGATCAGGCCTGACAGATCCCTATAGAGCACTCGAAGATGTATCATTTTTGACCCCCTCCCCCCCTTTCCCTTTTTTGCAGAAAAATTCCACTCAGGGTAGTCTCTTTGGGGTGGATTTTTACCCAGACTGTCAGTCACAAGGCCGCCATTTTGAATGCTATGATTCTATTTATAGTAACATTTTCATGCGGAATCTCGGACTTTATCGCAACTTTTCGGACCTTTTGTGAACTTTTGCAAGGGATAAATTCTTTCAGGAGGGCAGAATAGGGACAAATTTCTTTCAGGGAGGGTGATGTAGCCCACTCAGGGAGGAGAGTCTAGACCCCTGCCCTGGCCTGGCAGGGGTATAGACTCTCCTCCTTTACTACTCACATTCCTCAAATGGTCAGATATGACTGTATTAGGATAGAAAACATTTTGAGAAAAGGAGAAAATGCTGGTTACCAGCATTTTCTCATTTTCCCACAATGTTTTCAAAATCCTTCTTTCCCAGGGTTTTTAAAAGTCGGGATTGTTTGGTAAGGGGTTAAAGCAAAATACACGATGATAAAACATGTTGACTACACTGGACTTTTAAGTGCAAACGTACTGTGGAATACATTTCTGGCAGACTATTTGTCACGGTTATAAAATTTCGAAATTTCGTTCCCTTGTTATTACTGTTTTAGAATATCTTAAATTAGTTCATTCTTTTTTTCACTGCTGCTTTTTTTTTTTTATGACAGCCCATTGCCGTCTTTGGTCAACGGGAAAAAGTATATAAGTATCGTCCATTTGTTAACTGATGATGTATCTGGTGAACACAAAATGAGTGAATTCTTGTTCTGCTTCATTCTGTTTTGTTTGTATTGCATTCAGAACTTTAAGAAGTCCGAATAGTAAGTGTTTGTGGTTTTTTACCAGATTTTAGCATGCAGTACTGAACAGTGTAGTAATTGGAGAAAGTGAGAGACACATCACCGCCAACGAATTGTACTTCCGCAAACAGTCTCTCCTTATTCGAGATTTTCAGAAATCGTAGGCTAAACCTTTGAGCTGCATAATAAAGGTTTCAAGCAACCCTGTATTTAAACAACCTTGAAAAAGAGGACTTTGGAAGACATTGTGGGATAAAAAGAAATCGCAGTATCTACTTTCCCATAATGTTTCCTATTCTTTCAAAGACAAATTTTGTCATTTTGAGCCACATCTATTTTCAACAATCCTTGATAGGTTCGTCACATTTTTTTTCGTCAGGTAAAAGAGTATATGAACCTCTCCGACTTCTGCCTTAGTCTTCGACCTACTTCTCTAAGCGTGGGAAAAGAAATTTTGCACCAAAGTACTTTCTATTTTATTTTAATTAATCTTCAATACGAGACATGTTGAGCATAGTAATTCCTTTTGGTTACGTGCAGGACTTGCAATCAGAGGGATCGGTTGTTCAAATCTACAGCTCGGCCAATTTCTCTCTGATGAATACGGACCCTGGTTAAGCCCCTGTCACACTATACGGCGTTTCCACTGCGTTGGGACGGCGTTGTTTAATTTCCCAGAGCGCCATGAGATCGCAGGAAAAATCGGATGTTTTTCGCGAAGATGGAGATGTCACGGCGTTCTCACCACGACCAAGGCTTTGCTACGGAGCTCCAATGGCGGTTATCGCGTTCCTACGGAGTTCTTCTTGGCGATTCTCTGCGCTCTCATGGCGCTACCACTGCGCTTTCACGGTGCTCATACTGCGTGCGCTGGGCGTTCACGGCGTTCTCAAGGCGCTCACACTACGCTGAAGGCGTGACAATGAACAATCTCTGAAAACGAATTGAATTTATACACATTTATTCATCAGTTATTTCTTTGCTGTGGTCTCGAAAAGTCAACGGAGAATAAAACTATGCTCGTAAAAAGAAAAGCGGAAAAAGCAGGACATAAACTCCAATCCTCTCAAACAGAAGCGAGTCAACCACTGTTAACTCCTCAATCGTTACTAGCCCGGCTTGCTAGCGTACATAAGCCATGCTGAATTGAATGTCTATTTGCATACTTCGTCCACTATATGTTCGTTTTTGTCAGACCAAGACTGATGGACGCTGTAGAAGCGCCTTACAAGCGCAATGATCGCCGTTGTAGCTCAGAGGAGTCGTTTTAAGAGCGCAGTGAAATAAATAACACTCCGTGTCAGCGCCGTTGACGCGCTGTATAAGCACTGCTGACGCGCCGTATAAGCACAGTAGAGACGCGGTGACATCTCAGAGCGCGCGGTACAATCTCCATGCAAGCGCCACGGACAACCATAGCGTTCGCACTGCGACCTCTGTGCGCGCCGGCGGAGCTCCCATGGCGTTGTGGGAGATCTTACAGGGCCGCTAAGACGACCTTCCGGTGATCCCGTTGCGCTCTTCTCAGAACGCCAAGCGACGGCGTTTGTTTTGTGCATGCTCAAAATGCGCGTCGTCCCTCGGCGTCCTAGACGATCCTAACGCGTCTACTCGCGATGCCACTGCGTTGCTGTGACGATGCTTGCGATCGCATTGCGCGCACCTCGGCGTTCTGCATTTTTTCTTGGACGCCGTGGGATCGCCGCCCTGGTGTGACAGGGGTTTTAAAGAAACTCCGAGAAGACATGGAAAAGTGTAGGCCTACTGACCGCTGCGTTATAACTGAAATAATATGGCTTGCAACACGCAAAAAGGGGCATTCGGACATTTGCGTAAAGTGTCGTCTCGGATCAGCCTGCGCAGTCCGCGCAGGCTAATCCGAAATGACACTTTCCGTTTAAATGTAATTTTCTGTTTTGCACAAGTCTACTGTAGCACAAAATCTAATGTAGTCGTAAAGTGCCGTCTCATAAAGTGCAGTCTGCGCAGGCTGATCCGAGACGACACTGTACGCAAATGTCCGAATGCCCCTTTTCGCGTGTTGCAAGCCATATCGAAAACGGCTTAAACACTAAAAATGCAAGAAAAACAAACATTGTAGGATACACGTCTATGGATGTATAGCTTGGATCTCTACTTGTTGGTCATACTTAAGTCGGTAAATCCATCAAAACCATTAAAATGAGTCATGCTCTGTGAAAAGGGGCCTCAATGCATCTGCATAAAGTATCGACCTATGTCAGCCTGCGCAGTGACATGGATCGAAACTTTTTGCTATTTGTAAGTTTTCTGCATGGCAAAGGACCATTCTACCTCCAGATCCAGACGATTGTTAGATGAAACAGATTTTTAGATCTATAATAATGTGACGACTTGCTTGGATAATGCATCACGGAGATGCATTAATCCCCCTTTTGCCAGAGAATAGCTCATTTTCTTGTTGAACCCATTGATTATAGGTTGCATCACCGTCAATAAAAAGTACTTCCGCAAGGATAAGTAAAACTTCGTTCTCATACATTAGTGAAATTACGTCTTTTTCTGCAGCAAATGCTTCTGAAAAATCCCCCAAAAATATTTATTTCAAATATGAAACAAAGTTCAAAATGCATAGATCTAGACTTTTGAAAACATTATGACAAAAAGAAGACATTGCTCAAACGAGCATTTTCTACTCTTGTCATAATGTTTTCTGAAACAAGAAATATGTCGTCCGACAATAGTACAATGTAAGTATAATAAGGCTGCTAATACTGTCTAGAATTATGTGATTGTAGGTATGGTCTGAATTCCAGTTTTGGTGCATGAAAGAGCGAGGCTCAACGTACTTTATACTGCACGTTGTCGTTGTTCCAGTTTTTTTCCCCCTCTTGACCATGAACAATCCCGTTTTTAACGACTCCAGGGAAAAGCTTTAGAAAAGCACTGTTGAAAAATAACAAGAAAATGCTGGTAAACTGCATTTTCTATTATCTATTTCCACAGTTTTTTTTTCTACCATTTCAGTGACATATTCCATCGATTGAGCTCCTTTTAGTTTGTCTTCTGCAAATGCTTTCAATTTTGACACGTGTGAAATTTTGTCGTCTGGTAAAGCGTTAAAGCCCTTATCATCACGGTTCCCTCCAACGTGACTGTATGCATATACAGCTGATAACGAGAAGCGAACTTTTATTAGGTATACGTGTTGTTATGTATTGATGCTAAAAGATACGTCGTTACTCGTTTTCATCTATTTTTTAACCAATTTCATCTTTATATTATAAAACTATACTCATTCTTGAATCTTCATGCCAAGTGTTGTCCCTGACGGTTGCACAAATTACTACAGATAGAATGCATTTCACTCTCAGGAGACTATCCCAGACATTACTGTGGTTGTTTCCGGTTTTAAATCAAAGACAAATCCCTAGAGCATTATCTTCCGCTAGATGGCATTCTACAAATACTCATCGAATCTTCGAAGAATATGACATGCGCAGAAAACGATCCCTAGAGTTTCTTTTTTCCCATACACTACGCGGAGACTCACCTGGTCGAAAGTCTTTGCTTTGGTAAATTTTCTGCATGTCCACGGACAATTCTACCTCAGAATTCAGCCGGTTGTTAGACAAAATGGATTTATGGATCTTTAATTATGTGACGACATGCTGGGTATAAAGCATCATGGAGATGAATCAAACCTCTCTTCGCGAGGAGCATGGCTTATTACAGATAACTGTCCGCGACGGCGATTTTAGTTTTGACTGGTCACCTCCGTGCACAGAGACGATCGGTAAAAAATATTAAAAATTTTCGCACAGACTTAGTGCGCATGTTTAAACTTTTATGTTCTCACAAATTGACGACAAATGCAGTTTTAACATACATGCTGCTCGCATATTCAATAATCTTTTGTTTCACAAGAAAAAACAGTTTAATTCATCGGTCACTTTACATGTTTATGCCCCCCTAAAGTAGATACAAAATGGCCGCCAAGCACAATAACTTTTTCCATTTTATTTTATTGAGATTTACGTATGCTGGTAACCAGCATTTTCTCCTTTTTCCAAAATGTTTCCTATCCTTCCACAAATAAATTCCAAGCCACGTTTAATCTTTCGTCTGGAAATGCTTTTAATTTGGACAAGTCTAAAATTTTGTCGTTTAGTATGGAGTTGAAACAATTGGTATGAGAGTCCTTTCACCAAGAAACAAAAACTCAAAAGTTTCATATTTTTACTGTAACGACCACTCTGTAAAAAATATCGTTACCATTACAAAACGCATCATTATTAAATATATAATAACCTCACAGTATTTATAAAGTAAGTCGATGTGTCAGTCAACAATAAATGGTATATTGTATAAAATCGTACAAGACGTAATAATGTTATGTAATGTAGGCCTAGATGCTGTCTATGATATGGCACGTAAAAACTGGATAATGATAGTATATATTCAAAAGTTGTGATTTACATTTGAACCATGCTTTGGCAAAGGGGGCTAAATGTCTCTCCGTGATACATTAGACCAAGTAAGTCATTACATAATTGTGGACCCATAAAATCCATTTTGAACAACAACTGGCTGAATCATGGGGTACATTGGTCCTTTGACAATTAGAAAACTGACGAATAGCAAAAAGTTTCGACCCAGGTCAGCCTGCGCAGACTGCGCAGGCTGACCTGAGTCGATACTTTTTGCAGATGCCTTATGTCCCTTTCCACACAACATGGCCTAATTTTATTTAAAAAAAAAAATGTACGTTTATAATATTACAACATAAGAAAGTCTATTTTAAACCCTTTATCAAACAAGCCCGGGTTTAAACGACCCTGTGGGTGCGACACTTCGAAAACATTGTTAAAAAACGAGACAATGCTGGTGACCAGCATTTTCTCTTTTTCCAATTGTGGACTGTTTTTTTTTTTGCCTGTCAAAGACACACCCTATTATTTCAACCAAGTTTCACTTGTCGTCTGCAATTTTTTTTTCAATTTGGACTAGTCTAAATATTTGTCGTATGGTATTAATGCATTTCAGAGTTGAGAACACCATTTTGCAAAATCTCATGTCACTTTTACGCGTAAGTTTTCATGGGTTGAAATTTCGAAGACAAAATTTCAACAAAACTTCTCACACTTAAATTTTGGCAAATTTCGATCCCTATAGTTACTCACTGTTGTTTTAACGACATGTAAACACATACGTTAGAGCCACCCCAACCCCAGTATTTCCCATTTAAACCAGTTATTGAACAATCACATTTTTCATCAACCATGAAAAGGGGTCCTTTGAAAAATAGTGTGGGAAAAGGAGAAATTAATTTCTCGTCTAGAAATTACTTTCAATTTGTAGGTGTCTAAAATTCTGTTGTTTGGTAAAGAGTTAAATGGTATAATGCGTTAAAAAAAACTTTAATGTGCTAAATAACCATTTTTGTCAAGAAGGCAAAAACGTTAATGGAAAATCATCAATTAATTGCATCTCATCAATTTCTGAATAACATAGATAGTTTTTGAGAATGGATGGCAGTGGTAAATTTCGTAATGATGGCATAGTCGACGTCTGTGAAGATATCTGGCGTCGAACACGTGATCTTATCACGTGACGGCAACAGTCTTTTAACGTTCTAACTATGTTTGAGCATTTTTTATGTTGGTATAGATTTCTTCGCTTATTGTCTAAAAACTGTAATAGTATGCTATGAAGTTTCGGGTCAACATTTTGAAGTCGTTTGATATTGCTCCTTTCATATACATAATCACAGTTTTCATCCCACCAAACACCATGTTTGAGCAAGACGATGACTGCTGGAATATTAGCTGCTTTTAAGCTGAGGCTTAATGGCGTCATTTGGTACATTCCAGATACATGTACTTGTTCAAGGTCAACGTGATTCGCGCACAATAAGTTAATTATAGTAACACTTTCTTTTAAAACCTTCCGAAGGCGAGACATTACCAGTAAACGTTGTTCACCTTGGGACACTTTTAGTTCACGTCCGTGTCTGGCAAGATCGCCGGATCTAAGTGCGTGAACAAGTCCAGTAGAGTTGTACATGGATAAGGCATTGACATTGGTGCCCAGCTCTATGAGATATTGCACCACACGCGGACAACCAAACCAGCATGCCCGAATGAAAACATTTTCTTTAAGGTCAAGGTCAGTTTTATTTTTTGATTGTTTATCTAACAAATACAAACAAATGTCTTCGTGTTTGTTTTCAGCTGCAAGTAACAATGGTGCCGTCAAAAAGTTTCTCTTTTCTGGATTGATATTAGCACCTGTAAATAAGAAAAATCGTTTACAACAAAGTTTTATTTGAAAAGGAGGATAAATGCACCTGCAAAAAGTATCGAACATAGTCAGGCTGCGCACAGCCTGCTGAAGGATCATTCTGCTCATGATTTGGTTGGCTGTTGGGCAAAATGGATTACCGTATTTTCGGAACAATAAGCCTCTGCACTGTATAAGTCGCTTCCTTTCATTGTAACTATTTTAGATAAACTTGGTTAATGTACAATGTCATCTATAGTTTAAAGGTGGGTATTTAGATTTTTCACACCTCACCAAATTAAAAAATATATATATCACTGAAATTTATATGAAAAAACAATACAAATCATCAATAATTAAGAATCATAAAATTACAAAAAAAAAAAATTTTTTTTTGATGGTGTTCCCCTAAAAGGCTACGTAGCCTCTTAAGGTATTTTTAGATTTCGCGCCAGAAATCAAAAAAGCATTGTGGGAACGTCAAGTGGCTGGCACGTGACTTATGACGCTTAAATTCCATAACATAACAAACATGTAATTATTTTCCATAATGTCTTCTTCGGACGCTATGTTTGAAGCTTTGTCTGTGTATTTCCGGTATGTAAATGAACGAGTTGCTCATGTAAAAATAGAATGTGTTTCCCGTCGGTGTCGACCTGGGCCATAGTAAATCTCTAATTTCTCTTGTTGTCGGATGGTTTTCGACTACTGGGGTTTTATGAATGAAAATTAAAAGGCTTTGGGAGTATAAGGATGAATTTTTTGTATTTTTGTAAAATTTTCGTCTCAAAATCTGAAGGGCCACCTTTAAACATATTTATTTTACATCGACTGAGAAACAAGTTCTTACAAGTTATATTAATCTCTCTCGATTCTGCTTCCTAGGCACTACACCAGAACTCGCGCCGAATGTGTGGGCCCATGAACAGTCCAAAAGTTGACATCCACTCCCGGGTATCGAACTCGGGACTTTATGGTTACGAGGCCGACGCTGTATGTCATCTATCATAGATATGTACCGTATGATTCATGCCATAGCAAACTAATGTCGTAGAGAGTGATTCTTTTCTTGTGCTACTTGGAAATCTTATATTTTGATAAGCGTTACCTAATAACCCAATATTAATTTTCAACAAGAACAGAGAGGAAAAGGGGCAATTGCTCTTGAGGTTAGGGTTAGGGTTATTTTATTATTATTATTTTACTTTATCTTGAGCCACAAAAGACTTTCAATATTCGTATTCAAGTATCTCTTTCGCCGTTTATCTTTTTTGAAGATATATCTTGTTTATAATAATCCATCCGTCCGTGTAAACAGCCGACGAGATTTCAATCATTTTAAATATGCGACCAAAATTGTTTGTCACTAAAATGTGGTTCATGTTTTTGTTTTACGTTGAATCTTACTGTAAGAGCGATAAAGCTTTCTACTTCTTGGGTGAAATATTAGGCGTATTTGAAACGTAAAGTACTGCAAAAAGATTGACTATAGTTGATCACCTGAGCTTTACCGATATGTTAATTTCCCTTAGATATTCTTTTATCCCATGGAAATCATACAGGAAAAAGTTTGAATTCACCTTTTTGTCTCTAAACCTAGCCATAACCTAATACTTGAGATTAAATCTTACCAGGAAAATGGAGAACGACCATATAAGCTTAGCTTTCTGTCTTATTCATATCTATTTTTATTATTACATTGTCAACCAAGATAAATCAGTGTCTATCAGCCATAAAAAAGGATGAAAGAGTTTTCACCCTGTTTTCATTACTTACAGATACCTTATAAAGGGGTAACCTAATAAAATTAGCTTTATCAGGCAGTTGTGTATATCTACGCGGAGGAAGATAGAGAGAGAGGCTCAAAAAGTTTTTCAAAACTACGTTTATGGTTATTTAAAATGACATCTTTACAAATAAAGACATTGATATCTCGCTAGAAATTGTTAAAAATGACCTTAAGGCATATAAAGGATCTGACAAGAGTCTGCGTTTGAGATAAAATTTTATTAAACGAGTCTAGGAAAAAAGGTTATTAAGCGAGCCTTTGGCGAGCTTAAAAACATTTTTTTTCTAGACGAGTTTAATAAAATTTCATCTCAAACGTCAACCAGTGTAAATTCTTTTTATCACATAAAGATTTTCGCAAATCATAGATCAGAAGATGAAAAACCATCTATAGATATACTGGCGGTAATATCTATAGAACCCAATTACTTCTATAAAATACGTTCAAAATGCTGTCAAAAATGACGGCACCTAATAGTGATATCAAACGTGTATAAGATAAGAAAATTCTTAATGGGTATATCACACTTAAAACAAGGGAGGTTATGTGATAAATGGGTATTCTAGTCGGACAAAATAGATACTATTGCTTTCCTCGGATCACTAGAATAAGTGCCTACTTATGCTGTGAAAGCACCGGGGACGTACAGGGACCTGTTGTATACAAATAATTCAAAAAGTGAGAAGGAACAGGGTGTTTTTTCCCTTTTGAAAACGGGATGAATCGAATATATGGTTGGTACCGAGATGGATAAAGTTAATCAGGCTCGACCCGAAAACTGAAGAGGGGAATCGCCAAAGCTCGCCTTCTCAGTTTTCTGAGCCACACCGGATAAACAGTTTATCCATCTCGGCTCCAACCATATATCATTCTCTATTTTTACGCACCAGCTTCCACAAGTTGAACAACTACCTCCTTGTAACCATGGCGACAAGCTTCATGCAGCGGATCTTCTATAGCCGGTGTCGAAGTGAGCCTTGGCCGGTATTTCAGCAGTACACTGAGAATGTCAAGGTCACCGCTCTCAGACACGTAATGCAACGCTGTTAAACTACAGAATAGATACAAGAGTTAACCCTGATTGTGCCTATCCTAATCATATATGATTCATGTCCAGTGAAAAGGGGATGTGATACACATGCAAAAAGTACCGACTCAGGTCAGTGTGCACAGTCTGCGCAGGCTAACCTGGGCCGAAACTTTCTGCTATTGGTAGATATTCTGCATGTCCAAGGACCGTTTTACCTCATAATTCAGCTGGCTGTTTGACAAAATGGATTCTATAGATCCCTGATAATTTGATGAATTACTGCTTGGTATAATGCATCACAGAGATGCGTTAACTCTTTACCACACAATCCCGAATTTTAACGACCCTGAGAAAGAAGCCTATAGAAAACATTGTGGGAAAAGGAGAAAATGCTGGTAACCAGCATTTTCTCCTTTTCCCACAATATTTTCTACCCTATCAAAGTCAGAAATCATCATATTAACAAGATTTAATTTGTTGTCTGCAGATGCTTTAAATTTGGTCCAGTCCAAAAATTTGTCGTTCGTTAACACCCTTTTGCTAAAGCATTACTCATTGGCATTTTTTTTTCTGAAGATGAAGATCCTAGGTCTGCCCGCACATAATGTGTGTTATGCTCATGAATTTACACTGTCCGCTTTGCAAAGGCACTATAATCTTATGATCACTTGTAGTTTTGAAACGGCAATTCTTCGAAGGTTTTTCTTGTCCGAAATATCCGGCGGGATTTCATCTCAGCTGGGCACCAAATGTAGTTACATAAATGTCATTTTATAATTAAAACGTTGCTGAAATGACAGACTTTGTCTTCTAAAGGGTTGGAAACATCGTGAGAAAAAGGAAAAAATGATGGTTACCTACAATTTCACCTTTTCCTACAATATTTCAAAAGCTTTCTCTCTCAGGGTCGTTAGAACTCGGGAATGTGGGGTAAATGGTTGAAAATTATAAACATTAAAGACCAAAGGAGAAATTGGTCGTTTTAACCCTTTACCACACAGTCTCGAATTTTACCGTTCCTTACAAAGAAGGCTTGAGAAAACATAGTGGGAACTGAGGAGAAAATGCTGGTAACCAGTGTTTTCTCCTTATCCCACTAGGTATTCTACCCAATCAAAAACAAATTCAATCATTTGAGCTACATTTAAATTGTCGTCTGCAAATGCTTTGGATTTGGACCAGTCAAAAACTTTGTCTTTTGGTGAAGAGTCAAATCGCGTTTGATCCAGTTCGAATTAAGCGTCCTTGATCTCCTTAATGTGAGGACTCGCTCTCATGGGAGCATCCAGTCTCTTTAATGGACCTCTTTAATGGGACTGTCTTGATACCATTGGAGGCCCCACACTTTCTTAACTTTAAGTTCTTATTTCGTTATAGCTACTTTTCACAATTTTAACTTTTTTCATTTAAAAAACTTTTGAGTAGACAGGCATTGCCCCAACACTCAATAATATCTTTTATGCACATCAAGATTACATATAATCCTTCTTAATCTAGCACGTTTTACAATTATCATTTTATTCAAACCTTTTTAAGCACAAAACTTGCACTTAAAAGTAGATAGGGATTGCCCTGTCACTCAATAATGTCTTTTATGTATATCAAGATAACACATGATCCTTCTTAATTTAACACTTTTACTATTATCATAATGATCAAGTCATCATTTAAATGACCAGAAGCGCCATTAAACACCATTCATACATTCACACAGACTTACTGGTTCGAGTCCTGGGCGTTGACAGAGGCTCCGCTCTCCAGTAACAGTTCCACGAGGTCCTTGTTCTGTATCTTTGTGGCAACCATGATTGGTGGTACCTCTATATAACTGTATAATACATAAAGGTGTGCCATACTCTGTGAAAAGGGTTTTAATGTATCAGAAAAAAATATCGACCCAGGTCAGCCTGTGCAGTCTGTGGAGGCTGACCTGTGTCGAAACTTTTTTGCGTTTGGTAGATTTTCTACATGCCCAAAGACCATTCTACCTCAGGATTAGCCAGTTGCTGGTCAAAATGGATTTCATGAATACATTATTGTAAACATGTGTCTAAACTTTTTATTTTTGGTAAATTTTTTGCATGTCCAATGACCATTCTACCCCGGGATTCAGTCGACTGTTAGACAAAATGGATTTTGTGGATCCATAATTATATGACGACTTGCTTGATATTATTCATATGGTGAAATTTGTCTTTCATAGGAAGAAAACATTGTCGGAAAAGGAGGAAATGCTGATGACAAGCATTTTGCTGGTGACAAGCATTTTCTCCTTTCACACTCTATTTTAAAAAGCCTTTTTCTCCAGAAACATTAAAAGTCGAGGCTGTTGGTAAAAAGTTAAATTTTTGTAAGGATAACAACCTGTATAGACCATTTTGCTGGAGTTCGGGGTAGTTCACGTCTATACCCGGTTGTTGTAAAATATTCTTTACATTGGCCATCAAATTTTGATCATCTTCAATCCGTAAAGCCCTAGTTAATAGGGTCTGTCCATCTGGGAATCTTTTGTTGATGTCCTCATGGCCCGAATGGCCTTCTGTATGTAGAATAAAATAGAAATAGTCAAAGTACTGAAAGTGCTGTAAGTCAGGCAGGTTTGTGGATTAAAAAAGGGTTAGAAACTAGGATATAAGTCAGTGAATTATAAACTAAATTGAAAAGTAACGCATGATAAAACATTTTTACACTAAAATGAGAAATGTTTAGTCGTCTGATTCAATTTTGGGTCATTGCAAGACGTAACATTGTTTGACAAATAGCCAGAATTCATTATAGCATGGCTAGTAGTAATATTTGTAGATTTGTATTTGTATTTTATTATGAGTTCAGTAATAATCGCATAAAACATTTACTCTGCGTTTCTTGTCCCGTTTTTCTATGGTTGCCCTTTACCAAATCATCCTGTGTTTTAACGACCCTGTGTAAGTAGTCTATTGAAAACCTTGAAGGAAAAAGGAGAAAATGCTGGTAACAAATATTTTCTACATTTTTCCAACAATCTTTTCTACCCTCTTTCGAACTTGTCATCTGAAAATACCTTCAATTTGGAAGAGTTTAAAATTTGCTTTTTTTGAAAGGGTTAAATCAAAATTAACAGCAGATGACTTTTGAAACATCCAAGCTGAACATGGACAATTAACATGAATTAAGGTTTAATAGCTTAGAATATGTTAAAACACTGTGGCAATAGGAGGAGTCAATCGTTAAAAGAGGTATTTAGTTGAAACCAGAGTTTTTTTCAACCCTTTTGTGGACAGTAGGCTATAGATCAAAAATAGAAAGGAAAAAAAATCTGATCTTGGATTTACACTTTTTGATACTAATAGAATTTTCAGTACTAAAATGAATCTTTGAAATCACAATACATGTTTTTTGGTATTTTCCATTTCCTGGATTTTTGTAATGGTAAATTTATACAGCAATTTCAGATCCGATTGTACTAACAGATTGTGATGGCCACACTATACCACTTATACAGTCTGATCTTGGTTGAAGATTAACGACCCAAAAGAGACACGTACACTAATCCGTTTTCAGATATCTGTTTCAGTTATCCGTAAACAGTAACTATTTTGAACACTCTAAGGAACTCGTAGGGTCTTGGCTCAGACTAGAGAGAATTTAGTCTATGTCGTTGACTTGGCGAAACTTACGTTCGTTGCTTTGGTTATGGTAAGAACTTGATTTTCCATCGTCGTATAGATCAGCCCCTCCTCGTCTTCGAAACTTGAAAAAACGATGAAAAATATATGAACAAACAGCAAAGATTATCATCATTCTTTGAATACCTTTGACCTTCAGTTATCGATTTATGCATGATTTTAGTTTGCAATGGTGAAAGTAAAAACCAATGTTTGTAACATTCGATTCCTGACGAAAATCAGTTCTATTTTCCCTCCAACTTCTCTAAAACTCACCAAAACTTACTTTTACGGACAGTTTGAATTAATAACAGACTGAATAGAACGTAGGACTTTATCCCAGAGATATGTCATTCAAAGGATGTGACATGAACCTACCAGATTTAGGTTACTAAGGAAACGAAATATGCTCCAAGCGCCTTGTTGACCTTGACCAGCGTTATCGTCATCACGTGGTTGCTCTGATTCGTTATCGTCGGGCCCTAACGCATAATGTTCGGCACGTCGTCTGTTTGATAAACTGTGGCTGTTCACTTCGTCCATAATTATTATCATGTCATGGTTATGTCTCTTATCAGTTCCTTGATGGAATTTGCAGCAGACAACATGAAAATTTTCTAGTGAAACTGAAATGATTTAAATATATTGAGGTTTTAACCCTTTTAACAAACAAAACCGTGCTTTAACGACCCTGAAGAAGAATGCTTTTGAATACACAGGGGAGGGGAGGGGGGGAGAAAATGCTGGTAATAATCTTTTTGTCTATGTGGTCGCAGAGTTTTCTGCCATTCAAAGACAAACCCCATCATTTCAGCAACAATTAATTCATGGTCTGTAACAGCATTCCAATTAGAAATCAAAGTGCTGTCAGCACTGTAATCGGTCGACACTGAATAACTACACTGGTTTGAAATCACAAATCAAATGGCAGTTGTTTGAACTATGTATGGGATAGACATTTTATAACTGAGTCACGTAGGAACTCTCCGTCCCTTACAAATTAGTAGTTTAACGGAATGCTAAAGATATATGTCTGCCAATCGACAGCAATAAAACGTAGAATGTAAGTGACTATTCTGACCAGTAATACCGATTTTCAAGCTTTAGATATCACTCATCATGAACAATACCTACCAACCTTTTATAAAAGATTAAGAAAATATAAATACATGTATTCTTTTCTGTAACTTTTGCAACTTTTGAAACTATACTGTAACATATTGTCAGATATTATCAATAATATCCATATTGAATGATGGATATGATGAATAAGTCGTATAGAACGTGCCTGTATTATGACTATCAAAGCGATTACTTTTGGCTGCTCGTGTTTATCTCGACAAATTGTCCTACCGTACGTTTTTCGGCTGGCTAAATTGTCCTTGGCAAGATTGTTCTGTCCAAAACATCTGCTGGCCAATTTCTCCCACATTACTTTCAAAGCATGTAGCATCTACCAAACCCTCAACCCTTTACCAAATGATGTAATTTTAGACTTGTCCAAAACGAAAGCATTTGCACATGACAAATGAAATGTAGACCAAATTAATGATGATTTGAATCGCCGAAATGGTAAACAAGAGGGCCAAGATGGCCCTGGATCGCTCACCTGAATTTTTAAGAAGACAATAACCAACTTTTTTTAAAGTATTGAAATTTTGGAAACAAAATCAGTATTTTGCCAAGCAATTATAAAAAGGTCACCTGTAAAAATCATTTCAAAATCTGTCACCACCCCTACAATCATCACCACAGCCATGTTTTTGACGAATCAGAATTCTGCAAATAAGTTTTAGGATAGGTCACCCAAAGACCTTATCTTGAACAAGAGCACATGCCTGATAGTGGCTAAAAATATTAAGTTGAACATGAGCACCTCATGAGAGTGCCAATGATTGGCTGTTGGAACCTTGTTGGATAGTAAAATAAAATTCCAAATCGCAAAAGGGGCATAATTTGGACAAAACAATTTTGGAATTAACTGCCCTCGTTGTATGGGTTGCTTTTTACTAGTGAACAATTATTCCGAGTTTTAAGTACATGTGTTGAGTGGAAGCCAAGATATAACAAAATGTCAAAGTTTTTGCACAACAACAACAACGCAGATGACGCCAACAGGGCTATGTCAATACCTCGATGTTTTCTTTGAAAACAGCTAAGCTAAATAAGGGGTATAATATAAGGATCATTTCTGTGAAATAACTTCAAAATCTGAATAGTGGTTTCAGAGAAGACAAAATTTTTAAGAATTTCTTCATGTCCTCAGAGAGCAAATAGCTTCCACCCACCACAGCCATGTTTCTTGACAGATCAAAATTTCGCGAACAAATTTTCAAAAGGGGCACCTAAGGAACATTTCTGTGAAATTATTTCAAAATCTGACAAGTGGTTTAGGAGAAGAAGAATTTCAAAGAATTTCTTTAAGTCCATACAGTGCAAAGATGCCCATCCCCACCCAGGCCATGTTTTTCGACGGATCAAAATTACACAAACACACTTTAAAAAGGGTTACCCAAGGAACATATCCGTGAAATTATTTCAAAATCTGACCAGTGGTTTCAGAGAAGATTATCAAAGAATTTCTTGGAAAATTCCATTTGGTTGCCATGGCAACCAGAGTTTTTGATGAATCAAATTCTGTGAACAATTTTCAAAGGGGACGTCCCAAGGAACATTCCAGCCAAGTTTGGTCCAAATCGGCCAAGCGATTTAGGAGGAGAAGATGTTTAAAGAATTGTTGACACCGCTGGACGCCAAGAGCCCCCTCCCTCCACAACGGCCATGTTTTTTAACGGATCAAAATTTCACGAACAATTTTTAAAAAGGGTCACCTGTAAAAATCATTTCAAAATCTGTCACCACCCCTACAATCATCACCACAGCCATGTTTTTGACGAATCAGAATTCTGCAAATAAATTTTAGGATAGGCCAAGAGCGCCCCCCCCTCCACCACGACCATGTTTTTCGACGGATCAAAATTTCGTGAACAATTTTTGAAAAGGGTCACCCAAGGAACATATCTGTGAAATTATTTCAAAATCTGACCAGTGGTTTCAGAGGAGAAGATTTTTAAAGAATTTCTTGAGAATTCCATTTGGTTGCCATGGCAACCAGAGTTTTTGATGAAATCAAATTCTGTGAACATTTTTTAAAGAGGACCTCCCAAGGAACATTCCAGCCAAGTTTGGTCCAAATTGGCAAAGCGGTGTAGGAGGAGAAGATGTTTAAAGAATTGTTGACACCGCTGGACGCCAAGAGCCCCCCCCCCCCCTCCACCACGGCCATGTTTTTCGACGGATCAAAATTTCGCGAACAGTTTTTGAAAAGGGTCACCCAAGGAACATATCTGTGAAATTATTTCAAAATCTGACCACCAGTTTCAGAGGAGAAGATTTTTATAGAATTGTTGACACCGATGGACGCCAAGAGCCCCCCCCCCCTTCCACCACTGCCATGTTTTTCGATGGATCAAAATTTCGCAAACAACTTTTGAAAAGGGTCACCCAAGGAACATATCTGTGAAATTATTTCAAAATCTGACCAGCAGTTTCAGAGGAGAAGATTTTTAAAGAATTTCTTGAAAAATTCCATTTGGTTGCCATGGCAACCAGAGTTTTTGATGAAATCAAATTCTGTGAACAATTTTTAAAGAGGACCTCCCAAGGAACATTCCAGCCAAGTTTGGTCCAAGTCGGCCAAGCGGTTTAGGAGGAGAAGATGTTTAAAGAATTGTTGACGCCGCACGACGGACGACGCACGACGCACGACAGACACAGCGTGCCCCTAAAAGCTCCCCTTGAGCACGTTGTGCTCAGGTTAGCTAAAAAGTATTTGAATCAAGCCAAATAATTCTATGCGAGGCAAGAATACGAAATTACGCTTTCAAAAGATCGGAATGAAAGTCGAAGTGAATCACCTAACTACGTCACCTAACAACGGAAATATGGACACAGATGCTACTACTAGCGCTCTATCTGGCAGACGTATCGTCGAGCTAAAACATCTTTTCAGATGCAGATGCTGTCAGTTTGGTCTAGTCCAAAATTATGTCACTTGGTAAAGACTTGCAGAAAACGAGGAGCTGTACATAACTCTTTCTCCTTTACCAGGTTATCCCTTACCTTGATGAGTCTGCAGTAGACAACATTAGAAAAGATTGATGTCAAAAGGACAAATTGCTGCCATGATTGATTTCTCCTTTTCGCGCAATGATTTCTGACCCATCAAAGAACTGTGATACATAAATACCAGGTTTTGGTTTAGCGTCTGCAAACGCGTCAAATTAAGAAGAGTCCAAAATTAGTCATTTGGTAATGGGTTAAATGGTAATATCAGGATTACATTTATATGCTATGGATTGGTTTATTATGAGCAACAAACTTGATTCTTATAAGCATTGTTGTATTGTTGAAAAATTGAGATAATTTACTTCATATAATGTCTATGTCTTTGACAAACCCTACATTTACTCATTAGTTTGTGCTCCACCCACAAACTTAAAATGCATTTTCTTAAAAAATAAGGCTGTTGACCTATTTGTTTTAAGCCTGATTCTTTTAGTTTAGTACCTGAATATTATTCATAGAAAAAATAAGAAAAATCTGAATATTAGAACATTAAAAAAAATTACTGTAAAAGATACTTTTTGTATTTTTTGGTTTTTTATCCAAAATAAAGGTGTTTTAGCCATAATTTAAGGGTTTTTTTTAAAGATTGATACTCAGTATACTCTAAATTATTTTTTCCATTAAATTTGATGTTTCACCAATACAATGACAGAAAATTTGGTTATAATTGTTGTCATTTAAAAAAATATACATCGACTTAGTTTTCATAGGTGAAATTTCATCCTGAACAGCCGCAATGCAGGGTGTACTAAAAGAAATATTCATAGAATTTCCCCAAAGCTGGTGACCCCCCTTTTTTTATCTCCTATTTTTGTAGATCTGATAATAAACTATCACCAAACAAAGTTTCATGAAATTCTGAATGTTTTCATAAAATGGTGAAACTGTAGCGATCATCTTTAAACACAATTACAAATCGCATGCCTAACTTTTAAAAAAAAAATGTGTACAACGGAGGTTGTAAGTGGGTACCAGGCCATGTTCTCAAGTTTAAAGCCGGTTACTACATATTTTCACTGTATATATTTTGCAACTCCCTTGCCTGTTTGAAATATTTCGTTACAATCTTTCTTTAAGGATTAGGTGCCAAAATCTGCCAAGTGTACAGGAAATTTAGTTATTAATTTCTTTTGAAAATTATGATGCGCAGTAATTGGTAAAAACACCTTTTTTGACATATAAAAGCTGAAAAATCAAGTCACAAATTGAACATGTAATTTTCGTTTTGCGTATATATGTATGGCATCTACCGTAGAAAAATGTCATCACAACAAAAGCTGTAAAAATGTTTTACAGCATCAAGATGTGAGATACTGGTAGGTAGGTTGACATAAGTGATTCATTCATTTCATATTTTGTTCCATTTTCCTCTAACATGGCATGGCTTTTTATCTGACAGAGTTTAAGCTTACAATGAGCTGATCAACCTGCCCTCCTGTGAAATTGAAATAGCTAAATCTATGTGCATCGTCTTCGACAATGAGTTTCAATCTGTCTATGCTTCCTTTCTAAAGCAGCACTAATGTACTTCAGACTTTGAGAAAGGAAAGCCAAAAATCCTTTAGCAAAGGCCATCGACTATCAAAAAACGTGGCCCTGTTCTGTTTTTTAATATTGACTGACACTGCCATTATGCCTAAGTCTGGCCATGCCCCGGAGACATGATACATCCATATAATATTCCGAGCTATAGTAATATTATTTTTAATGATTCAACAATAAAATATCCATGTTTTTGTGACACAAAAAAGCCTTTAACTCTTTACCAAACAACAATATTTTGTATTTGTCCAAATTTAGAGCTATTTGCAGACGACAAACTACAGGTCACTCAAATTACAAGCGTTGTTTGTAACAGGGTAGAAAACGTTGTGGGAAAAGGAGAAAATCAGCATTTTCTACTTTTCCCACAACGTTTTCAAAAGGCTGTTTATTCAGGGTCGTGAAAACACAGGATTGTGTGATACAGGGTTAATATGGTGGTTCAAATCGCCTGCAACCTACAGTCCAACATTACATTTAGCACCTAATTTTTCTTTGTACCCCCAATTCAAAACCTAGGGGGTACACTGTACCCCTAAATATTTCTTAACCCCCAATTCAAAACCTAGGGACTACACTGTACCCCCAAATTTTTCTTTGTACCTCCAATTCAAAACCAAGGGGGTACACTGTACCCCCAAATTTTTCTTTGTACCTCCAATTCAAAACCTGATGGGTGCGCACATGTACCCCCAAATAAAACACCCAGTGGGAATGCTGTTCTATTCAATAATATTCAACTCTTTACCACACCACAGAAATGTGAAATTGTCCTAATTGAAAGTATTTGCAGACCACTAAAATGAGGCTTAAATAGTGGAATTTGTTTTGGAAATGGATAGAAAACATTGTGAGAAAAGGATAAAATACTGGTTACCAGCATTTTCTCCTTTTCCCACAACATTTTTAAAAGCTTTGTTTCTAAGGGTCGTTAAACCTCGGCATTGTCTGCTAAAGGGTCAAAATTGCTAAAATTATGATTTTTGTCTTCAAAAAGGTAGAAAACGTGGGAAAAGGAGAAATTGCTGCTTACCAGCATTTTCACATTTTTTCACAAAGTTTTCCAGGTTCCCAACTTTTAACAGTTTATTTGAACCTTGAGAAGATTCCTTTAAAATCATTGTTGATAAATGCTAGTAACCAGCGATTTGTCCTGTTCCCATATGTTTCCTACCCAAAAATAAGTTTCAATTTTTGATTTATATTTACTGTATTGTCTGCAAACACAATTGAATTTGGACAGATCTAAAATTTCGTTACGTGGTAAAGAGATTAAAAAAAATGAACAAAACAGGAAGTTGTTAAGTATTATTCTTAGAATGGTAACTCTATCCTTTTCTAATAAAAGAATTTAAGCTGTCCTTCTATTCAATAGAGTTTAACTCTTTACCGAACGATCCTGACTTTTTACAACCCTGAGAAAAAAAGCCTTTGAAAACATTGCGGGAAAAGGAGAAAATGCTGGTAACCAGCATTTTCTCCTTTTTCCACAATGTTTTCTACCTTTCTAGAAAAAAAAAAAAATTAATTTTCGAGTCACTTTTATTTTGTCGTCTACAAATACTTTCAATTTGGACATGTCTAAATTTTGTCGTTTGGTAAAGAGTTAACTGTTTACCACTCCACACAAATGTAGAACCTCCAAACTGATAGTATTTGCAGACGACAAATCAAATAGTTGTTAGTTGTCAAGGAGGTATAATAATCACAAAGGGCAGGTAGTGCAACAAACATGTTTACCAAGTCTCAAGTCAATTTGACTTGAGACTTCAAAGTTCCGTTCGGGACAAGCAAGAAATACTGTAAAAATGAAAATCAAAGTGGAATTACTCAAAATCTGCGCTAGGCAGAGTTATTGTTCTTGCGCACTGTACTCGGTAATATTGCAACAAACATGCATACCAAGTTTGAAGTCGTTCTGACTTGAGATGACAAAGTTATATTCCGGACAAGCACTAAATGCTGTAAAAATGACGATCAAAGGGAAATAACTCAAAGACAGCACAAGGTCGAGTTACAATTCTTGTGCACTGCACTTCCACATATTGCAACAAATAAGCATACCATATTTCATGTCATTCCAACTTTAGATGACAAAGTTCTGCTCCGGACAAGCAAGAAATGCTATAAAAATGAAGGTCAAAGGGGAGTAACTCAAAATTTGTGCTAGGAAGACTTGTGGTTCTTGTGCACTGCACTCCGTAATTTTTCAACAATCATGCATACCAAATTTGAAGATGTTCAGGCTTGAGATGACAAAGTTATATTCCGGACAAGCAGAAAATGCCGTAAAAATGACAATCAAAGGGAAATAACTCGTAGACAGTATGATGCAGAGTTATAGTTCTTTCACACTGCACTCCGTATTATTGCAACAACTACAGATGCCAAGTTTCAAGTCAATCGGACTGGAGATGACAAAGTTATGCTCAGGACAAAGAACTATTCTACAGAACTTTCTAATTCAAGGGCAAATAACTCCAGTCGTTCTGGTCCGATTAGATCCATAATTGAACTAATCCGAGATCTTATGGTCATAAGTATTTTGACAAAGTTTGATGCTGATTGGTTTATATTTGTAGATGCTAGAGTGTAAACAAAGTCAAATATAGCAATTTTTCTAATTCAAGGGCAAATAACTCCAGTTGTTCTGGTCCGATTACACCCATAATCGAACTCATCCGAGATCTTATGGTCATATATATTTTGACCAAGTTTGGTGCTGATTGGTTAATATTTGTAGATGCTAGAGTGTAAACAAAGAAATGTGAACGGACGGACGGACGACGGACGGACGGACGACGAATGCCGACGGACGGTGAGTGATCACAATAGCTCATCCTGAGCACTTCGTGCTCAGGTGAGCTAAAAAATAAATTGTGAGAAAAGGAGAAAACAACGGTTATTTGCATTTTTCCACAATGTTTTTAACAGCCTTCTTCCTTGGGGTCATCA
This sequence comes from Hippopus hippopus, assembly GCA_946811185.2. NCBI lineage: Eukaryota > Metazoa > Mollusca > Bivalvia > Cardiida > Cardiidae > Hippopus > Hippopus hippopus. The sequence continues at coordinate 17,366,689 of OX328100.1, read as the reverse complement.
GAAACGGGAAAGTTTGGTTAAAACACTCAGTTATGGCCTTTTATAGTCAGAAAAACAACATCCAAACATTACAATTTCAGTGTCGAGTTTTTTTTTTCATATGAATTATACATAAACAGACAATTAAGATATTCAATATGTATGTCTGTGATACTGATCTGCATTGCATTCAAAGGACAGTCTCATCTTGATCTTTTATTGTCTTCAAAAGCGACTATACATGTCACTGGAGAACATGGGCCATTGTATTGAATCATTGTAATGAGCAAGAGCATTACTATATTAAACCTTGTGCTTTTAATCTGGAATATGGAGAGGATGAGAGTCAACCAATATGCTGATGAGACAAACATGTTACTGAGAGTTTTACACTAAAGCGCTCAATTAATGAAATAGATCTGATAAGCGTGGAAAAGCAGCCTAATTATTGCAGGGTCATTGCTGTCTTGACTACGATATCTCAAGAAATAGGAATAGCAGATCCAAAATTTGAGTGACTGCATGTTCTGTGCAGTCTGGTCTGAATCTGGTCTGAATCTGCGCTCTCCGAAGAGCTTTTTTCCCTGGTCAGTTGATTCAGACATGGAGAATATGACGTTAAGTGAGTTTTTTGTGTTGCAGTTTCAGGGTTTTTCCCCTCTATGAAAATGCTCTGTTTAACTCTACCAAATGACAAAATGTTGAAAATCTTTCAAATGATGAAAAAACGCTGTGAGGAAAAAGAGAACATGCTTAATACATGTATGCTGTTTTTCCCACTACATTTTTAAAGCCCGTCAAAATTGTGTAGCCAACGGTTAATAGACTGATTCCAGTCTTAAGAATGTCATCAAAAAGAAACATGTTAGTGAGCGTTTAAAATGGTAGAGCCGTAGCTTTAGGGAGAGGAAGAAAGGCTATGAAAACAATTTAACCCTTAACATGCTAAATAAGTGAAATGAAACTTTCTAGCTGACAGTAAAAGCCCAGTTCTTTACTATTTCAAAGGTATTTTTTTTTGGGGGGGGAAATATCTTCTTGTCGGACATTAACGATACAAAATCAGACAGCATGTAGTATACAGTCTGATCTTGATCTACAATGTCCGGAAAAGGTCATAAATTCGCGCTTAGTAGCCCAAGGTTTAATACATCCTAAGCTGAAAGATGCATAATCAAATCTATGCTGATCAGTATTGTGAATGAACAGTCTGGTTTCTATGGTTGCAAGCGTAGGATAACCAGACCATTCTGAAAATGTATACGTAATGGCTTCTCCACTAGGGTCATAACCCTTAAACAATTCTACATGCTTTGTCCCACACTGCTTCACACGCTTCACCTCGCTAACTACCAACGGCAGATTACTTTTTTAAATGGCTGTTACCAGTAGCATGTAGATCAGTTTGCTCCAAGGCAAAACAATCTAAATTTTCAAATTATTTTAAAGCAATGTTTCCTTACAAATTCCGTTTCATTGCAAGTTTATCCTTGCTCGAGGCCAAATGACCTATCATCTTTTCAACACAAGGTGTGCTTACATAATCCGATACTCCTGGATTGGCTCTTGTTTCATTCATAAGTTGTTGCTTTATCACTGACACCATTCCTTGTCGCTTATCAGGGTTAAAAGTTCAACGTAATAAGGTCACAACAGCTAGTATTAGAGTTATTAGACTGTAGGTAAAAGCTGTCACGAGTTGCAGTTTGATCAGTTTGCCCTCAGTAGACGGATTTCCGAAATTTGTGGTCTCTCTAATCGTCCGGTTCACGCCGACCGATTAAAAACCGAAAAGTTTGTCGTCTGGTAAACAGTTAATATATACATGCAACAGATAACTTTGTGACAAAAGGAGAAATTGCTCGTCACGTTTTCAAAAGTGGCTTACAGCAAGACTTTAAGCCGTTTAAAGAGGGCAATGTGGTGGAGGGGTGGGGAAGGCGGCCTCAGAAATCAAAGTACTAAAATTGTAGAGTTAGGCTTTTTGAACCACTCAGCGAAAATAGTATGCTTGCAAGATCTATACGGATGTACTTTCGGTAATATATCTTCCGAACACCGATAGGCCGTTATCTAAGTTATAGGTATAACTACATATAGTTTACATCTAAATCATTTGCCAACCATCTTACCTTTACCTTACAATCTAGAGTTTTAACTACCCTCAGGGAGAAGGCTTTTGAAAACATAATGGGAAAAGGGGGAAAATGCTGGTAACCAGCATTTTCTCCCTTTCCCCATGATGTTTTCTACCCTTTCAGAGACAAATCGTGTTGGTTGATCCACATTTAATTCATCGCCTGCAAACGCTTTTCATGTTGACAAATCTTGTAAAGATCAGTCTTTCTATGTCTTCATACATTGTCAAATATCGACAATAGGACCACACCATGTTATGTAAGAATAGGCCAAAAGTCTTGAATGACAGTAATGATAACGGTTTCCAATTTTGAGTTCTTGTGTCACCAAATCATACAGAAAATTTCGTCCTAGTTTCATGCCACAGAATAGTTATTTACGTGTAATTGAAAGAATGTCGCCAGAGACCTACATAATCGAGCCATGCTTATGCAAAAGGGGGCTTAATGCATTCCCGTGATTCATGATACGAAGCAAGTCATCACATAATTATGGATCCATAAAATCTATTTTGTCTTACAGCCGACTGAATCATGAGGTACACTGGTCCTTGGAAATACAGAAAATTCACCAATAGCGAAAAGATTCGGCCCAGGTCAAACTGCGCGGACTGCGCAGGTTGACCTGGGTCGATACTTTTCGCAGATGCATTAAGCCCTCCTTTTCACAAAGCATGGTTCACATAGATTCTTGGCGGCATAACACAATGTTGACGGTAATGCTGTTTTTAAAAGCCTTTACCAAACAAGAACATTTTGGACTTGTCCGAATCCAAAGCAATTGCAGTCACGCCAGTGGACGAATTACATATAATTATGACTCAGATGATAGGATTTGTCTATAAAAGGTTTAAAAAAAAAAAGAAACATCGTGGGAAAAGGAGAAAATGCTGGTGACCAGCTTTTTCTCCTTTACCCACAATATTTTCCAACGGCTTCAACTTCAAGGTCGTTAAAACCCAGGATTGTGTGTTGAAGGGTTAAATCAACAGGTGAACACCAAAACTGACGATAATTAATTGTGGAAAAGTCGATAGTACAAATATCAGTTTATTCGTTGAAAGTTGAAGTATAACTTTTACTTTCCTAAATGTACTAAACAGGCTTTAGTCTGTGAAGAAGACTTACAATATCGCTATTTTCCCACGCTATTTATGTATGAATAGGCCTATTCTACAGCACGTCGGACAGAAAAGATGAAAAATTAGACTGCACATTCTGTGCACACTGATCTTGATCTACAATGCACGCCATTGGCACCTTGCAGATTATCGAGGCCTCGGTATGCAAGGATTTAACGTAAGAACTTACCCACATCGCCGCCTGATCTACCTCAATAAACTAATACATTCTAAAATTACAGAAAGCAGGTTACTATATCCCTATTTTCCCCCTATTATAAGCGAAATATGTTAAAGGCTATAGAATACATGTTAGAGCATACCTTAATGTCCTGGTTAAAACCTGTGTACAAACACTCAACACGTTTTATTGACCGAACATACCGATCGAATTCATGAGGGTTTTATCCATACCCGTATAGTTAATAGCTTCTTCGTCAAGCAACCTAACGTACATTTACCTAAAATTGTACATATAATTAAAATTTTACTGTATTTTGAATGACCTTTGGTGACAGCCAGGAAAGACACTATTGCCAACTGTAAGGCTCCTTTTTCCGAAATGTTATGCAATTTCGTATAAGTAAATTTGTAAGTATCTTGTACCTGACAGGTATTGGGGTAGATTAAATGTAGAGACGCCCGGGATTAAGTTACTTCCCTTTGACACTATTTAGGGTATTGTACACATGTATGTATTTACCTTTTACCACACAATCCCGAATTTTAACGACGAGAAAAAGGCTTTTGAAAACATTGTGAGGAAAAGGAAACCAGCATTTTTTCCTTTTCCCACAATACTTTCTACCATTTTAAGGGCAAATTCCATAACTTGATCCACATTTAAATTGTCGTCTGCAAATGCGTTCCAATTTCGACAAGTGTACATTTTTGTTGTGTGCTCGAGTTAACCCATTCATCATTACCTTGTGACAATAACCTTTCAATATAGGTTACGGGTTTTGACACCTCAATGTCAGATACGGCTAGTCAACAAAAATTCAGTATACGAATTCATACTTATGGAAACAACTGCGTCTCCTTTTGCCGCATTGTTTTCAAAATTTGTCTGCTGCATGAAGAAAAATTTTATTTGAATAATGCAGTGAGATTTGATGAAATACTAGTAGATCGATACTGATATATTCCACATAAGAGACCGAAATATCGCGAAGTAAAGCTGTCGTGGAAAGAAAACATTTGACGCTACTAAAAGAAAATGGGACTGTGACGTGAATTTTGATTTTGAATTGCAAGGTAAACGATAGCTCTGTACAGGGATCGTATATACACAAGATCCCTGCTCTGTATGTACAGAATATACTCGAACCGTAAAAGTGTGTTGTACTCCAATCATTATTTATAAAGCAGCTGTAAAGTCAATAACTAGAACATTAGCCGTGTTGGTAAGTTGTTCGTCATTTTTTTTCCAGGCCGACAGGGATACTGCCATTTCTGTAGTCTGTCCGCCCGTGCGTCCTTCCGTCCGCAGGCCGTCCGCCCGCCCGTCCTTACCATTTACCTCTATTTGGTCGATTATTGTCTGTACATTACAACAATGCCTTTCTGGTCAAGATGATACTACGAGGTTGAACACAGTATCTTGTACAGGATTACATTACATAACGTTATTTCCTTAATTTCAAATTTCCAGTATTTTGTTAGATCTATTCAGTCCTATGACAAAAGTCAGGCTTCTAATCCTTTATCAAACAACAATCCTGACGAAGTCGGCCTCTGAAAACATTAAAGTTAAAGGAGAAAATACTGCTAACCAGCATTTCCTCCTTTTCCTAGCATGTTTTTTTTTTACCAATTTTTAAGACGAACCCTGCCAATTGAGCCATATTTTATGTCATCTGCAGTTGCTTTGCCTTGCGCAAACTGCGTGGGCCGACATGGGACGATGCTTTCTGAGGATGCATTGAATCCGCTTTTCCCGGAGCAGCGCTCATACATAAAAAAAGAAAGAAAAAAAAAGTTGCATGGTAAACGAATTCCTCTGCGGTTATTACTCGAACAAATTGACATAAAATTAATGACCTCTATTACCATAAATTTCATGCTTGAATTATTGTCCAAACTTAGCTTCGGGTAATGTCGTCTGCATGCGGCACTATGTGCACGATTTTTAACTCTTATGCGGCTGATAGATTTGTTGTGTCTTTAAAAAAATATTAAAATACCTGAAATAAACACGATTTTGTTGATTTAAATTGGCAATACGTGGCGCGTGACATAGATCTAAGATGCACTTTCTGTGCAGTCTGATCTTGATCCATGTCATCCGCCAAAGCTCTAATATTTTGACTATGGCACTGTAAGAGTCAAACCCGACATTTACCGTTAACAGAATTTCCGTAGCGTCCAATTATACCCGATGATATAAATATTCACTCTTTAATTATTCTTTGCATAGAGGTCATTTTCATGTCAATTTGTTCGAGTAATACACTCACAAATCATAGCTCTATGAGGATCGTGACTTAGGATAGACTGGTTACCGCCGCCGGATACCGCAAAGTGTAAAGGTTACTTATCTGTATATGTACAAAAGGGAACAACTTAGACCTAGTACAGCTTCCATTCTTTGCGCTCAGAATTCAGGTGTCGGCATCACGCGACAGGTTCATGAGACTAGAGAAGTGTTGGTTCAGAAGCTGCATCTCGTATCTGATCAGGCTGTACATCTATAGACAACAGGGATGAACACTTATCCTGCTAAATAAGTGAAATGAAACCTTCAAGCCGATAGAAAAAATCCAAACTTCAAGATTTCAAAAATGTATCTTTTGAGGGAAGATATCTCCTAATCGGACAGTGAAGTTCCAAGATCAGACTGCACGTTCTGTGCAGTCTGATCTTGATCTACACTGACCGCTAAAGGACTTTGAGGGGCGCTTAGCAGCTTATGGGTTAAATATTTCAAAAACAAAGAAATAAGTGCAATGTATTGCTAAATAGCAATCGGATATAAAATATCTAACCTTTAAACGCCAAGTGGCGGCTAAGAGTAATCATTGCGGTTGTAAAATGCATTTAAATTTATATCATAACATTTAAAAGCATGGAAATTATTGTGAAAATAACTACCTGTATCTGTATGGTCGGTCTAAGTCGCTGTCAGAAAAAACTGAATTTTAGAACTATGTAAATGGTTTGCAGGTCGCTAGATATCTTTTGTTTACTTTTTACCTAATTCTAAAATTAAGTTTGCCAGCGACTAATACTCTGACAGACCGTACAGTCACAAGCTTTCATCTTCCCAATAATTTCCATTTTTTTTAACGGTATTGTTTGAATTAAAATGAGCCATGCTCTAGCAAAAAGGGCTTAATGCATCTCCCTGATGTACAACACCAAGAAAGCCATCACATAATCATGGATCCATAAAATTCATTTTGTCTAACAAGCAATGGAATCATGAGGTAGAGTGATCCTTGGACACACGGAAACTTGACTATAGGGAACAGTTTCGGCCCAGGTCAGCCTGCTGGGACTGCGCAGGCTGACCCGAGTCGATACTTTTCGCAGATCTATGCATTTAGCCCCCTTTGTACAGAGCATGACTTAAATGTATTTGACCGCTACTTTTGGCTGCTACTCGGCCTTTAACAAAACCTGCCGGTATTTCATGGTGTACAACGAATGCACAAGTTTGAGAATCCCTTGAGTGCTTTATAACATATAAAAATGGACTTACGAACTATTCAAACCCCAGATATAGCATTTTCAAAACTATTAACGCTAAGGCTGCTAAGCGCGACTCACTGACCTATTACGGACAGTTAAGATCAAGATCAGACTGCACAGAACGTGCAGTCTGATCTTTGATCTACACTGTCCGATGAGGACATATTTCCCCCCAAGAAATACCTTTGAAATAGCAAAATTTAGGCTTTTACAATCGACTCGAAAATTTAAGTTTACTTATTTAACAGGATAAAGGTTGATTATGTCGGGATATCTATTAGAACACAGGAAGATGTACAGCTAAGATCAAACCAGTCTGGTCTTGATCTACACCATCTTTAGGGTAAGAAACGATAATCTGTTGACGTGGACCGATTATAATCTAACCCGGCTTTTTTAAAAAGCTTAAACAGATTAAATAGAAACTTTATACGATTACAATTTAAAACCTTCAATGTGATATTTATTTCTGCTTACCTACTGTGTGTACTACAATAATTCAAACTACCTTTGTGTGTAATCTACATGACATTTTGATCTCAAATGAATGAGCCATGCTCTGTGAAAAAGGGGCATAATGCATCTGCGATAAGTATCGACCCATGTCAACCTGCGCAGTCCGCGCAGGCTGACCTGGGCCAAAACTTTTCGCTACTGGTCAATTTTCTACGTTGCAAAGAACCGTTCTACCTCATGATGCAGACGATTGTTAGACAAAATGGAATTTTATATATCAATAGCTAAGTGATTACTTGCTTGGTATAATTCATCACGGAGATGCATTAAGCCCCCTTTTTTCCAGAGCATGGCTCATTCAATGTTTTAAACCCTTTTCCACACAATCTCGACTTTAAACAACCTAGAGGACAACGACTGTCGAAAAGTTTGTGGGAAAGAGAAAAGAAATCCTTGTAACCAACGTTTTCTCCTTTTCCCATATCGTTTTCTACCGTTTGAAAGGCAAATCACACTGAATTTGTCGTGTGCAAATACCTTTATGCCGTAAATGAGAATATTTTCTTAAATAAACAAAACTGCAGTTCCAACTGCCATTCTGAGACGGTATTCATCAACCTCTCCAAACTGCATTCTGATTCTAACTGTAGAATGGTAAAAGATCAAAGAGTTAAGATTTAGATAAGGATACAGCATGGTTGTAAGTTGGCAACAGACATGCTTGAGTAGTAAGATTGAACGTCGTGAAGTAATCGGCGTGTTCAAATATAACACACTGTCTGTTTATAATATGTGATTGAGGAATCGATTTGAGAAATTATATAACAGTTAAGAATTGGTTTTTTGCTCAAACGCAGCATTTTGGATAGTACAGGTGACTTATCTCGTTCAGTGCTATTTTTTAGACAAAAACCAGTTTAACTGACACAAGAGACAATTATTTAAAGAAAAGGAAGTTACATTTATTTTTTGGCCCTTGGAACTCATTGTGGAAAAAGGAGCTATTGCTTGGTATACTAACTAAAGTGATATTGATCTTCCCCACCCCCATGTTTTCCAAAGGGGGGGGGGGGTTAAAATTGAATCAAGTTGAACACTTTTGCGCCATAGCCGAAAAAAGTGGCTTTCGTGGATGGTATATGTCAAGATCAGACTGCACAGAACGGCAAGTTTATAAATATGGCGCTGACAGATTTGAGAGCGAGGTCTGTAGCTCTTATAAATTCGAATTAGAATCTCTCTCTCTCTCTCTCTCTCTCTCTCTCTCCCCGTTGTGGGAAAAGGCGAAAATGCTGGTTATCAGCATTTTCGCCTTTTCCCATAATGTTTTCAAAAACCCGTATTCCCGGAGTTGTCAAAAGTCTGGATTGAGTGGTATAGGGGTCGAATACATTGAATGTGGTCAGAGTGTAGCGAGTCCGAACTCTTTCCAGCACAAACAAATTATATGTAATATTCTTACTTCTTTTAGCGGTAGCCTTTTCATAGTTATTTTGTTACCACAAGAGCTTCGATAAGCAGGGCAATACACGACCGAAGGCAGCTACCACCAGCATGTTACCCTTGACCCCCCGCTGTGACCTTCACCTTAGAGCCTGACCTCTGAAACCTCCGCACTGCGCGTTGTCGGATTAAAGTGCAAGGTCATGTGTGAAATATTTTTAAGGGGTTCAAGAGAGCGGCAACGTAGTTGTTAACAGACCGACGGACGGTTATGCAGACAGACGGACTGACGGACGACTAGGGCCGTAGAAATGACCATAATCTTCCTCTAGGTGGCATTTTTCAAATACAGACCTATCTGATTAGGGCATTCTCTTCGATAGGTTAGAAAACATTGTGGAAAAAGGAGAAAATGCTGGTTACCATCATTTTCTCCTTTTTCCACAATGTTTTCAAAAGTTTTCATTCCCAGGGTCGTTCAAAGTCGGCATTGTGCGGTAAAGGGTTAACCAGATGACAAAAATTTAGTCTAGTCAGCATTGAAAACATTTTGTAGACGATAAATTTGGCTAAAATGACCGGACATGTGAAAATACAACAAAATACTTTTGGAAAGAAGGAACGTGGTGGTACTTTTTTTCCAACAATTTTTGTGAATGACTTTTTTCACATGGTCAAAAAATCATGGCGTGATTTTGTAGTGCGAGATAAGAATCCGAGTCTATTTTTTTTTATCAAAAAAAGAAAAAAATCAGACCCTATCTCTTTTCAACCCTTTTACCAGACGATGAAATTTTAGACTTGTCCAAACTGGAAGAATTTACATACACCAATTTAATGTGGCTGTAATGAAGGTATTTTTCTTTGAAAGAAAACATTGCAGGAAAAGGAAAAAAATGTTGGTTACCAGCATTTTCTCCTTTTCCCACAATGTTTTCAAAGCCTTTCTCTTCAGGGTCGTTCAGCCCCGGGAATGGGTGATAAAGAGTTAAGTTTTTTGTCCTCAAGTGATCTCAAAACATGCCATAACTTTCTCTTTTGGTTTCTATTCAAAAGAGGATTTATCTGTAATATGACGCAATCGTCGTTGTATTGGGGATTAGACAAGGGTGCGTATTTACAAACTATCCTCAATATTGTTCTCATAAAAAATTCCACAACTAGCCATCCGATTGGCTGAGGCGTTCTTTTTCGGCCAATCAGATAGCTAAACCTGGAGTTTAGTACTTAAATTTCATTTAAAATGATTGGTGTAAGCAGCTGACTTTATTAAGTTTGTTGATGGCGTGAAATACTGCACCTTTCAGTCCTCTAAACCATTGCACCGAAAGAAAAAAGTGTTTATTGATGACGAATTTCTTTATTATTAACCCTTTACCAAACAATCCCGGGTTTTAATAACCCCGAGGAAAATGTCTTTTGAAAACATCATGGGAAAAGAGGAAAATGCTGGTAACCAGCATTTTCTCTTTTTCCTATTATGTTTTCTAGCATTTCATGAAAAATCCAGTTATTTGAGCATCACCTAATTTGTCGTCTGCAAATGCTTTCAAATTTAGACGGGTCAAAGATTTTGTCGTTTGGTTAAGAGTTAACCTGCTAAATATCAAATGAAACTTTCCAGTCGGTTTTAATTTCTAGATATTGTTATTGTAAAGTTATCTGCTGGGGAGGGGGAAATGTCACCTTATCGGACAGTGTAGATCCAAGATCAGACTGCACGTTCTGTGCATACTGATCTTGATCTACACTGTCTGCAAAAGGTCTTTGAGTCACGCTTAGCAGCCTAATGGTTTATTTGTACAAACTTTCAGTGTGTCTGTTTTGATAAAACATGTCTTCCAACTAAAGACAAGTCTCAGAACTGAAAGTACAATTTACTGACCTGCGTTGTTGAATACGACACTACTTTGTTAGCGGCAGAGATTTTATTTTACGCACCGCCTAACATTTTACAGTGATGCTTTCGGCGTGCTGGCATTTGAACAGGGATCGTATATACACGATTTGAACTACTTTTTGGTACCGATAAAAAATGAATAATTAGAAATTTGTGATTGGTACAAAATGTTGACATGCAGGCAAATTTTTACGCCTTCTATCTTTTTCAAAAGATATTTTTTGTTTACAGTTTTACCCGGATGTTACCATAACAGACCGGTAGCCATGACAATGTCAGAGAAGATCACGTGGGTAGCTGCCATGGATATTGGTACAAGTTACAGTTGTTACAGCTACTCTTCTAGAAAGTCACGACATGACGTCACACCGAGCTGCTTTAAAGATGGTCTGAACAGAACCCCGACAAGTATTCTCGTGAATAAAGGTAAACATTTCAGAAGCTTTACCTACCTAGTACTATATTAACCTTTGAGCTGTTAAACGGGACTCAAGAACCTTGTGCGGACAGTGTAGATCAAGATCAGACTGCACAGAACGTGCAGTCTGATCTTGGTTCTACACCGCCCGATATGGAAATATCTTTTTCCCAAAAATATCTCTACGGTGGCACAAAAGTGACATGGAAGATATATTTTATACTACGTGCGCACGCAGTAGCTAATACGTGCGCACGTATTACTTATTACGTGCGCACGTATTAGCTACTGCGTGCGCACGTAGTATAAAATATATCTTCCATGTCACTTTTGTGCCACCGTATATCTCTGATATAGCAAAATTTGTGTTTTTACTATCAGCTTGAAAGTTTTATTTTCCTTATATAGCAACATAGGGGTTAATAACGTCTCTCTCATTTTTAAACGTTTCTAGATGAATTTGTGCATGTAAGTGAAAATACTCGATCTTGTAAATATCCAAGAGAATATCCACGACATGTTTCCCTAGGTCTAAGACATATGAAGGCATTTTTTTAAAGGATTTGCCACTTCAAACGTTGCGTTGAGGTCGTGGCCATCCCCCGTCGCACCTCAAAGAAATGTTTTAGTGACTATTGCCCGGGTTCGAGTCTCACTGGAAGCACTGGGTTTTTCGTGGGGGTGTTTTTGCGCAAGACAGTTCAAAGCCCTAGTCTAGTATTATTGAAACTGACCGGGGCATACATGAATATGTTGCCGTGATATAATTGAAAAATGTTCAAGGCGGCGTTATAAATAACCAGTAAACTAATCAGCCTCAATGATATAATCATTTACAAGTTGGGGGCTATATAAAAGGAACTTTTAAGTCAGGAAAAAGGCCTAAGACATTGCAATGTCAAATGTTAGTCGATCACAATACTGCACAAAAAGTTTAAGAAGACATTATTGGATACTTAAATATGAGCCATGCTCCGTAAAAACGGGGCTTAATGAATCTGCGAAAAGTATCGATTCATGTCAGCCTGCGCAGTCCTCGCAGACTGACCTGGGCCAAAACTTTGCGCTGTTTGTAAATTTTCTATATGTCAACGGACCGGTCTATCCCATGATTAAGTTGGTTGTTTAAAGAGTGGCTATTATGGATCCATAATTATGTGATGACTGGCCTGGCATCATGTATCAGGGAGATGTATTAAGCCCCCTTTTGTCAGAGCACGACTCATATATATAGCAAATTCATATCCACACTCGAACGTTTTTTGTTTGTTTATTTATTTTATTTTTTTTTTCAACAGATAAAAAGTTTGTTGCCTTTGGACAAGACGCTGAAGACCAATTTAAAGAGACCATTGGTCAAAATGACGCCTCTGAATTCCTGTTTACAGAGTTTAAGCTGGAGATCCATGATAACCCGGTATAACTGTCCCACCGATACAATTACCGATACATTTTCATTTATACGTGTAGTTGAAGTAGGCTAGATTTACTGGTACCCTTCGTTTATAGCTGAAGTACATTTACCGATATCTTTTCATGTACCTGAAGTACGTATACTTACCGATACAATTCACCTGGAGTTTCTTTAAAATCAGAGTGGGTAGATCACTAGCTTGCCTTTTTCATCCCATCTACTTTCCTACATGTCCATCACTGAAACAGTGATCAGTGTAGATAAAGGAATGAATTTTGTCGCAATGACTAGATCTAGATCTATCAATAATTCTAGGAATGAAACTTGCCGAGTTATCGGATAGATATCCAACTTATGGCAAAAAAAACGCCAAACTTTTAGATCTATCAACAAGATTTCGTAACATTGAATAAATATATTTGAGCCATGTTGCGGTAAAAGAGGGTTTAATGCATCTCCGTATCTCCGTGATGCATGATACCAAGCAAGTCATCACATAATTATACATCCATATTGTATGATGTCTGAATGAATCAAAAGGCATGCATACTGGTCCTTTGACATGCAGAAAGTTGAAAAATAGATCTAGCAAAGAGTTTTGACCTAGGTTAGCTTGCGCGGACTGCACAGGCAGACCAGGGTCGATAGTTTTTGCAGGTGCATTAAGCCCTCTTTTTATAGATCATAAATCCGGCTTTCTCTGTAAATGGTAATTTGAAACAGTCAAAAAACTAGTTTAGTCATGATTTCTACGACACAATATTTTCCGCGAAAAAACGGCTCGTGCATGACGTAAGAATAGTATGATTAATGATGTCATTATTTGCTAACATAGATCATTACGTATGTTTATACACAAATAGACGCTAAATACGCTGAAAGTAAGTAAAAAATTAGATGATCTGTACTCATTAAACTGATAATGATTTTTAAGTAATCACCCCATCGGTAGATAATTATTGTCATTTTTGACCAATCAGGTACTTGTGCGAAAGATTGTCATGTATACGTGTGACGCTGTGCGACTAACCGGAAGACACTCAATTTAAGTCATCCCTATTTAGATTTAGACTAAAACCCATAACGAAGTCGGAATTTCATTTTTAAAAATCTAGAACGGTGTTACCGCAAAACGAGCTTCGCTCGTTATAATTGAAGTATATTTAGGCCTACCGATATCATGTATATTTGGAGAACATTCACTGATATGAGTACATTTTCACTTATAATTAAAGTACATTCACTGATACATTTTCAATTATGGTTGTACTATGTAGTATATTTACTGGTCAATACGATGTCAAATGTAGTCGATGAACATATATTAATACATGGTATATCCCTTTTCAGACACTAAGTATTACCAAAACGATGGCAACCGACGTATCAGGGAAATGTCGAATGCTTGTTTTAAAACTGCTCACAATGACCATCTCGTACTTGAAGAACCATCTGGTGAAAGCGATCAACTGTGGCAAAGAAACTTACAGCGAAGATGAGATCCACTTTGTGTTAACTTGTCCAGCAATATGGAGTGATAGGGCTAAATATTTTCTTAGGCTAGCAGGCATGAAGGTAGGTTGTGTAGTAACCAGTAAAGCCTAGTAATGAATTCTCCGCACTATTTTAAGGGTTTCCTAGGATCAGAATTTTGATTTCTTTCTCATTTTGGTCAAAATGCTTTTACCGAGAAACCATTTGTTACTCTGATATTCGATCTTTGTGCCACTCCTGATGTGAAGGCATAATTATCAACAGGCTATACAGAGGATAATCAACTGGTTGTGTCAAAAATATTAAAAATCTGTCAGTACAATGGGGTGTGATGCGGTTGAAAAACCGAGGCCGGTGGTACAGCATGTACTCATGATAGAGTGATTTTAGTCATGATACCATAGACAATGCTAATATAAGCAATGCAGATAAAGATAGGGCGACACAGAACTATCCAACATCTTTTCAGAAATCCTAAACAAAATAGTCCAGACCTTTTTACGAAAACTGGAGAAACTCATTACAATTTTGACACCATTGGAGTTAAAATACAGGAAGACTAGAATCCAAACTCTCATTTTAGCTCAGAGAATTGTTGGAACTTACAAGTGAATGGTATGTCAAAGAAACTATATGTATGACTTTAAATTCAACACGTGCCCACTTGTCTTTATACAGGGTGTCACATTTACTAAATAGATTGATTTCTTTTTTAGGCAGGTATCAAGGCCGATTGTTTGACCCTGGCTTACGAGTCCGAAGCTGTGTCTTTATGGTGTAAAAAATTTCAACATGTTAACCCAGGATTCATCAGTCTTCAAACACCGGGCACCAAATACGTGGCAGTGGATGTAGGAGGTACGCACCAAGTATTTGAGAGACAATACGAGTATATGAGTGTAGCTCTGGCAAAAAGGTTTCACGCATCTCCGTGATGCATTATACTAAGCAAGTCATCATAGAATTATGGATCCATAAAACACATTTTGCCTAACAATCGACAGAATCTGGAAGTAGAATGATCGTTTGCCATGCAGAAAATTTACAAATACATATAGCAAAAAGTTTCGACTTGTGTCAACCTGCGCGGACTTCGCAGGATGACCTGAATCGAAAGTTTTCGAGGAAGCATTTAGCTCCCTTTTCACTCATTCAATGGTTTGGCCAACGAGAAATTGTGCTACTTTCTAAACTCATAATCACAATTATGTAGGGACTTTGACTGGTTGGTCAGACATGCGCATTTTGGATTCGAAGTACGGATGAATATGATACAAATACAGTAGTATACAACGTATGGGCTGAAGAAGATCACGTTTACTAACAAAATGTTCGCAACGGTATTTTTAATAAATACTTTAGGAAATAAGCTAGGTTCACAACTTAACAAGCTCTGTACCTTACCATTAGTAAAATGAAAATTCTGTTCACTTTTGTCTTTTGTTTGTGTTGATTACTCAAGACTTTGAGTATATTTACTGATAAATTTACCAACAATTATATGGTATGCAACACGCGAAAAGGGGCATTTGGACATTTGCGTAAAGTGTCGTCTCGGATCAGCCTGCGCAGTCCGCGCAGGCTAATCCGAGACGGCACTTTACGACTACATTAGATTTTACCTACAGTAGACTTGCCGAAAACAGAAAATTACATAAAAACGGAAAGTGTCGTTTCGGATTAGCCTGCGCGGACTGCGCAGGCTGATCCGAGACGACACTTTACGCAAATGTCCGATTGTCCCTTTTCGCGTGTTGCAGGCCATATCATTTTTCTCCACTATAACATAGTCTTTTCGTCGTTCTTTTTTAGGTGGAGTAGCCGATATATCTTATCTCGAGGCCACGGGCAATATGTCGGTCAACACAGCTTGTCCCGCACGCGGAGGAATATGGGGCGGTGTAGTGGCGGATAAATGTTTTAAAACATATCTATCGCTGCTCTTTGGTCCTGAAGTTTTGAAACAGTTTCAGGAATCGTATCCTAGCGAGTTGTACTTCTTAATGAAAGAGTTTGAAATCGTTAAAAAGTCAATTGACAGAAATCTAAAAGCTGTCAAAATCAAAATACCCAAAGCATTGTTAAATCTTGCCCAGGTTTACCATTCGATGCAAAATGAACAAGAACTGTCCAATAAAATAAAATCGTCGTACTTTGGTGAACATTTTAAATTGTCGAAGCAATATCTTGAAATAGATGCCGAATTCACGCTCGCCATGTTTGATTACACTGCAAAGCAGATTGGATTCGAGTTACAAGATCTAAACCCAAAATTTGATACCGTTATACTGACAGGCGGCTTAGCGAGCGTGGCGAAAAGCAAACTAAGAGATTTAATGAATGGGCAAAAAGTGGTAGTACCAGCAGACAACAGTTTATTTGTCACGATGGGAGCTGTTTTGTATGGACATGATCAAAAAGTAGTTCGATCCAGAATATCAAATGTGACATATGGAATCAAACAAATAGTTCCTTACGATGAGACAAAGCACAATGGTGGTGATACGGCTGTTATAGACGGAATCAAAATGTGCACGAACGAATTCCATGTACTGCTGGAAGCTGGTGTTAGAGTGGACAGTGGATATCAGCTCAAAGAAAAAGACAAACCTATATCCGGGGAGGACAAAGTTCAAATATTTGAAATATTTTCATGCGGAAAGAATAAAGTTCTACCGACCTTGACATCTGACCCAACAGTGACTCCCGTGGCCACATTTGCCTTACCGCTGCCATTTGGGTGTTTGACAGAGGACAAAGTATTCGAAAGATGCTTCATTTTTGGTGAAACGGAAATAAAATGTCAGGTTACGTTTGAGAAAGGCAAACAGGAACCTGTTACATTTTACCTAGAATACAAATGACACACTGTTGGCTTGAGGAAGGTCAAGGTCGTGATCTTCTCAATTGATAGAGTTTAATGTAAATTTGTATCACTTACATCCATAAATTGTTAAAAAAATTAGTCCCTTAAATTTTTAACCTTACCCTAATATAACAATTAACACTATTCATCAGACAGCAAAAGTGTACTACAAGTGGAATTTGAAAGAGTCTACAGATGTTTTAAACTTGGCTCTAATGATAGTATTTGTCTCAAACTGGTATAGAATATAGTGGGAAATGGAGAAAATACTGGTTATCAGCATGGTTTTCTCCTTTTCATACAATTTTTTCAGAAGCTTTCTTCCTCAGGTTCGTTAAAATTTGCCCAGGATTGTTTGGTACACATTTGAACTATTACGACAACATCAACATTTCACCTATCTACCTGTACTTTTCTCCAAGAAAAAGCGAGGTAAAAAATCTCCTATCGACCAAACCTGTTTTATTTTCGATCATCAGCGCAAACACAGCCATTTTGTGTGTGCCTTGTCTAAATTTCTATGTATTCTGTGTTCCAAAATTCGGTGCACAAGGCAATACCCTTAACCACACAATACCGAGTTTTAACGACCCAGAGAAAGAAAGCTTTTGTAAACTCTTAAGGACAAGAGGGCCATAATGGCCCTAAGTCGCTCACCTGAGCCTTTTGACCAAACATGATCCATTTTAAATCTCTTTCAAAAGTGTACACAAGGTTTTTCTAAGATTTGACCTTGTGAACTAGTTTTCGACCCGACATGACCAATTTTCAAACTCATCCAAGATATCATCAAGACAAACATTCTGACCAATTTTCAAGAGTATTGGACTAAAAATGTGGCCTCTAGAGCAAACACAAGGTTTTTTGAAGATTTGGCCTAGTGACCTAGTTTTTTACCCAACATGATCCATTTTCGAACTCGTCTGAGATATCATCAAGCCAAACATTCTGACCAATTTTCAAGAGTATTGGACTAAAAATGTGACCTCTAGAGCGTACACAAGGTTTTTCTAAGATTTGACCTTGTGACCTAGTTTTTGACCCGATATAACCCATTTTCAAACTCATCTGAGATATTATCAAGACAAACATTCTGACCAACTTTCAAGAGTTTTGGACTGAAAATATGGCCTCTAGAGCATACACAAGGTTTTTCTAAGATTCGCCCTAGTGCCTAGTTTTTGACCTATTTTGGAATTCATCCAAGATATCATCAAGACAAACATTCTGACCAACTTTCAAGAGTTTTGGACTGAAAATATGGCCCTAGTGACCTAGTTTTTGACCCCACATGACCCATTTTCGAACTCGTCTGCGATATCATTAAGACAAACATTCTGACCAACTTTCAAGAGTTTTGGACTGAAAATATGGCCTCTAGAGCGTACACAAGGTTTTTTTCTAAGATTTGCCCTAGTGACCTAATTTTGACTCCACATGACCCATTTTCGATCTGGTCCAAGATATCATCAAGACAAACATTCTGACCAAGTTTCATTAGTATCTGACTGAAAATGTGGCCTCTAGAGCGTACACAAGGTAAAAGTTGACGACGGACGACGCACGACGGACACAGCACGATCACAAAAGCTCAGCATGAGCACTTCCTGCTCTGGTGAGCTAAAAAGGAATCCATACTGTTGACCAACATTTTTTTCCTTTTTCCACAATGTTTAAAAAAAAATAATGGAGAGGTCACCTCTTTCTGTCATCCGTCTTAGACATTTTATGCAAAGATCTCCATTCGTTTCAAACAGATAAAACCCAGAACTCTAATTGATTTAAGTAGAATATATTTCTGGTACTGCCTTTTTTGTCAAATAATTTACAAGTCAAAAATGAACTTCATCAAAAATTGTAGTATTATTTTTCATAACATAACTTCAATACACGTACATGTATGTACATGCACTTATTA
Organism: Hippopus hippopus; assembly: GCA_946811185.2. Taxonomy (NCBI): domain Eukaryota; kingdom Metazoa; phylum Mollusca; class Bivalvia; order Cardiida; family Cardiidae; genus Hippopus; species Hippopus hippopus. The sequence continues at coordinate 17,347,849 of OX328100.1, read as the reverse complement.
CATGACTGAGCCACACTCTGGCAAAAGGGGGCTTAATGATGCATTGTACCAACCAATTTGTCACATAGTTATGATCTGTTAACACCATTTTGTCTCGCAACCGACTAGATCATGAGGTAGAGTGGTCCTTGGGCATGAATAAAAATTCACAAACAGCAAAAACTTTCAACCCATTTCAGCCCGCGTGGTTGCTCAGGCTGACATAGGTCAATACTTTTTTTCAGTAGCATTAAGCCTCCTTTTAACAGAGCATGGCTCATATACACTGGTTAAATTGGGTCTACAAACATTAACTGGTCCAACACATTCATACCAGTTCAATCAAAATCTTTTGGAAGCTCATTTGCAACAAAAATTTTGGGATAAAATTTTTATGTTTGCTTCAACAAGATGAAATTGATAGCAAGATGAAATTGATAGCGTGACACTTTCCCATCAAATTTAAAGTCAATACACTGAAAGGTGAGCCCTGAATAGGCCTATAAGACTATTGTTTCTTTTGAAAGAAAATGCAATGGGATATATTCACCAACCATTCCAAGACCATTTTTTGTCTGATTATAGAATTTGACAGTAACAAAACATCTGATTGGCTAAACCAATTGGTTTAGCCAATCAGAAGTTGTGTTACTTTCAAATTTAAAATTCTTGAGGATAAGACTAAGAATGTTCTTAAAAATGGTTGGTGAATACAGGCCCTGATTGTGCTGGTTCTCTGTGGACACACTGAACAGGGTCTACACTTTTTGACCCTTTCCCACATGATAAATTTTAGACTCTCCCAACATCAACACATCTGCGTGTGACAAATTAAAAACTGATAAAAATAAGCTTTACTTCTCTGATGGAAAAGAAAACATTGTGGGTAAAGGAGAAAATGCTGGTTACCAGCATTTTCTCCTTTTCCCACAATGTTTTCAAAAGGCTTCTTACTTAGAGTCCTTCAAATTTGGGATTGTTCGGTGAAGGAGTAACAGACAAAGAACAACAATGTGAAGAGTAGGAGAACTTTTCACAAAAAGCACCATAAAGCACTGGATTAAACAAGCCGTAAATGTTCGACACAACAACAACCTTTACAAAACAAAGGATACATGAAATGTAATGATTTCCAAATGTTGCAAACAAAAGATCAGACTGCAGAGAAAATTCAATTTGATCCTGGTCTGCACTATCTGATATTTTATGAGATACATGTATGTACTTACACAAAATCAGCCTTGATATTGCAATATCTTTTGGATCAAATTGAAGGTATTTGCAGAGGAAAAAATTTAATGTTGCTAAAATTAATGACTTCTGTCTCTGATATGGTAGAAAACATTGTGGGAAAAGGAGAATATGGTGGTTAGTAACTGGTTACCAGACTCTTTACCAGATGACAAAACTTAAGACTTGAATAAACTGAAAGCATTTTCAGACAACAAAATAAACGATTTTCAAAATAGCATTTTGTTTATTGAGTGGTAGAAAATTTGTGGGGAAAGGAGAAATTGTGCTCATCTTCTACAAAACAATTCCTTAAAGATACATCTCCAATCATTTTTAGGCAGTTTTCAGCCAGTTTTTTTTTTTACCCAATTCATGCTAATTTTATAAAACTATAATCATTCTTGTATCTTCATGCCAAATGTTGCCTCCTGATGGCAGCAAGATTGCACAGATTATGTACAATGGATAGAAAAGCATTTCTTGTTTCGGAAGCCTTCCAAACAAACGCTGTTGTCGCTTCTGGTTTTAAATGAGGACAAATCCCTTGTGATTTTCTATCCCTTCCACCATATATATTGGTAATTTATCTAGTTTACACAGCTGAGCAATTCTACACACTTTCAAGTTTTAACAGCATTCTTTTTCTCTCTAGCTGTAAGGATGTATCTTTTAATGACCCTGAGGAATGAGCTTTTTGAAAGCATTATGAGAAAAGGAGAAAATGCTGGTATTCAGCATTTTCTCCTCTTCCAATAATGTTTTCTACTCTTTGAAAGATAAATCCCATCATTTGAGCTGCATCAAATTTGTTGGCTGCAAGTGCTTTGAAATATACTAGAGTAAGGTTTTGTCATCTTGTAAAGAGTTCAATAGTATCATCTATGGTCTGTCCCACTAAATATCTGTCACTAATTGTTTGAAAAAAAAAATAACCAAAGCTGAGAAAAAAGATAAGCAGAGAAATAAGTGTAGCTTAGCCACAATATCATTGAAATACTGTTGGAATCAGGATTAAATACTGTCAACTCTATTTCAAAAACAAAAAAATTAAAAACACAAAACAACAACAAAAGATGCTGGTAAACAAATATGAGCCATGCACTGTACAAAGGTGGTTTAATGCATGTGCAAAAAGTATTGATCCATATCAACCTGCACAAACCTTGGTCAAAAACTTCTGCTATTGGTAAGTTTTCAACATGTCAAAGGACCATTCTAGCCTGTGATTTGGCCATTTTTGTTTTTTCTTTTTAAACAGAACAAATTCATACTAAGCAACAAGTTGCTTGGTATAATGCATTACAAAGGTGCATGCAACCCCCCTTTTCCAAGAGCACAGCTCATATAAATGAGCCATGCTCTGTGAAAAGGGGGCTTAATGCATCTGCAAAAAGTATTGACCCAAGTCAGCCTGCGCAGTCCGCGCAGGCTGACCTGGGCTGAAACATTTTGCAATTGATCAATTTTCTGCAAGTCCAAGGACAAGTGTACTACATGATTCAGTCGATTCCTACATATGATGGAAATTACACATCCATCATCATGTGATGAATTGCTTGGTATCATGCATCACGGAGATGCATTGAGACCCCTTTTGCCAGAGCGTGGCTCAAATGTATGCTTCAACCAATGTACTGTACCAAACAAGAGGGCCATGATGGCCCTGTATCGCTCCACTGGCTAATACGTAAAATCACTACATGCCAAACATTACAATACTTGGCCAATTGGTTTTGAACATAAGACCCCTGAAACAGGACTAAAATTGGTAGCCCTAGTTCATATGGTTAGTAACAAGAAGATTTCTAAAGATTTCACTATATAAGCCCATGTAAAACTTCTGACCCCTCGGAGTGAATCAAATTCCCCCCTAGGGCTATAATTTACGCACTCTTGGTGAAGGGCCTCTAGATATAGCTACATGCAAAATTTGGTAGCCCTACGCTTTATGAATAAGTACAGGGAGATTTCTTAAGTTTTCTCTATATACGCCCATGTAAAACTTGTGATCCCCGGGGCAGGGCCAATTTTGACCCCAGGGCTATAATTTGGGCACTCTTGGTAGAGACCCACTAGATAAAGCCACATGCAAAATTTGGTAGCCCTAGGCCTTACAGCTAGGTACAGGGAGATTTCTAAAGTTTTCCCTAAATAAGCCCATGTAAAACTTGTGACCCCCGGGGTGGGTCAAATTTGACCCAAGGGCTATAATTTGCATAGATAAAGCGACATGCAAAATCTGGTAGCCCTAGGCCTTATGGCTAGGTACAGGGAGATTTCTAAAGTTTTCCCTTTATAAGCCCATGTAACACTTGTGACCCCCCGGGGCAGGGTCAAATTTGACCCCAGGGCTATAATTTCAAGAAACTTGATAGAGGCCCACTAGACAAAGCTACATGCCAGATTTGGTAGCCCTAGGCCTTATGGTTTCAGACAAGAAGATTTTCAAAGATTTCCAATATTTTTAAGTTTTGTTGCCATGGCAACCAGAGTTTTTGAAGGAATCAAATTCTTTTAACAAAATTCTGAAGAGGACCATGGCAGGATCATTTCTGTGAAGTTTCATCAAAATTGGATGAGTAGTTTCAGAGAAGAAGATGTTTGAAATAAAAGTTAACGTACGGACGGACGGACGCACGACGGACAACGGGCCATGACATAAGCCCACTGGCCTTCGGCCAGTGGAGCTAAAAATGACTGAGTGGCATCATCGTTAAGGTTCACATCGTTCCTGAGATAAAATGAACAAATCTCCTGTCAATGGTGCAAATGAAAACATGTAAATTCTGTGAATATTGTTACGGGAGATCACTCCTTCTTTACTGCATAGCTTCTTCCTGTATAAAATCAATACCTGACAACTGCGTTGGAGAGAATTCTCTTTAGTTCAGTTGTTATGTCATTAGTTTTTTTAAACTTCAAATAACAAGGATCTTTACCACACGGGTTTGAATCCTAGCTTGGCGGTTTGTACTTGAGCTATGCATTTATTGCAAACTTTCATGTTCGTCAGATGGGGGCTCATCTGGGATTGGCCATTGAGCCATTTGTTGTCTAAATAATAGACTTATTGCCTCATAAGGCTTTCTGTTATCAAAAAATGATGACATTTAAGAGGGGGTGTATTACGGGAAATCACTCTTTCCTTAGTTTAGTTTTTTCCCATATAAAAGCAATACCTGACAACTACGTTGGAGAGAATTCTCTTTAGCTCAGTGGTTAGTTCATTGGTCTTTTAAACCTCAAATAATGAGGGTCTTTACCACGCTAGTTCAAATCTTGGCCTGGACGGTTTTTATTTGAGCAATGCATTTGTTGCGGATCTTCATGTTCGTAAGAATATGACCTAAAAAAGTTTAGGTAAAATAAGCACTATGCTAATAAGCATCAAATCCAGTGTATAAAAAACACAGCCTTCCGATACATAATGGACAAACATGCCCACTATTCATCAAATAACAAAAATCACAAACAAATAAAACCCCAAAGCACTTCATGTGGGTGTTCCATTTGGCTTAAATTACTTTTCAGTGAAAACTCCAAGTCAAAACAGGGTCAAAACAGGGTCATAAACATCTTAAAGTAACAATAGCTGCCAAAAGTAAACAAAGCGGGTGTTGAAATGCATTTAAATTTAACTCATTCCAATTAAAAGTATGAAAATTATTGTGAATATGACAATCTGTTATTGTACCGATGGTCTGAGTGTTAGTCGCTGACAGAGGGATTTATTTTACTGCTAGATTATTATTAAACCTGCCAGGTCACTCTATCGTTTGTTTACTATTTGCCTGATTTAAAATTTATTTTTCTGCTAGCCATTTACACTTGGGCCGACCACACAGTCACAGACTGTCATCTTCAGAATACTGTCAACATTTTTAACTCTTTACCACACAATCCCGACTTTTAACGACCCTGAGAGAGAAAGCTTTTGAAAACATTGTGGGAAAAGGAGAAAATGCTGGTAACCAGCATTTTCTCCTTTTCCCACACTGTTTGCTATCCTATGAAAGACAAATCTCTTTGTAAGAGCAATAGTCAATTTGTCGTCTGCAAACGCTTCGAAATTTGGACCAGTCTAAAATTTTGGCGTTTGGTATCGAATTTCAATTTTTGATTCACATGTATTTTGTTGTCTACAAATGCTTTCAATTTTGACTAGTCCAAAATTTTGTCATTTGGTAAAGGGTTAAATGGTATGATTAAAACTTATATGCATTTTAACAACTGCATTGATTTTTTAGCTGCTATTGAGCCTTTAACCCTTTACCACAAAATGCCGACTTTTAACAAACCTTTGGAAGAAGCCTTTTGAAAACATTGTTGGAAAAAGAGAAAATGCTGGTAACCTGCTTTTTCTCCTTTTCCCACAATGTTTTTCTACCCTATCAAAGAAAAATCGCATCATTTGAGCCATATTAAAATTGACGTCTGCAAATGCTTTCAATTTGGACAGGTCTAAATTTTTGTCGTGTGGTACAGGGTTAAGGGTTTTCTGCCCTTCTGGTCCCCCTATTGATAGTTAACAACTGACATGAATTTAAAGTAAATATCTTCGGTAATGACAGGGATACTGGAGAAAATTAATGTTTTTGCACAAGATCAGCTCAGACAATAAATTTGAAGTTTTCTATTAACCCTGTACAAAACAATTCCAAGTTTTAACAACCTGGACACAGAAGCCTTCTGAAAACATTGTGGGAAAAGGAGAAAATGCTGGTGACCAGCATTTTCTCCTGTTCCGACAATGTTTTCTTTTCCTACTTAAGGCAAATCCCATCACTTGAGCAGCATTTGTCATCTATAATGTTTTTCATCTAGACTAGTCTAAAATTCTGTTATGTGATAGAAAGTTAAAACTGCTCTGCTAAAAAATTAATATTACTTAAACTTTACACTTTCTATGACAAGTCTGAACATTGAGGCATATTTAAGTTGTTCCCTGTACATGTTTTCTAACTGGACCAGTATAAAATTGTGTCTCCTTGTAAAGGGTTACTCATTCACCACTCAATCCCGACATTTAACGACCTTGACGTAGAAGGCTTTGGAGAACATAGTGGGAAAAGGAGAAAATGCTGGAAACCAGCATTTTCTCCTTTTCCCAAAATGTTATATACCCTTTGAAAGACAAATTTTAGATTTTGAGCTGCATATACTTTGTCGTCAGCAAATGCTGTCAATTTGGACAAGTCTAAAACTTTGTTGTTTGGTAAAGAGTTATAATATGCTTCTAAATTATCACTTAGTCAAATCCTCGCTCTATCACTTTAGTCTATAAATAAGATGACACAAATTCTTAATAATAATCATACAAAAGCAACCCTTAATCTCAAAAATGTCTAAAAACATGGTAAACAAAATAAAATGTGAATCCTTTTAAATCATTTTAAAAGTAAATACAAAGACTGTTTTTAAAAATAACCGCTACCTTATCCTGTTCTCTAGTCTTTCAAAACATCACCTATGAAAAAACTAAAAACTACACAAACAAAAAGAAAGAAAAATGGCAAGCTTTCAATGACAATGCCAGCAAAAAAACTGTAATTATTCGACTAGTTTTTTCCATTTAGTGATTGCTGTCCGAATTTAATTCAAATTCTATCTTTTTCATTTGATGTTTTCCATTTTTCTTCCATGTTTTATCAACTATCTATCAGCCGTCATCATCTCTGAAAAGACAAATAAATTTCAGACATAAACACATTGACTGAAATAAAAGAACCCTTCATCAAACAATCATTTTTATGACTATAGGGAAGAAAGCATTTGAAAGAAAATCTGACGCAAATGCAATATACTGTATATTCCTCTTTTAATCCTTTACCATACCATTCCATCACATTACATTGCAGAAAAAAGGCTTTGAGTACATAGTGGGTATAGGAGAAAATACTGGTTACTAGCATTTTCTTACTTTCCCTAATAATAAGCTATAATTTCAAAAATAAAACCCATCATTTGTGCAACAATGACTTCATTGCCTGCAAATTCTTTAATTTTCGACAAGTATAAAATTTTGTTGAGTGGTATAGACTTAAATAAGAAAGATAACATTTCATGCAGTAAATCTCATCGTCAGCGGCAAACATGGTAAATTCCAAGTATTTCTCTTTTTAAATAATGACCAACACTGTAAGAAATAGTGTTTAATCTTGACCAAAAGTATTGAAGGATAAAGGGAAATAACTTATTTTCTTCTTTGATTAATCACTAATTTTTTAAGCAATTGATTTTTTAAAAGATGTACATGTACCTTCTAATTCTTTACCAAACAATCCTGAGTTTTAACAAGTCTGAGAAACAAGAGGCGTCGTAGACGGATTATGCTCCCTGAACAGGTCTCTGTTTAGGAAAGTGAAGGCTGTCGGTAAATGGTTGGTCACGGGGGAGTTGGGTGGGGGTGAAACAGGCTACTCTTGTTTGGTCCCGTCTGCCAAACTGCATTTGCCAATGTTTAAATAATTAAATAAAGAAGGGGCATAACTCTTGGAACAGTGTAGTAAAACTTCCTGTCAATGTGAACAATCTGTAAATCAAACATTACTATTATAGTAATGGCAAAATTGTCAAAATCAGATTAAACATTTATAAACTTCGTGTTTGAGTTTGTCATTAGGCCCTCTTTTTCTATAACATATTTTAGTATAAATAGGAAAGAATGAACTACAACTGTCACAAAAGTGCTGCATACCCCCACAAAGCGCCTTGTCACAGAACAGGTGTCATTTTATATGTAACTGTTATGCTCCAGACCAAAAACAAAATTTAAAATTTACAAAGTGAAATAACTCTAAAACTAGTGGGAATAGAGTTATGTTTCTTGTACACTGCCCTTCTCTTTAATGTGGTCTATCTGTATATGAAGTTTGAAGTCACTAGGTTTTATACTTTGGAAGTTATGCCACAAAAAAGATCTAAAGTTAAAATTTACAAAGGGCAATAACTCTAAAAATAGTGGGAATAGAGTTATGTTTTTTTTTAAATTGCACTTCTCGTTAATGTGGTCTATATAGATATAAAATTTGAAGTTACTAATTTTTATACTTGGGAAGTTATGCCCCTGACAAAAATTTAAAGTTAGATTTACAAAGGGCAATAACCCCAAAAAATAGTTGGGATAGGGTTTTGGTTCATGTACAGTGCACTTCTCCTTAATGGGCTATCTGTATATGAAGTTTGAAGTTACAAGCTTTTTTACTTTGGAAGTTATGCCCCAGACAAAAATTTTAAGTTAAAATTTACAAAGGTTAATAACTCCAAAAGTTATGCCCTGGACAAAAAAAAAAGCAAAGTTAAAACTTACAAAGGGCAATAACTCTAAATATGGTGGGAATAGAGTTATGGCACTTCTCCTGAGTGTGGCCTATCTGTATATGAAGTTTGAAATTACTAGCTTTTTTACTTTGGAAGTTATGCCCCGCACAAAAATTTAAAGTTAAAATTTACAAAGGGCAATAACCCCAAAATTAGTTGGGATAGAGTTATGCTTCTTGTACATTGCACTTCTCCATTATGTGAACTATCTGTGTGTGAACTTTGAAGTTACTAGCTTCTATACTTTTGAAGTTATGCCTCAGACAAAAATCCAAAGTTGAAATTTACAAAGGGCAATAAATCTAAAAAAAAATGGGAAAAGAGTTATGATTCTTGTACACTGCACCTGTCCTTGATGTGGCCTGTTTGTATATGAAGTTTGAAGTTACTAGCTTTTTTACTTTGGAAGTTTTTGCTGGACAAAAATTTGAAGTCAAAATTTAAAAAGGGCAATAACCCCAAAAATAAATGGGAAAGAGTTATGGTTCTTGTACACTGCACTTCTCCATTATGTAATCTATCTGTGTGTGAAGTTTGAAGTTACTACCTTCTATACTTTCTAAGTTATGCCCTGGAAAAAAAAACCAAAGTTAAAATTTACCAAGGGCAATAACTTGTAAGACATTAAGCACCCTTTTCCCGTAACATGGTTTTGCATAGATAAAAAAACAAGGGCACATGGTGAAACTTTTAATAAACAATATAAATGTAAAGTTTCATGAAATTTTGACAAAAACTGAAGGAGATATTAGTAAAAATTGGAATTTTACAAGAAACCCCCCTTTTCCATGATTGGAAAACCGAGAACAGTACATCAGCGCAATATCCTAAAGAGTTCATATATGAAGTTTCATCCAATTTGTTCCAGGGGTTGTGGAGAAATGGCTTCGGACGAACGGACAGATCAAGCGGCGACTATATGCTTCCCCCTTCAGGGAGCATAAAAAAACTTCAGCAAACATTTTGGGAATAGGAAAATTGCTTGTAACCAGCATTTCTCCTATTATCACAATATTTTCAAACCTTTTAACCCTTTATCACATGACGAAATTTTAGACTTAACCAAATTCCAAGCATGTGCAGACAACAAAATTCCAAGCATGTGCAGACAACAAATTCAATGTGGCCCGAACGATGCATTTTTCTTTATAGGGTAGAAAATATTGTGGGAAAAAGAGAAAATGCTGGTTACCAGCATTTTCTCCTTTTCCCACAATGTTTTTAAAAAGGTTTCTTCTTCAGGGTCATTAAAAGTCGGCATTGTGTAGTAAAAGGTTAAAACAAATCTCATTATTTGATCCACATTTGATTTGTTGAGTGTGAGTACTTTAAATTCAGGCAAGCCTTTAATTTTATCCTTTGACAGAGTTAATCCAGGTTTTTCTAACAAAAAAGAGAATGAGCTGTGCCCGGTGGGTATGGGAGTTTAATGTATCTCTTGTGCTGTACCAAGCATCAAATAATCATGGATTCATAAAGTCTATTTTGTCTAAGAACCCACCAAATCATGAGGTAGAATGGTTCTTTAAAATGCTATTTAAGGTCTACTGCCCCTAACTCTCACATTAAAAGACGGAAGCTGCCTTTACGAAAACGTCAATGTTTACCAATGCGTTGGGGGCCGTAGACCTTTATATGACCAATAGCAAAATATATCGACCCAGGTCAGCCTGCACAGTCACAGCAGGCTGACCTGGGTCAATACTATTCGCAGATGCATTAAAACCCCTTCTCACAGAGCATGGCTCAAATCTAAATTTTCTCACCGAGTAACAGCAAATATGTTTCTGTTGCATGGTATATATAATTGTCTTACCTCATTCACACATCCTGGTTTACGACTGTGATACTTTGCAATATTCAAGTTAAATGATTCAGCGATGGCATCTCTGTAAAAGACAGAAATGAAATAGTGCTCTTGTGATCTACCTTAACTCTTTAACACACAACACTATTTTTGACTTGACCAAATTCAAAGCATGTGCAGGGGACAAGAAAAATGTACCTCAAATGATAATTTTTGTCTTTGATATGGTAGTAAAGATTGTGGGAAAAGGAGAAAATGCTGGTTTATCAGCATTTTCCCCTTTTCCCACAATGTTTTCAAAAGCCTTCTTCCTCCAAGTTGTTAAAACTTTGGATTGTGTGGTAAAGGGTTAAACCAGTTAGAGATTTGTAAGTGGTACCCAGTACAAAATGTTTGGTTCTTCGTTTGAGCCATGCTCTGTGAAAAGAGGGCTTAATGTTTATGCAAACAGTATCGACCCAGGTCAGCCTGCACAGTCTGCACAGGCTGCCCTTAGTGGAAACTTTTCGCTTTTGGTAAGTTTTCTGTTTGTGGAAGGACTAGTCTGCCTCATGATTCAGTCGGTTGTTAAAATTGATTTGATTGATATATAATTATGTGAAGATTTATTTGACATTATGCATCACAGAGATGCATTAAATCCCCTTTTGCCAGAGCATGGCTCATTTTTATTGCAGTCTGAGGACTAAATGGCTGACTGAAACTAGAGCTTATTCTGGTTGATTTTTGTTTATTTATTGTCTACACCAGATGCTTGTTTGGGCTATGCCCTAAATGAGATTAATAGTTTCGTTACGGGGTACAAGCAAGATACAGGACAAATTCATCCTGTTATGCCTGGATCTTAACATGCTTAGTGTATAGCATCAGCACTTGGGTAATGCTGGTAACCAGAATTTTTCCCCTTTTTTCTCAATGTTTTCAAAAGCTTTCTCTCTAAGCGTCATTAAATTATGACATTGTTTAATAAAGGTTTCAATGATAAAATATCACTTACATAAATAAATTCCTGTCCCTCACGATAGATGATACATGCCCTCTTCCCTTGATCAAACGTAACTGAGACCCTGGCCAGATTTCGTTTAATTTTATAAGATCCTTTCTCGCAACATAATAGTCATCCTCTGCTACCACAATGATGATCAGTTCTGGATCAACCGGCTGCTCATAGTTTGCCAGATGAGTGCATTCATCCATCACACCTTTCATAAAGTCTTTAGCTTTCACGATATTTTTCAAAAGAGTCAAGTTTGATTCAAACTCCACATTATCACAGATAGAGGTAGAAGACTGGTCCACTGAACTGTCACTTCCTGAGGTAGACTGGTCATCTAGTAGAGCTTGGTCAGCTATATGTACTGGACTGTGTCCCGCACAGTTATCAAACAAATCATTCCAATGCTGGTAAAATGTATAAAGAATATAGATCTACTGTAACCCTTTATCAAACAACGAAACTTTAGACTTGTCCAAACTGAAAGCATTTGCAGACAACAAATTCAGTGTGACTCAATTTGTCTTTAAAGGGGTAAAGAAAATTGTGGCAAAAGGTTTTCTTCCTTCCCATAATGTGTTCAAAGGCCCTTTTTCTCAAGGTCATTAAAGCTTGTGATTGTGTGGTAAAGGGTTAAACCTAAGCCTACATCTTGAGTAAATCTATTTTGATATTTGTTTGCAACCTGTTGTGTATAGTGACTTAGGCTTACCTAAATTTATACTTATAACTAAACTTAGCTTCTCATGAATTAAATCTTTGTCGGTCTGCATGTGGCATATTTTTTGTACGTTACTAAACATACATAATAATGTAAGAACAAAAGAATATATGAGGCACTTCAGGGCCTGAATCACTCTATTTGCAATCACTGACATGTATATTTTACTATGAGAGTAAAGTTGAAACATGAGGACCCCACGCAATTGCCAACAATTGGCTGCAGATGCTTGATTTTCAGTGAAAATTCCAAGTCAGAAAATTGCAAATATCTGTCAAAAATACTTTGATAGTTACCTGCGTTTGTCGTATGGTTTCCCCTTTTGATAGTGAACAACTTGTCAAAGTGTGAAGTCAATATCTTCAGTAATGACAGAGCTATTATAAACTGTCAAAGTTTTTGAAAATGTCAAAGTTTTTACACTATGTTGATGCTGGTAGGGCTAGGGAAATACCTCGACGTTTTCTTGAAAACAGCCGAGCTTAAAATCTGACTATAAATTTTCATGTGCAATATCAGCACAATTCCATTCATGAAAATACTTACAGGTTCAGGTGATTTAATGAGAGAAATATTTTTGTAGTATTCTTCCTCACTATCCAACTGTTTCTGCAATGTTTTCCATGGTATTGATTCACTCAGTAAATCCTAAAATTGAGAGGAAAATATCATAACATAATTATTACTGTATGTATAACAAGAGCATAACATGTAGATGCCAACTCTTGGCTGCAGTTGCTTTTAGAAAGAGATTGATTTTCAGTGAAAATCTTAAGGTCCCCTAACTCTCATATTAAAAGACGGAAGGTGCCGAGACTGGCTGAATAGCCTTTACGAAAATGTCGATGTTACACAATATTTACTGATGAGTTAGTGAGTCTATAGCCCCTAACTCTCTTATCAAAAGACGGAAGGTGCAGAGATTGGCCAAATAGCCTTTACGAAAATGTCAATGTTAACGATATTTACTGTTGAGTTAGGGGTCGTAATCCTTAAGTTAAAAGAGGGCATAATTGTATCAAAGATGTATTGATGGTTACCTGCCCTAGTATGGGTTTGCCTTTTGAAAGTTACCAATGAGTCTGAGTTTGATGTAAATATCTTCATTACTGACAGAGATACCATAAAATGTCAAAGGTTTTTGCACAGCGACAACAACAACACAGAAAATGACAGGGCTATGACAATACCTCTATGTTATCTTTGAAACAGCCAATTTAAAAATCAAAAGCATTTTACTTGCCACTGGCTGCCCGTCCACAAAAACACAGTAGAAAGCATGTTCCCAAAGGGAAAAAAGCCAACTTTTTTTCAATCAAGATCAAACTCAACAATATCAATGAAGCTTGTGAATTGGAATGCTAGGTTTTACCAATGTACTGCAAAGAATATCCAGCTATAATGCACAATAGAGATTGTAGTAACATACAGTTATCAACATAGAAAATATCAACTGTTATGTACATTGAACAAAAATACACACAAAAATGTACAAGTGACTGGTTGAAATTTTGAATTGAAGTTGAAACAATCTCACTCTTTATCTCAGTCTTTTTATCTATTTCTCTCTGACAACAACAACAACAGCAACACCAACAACAACAAACCTCAGTGAAGACTAATGAAGCTGTACTCCATGACAGGCAAGGTATCAAGGACATGGGTTTGGGCCAGTTTGAAGCTGCCAGAGAAGCCATCTGAAATTGACAATAACATACTTTTAAACTGTAGTGACAAGTACAGTGTAACCCCATTAGAACGAACTTCGCTAAAACGCTGACCCTATTATAACGCTTTAACCCTTTACCACATGATCCCGACTTTTAACAACGCTGAGAGAGAAGCCTTTTGAGAACATTGTGGGAAAAGGAGAAAATGCTAGTAACTAGCATTTTCTCCTTTTCGCAAAATGATTTCTGCACTTCAGTTGACAAATTTCTTGCTTTTAATTTGTCGTCTGGAAATGCTTTGAATTTGGATAGGGCTAAAATTTTGCTGCCTGTCTCTTGTTTCAAACATATTTATTTTATACTGATTGAGAAACAAGTACTAATCTCTCTCAATTCTGCTTCCTGGGAACTACACCAGTACACGTCGAATGTGTGGGTCAATGAACAGTCCGGAAGTTGACATCCGCTCCCTGGTATCAACTCAGGACCTTACGGTCTGGTAAAAGGTTATGAAATCTTTTTTTTTTTTTTTTTTTATTCTATATCCCTATTTTTCACAGCCATGTGCTGCAGGGAGATAGGCAGCCTGATCATAACATACGCTTTGTGAAAAATTATTTTATCATATTTTAAAACAACTCCTTGTTTTTTCAATCCTGAGATATAAGGCTTTAGAAATTTTTGTTGAAATTGGAGAAAACATGGGTAACCTTCACCTTGTGTGAAAATTTCACTATTTCTTTTACCCCTTAACCCTTTACCACATAACCCCCAGTTTAATTGAACCTGAGAGAAGCCATTTGAAAACATTGTGGGAAAAAGAGAAAATGCTGGTAACCAGCATTTTTTCTTTTTCCTACTATGTTTTCTGCGCTTTTACAGACAAATCACCGCATATGAGCCATAACTAATTTGTCGTCTGCAAATGCTTTCAATTTGGACAAGTGTAAAATATTGTCATGTGGTTAAGGGTTAAAAAGACAAAAGTATCATCTGGACCATATTTGTCATCTGCACATGCTTTCATATATACAAATTTACAAGTTTGACATCCAATAAAGAGTTGAATTGTCAAGTTGTTAAGAATTTCAATGACTAAAAAACATGTTTGAGGTCCATTTTAGACTTGAATTGTCAAGCTGTTAAGAATTTCAAAGACTGAAAGACATGTTTAACCTAGTTCTCTTGTTTCCAAAAGTATGGTCATAGACAGTAAGGTTGAAGGGGTGGGTTTTAGAGTCCAAAACACAACAAACAGATTGTCTTGAATATTCTTTACTTCTACATGGCAATCACAGGGTGACACATGCAGATGAAACAGTGGTAAAAATGATAGTAGTCAATTTGTGGAATTAACTGCTTTTCATTCTCTGTATCACCACTCAGCCATAACAAGCCTTTTGTTCTTGTTAGTCAAGACAAATACAAAGTTTAAAACCACAAAGGTATGATCAGTGTGTTTTCTTCCTTTGGTAATCAAACAAAGAAAGTCACACAAGTATGTTCCTGGCAAATTCAAATTGAAACACAGAAACAATAAAACCCCAGACCAATAATCCGGTTACATAATTATGTACTTACGAAGCCTCCCATAGAGATCCCTGTAACTCCTAAAGGTCCATATCCTTCCCTTTCAAGCCAGTTGAAAAGTACCTGTGATTCTAAGATGAGGCCAGCTCCCATAGTGAATAAATCTATCACATGTAATAACCCTGAGCGGCTGAAACAGGTTTGTTAAACAAAATAAGTCAATGTGATGAGAGAAAAAGGCCTTTTAAAAACATTGTGGGAAAAGAAGAAATTGCTGGTAACTAGTAATTTCTCCTTTTCCCACAATGTTATCTTCATTTTCAAATGTAAATTCCATCCTTTTAGGTGCATTTAATATGTCATGTACAAATGCTTTTAATCCCATATGTAAAAGACCGTGAGAAAGTGAACACTGTGGGAAAATGATTAAGCTGTAACCAGTTTTTTTTATCCTTTTTTAAAAGTGTCTTCTCCATTTTCTTAAGAGAATCTTATCTTGTTTGGAGCACTTAATTTGTCACATGTAATGCTTTTAATATGGACTTACCCAAAGTGAAATCATATGCAGATGATATATAAAACATTGCTCAGATGATGAACTATGTCCCTGAAAGAGTGGAGAATATTAAGGTTGAAGGAGAAAATGCTGGTTACAAGCATTTTTTCCTTTTCCCACAATCTTGTCTGATTCCATCCTCCTCAGGGTGATTAGAATTCAAGACTGTTTGGTACAGGGTTAACTCTACATGAAGTTTGTGGATATTTTAGCAAATGGAAAGCATAGAAAACTCAATCAGTATCCATAGTCTTGTTTTTATTTTATTTGAATAACATAGTTTCACCATAACCATTGATCTGTTTATAGGTTTTTTAGGTTGTTGTTTATCTGACCAAACAACAGCTGTCAATGAAAAAAATATATAAACAAATCAGTGATTAGCATTTTTTTTTTCCCGAATCAAAGCCGAAATCACCATTTTCCTAGGAGATGCACAATCTACCTAAACAAGATTAAATATCGTTAAGATAAAGGACATACTTACAACTGTTTACGAGGTTTTCGTGTTCCATCTGTGCTAGTAGTAAAGGAAAAAAATATCTAAATCTTAAACAAATTGGCCATGATGATTACATGCTGCTCAGTTGAACCCTTTACCACACAACTCAGTCTAAATGACCTAGAGGAAGAAGGCATTTGAAACATTGTAGGAAAAGCAGAAAATGCAGTAAGCAATATTTTCTACCTTTCTCTGAACAAATTTCAATTCACATTTATTTTGTTGTCTGCAGATTGTTTTAACTTGTACTAGTCTAAAATTTTGTTTTATGGCAAGCAGCTGCAGGAAAATTCAAAAGTGTTTTAAGATAGACGCTTGCTACATGTAAATACAGGTAAACTTCTGTATTTTCAAGTTTTGAAATAGAAACTGATCACCTTAGACTAACTGATTATTTCATAGAGGTGCCCTCTCTGAGTTTTGACTAGATCACTATCAAAAGGTTACTTGCCCTTCATATTTGATTCCGTTTTTTGACAAAAGTTTTATCAAGACTTTACCATATTGGAACCAACTGGCAAAAAATGTTGTGGCAAATTAAAAAACTACTTTTTTCTAGGTTCAAAAGCCATTATGATTTATTTGACAAATTCAATAAAAACAAAGGATACAAAATGGATTCTCTAATATAATGGATCCTATCTCCTTTTCCTTGAGTAACGGCAGAGCTATCAGATTTCTTCTTCTACCAAAGCCCTGAAAATAAGTAACAGGAAAAGTTTCAAGATTAAATGCAATCAAAAGTGTCTATTAACCCTTAAAGCACCTTTCTAGCAAATGTATATTAAGATCAGACTGCACAATATGTGCAGTCTGATCTTTAATCTACACTATCAGCTGTACTATATTCTGGACAAGGGCAAACTTGCAATTGCTTCAATTCTAATTTTATTTCTAGAATAAATTTGCCTGCAGGGTTCATTCAGAGCTCCATGGGTAAATGGCTTCTTCGTGGGATATCAGTCTTTGGTTTCAGAGAGACATGACAATGTGTAGATTAGCAAGTGAGAAGGGTCATTCAGGTTTCATTTCAGTTTTTGTCTCTTACAATGGTTTACAATGGTGACAGACGAATTGGGACTATCAACTCTTTTCCAGAAGACAAAATTCTAGACTAGTCAATATTGGAAGGATTAGCAGATGTCAAATTAAAGGAGCTTCAAAATATGGTAAATAGATTTAATGGATTAGAAAATGTTGTGGGAAAAGGGGAAAATGCTGTCTGCCAGCATTTTCTCCTTTTCCAACAATGTCTTCAAAAATCTTCAAACTCAGGTTTCTTAGAACACCACATTGTTTGCTACAGTGTTCATTGACCCATATGTTCAGCGCGAGTGCTGGTGTGGTTTCTAGGAAGCAGAATTGAGAGACATTAGTTTAAGTTGAAAGAACTTGTTTCTAAATTGATGTAAAATGAATATGTTTACATTACTTAAATCAAAGAGTTAAACACAACACAGAACTTTTGACACATGAAGGCTGACGACGTAAACACCAAAATCAAATCTTACATGGTCTCCGGTCCCTCCCAGCTGTAAACACATTGGTCGTATGTCTGAGCTCCAATTGGTTGGTATTAACATCTGAAACCTGAAATTATACATAAAATTAACACACTACTAACTACAGACAACATTTTTGCCTTGCAGTAGACCACTTTCTATACACTGGGGCGTAAAGAAGAGAATTTTGCTTGTAAGAAACAGTTTCTCCTTTTGTCCAAATCTATCTATATATCTTCATGTTGATTATCCAAACTTTACAAGGATAATTTCAAAGTTGTCTATTGTAAATCTCTTTCAGTTGTATTGAGTTGTATTAACTCATAAAACCTTTCCACAAATTAAGTTGCCTTTATGGCCTCTGGAGGTCAATATCAGACTGCACCAAGCATGCACTCTGGTATTTGATCATCCTAGAGGCTTTTGAGACATTCAGGACAAAAGCAACTCAGTTAATTGGGTCCCATTTCTACACTAGAAATATCTGTTGGGTTTATACAGCAACCAAGAGCTTAAAATCTTGTTAATTATACATACACAGAGAAAACCAAAACCTTGTTTAGATTATCAATATTGGTGTGTAAAGATGATCATCACTGTCCCTTGTTTAAAGCCTAAAAGCCTTAAAAGATGAGTTAATGTAACTATCACGGACCATACACACGAACCAAACTAAATACTTGTGTTGTAACAGTTCTAAATTCAAAGACTTATTAGCTGAGACAGCTTGTTTGTGGACAATTAGTAACAGCAGGTATGAATTAATACTGCGGCAGTTGGATCTATGTTACAGTTTAAAAAGGTAAACTGTTTTGATTCTAAAAAAAAATGTCTATTTTCAATCTAAGGTTATTTTTGTTGACTCAACAATAAAATAATCCTGTGTTTTAGCAATCCTGAAAAAAAAAAAAAAGATTTCAAAAACATTGTGAGAAAAAGAGAAAGTGCTGGTATTGCTTTCTACCCTTTTGGAGACAAATATCATTACTTAAGTCACATTCAATCTGTCATCTGCAAGCGCTTTCAAACTGGAAAATTTGAGCAATTTCTCATTTGGTAAACTTTTTTAGATCCTTTTTACCTTGCTATAGCACTTTCTTTAGGTGATAAATCTGGTACAAAATCTGCCAGAGGTGAATAGAAGTGCCCTTCAATGTATCTAACATCCTTCTTGGTACAGGCCTATAAAATAAAAAAAAAAAAATCTGCTTAACTCTTTACCAAACGACAAAATTTTGGACTCTACCAAATTGAAAGCATTTGCAGATGACAAAATAAATGTTTGTATCATGATGATTTATGTATTTAATGGGGTAGAAAACATTGTGGGAAAATGAGAAAATGCTGGTTTCCAGCATTTTCTCCTTTTCCCACAGTGTTTTCAAAAGCTGTCTTTAAACAGGGTCATTAAAACTTGTGATTGTGTGGTAAAGGGTTAACTCTTTACCTAAGGACAAAATTTTGGACTAGTCCAAATTAAAAGCCTTTGTAGATGGTAATTTAAACGTGGCTCAAATGATGGGATTTGTTTTAACAGGATAGAAAACATAGTGGGAGAGAAAGAAAATGCTAGTTACAAGCATTTTCTCCTTTTCTCACAATGTTTTCAAAAAAGCTTCTTCCTCATGGTCATTTAAACTCTGGATTATGTGGTAAAGGGTTAACACATTACAAGATGACCAAATTCTAAACCTGTCCAACTTGAAAGCATTTGCATGTGAAATATTGGGGGATTTTTCTTAACCCTTTACCAAACAATCCCTGGTTTGTACGACCCAGAGATAGAAGCCTTTTGAAAACATTGTGGGAAAGGAGAAAATGCTGGTAACCAGCATTTTCTCCTTTTCCCACAAGGTTTTCTACCCTGCTGGAAACAAATTTCAAATTTTGAGTTACGTTTATTTTGTCGTCTGCAAGTGCTTTCAATTTGGACTTGTCTAAAATTTTGTCGTTTGGTAAAGAGTTAAGTACAGAGGAAAACATTGTGAGAAAAGAAGAAAATGCTGTTTACCACCATTTTCTCCTTTACCTGTAATGTTTCAAAAGCTTTTTTCCTAAGGTCTTGTTCAGAAACGGGTTAAAACATTTCCTCCTGCAGACAAGATTTACTTCTCATCTTATCAGTAGACTACTTTTGAATAGTTGTGAAAACATTTGGACAAAAGGAGAAATTAGTCATCACAAGCAGTTTCATCTCATGCAAGAATGTTCAATAGATCAGTCTGCTGCAAGACAAACATCACAAAAACAAGTGATTGTGTGTACAGTATTGACCAGAAAACAAAATGAAATCATTTGCAGATGACAAAATTACCAAGTCTGAGTTGAAATTTGTCAACTAAGATTAGAGAATAGAAAACATTGAGGGAAAAGGAGAAAATCTTGGTTATCAGCATTTTCCCACATCAATGTTTTCAAAGGCCTTCTTCTCCAGGGTTGTTAAGACACAGGATTGTTTGTTACAGGTTTAACCTGGTCTTGCGCAAAGCTTGTTGACATGACACAAGGGCGAGATATTTGAAGGAAAGGAAAAAGCCTCTTTTTCTTCAATGTTTTCTAAGCTGTATCCTGAAAGGACATAAATCTTACAAAGGAATCCTGTCTAGCTCAGTGGTGAAGGTAGAGTCCCCTTGTATAATCTTCATTCAAAGCACTGAGTTTTTTCATGCCAGTATCCTTAGGGAAGAGATTAGAGTGCCCCAGCACAGTATTGGTGAGATCCAGGACATACATGTACATGAATAAGTCAGTATGGGTCATAATGGCATTGATATGACAAATAAACAAATTGTTGAAAGCGTAGTAAAACACCCGTTTGACCATTCAATCAATCAGGTTATCTACCTTGTCAATGTAGACTGGGTGATCTGGATCAATAAGCTTTTGTGTAAAACTCCTCTGTGATATCTTTTTCCTGAACTGAAAAATCCTGAAATGAAAAAAAAAAAAACAAGTTATTCACACATATATTAGTTGATGTATTTAAATTTTAAAACACTGAGTACGCTTTCTTGTGCTTCTGAGGACGGTTTAGATTAAGATCAGACTTTCTAAATCATACAGTCTGCTTAACATAAATAAATAGCAGTATCTCATTAAGCGGCACTAAAATAATAGCAAAACACCTTGAGCAGCCAATCAGAAAGGTAATCTTGTCACACAGAGCAAAAAAGAATTAGAGCAAAATATGACAATGTTGCTGAATTATGATCCCAGCACACTGTGACTGGGGCTTTAGGCATTAATTCTTTATGAAACAACTGATTGTATGGTTGATTGTATTGTGTTTAACACCGTTTTCAACATTATTTCAGTTGTATCGCGGCAGCCAGTGCACCTATCCATTCTTTCCTGGAATTTTTCTACCAGTACTCCGCACAATATTCTTTCCAAGCCACTGGCTGCTTTTCCACACAACTATAGTTGAAACAATTGTCAGTGGTGAGAGAGGAACAAATTCTGTCGCAATGATTATCATTAAACCTTGGAAAGAAGTTGGCCAAGCTGGGGATCGAACCTGTGAATTGTTCTCTAGTCCTGTACTCAACCAACTGAACTATCACTTAGGGCTTGGCTTACCAAACAACTAATTTCAGGTTTGTCCAAATTCAAGCATTTGCAGATGAAAAAAACACATAAGAGATAAATATTGAAATTTGTTTTTTGAAGGGTAGAAAACATTGTGGCAAACGGAGAAAATACTGGTAACCAGCATTTCCTCCTTTTCCCACAGTATTTTCAACAGTCTTCTTCTTTTGGGTTGTTAAAACTCAGGATTTTATGGTGTAGATTTAAAAGAAATTTGTGCATAAAACCCTAACTTTTTCATTTTTTCAGGGCTTCCCCAGCCATTTGTGAACATCTTGTGTAGAATGATTAATTTTCTGTAGTATCTGTCCAGCATCTTGACCAATCAGCTGTCTTCTCTGAAAGTTGTATCAGGAAAGATTAAGAAAGGTCTCTATAATATTTATCAGCCATCCTCTGACAAAAGGGGTTTAATGCATCTTCGCAATGCATTAAACCAAACATGTCATCATGTAATTATGGATCCTCAAAATCAATATAGTTTAATAAGCAACTGAAACAGGAGGTAGACTGGTCCTTTGACATGCAGAAAATTTACCAAATGCAGAAAGTTTCAGGCCAGGTCAGCCTGCGCAGGCTGACCTGGGTCGGTACTTTTTGCAGATGGATTAAGCCCCCTTTGCCTTGTGACCATAACTCAACTTATTACCAAACAATCCCTAGTTTTAATGACCCTTGTGGAGAAAGCTTCTGAAAACAGTATAGGAAAAGGAGAAAATGCTGCTAATCAGCATTTTCTCCTTTTCCAATAATGTTTACTACACTAACAAAGAACTTAATCTCTTTTGTACTAATTCTGAATTTTGTCATCTTTGAAATTGCCAGAGTCTAAATTTTTTGTATGGTAAAGACTGAACTCCTTATATCCTTTAGCAAATTTTCAATGTGACTTTCAAAGCATTTGAGTAAAAAAACACATGATGAATTACACTTTTTTCTATGAATATATATATGTGAAAATATTGATATAAAGCAGAAAATGTTTATCTTAACCCTTTCCCACACAACAAATTTAAGACCAATTCAAATTCAAAACACCTTAAAGTGTAAAATTTAAAATTGGTACACACAAACTTACATTCTCTGATAGGGTAGAAAACAATGTGGGAAAAGGAGAAAATGCTGGTTACCAGCATTTTCTCCTTTTCCCACATTGTTTTGAAAAGCCTTCTCCTTAAGGGTCGTTAAAACTTGAGATTGTGTGGTGAAGAGTTAAGGATTTTTTAAAGTTTTTGGTTGGACATTTTCTATCTTGAGAGAAGACCGAATTAAATGCAATATTAAGGGTTTTTTTGTCCAGAATGCCTCAGCAAAGCAGAGAGTGTAGATCTCAAAGATCAGCTGATTGCACATTTTGATCCAACTTAAAGTGACAATAAAGGCCAAATGTAAACAAAGTGGGTGTTTAAATGCATTTGGATTTATATCATACCATCTAAAAGTATGGAAATTATTGTGAAGATGACAATCTGTCATTGTACGATAGGTCCAAGTGTTAGTTGCTGACAGAGAAATTTATTTCAAAACTAGGTTAAAACCTGCCAGGTAGCTGTGTCTTTTGTTTACTTTTTGCCTGATTTTAAAATTCTTTTTTTCTGCCAGCGACTAACATATGGCCCAACCACACAATAACAGACTGTCATCTCAACAATATTTTCCATACATTTAAATGGTTTGACTTAAATTTAAATGTATTATGACACCTGCTTTGATATTTTGGCCTTTACTGGGCCTATAAAGCAGGATGAGAGGCAATCAATCAAAAATACTGCATGACAAGAGCAAAAGATGTTGATGAACCAAGATAGGTGAATTTCAGAAAAAAAAAATAGCAAAAACAAACAATTGAAACGAATGAACAAATACTGTTCTTGAGATACTCAGCCTAAGAAGAACTACTAAAGTATGACAGTAATAATATTTTTGTCTATAGATCTATGCCTGTATAAATAACAATATAGTCCTTGTCAGCAAATTACCTTTAAAAAGTCTATTCAGCCTAAACTTAGCCTATACACCTATGAACATGAATGAGGAAGTACTGTCGTTTTTGATACTGATAGTTGCCTCAAGGGTAACACTGTCAAATTTGCTTTACTTAACCCCTAACTACAAAATCTCATGTCTTAAAGATCCTGAGGAATAATCCTGTTGAAAACATTGTGGGAAAAGGTGAAAATGCCAGTTACCAGAATTTTTTTTTTCTCTTTCCCAGAATGTTTTTTACCTTCCAAAGACAAATTTCAGTTTTTTTTAAGTCAGTGACATTTATTTTCTGACATCAGATTTTTTTTCTCCTGTTTCAGTTGTCTGAATGGATCCCAGGAG
Organism: Hippopus hippopus; assembly: GCA_946811185.2. NCBI lineage: Eukaryota > Metazoa > Mollusca > Bivalvia > Cardiida > Cardiidae > Hippopus > Hippopus hippopus. Next base: position 17,324,119 of record OX328100.1, on the reverse strand, counting down.
TTTCATGCTACATCAGTGCTTCACCAGATTTAACCTGGATTTTTTTTTTAATTATAAATTGAGCTCTGAAACCACTGAGCTACTGAGAAAGATATTTTATTTATTTATTTTTCTATCAAATAGCCTGCATTAAACAATCGCTTTATTTTTTGGCTTTTATTCTAAACACAGGATCATATTCCATATGCAGAAATGTGAAAAGTTCACTTATGGCATGATGACCTGTCACTGACTGACTCATGATACAATTTGTTTCTGAAGTGTTCAACAACTTTCTGTTAATCAAGACTGATATTTTTGGAACTAAACGCCTCAGAAATGACAATTCTTAATTAAAGTATAAATATTTCATAAAGCTAACCATTGAAGTTTTCCCTCTACAGTGAAGAAAAGTATTTCAGGTTGTAAACAATCTTATTTTCGTTACAGTTGTTGCCCTTTGTCAACTTGTCCGATTATAATTCGAACTCATTTCCTTTCGACCTCATAAAAAAGGTCTGAAAGTTTCGATTGAAATTGAGGACGAAAAGAGTAGCACAAGATTTTAGCCAATCACATTCTCGAAAGAGCTCATGTACGAACCTGCTGTTCCTGGCATATAGCGGTTTCGAAGATCAACAAACATGGTAAGATAATCTTCACAACTTTATTTCAATACTGATTTCAAATAAGTCGATAGAAGACTTTTGTTCATTAAGATGGAGCATGGATAATTTCGATGCCCTGTCTGAATCTGAAACTATGCAAAATGAAAAATCAACTTAACAATTTATAGGTTGAGGCTGATCATGACTCCACATGAACCATGCAGCCTGGATCAAGAGCCAGAAGTTAACTTGAACAATTTCTCTGTGTAACACCGTTTTGTTGTGATTTTTGAAAACAATTGTACCTCACCCCTTTTTTCGATGTCATTTTCTTTGGTGATCAGAACAACTCGCCACAAAGAGAGCTCACTCTTAAGTTATCTTCAGTCTGAAGGGTTGCTTCAGTGTTGTTTTTGTGACTGGGTCTCTGCACCCCTTCATAGCAGCCCTTCTTTAACAGTATCTGGAAATTTCAAAATCTTACCGGTCATCTTTCAGTCTGCTTAATGTGTCTTTAATCTGCTTGTCAGCTATGAAAATGAAAATGAATTGATAGAAGAATGATTAATCTTTACAAAAAAACAAAATAATTAAAAAATGTTCCTGTTACTTGTAATTCCATTATTTTGAGGTGTAAATATCCGTTGACCTACTTCCCAGAAAATCGAAACTAGACTTGACATTTACTGCGCATGATACAGAAGTCATTACCGGTACAGTAAAATTCTTTTTTTTCCAAATTTATCGGCTTCTGCTGTATCAGCTTGGGCATGGAAAGGGAAACTTAAATGTACTGGATATATTTCATTTACAAGGAGTCATATTTATCACTTAAATTGCAGATCACAAGATGTCATTTTTCAAATTGAATTGACCACGCATTCGCAGTAAACTGAATTTATAATGAGTGTTTGTTTACAAATTAACTAGGTTTGTTTATGTCAAATAAAATGTAAATTACAAAAAGATCGATGAAAACCTTGCACTTCACTCAGTGTCAATGTGAAGTTAAATTATTTTTCTATTGATTTATGTGAATTGATTGATTGTATGGTGTTTAACACTGTTTTTAACATTATTTCAGTTATATCGCGGAGGCCAGTGCACCTATCTATGCTTTCTTGGAGTCTCTCTTACCAGTAATCCGCACTATTTTCTTTCCAAGCCACTGGCTGCTTTCCCACATATCCATCATTGAAACAGTGGTCTGCGGTAGGAGCAGAATGAATCCTGTCGCAATGACTACCATCAATCCTTGGAAAGAAATTGGCTGAGCCAGGGATGCAGGGTTGCATCTAGAGTGCAGGATTGCCAAAATCCCGCATCAAAATAAAAAATCCTGCAAAAACGAAATTTGTTTGCACACCAAATCTCGCACTAAAATGAACTAGCCCGCAAAAATTGCGTGATCGTGCGCACCATAATCAGGGAAATAGAGAGGAAAAAACAACTTGGGGGGGGAGGCGGAGAATAAGATGTAACAAAATTTGCATGGTCACCCAAATAATCATTCGAAACTTAAAACCGTAAACTTAAATCGTAAACTGTTGGGTTACTTTGATCATATCAACAGACGCTTGTCATCTGTGTTACGCAGGCGAAAAGCCTCACTGCAGGGCCCACGCTGTCGATCACCGAATGTGACAATTTAGGAAAAATGTGTCCAGAAATGACGCCCTGGGGAATCTGCTATCAACAAGTGATGTCTAAAGGCTACAGAATTCTTGAAAGAAAATAACTCCGTCATCAACAGTGAGTATTAAGTATGACGGACCACACGTCACCGTTTATCACAACCTAACAAGCTGGCGTGTAATGAAAAGCGAGATGATGTCAATCCACTGATCTAGGGTAAAATGACATGTTTTGAAGTGACCTGCAACCCTTATTGACAAATTCTTGCAATATCATGTAGAAATACTTTTAAAATAATTTATTGACATGAAAAAGATCGATGGAAAAAACAGTGAAAACCCATGACAACAAAATGTCTATTTGACATCGTCTGATCAGAGGCACTTCAGACTGTCTTTTCAGCTTTGGTAATGAATTTAGGCAGTAAATTTACATAAATATCTGTATGAAACAATAGGTGGAAGCTTAAAGGTGGCCCTTTAGATTTTGGGACGAAAATTTTACAAAAATACAAAAAAAAAATCATCCTTATACTCCCAAAGCCTTTTAATTTTCATTCATAAAACCCCAGTAGTCGAAAACCATCCAACAACAAGAGAAATTAGAGATTTACTATAGCCCAGGTCGACACCGACGGGAAACACGTTCTATTTTTACATGAGCAACTCGCTCATTTACATACTGGAAATACACAGACAAAGATTCAAACATAGCGTCCGAAGAAGACATTATGGAAAATAATTACATGTTTGTTATGTTATGGAATTTAAGCGTCATTAGTCACGTGCCAGTCACTTGACGTTCCCACAATGCTTTTTTGATTTCTGGCGCGAAATCTAAAAATACCTTAACCCTTTACCACACGGCAAAATTTTAGACTTATCCAAATTGAAAGCATTTGCTGACGACAATTTCATAGTGGCTCAAATGACGCAACTTTTCTTCGTTAGGGTAGAAAACTTTGTGGGAAAAGGAGAAAATGCTGGTTACCAGCATTTTCTCCTTTTCCCACAATGTTTTCAAAAGGCCTCTTTTTTAGGGGCGTCAAAAGGCGTCATTGTGTGGTAAAGGGTTAAGAGGCTACGTAGCCTTTTAAGGGAACACCGTCAAAAAAATTTTTTTTTGTAATTTTATGATTCTTAATTATTGATGATTTGTATTGTTTTTTCATATAAATTTCAGTGATATATATATTTTTTAATTTGATGAGATGTGAAAAATCTAAATACCCACCTTTAAATCTCAGTCTGAGGTAGAAATTTCGTTGAATTTACAAAATGAAAATATTGAACTACGTAGGATAGACAGGGTAGGATGGGGCTTAGTCTACTTGTCGTACAATGATTACACTGTAGCAAGCGTTAAAGAAGAAGTTACAAGACATTCATCTTAACAAAGAAGACTAGAAATATAATGACCCTTTGATGGATATAATCATTATTATTTTCCAAAGACAAAAACAAATAATACATTAACCCTTTACCACATTATGGGAAGCGCCTTGAAATTTGTTCCCCGCCCCCCTTGAAAGGGGGAACATGCTCCCCTTTTTCTGAAGATGATGGGGGCCAGACCCCCTATTTGAAAATGTCTAGATGCAACCCTGGGGATGGGACCCACAACCCCCTTTTCTCAAGGCCTGCATGCTACCGACTGAGCTGCAGGGGCTTGGCCAAAAGCCAAGCTGATAACAGTGAAAAAAAAAGCTTTACTGTTCTTCAATTGGCTTACAGAACATGCACAGTAAATGTTAAGCTTGGAAGTAAGCCAATGGATATTTACTTTTCAAAGAATGCTGGAATTGAAAGAAGGTATCAATAACATTTTCTAAGTTTATTGGTGGTTTTGTAAAAATTAATCATTGGTCTATCTACCAAGGGCCTTATTGTTAGCTGACAATGAAAAGATCAACAGATACAGCCACTTGAAAGGATGCCAGTATTTTCATTATTCAATCCAGAAGCATTAGAAGAATGGCTGCCACGAAGACTCTTCCCTATCATGGGTGGCATATCAAATTGCCTAAGTTGCCCAAGAGTAACAATATGAAGGAAAGGAACAATTCTACTCTGTCTACTGCTGTACTATCAGCCTTTACTTTATTCATTGTTATCAATAGGATTAGGTAATAAATTTCTTGAGTATGATTTCCTTTACAAATAAATACTTTTAGGCAGCAAATTATAAGAAAACAACTCTAGCTGGAGGTGGAAGAAAAAAGACTGGTCCCAAGCCTGAACTTACAGAAGAACAGAAACAAGAAATTAGAGAAGCTTTTGATTTGTTTGATGCAGATGGTTCAGGTACAATTGACGCAAAGGAACTAAAGGTTTGCATAGAATCTTGCTCCTTGGTTTTTGTTTGAGACAGTAGTCTAAATGGGGAGAGCAGGTATCTTACATCAAAGGTTTTGAGTTTGAATCCTGTAGTGAACAGGGTCAACCTTTGAAACAACCTATATCATATACAATTACTAGCTAGATTTTTAGAAAGCAGTCATCAGAATGTTTGGTTTAGTTGTGGCAATTGTTTCACCAACAGCTTGTTTTTCCAAAAAGGTAAAAGGATTGATTTAAATTGAACTGTTTTCAAACAATATGTCTGTGTAAAATCTTTACCAAATCACAAAATTTTAGACTTGTCCATATTGAAAACACTTGCAGACGACAAATTAAATGTGGCTCAAATGATGGGATTTACAGCTGAAAGGGTAGGAAACGTTGTTGGAAAAGGGGAAAATGCTGGTTGCCAGCATTATCTTTATTTTCCAAAATGTTTTCAAAAGATATATTCCTCAGTTTGACTACGGCATTGTGTGGTAGAGGGTTGAAGAGATAACATAAGTAAGCTTTCCACCAAGAAATCATTTTAATAAATCACCCTGGCCTGCTTTACATAGCACAAGTTTTATAGTGTGAGTCTGAATGCGTCATCTCTGCCTGCAAAAGAGAATTGTATTTGATCATCATTAGACTTTTTTTGAGATACCACTTGCACAGGGAAAGCAAAGGAAAGATATTTAAAGGAAAGGACAATGATGTTTTGAATGGGAAAAAAATAATGCACAATAGTGGAAAAAGGAGCAATGTTGCTTGAGATTGTTTTTTTAATGCTGTCGAATACAGGAGATAAAATGTCATACTTGTATAATAACGTAAGCTATATCTTTCAAAGAAAAGTGGTTAGTAACAAGCAGTTTTGTCTTCATGGCTAGGCTATAAGCATCAGATATTTCTTCTCTACAACAACATACATACCAAGGCCCGTATTTACTAACCATTCTGAAAAAGCTTTCATAGTCTCATTCTAGATTTAGAACAATAACACAGCTTCTGGTGGACTAAACCATTTGGTTTAGCCAATCAGAAATTGTGATACTTTGAAATTGAAAAGAATCTTTTGAGAATCACACTAAGAAAGTTATTAAGATTGGTAGATGAATATGGGCCCAGATTGCCAAATACAGACCAAATAAATTCATATTTCTTCCTTCTGACCTGGGTCCACATTCACCAACCATTCTTGAGAATGTTCTCAGTCTTATTTGCCAAGATTTTCTAAATTTGAATGTAACACAACTTCTGATTGGCTAAACCATATGGTTTAGCCAATCAGAAGTTGTGTTACTTTCAAATTTAGAAAATTCTGGAGACTTAGACTGAGAATGTTCTTGAGAATGGTTGGTGAAGACGGGTCCTGATTGCTCGCTGGGTGCAACTGCCCGATGAAACAATCCAGGAGAAAGAATTGCTTTCTTGTATTAAATATATAAATAATTATGCAATTTGCAAGGACTACCCTTAGTGTTTGCCATTTGCTAGATTTCTTTATATGGTTTAAATATACATGTATACAGTTACTTTTTGATTTATCAAACAGGTTGCAATGAGAGCATTGGGTTTTGAACCAAAAAGAGAAGAAATCAAGAAAATGATTGCAGAAATTGATAAAGAAGGGACAGGTATGGTACAGCATGTAACCCTTTCGTTCTCAAGCGTGCTTGAAAGTACGCTTTCATATATGAGCCATGCTTTGGCAAAAGGGGGCTTAATGCACCTCTGGATGCATTATACCAATCAAGCCATCACATAATTATGGATCCATAACAGCCACTTTTTTTAGCAGCCGACATAATCTTGAGGTACACTGGTCCTTGAACATACAGAAAATTGTCCAATAGCGAAAAGTTTTGGCCCAGGTCAGCCTGTGCGGACTGCGCAGGCTGACCTGGGACCATGCTTTTCACAGATGCATTAAGCCCCCTTTTCACAGAGTACGGATCATATACATAAGATCTATTACCATAATAGATAATTTTAACAAGTAAACTTGTACTACAATACCATGTTACTGAAAGTTAATGTCCGCCTGAACCTGGCATGGCAAAAACAAAAAATTCAATTTTCTTAGTTTTTTTCAAGGCTAATAATGACTTGAAGGGTGAGATATTAAACATATTTCGTAAATAGTGCTGGGAACAAAAGGGTTCAATTGTGTTTTTCAATGAGATATTTTCATTAACAGTTTGCAATGATAAACTTCAAGGGTAATCAGAAAAAAAAACACAGGTCTTAACAAAACAGAAATTAACTCTATATCACACAATCCCATGTTTTAATGACCTTGATGAAGAAGGCTTTTGAAAACAATGTTGGAAAAGGAGAAAATGCTGGTAACCAGTTCAACTTTTCTCATTTGGTGAAGAGTTAACTTTCATAGGAGAAATTAATTCAGCCTGATAGAATACCTTAGACTATAAACTTCATTGCATAGTAGAGAATCGCTTTAATCAGTGATGAACAAATTTAAAAACAGGAACATATGCCACAATGATAATGTTTTTGCCATTTTGGTAAGTATACCAGACTAGGTCTGAATAAGTATGGTATAGGACCAATTTTTGGACACTTTGTAACACAGTGTGCTAATGTGATTGAGCCATGCCCATCTATCTGTCCATCTGCTCAAATGACTGAAAATTGTTGGACCAAGATTTTATTTAGCTCTTAACCAGGCAAGAACTCAAAGCATTTCTAGGAGACAAAATTAATATAAGTGGATCAAACGCTGGAATTTATCTTTGAGAGAATACAAAACATGGTGGAAAAAGGAGAAGATGCTAGTTACCAGCATTTTCTCCTTTTCCCACAATGTTTTCTACAGCTGTGTCTCTGAGGGTTGTTAAAACATGGGATTGTTTGGTAAAGGGTTGGGGGACAGAAAATTCTTTTCCAGTGATCAAGGTCACTAAATATTCATTAAGTTCTTTGGCAGAACCATGAGTTGGATGGTACTTGGCATGGATAATCAGTAAAAGAAGTAGCTGGATGTTCATGTTCATTTTCACATTAATCCTTTACCAACCATGTCAAACAAGAAGGCTTTTGAAAATGTTGTGGAAAAAAGAGAAAATGCTGGTAGGCTACCACCGTTTTCTCCTTCTCCCACACAAGGTTTTTTTTATCCCTTCTGATACATATTCTATCATTTGTGCCACATTTAATTTGGCATCTAAAAACACTTCAGAATTGGACAGTCTAAAATTTTGTTGTTTGGTGAAAAAAACACTTCAGACTTGGACAGTCTTAAATTTTGTTGTTTGTTAAAGAGCTAAACAGTTTGGAAGAAGATACACATTACACATGATGCAGAAAAAACGTTCTATAAACTTTATTGTTAACTTTTATTTCAACAGGTACAATTGACTTTAATGATTTTCTGTCCATCATGACGACTAAAATGAGTGAGAAAGACGCAAGAGAAGAGATTCTGAAAGCATTTAGACTGTTTGATGATGATGACACTGGAAAAATATCTGCCAAAAATCTCAGAAGGGTAGCCAAAGAATTAGGTGAAAATCTAACAGATGAAGAATTACAGGTAATAGATTAATTAATAGTTAACCCTTTACCACACAATCCCAAGTTATAATGACCCTGAAGAAGACAGCTTTTGAAAACTTTATGGGAAAAAAAAAATGCTGGTAACCAGCATTTTCTTCTTTTCCCACAATGTTTTCTACACTATCCAAAACAAATTCCAGTTCTGGAATCATATTGATTTTGTCGTCTGCAAATGCATTCTAATTGGACTGGTCTGAAGTTTTGTTGTTTGGTAAAGAGTTAATGGAAAGCATACAGTCAATCCCATTACTTCCTGAATTAAATTTGCAGCACATGACCTTGACAATCTTCTTGCTAAGTCTGGATTATCAGCATGAGGTTAACTCTTTACCAAACGACAAAATTTTAGACCAGTCCAAATTGAAAATATTTGCAGACAACAAAATAAAAGTTGAAATTTTTTTGGAAAGAGTAGAAAATATTGTAGGAAAAGGAGAAAATGCTGGTTTCCAGCATTTTCTTCTTTTCCCACAATGTTTTCAAAGGCATTTTTTCTCAGGGTCGTTAAAAGTTGGGATTGTGTGGTAAAGAGTTAATGGGTAAATATGTGTCAGTACATTGTTGCAAAAGGAGAAATCCCTTGCCACCAGCAATTTCCATTTTTACCTCAATGTTATTTGAAGTGGTCCTCTGCAAAAGTTGCAAAATGTTATCTAAAAGAGGTATTGGGCAAATGGAAAGCAGTTGGATTCATAGTTGATTACCAGTTTCTACTCTGACTATATCCATGCTTAATATAATTGTCCCTGTACTCAGGTTTTACAACATTTTTGAGAAGCATTTAATATGTCACTGTACATTTTCTCTTATTATGCCCCCCTTCAGCGAAGTAGGGGTATATTGCTTTGCACATGTCGGTCGGTCGGTCCATGGGTCGGTCCGTTGGTCAGTCGGTAGACGTTACCTTGTCCGGATGATAACTAGACACAGAATTGACCTAGGTTCGTCAAATTTGGCACAGACATTCGTCTCGGAGTGTAGATGATCCCTATTGATTTTGAGGTCAATCGGTCAAAGGTCAAGGTCATAGTGACCGTCAAAATGTTGATATATAGGCCAAACCTTGTCCGGATGATAACTAGACACAGAATTGACGTAGGTTCGTCAAATTTGGCACAGACATGCATCTCGGAGTGCAGATGATCCTTATAGATTTTGAGGTCAATCGGTCAAAGGTCAAGGTCACAGTGACCGTCAACATGTTGATATATAGACCAAACCTTGTCCGGATGATAACTAGACACAGAATTGACCTAGGTTTGTCAAATTTGGCACAGACATGCGTCTCGGAGTGCAGATGATTCCTATTGATTTTGAGGTCATTCGGTCAAAGGTCAAGGTCACAGTGACCGTCAAAATGTTGATATATAGGCCAAACCTTGTCCGGATGATAACTAGACACAGAATTGACGTAGGTTCGTCAAATTTGGCACAGATATGCATCTCGGAGTGCAGATGATCCTTATTGATTTTGAGGTCAATCGGTCAAAGGTCAAGGTCACAGTGACCGTCAACATGTTGATATATAGACCAAACCTTGTCCGGATGATAACTAGACACAGAATTGACCTAGGTTCGTCAAATTTGACAGACATTTGTCTCGGAGTGTAGATGATCCCTATTGATTTTGAGATTAATCCATCAAAGGTCAAGGTCACAGTGGCCTTCAACTTATTGATATATAGACCAAACCTTGTCCGGATGATAACTAGACACACAAATTGACATAGGTTTTTCAAATTCTGTACAGATATTCATCTCGGAGTGTAAATGATCCCTATCGATTTTGAGATTAATCCATCAAAGGTCAGGGTCACAGTAGCCTTCAACTTAAATGATATATAAACCAAACCTTGTCCAGATGATAACTAGACACAGAATTGACCTAGGTCCTTCAAATTCTGTACAGATATTCATCTTGGAGTGTAAATGATCTCTATAGATTTTAAGGTTAATCCGTGAAAGGTCAAGGTCACAGTGACCACCAGATGATTCAGGGCCCACACTGCCGTTCGCCACTTGAGCCATTTACTCAAAAAAAATTAAAGTGTCTCAAAAATTATGATATGTGGCTCAACTTGTGGCTCCAACATTTTATTCGCGTCTTATCGGGGACGTAGTAAGCATCAAAGTCGACTGGAAAAAAGCGGAAGTCGAACACGCGTGCCGAAAAGAAAATCGATAACCCAGTCTGTGTATCGGCGACTGTTTACAATCTTGTATGTATACACACGGTGGTGTGTATAATTATGTGAACTGTTGACAGATTATCACGTTTAAAAATTGAAGTGGGCTATAAATCAAAAAGATGACATCAATATTTCCAAATCAATTCTTTTGATATCAGTTTATGAACTGTGCAACTTCCTGTATCAATGTGGCAGTAGGGGGGCATGACTGTTTTACAAACAGACGTCTTGTTTCCACATTATTTCCAAAAGCCTTCTTCCACAAGGTCGTTAAAACTAGAGTGAATCTCACGTGTACCGTCTGAATTTGGGTTCGATAGTCTATGTGACATTCTGATCTGGTAAGAAAGGATTGTTTTAGATGCATAATAGGAAAGCAAATCTACTTCACAAAAAATGAAAGGTTAGGGAGCTCAAATAAGATTCATAGCCAGTTGATGACCACTTTTAGCAAATTATGCCTTTGATTTTTTAGGATAATTTTAGGCCTAAAACACTTTTCTTTTCAAATATGTATCAACTTGTCATATTATAGAAAAAATGTTTCCATACTAAAACTTGGATGTGGGTATTATTGGATATATCTAGTCAAGACAATCTTGATGGGTAACATGCCTGGGTTTGTCACTTTGAAGGAGTACTGTATGAGTGGAAATTTTTGCAATGTGGAAATTTTTGCGATTTCGCGAATTTGAAAAATTCTCAAACTTTTCTGTTTGCACAACTTAGAGCATGTTTACCAACAAATAACAAGTGTCTTGAATTCGCAAACATTTCCATACACAAAACATCAGTAATTGGTAATATGCAAAGTTTTTGACACGCATATAATTTATATCCACGTATACAGTACCTTCAACATAGTTTTAGGTGAAGAATGTAACAGGTACTACACTGTGAAACATAAAGTTTTCCTGTATTAGAATACAGAGTAGTAATATGTACCTTTGTTGTTTTTGTTTCTTGCAGGAAATGATAGATGAAGCTGACAGAGATGGGGATGGGGAGATAAATCAGGAAGAATTCCTCCGTATTATGAAGAAAACTAGTTTATACTAATGTGTTTGTTTGTAGATATATTTTTACATTGAATCCTCATTATCTGTTCTGTCATTATGTAAAAAAATAGATGCAGGTTAAGCCTTAGATCACTTAGTAAGAGAAATGGTTAATTCCATTTCATAAAGCCTAAATATTTCAATTTTCAGGCACTTATGGCCAGAACACATCACAGAATATTTGATACTGTAGGTCCAAGATCAGACTTAAAATTTTATGCAGTCAGATCTTGCCGTATACTACTTGCAGCGGCATCTTAATCCATTACTGATCAGGCTGATTTTAGATGTACCCAATAGTACTACAAATCATATGAATAAGACACAGAACAAAAATATGATGGAAAGAAATTTTTTTTTTGCGAAGTGGTATGGAAAACACTGGAAAGAGCATTGCTTGTTACATGCAGATGCTCCTTTTACCACAGTGCTTTCTGAATCTGTTACCTGCAGGGCCTTAAAAAGTCATATTTGTACAGTAATTGGGAAGACACATCTGCAGACCTACAGCTGCTCCAAGACAGACAGGAAAACGTGATTGCCAGAGATGTACTTCAACAATCATTGAATCCTTTCAATTTTTTCATCTTTTTCAAATTCCAAAGTCTTTTTGTAGGCACTATGAATCAAGTGTGATGCTAGAAAATATTTGAAGTTTATTTTTACTTTCACTCATAATGATTCATACATATGTTAACATTTTCTCTTAATTTTTGCTTTTTTTTTTTTCAACTGTCTCACAAAGACTGTTTGGATATTCCTGTATTTGTTTAAGAATTAATTGGGTACCTAAAACTGAATTTTTTACCCTTTACCTAGCAATTCTGTTTTAATGACCCCATTTGAAGATGGATTTTGAAAACATTGTTGGAAAAAGAGAAAATGCTGGTCACCAGCATTTTCTCCTATTCCCACAATGTTTTCTATCCTTTCTGGTACAAATTCCATCATTTGTGTCCCATTAAATTTGTCATCTGCAAATGCTCTCGATTTGGACAGGTCTAAAATTTTGTTGTCTGGTAAAGGGTCAACTCATTACCTCCTGCAGACAACCCTCTTTTGAATGACATATGAAAGCATTTTTTGCAACAGGAGAAATGCAATTTTTTACAAATTTCTGCTTTTCCAACATGTTTTCACATGTAATCATGAATTATATCTTACCTATAATTTATTTGGATTATGATTCCCCATCTTACATGTTATCAGAAGTTCTCGGCTGTAAATTTTTTTTCCACAATAAAATGAGTTTACAGCTGAATAATTTGATAATACATGTAATTCATAAATTTGTCAAAACTATGAGAGATATGGTATCAGTTGAACTTGTTCGTTGTTTGTTAAGTGAAGATATGATCTGGGTTTTTATCATCTGATGAACGTTTCGATTATTCCTTGAATTTTCTACAGTTTAAAACATTCCATTTTATGTTCATAAGGTAGTCTGTTTTGCCAGAATGAAAATACAAGAGTACATGAAAACTGCCAAATCATAATTTATTGTCGTCTACTGGTTGAATAACAATAAGAGTTCTTCAGTTTCCTCCATAAAGTTTAACACTTTACCACACAATTCCTGCTTTTAACGACCTTGAGGCACATATAGCTTTTGAAAACATTGTGGGAAAAGGAGAAAATGCTGATAACCAGCATTTTCTCAAATTCCCACAATGTTTTCTACTCTTTCAAAGACAGTTTTCGCTCTGTCAGAGCCACATTTAATGTATTGTCTACAAACTCTGTACATTTGGAATTGTCCAAAATATTGTTATGTGGTAAAGAGTTAAGCATTTGATTCGTTAATGCAGGTTACAATTTTTGTATGAATCACTGTGAGAGTATTGTGTTGTATTTTGATCTGATAAAATCGGTTTGAATTCTTTTTCTTTATGCTCATTTATATGGGACCAAAAATTATTTTTGTGTTCTCTATTGTTTTGTGTGGTGTTTGCACAGTTAAGAAACTTGCATGATGTCGCAATTTTTTTTTTTATAACAGTTAACCTGACTCATGCCTTACAAGTCCCTAACACATGCAAAATAGGGGGAAACGTACATTGCATACTCTGAAAGGAACATTGTCCCTGCTTCCAAAATACATATTTCACAGCCTGAACTACTAAGCTATGGTTCTTTATTGTTCAAACCCGCAAAGGTCTTAAAATCTGTTACTTTTTTACTTAGCACATGCTCATCTGATATTTCTCTCATATCCAGTCTTCTGATTTGAGATATATGTGTTAACTCTTTACCAAACGACAAAATGTTAGACTTGTCCAAATTGAAAACATTTGCAGCTGACAATTAAGTGATTATTAAGGGTGTCTCATAAGGACAAAATCTGCCCTTGACTGGTAGAAAACATTGTGGGAAAAGGAGAAAATGCTGGCAACCAGCATTTTCTCTGTTTCCCACAATGTTTTCAAAAGCCTACTCCTCAGGCTAGGTATATGTCTGGATTGTTTAATAAAGGGTTAGCTTATCACATGGCTATGTAGTGATGGACTAAGGTATTTAAGTGCAGTGAAAGTGAAAGCATGTGACTACTGCACATCCAGATCCAGTTGCTTGTCAATCTTTGGTATTATCAAAAAGTAAACTGTGCAAATAATTGGACATAAGAAAAGGTGACAAATTTATCACTCCTCTTGTATTATATTCTGTAAAACCATATTAATATGTAAATAGAGATGTATATTTATGTCTTGATTGAGAAAAAAAAGGTATTAGAATAAACTTACTGCCTCTAGTAAATTTCGTGCCTTTTGTTTGCTTGAAGACCAGTATTTTGTAAGTCAAAGTATTTACTACTGTTTCCTTTTCTTTTGTAATGCAGACACAGTAGATCTAATGACAAATTTTGGATTCAAGGAAATCGAAAGCAATTGCAGACAACAAACAAAATGTACTGGTAACTTAAATGATGATTTTTAGCCTGGTTCTTTTCAAAAAAAAAAACTCTGGAGGAGTTGTCATACCCCTGCTGTCGTCTATGTCAGCATCTTGCAAAAACTTTGACATTTTGTAATTCCTCTGATAATGCTGAATACTGACTTCAGACAATTTGTTAACTATCAAAAGGGAGACTCATACAACAAGGGCAGGTAACTATCAAAGTATTTTTGACACAGTTTTGCCCCCTTTTCAGCTTGGACTTTTCAATGACAATCAAGCAACTGCAGCCAAGCGTTGGCACCCGCAGGCTGTGCTCTTGTCGTCTTTTGATAGGGTAGAAAAAAAAATTGAGGAAAAAAAAATCTGCTTTCCATCAGTTTCTGTTTTTTTAGCTCTACTGGCTGAAAGCCAGTAGAGCTTTTGTCATGGCGTGGTTTCCGTCATCCGTCCGTACATCTGTCTGTTAGTCTTTTTCTTGTTTATGCGATAAAGTCTGCAATTGTGGTCACATTTTCATGAAATTTGCACAGTTTGTTTATCTCATCAATAGTTTGAACCCTATTGATTTTGAAAAAAAATCCAACAAACAGTATGGGAAAAGTAGCCATTTCAAGTTGAAAATTTCCATTTCTTGTTTACTCGTTTGAAGTCAGCTTGAACCCTGTTGATTTTGAAAAAAATCTGACAATCAGTATGGGAAAAGTAGCCATTTAAAGTTGAAAATTTCCATTTCTTGTTCAGGCAATGAGGTCCACAGTGTTGATCCAATTCTTTTGAAACTTGAAAAGATTATTTGGATTGAAGGGATTGAAGTCTATCAAAAGTGAAGAAAATCTAGTAAACTGTTTTGGAAGAGCAGCCATTTGATGACTTAGTTTCGTTGACTCAACAAAGTCCTTATTATTAGTGACATTTCTTTGAAATTTGCTAGGATTGTTTAATACAAGGTGGACTGAAACCCTATCAAATTTGGCTGGATTCCAAACAATTAGTTTTGAGAAATTGCACTTCATTTTATTTTCACTGTTTGTTCAGTTTACCATGCCTACTTATGCTGTCTTAGTGGGTTCAAGCCCAGTTGCAAGAACACATTTTTGTGTTTTTTTTTTTTTTTTCTTTCTGCATCATGAATTCATAATGTATGCTAGCAAAAAAGCAAAATCACTGCCAGTAGAGCAATTTCAGGCCCTCAAGGGCCTGTATTTTTTTTTCATAATGTTTTTAAAAGTTCTTCTTGGTTTTTCAACCACAGGATTGTTGGGTAAGGGGTTAAAATATGAGCCATACTCTATTAAAAGGGGGTTTAATGCATCTCCATGATGCATCATACCAGGCAAGTTATCATATAATAATGCATCTTTAAAGTCCATTTAGCCTTACAATCAACTGGACCTGGAGGTAGAATGGTCCATGGCCACACAGAAAATTTACAAAAAGCAAAGTTTTGGCCCATGTCAGCCTACGTGGATTACGCAGGCTGCCATAGGTCAATATGCAGATGCATTAAACCCCCTTTTCACAGAACATGGCACATGTAATGTTGTCCCCATTAATTTCTTATACTAAGACAGCTCCATAAGGACATACCATACCAACATTCCACACCATGTTCAATCCGTTTCTGCACAAATACAAATGATTCATGCTCTCTGAAAAGGGGTTAGCACATCTGCAAAAAGTATGGACCCAGGACATTCTGCACAGTCCACACAGGATGACCAGGTCTGAAATTTTGCTATTGGTGAATTTTCTACATGCCAAAGGACCAGTCCACCACATGATTTAGTTGGTTATGATACAAAATGTATTTTATGGATTTATAATTATGAGATGATTTGCTTGGTATAATGAATTATGGTGATGTATTAAACCCCTTTTCCTAGAGTGAGGCTCATTAATTATTGCACCCCTGCAGTTGACAGCTATAGAAAATGTTGCGAAAGAAGGAACTATTGCTTGTTGCAAGCAGTTTTCAATACTTTAGATGACAACCTCTATAATGATGGTGTAACTCCTAGATTACCATATACAGTGCAGCAGAGTACTTTTGAAAACACTGATTGAAAAGAAAAGTTGTCCGGAAACCCCACTAGTTAACACGAACATTAGACAACCTTTTTTTGCCAGAAAACAACTAGGAACAAACACAAATTTGGGCAAAAAACATAAAACAATAAAGAAAAAAGAAAACATTTTGATTTAAAAAAATAATCTTTTAATAATTGAATCACAGAAGTTTTGTCACAGGTTTATTTTCAAAGTCTTAACTCTTTACCACAGAACTAAATTTTAGAATGGTCTAAATTGAAAGCATTTGCAGATGACAAATGATGCCTAAATGGTCTGATTTGTCTTTGAAAGGTTACAAAACATTGTGGGAAAAGAAGAAAATGCTGTTACCAGCATTTTCTCCTTTTCCCACCATGTTTTCAGAAGCCTTTTTCTGTCGGGGTCGATAAAACTTGGCATTATGTGGTGAAGCATTAATACTGTAACTAATTTATCAACTATTTCATTAATAATTCCATAAAACTTGGTACAGAAATGATTTCCTCAAGGTCAGCTACAACTTGCTAAAAAGATTAGCTCATTACAAAAGGACAAAATTTCAGACTTGTCCAAATTAATAGCATTTGTAGACAAAAAATTGAATGTTGCTCTTACGGTGGAATTTGTCTATAAAAGGGTAGAAAGTATTGTGGGAAAAGGAGAACATGCTGGCTACCTGCATTTTCTCCTTTTACCACAATCTTTCTTGTGGTCATTAAAACCCAGGATTGTTTGGTAAAGGTTTAATTGAAAATTTCCAGCCAATAGTAAATCACAGATGTGATTTCCAAGTTGTTTTTGCTGTAAAAGTCTCACTGTTACAGACAGTGTAGACCCAAGATGAGACTGCATGTTTTGAATTTATACAATTTGCGTTTATTTATCGTCGCCAAAAATTGCCCATATGGGCGACGCCCCCTAAGGGCTGTTAGCATTGTTACGGAGGATAGTGAAGATACAGAGATACAGGACGAAACCCATCCTAAGTTACGCCTGGCTCTTTTATGTGCTCGTTGTATAGCACCATCACACGAGGACCTGGGTTAAACGTCTCATCCAAAAGACTATTGGTAATTTTAGATGGCCACTTGTGGGAATCAAGCCCACACCCTCAAGACATCATGTTCACAAGTCCTACGCTCTACCAACTGAGCTATGCTGGCTGGTCCGAAATAGCTGCATGTTTTGTTTAGTCTCTTTTGATTTACAATACCCACAAGAGCACTTTGAGCCATTCGTATTAACCTAAGGGTGAAAAGAGAGAGTTTTTTTTGCAGGGTAGCCACTAAAATGCATCCTACTGGTATTTATCATTTATGTACATGTAAATGGACATTCACCATATTGCACTATTCATTTTATAATATTGTATTACATATTGCACTCATTTATAGGGACTGATATGATTTTAAGTCATTCATAGAGTAATTTTCCTGTAAATTTCATGACTTTAAACAAGAATCAAAAGAAAATACATCATATTGAATTCTACAATTGTATCTGCTTGCCATCAAAACAACTCTACATGTTTACAAATAGCACATACAGTAATGAGTTAAAAAATTGCTTTTGAAATTCTCCCAATATCTTTCAATCTGCAAGATTCATAGGCTTATGGAAAATGCTGGTTGAAGCGCACTGTGTCAGACTGATTGTTTTGTCTATAGAACAAAGTATTATTGGGTTTTGGTAAAGGAATTTCTCTGTAGGTTAGTTTTATATAGGGAGCTTTCATAGGGAGAAACCAATATTCATAGTTATAAAACAGATAAAACTTGTCATCTAGAAATATCTCCTCGTAAGCCTCAAACAAATGTTCCAACAAGTCCTTGAAGTTTTGATGTGACTGGAACTTTTTATAAAAGTCGAGAATATCTGCGTACAAAGTTTCATTTTGTGAGACTTCAGTGATGTTTCCAAGGTACTGGGGCTGATCAGCATACAGATTTATTCTAGTATAATTGAGGTGAATGGATTCATTGAATTTGGTACCAATGTTGGCCAATTCTTGGAAAGCTCTGAGGATAAAACTTGCACAATCGAAGGAGTCAAACCACATCTTTCCACCTGAAAAAATAAAACATAAAGTTTTATCTATGAAAATAAGTGCTTTTAATTTTTCAAAAATTTCTAAAATTCTGATATAAATCCCAAGGCATAGAGCACCAAATAAACCCAACAAATGTTTTGAGTCTGGAAATAAAACATAATCAAATTCAATTTCGAGGTTTCTTCCATTTGTGGCATTTCTGAGAAACAGACAGTGTAGATCACAGATCAGAATGTAGGTTTTGTGCAGTCTGATCTTGATCTACATTGGCTGCACAAGCAACTACAGGTGTGAAAGGCGTTATAAACAGAAATACATATAGTCAATCCATTGTCCCCAAAAATATAGCAAGCTTTGGTATTAATGACAGAATAGCTATTTACAACAATACTATACATGTATTTTGTCCAAAGAATTTGCAGAAAATAAATGAAATGTGGCTGAAATGCCAGGATTTGTTATTTAAAGATAAAAAGCATTGTGGAAAAAAAAAGAGAACGTGCTAGTTACCAGCATTTTCTTTCTTTTCCCCCTTCCCTGTAATATTTTTAAGTGCCTTCCTCATTCCGGGTCATAAAAAGACGGAACTGTTGTGTAAAGGATTAAGTCTTTAACACACAATCCCTGTTCTGTTTTCAGGACCCTAAGGAAAAGGAATTTTGAAAACATTGTGGGAAAAGAAAAAAGTGCTGGTAACTAGCATTTTCTTCTTTTCCCCACAATGTTTTCTACCTTTTCAAAGACAAATTTCATAATCTGTGCAACATTTAAATTGTTGTCTGCAAATGCTTTGATTTTGACCAGGCTAAATTTTTTTTTGTCTGGTAAATAGTAAAAGATTAGATGCATACAATGATAATCGGTGAAGAAAAAAACTTTAATGGTAGTTGCGTATGTTCATATTACTGCAACACAATCCATCTGTGTATATTATTTAATAACGCTGCTAAAAATGTTTCAAAACTTAAACTTATGTTGGTATGCATGGGAGGTATTCTACAGTATTCTACATTACGCAACATAACATCAGATCTTAAAGTCCAAGTAGCTGCCGAAAGTGTGATACTTTGTAAAAGGCTTAACAGCAGCCAAAAGTAAAATTGCAGGAGTTAAAATGCATTTAAATTTAAATCATTGAAATGTATGGAAGTTATTGTGAAGGTGACAATGTGCTATTTTACAATTGTTCCAAGTGTTAGGCACTGTCAGAAAAATGAATTTTAAAACCAAGTAAAAAGAAAAAAGATAGATTGGCCTGGCAACTTCTGACCTATTTTTAAAATTCCTTTTTCTGCCAGTGACTAACATTGGACCAACCATACAACAACAGATTGTCACCTTCACAATAATTTCCATACATGTACTTTTAAATGGTATAATTAAATTTATATGCATTTTTACACTTGCATTGTTTACTTTTAGCTGCTGTTGAGCCTTTAACAAGTGTATCACAAGAAATAGATTTGGTTTGGTTCTGTTCTCAAATAGTTCTAAAATGGTTCTTTTCTCAAGTGTTGGACCTGAGTAGCATATAGCAGACGGGTTTGCATTCAAACATAATGGAACCTCTGACATTGAAAAGAATCAAGCGTCCTAAAAGTTCAATATCTAAGAACAAATATTTTACCATCCTCATTCCAGACAGTCCAAGTTTCATAGTATATTGCTGTATGATTATCCCATAACACCCATTCTGCAAATGAGTTGTACATTGAACCTGTCAAAATATAGCATTATAATAATTATATAACAATAAGTGCCTGTGTAATACTCACAATTTTCTTTAAATGTTAAACTCTTTACTACACATACCTGACTTTTGATAACCTTAAGTAAAAAGACTGAAACATTATAATAAGTATATAACAATAAGTGCCTGTATAATGCCCATGATTGAAATTTACTATATAAATGTTAAACCCTTTGCCACACAATCCCAGCTTCCACTGAACTTTGGGGAAAAGACTTTATTATTAGAAGTATATAACCATAAGTGTCTGTTAATGCAAGTAACCCCTGGTCAGAAGTCCTGTACACTACCGATTGTGCTACTGGGGCTCCGCTCACAAGAATAACATCTGCCCTTTTATAGAACGGATAACCCAAGATTCACGACCATGTCATAAAACACACCTCTAACTGTATAGTGTCTTAATAGACCAAGCAAAAAATAAAAATTACCATGGACAATAATGAATGAAAAGAAAGGAATATCTTTCAAAGTATGGAAAGCATTTTTGGAAAAAGAACAATTGCTTGCTACAAGCAATGCTCCTTTTCCTAAAATGTTTTCCAAAGCTGTCATCTGCAGGGGAGTGAAGTCATTTAGAAGTACATTAATGGATTTTATTGTATACCTGTGATTTCTGCTACTTTGACCAGTGTTCCATTTTTCCGCCAATGTTTGTCATCAACACCATCATAAATACAGGCGGCCCCTTGGTTACACCATAGCATTGAGTCATTTTTCAACACATGCGCAAATGTACAATTAAATAGCTCCACCAGTTCATACCATTCTAATGTATAATTTCTGCCTGTATTTAGATTGTTGAATGCCATGGCATCATGCATGATGTCCTGAAATTGAACAACTTGCTTGTACGGCTTTTGCCAACTTTTGTTCTAGTTTTACAATACATTTTTCTGCCAGCAACTGAAACTTTGACAGATTTCACAGTAACGCATTATCAGACCCATAATAATATCCATATTTTCAGCTCTACCACATGATCCTGAATTTTAACGACCCTGAGAGAAAATTTTTTTTCAAAATGTGGGGAAAGGAGGAAATGCAGGTAACCAGTATTTTCTCCTTTTCCAACAATGTTTTCTTCAATTTCTTTAGATATCAATTCATCTTTAGAGCTACACTGAACGTGACCTCTGCAAATGCTTTTAATTTGAACAAGTCCAAAATTTTGTTGTGTGGTAAAAGATTAAATGGTATGAATTTGAGCCATGCTCTGGCAAAAGGGAGCTTAACACATCTCCGTGATGCATAATACCTAGCAAGCTATCACCTAATTATGGATCCATAGGATCCATTTTGTCAAACAACTAACTGAATCATGAGGTAGACTGGTCTTTTGACATGCAGAAAATTTAAAGATAGCGAAAAGTTTCGGCCCATGTCAGCCTGCGCAAACTGCGCAGGCTGACGTGGGTTGATACTTTTCGCAAATGCATTAAGCCCCCTTTTCACAGAGCATGGCTCATTTAATTTTTCTGTAGTTTGACCCCTGAATTATTTACATTTGGCAGCTAGTGGGCCTTTAACCCTTTATCACACAATTCTGGGTATCAATGACCCAGAGAAATGATGTTTTTGTAAATTTTGTGGGAAAAGGACAAAATCCTGGTACCCAGCATTTTCTCCTTTTTCAACAATGTTTTCTACCTTTCAAAGAAAAAGCAAACTGTTTGAGTCATATTTAATTTGTTGTCTGCAAATACTTTCAATTTAGACAAGTCTAAAATTTTGTGATTTGGTAACGAGTTATAAGTCTATATCCTCTTTAACAACTTTGTAGCAGAATTTTATCCAAGTTCGCTAAACAAGATTAATCAACAAGAGCATGGGGTAAATAATGCACATTTTCTCCTGGTGCTGTATGTTTTCAAGAGTAGTCTTCTGTACGACCAAAACAGTCATTACACTGTCTGCAAAAACAATTTACATATATGTTATGCTTGGCATGCTTGAGAACAGCAAAGAGAAATTCAGCTATCGAGTGCTTTGTCTGCCGTAGATAAGTGGTACAGGTGTTTGATGTTTAGATCCTGGTCTGACCCCTCTGTTGGACCTGGGTCCGTATTCATCAAGCATTCTTAAGAATAATCTGGGTCTAAGCCTAGAAAGTAAGAAAACTTCTGATTGGCTAAACCAATCAGAGGATGTTTTACTTTCAAATTTAGAAAATTCTGAAGAATGACTAAGAACGTTTAAATTAAGAATGGTTGGTGAATATATGTACCCTGGTCATATTGGACTGTCCTTTGGCAAGGCAATACATTATAAACCCCGCAAAAGATAAGGATAATTCATTACCACCTGCAGATGAAAAAAATAATTTCATCATGATAACCATATATAGTTATAACTTACAAATTTTCCGAGCAGATCTCCAAATTCAAATTCAAACACCGGTGCTTTTAGTGCATAGACTTCCACAACATCATCTGGGTAGAACTTTGGCATGGTGTTTGGTACTTCACCTGTTGGACAGAAGGGCACAACACCTGCCTGACAGTAAGAGTTGAATGTGGGTCTTGCATCAAACCTCCTGCAGCAAATATAAAATTTCAACAAGTATTTGGTTTGTTGATTGATTTGATCAGTGAGTGAGTGAGTGTGCAAGTGAGTGAGTGAAGGGAGGGAGCCACAGAGAGAGAGAGAAAAAGAGAGATGGAGAGAGAGAGAGACGGAGAGAGAGAGAGAGAGAGAGAGAGAGAGAGAGAGAGAGAGAGGAGGAGGTTGAGGAGGAGGAATGACATAAGTAAACCTTAAGGAGGAAGAGAGGAAGAAAGATGGAGGAAGGAGGAAGGTAAACGTAAGAATAAACTTGCTATTATCTGACCTCAGAATGTTGATCCTCTCATGCAGCCCTTAGCATACTTAGAGCTCTATTCTTACTGTGCAGTAAGTGTAGAACAAGATCAGATGACGTAGATGCTGTCTGATCATTGAATGAAACTGTAAAGGCGTTTTTGTGACCTTTAAGAATAAAAATAACCATAAAATTTCCATATCTAAGTTTATAAAGATCTATAGAGTGACAATTTCTCTAGAGTTAAGACTTTCAGAAGTCGTTGAAATTGATGTAAAAGATTATTCACTTCTTATGGTTTCTCATTTTCATTGTTTAGAAGTTTGACAATTTGTAATCGCAGCAAGAATAAACTTATCCGACCTGTATGGAACTGGCCATTCATCTTGAGCGCTTGTACAGCCTAGGACTACACCAGCAACAAATATCGCATTCATGGACCATGCCATCTTGATCATGTGATTTTTACGGCGTACTTGTCACGTGATTATCACACTCATGTAAACGTATGATACTCTGCTCATTTTACCCAAGCAAGCGTTTCATTGACGGCAACCTTAGAATCCAAAATGGCGACAGTACTTCGTACGGAACTCACTGGTTGGAATTAAAATGCTTTATATAATTGTCCCATTGTTCCTCTGTAGAATAGCTTCTTTGATTTTTCTTATTGTCCCTCTGCTTTTCACCATAAAAGGATTTATTAAATTTAGTTGTGGTACCAAAATAATTTTGGAAATGATTGGACTTCAATTGAAAACAGTCTGCGATATACAGTATTTTCGTAAGAACTTGTTTGTCAAATCTAGATTCTGATTTCTTAATTGAAATTTGGGGGAAAGTATCAAATGAGTGCATCTATTGTCTGAGCGATCTCTTTTATCTAGTAACCAATGAAAGCTGATGATGCGTCAACCTTTTTACGATGATGCAATGCCATTTCCAACATTTTCTTTAATTCCTTACCAAAGACAAAATTTTGGACTCGACCATATTGAAAGAATTTGCAGATGACAAAATAAATGTAGCTGAAATAATGATTTGTGTCATGGATTGGGTGGTGACAAAATAAATGTAGCTGAAATAATGATTTCTTTCATTGATAGGGTGGTGAACATTGTGGTTAAAGGAGAAAATGCTAGTTATAAGCATTTTCTCTTTTTTTTCCCACAATGTTTTTCAAAAGCCCTCGTCTTCAACTAAAACTCAGGATTGTGTGATAAAGAGTTAGATGATTGTTGAAAGTAAAATGGTTGTTTATTCTCTTTAATAGGTTTAGCTTCAGCAGCAGAATTGATGAACAAAATAGTACCAGAATTTATCTCCGAATTGGTAAGAAGCATGTGTACATTTCCTCCATGGTTTGTCTAATGATGATAGATTTAAGAGGTCTGGTAGATCTAAATAACAATTTAAGTAAATCTGTTTACCTAGTAAATAGATTGGAATTATTCAAAGGTTGAGACAAAAGGATGAAACTGTCATCATGCACTGCAAATTTTTTAAGTTGAATATTTCTACAAAAATCTACTTTCATTATTTACAATGCTTTTCTGGCGCAATCTCAACTTAAAATGTCAAAGAGGCCTTTGTCAAAGTTAAAGATAGACTCCCCCCATTTTTTCTTCCATTCTAAAAAATGTTGATACTAGCATATAAATCTGAAAATTAATTTAAAATTCTGTATTCAGATCTCATTTAAAGGACAACAAAATATTGCTCTCATCGAAATTAAAAGAATGTTCAGAATAACAAATGCGTTTCTAATTATGAGATTTATCTTGAAAGGGTAGAAAACTGTTTACCCACATTTTCTCCTTTTTCTACAATATTTTCAAAAATCCCTTTTTCTCAGTCTGATGGGTAATAATACCTTATACAAAATTGTTTGGTAAAGGATTATACAGTGTATTAACCCATTTCCACATAAATATAAGTTTTTCAGTTTAAACATTTATTTTACATTGAGAAACAAGTTCTTACAACTTATACTAACCTCTCTTGATTCTGCGTTTTGGGAACTTCACCTGTACTTGAGCCAAATGTGTGAGCCAATGAAAAATCCCAAAGTTGACACCAGCTCCTGGGTATCGAACTTGGAACCTTATGGTTCTACTTCACAACCACGGATACCACACAAATTCTAAGTTTTAACGACCTTAGGAAATTAGGCTTTTGAAAACAGTGTAGGTAAAGGAAAATATGCTATTAACCAGCATTTTCTCTTATTCCCACAATGTTTTCTAACTTTTCAGAAACATATCTGATCATTTCAGCCACAATTGTATTTGTCATCTGCTAGTACATGTACTTTCAGTTTAGATCAGTCTTGTGGTAAAGAGTTAAATTGTGTACCATTATATATCGTTACAAGCTGAATTTAACATAATATCCTTTCAGGGATGCATTTTTAGCTCGGCTGTTTTTTGAAGAAAACAACAAGTTATTGTCGTAGCCCTGGCATCGTCATTGTCTGGGTCGTCTAGCAAACTCTTTGGCATTAAATTTTTGTAATATCTGTATTATCTCTGATGATATTTATCTTAAACTTTGACTAGTTGTTAACTATCAAAAGAAATCTCTTACAACAAGGGCAAGTTACCATCAAAGTATTATTTATGCAGTTATGTCCGTTTTATTTTACATTTTAAAATTTCACTGAAATTCAAGCACTTGCAGCCAAGCTTTGGCAACCGGATGCGGTGCTCTTGTTGTTGTCTGGCAGCACACCAATTTTGAGAACTTTGTTTGAAAAAGAGAAAAAGTATGTATATAACAGATTCTGTCACCAAAAAATTGTATTCTTATATCAAACTTTAAGTCATGTTTGCTTTGCTTTTTTTTTTCAGAAAGATGCTTTTAAAGTTTTCCATTGTAAATCTATTTCTCAGGAGGTAAATCAAGAAGTTCTTTGCAGTATTTGAAAACAAGTTATGATATTTTGTTTCTGTTTTGTGTTTTTATCACATTATCTTTTGTTTTATTCCTGTCTGTATTGTTTCAGGGTGATGAAGTGATGCAATATTTACAGTATGAAATTGGAGCAGTTAAATCAGAAAAATGGGCCCAGGTATTTGATTTTTATCCATGTACTGTTGGATAACGATTTTTGCAAGCACATTTTCAAAAATATGGGTCAGTATAGATATAAGAAAGAATCTTTACAGTGTGATAGTGTGATTGTAATCTAAGTTATGTAAGTGTAGTTATAATCAGTGCTATGAGGGTACAGTGTGAAACTGTTAGTGAGAAAGTAAGAGTATTGGTATTTGATTGTAACTTTTGTACCAGGTGTAATTTCAGACCAAAGATACCACAATTGCAATACTTACATGTGCACAGTATATACATTTCTACAAACAGTTGCTGTAATGTCCAGTTGACAAAATATCTTTTGACAAAACCATACAAACCCACACAAAAGACTATTACATGTATGCCCGCAAAACATTTGATACTCTGTGTTTGGATTTATCACTTTTAAAGATACATCCTTACAGCCAGAGAGTAAACAAATGCTGTTAAAACTTTACAGTGTGTAGAATTTAGTTAGCCGTGTAAACGTATATAAAAAATCGATATAAGGTGTATGGGATAAAGAAACACAATGGATTTGTCTTCAATTTAAACCGGAAACTGTGGTTGTGATGTCTAGGGATAGACATAGAATGAAATGCATTTTCTATCCATTGTAATCTGTGCAACCTTGCAACCATCAGGGGCAACATTTGGCATGAAGATACAAGAATGATTATAGTTTCATAAAATAAAGATAAAATTGGTTAAAAAACTAGATGAAAAGGAGTAAATATGTATCTTTAATGATTTTTTTTTTTTTATCAGAAACTAACAGATGGGAAAGTCAAGATCGATTCAAGGGCTGTGCAGAGTATTGTTAATTCACTAATTCATCTGTTTAGGTAAACAATCTTTCTTTGTCCCCCTCTAATAGAGTAGAAAACATGTTTTGCTTTCATTTTCATTTTCATCCAACAACTCATACCAATGGACCCTGTTTTGACATAGTCCTTGTCTTAGTAGTCTTAGTAGTGTTCAGCAGTCGGGGTGAAATGAATCTTGTCACAATGACCTTCAACAGCCCTTTGAAAGAGTTTTTACCAAGTTGGCATCAGAACTCACAGAAGCAATTTGGAAAGATTAAATTTAAACCTTTACCACACAAACCAGGTTTTATCGACCTTTAAGAAGAATGCATTTGATAACATTGTGGGAAAAGTAGAAAATGCTGGTAACCAGCATTTTCTCCTTTTCCCATAATGTTTTCTATGATTTTAAGGACACAAACCATATTTTGAGCTACACTGAATTTGTTGTCTGCAAATGCTGTCATTTCGGTTGAGTCATATTTATCTTGTCATTTGCAAATACTTTCAGTTTGGGCAAGTCCAAAATTATGTCATTTTTAAAGAGTTAATAACTACCGGTACTGACAAAAGCATGCTTTGTTAGTTTGATATGTAGATTATAGAAGTATATTTGGTTTCAAAGAGTAGTCCATGTATTACATTACTTCTTCATCAAAACCTATATTGTAAGTACTCATTAGAATTGTCTCATTGAGCCAATTCTAATGAGTACCTACAACAAAGGTTTTAGTGGAGAAAGCCAGATTTTAGGATTTAATTTCTCTCACCTATATTGACTTCTTATTATTGAATTACAGGACAGCAGCAGTGAACCAACTATCAGAAGACCAGTTCAGGGAACAACTTTTGTCATGTATTGTATTCTCTGATTCAACCCTTTCTGCACTTGCTAGCACTTGGTCCTCCCAGGTAGATAACCTCCCTACACAGCTTGCAATGTTTTCACAGCCTGCTAACCTTTAACCTTTTACCAAATCATCCCAGGTTTTAACGACCATGAAGAAGAAAGCTTTTGAAAACATGGTAGGAAAAGGAGAAAATGCTGGAAACCAGTATTTTCTCCTTTTCCCACAGTGTTTTCTACCTTTTCCCACAGTGTTTTCTACCATATCAAAGGCAGAAACCATCATGTAGCTAAATTTGATTTGTGGTCTGCAAATGCTTTCAGTTTGAACTTGTCTAAAATTTTGTCGTTTGGTAAAGAGTTAATCCTGCCAAGCCAAAGTCGTTCAGCGTGTTACATGTATGGAATAAAATTTAGGGGGCACAGCTTTGACTGGTAGCTTTGTCAAAATTCTGTGATTTGATGAGAGTCATTACAACAGGAATAATTTTTCTCTCAAGAGTGTATATTTAAAAGCAGCAAGTTGTGTTACCCTTTACCATATAATTCAGACTCTGTTGAAAAGGGTGTTTAAAAATGCCAGTATTTTATCCTTTTTCTGCAATGTTTCCTGCCTTTTCAAAGAAAAATTTCATCATTTGATCAACATTAATCTTGCCGTCTGCAAATGCTTTCAATTTGGACAGGTCTAGACTGTCCGGTAAAAAGTTACAAAGAGTTTGAAACACCAGGAATGAACGGATAGGTGTACTTGTTGCAGCAATTTGACTGACATACTTGTACTGTCTTAACCCTTTACCATACAAAAAAATTTTAGCATTGTCCAAATTCAAAGCACTTGCAGATGACAATTTCAGTGTGGCTCAAATAGTGCAATCTTGCTTTGATAGCGTAGAAAACATTGTGGGAAAGGGAGAAAATGCTGGTTACCAGCATTTTCTCCTTTTCCCATAATGTTTTCTAAAGGCCTCTTCTACAGGGTCGTGAAAACCCGGGATTGTTTGGTAAAGGGTTAAATGGCGTTTAATGACAAAACATGCAAAAAAAAAATGTCACCATGTGGTTCACCAAAAGGCACCTTTATATTTTGAATTAAGCCTTTACCAAAAAATCCCATGTTTTAATGACTCCAGCAAGAAGACTTTTGAAAGCATTGTGGGAAAAGGAGATATTGCTTGTTATCAGATGGCAAAATTTTAGACCCCCCCCCCCCCCAATTTAAAGACAACAAATAAAATGTGGTTCAAATGGTTTGATTTTTTTATGAAAGAGTAGAAAACAGTGTGGGATAAAGAAAAAGTGCTTATAACTGGCACATTTTGTGCAGTCTGATTTTGATTGACACTGTCTGCTTAAGTTTGTTTTCTCAGTTTAGCAAAGATATATTTACCAAAAAGTTTTTACCTGTGTAACAGTGCTGGTGGCTTGAATTGTGTGACAACGCAAAAAGTAATGCCATATTTGACTTCAGTTTATGGCATATTTTCACTACCTCCTGTGGATGACCTTTTATTGCCCCTACAGTCAACAGCTTGTACAAGGAATTGCTCCTTTTCCCACAATATTTTCCACAAAATTTTCTGTATGCTTACCTTCCCATTTGTAATTTTTACTGTAAAAAAGCCATACTTGTAGTATATGGTTAATTAACATGCTTTTACCCTATACCAGACAGTCCAGAGTTTTACCAACCCTGACAAAGAGGGCTTTTGAAAACATTGTGAGAAAAGGAGAGAATGCTAGTTATCAGCATTTTCTCCTTTCCCACAATGTTTTCTACGCTATCAAAAACTAATTCCGTCATTTGATCAGCCGCTACTATGTCCTCTGCAAATGCTTTCAACTTGGACAAGTTTAAAAAATTTTTGTTTGGTAAAGAGTTAAGGTTAGAAATATAAGCAATTATTGTGAAAACATTGTGGCAATAGAAAATTGCTTTTTTTGAGTTTTTTCTCACTTTGCAACAGAGTTTTAAAATGTGGTCTGCTGTAAGACAAAATAAATGATCTTCTGTGATATGTTAACCCTGTCAGGGCCATTCACAATGTTAATTATGTTAGTTTGGCCAGTGAAGATCAAGATCAGACTACAGAACAATCAGTTTGATCTTTGATCTACAACATTTCCTTGAAACAACCTTGAAATTGAAATTATTTAGATCTTTAATTTCTAGACAGAAAGTGTCTGTTTGGTTTATTTGGTCCTCATGTACCAAACTATTCCACAGTGTACAACTCTGAGGCATTTTCTCCTTTTCCAATGATGTTTTCTAACCCTTTGAAGACATGTCCCATGATATTTGGCACATGCCATGTCATCTGCAAGTACTATTTACTCTTTACGAAATGACAAAATGGAAGACTTGTTTAAATTTGAAAGCATTTGCAGACGACACATTAAGTGTGGCTTAAAAGATTGAATTTGCATAGAATAGATTGAATATAATAGAAAACATTGTTGAAAAAGGAGAAAGTGCTGGCAAACATCATTTTCTTCTTTTCCCACAATATTTTCCAATGCCTTCTTTCTCAGCATTGTTAAAACTCAGGATTGTGTGGTAAAGGGTTAACTTTTTCCTCTCTAAAATTTTTGTGAATGATAAAGAGTTGATGTTTATATTTCATATTTCAGGGTAAAGCCCTGATAGATTTGAAGGTTAAAGAAAGGTTATTGGATGTTGGGAAACTTGTAGATCTAAAATGGAAAGTGGGCATGGCAATGAGTTCAGACAGCTGTAAAAATCTCAATTCTCCATTTGTCTGTCTGAGTCTAACAGTGTCAGATGGTAGTGGTAGCCTCAAAACTCACAGTCTCGAACTTACTATGGCCCAATTTAGGGTTTGTAGTTGTTTTGTTTTCTGTCATTTAAGTATTTCATTTTTCTTAATATATAGAGTACCATACACAACTTAACCCCACCAAACAATCTTGTGTTTTAACCCTTTCCACACTTTTAACAACCCTAAACAAGGAGACATTTCAAAACATTGTGGAAAAGGGGGAGAAAATGCTGCAAACCAGCATTTTCTCATTCTCACACACCTTATCTGTACTTTGATTTTCTCTTTTACTATATGTAAACATGTCATATAAAAGAAACTATTTACATTGAAGAAAAAACTACTGTTGGCAAAAAGTGTTATCTGAAAGTACATGCACTGCATCTATCAATGCCAAACAAATATTGCTTATTGTAGAAACAAAAACGAGATGCATATGTACAGATATAGAACTGAAAAACAACAATAACAACAAATGGATAAGGTATATTTGTAAAACTTATTACGGTTTATTATTTTAACTACTGGTTGATTTATTTTGAATTTTAAGCCTAGTCCAAGTCAAGATCAGACTGAACAGAACTACACTGTCTGATATTATGTAAGATACTCGTGCAAAAACTGTCTTACAATTGTAATATCTAATTGAATGGCTGTATCCATTTTATTCTTATCTCTCTCATGTTTAATATTCACCATAACTCTTTACAGGGTGATAAGATTTTAGACTTTTCTAAACATTAAGTAATTCCAGACAGCAACAAGTGTAACTCATATGATGAGATTTATTTTGGAAGGGTAGAAATCATTGTGGACAAAGGAGAAAAGTCTGCTTACAAAGGGTGATTAGAACGTGGGTAAAGGCTTAAACAGTCATTTTTATCATTATTTTCAGAATTTTACCAATCAAATGAAGGAGATTGCAGCTATCATAGAGACCGTATGAAGGATAAGCAGTAACTGTTTTAAGCTGGAACACAATGACTCTCACTTTTTAGTGGACAACAATCCTGTGTTTTAAGAAGTATTAACCCTTAGGCTGCTAATCGTGACTGTAGGACCTTTTGTGGACAGTGTAGATCAGGATCAGACTGCACTGAATGTGATACGTATATAAAGTATGGGAAAAGCAGAAAGGGCTGGTAACCAGTTTATTTCTCCTTTTCCACATTGTTTTCTACTTTTATGAAGAAAATATCAACATAAGCTGAGCCACATATGCTCTGTCATCTGAGACAGGTGTAAAATTTTGTCATTTGGTAAAGAGTTAAATGATGCTTTTTGATGACCTTAAAAATGTAAGCACAAGCCCCTTACCTTATTCGGTATACAGGTATTGAAACCAGAGGGTGGCTTGTTCAAATCTCCATCTTGTCCATTTCTAGCTCACGAGTTAATGTCATAGTCCTGGCGTGGTCATCGTCAGTGTCATCGTTCTGCAAAATCTTTCACATTTTACTCAGTCATTACAAAAGGTATTTACTTGGACAAACTGTTAACTATCAAAAGGGAAGCTCAATCAACAAGGCAGATAACCATCAAAGCATTTCATGCCCCTTTTTTTGACTAAGAATTTATACTGAAAATCAAGCAACTGCAGCTGAACGTTGGCACCAGCATGTGTGCTTTTGTTTCAGAGGATTGGATATAGTCATTGCAACAGGATTCATTCCTTTCTCACTTTTGATTATTCTTTTGACAAGGGGTATGTGGGATAGCAGCCATTTGCTTAGGAAGAGTATCTTGCAAAGTTCTAGTAAAAGAATATCCAGGAAAGCATGGATTAGTGGACTGGGTGCTGAGACATAACTGAAATACTATTCAGTATTGAAAGAACTGCTAAACAATATGCTACTGTGGAAGGCTGTATAGATTCAGGAATACTGTTTTTTGTAATAAATCATGCCACAGATCACAAAGTTTGTCTTGCTTTTTAACCCATAGGCTGCTAAGTGCAACATAGGGATCTTTACGGGACAGTTATATCAAGATGACACTGCACAGAAGCTACAGTCTGATCTTGGTTCTACACTGTCCAATATGGAGGTATTTTTTCCCCAAAACTAGCTTTGAAATAGTAACATTTGGGTTTTAAACTATCGGCTTGAAAGTTTCATTTAAGTTACTTTATGAAACTTGCTGTAGAAGTGTTCATTAACTCTTTCCATACTATAGACTGCACCAGAATTTTTTGTGGACAAGTAGATCAAGATCAGACTGCACAGAATGTGCTGTTTGATCTCTGATCTGCACTGTCCACTGCTTTTTTCTGGGTTATGAACATACTGCCTCTTGATCTAGCAGCAGAACTGTACTTGTAGCCATTGAGAAAATACAATTTATTTATTCAGTAGTGAAAGAGTTAAAGATTTAAACTGACCACAAAACAAACTAGTACTTTAAGAAGCTTAATGCTGGTAAGTTTGTCAAGTTCTATTTGCAATCTTCTATCGAATATTGAATTGATTTTGTGAAATCATTCTTCTCTCTTTTGTTAATTTTCACCTGCACGAAGTAGAATCTACAAAATTTGATAAACGATTGATGATTTACTGCATAATTAATGCCCAATGTCGGTCAGAGTCAAATAGCAAGACGGATTGAAAGGGAAGTAACTGCTGTGTAACGATTTTGCATTATATTGTTATTTCCCTTCGATTTGTCTCCGCTGAAATGTGACATTGGTGCAGTAACCTCGCTCTGGCTTCGTTTGGTACGGCCAGATTTTACAGTTGAGTTACCAAATAAATCCTTTACGTTACTTTGTCTCGAACTCCTAATGCTCCCAAAACGGAGCTGGGTGCTTAGAAGGCTATCTTTCAATATACCATTTACTTACAGGCTTAGGCTGCTACAGTCATGCCTATCTAACATATAGTTCAGTTCTTGACAAGTAGTCGAACTATTGGTAAAGGGAGTACTTATGCAATAAAGGAACTGTTGAGAGCACCTCATGAGGATGCCACGCTTATCTGCAGCAGCTTTTTTTTTTCATTGAAAATTCTCGGTATATGTACGATCGGTCAAATAGGGTAGTTGTATACTAATACGTAATTCGAAATACATGATCCACGCCCTTTGAGAAGGGGGCTCATTTGAATTTGCAAAAAGTATCGACCTGATTCAGCTTGCGCAGTTCGCGTAGGCTGACATGGGTCGAAACTTTTTCCTGTTTGTAGATTTTCTCTATGTTCATGGACCATTCTACCTCATGATTTAGTTGGTTGTTAGACCAAACAAATTTTATGGATGCATAATTACGTGGTGACTTGTTTGCTATATCAGGGAGACGCATTAAACCCCCTTTTCTCAGAGCGCCGCTTTTATGAATGTATAAGACCTGCGTGAATTTGTAGTCCTGCGTTGTTCCGTGGGGATTGAGGTGTTGGATTTTGTAATCCAGGTGTTCTGGGTTCGGCGACTCGCTATGCTTGTCCTTAGGCAAGGCACCTCAGACCCAGTCTAATTCCGATGACTCTTAGGAAATACAGGCATAATGGAGATGTCGCCGTGGTATGAGTGAAATAGTATTGAAAGCGGCGTAAAACACCATTCAATACATTAACCTACATAACTTACAATCCATATGTCTAGCTTTTATACTACTTAGAATTTCTAATGATTAATGAATTTTCGGAGAAAGGCCTTTGAAAACATTCTGGTAAAAGGATATAATGCTTAGAAGTAACATTTTCCCCATTTTTCAAACTTTTCTTTCTCGATTTTACAGAGGAATACATGTGAACCATGCTCTGTGAAAAGGGGGCTTAATGCATTTGCGAAAAGTATCGACCCATGTCAGCCTGCGCAGTCTGCGCAGACTGACATGGGCCGAAACTTTTCGCTTTCTTTAATTTTTCTGCACGACAAATTACCATTCTACATCATGATACAGTCGGATGTTTGACAAAATGGATTTTATGGAATCATAATTAGGTTATGCATTAAGCCCCCTTTTGCCAGAGCATGGCTGATGTATTTATCGTTTGAGCCACGTTTAACTGTACTAGACGACAAAATTTTAGACTTGTCCAATTTGAAAGCAAATATGACTCAATTTACTAGATACCGCTTTTGAAAGGATAAAAAAAATTATTGGAAAAGGAGAAAATGCTTATTACCTGCATTTTCTCCTTTTCCAACACTGTTTTCAAAAGCTTTCTCTCTCAGTGTCGTTAAAACTCGGGGGTTGTGTGGTAAATGGTTAATCAGACGTCCTAAAATGCTTTCGGTTTGGACCAGTCTAGGAATTTGTCATCTGGTACGAGAGTCGAAGAGATTTCTGTGACGTTGAGTCAGAGGTGACCGGTAGTTTTGTGACAATAATTGCACCATTTGTCCAATCATCTGGTGATAAAAACTGTTTGTTTCAGACGCACACTATTGAAGAACCGGTATTTAAACTTTTCCCAAACTCTAAGGTTTTAACTTCAAACCTTGCAATTTAAATAGTTTTCAAGATTATCCATTTCAGATAAAATCTTTTTAACATAATTAGATGGTCCGAGTATGGTCAAGCTGGCTAACAATGGTCATTCAGTTATATGTACTATCTTTTCCCATAAAATTTCGAAAATCTGTGTTATATGGGAAAGCAGAAAATTGCATGGAAAGAGACTTATTCGAAGTACTGGTAAAGACCCCCCAGGAACACATAGACATGTACTCTGGCTGTTGTAATATAACCTTAATATTGTTGAAAATGGGTTTAAATATTCAACAAATAACCGAGAGATGTATGAGCAATGTCAAATACATGTATATGGATGTGAGCCATGCTCTGTGAAAAGGGGGCTTAATGCATCTCATCCCCGTGATGCATTATACCATTCAAACCATCATATAATTTTAGATCCATAATAACCCAATTTTTTTACTAACCGACTTAATCATGAGATAGACTGGTCCTTAGACACAGAAAATTGACCAATAGCGAAAAGTTTCGGCCCAGGTCAGCCTGCGCGGATTGCGCAGGCTGACCTGGGTCGATACTTTTCGCAGATGCATTAAGCCCCCTTTTCACAGAGCATGGCTCATATGGATGTGCGAAACAGTCACCCTTAAAAAGGGTCAGAGGCCTTATTCATCAACTATTCTAATTTGCATTCTCAGTCGTATTCTAGATTAAGAAAGTTACGCAATTTCAGATTGGCTAAACAAAATTAAAGCATTTGATTTAGCCAATTAGAGACTGTGCTACTTTTAAATTTAGAAAATTCTTGTTGATGTGTTTAGCGCCGTTTCAACTTTATTTCAGTTATTTGTCGTCGGCCAGAGCTCCTATCCATGCGTTTACTGGAGTTTCTTTTACCAGTACTTCGCAAACGTGTCTTTCCAAGCCACTGGCTGCTTTCCCATGTAACCAATGTCGAAACGTTGATCAGCGGTGTGTATTCACAAATCATTCATGATTTTATTCTTTGTCTAATTCTAGGTTTTAGAAAGTAACACAACTTCTGATTGGCTAAACCGTATGGTTTAGCCAATCAGAAGTTGTGTTACTTTCAAAGCTTAAAAATTCTTGAGAATAAGACAAAGAATGTTCATATGAATGGTTGGTGATACGGACCTAGTATCGACACCCATACGGAGTTCATCGTGACCTGATGAAGCCAGACCTACGGACGAGTTATTATTTTAGATTTGACTGATATGGTCCTGACCGCCATTCTTTTTTCAATGACACGATATTCGATATTAATTAAATGTTATCTTGTGTTTATTCAGTGTCCCTCAACCCTTTCTTCAATTCTATTATAGCATGCCAGGTTTGCAACATGTAATGAAATAGACTCTTGACCAAACGACAAAATGTTAGACTTCGCCAAATTCAAAGTATTTGCAGACGACATATAATGCAATTTATTTTTGGCACAGTAGAAAAACATTGTGAGGAAAGGAGAAAATGCTGGCTATCAGCGTTTTCTTATGTTCTCACTTAGTTTTTAAACACATTTTTCACCAGAGTCGTTAAAACTTGGATACTGAAGATTAAAACCCAAGTCTACCTACTCACTACCTGCAAAAGATGACTTCTTACTGTTAAAGCACTCCTTAACCCTTTAACAAACGACTAAATTTTATACTCGATCGAATTGAAAGCATTTGCAGACGACAATGTAGCTCACATGGTGATTTCTGTTTGATATAGGAAGAAACATTGTGGTAACAGCAGAAAATGTTGGTTACCAGCATTTCCTTCTTTTCCCACAATCTTTTCAAAAGTCTTCCTCAGGACCGATAAAACTCAGGACTGTGTGGTAAACTACAAGTCCTTTTATGGTCTGATAGTGAATTTACTGTCCGCTATGCTAAGACGTTCGGGCAAAAAGTAACCTTGCAAGGGCAATTATTTGGCTTTTTTTTTTTCTTTGACTGAAAATTTCGATTTTGTTTATTTTCCCGGTCTGCGTGCAATAAATGAAACCTACATTTTCAGATGAAAGGACGGGCCAGAATATCACGAAGTCAATGGCGTTTTGGCCATAATGTCTTGAAAATATTTTGATAGCATAGAACCAAGATTTGACCAAACTTCCCTGTGTGTACGGTGGAAAAGGTTATGTTTCCAGATAGATGCACAATACCAACAACTGTCAGTTACGTGGTGTCCGGACAATCAATATTGGAACGATAGCGTGGTGTGTTAGTTGACCGATATCCGGCGTATCACGCCGTTTGATGTCTTTTGCAAAGAAAGTAGATCGGCACCAGACTGCATACTTATTGTCGTGTGATCTTGGCCTGTCCATTTGATACACAGTGTACCCAAACAATTTATTCTTTACCAGAGGACAAATTCTTAGTCTTGTCCAAATTGAAAGCATTTGCAGACGACAGATAAAATGGTGACTCAAGTGCTGAGATAAGTCTATGAAAAAGGTAGAAAACATTGTGAAAAAAGGAGAAAATGCTGGTTACCAGCATTTTCTCCTTTTTCCACAAATTTAAAAAAAAAAAAAACGTTCTTCTTCGGTGTCGTTTAAACACGGGACCGTTTGCTCGAACAACAACAATCAAGTTGGCAGAAAAGATAAAGGTCACGTTTCCGGATAGGTGCACAATGCTAACAACTGTCTATTACCTGATGTCCTGATCGTTGACAAGGGGTCGATAGTGTAGCGTGCTAAGTCGATGTTGTATGTCCTGGGTTATCGTAACTTTTGATGTCCTTTGCGATGAAAGTAGACCTAGATCAGAACAGGGATCTTATATACACATATAC
Source organism: Hippopus hippopus (assembly GCA_946811185.2). NCBI lineage: Eukaryota > Metazoa > Mollusca > Bivalvia > Cardiida > Cardiidae > Hippopus > Hippopus hippopus. The sequence goes on along the minus strand of OX328100.1, from coordinate 17,286,467 downwards.
GATCCCTGATCAGACGGAACATTTTTTAATTTTTTTCTTTTTGTGTTATTGGCTGAAGAATTTGTTAGAACCCACTATGCTGCAGTATTAACCTCGAGTCCAGTTTATATATTTGGCGTTGACGGTGTTAAATACAGATCTGCGATACTAGAATTCGGGGAAAAAAAAAAACTCAGCACGACTTCCACTTTTCACGTCTTGAAACAGTCCTTTTTCCCCTTTTGTAAAAAAAATGTATACATGTACTCATATACATGATTACAACCAAATTCTCATGTTCGTCAAAACCAGGGATTGTTTCGTAAAGCGTTGAACTCGTACGGGCGATAACAAGGGGCAAAAGTACGAAGGAAATAAAAACTGCTGTTCTGGAATTATATACATGTAGTAAACGTTAATAGAAAAGGAGCAAATAGTTGTTACAAGCGATTTCTTCTTCTGTCTCAACGTTTCCAAAAACATTTGATTTCAGGTACATGAAATTTGTCAAATTCGGTAATGGGTAAATTTTCGACCACCGCAAATCTGTTTTTAAATGCCTCTTTGTAATCCTCGCAATTACGTTCATTGGCACGCTCTACTATCAAAAGGATTTAAACCTTGGACAAAACGGCGATGAAATGTAATCTCTCGTGAAGGTTACCCGCCTTTTCTCCTTTTAATGTTTCAATCTTCCTGTGCATTTTTTTTTTCACGGAATGAACTGAAAACTTAATGTTTATTTCATTTATTTGACAGTAGAAAGAACCGACTTACAGGACTGATGTAACTCTTAACTTTTAGGTTGCTAAGAGGTACTCAATGACCTTTTGCGGACAGTGTAGATCAAGATCAGACTGCACAGAACCTGCAGTCTGATCTTGGATCTACACTGTCCGATGAGGAGATATTTTTTCTTCAAAAATAAATTCGCAATGGCAACATTTGGGTGTTTGCTATTGGTTTGAAAGCTTCATTTAAGTTATTTCTTAGGGTAAAATTTAACAAGTTGGCAAAATTTTAGACTCAATAATATTCGCAGACGACCTAAATGATTGTCCTCCAGGGTCTTTAAAACACGTAGTTGTTTAGTAAAGGATTAAAGTTCCCATCGACAAAAGTACCATGCATAATATAAAACAAATTGGATCCCTATTTAGCCAGTAGATTCTTTGTATTTTACGAAAATGCCGCTTGGATGAGCCTCATACCTGCCAGTAAATTTTTAAGCCCTTACCAAACAAACCCGAATTCTTAATCTGTAGTTCTTTACCAAAGAACCCCAAGTTTTAACGACTCTGAGGAAGAGGTTTTTTTGAAAGCATGGTGGGGAAAAGGAGACAATGCTGGTAACCAGCATTGTCTCCTTTTACTACAATGTTTTCTACCTTTTCACGAACAAAAACTTGCATCCTAGAAACATCTCATTTTTCGTCTCTTTGTGTTGCCGATTTGGACCCGTCAAAAATTCTGGTAAAGACGTAATTACTGGGCAATTCGCTCAGTTTTTTGAGAGAGTTTCCTATTTCTGTGTTCTATCAAACTGGAAAAAGTTTAAATGTTTCAAAATATAAAACAAAATGACAAGATAATTAGAGTTAAAATGCTATATCATCATTAAAATGATAAAATCTTATCCCTTCATATCGTTTGATGAATTACTCAAGTATATAACATCAATTATGAACATTAACGAGTCCCAATTTCTTGCCCTACCTTCAAGGGAACAGAATAGAACAATTTTTACATAGTATTTGATAAAAATGTTAAAGTTTATAGTCTTTTAACATACAAGCATATGAGCTATGCTCTATGAAAAAGGGGTTTATTGCATTTGCAAAAAGTATCGACCCATGTCAGCCTGCGCAGTCAGCGCAGGCTGACATGAATCGACACTTTTTGCTATTTGCAAATTTTCTGCAATTCCAAGGACCATACAATTCCTCATGATCAAGTCTATTGTTACTCAAAATGATTTTTATGGATCCATAGTTACGTGTTGACTTCCCAGGTAGATTGCATGACGAAGATGCATTAAACCCCCTATTTTCCAGAGCACGGCTCATACATGTATATGTATGGATTTAAAAATATGTGTTAATCTCGCGATTTTGTTTACATACTAATAATTAGAACAAGTTTGGAATTTCAAAAAGTATATTATGGTTTATGAAAGTGAAAAAGATATTTCAATTAGTAAAAGTGTTGATCTATGGGGCGAAAACTAGATGAAAGTTCTGGTGACCAGCACTTTCTTCTTTGCCAAAAATGTTTTCAATCCTGTCAAAGACAAATTTCATTATTCAAGTCACATTCACTTTTGTCGTTTGCAAATGCTTTCAGATTAGGCAAGTTTAAGATTCTGTCTTCTAGCAAAGAATTAACGCCATGGTTTTCACTTGGCGCTACGTCTTTACTGTTGAAAACGGACCGTGAACACCACTAAAACCAAAGATTTACATACTTATGTTACGTAGGCCGGTATTTGTGCCGGCAACATTTTTCAAAATACGTACATGAAAAATTATTGTGTTTTCGCTAATCCGACCGATATTGTCCCTGCCCCTATAACTTGGCCTACTCCAATACTCTGCCATTTGTTTTTGAGTGAAAATTTTGAAAAAGAAAACAGAGATTGCGAAAAAAAATATTTCGCTACTTATATACTTATATCAAAGTCAATAAACTAATTTGCATACGGAAACACAGAGAGAGAGAGAGAGAGAGAGAGAGAGAGAGAGAGAGAGAAAGAGAGAGAGAGAGTTTGCCACGCTCCCTCCAATATGTTTAACATTTTACAGGCAAACTAAAAGCTTGTACGGGTGATGTAAGTGGATAGGTGGTGTATGTATAGGAAACAAAACTACCATGCTTGAGTAAAGTGGGAAACAATGTCAGAAAAGGTGCAGCTGATTTTCACCTTCATTGTTCTTCAATGTTTCTTTTCGTCTCATCATGTTCAAACGCTCAACACTGCACGGACGTAAAAAGAAGCTTACCTGTAACAACTAGCATTATAATGACTTGACTCGTTGTCTTTTTTTTTTTTCCTGAAGATGCTCTGATGATATCTTGGACGAGCTATGCTTAATTAGATTGACAAATTACAGGTTTACATACGCACTGAACGGAGAGAGAAAAACAGTTGTGAGAAATCTGGGTGGACATTTCCATTCAGAAATCCGTCTCCAATTCTGACAGAAGCTACAGCTCGAGGACCTGAAAGGTTACTTAAAAACGAAACAATGGCTCCTGATCAAATTTTTAAGTTCTTAGATTGGTACTCAGACTCTTTGGCTTTAAAACATTGTGAAAGTGCGTAACACGATGTTTTAAACCGAAGGAGTCTGAGTGCAAGCTTTGTTGCTTTGCGGTCCTAGTAATTCAAGAAAAGACTGCACTGAACTTCCATTCTAACAATCGATCTATATAATCCAATGTAATTATATGCAGAGATTGTAACCCGAACAGTCTTGATTTTTTTCTATGTATGTATGTATGTATACAGCTCGCGCGGTGATGAAATAACAGACAACACATTTATAAGGAGCGCCACAGACCTTCGACAACTGTAAACCGCCAGGAACATGTTCACAAAACATTATGTTGACCATCTAATCGAATGAAGCCCAGTCGTTTAGCTCAGCGATTACCATATCCGACTAGTGACCTTAAGATTGTGAGTTCGATACCCGGCTTAGGCAAACTTTCTTTCCGGCGATTTTTCGTGTCTCTCCTCTGATACATGTGAGAAAAGTAGTCAGTGACTTGGAAAGTTGTGTCAGTGCTGGTGTGAGAAAGCCAGGATACACATGCGCTGCCCTGATATGACCTAAGCTGTTAAAATTGCTTTAAACTCAAATACAATTAATCAGTCTAAACGAATGACAGACCGAATACATTAAGACTGTCACGACTGTACCAGAGATCAAATCTAGAGAGCATGGAGGTACTAATTATTCCCGAAATTGGTTCGAGTATCAGGAAATGGTGAGTAGGGCCGAGCATTAGGGTTCAGAGCGGTCCCTGTTTATCCAACTGTCCCCTTTTCTACATTTTCTGCTTAAATGAACGCTAAATATAGGTATTAGTCAAACCGAGGCCGTCGTCCATGAAAGTTTATCGCAAATATTAAACAAAGACCTCCTTGTTACTTCTTTACCAGACGACAAAATTTTAGACCGGTCCAAAATGCAACCATTTGCAGATGACAAATTAAATGCTTTTCATGGTAAGAGATTTGTCTGTGATAGGGTTGAAAACATTGTGGGAAAAGGAGAAAATGCTGATTAACAGCATTTTCTCCTTTTCCCTAAATGTTTTCAAAAGCTTCCTCTGTCAGGGTCATTAAACCAGAAATTCAATCCCAGAGAGCACAAGAGATATCAAACGACAAAATTTTGGAATTCGTCTAAATTGAACAAAATTGTAGACCATAGACTAGATGCAGATCAAAGAAGTGGATTTTCTCTTGACAGGGCAGAAAACAATGTGAGAAAAGGGAAGAAGGCTGTCCAAAAGAAAGTAAAATCTTTTGTCAACACGAACACCGCGAAATAATTCGAAAAATAATAAGAAGCCAGTAGTTTATAACTGGTGGTAGCGTTACGTCTTACTTTCAAAATCTCGCACTTTTCTGTAATGGAAGGCGTTTCAGCTCATAGAGCTAAACTGTAACTTGCAAGGGAGCTGGCATAAGATGAGCCATGCTCTGAAAAAAAGGGGGCTTAATGCATCTCCGTGATGAAGCATATTAAGCAAGTCATCACATAATTATGGCTCCATGAAATCCATTTAGACTAACAATCGACCGGATCTGTAGGTAGAATGGTCCTTGGACATGCAGATATTGACAAATAGCAAAAAGTATCGACTCGTGTCAGCCTGCGCGGACTGCGCAGGCTGACATGGGTTGATACCTTTTTGCAGATGTATTAAGGTCCCCTTGTCACAGAGCATGGAACAGATGTATAAAACCCCTTCATCAAGGAAAGTTTATTTCCGCTCCCTGCAGGCTCAAGGGACACCTTTATCCCCTATTATGACAGTTTTAAACCATCGATGCTTTTTTGTGCGAGCTATTTAGAAAAGATGATATTAGTTTAAGAATAAAGAGAAGATGGCTGGATTAAACACACTCGCGTCTAAATAATGATGGGTTTTAAAGACACAAATTGTTCTGTGATGACAGTTTGAAAGCTTTTCCCACCGAGCGGGGGACGCAACTTGGCCTCATAACCCTATACCACACAATCTCGAGTTTTAACAACCACAAGGAAAAGAACTTTTGAAAACATTGAGGGAAAAGGAGAAAATGCTTGTACAAGCATTTTCTCCTTTTCCCACATTGTTTTTTACCCTCTCAAAGACAAATCAAATCAATTTAATTTCACTTAGCTTGTCACTTGCAAATGCTTTGATTTTGGACCAGTCTAAAATTTCGTGGTTTGGTAAAGACTTATTATCTCAGTGATTTGACGTAGAAACAACCCGAAAACCCCGAGCACTAGGAAGTTACTAACCATGTGCGCATTTCTTCCCAAGTAATTTGTTACAAACAAATGTATGGACATATAAGTCATCAAAGTAAAAACATGGATCTGAATACTGAAAAATTTATGCTAAACATAGCTGTTTATAACGACCATTAAATTTATACATTATTTTTAATGATAGAATTAGATCTATTTGGTATTTACTTGAGTTATCTTTCACAAAATTTTACACTAAAACATGTCTTGGCGGAAACCTCTATGAAGCAAGCACCTGTAATAAGCATCGTAGGCCCACACCGATTTCTCACAGAGTGCAGAAATGTTGACAAGTATCTGGATTCAGCAAACAACTGTATTGAGCAAGCACATTTAAGGTTTGATCGTATTCTAGTTTTGTCCAATCCGAAAGCATTTGCATCATACAGAACAGGACATAAAAGAACAGAACAAAATTTCATTCAGTGGCTATAAGTTATTTACTTTTACTTTTAGCAGTCTAGAAAAGAAAAACGAATCGAAAGTTATCGTAGTCAGAGAAACGTTTCATGGCAGACAGTTTGGAATGAAGATAGAGCCGCATGCTTAAATAGTCCAATCATGATTCGCACCGGCCACAATATATGACTGTAATGTTAATACAAACTGAAGATGATTTAAATGATGGCATGTGTTTTGAAAGAACAGAGAAAACTGTTGGAAAAAGGAGAAAATGCTGGTTACCAGCATTTTCTCCTCTTCCAACAATGTTTTCAAAAGACATTAAAACACGTTATTAGGTGCTAAAGTGTTAAACCAACAGTACAACCATATTAAGATTTCACATCATTTAGTACTTTGCTATGGCAGCTGCTTTCGTCCCTGTCTTTCTGGAAATAATTTCAAGTTCAAAATAAGCAACAGTTGAACTGTATTCAACAGACACAAAATTATAATTAACATCTGCCTTTCCTTGAATCTTTCATAAATGATCTTGTGCTTTCACAACGCTAAGGAAGGAGAATTTTGAAAGCACAACGTGAGAAAGGACTTTTTCCCATAATTTTTTTGTAGATCTACCCTCTCAATACAAATTCAATTTTTGAGCCACATTTGGTATTTTCTCGCCTGAAAATGTTTTCAGTATGGAAGAATCTCTTCTTTTCGTATGGTAAAGAATTAAATGAAACCTATTGAATTCCAGGATGAGTAGTCAAGGATGTCTGCAACCCATGTCTGCACTAAAACATATTTGTAAGTTGTCACCCATAGCAACGATCTTGACAATAACGCTGCCAGACGACCAATAAACATGTTGCCTACAATATCATTTGACCTCTATATTGATCGACAGCTATCTTGTCTATTTCAGGCAGGGCCAATCAGTTTTGTCTTTTTTCCATCAGAGATACGAAAATATTGTGTCAATAATACGTCATACATATTGAACTTCAGTCATATTGAATTGTTACCTCTCGGTTTTCATCGTTATATATCACAGACATAAAGCTCCATACGGTATATCACAGTGTGGCTGTAAATGCTCACCAATGAATCCCAATGGAATAGGTATTTTCACCTCACAATGGAGTTGTAATTAACTCTAAAAAAGGCTTGATAAATGAATATAGTTTACTCTCAGTTCTTTCAACCCTTTGTGCGCGGAAGTGAAGTAACAATAGCTTCCCAAAGTAACAAAAAATCGGTATTAAATCATACCATTTAAACGTATGGAAATTATTGGGAAGATGACAACTTGTTATTGTACGGTCGGTCAAAGTGTTAGTTGTTGGCAGAGAAATTAATTCTAAAAACTAGGTTAAAAGTTGCCAGGTCACTCTATCTTTTGTTTACTTTTTGCCTGATTTTAAAATTCATTTTTCTTCCAGCGACTAACGCGTTGACTGACCGTACAATAACAGATTGTCGTCTACACAATATCTTTACAATGTCTGATTTAAATTCAAATGCATTTGAACACATGATGTTATTTTTTTGCCGCTATTGGGCCTTTAATGAATTGGATCCTTATAATTTGTACAAACAGCCGAAACAGAGCTATTACAAGTGTGTGGGAAGGGCAAGAGAACCCATATTCATCAAACGGCATTCGAAATAGCACTATTAGAGTAATTCTGCATTCAGAAAGTAACACAATTTGTGGTCAAGCCAATCAGATATTGCGTTACTTTGAAATTTTTGAGAATAAGACCAATAAATGAATTAACTCTTTACCAACGGACAAAGTTTTAGACTCTTTTATATTGAAATCTTTTGCAGACGACAATTTAAATTAGTTTTAAAGGTTGGAATTTTCATTTAAAAGGGTTATAACATTGTGGGAAAAAAAGAAAGTGTTGGTTACCAGCATTTTCTTCTTTTCTCACAATGTTTCATAGTCCTCTTTGAAGAAACTCGGGATCGTATGATAAAGGGTTGAATGACACCGACTTGTTCACGTGTGGTTGGCTCTGTCTATAGCACGGCCAATTTCTGTCCGGGGACTGATGATAGTCATTCCGACCGGACTCATTGCTCTCTCACCGCTGAGTATTGTTTCGACGATGGTTATGTGGGAAAGCAGCCAATGGATTTGAAAGAATAGTGTGCAAAGTACAGGTAAAAGAAACTCCAGGAAAACATGGATAGGTGCACTAGCCGCTGCAAATATAACTGAAATAATGTTGAAAACGGCATTAAACCTCAAACAAACAAGGCATTAGAAAAACGCTGGGTCGTGTGGTAAAGAGTTAACTCTTTACCAAACGACAAATATATAGACTGGTCAAAATTGAAAGCATCTGCAGACGACAAATCAAATGTGGCTAAAACGATGGAACTTGTATTTGATAGGGAAGAAAACATTGTGGGAAAAGGAGAAAATGCTGCTTACCAGCATTTTCTCCTTTTCCCACAATGTTTTCAAAATCTTTATTTCTTAGGGTCGTTGAAACACGTGACCGTTTGGTAAAAGGTAAAATGACACTGGCTTGTTCACGTGTGGTTGGCTCTCTCTACGACCGAGGATAAAATTGGACACAAAGGATACTTGAATTTCACAAAACATCAAATAATCATCATAAAGCAGAAAATTAATTAGGATAAAACCATCCATTAATCAGCCAGAAGTTTGATACAAAACGCTGATAAAAATTTCATTAATCTGTTTAGCAAATCTTTTTTGGAGTTACCCTTGTTCATTTCGGGTATTTGTCTACTCCGAGCCCGGCCGGGTAGCTCAGTGGTTAGCGTATCTGACTCGTGACCTGGTGGTAGCGGGCTCGATACCCGGTTGAGGCAAACTTTCTTTTCGGCGATTTTTCGCCTCTCACCTCTGATGCATCTGAAAAAATATAGTCAGTGGCTTGGAAAGTAAGTTGTGTCAGTACGGACGAGAGAAAGCCAAGAAACATATGCGTAGGTGCACTGATCGCCGTGATATGACCTAATCTGTTAAAACGGCGTTAAACTCCAGTACAAAGGTGGTCTACCCAGAACTCCGATCACTAGTGGGCGAAAGTAATGTATGGGTAGGGCATCGGCCTCTCGCATATCTGAGGTTTAGGGCTCGAATCTTGTGATGACCGAGGTCAAGCTGTCGACCTACCCACATTACATCGCCAGTACACAGGAAACAAACATCGAGAGTAATTAACCCCTAACCTACTAAATAATGCAAATGAAACTTTCAAGCCGATAGTAAAAACCCAAATATTGCTATTTGAAATTTTTTTTGGTTTTTTTTTTTTAAATCTCCTTATCGCACAGTGTAGATCCAAGATCAGACTGCACCTTCCGTGCAGTCTGATCTTAGATCTACACTGTCCGCAAAAGGTCCTTGATTCGCGCATAACAGCTTATTGGTTTATGTAAGTTGTAGAACATGTTTCACAATCGATGTATAAATAAGTTTAGACAAACTAAATCGAAGATGCAAAGTTTTCGTCGTGCAAAATGGCGAGTCGATAAAAATCGGTAATATAGAGATGAATGAAAACTTTATTCGTCAGGTATGTACAATTTTCTGGGTCTATCAAAAGCAAAGCTCTATCACAGAGATGGTCTAGCTTCCATAGATCTTTTGAAAATACTTTAAGCAGTAGGTACGGTTCATAACAAGCCTTTTCTTTCTACGAAAAAAATTGAGTGAAGCGGAACAACTTCTTATGACAAAGAATTTCTTCTTCTTCACTTTTTTTGTTGTTTTGGAAACCTAGGTTGAAATCGTATTATTTTGTAGTGGTTAAAGCACGAAACATTGACGTTCAATAAATTTATAGGATTAAAGACACATTTACACTCGTTTTCAGTCCGTTTTTAACCTATTTCATCTTTACTTTTGAAACTATAACAATTTTTCTATCTTTGTGCCAAATTGTTGCCCCCGACTGTTGCAAGGTGCACAGATTACAAGCGGTAGAAAATGCATTTCATTTTCTGGAGGCCATCAAAGAAATCACTGTCGTTTCCGGTTTTAAATCGAAGACGAATCCCGTTGAGTTTCTTTATCCCTTACAACGTATCTATCGGTAATTTATCTATCTTTACACAGTTGACTAAATTATGAACCTGTCTACACGCTATCAAGTTTTAACAGCGTTATTTCTCTCTGGCTGTAAGAATGTATCTTTAAGAGAGTACACATGTATATATTTTTTCGAATACTCACAGAGGTAACCAGAAAAGGTACGACACTTTTTACGCGACAGTGGGAGTTTAACTGAAGCGCGAATTCGCCTGAATCAATATTCAAATTTCACGGCTGAACGTCAAAAACTAACAATGTCTGTGGTCAGTACAATCACTGACCTCTTGTTTTTGAAGTTTTCGACCTCTCGTTCTATGACCTGAGAGGTCTAGTCAACCAGAAGAAATACTGGGCGAATCCTCCGATTCATTTACCACATCATCCCGACATTCAACGACCCAGAGGGAAGAAGCTTTTGAAAACATTGTGGGAAAAGGAGAAAATGCCGGTAACCAGCATTCTCTCATTTTCCCACGATGTCTTTTGCCATTTCAAAGATAAAGTACCCCGTTTCAGCCACGTTAATTTTGTCGTCTGCTAAGACTTTGAATTTGGACAAATCCAAAACTGTATCGTTTGATATAGATTTTAGAGACACGAGTTCGTGCTCTTCCTGTTTTCATCCAGTTACTAAGCTTTATACTAGCAACCAATCAGAAAGCAAGTATTGGAAACATGGTACCAGATACAAGACAGGGGCATAGCTGCTTGTATGCGAAAAAAAAAATTTGCCAAGTAACAAAAAACCAGAGGCAACCAAATAGCAACTACAATTAAGAAAATCCTGGTGTGTGTGTGTGGGGGGGGGGGGTGGCACTAGAACCTCCTGGGAAATCCCCCTCCCTTCTCTCGGCACTTTACGGTGGCACAAAAGTGACATGAAAGATATATTTTATACTACGTGCGCACGCAGTAGCTAATACGTGCGCACGTAATAACTAATACGTGCGCACGTATTAGCTACTGCGTGCGCACGTAGTATAAAATGTATCTTCCATGTCACTTTTGTGCCACCGTATCACTTCGCACCTCGGTATTACTTTTGTGTACACTTTGGGCTAGCTATGCGCCTACCAGATATCTATCTATCTTATACAGAATTGTTGGCGAACTCCTGTGTGTAAACTTTCTTTTACTGGCTGAGAGTATGATTGTGTTTATAATAAACGAGAGTAATATGCAACCAACAAACCTAAAGGCTCGCTAGGTGCCAAATGTAAATAATTCGGGGATTAAATTGCAAGACAAATTTAATTTATTTCATTTCAAAGTCTGTATATCAGTACGAGCCTAATAATGTGTTAATGTGTAATCTATGAAAGTTCCAGTCGCTGACAGGAAAATGTATCGAAAAACTAGATCAAAAGTTGGCAGCTTTTGTTCTAGTTTCACGATATATTTTTCTGCCAAAGCCTAGAACTTTGACCAACCTTACTGTGAAACATCAGACTCATAATAACACCCATATTTTAAATGTTATGGAAGGTAAGCATTTTTGACTCCCGCATTATTTAATTTTGGCAGCTAGTGAGCCTTTAAGCGAAACACTACCGGCAGAGGAATTTCGAAGTGAACGTTTTTTTTTTACGGACGAGAACATAATCTTAAGATATTGGTATATACATGTTTACTACCGGATTTCTTTTCCGTTGCTGAAATGGTGATTATGAGCACTCGTAGGAATTAAGTATCACGTGATCATATTGAAAAGCAAACTTAGGAAATACATGGAAAGCGAATTTAAACAGGCGGGACAAAGGCGTCTGACCTTAAGTCGATAAAATACCGATGGTAGATATCGGAGTTTTCGGCCTTTGGGTACCAAATTTGAAATCACATCGAGGCTGATTTGATGATGGGTACTGTGACAGTATTATTATAATAGCTTCTATCTGAATTGATCGGTCTACCCCAAGCAATATGGCGTTGACAAAAGCGCGCGCGCGCAATAATAACAGACGACAGTTTACCTGTCAATGTTCCAGGTGATTTATTCTTTTTATTGCGTATTCATTGAGTAACTATTGTTTCCTTAGAAAAGCAGTGTGAATGCGCACGTATGACGACATTTTGTAACATACTAAATGGAAAATAACAATAGCAGACGACACAATGTTTCAGTATTACACAAACCTTAAGTGTTTTCCTATAGATGAAACTGAATAGTTCAGATTAATTACCCAATTCCAGACTTACCAAAGCACGTAACAAATCACCGAAAGGACTAGCAACTGAAGGCAAGAATAAATATCGTCGGTTTACTTCAAAAACCTCGTAACTACAGCTTGTTTCAAGCTGTAGTTACGAGGTTTTTGAAGTAAATCGACGATATTCTTTTCCTAACCCTTTACCGCTCAATACCAAGTTTGAATTCTTTACCAAACGACAAGATTTTAGACTGGTCCAAATCCAAAGCATTTGCAGACGACATACTGTGGTTCAAATTGTAAAAGTCATTGAAAGGTAAGAAAACATTGTAGGAAAAGAAGAAAATGCTAGTTACTAGCATTTTCTTCGGTTCTTACAATGTTTTTAAAAGCCTTATCATTGAAGGTCTTTAAAACTTTGGATTGTGCGGTAAAGATTAACAACCGTAAGAAAAAAAGCTTTAGAAAAACATCGAAGGAAAGGTGAAAATGTTGGTAACCAGCATTTTCTCCTTTTCCCACCATGTTTTTCACCCTTTCAGATGCAAATCTTATCTATTGAGTCACATTCAACCCATTACCACACAATCCCGGGTTTTGAAGTCCTTGAGGAAGACGACTTGTGAAAACATTGTAAGAAAAGCAGAAATGCTTGTAACTTGTATTTTCTCCTTTTCCATGGTAAAGAGTTCATGTGTCGTCTGCAAATGCTTTCAATTTTGATGAATAAACAATTCGTTGATTGGTAAAAGGAAGCGAATAACATATACAAAAACAAAAATGAAATTAATGTTAAAAAAAAATTGGGGGACGAGGATGCTCGTTGAGCAATTTCTTCTTTTGTCACAGAAGTTTTCAAAAATTAGGTTACTTCAAGGTGCAAAAGAGGAGCGGGAGGAAATAAATTAACTGACTACACATTTTTTTGTTTTAACTCTTTACTATAGAACAAATCTTAGACCAGTCCATATTGGCGGCCTTTTGCAGACAAATTTATTGTCTATGTGGTGGGATTTATCTTTAGTAGGATAGAAAAAACTGTGAGAAAAGGAGAAAATGCTGGTGACCAGCATTTTCTCCTTTTCTCACAGTGTTTTCAAATGCCTTCTTCTTTTGGGTTGTTAAAACTCGGAACTATTTAGTAAAGAGTTTACCAGGGATCAGTTCATTTGGCTACGCATTCATGACGACAACGGTATGCCAGCAAGAGCTGCAGGGCAGACGAAACGCTCCCGTGACATTGAAAATCCTGTTTTTGACTTCACAAATTCCGTCCTCGCCGTCATCAAAACCTCATTACTTGGTGCTGAAACAATGGCCGACCACAAACACCCTGTTTAAGTCGGCAAATTGTTTATTTAGAAGCTTTGAAGACCGTCATATCGCGGCAAAGTTGATTTATCTTCAGACAAAACCTTCATATACAGTTACAGGTACATTGAAATAAAATGCATGTCATGCAGAAAAGTAATAAACCAGATATACCTAATAAATCAAACTTGTTTAAAACGTCTATTAAACATTATGGAAAATGGAAATACTGTGCTGAACTTTATTTTCAGTTGCCACAAAGTCTTTCAGTGTTGCCATCATAAGATGCCTTCAAAAGTGTTTCCAAAAATTCTGTAGGAAAGGGGTTTGCTGAGGTCCTTGAATAAACAAAGATGGCCGACTCACTTTTACTCTCATAATCCGGAAAGCTCACCGGATTATATTTAAACCTTTCCATCTAAACTTCTTTCTTTTAGAACTCACCCAAGTTATTACATACTAAAAAAAAATAGATCTAACTTTGCTAATAAGGAATAACCTCAGTGAGATGATTATTATCTTAGCGAATGGTTTTCGCTCATCCATGGTGTACCTTTAGATATGTATATATTTTGGCCTTTGATAAAACAACAGAGCAAACCGTTATTATTTATTTCTTACCATGCAAAGGGCAATTTAAGATGCCATGACGGACAGAATATATCAAGAACAGACAGCACAGAAGGTGGATTTCTAAACTGGATTTACTTGTCCAACTTTTATTAGAAGGCTTTACATTTGCGACAATTTGGTCTTTTAGATGTATACATACATTTCATATTGAATATGATTATATACTTGTACATGTGCTCAGCCTTCTATTGGGTAAAGAATCATCAGTCGCGGTAAAGATGAAAGAAAGCAACGATAACAGTTAGATTGCGCAATCTTTGAACAGCCTATCAACCCTTTTAGCGCCATAGGCGAAAATGAGGCCTTTTGCAGATGGCAAAGATCAAGATCAGACTGCACAGAACGTGCAGTCTGATCTTACATCTATACCTTCCGCTTTGTTTAATCAAGCCTATGTTATGAATTCCCCGTGTCAGTTTAAAACATTGTCTTTTCAGCGGTTGAAAGATCTCAAGTTAATATATTGGGCGGTGGAAGAGTTAAACGAATACTACGCTCTTATCAAACTGAATCCTGGACATCGAAAGCCTTAACGGTATCCGATCCTCAATGAAGTAATTGTGGTATTTTTGCTAACTTGAGTAGAACGGTATGATACCTTGTTGCAATGGGTGCAAGCATTGCTAGAACTTTCATTGTGTGCTAAATAACAATACAGAAAGAAATACTTTAATCATTGATCTTGACATTCCCGTCGACGTTGGCACCCAACCTCAAAGTTTTCTTCCTTGGCTTTTTTTCGAAGTACGCGTGTTTACCCAGTTCATTACAGTCAAACTGTAAAATACAAAACTCACCATAAAAAAAAAAATGTTTACTGATATTAGCGAACTTATATGTCATAACTCATTTTTTTGTATGAAAAGAAAGCGGTCATTCAAGTGCTTTAAATTAGTTCATGGCACCTGGCCGATGTGTTGTTGATACAAGTTGGTTATGAGATTTTTGGTGAACCCTTCTTGAAAACTCTGATCAGTGCTAGTGGCAAAGGCTGTGTTACATATAGGTAGTACCATGCTAAAGCATGCCCTCCAAGCTGCCAAGTGTGTTTGGGTTCATGATACATATACATGCAAATCAGACTGGATGGGCCAGTTTAAAGATATGAGCATGCTGAAGCATGTCTGTGCATTGGTCTGTTTTCCGGATTCAGAGCTGTCATCGTATGTGATCGGTTCAGCTATGTACATGTATTCTATGTACTTATTCCGCTCATTTGTCGTAAAATTGGGGCTTGGCCAGGATGCACCGATCTAAAAAAATTCAAAAAGAGAGTTTTCTTATATGAAACGATGACTTTTTAGTGTTTACGTACGGTCCAAAACAACTTTAACGACATCAAAATGACGGCATGCGCTTATATTTCTTGTAAGTGCATAGCCTGGTGGAGCCCAAAAGAGAATTGTTCAAAGCGCTGGAATATTCGTTCTAGAAATAGTAGCTGAGGGGTTGAAGCTTCACTGTTGACAAGTCTGTGTTCAATGCTCTAGCCATGCAATGCCATCATCCTTGGCTTGTTGGTAACTTCTGGTATGTATTAATCAGAACCGTGTTGGGAAAATAGGGCTTAACGCATCTTCGTAATGCATTGTACCAAATAAGTCGTTTCATTATATGGATCGATATTGCGTGACACCGACAGAATCATGGGGCACAATGGTCCTTTGATATGCAGAAAACTTACCAAGAAGCAATACTTTTTGCAGATGCACTGAACCACCTTTTCACACAGCATTACCGCTGGTGTATAGAATTAATATTTTGTAACTGGCACCATTCAGGTCGACGGTGGACCTAGTATCCTAAATCTATGATAGTTAACGCTCTATTAGATAGCAACATTTTAGATTCGTCCAAATTAAAAGCATGTACAGCCGACAGAATAGGTGTGACTCCTGTTATGGCACTTATTATTGTAAAGGAAGAAAACTGTATGGGAGTTTCTATTTTTTTCGGAAGCTTTCTGCTCCAGGTTCGTAAAATGCAAGATTATTTGGTAAAGGATTCACGGGAAAATCCATATTGTATTTCAAAACTCAGAGGCTGCCATGTTGAAGGCATGTTTTTTTTTTTTACGGACGCGAACCTCATAGGTCAAGTCTTGAACTCAAATTTGTAAGAAGTATAACAGTTCTGAAACGATTACGGACCTACCGTATGTATATCTATATTGCAATAAAGTCTACTCGTATCTAAGCAACAGACAGAGCTGATCTTCTCACAGCATTTTCCTGACTACGTAATCCAAGGAAATCCAGTCCATTACGGGAGTTAATCAAGGCTGATAATGAAGACATTTATACTGTAGAACTGTCACATTGACTGTTTATTCAGTAAATATTAATGATATTGACACAAATAGATAGCGTAATGTACCGCTTCTTCCATTTCTAATAGGTTATGTGTGTGTGTTCTGCTATTTATCTATTTACCAATCGACAAAATTTTAGACTCATCGAAATCGAAAGCATTTGCAGTTTACGAATTAAGTGTGGCTCAAATTATGGAATTTGTCTGTGATAAGGATAGAAAACAATTTGAGAAAAGGAGAAAATGCTGGTTTCCAGCATTTTCTCCTTTTCCCAAAAAGTGTTTCAAAAGCTTTCTTTATCAAGGTTGTTAAAACCCAGGATTGTGTGGTGAAGGGTTGAAATTAGCAGACCGTTTTGATTGTAATTTTTCATTTTGTGTCCTTAAATCACCGCTTATGAAAACTATGAAAATATCGCAAAATATTGATAATCTGCAGAAATTAAAGTTGAACGCAAGAAACCCGTGAAAGAAGTGAGGCAAAAGTAGAAATTGCTTATGCCAAGCCAATTCTCGTTTTTTTCACAATGTTTTCAAAATTTGGTCTACTAAAAGACACAAGAAACTCGTCAGCAGAACATGAAACAGAGTACATATCTTTAAAGTCTCTCTAGCTGAGGTCCGACAATAACCAAATGCGACCGGTATTCATCAAACAGCCTGAATTGCATTTTCAAACTTATTTTATATGTTTAAAATGTAACACAATTTCTGATTGGCTGAACTAAATGAGCTCTGGCAAAAGGGAGTTAAATACATCTCCGTGATGCATGATACAAAGGAAGTCTTCACATATTTATGGATCTATAAAAATCTATTTTAACTAAAAAACGACTGAAACCTGAGATAAATATACTGGTCCTTTGACATGCAGGAGATTTACCAACAGAAAAGATTTCCGACCCATGTCAGTCTACGGGGACTGCGCAGGCTAACATGGGATAATAAGTCTTGCAAATGTATTCAACCCCCTTTCTACAGAGCATGGCTTGAGTGATTTTGCAAGTCAGAAAGTTTTAACAGAAAATTTCTTTCGAATTAGAATGCAATTTGGAATGGTTAGTGAATACAAACTAAAATGTTTGGATTGATATTATAGTATTGCTCAAGAATCACACCGAGTTGTGAAAACAGTTAAAACTTTCACCCACATCATCAGAGTCAAAAGGTGAAAGAAATTTCCATTTAACTCGTTACCACACGAGAAAATTTTAGACTGGTCCATATTGAAAGCATTAGCAGACGACAAAATAAAGGTGACTGAAAAATTAAAATTTGGCTTGGAAAGAGTAGAAAACACTGTGGGAAAAGGAGAAAATGCTGGTTACCAGCATTTTCTCCTTTTCCCACAATGTTTTCCAAAGGCTTCTTTCTCAGGAGCGTCAAAAGTAGGGATTGTATGGTAAAGGGTTAAAAGAAAAACGATGCAAGAGCAGCCCGATTCCATGATATTTCTGTGACAATGACGTCGTCGTCGGCTGCCACCCTGTCGTAAACTTAAGAAATCTTAGTTCCAATGATTGGGGCGTTCGGTACTATTTGATTGATTGATTGTATGGTGTTTAACACCGTTTTCAGCATTATTTTAGATATATCGCGGTGGCCAGTGCACTTATCCATGCTTTTATGGAGTGTGTTACTAGTACTCTGCACAATATTCTTCCCAAGCCACTGTATGCTTTCTCACGTAACCATCGTTGAAACAATGATCAGCGGTGAAAGAGGAATCCTGTCGCAATGACTATCATCAATCCTCGGAAAGAAGTCAGCCGAGCTGGGGATATCGAACCAGTGACCCTGTTCTTAGGTCCTGTATGCTACCGACTGCGCTACCGGGGCTCGGTTGGGCACTATTTGAAGTCGTTGATAAAGTAGTTATTACCCAACATGGTCTCACACAAACGCATTGAATAATTGCAATGAGTGCAGATCACGTAGTATGAAACCTGGTTTACTGTGGATCACGTAAAAGTTTGTGACCCGTTTCTGTATGCCCTCTTGGTTTATCAAGTTCAACATTTAATTACGGTAGATGCAAGTTTTATCACCAGTATTGCATAAGGAATGGTAGGGTCATCCGAATAAACACTATTATCAAGAAGCAGGAATGGAATGTACCTTTCGTTTAACGCTTTATCAAACAGTCCCTGATTTTCACAGCTCTAAGAAAGAAGCCTTTTGAAAACATTGTGGGAAAAGGAGAAAATGCTGGTAACCAGCATTTTCTCCTTTTCCCACAATATTTTATACTCTTCCCAATATTTTCTACTCTTACTCTTCTTTTTAAAATTTTATTTTTTGAGTCACATAAATGTTGTCGTCTGCAAATGCTTTGAATTTAGATGAGTCTAAAGTTTTGTTGTTTGGTAAAGAGTTGACGCTTTACCAGACGACAAAATTCTAGACTTGTCCAGTTTGAAAGCATTTGTAGATGACAAAATAAATGTGACTCAAATAAAAGGATTTGTCTTTGACAGGACGGAAAATTTTCAGAAAAAGGGGGAAATGTTGGTTACCAGAATTTTATCCTTTTCCGACAATGTTTCAAAAGCCCTTGTTAGAATCGTTAAACTACGCATATTCCTTTTAGCATAGGCAGCATACATAGCTATTTTTTGCACAAAACGATCTCTGCCACTACTTTTCAAAGAATGTTTTCCATATACGGTAGATCGATAGGTCTGAAGGGATAGAATACAGATTATTCTTTAGAAATGCACTGTCTTTTTGGCTGATTTGCTGAAAATAGAAATATCCCACTCTCAGAAGGAGAAGAATTTTTTACGATATGAGAAAGGTTAGGAAACACTCTAAAATGTCGTCCAAGCTCTGTAACTAACTGTGATTTAAATCTCATATAACTTTTAATTTCAAAGTAATCGCCTTGACCATCTGCTTCTCAATTTTGTTTTCTACTGGATGAGACAGGTTTTTCATTCTGAAACGGTCAGTGCCTGTAAACAGTATTTTTATTATTATTATTATTATTGGTCAATACTGTGTAACGTTTTCCACGGTAACTGGAGATGTTCGTCAAGTCATGGCTGTTAGTCGTGGCACCAAAGCTCCTTACTTGATTCTGATCGCGCTATTTATTTTGAATTACTCAACGTTTACTTTAAATTGGTTTCAAAAATTCTCATCCTATCACAGGTTCAAAACTTAAGTTTCAGAATCCTCTGTAATCACTTCCAAAAAGTTTGAACGTATCTAAATTGGCTATTTATCAATGGGGCTTTATACACAGTAAGTTCAGTTATTTCACGACTACAGCTCAGTTATTCATTATGTTCCTATGGTTTCACATGTGCTGCATAATAGTAATGGCTCTACAATACAATCCTTCAACAATGAAGAAAAGAAGGACCCAGGGTTGTCAAAGAGCATCAATAGCAATAGTAGCTGGGTAGTCCGACTTCCATACGTGTACTGCTCTTATCAATGATTATGACAACAATGATGTTAATGAAGACCTAACAAACAATGAAATTTCAATATTTTGAATCTTATTACTAGATTGGTTTTTTTTTAAAATTTTTTTTTACCGCTATATAGGTTAAGATTTTTATTTCTTCATTCAAATCTGTGAACCCTATTTGAGTTTATCAAGACTGAGTGAATGTACAGTGAAAAGGATCTTGCTTGTGTTACAAAACTGGTGCTAAGCGTGTGATAGCATGTCCATCTACAACCACACATTTTAACTATGCGAGAAAAGAAACATAAATGTGTGTGACGATAAAAATGCATACATGTATTTAGATTGCGTTCAAAATCTTTTTTTTTTTTTTGCAAACGTCTCTATATCACAATTTGAACCTTGATCATGTATAACAAAGAACGGGTCTGTGGTAAAGATTTTAGAGGCCATTTTCTGTTATAACATAAGAAAAAGTAGGCCACTTTTTACAGGACGCAGTATCATATTAAAGTGTAATGACAGGGGACGACTAAGTCCAGTTTTACTGTCTATTCTTTTTGCAATAAAAAACGGGATGACCGCCGAGATGGCCCTGTGGTATCAATACATGAACATTCTGCTTGAATACTCTTAAGGTAATACATAACCTTATTTGAGCGAAAAGAGAGTACTGTAAAACGTTTGCTTTTAGGCGTAGCTGTGATGCACTGGCTTTTGACCTACTTCTTTGTACTGATGAAGAATGAATAGAAGGTAATTTGTGATTGGTAAAAAGTATGCACATGTTTATTCGGCGAGCCCATGCTGGCATATTTGCCCGCTTAAATTTATGAAATCACTATTAATAAGCGTTGCTACCGCTAATCGATACCCCGGGGCATTGATTCATTCCATAGCAAATTAATATAGAAGAGAATGATTCTTTTCTTGCACTATTTTGAAATTTAATACTTTCATAAGCGTTACCCGATACTACATTTCAATCGTTGAAAATGAAATACAGTGAGGATAAAGAAGCAATTGCTCGTGAGGTTACTTTTCATTATTTTACTTCATATTGTTCAAATATAGAGTTTCAATATTCATATTCCAGTATGTCTTACACCGTTTATCTTTTTCAAGTTATTTCTCGTTTATGCTATGTTGCATTCAAACAAAATTTTCAAAAAATGAAAATATTTCTTCGACAATTTTCCCCGCTCGTTTTACAAATGGCAAGTGCGAAGTACTTTCTCCATAAACATGTAAGTATAGATCAAGTATATCGTAAGAATGCTAAATGAATAAACTCTTTCAATCAAGAAAATAGACCTGAGTAAATGCATTTTCAGGGCTGTTTCAGCCAGAAAACCTAAATGTACATTGAACAGCGTGCATTCCCTCAAAGACTATGCATTTTATAAGCGTGTCTTTTTGTTTAATGAATGAGAATGTCCATTGCACTTTATCTAGCATTCTACGGGTGTTTTTGGTTATTCAAATGTGTACGGCAGACCAGATAACGATTAGTCATCCTAATGAGATTTCATGTCTCTCTCTCTCTCTCTCTCTCTCTGTGTGCGTTTTTTTTTTTCAGCTATAGATGCCCATGATGAGTTATTAAAAAGACAATTAAAAAAAAACTTGTGCTCTTTTTTGTGTTTCTTGGGAAACTATTGGGTGACCATGAACTGCACTACCCTGGGACAAACGACCGATGGTGTTATCATTAGGCACACTGGCTCTTGGTACCAATACTTTTGCAACACTTTTGCTATTAAGACTTTTGCTTTAAACTCTTTACCAAACGTCAACCAATTCGGCTTGTCGAAATTGGAACCATTTGCAAATTATTTGCTGCTCACATGATGGGGTTTGCTTTTGACGGGGTAGAAAACATTATGGGTAAAGAAGAAAATGCTGGTTACCAATATTTGCTTCTTTTCGAAGAATGTTTGGCAAAGGGTAAACTAACATTAATTTTGGTCGAGCCTACATTGATTGATTTATTGTACTGTGTTTAACGCCGTTTTCAACATTATTTCAGTTATATCACGGCACTAGTGCACTTATCCATGCATTCCTGGAGTATCTTTTACCAGTACTCCACACAATCTTCTTTCCAAGCCACCGGCTGTATTCCCACATAACCAACGTCGAAAAAATGATCAGCGGTGAGAAATGAATCCTGTCGCAGTGACTATCATCAATCCTCGGAAAGAAATTGGCCGAGCCGGGGATCGAACCCAGCGACCCCCTGTTCTTGAGTCCTGTACGCTACTGACTACGCTACCACAGTCGAGCCTACAACATTCCACTTATAGAAATAAGACTTCGTAGCAAAGTACTGATACAAAGATGCACATGAGGAATGGAATGGGTGTCAACTCGTTACAACCACCATTTCTAAACTCTTTACAACGCAAAGAAATTTAGACTTGTTTCTACTAAGTGTGTTCGGGCATGGCAAATGTAATGTGGCTTAAGTGCTTGAGACTGCCGTTCAAATAGGAGAAAACATTGTATGAAAAGGAGAAAATGTTGGTTACTCCAGCATTCTTCTTTTCACATAATATTTCCAAGAAACTTCTTCATTTTTGTTAGAACATGTAATTATTACGTAACAATAAAGATGTGCCAAAGGCAAAGGAAGATAAAAGACTTATGGATACGGAAGAGACTTTTGAACATTCTAGAGGGTTCAACAAAACATTATGGGAAAAGGAGTAATTAATCAAATTTAGACCAACTATTTTCAAAAGCCGTTTGGTGCTATTGGAACAAGTAGCTGTACTCATGTACTCATATGTGTATCTGTCTGGCTATTGCTTACTGTCTTCTAAACGACAAAATCTTGAACTGTCCAAATCCAAAGGAATTGCACATGACAAATTGAATGTGGCTCAAATTGAGAGATTAGTCTTTGAACTAATATAAAATATTGTAGGAAAAGAAGAAAATGCTAGCATTTTCTCCTTTCCCACGAAGTTTTCAAAAGTATTCTTATTAAAGATAGTTAATACCCAGTTTGTATGGGATGGAATGACAAAAGGATACAATAAAACAGGCTTCATTATTCATCTTAGTTTATTATTTTTTTTCTTGTTAGATATTTTTCTCTGTATTTTTCAGTTTCTCACAAATAACAAAAATATGATACAAATCCATATAACAATTATTTTCATTTTTTACACAACATAACAAAGTAACAATACAGTTATTTCAATGCAGTAGCCTATAAGGAGAGTACCAAGTATCATATGTGTGGGTACTTTGGCCAGTAAAAATTCGGTCAGTGAAAATTCTAAGTTGAAAAAGGGGCTTAACTGTGTCAAATACATTTTGAGGGTTACCTCCCCTTCTTATATAGGTTCCCATTTTGACAGTTAACAACTAGACCATGTTTAAAGTTAATATTTTTAGTAATATGAGAGATCTGAGAAAATGTCAAAGTTTTTGCATGACCATGGTGCAGATAAACACAACAACAGTTCTCACAAAACCTCGACGTTTTCATTTAAAACAGCCAAACTTAAAAGTTGCCATGGCCAGTTTCTTAGAATAATTGGTCATAACAGAGACAAGGGTCCTCATTCAACAACCTTTCTTAGGAGCGTTCTCAGCTTGATCTAGATCTGCCAAAAAAGGCAAATTTAGTAGCAAAAGGCGCTTTAACCCTTTACCACACAATCCTGAATTTTAATGACCCTGAAGAAGAAGGCTTTTGAAAACACTGTGGGAAAAGGAGAAAAGGCTAGTAACCAGCCTTTTCTCCTTTTCCCACAATGTTTTCAAGCCTATCAAAGACAGAATTCATCATTTGAGCTACACTGAATTTGTCGTCTGCAAATGCTTTCAATTTGGACTACTCTAAAATTTTGTCATGTGGTAAAGAGTTAAGGGTTTAAGAATGATATGTGAATACAGACCCAAGATAAAATTTGATTCAGTACCCATTATACCTGGTATTTTATTATACTGCAAAGAAATTTCTTGTGATCTGATTGGATAATATGCCCCGAACATATATATCATGTACACTGGCAAAACCAACGTAAAAGCAGTATCCCTTTCGAGGGCCCCGTATACATGACTACACTTTCAACACAATATCCAAACTAGCGGCTTTGATCAAGATTAACATCAAGATTATGCGCCAAACTGCACGTTTTAGCACGTTATACCAAGGTTTCAGTGACGTCAGTTCCCAGTGACGTCAGTTTTCATTGAATTGGGGCACTCAGAAGGGAAATTCTACTTCGTCAGTGTACTCAATTTTTGAAACCAAAAAACAGGTAAAATTCGCTTAACACATGTTGTAATGGTAAAACTTTGCAGTATAATAAATTTGTTGTACGGTCAGGTGGCAGGGGACTTGGAAACTTGTTCACGGCTGTGGTGAATCATGTCGCCACCTCGCCTTTGACTCGGGACTACATGATTCACCACAGCCGTGAACAATTTTCCAAGTCCCCTGCCACCTTACCGTACAACTAATTATGTAGTACACTTCTCAATGAGCCAGATAACACCAACAGGTTTACACGGAGCAGAGGCAAATAAAGAGCAAGGACACATGATCCTTTGTTTTTTATGACTCTAAAGCTAAAAGCTTCTAAAAACATTATAGGAAAAGGAGAAAATGATAGTTCTAGCATTTTCTCACTTTTCCACAATGTTTTCTACTCTTATAGCGACATATATATTGACGCCGGCAATTAATGTCAATGAGAACAAGTCTACAAATTTGTCTGGTAAACACTTATGCCTTTACAGTGTCAAGTTGTAATAACCCTAAGATAGACTTCTTTTGAAAACATTGTGGGAAAAAGAGAAATTGCTGTTAACCAACAGCATTTTCTCCTTTTAAGCATTATCTTTTCTATCCTTTCAAAGACCAATCTTACAATTTGGACCTTATCTGAGTTGTTGTCTGCAAGTGCTCTAAATTTTGACAAGACTAAAAATATGTCCTTTAATACAGAGTTAAGTTGACAGCAAAAACATTCTTTAAGCCTATGATCCCTACCTCTGCTTCAACCATTTTCTAACCCAATATTTTATCTCTTCACCATACAATTCTGAGTCTTAACAACCCAAAGAAAGAAGCTTTATGAAAACATTGTAGGAAAAGGAGAAAGTGCTGGTAACCAGCATTTTCTCCTTTTCCCACATTGTTTTCTACCCTCTTAAGGCAGATTTTTATTTTTTAAGTCACACTTGCTTTTTCGTTTGTAAAAGCTTTCAATTTGGGCAAGTCTAAAATGTTGTTGTTTGGTAAAGGGTTAACTCTTTACTACACCACAAAATTCTACACTTGTTGAAATTGAAAGCATTTGCAGAAAACATGCAATGATGATATTTTTTTCTGAAAGTGCAGAAAACTTCCTGAGGGTCATTAACCCTTTCCCAAACAAGCCCTGGTTTTCACGACCCTCAGAAAGAAGCCTTCTGAAAACATTGTGGGAAAAGGAGAAAATGCTGGTAACCAGCATTTTCTCCTTTTACCACTATGTTTTCTTCCCTTCCCAAAACAAATTTCAATTTTTGAGTCACATTAATTTTGTCGTCTGCAAATGCTTCCAATTTGGACTAGTCTAAAATTATGTCGTTTGGTAAAGAGTTAAAACATGGGATAATGTGATAAAGAATAAAGCACATAGACTACACTAATTCCTGATGCTATAAAAGACAGAAGATCAAAACTATAAAACTATAAAAATGGCAATTTCCTCTTTTGGACAACAAAGCAGACTTTCTAAAAATGTAGAAATAGGTAAGTTTAAGCAATTTGTTTGCTTGCCACAATGTTTTAAAAGTCATCTACCACAGAGGTATCAAATGATGTAAACATGAAGGAGATCATTTCAACAGTACTGCAAGAAACCAAAACAGGAACAAAACATCTGCATTTTACACTGCTTATATCATATACAAATAAAATAAACATCTGAACTGTTTATGACATCAGAAGAACACAGCTGCATGTGAAAAAATATACATGGTAATAGAAAAATGAATTTGGCACATTTTATAGTCAGTTTTTTTTTTGTTATCTTTCGTTAAATGCAATATGGATTGCTTCTGATATAAAACAAGATGGCTGAACAAGGAAACTGTTAGCACTGCCTATACTTAACCCTTAAAGTGCCTTTGTGGCCAGTGTAGATCAAGATCAGACTGCACAAAATGTGCAGTCTGATCTTTGATCTACACTGTCCGCTTTGCTGAAACACTACAGACAAAGAGCAACCACAAAATTACAATTATCTGGGACTCATTTCAGACTGAAAATGACCTTTGGGTTTATTCAGCACTTTAAGGGTTAAAACTTTTATCTTGCCCGAAGACAAGATTTTAGATTGATCCCTGTACAAGCATTTGCAGATGACAAGTGTTGCTCAAATGATGTGATTTGTCTTGGAAAGGTTGGAAACCATTAAGAGAAAGTGGAAAATTGCTGGTTTCCAGCATTTTCACCTTTTACCTACCAGGTACTATGTTTTCAAAAGCCTTCTCCCTCAGAGTATTTCAAGCACTGGATTGTGTAGTAAAAGGTTAACTCTATACCGCACAATCTCAAGTTTTAACGACTTGGAATGTATTTATTCTTCATCTGATGTCGTGAATTCATAATTGCCACCAGTTTCCTTGAACGTTCATACTTATATCACATCACTGAAGTCACATGACCTTACACCACTCTTGGCACAGAGTAAGTTGACCTTGAAATGTCCTCATCTAGATCTTCTGCATTAATGGTGTAACTCCCAGATGTAGTAGTAGTTTCATCATCATCTCTTGTACTATTTGTCCTGAATGAGGGATACATATTGAAACCACGGTTTTCATACGCTAGAGGAGACAGTTTAGCACTAGAATTCACACTCTTGGAGCCCCTGTCCCAGGACACAGTTGGCTCCTGGAATGAATGTTTGTTGCCCCAATTCGGGTTGCCATGGTAACTGTTCAACGAAACACCTGTTGACAAATAGTCAGAGTCATTATAATCTAAAGTATGACACCAGTTTTTAGTCCGACTCTGCACATTTACTGGTGAATTTAAGCTGACTTTATGTTTGTCACTGTATATTTGAACACTGGGTCCCTGTGAGAGGGGTGACCTGAGGGGTAAGGTTGTGGATTTGTGGGGAATGTGTCTTGTTTTTAAAGGTATATTCTGTTTGTATGGATTTGGTAGACGCCCTTCTTTGATGATGTAAGTTGATGGATTCAGTGCTGATGGATGTAATGGGTCGAGATCAAACCGAGGTCCATCTGAAACAAATACAGAAATATGGATGAAGGTACAAGGAATTTAACACACTGATACAGGCACATGACTATTCTTCTTTGCAAAGACAAACTTTGAAGCTATTGTGGCAAAACAGGAATGAATTGCTCCAAACTCTTTACCACATGACAAAATTTTAGACAGGTCTAACTTGACAGCTGCTGGAGACGTCAAATCAAATATGGCTCAATTGATAAAAACAGTCATTGAAAGGATAAAAACATTGTGCGAAAAGGAGAAAATGCTGGTAACAAGCATTTTCTCCTTTTTCCTACAATGTTTTTAAAGGGCTTCTTCCTCAGGGTCTTTTAAACTCAAGATTGTGTGCAAATGGGTTAACAGACTGATGCATGCATATGACTATTTTTCTTTGCAATGGCAACCTTTGAAGTTGCTGTGGCAAATGGGAAATGAATTGCCATTAACCCTTTCCCAAACAATCCCTGTATTACGATGCTGGGAAAGAAGGCTTTTGAAAACACTGTAGGAAAAGGAGAAAATGCTGGTAACCAGCATTTTCTCCTTTTCCCACAATGTTTTCTACCCTTTCATAGACAAAAATCACCATTTGCATTACATTTGATTTGTCGTCTGCAAATGCTTTCAATTTGGTCTAGCCCAAAATTTTGTCATTTGGGAAAGGGTTAAGTGGCACATGTATTTTCCCAATTACCTTCAATGTTTCGACACATTTTTGTGTATTGTCCCTGCACTGTATATGCTATTTTTAGACCAAACAAGAAATATTATTCATTGCATAAAAGACCTATGCAATGCTTTTTGCAGGCATGTTTGCAGGTATTTATTAGTTATTACAATATATTAGCAGTTACTGCGTAACTAGCTCAGAATGTCAATCAACAGGGTCTTCAGGATACAAGTCCTACACTTGACCACCTAGCCAGACAGGACTCTTGTATTTGGTACTACAAGTTTGAGTGATTTTTGCCTGTACATAAAGACTTACAAAGTGTGATAATTATTATAGGAATCTTACCATGATTATCTCCCTCTACACTGCCTCCCTTTCCACTGTCATGGCTGGTTGCTGTTTCTCCTGATGTCTCACTATGACTATCTTCTCTCTGATGACTCACATTCTGAAATAGATGGGTAAGTCATGTTACAACTGTAAGTAACCACATGTGATGTCACTATTACTTCATTGCCTCTTGAACACGACTGTTTGCATATTGCAGCTGGACACTTTTGAAAACACTGGAGCAATTTCTCATGAAAGTACAGTACTGTCATACTTGTAATGAAGCCACCATTACACTTTAGAACAATTATTAGAATGTCATTTTGTTTATATACATGTGTTAAGAAGAAGCATAAAGGAAACAAGAGAAGTGCACATGGGTGCCAACGATCAGTTTCAGTTGCTTTTAGAAATACATCATGTACATTGATTTTCAGTGAAAATTCTAAGTTAAAAAAGGGGCATAACTGCATCAAAATATTTTGATGGTTAAATGCCCCTGTTCTATGGGTTCCCTTTTCAATATTTAACAACTTGTCTGAATTTGAAGTAAGTATCTTCAGTAATGACAGAAATAAAATGTCAAAGCTTTTGCAGCCAAGATCAGGTCGCAGATGACAACAACGACAGGGCTATGACAATACCTTGACATTTTCTTCGAAAACAGCGGAGCTAAAGAGAGAAGCCAATGTTGTTTTTGGAAACTGAAACTTTAATGATAAAACTAAAAACAATCCAAGATATATTTTGCAGCACTCAAAAGATCAAGTATCAACATAATTTCACATTTATTCAGAGCAAAAAAAAATTAACAAGAGGACTGATTATTTAACCAAAAAATCTGTATGCAGAACTCATCATAAATTTTTCAAGAAATCCCAAAGGAAAAAAAAAGAATGAAAAAAGGATTGGTTACAAGATATGTACACCCAATAAACTTATAACAAAAATTTACCAGTATTAAGACTGTAAAATTGTATGATCACATGTACACTGAGATTTTTTACCCATTGCCACAGAAACACTTCTAAGATGTAACTCTGATTCAATCCATGCGAAGATATATTTGATGGGGAGGAATATGAATTTCTTAAATGATATAGGAAAAAGGAAACAAAGTGCTTGTAACAAGCAAATGCTTCTTTTTTTGCAATGTTTCTTTTTAAAACCTGCTCACAACACTTGTACTAGAAGTTGTATGTTTGACAATGTGTGAAAAAGAAAGTGAGAAGTCAGGAATATTTTGTGTATCCAGGATACCAGTAAGTGGTCAGAATTTCACATATCCTGACAACTGATAGTGTCCAGTGGTGACCACTTCAGTCACATTGATGTTTGGTCCATTTAGGTCAAACTAGACAATCAAAACTTGCAGAAATTCTGGTTTATAGCCCTCCAAGTGTGAAAAGTGAAATGTTTCCACCCCATAAATTACCATCATAGGCAAAAACAATCTTCTAAATTGAAGATCTAAATCTATTTATAGTTGGAGGCAGTAAACAGAAACAGGTGAAAAATGAAACTTAAAAACTTTTTCTTGTTAAAAGAAATTGCCAGCAGGAGCTTTTTCAAAGTCTATCTCAAAACCTTTAACCCATAATGTAACAGGTTTTTTTTTTTCTGACCTAAAATTATTCCCTTTTATTAAATGGTAGAAAAGACACAATGGAAAAACTTACTAAAGGTAGAAAAATGTATTTCTAAGCCCTTTACCATAACAGTCATATGTTTCAAAGAGCAGAAGGAAAAAGGGTTTTAAGATAATTAAAACAAGGAAAAGAAAAAGAATTCTGTATTGCTTATCTCTTTATAACATAATCCTGTGTTTTAATGCCCCCTGAGAGGAAGCTTTTGAAAACATTATGGGAAAAAGGAGAAAATGCTAATTACCAGCATTTTCTCCTTTTCCCACAATGTTTTTAAACCTTTCAGAGACAAAACTTGATAATTCAACCACAGTTGATAAGTCATCTGCAAGTTCTTTCAATTTTGATCTGTTCAAAATGATGTCATTTGATGAAGAGTTAATGATATAGAGAACACCAAGCAACAGTGGCGAATGTATCTATAATGAGGACCAGATAGACTATTAATAATACAACGTCCAAACAGTGCAATATTGTCAGTAACAAAGCAATAATTTAGAATCATCTCACCTCCACTGTGAACAAACTTTATAATCCAGCCAGTTTTATTTTCCCATTTATGGTAAAAGACCCCCACTGACCTTTCCTAGAATTTGATTAGATGAGACTAATTCTCTTCTATTACCCGTTTTGCTCATCCATGCATGGATTTTTATTCTACAAACTTGACATGGTCTTAACCGAACAGTTCTGTGTTTTCAGGACCATCAGGAAAAATGCTTTTAAAAACATTTCCATATCGTTTTTGACCCTTTCTAATGCAAATCCTTTGATTTATGCCAAATTGAATATGTCATCTGCAAATGCATTGATTTTGGATCAGTCAAATAGTTTGTTGACTGGTAAAGAGTTTGCAGACAACGAACTGAATGTGACTCAAATGATAGGAGTTATCTTTGAAAAGGTAGAAAATTTGTAGGAAAAGTAGAAAATGCTGGTTACAAGCATTTTCTTCTTCTCTGAACAATGTTTTCAAAAGAGTTCCTCTGGAAGGATGTTAAAACTTGCGACTGTTTGGTACAAAGCTTATAATGTAATGGGTTCAGTAGATAGCTTCTAGTCAACAGACAGAGAGGTAAATTACCTGGCAAATTTTGTATCACTGAGATAATGAAGACAGGAAGAGATACCTGAGTAAACCTATCAATTACAAATCAATATTTCTTGGAAATTTGTCCTCATAAACTATGCATGGAATTCTCTGTTCAAATAGTCTCCGACTTTTTGATGAGGATCTTAAAGCATAACCTGTTACCATGACAACGGAAATGACATTGATTCAAAATACTCTTTCATTAATTCTCTGATGCAATCAAACTACAATGTATTCAGTCTCAAATGAGATGGAAACATTTCTTTTCCTCCTTGAAAAGGCATTAAAAACAATTACATGTTCATTAATCTTTATTTAAAGAAAGATTCATTTGACAACTTGGTAAACTTCTGCAAGATCAGATGGATTTGTACAGTTAGTAATTCAAGTATTGATCTGTTTCTCAATTAAATTTTGTAATTTTAGGGTACAAAATGGACACAATACTAAATAAGTGTTAAAACAGCATACCAGAAATTTTAATGCCAAATACACTACAAGATAAGAAAACAAAATTAACTTATTAAGTGATTAATTTCAATGATTAAACACAGATAGATTCATGATTTTACACAGACCACAACTGCTCATCCACACCCCATAGTAAAGAAATATATTTAATAATATTTAAATTAGGCATGAATTATGATTCATCAACTATTGTTATCCAGGTTTTTACATTTACAAATGACAGCTCAAACAGTCCTCATTTATCCCACCATAAAACATGAACAATTTACAAGTTAAATCAGACAAATTATCGGTATGTAGGTGATTTAAATAACATTGTCACATTTTTAAATGTTTACCTTTTTACAAGAAAACTGTTTCTGTTTTAAGAAACAAAAATAAAGGACGTCTTTGGCGGTTCTTATATCCATATCTGTTGATAAACACCAATAAATAAATACATGTATATACATACTTGTTTTCCCTAACTACGTGGGGTGATCAGAAAGAACGCGGACCACCCGATTATTTCAAAAACTACTTTACTTAAGATAACAAAAATTTGCACAGATGAACATTAATTACCTGGTTACTTACTCAAGCGTTTAAATGACGTCATAGGCAAATAAGAAAAGAGTGACGTCATTTCAATGACATCACATACTGCGTTAGCGGTTCACAATGTCGGATGACGTTTTATTTGAGCAGAGAGTAATTATAAAGTTTTACGTTAAACTCGGAAAGTCTTCATCGGAAATTAAGGCCGATTTAGATAAATTTTATGGGGACTCAGCACTTAAGAAAACCAGTATTTGTAAATGGATTGGACGATTTAGAGAAGGACGCGAAACCGTTGAAAATGACCCTAAATCTGGCCGTCCATCAACATCAGTAACGGACAAAACTATCGCGGATGTGCAGCAGCATGTAAAGCAAGATCGTCGAGTTACTGTCAGGGAAATAGCTGACACATTTAGCATTTCCTATGGAAGTGCACAGGAGATTTTAACTGACAAACTTGGAATGTCGCGTGTTTGTGCAAGGTGGGTGCCTCGGCTACTGACGCCCGAGCAAATGGGGGTTAGGGTCGAAATTTGTTTTGAAATTTTAGAATGCATTAGGAAAGAAGGATCAAACTTTACTGATCGTATTGTGACATGCGATGAAACATGGGTACACTTTTACGAGCCCGAATCTAAACAACAAAGCAGTGTATGGAAACATCCAACATCGCCGTCCCCTGTTAAAGCCAAACTTTCTAAGTCTGTTGGTAAAGTTATGTGCATCATGTTTTTCTCTTCTCAACATTTTCTTCTAAATCATGTTGTACCTATACATACTACAGTCAATGCTGAGTATTATGCCAGCATTATTCGAATGAATTTAATACAGGCCATCCGAAAAAAACAGCCGGAACTTCTATGGAGAGGCGTCATTTTACATCAAGATAATGCTCCCGCTCACAAAGCCAAACTTGTACAGGAAGTTTTGAAAAAACTAAACATAGAAACATTAGACCATCCTGCCTATAGTCCAGACCTGGCCCCATGTGACTTTTGGCTATTTCCTGTTTTGAAAGATTCTCTATGTGGCAAGCGCTACGAGAGCAGAGAGGAGCTAACCCATGCCATGACCGGGTCGTTGAGAGTGATGTCACGTGACGGGCTTGCGCACGTGTTTCGCGCATGGGAATCAAGAATGAATAAGTGCATAGAACACAAAGGAGGTTACTTTGAAAAACAGTAAACATTCCAAGTTGATTTTTATAACAATATTCCGATAAAGGCACTGGTCCGCGTTCTTTCTGATCACCCCTCGTACATGTAGTTTGAGGTTAATTTGCCTACAGTTAACTTCATTATAATATTTCTGTCTCAGGTATCTAAATATCAAGGAACTGCATCACATATGGATGTATTTATCAGAGTTGTCTATCCCTCAAATAGATTTATACCAATAGCAGGGACAGATATGGCCTGATTGCTTATTATTGTTACGTAGACCACCTGAACAGTGAGCGAGAGGTGCAGGGATCTTGTCGCTGTCCAGCTGCCACATTTTTCTCCTCTGGTTAAATCAATTAATCAATCATGTATTCTATTTCACAATCAGAATACCAGTTTTGTTTAAAACCTCTGCAGTTTAGATGTGTGTTTAAATATTTACAAAAAAAATATGATAATTTAAGAAATTGCTCCAGATAAAATTGCTCAAGATGAGCATATTTTCTGGATGATGCAATGTTTATTTTCTTCAGAAAGGTTTAAAGATGGATTTGATCTATAAAAATTTTATTCTTTTAAAGCCTACATGTTAGAAAAGCTGGCATACCAGATACTGAGTACCTAGTAATAGACAAAATTATTTCAAACTATACAAATATTTTGGCAAGCTGTGAGGAATGGTTTTATGAAGCCTTTCATGTAAGTTTGTCTTTACCAAAAAGGTGATACCAAAAGCTAAGCAGACAAGCAAAAATTGGCAAAGAAACTCAGCAAATGTCAAAATTTGTTTTAAATGGAACAAGATTAAACCTTTTACAAACAATCCCTAGTTTCACTGAGAAAAATTGCTTTGTTTACAATATTTTAGGCTATTCCCACAGTGTTTTCTCTTTTTTCAAAGATATGAAAACATGTACATAATGTAATTGCATGAGCTTCATTAATCTAATGTGTAATATGCAAATGCTTTGAATTTAGGCAAATATTAAAATTCTGTGGTGTGATACAGAGTAACACATTACCTCCAACAGACAACATGTAAACATTGTGGTAAGTGAAGAAGTTTCTTGTAAGGGGCAATTTCTTCTTTTGGCCACAATATTTCACATAATTATACTCATGTATAATAATTTATCTCACATTGATAATTGACATTTAACAAAACACTATTTCAAAGTTGTCTGCACACAGCAAAATTTGGATCAAGAGGTGAAGAGTTCACATATCTATAGTAACTCTTTAACACATGGCAAAATTTTAGATCTCTTCAATTTCAAAGCATTTGCAGATTACAAATTAAATCTTGTTCATATATTAGTTTTTGAAAGGGTAGAAAACATTGTGAGAAAAGAAGAAAATGCAAGCATTTTCTTCTTTTCCAAAAATGTTTTCAAAGACTGTCTTCTACAGGGTTGTTAAAACTTGGAATTGTTTGGTAAGGGTTTATGGCAAAGCTGAACCATATTGTAGAACAACTTACCAATTCTGGGTTTTCCATATAATTAGACTGGGCAGAGATATAGCGTTGGTTGGACCTTTGTACAAGAGGAGGACTTAGTTTGTCCTCTTTAACCTCTGGCATGTCTTCCAATCTTATCTGTCTACTTGGATATAAATGCTGAAATGAGAATCGAATCGAATTAAATTAGTATTGTCTTACATCATATTAGTGTGTGGTAAACAGCATTTTCTTCTCTTTCCACAATGATTTCAAAAGCAGTCCTCTTCAGGGCCATTAAAACTCAGGATTAATTGGTAAAGGGCTAAAGGTAAGCACGAAGACGCGCAAGCAGGCATTGAAAAAAATCTTTGATGATATTGCACTGATTTTAATTTTCAATTTTGAAGCTGAAAGGAATATTTACCACCATAACAAGTACAAATATTTTTATCCTCATACTTTTTGGCATTTTAATCATGTATTCAGAGGAACATACCAGCTAAAAAAACATCCAACTGAGTTTGTAAATAATTTATCAGACGAATTAACTCAAAATTTTGGTACACTTTGGAGCGATTTTGATGAAAGCAGTGGGAGTCTTCCTTTTTTATATACTGGTCACTCAATCTTTTACTAAAACAAACCCAAGTTTTAACAAAGGTGGAAGGCTTTTCATAAACATTGTGTGAAAAGGAGAAAATGCTGTTCCTTTTCACACAATGTTTTCTCCTAATTTAACCCTTTACCACATGGCAAAATTTAAGACCTATCCAAATTGGAAGCATTTGCGGACAACAATTTCATAGTGGCTCAAATGACGCAACTTTTCTTTGATAGGGTAGAAAACTTTGTGGGAAAAGGAGAAAATGCTGGTTACCAGCATTTTCTCCTTTTCCCACAATGTTTTCAAAAGGCCTGTTCTTCATGGGCGTTAAAAGGCGTCATTGTGTGGTAAAGGGTTAAAGACATATCTCATCATTTGAGCCACTAAAAGGAGGCACATGTAATTGGAAATTGGTACTTGCAATTTGGAAAAATCTAGAATACAAAATTTTGTTGTCTGGTACTTGGTTAAAGTCCTCAGTTTTCTTTATGAAAATAATGCACAAAAATGTTCAGCTTTAGGCTAGACGCCATTTATTTCTAAGTGTTTAAAACTTTTTTTCAAAGAAAAAGCAGTATAAACTTTAGTTATTATATCTTTGTACCCATTTATTTTTTGCCTTGTTTAATTTCACAGGGCAAATTTCTTGTTTCTAGTAAGTTGACTAAAAAACAAACAAATCATTTAATTTTTGCTTCTGTATAGATATTTGTTGGTAGTAGAGGACTTTAAGGAAATGATACTTGATTTTCATATTTTATTAAATCCTTTACTTACTTTATTTCCCTCTATTGACTGTATTTCATTCTTAAATTTAGATTTTCACAATTGCTGTTCTGATAATATTGGTCTGCAGAAATGTCAAGGCATCATTTTTGCCTCCCTCTACGAGCAAGATTCAACATTTCTAGTTCTAATTTCTTTACCCTAAGCTTACCAAACAAGCATTACTTTTCTATCTTTAACAAACCTGGTATTCTGCCACGCTGAAATGCAGTTTACAGGTTGAAAGAAGACCGAACTACTGAAATACTAAACTATTGGAAACAAATGCTACTATGTAGCAAAGCAAATTCAGTTTTGAAGCATAGAAGTGGACCTATGGCCTCAACTGAATGGTGTTTTATGCCGCTTTCAACATTATTTCTGTCATATCACAGCAACAGCTGACATAATTATGATCTATGGGAAGAACATCAAAGAATGAGCAGACTGACATGGTACCATATTTATGTGTCTTACTGGTTTTAATGACTGGTACTTAGTGGCTGTCAATACATTAAACAGTTTTAGCTCATTGAAATTGCAAATGAGACACAAAAAAGATTTTAAAATTATCATATCTATCTCATCACCATAAAATTACAAATAAAATTTGCTCCCCATGTGGTTGTAACTGAGACATTATGTTTGAAAACATTGTAAGAAAAAGAGCAATTGCTTGTAGCAAGCAATTGCTTATTTTCCTACAATGTTTTCCATGTCTAACAAAAATTTTGTTTTCCTTTTCATTAGATATTTCTCCTTTCTGTCTCTTGTTATAGCTTAACTCTTTAACAGATGACAAAATTTTACACTTGTCCAAATTGAAAGCATTTGCAGAATACAAATAAAATGTAGACAAAATGATGAAATTTTTCTTTGAGAAGGCAGAAAACAATGTGAGAAAAGGAGATAATGCTGGTTACCAGCATTTTCTCCTTTGTCAACAATGTTTTCAAAGGCCTACTTTCTCAACATCATGAAAATAACGGCTTGTTTGGAAAAGGGTTTAAGGCAAGTTTAAAATTAGCATGAAAGGTAATGGGTTAATGGGAATTGTAATCATTATAATGTCTTATTTCACACTGAGCGTATTTCCATCAGGGAAACATTATGTAAATATACGTAATTTCAGCCCTTAGCTATTTTTATTCATTTTTTATACCTGACCCTTTGCTAGATGACAACAGTTTAGAATGGTCCACATGAAAACCATTGGCAAAAGGGAAATTAGATATGGGTTGGATAAAGAGGTTTGTCTTAGAAAGGGTGGAAAACATTGTTGCAAAAAAAAAGACAATGCTGGTTACCAGCATTTTCTCTTTTTCCCAAAATGTGTTCAAAAGCCTTCTTTGGGGTTGTTAAACTATGAAATCATTTGATACAGGGAAATATATCATAAAACCCTAGAAAATTAACCCAAAATTTCTATTTCCTTTTTAAAAAAGTAATATAATAGAAGACACCCAATCATGTATATACTCAGCGAATTGCTTTTACTATGTTACTATAAACAGGGAAAAAGTTGAAAACAAGCAGTAATCTTCATTTGCTACTATGCTACCCTGATAAACTTGCCAAACGACAAAATTTTAGTCTTGTCAAAGCATTTACGGACAACAAATAAATTGGCTGAAATGATGGAATATGAAAAGGTAGAAAACATTGTGGGAACAGAAGAAAATGCTGGTTACCACCATTTTCTCCTTTTCCCAGAATGTTTCAAAAGTCTTCTTTGTCAGCGCCGTTAAAACTCAGGATTGTGAAGTAGAGGATTAATAGCAGTTAAATAAACCCGAATTTTTCATTGTTTTACTCAATATCCATAATTTTATACTCTTCCTCTCTAGAGATGTTTTACTTTATAATTTCCATACAGCATGAATATGCTGTCTGATCTTGATCCACATTGCTGGCAACAGCCCCTTTTCTCTTTAATATGCAATCAAAAGTTTCAATGAACCTGAAGAAGCAGTTTGTGAAAATATTGTTGGAAAATGAGAAAACGCTGATCAAACCAGCATTTTCTCCTTTTCCCACAATGTTATCTATTCATTCAAAGACAAATCCCACAATTTAACCCTTTACCAAACAATCCCAAGATTTAACAACCCATATAAAATGGCTTTTGAAAATATTATGGGAAAAGGAGAAAATGGTAGTAATCAGTATTTTCTCCTTTTTCCACAATGTTTCTATCCTGTAAGAGACAAACCTCATTATTTAAGCCACATTTACTTCGATGTCAGCAAGTAATTCTAATTTGGTTACGGTAAGTCTGATATTTTGTTGTTCGATCAAGAATTAAGTTAGATTGGATTTACTGTCTGCTAACAGTTTCAACATAGACTATTCCAAAATTTTGTCATGTGAGAACTAGTTAACTCTTTGCCAAACAAGCCCTGGTTTTAAGGACCCTGGGAAAGAAGCCTTTTGAAAACATTGTTGGAAAAGAAGAAAATGCTGGTAACCAGCATTTTCTTCTTTTCCAACAATGTTTTCTACTCTATCAAGGACAAATTTCGCCATTTGAGCAACTTTTGATTTGTCGTCTGCAACATTTTCAATTTGGACAAGTCTAACTTTTTGTCGTTTGTGAAGAGTTAATTTATCTCGTGTATCCCAAGATAAATGTTATTTCAAAATTCTTGAATCAACAAAACAGCTGCAAATTTCCCACTATGAGGGAAGTACATGTATTTTGGATAATGGAGAGTAAAACAGTTATTCACCCTCCCTGGGGCAATCATCATAATATCGTAGCCATCTTCTATCTATCATAATGAATTTATGATCAATGGATTCATGAAATGTTTTTTGATGACAGTATTGTCTCTGAAATGCTTTTGAATGAATATTTTTATAATTTTATCCCTTTGAGCACTGCGAATATACCTGACCGACTTTGCAGTCAAGAAATCAAATCAAATAATTAAATAAATACAATCTAAAGGTTGCTTTTGTCCACAATGTCTCTCAGCAAAGTGTATGGTGTAGAGTAACGATCAGTCTGCATGTTTTGTGCAGTCTAATCTTGATCTACACTGGCCACCAAAGCAACAGTGCTTGTGAAAGGCACTTTAAAGATTAACCCTTTAAAAATCTTGTGAAAGATGAAATGTAAACTACTTTTACAAACAGTGTGGATTGAGATGAGACTGTATATCCTGTGCAGTTTGATCTTTGATCCACACTGTCTATAATTTTGAGAAGTTTTCATCACATGATGTTGCAATAATAAGGCTCTATTTTACAGAGCAAACAGCTCAATTCAAATTACTTGATATTTAATGTTTCAACTCTTTACTAGACTACAAAATTTTAGAATTGTCCAAGTTGAAAGCAGTTGCACATAACAATATGAGCCATGCTCTGTGAAAAGGGGGCTTAATGCATCTGTGAAAAGTATCGACCCAGGTCAGCCTGCGCAGTCCGCGCAGGCTGACCTGGGCCGATACTTTTCATTATTTGTCAATTTTCTGTTTGTACAAGGACCAGTCTATCTCATGATTAAGTCTGTTATTAAAAGAAGTGGCTGTTTATGGATCCATAAGTATTTAATGGCTTGCTTGGTACCATGGATCACGGGCATGGCTCAATAACTGGTATTGGTTTTTAATAACAGTTACCAGCATTTTCTCCTTTTCCTGCAATGTTTTCAAAAGGCTTCTTGGGCAGGCTTGTCAAAACTTGGGATTGTTTGGTAAAGGGTCAAAGGTTAACAACCAAACAAAACCTGTGACAAGTAAAACCTTTTAACACTTTTTCCCCTTCTTTAAGGACATCCTGTTTTATAAAACCATGAACACTGATAAACCCAGCTGGATAGCGAAGATAAAGTACTGAGAAATCCAAACAAATGACATTTTACAATCTGTCACATTGTTTATTCCCTTTCAATGATGGCAGGCTCTAACTCTACTCAAATACAAAATTGTCATGAGGACCCTTTAACTCTTGATCATGGTGTCTGTGGTTGTGAGGCAGAGTGTCTGCCTCATAACCAAAAAGTCCCAAGTTTGATACCTGGGAGCAGGTGTCAACTTTGGGACTTTCCATTGACCCACACATTCTGCGCTAGTAGAGCTGGTGCTGTTTCCAGAAAGCAATATCAAGAGAGATTAGTATAAGTTGCGAGAACTTGTTTCTCAATCGATGTAAAATAAATACATGTATTTTTAAACTAAACTAACCCTTCAACTCTTGGACTGATAGTCGGTCTGTTTGTATGGTGTTTAATGTGACTGTGAAAATTTCATAGCATGGTTCCAACTTGGAAGATAAATTTGCATAGTCTAGAATTAAACTTTAAATACAATAAAGCTATCCAGAGGGTAGAAATAATGAGTTGATGTTACTTTGTGTAACAGCTGGCCTAATCAACATGTGGATGCCAATGCTCTCATACAGTTGTTTTTTCTGTATAAATGCTTAAGTAGAAAAAGGGGCATAACAGAGTCAAAAATACTTAGAGTTACCTGCCCTTGTTGTATGGGTTGACCTTTTTGATGTCTAACAACAAGCTCAAGTCTGGAGATATATCTAGTGAAGAGTAGTCACAGAGATATGAGAAAATGTCCATTTTCACATAACAACAATGACAACAACAACAATGATTCATAGTATGGTGTTAAATGATGTTTTCAACATTATTTAAGATATATTGCCACAGCCAGTGCACCTATCCATGCTTTCCTAGAGTTTCTTCCCAAGCCATTGGCTGCCTTCCCACATAACTATTGTTTAAACAATGATCAGTGGTGAGACACTTATGAATTCTAGCTATGGCAATGACTTTCATCTATTCTCAGAAAGAAATTCCTCATGCAGGGAATTTGAACCACCAACCCCTTCAGGTCTCAAGTCTTGTGTGTTACTAACTGTGCTACCAGGGCTCGGCCAACCACAACAACAAAGAGGACAAGGTCATAATGATTCCTTGGGCCTTCTTTGAAAACAGCCAAGCTTATCATGCGTTTTTATATTTAGAGAAAAAGATGAATTGTACAAGTTAAAGTTTGGTATGGTATGATATCCAAATGACAAAGGTCATCCGAGTTATTCTCCCAATTATTGTCATGATGGATCAGTAGATGAAATGACTTGAATAAAACTGAAATTTTCTGTCAAGTCATCTAAAGTTGTCATATTATGATTGAGAAGCAACTGCATCATCATTTCACCCTTCACCCCTACGGCCCCTTTATCACTACTATTGTTGCTTTGGTGGTCAGTGTAGTTCAAGATCAGACAACACAGAATGTGCAGTCTGATCTAGGGCTACACTGCTGTTTTGTGAACTTCTTTGATCAAACAAAACATTTTGGAAAATGCACTTTTATTCCTGTTTTTCTTGACTGATAATGTCCACTGAGTTTATTTTGCAGTCTATGGGTCAAAATCTTTTATCCATTGAGTTTATTTTGCAGTGAATGGGAGACAAAATCTTGAGTACAATAGATTTCCCTTAGTGGCTTCAGTTAACCCTTTACCACACAATGACGCCTTTTAACGCCCCTGATAGAGAAGGCTTTTGAAAACATTGTGGGAAAAGGAGAAAATGCTGGTAACCAGCATTTTCTCCTTTTCCCACAAAGTTTTCTACCCTATCAAAGAAAAGTTGCGTCATTTGAGCCACTATGAAATTGTCTTCTGCAAATGCTTTCGATTTGGATAGGTCTTAAATTTTGCCGTGTGGTAAAGGGTTAAACATATCCAACTTTGGATCTACAAGGTCAAACATTTTGTGAGATTGCAGCTATACCAAATGGCTTGAAATTGCAGAATCTCTCTTTCATTTTTCTGAAACAATCTATATCCATCTAGGGGCATTATAAGGGTTATGATTGTAGATTATTTAACCCTTTACCACACGGCAAAATTTAAGACCTATCCAAATTGAAAGCATTTGCAGACGACAATTTCATAGTGGCTCAAATGACGCAACTTTTCTTTGATAGGGTAGAAAACTTTGTGGGAAAAGGAGAAAATGCTGGTTACCAGCATTTTCTCCTTTTCCCACAATGTTTTCAAAAGGCCTCTTCTTCAGGGGAGTCAAAAGGCGTCATTGTGTGGTAAAGGGTTAAGCCACAAAAATCTCTGTCTCCCTGTGACATATTCACATGAGAAACAGTATGATACATGCAATTTTTTTTCTCATCTTCATCATAAAAACTCTGTCACTGCCCTTTTACCATCATGTAGTTACATAGAAAATGGTTGTTTTGTTTATATGGCTACAATGGAGTTGAGTTTTTGACTTCATGGTTAAATGAGTGAAGGAAAACAATTTTGGATTTTAGAGATTATAACAATAATCAAGAAACAATTGCTTCAGCTAGCAGCCTTGAGGAAGAAGGCCTTTGAAAACATTACCAGAAGAGGAGAAAATGCTGCTATCCAGCATTTTCTTCTGTAATTCACACAATATTTTCTGCCCTTCAAGACAAATTTTATCATCTGAGCCATATTTAATTTGTCGTCTGCCTTTTAGGCTTTCAATATGGACCAGTCTAAAATTTTGTTATTTGGCAAAAAGTTAAACATCCATATAACCATATTCTACAACAGAGAACTTACAGTCAAAAAGAGGAGTTGCTAAGAGGGAGTTGTTTTCAATTCCAATTATTATTTTCTTGATTTGTCTTATGAGCTCTAAAAATCCCAAGTTTTTCAGAAAGTGTAAAAAAAATCTTCATCTAGAAGTGACATAAAGATTACAAAAACGCAACACTTCAATACTGTTTTAAGATGAAAAAAAGTAGATCTACATTGTTCCTTTCATTTGGTGACATGTTTGTAAACAATAAATGTGCTGGTAGTGTATGAGGTGTTTTTATCTAAATGTGTCCAAAACAAAAGATTGTAAAAGCAACATCTTTGCTTAATCACTTTTAAGCATGTAATATGATCATTTAGGTTCCAGCACAGTCATTCCATTTCAAAAAGAAGACATTACAAAGCTATCTGAACTATTCAGAAACACTAAAAGATAACACATTATCTTCTAATGTTTTTCCTTTGCAGCCGACCAATTTATAACTGAAAAGATCGCAACCATTTACAGTTGGAAAGATTGTGGCCAAAGGAGAGATTTCATGTCAAGATCATTTTCTCCTTCTGTAATCAGTTTACTGGGTAATTCACACTGAGGTATATTCATGTATCAAGCCTAATAATTCATGTTCACCTTTTGCATTTTGCATAAATGTTATTTTATATATCTTTTGCAGCAAGTTTGTTTTAGGAGGTATTGCCGTAACCCTTTACCACACAATCTTGACTTTCAACGTTCCTGAGCAAAGAGGCTTTGGAAAACATTTTGGGAAAAGGAGAAAATACTGGTAACCAGCATTTTCTCCTTTTCCCACAATGTTGTCTTCCCTATCATAGACAGAAATCAATATTTAAGCTACATCTAATTGGTCTTCTGCAGATTTCTGAATTTGAAAGTAACATAACTTCTGATTGGCTAAACTATTTGGTGCAGCCAATCAGAAGTTGTGTTACTTTCCAAGTTAGAAAATTCTTGAAAATAGGACTAAGAGTATTCTTAAGAACAGTTGGTGAAAATGTACCCCGATCTTTATCATTTCAGACGAGCAGATAGACTTAAATTTGGTCTAGTCCAAAATTTTTGTTGTTTTGGTAAAGAGTTAACCCTATACCACACAATGCCCAGTTTTAACGACCCTGAGAAAGAATGCTTTTGAAAACATTGTGGGAAAGGAGAAAATGCTGGTAACCAGCATTTTCTCCTTTTCCCACAATGTTTTAAACCCTATCAAAGACAAAAATCATCATTTCAGCAACATTAAATGTGTTGTCTGCAAATCCTTTCAATTTGATTTTGTCCAAAATTTTGTCGCTTTGGTAAAGAGTTAAAAGGTGACAAACTATTATTCACCACCACCATAGATGGGAAAGATAATGAGTTTTAGTAATAAGTGATGACAAAGTCTTTAGAATTCTTTGTTTGATCATATTCTTTGTTTTAAACTATAGTATAGCATTGTGGCAGATTTGACTGATACAGAGCTGATAAATAGATTTCCAGTACGATAGAACTGCACTAAAAATATTTCAATGCCATGTGAAGTATTTTTGTACATAAGTTACATTAGCAATATTGTTTTAAGATAGGGAAGTATAGTATGAATAATTCAAAGGTACTAAGTAAGCAATGACTTACGCAGTTTATTAACTTTGGAACTGTTAAATGATTACATTCAATCATTGAAATACATACATATTACAATTCAAAAAATCTTTGTGA
This sequence comes from Hippopus hippopus, assembly GCA_946811185.2. Lineage (NCBI taxonomy): Eukaryota > Metazoa > Mollusca > Bivalvia > Cardiida > Cardiidae > Hippopus > Hippopus hippopus. Next base: position 17,242,417 of record OX328100.1, on the reverse strand, counting down.
AGAAAAAAAACTCACTGTTTTTCACAGTGAGGGTCAAAGCTAAGACAGCAAACTTTGTACTGTCTAATCTTGATCTATATTGTATTCAAAAGCACAATGATTTGTGTTAGGCAGCCTATTTTAAGGCTACATTTAACCCTTTACTACACAATACTGAGTTTTAACAACGATTACATACAAAGCTCCAGAAAACAATGTGGGAAAAAAAGAAAATGCAGGCTATCAGAGCCAAATTCCATCATTTGAGCCACATTGAATATATTGTCTGTAAATGCTTTCAATTTGGATCAGTCGAAAGTTTTGTTATGTGGTACAGAGGTTAAACAGGACTCAAATAATGGGATTTATCCTTGAAAACATCATGGTTATCAGCATTTTCTCCTTTTTCCACAGTGTTAAAAAAAACCAGGAGATAATGATTATATGAACAAATACCATGGCCAAGGGTTGATTTCTAAATGGAGGTATGGAAGAAAAATTTGAAAAAATTGTCACCCTGAGGGTACTGATTAAGATACAATTTTTCTGAAAACCTGAGCCAAGTATCAGGTGTCAGACCCCCAATTTGGTATTTAATGACAGTTTAGCATTTAAAAGGAAGCAAAGAGTTGAATGGGCTCCTTTGTGTTGCATGGGGTGATGACCATTGAAAAGTAACTCTTCAGCCATCCGTTGCATAACCCTCTCTTCCTTTCTGTCTGGGTATTGTTAATCAAAAATGTACAATGGTCAGAAAAAAATTATTTTAATACAACTGGTTGGAAATGATTGTGTTATGATTTGGAGGTTAAATATATGTTGTGCGCTATGAAAAGGGGGGTTTAAAGCATCTCTGTAATACATTATGACAGGCATGTTACACCTATTTTACCTCAACACCTACTGAACCACGAGGTAGAATGAGGCAGAATGGACCTTTAACATGTAGAAAATTTACCAATAACAAAAAGTTTCAGCCCATATCAGCCTGTGTGGACTATGCAGGCTGACATGGGTTGATGCTGGTAACTAGTATTTTCTCCTGTTCAACAGTGTTTTATACCCTTTGAAGGGCAAATCAGATCATTTTGAATAGAACTGAATTTGTCCTCTCCAAATGCTTTCAATTTGGACAAGACTAAAATTCTGTCATTCGGTTAAGAGTTCACTCTTTACCAAACGACAAAATTTTAGACTGGTCCAAATTCAAAGCATTTGCAGACAACAAATTAGAAGTGGCCAAAATGACAGGATTTACTATAGATAGGTTAGGAAACATTTTGGGAAAAGGAGAAAATGCTGGTTACCAGCCTTTTTTTCCATTTCCCACAATGTTTTCTAAATCCTTCTTCCTCAGGGTCGTTAAAAGTCGGGATTGTGTGGTAAAAGGGTAAAGCTTCTTTTCCAGAGCTCAGCTTATTTATTTTCTGCAAATAAGTTCATTACAGATGAGTCTAAAATGTACTTGTTTGATGAAACGTTGACAGACTGATGAAACATTCTGTAAGCTATAATGACTACTGAATTGTAAGAGAGATTATCATACTAATTCTACTGTATACTAACTTCATTATTAGTTCAGTTGTACAACATCAATGGCTTGTGACATTATTCAAAAGAATAAACATGAGTGACACAAACCAACTTTATCATCAAAATCTCTTTTTCTTACAGTATCAGGTGTAACACAGCTCAAGCCCGATTGATTTTGAAAAACGCTGTAAACAGTAGTTCCCTTTATAAATGGTTAAATCCCTCCCTGGCACCCTATCACATCATTATGATAAGAATCTATCTCAGATCAAGCGTTTCGTAACACTGATTAAATGATTAGTGTTGACAAACAGTTTTTTGATTTGCTTAATTCCAAAAACATGGCCAAAGAAACCTGTAAAACCCTCTAATGAAAAGGCCCAACACAACCTTTCATCAAAATCTTAACCCCTACAGTGAAAGCTCAAGTTAACCCAGTACCACACAATCCCAAGTTTAAATAACCCAGAGCAAGAGGGCTTTTGAAAGCATTTGGTAACCAGCATTTTCCCCTTTTGCAATAATGCTTTCTACCATTTCAAAGTCAAATCAAATCATTGGAGCAGCTTTTGATTTGTGATCTGCAAATGCTTCCAATTTGGTTGTGTCTAAAAACTGAAACATATAGAAATATATCTGGGCATTTTTCATAAACTGATCTCTCTTTATACTGGGAAATTTGACAGGCAAAAGCACATAGTTACTTGAGTGTCATTTACATTACTGCCTTTATTCACAAACAAAGACTTACAAAACATTTGAAACATTTCATATTGGACAAAATCAACATGACTTAAGGTTTAAAAGATAAACACCAGAGAAGAAATTGCTGAAAAGGAGAAATTTTGTGTCATATCCCCTATTACAACAACTGATGTTTTCAAAAGTGGTCTGCTTTAAGACAAAAAAGTCATCATTCTGAAGGTAATGAATTAACAAATAGCACATTGTACACTTGCAAATGTAACATTAATTCCTCTGAAAAAAAAAAAAGATGGCTTAGAATGACTGAAAGGGACTAAATATAGCAATTTAAAGGATCAATCAACACTTAAATTATCAAAAGAAAGGGACTTCAATTATGTCATTTAAAACTTTTTAAACTTTTGAGATCTTCATGGGTTAAAAGTTATGTTATTTAATACAAGAAATTGGCATTAATGGCCTAGAAAAATAATTCTTTTGAATCCTAAAGAGTTCCTTTCACAGCATGTAACTGTTTTTTTTTTTGTCAATTCTTTCAGTAATGATTAGGGTAGGTATGCCATGCAATCACAAAGGCAGGTCAGTTTGTGTGCTTTAAAATACAGAACTTTAAGTTATTGACTTTTCCATATTTTATACTTTTTGTCTGTTGTAAGACCTAAACTAAACTGTGACAGTGTACTGCATGCAGCATTTCTAGAGTACTATTGAGCAAAACCATTTAACTCTTTACCACATAATCCCGAGTTTTAACGAGCCTTGAAGAGAAGGCTTTTGAAAACATTGTGGGAAAAGGAGAAAATGCTGGTAACCAGCATTTTCTCCTTTTCCCACAATATTTTCTACCCTTCCCATAACAAATTTCAATTTTTAAATCACATTTATTTTTGTCGTCTGCAAATGCTTTCAATTTGGACAAGTCTAAAATTCTGTCGTTTGGTAAAGAGTTAACACTGCACCTTGAAAACTATCCTGAAAGCCTAAGGTAGTAAACTTGCTTTAATAAAAGTTATTACCCTTTACCACACACTTCTGTGCTTAAAAAACCCTGAGGAAAAAGATGCTTGAAAACATTGTGGGAAAAAGGAGAAAATGCTGGCAACCAGCCTTTTCTCCCTTTCCAACAATGTTTTCTAACTTTTCAAAGACAAATATCAACAGTTGTGTAACATTTAATTTGCCGTCTGCAAATGATTTCAAATTGGACAAGTCTAAAATTTTATCATCTGGTAAAAAAGTTAAGTGTCACTCTGAAGCAGTGACTGTTTCACAAACTGCTTTCGAACTGTGACTGACAGCAGATGCATAAATTTTGCATTTTTGTTTGAGACAGAGTTTAATTTGAGTTTCAGAGAAGGATAAATATATATGTTCTGCAAATATGAACCTACCTTCTCTTTTTGTATCTTGAAATCTGTGCTACTGAAACTGTCACCCTCATCAAGAGAAAAACTGACTTCTTTCTTGTTTTTATTCTGTGGCACCTCTGGATACACTTTATCATTAGCAATATGCTGCCCTGTATTAGAGTCACTTTTTGAGAGTTTCAAAATTTGTCCAAACTGAAAATGTGTCCTATTCTTGCCACATTTATCGAGGTCATTTCTTCTTAAAAAGCATATCACAACAATGATTGTAATTGAAGACAGCACAGTGATGCAAACAACTGTCACTACAATTGTCACATAACTTCGACTTTCAGAGTCTTTGCTTGCTAACACAGTTGCATTTGTGTACAATAAAGTCACCTGTAAACTTTGCTTTGAAAACTTTGGAGACTGTCCTTTATCATAAACTGATAAATTGAGGGTGTAAGTTTTATCCTGAGTCAGATGTTTGTACTTCACAATATAAAGTTCACCAGATCTTGAATCTAAACTGAAAATTTCTTCATTATTTCCATCCACAATGAAAAACAGTAATTCTTTGTTGATGCCTTCATCATTATCAGCCCCTGAAACTTGGGCTACAGGTCTCTCAGAGACTTCATTCAGTACCCTAACAGAGTTGTTGCTCTCTGATGGAAATATGAAATATGGTGTCTCATCATTCACATCCAGTACCCTAACTATCACTCTGACTGAACTGTTCAAAGGAGGTTCACCATGGTCTCTGACACCCACTACAAATTCATATGAACTTTGCTGTTCTCTGTCTAGTTCTCTGTTTGTTTTGATCTTTCCATCTTCAAATACAACAAATGGAACTGCATAAGATCCCCCATCTTTGAACTGTGGCAGGAGATAGTAAGTTACTTTCTTGTTGTCCCCCTGATCTTCATCTATGGCTGTTACCTGATCCACATCTGTCCCCGTCACTGCCCCTTCTGTAACATCAAATGTGTATGGAGACTTGGTAAAAACAGGCCTATTGTCATTGACATCTAGTATTGTAAGCATTACAGTTGCAGTGCTGGTTCTTGGTGATTTTCCATGATCCATTGCTAACACTTTGAATATTTTCTGTCCACTTGTTTCTCTATCTAATGTAGTTATTGCTCTTATTACTCCAGTATCGTCCACTTCAAAATCTGCCATACTGTCATTGTGTATCTTGTATGTTATTCTACCATTCTCCCCAATATCCAAGTCACTAGCATTAACTGTCAGAATCTCTGCACCATAAGTGTTGTTTTCAAGTACCTCTGCACTATAGATATAAGTTGAAAATATTGGAGAATTATCATTTTCATCTTTCAGGCTGACCTGGAATTTTGCAGAGGACTCCTCATTCCCACCGTCAATGCATGTTACAGACACATTATGCTTATTTATGGACTCTCTGTTCAATAAATGCTGAACAAAAATTGAGTAACTTTTCCTGCCAGGAGAACTGTTGACCTCTTTGAGTCCAAAATATGTGTTGTATGTTAGACACGAGAAGTTTCCATTTTGGCCAGAGTCACTATCCTCAACATTGACCAATACAATGGCTTCATCTAGAGTAGCATTTTCGGACACAGATATAACATCTGGAGATAATTCCGGTACTAAGTAAGTTAGTGAAATTATTGGAGGGTTGTTTCCTATATCTAGTATTTGGATATAGATGGTTGCTTGAGATGACAGGGGAGACTGTGTACCTTGATCTTTTGCAACAACATAAATAACCTTCTCTGAATTACCTGGCTCATACTCTAGTTGCTTTGCAACAGTCAGTTCTCCTGTGGTCCGATTAACAGCGAAATGTTCATATATGTCTACTGTCTGTTGTGATGCTAATTCATATATAACCTCCCCATTCTTTCCCTTATCTTTATCTGTTGCATCCAGTGTTACAATTACTTTTCCAACTGTGATATCCTCTGTGACTGTAATGTTCAATATTGGATCACGAAAAACTGGTTTGTTATCATTTTCATCAATTACATGAATGCTTACTGTTAGAGTTCCAGTTCTGATTGGTACCCCTGCATCCTTAGCTAAAATCAGAAATTCATAATTTTCTATTTTTTCTCTGTCCAAGGCCTTCACAATTCTAAGACTAAGACCACTGGGTTCTTTTGTTACATTTAATGCAAAAAATTCTGTAGGATCAACTGAAGATTGAGGAGTAATATAATAGCCTTCTACTCCATTATTTGCTCCAGTGTCCAAGTCTATAGCTTTTGAGAGGGGTATTTCAACATTTGGTGCTGTTGATTCTGTTATTTCTAGGTTGATCACATCTTCCTCAAAAGTTGGAGGATTATCATTGATATCCTCTACAGTGATTGTGACGACAATTTCAATCAAAATATTACCCCGAAACACAGTGACTCTAAAATATATGTCACAAGTAGCTTTATTTTTACATAATTCTTCCCTATCAATGACTACTTTTGTTGTAATTTCTCCTGTAGTCTCATTCAATTGTATCACAGTTTTGGGATCTATTGCATAAGTGCTTTCAATTATTATAAAAGAAAAGTCATTATCCATTCCAACATTAGTTTCCTGAGCAAGATTTCCAACATAAGAACCTTCAGGAGCTTCTTCATTGATAGTCAGCTTTATATCTTTCTCATAGTCCTCTGTTTGGCCTAACACCAATAAGGCACACATCAGGAGTTTGAATAGAATCATTGCTGCCATTCTGTGTAATGACTGTGTTGACTTACAAAGGTCATTCAAACATCTTCCTGTTGTTTTAAGATATATCAAACCACCATCTTTGAAACTGGTTGCAACTGTCTTCTTTCTGTGTGACTTCTTTCGAAATTCAACCTGAAGAGACAAAAAGGGCAAACATAAGCTTTCGACATCTTAAGTCCTAATTACATCACATGGACAACAGTTACTATAGTATATTTTGTAAATATTGTTGAATGATAAGCCCACAAAATACAGCGGTTTTAACTAAATTTACAGACATCAATAAAATGGTAAGATGTGTCTTTAAAGGGTAGAAAACGGTGTGGGGAAAAAAGAATGCTGGGAACCAAAATTTTCTTCTCACCCTCGTTTTTTGTCAAATACCCTTTTCCTACAGGTTACTGGTACCAGCATTTTTTTCAGGAAACCTTTTTCCTCAAGATTATACCAAAGTTAGAACAAAAAGGAATGGGATCATTTTTTAAAGGCTAAATCATAACTCAGTGTTATGTTTTTCAAATATTGCACGAAAACAAGCTGCAAACAAAGCTATGAAAGGGTTTGATCCTTTCATGAATTCAATTTTGAACACCTGTACTGCTATAGCATAAAGACATTATAGTAGTGTACTTAAAGTGAGGAAACCCTTTAAGTACCTTCACAAGAATAGTTGCCTTTGTGGCCAGTGTAGATCAAGATCAGACTGCACAATATGTACAGTCTGATCTTTGGTATATATTGTTCACTTTGTTGAAACACTACAGACAAAAACCATCTATGAAACTACAATTCATTGAGATTTATTTCTAGACTATAACTGCCTGTTTAGTTAATTGGCCACTCTAAAGGTTAAACCTCTACCAAACATTATCCCAAGTTTTATCATTCCCCAGGAAGAGTCCTTCAGAAAGCATTGTGGGAAAAGGAGAAAATGCTGGTAACCAGCATTTTCTCCGTTTCCCACAATGTTTTCTGCCCTGTCAAAGAACTTCAGTTCATTGGTACCACTTTTTTTGTAGTCTGGCTGGTATGCTTTCAATTTGGACAAGTCTAAAGATTCTTCATTTGGTAAAGAGTTAATAGTGTTTGTTCACTGACGACCATTGAGCCTTTAGAGATAAGACAAGAAAAAAGTTTTCAAGTCCAGTAATCCTTGAAATAAGCCAATAATCCTCTCATTATACCAGCAAAATCTATTGCAGTTCGTAGGTCTCCTTCAAGCATAACAACTGTATCAATACTAAACTACCAGTCAAAGTTAGGCCATTTTTGCCTTTGTCACTTTGATAATGGTTGACTGGGACCTCATCGCAGGAACTTGTGAAAAGAGATAAAAGTCAATTGAAGGCCCTCAGTCCATCAATACAGTGATACTTCTACAAATCATCCTTTCCTAAAATACTCTTCAACAGCCTACAAAATGTATGACTCCAGGTATTGAAAGCAGACCACATTCATTATAATATAGCTCAAATGATGTGATTCAGAAAATATTGCAGAATCAGGTAAAAATGCTGTTCACAGACATTTTCTTCCTTTTCCAACAAGATAATATCTTTCTTGGGGTCAATGAATCATTAGATGGGTTGGTCTAGGGTTAACATACACTATTTTTTGTCTTTCAACGGACAACTTTTTAAATCATTGTGGTAGAAAGAGAAATTGCTAATGACGAGCCATCTTGTGTAAAGGTGTTGTTCAATTTCATATATCTTCTCCTACAGATCATTAAAAAGTTATTAAATGCCCATATTGGTAGGCAATACACAAGAACTTCGAGAGACAAGGAAACTGTGAGATTTTTACTGGATTCATATGTTTTGTCAATAAGAGGGTTTTAATCTTTGGGGTTAAAATAGTGTGAAAATTCAAACAAGTGAGCTTCACTGGAAGTAAATTCTTTACCAGATGACAGAAGATTGAACAAAAATGTATTGCTCAAGATTAGAGAATTTGCACACCACAAGTTAAGTTGGCTTGAATGATGCCACTTGGGTAGAAACTATTTTGGGAATGGAGAAAATGCCAGTATACAGACAATTCCCTTTTTCACATATTTTTTTTCAAAACCCTTTCAAATTAGTCAAAGCATGGGAATTTGTTCTGTAAAGAGTTAAAATAGTTTGAAAATTCAAAGGGGTAAGTTGCTTTGGAGGCTAATCCACCAATGACAAGGTTATAAGACCATGTAATGATAAATAGAACAATTCTCTCACAAATATGCTATACTGTTAATAGAAGTTGTAGATTTCTGTTCACACAAGTTTATAGATCAGCGTTTTAAGTTTGAAATCTTCACACAGTTTTAGTCCTTTTTCAATTTTTTTTTTTCAGATATTTCATTGTTAAGCCTAAAATGCTGCTAAGCTTGACTCGCTTACTTTTTTTGTACAGTGTACATCAAGATAAGACTGCACAGAATGTGTAGTCTGATCTTGGATCTACACTGTCCGATATGGAGATTTCTTTCCCCCCAAAAATAACTTTGAAATACATGTAGCAACATTTTGGTTTTTACTATTTACATGAAATTTTCATTTCACTGATTCTGCAGGATAAGGCTTAATCTTAAGATATGGCTGTTGCTACATGATTCTTCTATACCTCCTTATGTATATTTGCGGCAGACAGGTAATGATTCTTGTCATAGTAGGACTTCATAATTATGCATTCACTGCTTTTTCCCTTTATTTATAAACAAGTTTAAACTAATAAACACATATATAAATGTAGCAAATTTCACCCATAAAATTTTGATTGAAAGTGCATGCCCAATAAAGTACAAAATTTGCCTATCTTATAATCTTTCAAATTGAATAATAATTCTAAATGCACTGAAGCTTGTCCCAATAAAGGTAACTACATGCAAGTTTTCATATAAAAAATTAATATTTGTCTGAAAACATGTTAAAAATCAATTTCAATATAAAAGATATAAAAGGCCTTGTACTTTAACCAGCATAAAAGATCTGTTGTCTACATTAGACATCATGTTGAGACCACAAACATCCTGAATGTTTCCTTGCCTTCAATAATTCAAAACATCATATAAAGATATTGTAAGACAAATATCAATAGTACAAAAAAGGTGTTGACATGTCAAAAATAAAGTATGAATAAATTATTAGTTTTTAAACAAGTTTCTATTTCTTGTTTACTTTCAGGCATTTGCCTCTGAAAAGAAAATTTTTTCCCAGTATGCATTGTTCAACTCCCTTAATAAAGTGGTGGAAAATTCAATTGCCAACCATCTTTTTGATATTAATAGGAGTAAAATTTACAAATCTGTCTCCACAATATACAAGTTGTATAACAATGGCCGGTCAGAGACATTGACCATGTTGATACATGGCCTGTATTAGATACATGTACATGTACGATCAAACAGAGAAATATTTGAAGGGACATTATAACAGATTTTTCTTTTTAATAGTAAAAGACAGGAGTAATTGCTTGTTAACTCTTTACCAAACGACAAAATTTTAGGTTAGTCTAAAATGAAAGCATTTGCAGACGACAAAATAAATGGGACTGAAAAATTAAAACTTGCTGTGGGAAGGGTAGAAAACATTGTGGGAAAAGGAGAAAATGCTGGTTACCAGCATTTTCTTCTTTTCCCACAGTGTTTTCAAAAGGCTTCTTTCTTAGGGTCGTTAAAAGTTGGGAATGTGTGGTAATGGGTTAAACTATGGAATTACATGTATAAGAAAAAATGTTTATTCCCAATCTTTTTACTTAAGTTAACCTACACCCTCTGTAAATGATATGATCATATAATAAATTTTATCTGAAATTTGGAGAACTTTATAAGCTTATGCTTTGGTTCTTATCCTTTTCTTCAGTGTATTTGTCATGTGATTCTGTTGTCTTTTATTAACTGTATTTAATACTGATCAATAAAGTATGTTTATAGTAAGACATTTTTGTTTAGTATCAGCTAATATTAAAACTGTTTCACTGAAATAGAAATCATTTCTGGACAGAATTAGATGAATTTATTTTGTTGCTAACTCATTATATTGAACATGTTAAAGCAATAACCTAGAAATAATTTAGGACAAAATGAAATACAAATCATACACTATCTTTAAAGTGTGTACATCTGTGCTTTTCCCCTTATAGAACAGAATTTGTTTTGTTGAAGAATAAGACTTTAAGTCAACACATTAATAAAGAATGTTATAAAAAATGAAAATTTTCATTGGATAATTTAGAAATGTCACGCTTGTCAATAGTTTACCATAAACTTATGTGGTAGAATAGAGGATACTGCTTTCTCACATCGCTTTCAATAAACTGAATTTTGTATTTCTGAATATTAATGGTGGGAAAACTTTAAAAATTTTGGGATGGTATCATAATTTATCATTTAGGTGATTATTTCTTTTCCTTCATGTCACTGGCACTTACTAGTGTTAGCGATATGTCATGTTTAAAAGTTGCCTTCTGTTGTAGAAGATAAACTCTTGACAAGACAACAAAAATATCAACACGCTGAAATTGAAAACTTTTGCTGAGAATAAATTTTATGTGGCTCAAATGATGAAATTTGTCCAAGAAAGGGTTTAACCCCTCACAATACTGCAAAATTTTAGACATGTCTATATTGAAGGAATGTGCAGAAGACATTTTGACAAATAGTTTTTTTCAAAATGATAGTACTGTATTTGTCTTTCAACAGGTAGAAAACCTGAGAAAAGGAGAAAATGCTGGTAATGCTGGTTACCAGCATTTTCTCCTTTTCCCACAAGGTTTTCAAAAGCCTTTTCATCAAGATCATCAAGTCAGGATTGTATGGTGAAGGGCAAAAACATTGAGAGGAAAAGAGAAAGTGCTGCTTACTAGAGGATAATATAGTAATTTAAAGGTATTTTATTTGAAAACAACAAACAAATATCACCCCATCATTGCAAAGGCAATTTTAGACGAACCAGATAATCACAAATCACACAAAAAACTAAAATTTGAAGAAAGGAAAGTACTAGCTTTAAATGGTTTGGAAAACCTTGTGGGAAATGGGGTGCAATTGCTTCTTTTCCCAAAATCTTTTGAAAGTATATTGTTAACCCTTTTCCTCATAATCCCTAGTTAAAAAGGCCCTGAATATAAAGCTTTTGAAAACACTGTGGGAAAAGAGAAAATGGTAATAACCAGTATTTTCTCCTTTTTCCCATAAATTTTTCTACCCTTCCAAAGGCAAATCCAAAAATGGAACCAGATTTAACTTGCAGTCTTCAGATGCTTTGCATTTACACTTGTCTAAAATTTTATCCTTTTGTAACAAGCTAAATGTTGTATTTTTATAGTAAAGGACAAACTTTGCTATAGGCTTAAATCTGACTAGGTAAAAAATGAAATAATCTACTTATTCCCACCTTCTATCTCAACCTCTGATATTTAACTCTTTACCAGTTACCAAATTTTTAGACTAGTCTAAAATGAGAGCACTTGCAGATGAAGAACTAATGTGACTAAAAATTTGAAATTTATGTTTTGAATGGTAAAAAAAATTTGGGAAAAGGAGGAAATGCTGGTTACCAGCATTTTCTCCTTTTTCCCAAAATGTTTTCAAAAGTCTCCTTTCTCAGGGTCATTAAAACAAGGGATTGTTTCATAAAGAATTAACTCTTTACCGGACAATCCCGACTTTTAACGACCCTGAGAAAGAAGCCTTTTGAAAACATTGTAGGAAAAGGAGAAAATGCTGGTAACCAGCATTTTCTCCTTTTCCCACAATGTTTTCTACTCCTCCCAAAACAAATTTCAATTTTCAAGTCACATTTACTTTGTTGCCTGCAATTGCTTTTAATTTGGACAAGTCTAAAATTTTGTCATTTGATAAAGCGTTAAGTTGGTGACACACCCTCTTCTGTCATGCAAGTGCAAGAAAGATATCCATTGTTATTGCGTGCAAGCTGGATAAACAACAATTTCATTTTCAATCATGTCAGTTACCTCTAGATTTCCCATGCTGAAAACTGAGTTAACCCTTTACCAAACAATCCCTTGTTTTCATGACTCTGGGAAAGACGGCTTTTGAAAACATTGTGGGAAAAGGAGAAAATGCTGGTAACCAGCATTTTCTCCTTTTCCCACAATGTTTTCTACCCTATCAGAGGGCTCAAGTTCATTTGCACAATTTTGAATCTATTGTCTGCAGATGTTTTGAAATAGTACAAGTCCAAAATTCGATGATTGGGAAAGGGTAAATACTATCCTGAACCCTTTGCCAAACAACCCTGAGATTTGACAACTCTGATGAGGCTTTTCAAAAACATTGTGGGAAAATGAGAAAATGCTGGTGTAAAATAAGAATTTTCTCCTTTTTCTGTAATTTTTTCTACATTTTCAAACACAACCTCCCCCTTTTTTTTCGGTTAACATTTTATTTGTATTTGCAAATGCTTTTAGTTTAGATAAATTTGAAATTTTTGTTGTCTGAAAAAGACTACAAGGTTAGCTAAATGAAATGAACCTATTCAGTCAGTTTTGAAGGACTGAAATAATTCAAATACATGTGGTGCTAACAAGAAGTTATTTTGCCAACTACCTAACAGTTGCCATCAAAGATCATGCTAAATATTCTTATCAATCTGATCTTGATCTACAATGCCTGTACAAGTACTTGTTGTTGCCTTTTAGCCTGTAAAGAGTATTACCCAAGTATCGCACAATGTTTAGGTGAAACTCAAACTTTTGTTGAAAACAATACCATTGAACTGGAATAGGTCATATTACTCCAAACTTAGATATTTAAGAACCATTTATACTTTTCACTCTGCTACACTGAAATTAACCCTTACAGGCCTGGATTGGAGGGCTAAAGAAAAATACAAAATGTATGTGGATGCAATATCAATCTCGTATATGTTTTATTTAACACCTCACTTTTTTCTAGGGCTTGTGGCTGACTTGGACCATTGTTTCCAAATGTATAGTTTTTGGTGTTTATTGATTTTTTTTATTTTTCACTTTTTTACAATTTCGACTCAAAAGGAACAAAAAATGGGTTGCCCCTTCTTTTCAAGAATTCACAGGGTTTCAAGCATTTCCCAAATTATGGGGGGGGAAACCCTCTCTGGCCCTACCCCCAACATCCCCCCTGATGCCTTGGCCTTGTAAAGGATAATAAAAAAGAAATGACCATGTTTGGATGACCAGATTTTGCAAGATTGATAATGTTATCCCATTAAAGCTTAGGACTGTATGGCAAAGGATTAAACTTTGTTGAAAACATGGGCAATATTTAGCATTTAGTTATGCTACACATGTATCTAGATATGCCAAAATAATCTGTTACAAAGATGGAAAAAGTAACTGTTTCTACCAACAAAGATTTTCATAATTACTGAGCCTAGACACTTTTTAGCTTATCTATCATTCTGTCTTAAAATACTAAAATAGTTAAGAAATTTATCAAAGAACAAAGTCAGATGTATAGGTTGCAAATGAGTCAGCCGATCCCATATAGAGGTGTTTTTTATAAAACAAAGTTTAATGTACCCTTAACACCTGCACTGTCTGTTTCAAAACACCCTTTCCACTCCACAACACTTAACTCTTTACCAGATGGCAATATTTTAGACGGGACCAAATTGCAGGCATTTGCAGACAACAAAATAACTGTAGATCAAATACTGATTTCTGTCCTTGATAGGATAGAAAACATTGTGGGAAAAGGAGAAAATGCTGGTTACCAGCATTTTCTCCTTTTCCCACAATGTTTTCAAAAGCCTTCATCATAAGGGTCGTTAAAACTTGGGATTGTGTGGTGAACGGTTAATCTTTTACAAAACAACAAAATTTTGTATTTGTCCACATTGAAAGTATTTGCTGACAAAAACTGATAATGGCTCAAAAGATTTGTCTTTGGAAGGGTAGAAAACATTTTGGGAAAAGGAGAAATAATCGTTATCAGCATTTTTTCTTATTCCCACAATGTTTTCAAATCAGCTTGTTCTTCTTGGTCATTAAAACCTGCGATTTTTTGGTAAAGGTAAATACTGTACTTGAGTAATTTCCACATTAGAAGAAAAATCTTATTTTGAAGAGGTTATTGTTTTGGTTGGAGACTGGCATACATAGGCAAGAAGTACATATAATTTGTTTACTACACTGTACCTATCCCTGCTAAAGACTAATTACAGGTATCTTACACCTTGTAACTGACATTGGAGGGGTACAAACTGGAGGGAAGAAAAAAAAACTTTTAAAATGCAAGGAAAATACAGAATCACCAGCAAGGTCCTGTAACAATAAATTGCCTTTTCACTCTCATTGCTTTCAAAAGCTTTCAACTTGTCTAAAATGTATGATCAATTTGTTCTAGATCTACTATCAATTTTTTTTTTACAACAAAGTATCCAGTGAATGGCATTTACATAGTAAGGTATGGCTTCAAATCTGAAAATGCACAAGCACATTCTATAAAAGTATTGTTTACGATGACGTGAATATAATGATTGACATAAATGTATGTTTCTTTGACCTTTTCAGCATTTTCGTTTTCATTTAAGAATAAAGGTAAAGCTTCATTTTAAGAAGATACAAGCATCTCAACTTGTCTTGAGAGGGTAAAAAACATGTTAGGTGTCAAAGTCTCTTATGAGACCACAATTCTATTGGAAATAAATGTCCTTCTTTCATGTTAATGTTTCATGTTACCAAACAATCCATGGTTTACAACACAGAGGAAGAAGCCTCCTGAAAACATTGTGGGAAAAGGAGACAATGCTGGTAACCAGCATTTTCTCCTTTTCCCACTATGTTTTCTACTCTTCTAAAGTCAAGTTTCAATTTTTGAGTCACGTTATTTTGTCGTCTGCAAATGCTTTCAATTTGGAAAAGTCTAAAATTTTGTCGTTTGGTAAAGAGTTAAAAATCAAGTCCAGTGGTACAAGAATACTTGTGAATCCTAAACAACGCAGTGCTTAGCAGCCAGATACACACATGTTCTTTGTCGAGATGTATGAATTTATCTTACACCCCTCCGTCTTTTGATATAACACTTTTCAATTTGAAATTTTGAAATACCTTTTTTACATACCTGTAGTAGGCCATTAGGTTGTTGTTGGGAAAACTAAAGGAAAAAGAGCAATTGAGGGCATTCGTCTTCATAAAGGTTGAAAACATTGTGGGAAACGGAGAAAATGCTGGTAACAGCATTTTCTCCTTTTCCCACTATGGTTTCAGAAAACTTCTTCCTCAGGGTTGTTTAAAGTCATGATTGTGTGGGAGAGGGTTCAATTTTATCATCAGAGCAACAGGTCAAAGACAAAAGCCGCAGCAGGAAAGGCAAGTGACACTACAACATCTGTGTTTTCAACTTTTGTTGAAGTTTATGTCAATAGAATGTCACAGAATGGACAGACAGCTAACTTCCTCACAGATAACACGCTGACTTCAATGTAATGTATTGTAGATGTATAATGTTTTATTGTTGTATTTTTCAGTATACTCAATATCATGGCTTCCTACAGCTACTACCTTGGTGTTCCTGGGGTTGCTTTTTTTTTACCAGCAATATTCATGATCCTTTCCAAGCCAGTAGCTGCTTTCTACATTAAAGTATAAATATTGTTTTGCTGTGAGGGAGGAAAAAATACAGTAGCTATGATTTTCATCAACCCTGTGAACCATAGGTCAAGTATAAATCAAACTTGCAACCTTTACATTAATAGCCTTGCAAGTTACCATGGCACAATACCGTCAACTCCTTACCACTTTACCACAAAAACCCATGAAAATCAAAATTAGATGTTAAGAAAAAATGCAATTCTTAGATTCATTCTGTATACATCAAATGCAATATTGGTGAACAGAATGCCAACGCAAAAATTTCATTAATTTCTTATCTTTTTGCTCATAAAACAGTACAACATAATTATATGCATTAAAATGTATAGTGGTGCGAGTTTTCCAGTATTATAACAAATGGTGATTGTACATCACATTGTATTCTCCTTGCTCAAATTGGGGCCCCCAAGAATGCCTAACACAGGTTATTTTTTCTTAATTTTCCCACTTAAGATAATAATGAGTCAGTACGTGCAGGCTAAACTTGGTTGAAACTTTTCGCTATAAGTGAATTTTCTGTATGTCAAAGGAGCACTCAGAACCTCATGATTCATTTGAGTGTTAAAATAGATTTTATGGATTCATAATTATGCGATGACTTGCTTGGTACATTGTATAATATGGCTTGCAACATGCGAAAAGGGACATTCGGACATTTGCGTAAAGTGTCATCTCGGATCAGCCTGCGCAGGCTAATCCGAGATGGCACTTTACGACTACATTAGATTTTGAGCTACAGTAGACTTGCAAAAAATAGAAAATTACATAAAAACGGAAAGTGTCGTTCCGGATTAGCCTGCGCGGACTGCGCAGGCTGATCCGAGACGACAGTTTACGCAAATGTCCGAATGCCCCTTTTTGCTTGTTGCAGGCCAAATATATCTGAGATGTGTTAAACCCTCTTTTGCCAGAGCATAGCTCAATTATAGGAAGTTGTACGTGTATGTCTATAATAGTTACATTCGGGTTTCCAAGGACAACAACATCAATGTTATTTGATATACATGTAGATCTATACAGAACAAAAATGATAAAATGGCAGGTGACATTAATAGCAGTGCATTTTTATGTTTTTGGGAGGTTTGACATTGATAAGGTAACACAAATGCTTGTAATTGGAAAGGATAGAAAATATTGTTGGGACAAAGAGAAAATGCTGGTTACCAGCGTTTTCTTCCTTTCCCACTATGTTTTCATAAGGCTTTTTATTAAGTGTCGTTGGTTTTTTTCATCAGGGTCGTTGAAACATAAGACTGTGCGGTTAAGTGTTAAAGGCTGAATATTTCAATACATTAGTTGTGGTGTAAGAGGTACACTTCCGAACTTGTCATTTTTCACAGACAGGAGTTAACCTAACGCTTACAACTTTTGAGAAGAATGAGCCTGTTCATTGTACATTGTCCATGAACAGAACTAGAAGGAAAGAAGTTTCTACACGCAAAAAAGAGAAAAAAGAGTATGGATAAATATCAATATCTTTTGAATTTAATGTCTCCATGGCTAAAATGATAGAATATTCATCCTGTTTTATTTGTTTGATAAAATTTTAAGTTGAATAATGAGATTTTAAGAGTATATGTACATTGTATGCAGAAAATCCAATGATAACAGAAACCACTGTACTTTAGTCAGTCCTTCTATAACCAGCCCTGTTGTACTCAGTGATTCGTTGTACTCTGGCAATTGTTGTTAATAAGCGAGCATGACCTGTCAGCTAGTTCACTCTGTTAACCCTTTACCAAATGACAAATATTTAGACTTGTGTAAATTGAAAAGACTGCAGATGACAAATTAAATGTGGCTTAATTTAAAGAATTTTGTCAGTGGAAAGGTAGAAACCATTGTGGGAAAAGGAGAAAATGCTGGTCACCATCATTTTCTCCTTTTCTCACTATGTTTCAAAAAGGCTTCTTTCTTAAGGTTGTTAAAACTTGGGATTGTTTGTTAAAGGATTAATCAAATTCTAAATCACAAGTTTAACCCTTTACCAAACATATGGATAATTTACATCCCCAGGAAAGAGGGTGTTTGAAAGCATTGTGGAAAAATAGTGCATTTTGCAATTATCAAATTATACTTTCGACCATCCAAAGACAAATAGCATGCTTTGAAGCATCTTAAATTTGTTGTCTGTAAGTTCTTTGAATTTTGACAAAAATCTTAAACTTTATCCTCTGCTAAGAGCTAACAATTCATAGGCCAATTAACAGGTAAATTAGTCATTAAATTAATGAGTGATTAATTTACATAAATAATTGTCTCTGAAAAGGTGAAGTCAGGCTCATAACATACCTGTAATGTTCTGTTACCTCATATCCTCCTGAACACAAGTTCACAGAAGAAGACAAAAAAAAACTTGTGGATAAAAACTTGTGGATAGTAAACATGAATCACACTTAAATACAAAAATATGTGTCCGAAAATTGTTACAAGAGGTGAAATTATATACAATCGACTATTTTTCCTTTTTCAACCATATTAACATGATTTGTGTTTTGCAAGATGTCCTCTTTTACTCCTCATCAAACGACAAACTTTTAGACTTGTCCAAAGGGTAAAGACCCAAAATAAGGATAGAGGATATAGCAAGACTGGAGACAAGTTGCTTTTCCATGTACCGGATGTGTAACATTACAGACATTGGATTGTATGATCACCGTACAGTATCAAACAATCTTGCTTTTCACATATCACTTACAAAATGGTTAACATAAAGATCCACAAAAGCTATGAGATAGCCAGGGATCATATTAGGGTTCAAACTGTTTGATACATATTCATGTGTATATCGACAATATATGCTGGATTTTTAATATCATGCTTTGGTATGATCAGGGATCGTATATCATATATGTATGATCCCTGGTATGATGTTTTTCCTAATGTCTCAAAGTAAATGATGAATGAATATACAAAAATGTAGTGAATGAATAAAACCTCTGAAACTTGATTTGTTAACCTAGTTGTGAGAACCTACAATTAACAATGTAAAAAAAAAGAAATTTTAAAAAAATGACAGATGTTACTATGCTTATACAAAATGTTCCTCACTACTGTTCAACTTTCTTTGATTGCAACTGTTTGTAGCTAATTACCTTTAATGATGATTTCAGATAGCCTTTTCTACATCATAGTCCAGCAATTTTCAAATAGAATGAAAACACTTAAAGAAATAAAGTCTCCCCAGTGTTGAATAATGTTTCATAACACACCAGAAAGTTTGTTGGCAAACTGAAAACTTTAGTCTGACTAGTAAGAGGATTGAACTTTTATTAATCCAATTAATCCATCAGTAAAATATTAAATGAATTAAAAGATTAATCTCTATTTTAATCTTTCAGTTTGCATACATGTCACACTGTATGTTTGATCCTTTTTTAACCTGATTCACATCGTCTTGAACATTTACCAATACTACCCATAGGATGAAAGCTTTTAAAGACAACAAAGAGGCACAGTTAACAGCATTTTCTTCTTTTTCCCATCATCCTTTTTCCTTTCAGACAAATCCTGTTAATTGGGGTACCTGTAAATGTTATCTGCAAATTATTTGAATATGAACAAGTCTAAAATTCTGTCCTACAGTGGAGAGTTTATCAGGGACCACCAGGTGATTCATAAATTTATCACCTTTTTTAAGCACCAAATATATAATAAAGGTGTCATAAATAAACACATTTGGTGATCATCACCTTACAAAGAAATACATCTGTTAATCTGACCAGCAGGACAATTTTTGTTGACAAGTTCCATCTGGCTTGAAATAATACATCTGAAGCATTTTCTGTTATTTGGTACCAAAGATTCTTTTCAAATGAAAAACCTTATCCTAAACAACCTTACAAAATATCAAATGTCTAATTCTTTTTCAGAAAACATTTAAAAGTAAACAACCTTACAAAATATCAAATGTCTAAATTTTTTTTTTCAAAAATGTAAATATTAAACCAAACTTTGATATGCAGGTTTGAAACATTATTTCTGGCCATATAAGTTGACATACAAAAAACTATTTTTCAAGTGTATAAAAAATAAATCATTTCTCTTTTATTTCTGTATGTTTTCATCCTTTATAAAAAATCCTGGGTATTAACAACCTTGAAAAAGAGGCCTTTTGAAAACATTGTTGGAAAAGGAGAAAATGCTGGTGACCAGCATTTTCTCCTTTTCCCACAATGCGTTCAATCCTGTCATAGATAAAACCCAACATAAAAAATAAAAAACCACAACCACCATGATTGATTGTATGGTTTTTCAGACAATTTCAACATTCTTTCAGTTTTATTGTGGCGGCCAGTGCATCTATTTATGCATTCCCAGAGTATCTTTTGAGTAGTACTTTGCATGATACTCTTCCAAAGCCACTGCCTGCTTTCCCAGATAAGCATCGTCCAAACCATGATGAGCAGTGAGAGAGAAATAAGTCCTTATGCAATGACTATCACTGCTCCTCAAAAAGAAATGTACTGAGCTGGAGATTCAAACAAGCAGCCCCCTGTTCTCAAGTACTGTATGCTACCAAATGCGCCACCAGGGCTTGGCACAACCACTGAAATTAATGAATATCATGTGACAATAAAATCAAGTGACCCACCATTTTCTTCACACAGGGATGTTACATTACAAGGTAAATCATTTTATACCACACAGTATAACAAACAGCATATACATTGTTGCCAATATAAATTTCCCATATTACTTTCACAACAATCAATGTCCTACTGCTGTGGGTGTGTAAACTTCCCAAATTTCACAATTCAAATTTGGATAAAGTTTCGATTAATCATTCAAAATCTTTCACGAAATCATATTTTAAACAGCATGCTGTGACATTCTATCTCAAATTTGATAGCCGAACTGTTATCAGATCCTCTAATAAATTGAATGAAGTATTAAGCAAGATTGAGAAAAAGATTTAGATCTGAAATATGGTCCAAGACTTTCTGTGATTTCATGTAGGTCTATCACATAACATAATCTAGATGATTTAGCAGGTTCCTCTCTCATGGAAAATTATATATGAATATAAAAGGAAGATAAAATTATACAAAGAAACATGAAGGAATTTTGTATCATAGCATTAATATCGCAGATTTCTGGGGAAAATAACTGTTTTATTGTATCATTTGTTAAAGAAAAAGAATAAAAAATGAATTCTAATAACAAGAGAATGTCCAAAGACAAAAAGAAAAAAAGAGAATATTTATGAAGATCATTCAAACTACAAACCAGCAAAATGATTCACAGTGAAATCAGTAAAAATATGCAATTCTGTTAAGTAGAAACACAAACACTGTCAAGTATTCCAAACTTTAACTGACATTGTGCCCACATAAGCTATCACAACTTTGAAGAGGGTAAGTCAAGCCCAACTGAATATTTCCAACTGACACCACTTGGCTATGCAAGGACAATATTTACCAAGGCCAATCTTAAAACATTCCAAATACACCAGCAAGCAGGAGATAAATAATGAGCATCATCTCCCAATTTTTCTACCATTAAATGTGGTCCATCCTAAAACAGTGTAGACAACAAGTTTGGAAAATCTTGACCAAAAGTAGTTATACCCGGTACATAATATCCACAGAAATGCTTCTCAGATTAGATAAAGGCCCACTTGCAGCCAAAGGTAAATGATTCAGAAGTCAAAATGCAGTGGAAACTTATTCATACCATCTACAAGAAGAGATAGTGTTATTAATCTCAGATGATGTTTTACAGTATGGTCTGTAAAAGTTCCAGTGGCTGGCCCTTTTTTGACATCGAGTCTTTAAAAACTAAGACATTTTATAATATCTCTGTCATTCCTGAAGATATTGACTTCAAACTTGGACAACCTGTTAACTGTCCAAAGGAAAACCCATACAATAGGGGCAGGTAACCATCATAATATTCTTAACAAATTTATGACCTTTTTTCAACTTAGAATTTTCAATAAAAGCAACAGCAGCCTAGCATTGGCACCCACATACAGTGCTCTTGTTTTGTTCTTTCTTGTGACTTAGGGTTCAAATTTTCACCAGACAACAGGATTTTACATATATCCATGTTGAAAGCATTAGCAAAAAATTCAAGGTAATCGAAATGATGAGATTTATATTTAAAATTGTAGAAAAACAGTTGAATTTGTTTTTAAAAGGATAGAAAACAATATGGGAATAGGAGGAAATGCTAGTTATTTGCATTTTCTTGTTTTCCCACAGTGTCTTTATAGGCATCTTCTCTAGAAAACTTAAAACATTGGATGGTTCGGTAAAGGATTAAAGATCATCTTCATTCTTTAAATGCTATGACGGATATAACACAAACTACTAATTAAGTCCTAGAATAAGAAGAAAAAAGTTTTTAAAAAATCCCTCATTATTTTGGTAAAAGAACCTACTTTTTTGATGTTTCAAAAAGAATCACTATCATTCAGTCGGGGTCATGGCTTAATTATGTTGTAAAACATTTTGTAGACAGTTAAGCACAGTTTTCAACTGTTAAAAGAAGTAATTGTAGGGTGCATTTATACTGGTTAAATGCTTCATTTAGCTTATTTCACCCCTACTAAAGTGTAAACAATGCTTACAATAATCAATGGGGCCATATCAAATGTTCAGGTCTTATTTTCCCAGTGAACCTACAGTTGATTTTATAAAGATCTAGTGTAAAACAAGAAGTTGACGTATTTATGCATAAACTTGAACTTTCGTTTCTTATTAAACCCTTGAATGAAACAGGCAAAAACTTAGTGTCAAGCCTGTATAAACCCTGTTTAAAAAATGTTCCTGGGTTTCAGTGGTTTGTATTTTCAGCCGTCAGAAAGTACAACTTACAACTGTCAGCTTTTTATGACAACTATTTCATTATAATAATCAGTAAAAAAGATAGTTTAATTATTAACTCTTATAAAAGAAAATGATAAACTGCAAATCCCCCGATGTTTTCTACTCCTTCAAAGACAAGTTCTATCATCTGAGCACATGCAAAAAGGATTGGACAATTGAAAAACTTTGTAGTCTGCATTATAGGGTTTACAGAAGCAGAAAATATATGTATCATAACAAGGTACCGGTAAATAAATCTTGAACATGAAACAAAATTATTCTACATTATACATGACCTCATACTTCAACTAATTGCAATTATGATTTTTATTGTGTCTCTGATAGTAGCCAAGATGTCAGTTGTACAGCAATCAGACCATATCATTAACTTTCATTAATTTGACTGAATGATGCACAAGAATTTTATGGCCAGAAGGTATTTAGAACCAATTAGCCTAAGATGTCAGTCATCTTTGACATGTCTTGTTAACTTAATAAAAAATATCACTTGCATTCAAATATGTATGTACAAAAAATATTTAATCATTATTTTGATGATTATCTCAAATAATTTTACACATATTTAAGTGCCAGTTCCAGCCCTGAGGGTATAAGAAGTTTAATTGCAATTACAATTTAGGTATGTACCATTTGATGTTTTAACCCTTATTACTCAAAATAATTCAAAAACTTCAGTTGGGGGAAAAATATTAAATTTTACCATTATGATAAATCTGAAGAATTGTCCATATTGAAAGCAATTTCAGATGATAATTTAAATGTGGCTAAAATGATGAAATAGGGTAGAAAACATTGTAGAAAAAGCTGTCTTTGTGAGGGTGGTTAAAACTTGGGATTGTGTGGTATAGGATTCAACACTGCATTGTCAAAACTGTTTCAGACAGGAATTTTCAAAATGATTTCATAAGCGTGGATCAAAGATCAGAAAAAAATGTTACATGTTATCCGATTTTGATGTACACTCTTCACAAAAGCAACCAAAGTTGACCTTTTTTCTCTGTTCCAACTCTGTTCCAAATGACAAAACACTAGATTTGCCCAAATTGAAAGCATTAATTTTGCAGACAACAAATCACATGTAGCTCTAATGATTAAATCTTTGGTAGAAACCATTGTAGGAAAAGGAGAAAATGCTTGTAACCAGCATTTTCTCCTTTTAACAATGTTTTCAATTTTAAGGCTTGTTCTACAGAGTCATTAAAACATGGTATTGTTTGGTAAAGGGTCACTATTCACCTGTCCACTGGACTGGTTGATGTGACATTCAATCTTAGAAATAAAGATGTCACTTAGACTCAAAGGAATTTTGACAAATCTGTTTTTTTGAAGTGACAATAAAACCTCATTCATTAGATATCTGGTATGCAATCAGTATGTGGTCAACTGAATACTTCTTTTTTTTTAAATAATCTTTTGGCTATTTTGTCTTTTATTTCTGCATTATCGTTAAATCTGGGTCAGTATAATTCACCAATCTTTCTTATGAACATTATAAATATGTCTTATTCTCCAAGATTTTCAAAATTTGAAAGTAAAACAATTTCTGATTGGCTAAACCAAAAAGGTTTAGCCAAACCAAACGGTTTTGCCAATCAAAAGTTATGTAACTTTAAAAAAAAATATCAAATTCTGGAGAATAAGAATAGTTGGTGAATACGGACCCTGATGTTTTTATTACTAATCATAAGTGAGTGTGAGACCTAACTGAGCAGCTGTGACTTGTTTCTACAAAAAAAAAAAACAGCAGTGAACAAAAAATTCTTCAATTCCAAAAGTATATGCTGCACAAGTTGTTACTCATAATAAAAGGATTAGAAGCATGACTTTACAAGCACTTTACCTTAAACCCTTTTCCACACAGCAAAATTTTAGACCTATCCAAATTGAAAGCATTTCCAGACAGCAATTTCAAAGTGGCTCAAATGGTGCAATTTTTCTTTTATAAAGGCCTGTTTACACATTCACGATTTTTGGCTACGGTGCCGCTACGATTCGCCACGATTTGTAAAATCGTCGTGTACCGTGGTGATTCGTAGTAGAACCGTGGTGAATCGTGGTGAATCTTGATGAATCGTGATGATTCGGGAAACTCCACGGTAGCGCTACGGAAGTTTTAAACTGTTTAAAACATTCGTGGCGAATCGTGGTGGTTATTGGGCGTGGCCTAATTCGTAGCGCAACCGTAGCGGAATCGTGCTTATTCGTACTGACACCGTAGCTATATTCGCGGCTATTCGTGAGAGATCGTAGCCAGTCGTGGAATCTTTGACACCACGAATTCTCACGATTCACCACGAATTGTGTACGGTTGTCCTACGAATCATCCACGGTTTCGCTACGGAGCTCCACGATTGGCCACGACCAAGGCCGGTAGGAAGACGATCAATCACGGTTTGAGTACGATACATCACGGTTACGTACGAATCTAGCCGACTTACCACGATTTTGAGCCGTTTCGCTACAATTCTTGCATATAATTCACAGGGCTGCATTGAAGGAATCATTTTGAAGAGCGAATCAGAAGTATACACATGGATTATGTACAGAGACTGGGCAACTGGGCTTGAGGCAAGACTGAGCCTCGCCGGCGGGTCAGGACTAACCCTTGCCGGTGGGTCAGGTGACTTTTTTCCCTTGGCCGCAGTTGCCTTCTTTCTTGGTGGCATGTCTGACCTCGTCAACAGTTGAGGAGATAATGATTTTCTGATGTCATACTTTGAGAACTTGTCACGTGAAAACCGTTAAATCGTGGTCAGTCGTGGGAGCTCGTGTCGCTACCGCCGTGAATCGTACTAGTACCGTATCGAACCGTACAAGCACCGTGAGCATTCGTTGTGCCACCGTGGTCAATCCTCATTGACCGTAGCGTTGCCGTCATGAATCGTCATTGATTCGTAGCGATACCTTACAGACACCGTACTAATATCGTGGACATTCTTACTGGAATCGTAGTGACACTGAATATTTCTACTTTTCGCCACGATTCATCCCGATCCATCCCGATTTTTCTGACCATGAGAAATCTGGGTGAATCGTGGTGAATCGTAGAGAAAATCGTGAATGTGTAAACGGGTCTTAAGGTAGAAAAACTGGTTACCAGCATTTTCTCCTTTTCCCACAATGTTTTCAAAAGGCCTCTTCCTAAGGGTCGTCAAAAGTCGTCATTGTGTGGTAAAGGGTTAAATTATCTGTCACAGAGTCAATTGCTTTTTTAGATGGATACTGTAGCTTTAGATCAAACTGCACAAAACATTTTCTATTTTGTGAGATACTCTGACTAAACATAGTCTCAAGTCTTTCAGCCCTATACGCCGATATGAATTTGACATAAATGTACCAGTATACTGTAGCCTGAAAATACAGTCTAATGAAACTTAATCTCATAGGTCTGAATACAAACACATGGCATAAATTCAAGGTTAGACAGCATGTTCAATGCAGCCTGATCTTGATCTAGGCCATCCATAAAAGTCCTTTTTTTGGTGCTGAAGGCTGAAAACTGCAGCACCAGTATCTCTTGCCATTTTTTAATGACTAAGGATAAAAGTTTGAGTGTATAACAAGAACTTTCCCAAGGAATTAGCTTCTTCAACAAGGTTGAATGATATTTTCCACCAATCTAATTAAAGTAACAGCTTCATCTGTCATAATGTATTTTATATTCATCATTACTTTTTATTTTCATCAACAGCCTATAACCCAGCAGCCTGCCTATTCCAAAATAATTTGCACTTAAACCGAAAAAGCCCATTTTTCATCGTAAAGCTGTGTCCCGTCACGACGCTTGAAAGCATGTAAATGTTATATTTATGATAATTTTTGATAAGAATCAATTTAAATTCAATTTGAAAAAAACATACAGAGGAGATCTTAAGACCTTGGGAGTGAGAAAATGCCATTAAAGCAGACCCATATGTCCATATAAGGAGTTTAAGTAAATATGCTGGAGTGCTTTGTCAAACACTTGTCTTTGAAATAACAATATCCCTTCTTTGCAGTAACAGTTAGAATGCTACAAAGTTATTCTTTAACTTACTTTTAAATTTAGAAGGATGGGTTTTTAGCTATTGCCCTAAAATATTACTTTCAAGCAACAGGGTTTGATTTTTGATCCATCCCCTCAAATAAAAATAAATATTTTGATTGTCTTTAAAGCAAAGACGAAATTTTACAAAAGACAAAATTGGAGAAATTGAGAGTGTCTGCAGATGACAAATTCAAAATTGGTACAAATTTGCCAAAGATCTCTGATGGATTTAGAAAACATTAAGGGAAAAGGATAGAATGCTTTTTCCCACATTTTTTTCAAACTCTTTTTTTTATTTTGGGATGGGGGGGGGGTGTTTCATTAAAATAGGGGATCATTTAAAATGGTGAACACTGTGAACACTGTACACCAGAACTGCAGAACTTTACAGTTAGTAAACTGCAGAACTTTACATTGGTGTACCAAACAAGGCATGAACATATAAAAGAAAACACCTTCAGTACTGAATGCATCATCAACAACAAAATACTCATGATTTGCAATATACTAAAAGGGCCATCATGGATTAATTATGAATGCATGCATTTTTATGTATGATAAAATGACAAGATGATACTATCGGCCGAGGGCAAGCATGACTAATGGCAAACTGAAAAGTCTCTCCCCTACTTTTGTATTCAATATCACTATTTGTATTCGCATAAAACATACAAAAACTGACATCTTAAACCCGAGATTATGACATTAAGGAGGGAGGCTGGCAAGATTGTCAATTCATAAAATATTTTGGACAAAATTCATATTAACTCTTTACCAGATGACACAAATTTAAACTCTTCCAAATGGAAAGAAATTAAATAAGAAAAAAAGTAAATTGAATGTGGCTCAGATAGTGGGATTTTTCTTTAGAGGGTAGTAAACATTGCGGAAAAAGGAGGAAATGCTATCTACATTAGCCAGAGAAGCTGCTAGAAAATCTTATAAGCAAATAATCACAATCACCACAGCAATAGTAAACATTGCTATCCCTATAATAAATGACATACTATAAATTTAGAGTCAACCAAACTGAAAGCATGTGCAGACGACAGTTAAAATGTGGCTGAAAATTTTGAGATTCAGCTGTGCAAGTGTAGAAAACATTATGGGAAAAGGAGAAAATGCTGGTTACCAGCATTTTCTCCTTTTCCCATCATGTTTTCAAAAGCCGTCTACCCCATGGTCTTTAAAGCCCAGGATTGTTTGGTAAAGGGCTTTTCATGACAACAAGGATACAAAAACATTGTCGATCTCCAGAATAAAAACAATGTAAATGATGATTACAATATGCCAATATCTATGTTTTATGGTGATTGATTATGAGTATCAACACCACTTTGATTGCATTGTATATCGGTATCACTACATATGAAAACTTGTCGAGAACAATTAGTGGCACCTACATAGAACTCTTTTTATTGTTCAACACATAAATTTTGACAATACTGTGGCAAAAGAATAAATTGCTTACAGCCAGCAATTTTTCCTATTCCTATAAATGATCATGTATTAACCCTTTACCACACAATCCCGAGTTTTTACGGCCCTAAAGAAGCAGGCTTTTGAAAACATGGGACAAGGAGAAAATGCTGGATACCAGCATTTTCTCCTTTTCCCACAATATTTCCTTCAAATGCAATGAAAAAAATTCTAAGTTTGTACAACCTTTAGTTTTTCACCTGCAAATGCCTTCATTTTGAACCAGTATAAAATTTTGTTCTTTGGTAAAGAAAAAATTATGATCCAACACTTCAGATCCTATAAGCCTGCTTCATTTAGGTTTTTAATTACTTGCAAATGCCATTTCATTATATGGCAAGTGCTATATGACAGACGTAGCTAAATTGACCGACATTTTTGTACGACACAGCTGCAATATTGTACAACAGATGACACAAACAACTTATGAACCTATCAATCAATGCATGAAGTCATTTTTATTATTTTGATTTGGACACAAGAAAAGGCATTGTCCAAATGGTCAAAGTAGGGCAATATTGTCCATAGTTTGTCTACTTGTACCTGCCCAAGTTGATTAGTTATCTCATTCATCAAATTTGGTATTTTTAAAAAAATGTGTAACTGTCATTAAAATATTAACCCATCAAGTGTCTTTCACATCTAATGTTGCCTTTGCTGCCAGTGTGGATCAAGATAAGACTGCATGAAATGTGCAGTCTGATCTTTTATCAACAATGTCTGATTTGCTGAGACATTTTTATCAACTGCAACCTTGAAATTACAAAAATTTTGGGTCTCGCTTCTTCACTCAAAACATATGTTAGGTTTATTTTGGCACCAAAAGAATGAAATATTAGTTCTATACCAAGCAAAATAATGTTAGACTCATCCTTATTTAAAGCTTTTGCAGAAAATAACTTAACCCTTTACCACACAATCCAGACTTTTAACAGCCCTGAAAAAGAAGGCTTTTGAAAACATAATAGGAAAAGGAGTAAAAGCTTGTAACCAGCATTTTCTCCTTTTCCTGTACCGTTTTCTACTCTTCCAAAAACATATTCTAATTTTTCAGTCACATTTATTTTGTCATTTGCAAATGCTTTCAACTTGGACTTGTCTAAAATGTTGTAGTTTGGTAGAGAGTTAAAACTGACTCAAATGATGGGATTTGTCTATAAAAGATTAGAAAATATTGTGGGAAAAGGAGAAAATGCTGGTTTACCCGCACTTTCTCCTTTTCCCACAATATTTTCAAAAGGTTTTCATCCTCACGGTCTTTGAAACATGGGACTGTTCGGTAAAGGGTTGAATATCAAAGAATGATGGAGGTACAAATATGTGTAGTTACAGAGTGTAAAATAACAATGTCAAATATATGTCGAGATAAGAAATTGGTCATGTTTATCATTTCTTTTTTGTACCCCACAAATGAATTCAAATGAATCGGTGAACTATGGGTTGCTCTATTTCATCTTCTCGTAAGCTTACTTTAGTTTGAACTTATTTATTTTACATCACTTGAGAAACAAGTTCTTGCAATTTAAACTAATCTATCTCAATTCTGCTTCCTGGGACTACTCCAGTACTCACGCCAAATGTGTGGGCCAATGAACAATCTCAAAGTTGATATCCCCTCCCAGGCATCGAATTCAGGACCTTATGGTTACCAGGCTGATACTCTACCTCACAGCTACAAACACCACAACCAGTAAGCTTTCGAGGCATATTTTGCAAAAGTTTGAAAATATTTTTATAAAACAGGGATATTCAAAAATATGGATAAAATGAAAACAATAGGACAAAAAAGCAAAGTTGCTCATTTACTAGCAATTACTCCTTATGTTATGATGTTTTCAAAAAGGCAAGCTGCTTTAAAGAGCTAAACCTCATCTATAATAAAGAGTTAAAATAAAATCCTGTAAAGGATGAGATAGTAACAAATATGACAAAACAAGTTTTTAAATGTAACAAAACAAAATAATAGCACCATAAATAATCCAGTTTCCTATAAGTATGTCATCAAAATGGCCTCTTTCTATATCAAAGTGTTTATCTAAAAGAACATAAAATATCAATTAAACCCAAGAAGCACAAAATACATTAAACGACCATCTTCAGTCAGGAGAGTTAACCTAACTGTTAATAAAAATATAGTCATTTTTATTAAACTATGACAATCCAGAAAATATAGATCAAAGATCAGACTGCATAGTGTGAGCAGTCTGATCTTGTCTATGTGGTCCACAAAGGCAGCTATACAGTAATGCTCAACACCGAAAGTGTTAACCATTTGCCAAACCGTTTTAATAGCCCTGAGGGAGAAGGCTTTTGAAAACATTGCGAGAAAAGGAGAAAATGCTGGTAATCAGCATTTCCTCCTTTTTTTCACGATGTTTTCTTCCTTTTGGAAGAAAAACTTTCTCATTTGAACCACTTTTTATTTGTTGTTTTCAATTTTGGACTAGCCTATAGTTTTGTCATTTGGTTTAGTGTTATATGGCTTACGGAGAGTTTATTAAATAACCAAATCAAACAACGATAATAAATTGATTTCCAAATTTACCTCAACACCTGAGTCCAATTTCAATTAGTTTACCGCACTAACAATTTTGCGTTCAATTTGCCACAGTAATTTTTGTTTTGAAATTGATCTAGTAAATCATCCAGAATTGCTGCTGTAATATAATAAATGCCAGTTATAGATGAAGAAAACTTGTGACACTGAACCGTTAGAATAGAACACTATTTTGAGTTAAACGGAGACCTTGTGCAGACAAATTGCTTGTGACAAGATGGAAAATGTCCACTTTTCCACAGCATTTTCCATCGTTTTTCAATTTGAGTTCAACTTTTTATTGAGTGGATGCGAATAACAGTATCTCAATGCATACTACAGCGCAGATCCAAGAGAAAAATGCACGTTCTCTTAAATACTGTCGACGGAGGACTAAACATTCTCCAAACATTCATTGAAAAAATGTTCTAAAATGCAAAAATACGTGTAAATATCGTATGCAAAAGCAAGTTAAATATTGCAGGAAGTTAGATGGTCATCTAGTGTTTAAAAAAATTAATAATGATTTGACCAAAAAAAGGAAACTACATTTACAACCGGAATATCGTATGACATTTGTCTATTTTTACAAGAGGAAAAAAAAAAGAAAGTAATCATACGGAATGGAACCCCGTCAGGTGTAAAAGAATTTGAAAATAGACCAAAGAATTTATTCCCATTTCGAAACTATTACTTGCAGAGACTAAATTTACCCCCACAATTTATAACTTACGATTTCCATTTTTCTTTTAGACAAAAGGTAAATGGCGAGATCTTATCCTTTGGGGAAGAAAAGTGCAT
The DNA here is from genome assembly GCA_946811185.2 of Hippopus hippopus. Classification (NCBI taxonomy): domain Eukaryota; kingdom Metazoa; phylum Mollusca; class Bivalvia; order Cardiida; family Cardiidae; genus Hippopus; species Hippopus hippopus. The sequence goes on along the minus strand of OX328100.1, from coordinate 17,210,875 downwards.
GGAATAATGAAATAAATTCAGTGCTGTTGTTCTAATATTGTCATGAGTCAATGACAATAGCTTATTTTAGAAGAAAAAAAAAAGTCTTTAGAAAAAAAAAAAAATCACTAGCATTGTCTCTGGTAAGTTCTGATAGAAAAATTATTCAGAATTATTCAATCTCTTTCAGGAATATCGGATAAACATACAAAACATTCGTAAAACTACGGAACTTACCTGTATCTAGTACCTATAAATTCTTGATCAGTTTGGAAACATGTTTCTATTACATCCAAGTATAGAAAATCAGTCAAACAAGTTAAAGTTGCGCATGTACTCTTTTCAAAATTAAACCATGTCACAAGTGCATTTTGATCTCTCAATAATCCAAGACAATCCTTTAATCACCTTAAAATACAAAGTCTTTTAATCTCATTTTCTTAACAACTACTTAGATTTAACAAACAATTATGATTTTATTTTTTGCTAATTTAATCCAATAACTAAATTAGTTAGAAGTCACATGTCCACTTTTTTTCTCCCAAAAATAAAGAAGAGCCAGGTAGTTTTCTCCTCGCTTTGGTGTCCTTTCCCATTGACATTTCATTTACCACTGAATGCGTTTCTCTATAATAGAGAAAAACACCTTAAGGCCTTCCCCCTGAGTTAACCTTTTCCTTTTAACTGCTGCTCTCTGCTTTCTTTTTTTGCAATAAAGTTTCACACAATCAAGAAACAAAGTTTCTTTTTTCTCTAAAGTAAGAAATATGGATTTCCAGGTGAATTTCTAGACGCATTTTAACATTATACAAGGAACGTTTTGTCATTTAAAGATTTTACTAAGTGTTATCTTATTTTGGTTATTTGGATATTTGTCGATAAGGGTGTAGGCTATACCGCAGTTATTACTTTACCTTTTGTCAACCTTAGATCAGATGATACCTTTCTGTCACGCATCAGAGATCTATATTGGTGATACATGATAGGCTGATTTCGTGATACGAGCAACCGAACGGAGAGGCGGAATAGCAAACATCATCTCTGTACATTTTTTTTGCATCTAAATGTTTTTTGTGCTTTATTTCTTTGAGATATAAATTTTCAACTCCAGACTATTTTTAGAGACGCCTGGCCGGGTAGCTCAGTGGCCAGCATATCTGACTCGTGACCTGGTGGTTGCAGGTTCGATACCAGGTTGAGGTACATTTTCTTTCGAGTTTTCGCCTCTCACCTCTGATGCATGTGAGAAAAGTAGTTAGTGGCTTGGAAAGAAAGTTGTGCCAGCGCTGGTGTGAGAAGGCCAGGAAACACATGCCTTAGGTGCACTGACCTCCGTGATATGGCTTAAGCTGTTAAAACGGCATTAAACACGGATACAAACTTTTTTTTCTTTTAGAGACCATGCATCACAGAGTTTATAATGTGTAACTCGTAACCTTCTGAAAAAAGTTCCCAGCAGAATAACTTGAAAACATGCCTGTAGAACAAATATTATCAACGTGAATATGAAGAAGGTTAAATAATTGTTGCATACGGAAAAATCGCTCTTGCAGAGCAGAGCAACTTCTCTTTAGTCACAAGGTTTTAATAAAGTGGTCTGCTGCAAGGTAAACAAAAGTCGTCTGCAAGAAAGGATGATTTCAGAGACAAAAATATGAAAATGTATGTGGAGTTTCTTGTTTTCTTTATGTGTGTAATGCCTGTATTTGTTTGATAGACATATATTAATATGTAATTATATTGATATGTAATGTTAAGTCATAGAATGTCTTACTATATCCATTCAGCAGTCAAAGAAAAGAGACAAGTTCTTTAAGTACAATGTAATATTGTTAAAGAATGATATAAAAAAGGCGCCCTTTCTCAAATTAACAACGATAAGAACAACTTTAACAATTTTGCCGTGTAACTTCAAATTGATAAGTTAAATTTCCTCTTCCATAAACATGACTAGATGTGTCTCGCAAAGCATCTGCTGTCTCCGATGTATAAATATATATAGGAAAAAATATTGTACAAACCTTTTTCAAATTATTGATTATCCACTAAAAACTAATTCCATTTAAAAGTTTTCACTTTTAAGCAGGAAAGGTCATCAACTGCTTCTGCTAACGATATATTTATATAAAACTGTCCAGTTATCAGTAGATTTAAAATGTTCTTTCAATAAAGTTTGAACGAAGTTTAAAGTTTCATAGCGCTCCAGTACAATCCAATATTACTGATGACAAAGATAACGGGTAGGTGACAGTTGAAGCAATCTGATTGGTCCTCAGATATTTTGGGGGCCATTACCTGATACACAACCCATCCAATAGTATCAGTAGGCTCATAAATATTCAAACACATCAATATGTAAATTAATATGCAGACTAATTTACAGGTCGTAATGTTCGCAATGCAGCACTGTTGTAAATGAGAGTACATTGCGAGATTGTCTGATACAATTAATATATGCAAATTACATCGAACAGGCTGGTGTGTTCTCTAATGTTCATGTATTTTTCCCCTATATTGCAGCTAAAAAAAGGTCTTAAACCCTTCACTAAATACGTCAGTGCTTTCACGAGCTCGGAGAAGAATGAGAATTGATTGATTGATTGTATGTTGTTTAACGCCGTTTTCAACATTATTTCGGTTTTATTGCGGCGGTCACTGCACCTATCCATGCTTTCCTGGAGTCTGTTGTACCAGTACTCCGCACAATATTCTTTCCAAGCCATTGGCTGCTTTCCTACATAATCATCGTCGAGACAGTGGTCAGCGGTGGGAAAGGAATAAATCCTGTCGCAATGACTATCATCGATCCTGGAAAAGAAATTGGCCGAGCTAGGGATCGAACCCACGACCCCCTGTCCTCAAGTCCTGCACGCTACTGACTGAGCTGCCGCTGCTCGACAGAAAGATTTTTGAAACATTGTCTGAAAAGAAGCAAATGGTGGTAATCGCTCTTTTTCTTTTTTTGCCAATAATGTTTTCCAACTTTCAAAATACAAATCCCACCTTTTTGAGACACATCTAGTTCGTCGTCAGCGATTGCTTTCGTCATGGTCCAGACTGTGGTCTGGTTAACTTTATACCACACAATCCCGAGTCATGGTCAACGACCCAGAGGAAGAAGGCCCTTGAAAACATTTTGGAAATAGGGAAAAATGTGTAAACCCAGCATTTTCTCCTTTTCCAGTCTGATATTCTTCTCTTTCAAAGATAATTCCCATCATTTGAAAAACATTTAATATGTCGTCAGCAAATAATTTCAATTTTGAGAAGTCAAAAATTTTCTCGTTGGCTAAAGAATCTAAATGTTTTAAATAGTGCTACGACCATCATAACCTGTGTGTAGATTAAGCCCTGAATGCATATCTAATATGCATACCAATTAATGTACACTGTTCTTGGAATATTTTTAGAGACATTCTCGCTTTGTCATCTTTGGGTGCTCCCTTATCTCTTCGACGTGCCCTTTCCATTTTGTACCTGGCATGCAAAACACCTTTATCATTGTCCTTTAATGTTCAACTGAGAATAAAGCTAAATCCACTTGTTTCTGTTATTTGAAGTAAACTTTTCGTTACAACAGCTTACATCCTCATTTATGCAAAACCCTGTCAATACATTTTGTATTTTGAAAAGCTTTTGAAATACATGTACTGCACTGAATGAATGAAGAAAAGGTATCAATAATGATGAACTTAAGTCTTTACCAAACAGTAAAATTTGAGACTTATACAAATCCAAAGCATTTGTAGGTGACAAAATAAGTGTGACTCAAATAATGGGATTTGTTTATGGTAGGGTAGAAAACATTGTGGGAAAAGCAGAAACTGCTGGTTACCGGCATTTTCTCCTTTTCCTGAAATATTTTCAAAAGTTATATTCTTCAAGGTCGTTAAAACTCAGGATTCTATGGTAAAGGGTTAATCTTTCTAAATCCTACTTTTATATGAACATATGTAGGCCTAATTGTAAGTTTCAGAGGATGAACTTTCAGCCCTCGGAACATGCCTATAAATTTTGGCGCTGCTAGAGTTAAAGGCGGCTGTTATAACTTAAAATATGTAGCTAATATAACATCTTACACTGAGAAAATGCTAGAATAAAAACTAATTTTGTGGGCTTTTCATTAGGTGCGGTATTTCAGGGATAGTAGAATTACTTGAAAATAACCGTCATAGGTTTGAATTCGTGCTGTTTGTCACATGGTAACGCAATAGCCAATCAGCAGAGAGTTAAGGATGCAGGGTAGAAATATCCGAAAAACAAATATAAACGTGTTGATATTTAGCCCGAGCCTATTTAAAGTTACACAATCCAAATAAGGACAAAAATGTGGTTAAAACAAACAACAAATACTGAAAATAAAGAACATTTGTATTTAATGGCAACACCTTGATATTTGATCTTTTTTTTTTTCATGTTAGAGGATAGCACTTGTACGCCCACTTGAAAGGTAAAATGAACCAATTCCTTCGTAAGTGATTACTCATAAAGACATTTTGATGTTTGTTTGGTGCTAACCGCCACTTTCAACATTATTTCAGATATATTGCTGCTGCCAGAGCACCTATTCATGCTTTCCTGGAGTTTATTTCACCAGTGACTACGCACAACATTCTGTCAAGCTGCTGGCTGTTTTCCCACATACACGTCGTTGGAACACTGTTCAGTGGTGGGAGAGCATCAAATTCATAGCAAGGACTATCATGAATAAAAAAATCCGAGCTGGGAATCGAATCTGCAACCCTTGAGTTTCAAGCTCTGTACGTTACTGAATTAGTTTCCAGGCTCGGCGTTTTAACCTTTAGAGCGCCTACTAAACCAGACAGACATTTTTCAGTATAGAACTAAAACCAAAAAAATTGCAATTTCTTAATTGCTTCGTGGTTTATAATGTTTTAGATCAGCAGACAATGGAGATCAAAAATCAGACAGCACATTTTCTACATTGGTCACAAAGACAACTGCTGTTTTGAATGGCACTTAAAAATCCAGGTATTGCACTATGACTTCCTTTATCCTTATTCCTTTTTTCAGGACAAGTTACAAATAAGAAATCATTTCCTTTCTCTTCAATGTTTCTTCTGTCTACAATTACCTTTTCATGACCCAAAATAAATTAAATGTACTCATAACTACTAGCTGCAGAAGATTTTCTATTGGTCTTATAGCAGACTTCTTTGAATACAGAATTAGAGAAAGCTGGCCACGTTACTTTTGTTTTAACCCTTTACATCACAATTCCAAGTTTTGACGACCCTGAAGAAGTCTTTTGAAAAAATAGTGGGAAAAGGAGAAAATACTGGAAACCAGCATTTTCCCCTTTTCCCACAATTTTTTCTGCCATTTCAAAAACAAATTCCATCATTTGAGCAAAGATTAATTTCTCATCTGCAAATGCTTTCAATATGGAAGAGTCTAAAAATTTGTCGTTTGATATAGAGTTAAGTCTTTCAACAATGTCAGCGACACAGATATATACAAGCTCTTTTGGACGGTATAGATCTAGATCACACTTCAGATAATGCACAATCTGATCTTTGATCTACACCTACCGCCCATTCAGTCAAGCCTACAAGACCAATTAATTTCCTGAGTCTTAGTGGACTGTATTTGCAGACTTCGAAAGAGATCGAGAATAGATAGTACATGTATATGGCACTTTAAGAACATGTATGCACTTTATCAATGTTCATTGGTCTATTGTTTACAAGCTTTGTCCTCCAAAATCATGCTGCAGCTCTGTTTCGGGGATAATACACTCCAGATGAATTTCAGGTCAGAACTGCGACCTTGAGAAAGAGAAAACAATGCGGGAAAAAGAGAAAATACTGATGACCAGCATTTTCTTCTTTCCTGACACTGTTTTCTATCTTTTTAAAGACGCTTTCTAATATTTGAGTTAACCAGTAATAGATCTTTGTCAATGAATAATGAAATATTGTCATGCAATAGGATGAAGACAATGAGGAAAAACTTGCAAAGAAAGTGGATTTTGCACGCACAGTGTAGGTTTTTCTCGGACCTTTTGCCTCGATCTTCATCTCAACCTCTGAAATTCTGAAATGGCAGGTCAACATCGGCAAAATCTGATAACATTGTAAAAGATAATACAATCAGTTTAATATCTGGTCGTGTTTCAAACTTCAGATCTGTATCTCGAAATATGAAATATACTTTTCCACAATCTTATCTGTAAATAGCTATGTATACTTGAGAAAAATTCACTTATAAAGATAACATCTTTAAAGTATATGTTTCGCTTGACTTTTAGATTTATATACACTTAGTAAAAAAAGGGGTGTCTACGCGGTAAGATATATTTTACGTATATCTAGGCTTTATCACTCTAGGATTAATTCTCGCTCTACTAAATAAGTTGAATGAAACTTTCAAGCCGATAGTAAAAATCCGAATAATGCTATTCCAACTTATGTTTTAGACAAAAATATCTCCTTATCGGACAGTGTAGATCCAAGATCAGACTGCACGTTCCGTGCAGTCTGATCTTGATCTACACTGTCCGCAAAACGTCAGTGAGTCGCGCTTAGCAGCCTAAGGAATAACCTACAATGTAATTACCAGATGAAAGAAATTGCCCAAATTGAAAGCATTTGCAGACGACAAATTCTGCGTAGCTTAAATGATTGAATTCGTCCTTTTTCGGTGGGAAAAAAAGTGTGGAATAAGGAGAAAATCATTGCTGGTTACCATCATTTTCCCGTTTTCCCTCGATGTTTTCAAGTCTTTTTTTTTTTTCTTCTCTAAACCGTTAAGACTTCTGATTGTTTGGCAATCGCTTAACATACATGTATATGAGCCATACTCTGTGAAAAGGGGGCTTAATGCATCGACACAGGTCAGCCTGCGCGGACTTGGGCCGAAACTTTTTGATACTGTTTAATATTCTGCATATACAAGGACCAGCCTACGTCATGGTTAAGTCTGTTGTTAAAAGAAGTCGCTATTATGAATCTATACGTATTGGATGGTTTGATTGGTACCATTGATCACGGAGATGCAATAAGCCCCCGTTTGCCAGAGCATGGCTCATATCTCATTAGTCTTACTCTGTGAGCTAATCAGTGTTTGCCATCCATATATGGCCTGCAACACGGGAAAAGGGGCATTCGGACATTAGCGTAAAGTGTCGTCTCGGATCAGCCTGCGCAGTCCGCGCAGGCTAATCCGAGACGACGCTTTACGACTACATTAGATTTTTTTCCTACAGTAGACCTGCGTGAAACAGAAAATTACATAAAAATGGAAAGTGTCGTTTCGGATTAGCCTGCGAGAACTGCGCAGGCTGATCCGAGACGATACTTTACGCAAATGTCCGAATGCCCCCATTTCGCGTGTTGCAGGCCATATTTAAGCCATACTCTGCAAAAAGGGGATTTAATGCATTTACAAACAGTATCGTCAAGGTCAGCCTGAACAGTCCGCGCAGGCTGACCTGAGTCGAAACGATTTTGCTATAGATCGGTCAATTTCATGCATGTCCATGGACCATTCTACCCCGGATTTAGCCAATTGTTAGTAATGATGTATTTTATGGCTCCATTTTAATATGATGACTTGCTTGGTTAAATACATCATGGAAACACATTAAATTAGCAGACAACTCGGAAAACAATCTTGTAAGATATGGACAGTTCATGTGAATTACAGTGTAAAATTCAAATTCACATAAAAAACATTGTTGAAAAAGGAGAATTGTTTGTCGCGTTATTTTTGCAAAAGTAGTCTGTTGCAAACAGAGGAAAGAGAAGCGGCCTGCTTCGTAATGCTTTAAACTGGAAAGATTAGTTCTGTCCCAAATGACAAAATTTTAGATTTGTCCACATTGAAAGTATTTGCAGACAAATTAAATGCGTGTCAAAATCCATGTTATAGTTTTTGTCTATGATAGTGTAGAAAACATGGTGGGAAAAGGAGAAAATACTGGTTACCAGCAGTTTCTCCTTTTCCCACCACGTTTTCAAAAGGCCTTTTATCCTACTGTCGTTAAAACTCGGTGTTATGTGGTAAACGTTTTAAAGACAATTTCTAAATAGGTGAAAGCCAGTTTTCACCTACAGTGTTTATCACTAGTCACGTAATGCACAGATGGGATTAAAAGAGAATTAATGAAAGTAAGCAGATTAAAGCCAGTAATATTAAAGACCAAAGAAAAACTTTCCCTTTTAAATTGGATTAAATGCAGAACTTTCATTGTCACGATTGGGATCAACTTTATTTTATCATTTTCTATCATAATATTATTTGAAATCCTGATACAGACAACTTACGCCCAGTTTACAGGGAATATCCCGCGTATCGTGGGCTCTTAAATCAGCCCGAATAGCTCAAGTGGTAGGCCGTGAGACCTGTAAGGGACAAATCTTGGGCCATGTGAGAATGTGGATTCGAGCCCCATGTTTGACCAACAAAAATCATTTGTAGGCTTTCAGATGAGACGTTAAACCGAGGTATCACGTGACGGTGCTATAAACCGAGCAGTTAAAGAACCAGTTGTAACGTACGATGGTTTCGTGTCTAACAGCCTGTTTGGGGCGTCGCCCATATCGGCAACCGTTGGCGAAGGTAAATAAACGGAAAATCAATCAATCGTGGGCTGTATATGAAAAGAGAGCAGAGCAATACCTGTGCATATGCTTATTACCGATCCAAGCCTCTGCTCTTTGAGTTTGCCGAATTGTTTAAAGAACCGGCCTTACTCATTTTCAAAATACTGCCAGGCTCAAACCTAGACGTAAAGTTGGCAACTTTAATTCTAGTTTAACAATTCTTTTTTCTGCCAGCGACTTCAAAACTTTGACTGATCGTAATATAACTCTTCGTTTGACTCGCAATACTATCCGTACTTTTTAGATGTATGAATTAAATACATGTATGTTTGCATTTTTACTCCCAAATTGTTCCTTTTGGGACCTTTAAATGGACATTTTCACTTCAAAAAGACAAAATTGCGTTAAAACCAAGGCTGTTTCTGCTAAGTGATCTCACAAAAATACAGGTCAGTGTAGAAAAAGGATGAGACGGTATAATACAGAATAAAAAGTTTTATGAAGAATTAAAGGGTCTTCAGAATGGTCGTACAAAAGTGGGCAGCTAAGATTCAGTTCTGTAATATACAAAAATGCTATGTCATACATCACCAGTTAACCCTTGTCCTGCTGAATAAGTGAAATGAAACTTTCAATCCGATAGTAAAAACCTAGATTTCGCTATTTCAAGGGTTTTCTTTTAGGGAAAGATATCTCCTTATCGGATAGTGTAGATCCAAGATCAGACTGCACGTTCTGTGCAGTCTGATCTTGATCTACACTGTCCGCAAAAAGGTCCTTGAGTAGCGCTTAGCAGCCTAAAGGTTAATGGAGAAAAACTTCACTTGTTTGATCTTTAGTTTCAGTTTCGAATGTAACATAAGTATACAACTAACAGCATCTGTTTGGCCCCCATGTAAGTATCATTTACAAATTTGGGGTGGTTTTTTTTTTGCATATATCATTTACTTGGAAACATTTAATTTCCCTTCATACACTTAGTTTCACCTTCACCGTCCTTCAACAACCCTCCCCCATTTTCTGAAAATCCAAAACATCACCAAGATATGTAGATGGTATTTCATAATGAAAGCTCCAAATGCAAGTAGCCGAATCGGAAACAAGTACCTTATGTGTCTCATCAGTTACTTGGTAGAAGTCATTGACCAACTAACTCTGGGAGCATAAGCATATGGAGCGTAAGTTCATGACATGCTATTGTTTTAATATAACGAATTCCAAAAGCGTACCCATGTACCACGACATTAGGAACTTTGGTTGTACTTAGGTATCAATATTCAAACTGCATTCAAAAATTGTATGGGAACTAGACATGTAAAGTATATAGTTCTAGAGTAAATAGGAAAAAGCTGTTTGCATATCAGGTTGTTTTTACAAGATATCGTAGTGGACATACAAGCTCCGAATTCACCAACCACTCTAAGAACAATTTTAGTCTTTTTCTAAAAGATTTCCTTAATTTGAAAGTAACACAACTTCTGATTGGCTAAACCAAATGGTTTAGCCAATCGTAAGTTCTGTTACTTTCCAAATTTAGAATAAGACCATGAATGAAACTAAGAATGGTCGGTGAGTACGGGCCCAGGCTATGCTTTTCATGTGTGGTCTGATCTTGATCCTCACTGACATGAAAGGCCACACATGTATAACGGTCCGAGGCTCAGCATTTCTAGGGTTACGTCATCAGTGTTTTCAAAATCCTGATGGTCATTTAAAAATTAGATTGCTTGGAAAGGGTAAATTACTTATAGCTGTCAAAACATGCATCCTTTAACGTTTAAGTCTGAAAACATAAAAAAAAAAAAAAGAAAGAAAAGAAGTATTCGGAATTAGCAATTTCTCTTTTTGTCGGTCCAAATACTCCTTGTGCCTGTAAAAGCAATCGTGGAATTAATCCGCCTATACCATCTCCTCCATTCTCCCTCTTCACCATTCTTTGACAAAATCAGTATTCCCTCTTCAGTAACAATTGTCGCCTTTTGTCTTGTACAGAACAAAAAGGATAGATTCTTGCTTTGATTTTATTGGTGAATATATTGTCATTATGAGAGACCATCTGTTACCTGCTGACAACCTGTGTATCTACGTTTTATTCTTATCAATTAAGCTTGATCTCAATTCCAATTTTATACTCATCCATAAAGGAAACATCTAAAACAATGAGGTAAAAAACTATTCCTCTATGACACTTATTCAAAGAGAGACAAGAAAAGCATGATAGCTAAAATCAAAATTGAAAAAAAAAAAGAATGGCCATAATGCTGTCAAAAATCTCAAGCTTTCACCCTTTACCATACGACAAAAATGTCCAAATCAAAAGCACTTGCAGACGACAATTCAACTGTGGCTCAAATAATAGAATTTGTCTCTGACAGGTTATAAAACGTAGTGGGAAAAAAAGAAAATGCCGGTTACCAGAATGTGTTCAAAACGCTTTTCCCTCAGGGTCGTTAAAACTTGGGATTGTGTGGTAAAGAGTTAAATGAGCCTGAATCCTAGAATAACTTCAACATTATTATATTGGGTTCGGGATACATCAAATGTATCATTTGCTCTTTATCAAAGTATTCAAATCTAAAAGAAAAAACAAAACAAAACAAAAAAAAACTCTCCATATTAAATTCATTGACCAGTGGGGTCAACAACTAGTGCTTCTGTACCCAACGTGAGGCCAAATCAGATCGCACAAAACATGCAGGCTGAATTTGCATCTTTTGTTCGATTAGATGTGACAGACCAGAGATCCTGGGTTCTATTCTGACTGTTTTTTTTATCAAAAGGAAGCCGTAGCCAATAACTGAGGAAACACATATACTTACACGAGCTATTGCCAGATATATTATACATTTCTTAAAAAGAAAAACATGTATAGTCTTTATCAACAATTAATAGTCAAATGATCATATTTTTAAATCAAGTACAAACTTTCATCATGGGATGATAATTCTACTTGTACGAGTACATAGAGTTTGAAATCGATTACCATGTAGGCTATCTATATATGAGCCATGCTTTGGCTAAAGGGGACTTAATGTATCTCCATGATCCATGGTACCAAGCTAACCATCACATACAAGTTTATGGATCCATAGTATCCCTTTTTTAATAACCCACTTAATCACGAGGTAGACTTGTCCTTATATGTACAGAAAATTGATCAATAGCGAAAAGTTTCGGCCAAGATTAGCCTGCGCAGACTGCGCAGGCTGACCTTGGTCGATACTTTTCGCTGATGCATTAAGCAACCTTTTCACAGAGCGTGGCTCATATTTATGGGTAATGCTGTGGTAAAAGGACGTTAACGCCTCTCTGTGATACATTATACCAAGCAAGCCATCATAAAAAATTTGGATCTATACGGTACATTTTCTCTAAAAACCAACCAGAGTCATGAGGTAGAAATGTTTTTTTTTTTGATATGCAGAAGACCAAATAATAGCAAGAAAGTTTCGACTCAAGTCAGCCTGTGCGGATTGTGCAGGCTGACCCTAGTCGATACTTTTTAAAGATGCATTAAGCCCCCTTTCCACAGAGTATGGCTCGTATAAAACTAACTGCTACAAGAACGAATAAAATAGAATATGCGTCAGTAAACCCAGTGGATAGTTTCATTCTGAAAATATTTCCCAAAGTATTGCAATTTCACGGATGTTTTTGTCTGGATCAAGTCTGATCTCGATATAAACTTACCGCAACGGCAACATAGGTAGTCACAGGTTCTTTAAGGGTTAAAATTACTGAGGGAAAAACTCTGTGAAAAAAGGGGCAACTGCTTGTTGCAAACAATGATAATTATTTCACCTTTTTTTTCCTAAAATTGCTTTCAAAATCCGTCTAATTTTTTCATCTGAGAAAGAAGGATTTTATGTTGTGTCAATATTTAGTATCGGTGAAATTCATTGTTGCAGTCTGTAATGGGAGGATCAAACATTTCTGCATTTTTCCTCATAACAAATAAAACAAAGAAATAAAATAGGATGAAGCTATTTAAAAATCATTGGCAAGATGTTACATCTTTCTATATTCTTCGCCTTTTTATAATTGTTCTTTATTCGTCGTCCATTTACTAATCTTAAAGATCTCATAGGCAGACAAGTGCATATGAATTCATGGACTAGCGTTTATCGTTTCTACAATATTTGTCTCCTTAGGAAACCAGTTGGGAATGCAAGGATAGCACAATGGCTTGCTTTCCCGAGTTGCATTATGGCCACTCTAGCCAATCAGTGTACAGATATTTGTCACGTGGTCTGTTGCATTGTCTTTAAACAAGGGTCAATAGAATGTCAATTTTCGATTAATCCTTATTCTGCTGAATGAGTGAAATAAATCTTTCAAGCCGATAGTAAACCCCTAAATTTTGCTATTCCAAAGGTATTTTATGGGTAAAGATATGTTCTTATCGGACAGTGTAGATCCAAGATCAGACTGCACGTTCTGTGCAGTCTGATCTTGATCTACAGTGTCCGCAAAAGCTCCTTGAGTCGCTCCTAGCAGCCTATGGGTTAAAATACTATACAGTTCATTTTATGATATTTGTCAGGCGGTTGTTAGCAAGTTGAACGTTTTATATCTCGCAAACGCAAACTTCTTTTCGGCTATTGGGTGCCACGCAAATTTCGTAGCAAGCTGTACAAAACTGACCTTACCAAATTCTAAAAGAAGAACTCACTGTAATATTTACATGATGTAACATATATCATCCTATCCGTAAAGTAATTCCATTATATTAGTAATACATGAGACTGTAGGTATGTCTCCCAATCGTAAATGATGAAAACTGCTGATTCGTCATCGCTGACCAAAGTGACTGAAAGAAATAACACCTATAAAAATTTTCAGTTGGCCTTTAATATTTTTCTGATTTCCATTGTGTATGGGTTTCAGCAGTGCCAAAACTACTCGTGACTCACACATTGTCCAGTCGCAAAGAGTCAGTAATTTTTACCTTTCCTGACGTCTCTCCCAGCCATGTTTTCAGTATTATAGAGGAATAGCAAAAACCGTAAGTTCGTTCACACCACGTTTATGATTGTACAATGATTTATCATTTTAATAACAATTGAAATGTCTGGCAATGATTAAACCTCTTAGGATAATCCCGTATCAAGATAAAATTCAAATAAGAGCTGAAAATTTTATCTGTCCAAAACCCACCAATCCGTGATAATGTCACCGAAAAGAGGCCCAAGCAAGCAATCAATACATATGATGGATTCCAATTGAAGTTCATCACCGATAAGTTAGATAAACAAAGCAATTGAAAATAAAAACAAATAGTTGACTAGAGCCAATGCAGGTGTGGCTTTTTGTCTCCCAAATTTAAGTGGTACCATTTTGTTATCGCAACTTTTTGTCTATTATCAGCTTGGTTAATCTTTTACTACATAAAGCAAGTACCTGATCAGACCATCAGCTCCTTGCCTCAAGAGTGTAGATAAAAAGCCCACCAGGTGGTAAGCCCACTAGGTAAAAAGCCCCCTGGAAATAAGTCAAGTCACCCTGGTGAAAAGCCCACTACCCTTCAATGAAAAGTGGACAAAAGCCTACCAGTATTCGTTTAATGATACAAAACATTGCAGGAAAAGATTCATAGTTTTTAAGGACTCTCACATTTTAAGAAACCTAGAAAAAATGTCCACTTAATCACTAAGATAATTCATTTTCTTCAATATTATATATTGAAATATGTCATATATATTGCATGCTTTGTAATTAATTGTTGTGACCATAGAGCTTGTATGCTTACGAGCGTATGTGTCGAAATAAAATTTCTGTTCTGTTTCTGTACTACAAAATGAATACATGTATATCTTATGTTTAAATGAAGTTATAAAATTATAATCTGTTTTGTTCATGCAATATTATGAGTATGCATGTAATGATTTTGAAATATTTTCTTTCTTAAGCATTTTTGTGAGTGAATAAAATTTACTAATTTTATTATTATTATATATATAATGGTGTTATAAAAGTATAAATCTATATTAAATGGGTCTATTATTTGTTTTAACTTTATGAAAAATATGGGGTTTTTTATATAACTTTTTCTTTTGTTTGCAATTTGCAAATTTTATTGATCATGGTGAAAATTGAAATACGTTTGAAACAAAAGAAAAGATAGATCTTAAGGCTGAAGAATACACCAATTAAAGTTTCTCATTTTTAAATTTTTTTTTTTGTCGTTTAGCAAGACTTAATCTAGCGTTCTGTAGTGCAAAATAGCTTTTATGTCAACTTGTTTAAGGGGATTCACAGACTCATGGGTCCATTCTCTGTTCATCATGATGGTGTAATATTTATGTAAGAAGTGGTCATCCAAATAGAAAGGTCAACCAGCAGGTTATGACACCTTTATTGAGAAAGCTGACACCTGAATGAATGGACCTATTTAGTGACAAGCAACTATTTTTAACTCTTTACCAAACGACAAAATTGTGGAATTGTCAATATCTAAAGCATTTGCAGACGACAAATAATATGTGGATCAAATGGTGGAAACTCTTTGAAATGGTAGAAAACATTGTGGAAAAAGGAGAAAATGCTGGTTACCAGCATTTTCTCCTTTTCCCACAGTGTGTCCAAAAGCCTTCTGAAGGATGTTGTGAATACTCGGGATTATGTGGTAAGGGGTTAAATGCCCCCTCCCCCCTCTCTTCCCAGGTTGAGGACAATCTGCTATTATATTTTGTATCCTCGATGATCTCTAACGATCACCGTTATTTATCACTATAAAGCTTTTTATTATATCACATATAATGAATAGAATGCCTTTGTCTACCGCCTGTCGTGGAATCATTTCTTCTGTTTGCTTTTTTTTTGCGTGAATTAAACATTGTTCCTTTAAAAAACAACCAAATCTTTTACGACGCTGGGGAGTAAAATCTTTGATACTAAAGTGGAAAAACGAGAAAATGCTGATAACCAAATTTTCTCCTTTTCCAACAATGTTTTCTATCCTTTTATATACTGTCCTCACCATTTCAATGATATGGAATATGCCGTCTGAGAATGTTTTCACTTTGAACTGGTCTACATGTCTATCGTTTTCTGTCGTTTTGTCAAGAGTTGATTTTCCATTTTTTTAGGGACAGTTTTAAAATTTTCCTACAAGAACATAGTTCTCGTAGACTGTTCTGAATAAGGACATACATGCATTTTAAACAATATTATCATTATCTTTTATCTCGGCAAAAAAGGTTCATATGCATTACATTAAAAAGGTAAGCCGACGTTGCAATTGTTTATTTCTGAAACACACCTGAAAGCAAAACAGGCCTATTTACATTTGAAATAAAACCTTCATCATCTAATACTTAGAAATCTGAGACAAAAATGCAGCCATCAATGGTAAATCAAATGCACGTGTTAATCCAACAAGCAGTAAGCAGTTTTAAATGGGCTTATATTTAGGTGTAAACTTTCCCATCACAGTTTACAATGGTGACTGTACGAGCCTTGTTGTAATTGAGGCATACGTCATGTAAAATAAGCACCTACTATTTATTAAACCTTTTCCCACACAATCCCGACTTTTTATACCCTTGGGAAAAAGCTTTTGAAAACATTAAAGGAAAAAGAGAAAATGCTGGTAGCCAGCATTTTTTTTTTTGCTTTTCCCACAATGTTTACTTTCCTTTCAATGACAATTCCTATAAGTTGAGTAGTGTTAATTTGCCGTCTGCAAAGTGCTTAGGATTTTGACAAGTTTAGAGTTTTGTTGTTTGACAAAACGTTAACCTTTTTTCATCGATCACAATGAAAATATCTGGCAATACATGAGTTTTGTTAGAACAAGCTTAAGAAAATAGATGAATGATGAATAAAAAGCAAATCAATAACAAAAACTAAAACTGAGGATCGTATGTACATGTACTGATATCCGTAATTTCACATTACTGACAACTTACTTGTAATTCTTAAATTCATTAGAGTTTCGGGAATAGCAAAAATTTTTACCCAGAGTTAGAATTTCGAAATGGATATTAGTTGCTTTTGCAAGTACATGTAGTACAGATAAAGTTTAAAATGCAAGGAATCTTAAGAAGACATTGTCTGATATTTCTTTTTGTCTTTTCTGTCCAAAACGGTATTAAAACTGCAATATATGAGCCATGCTCTGACAAAAGGGGGCTTAATGCATCTCCGTGATGCATGGTACCAAGCAAGTAATCACAGTATTATACATCCCGAAAATCCGTTTTTGTATAGTTACTCAACTCAACTCAACTTTATTAGGCATTCGGAAAACAAATATGCCATTGGCCATTTACAAAAACAACAACATTGATATATTGCAATGACAGACATACAAAGTATACATACATATACATGTACATTTAACAATAACTACCATTATACGAAAAGATTATTCAGAATTAAACGCCGCGATTAAAAATCTCCTCCTTTGTAAAGCTTCCTTTATGAATTTTGCTTAACTGATTTGTATTCTCTTGTTTTTTGACGATAAGATGTGGAATCATGAGGTACACTGGTCCTTTGACATACAGAAAATTGACCAATAGCGAAAATTTCGGCCCAGGTCAGCCTGGGTCGATACTTTTCGCAAATGCATTAAGCCCCCTTTTCAAAGAGCGTGAAATTCTACAGTTTTCGTTTCTTACTTTTGCACTCAAAGGGTACACTATGACGTGTTAGGGGTTAAGACTTGACTAGACTTTAATGATCAAATAATACCACCTTTTGATGTTTTTAATTTTTGGATAAAAACTGAAAATGAATACCGAAGTCTGGGAAAGGTAAACCAACCTTTTTAACCGCATAAACCCTTTGCAAAACGATGATATATTAGATTTGTCCCTATTGATAGCATAATGCAGACGACAAATTAGAATATGACTTAAACCAAAGGTTTTGCCGATGATCAGGTAGAATGATCGTGTGAGAAGGAGAACATGCTGGTGACCAGCATTTCTTTTTCCACACAGTGTTTTCGAAAGCCTATTGGGTAGTTAAAACACGTGATTGTTTGGTAAAGGGTAGACCATTTACCATGCAGGCTAACTTTATGTCTGCCGAAATCTAGAACAATGAGTTCTTAAAAAGCTATTTGTAGAAAAAAAAAAGTCTTTTCTCGAATAAGATGGAATACACTCTGGCAAATGGATCAGTTGCTTATAGCAAGCAGTTGCTCCCACAATCTTTTCATGGGCTGTTCGTAGTTGGGATGAAAAGAGCTATACAGTATTTGTGTTATTTGATTATGATACCCCTTTCTTTCACGATGCAGATTTTTATGTTTTATTTTTAAAGACGTCTGTAGATTTGATCACCCTTCTTTTTCTTTTCTTTAAAAATCATTGACCTACTGTAAAAATATCAAAACGTGCTTTTTATCTCAAACTACTTTCAAGCTAGTTTCAGCTTCACCAAAAACCAATTTATACACACGTGTATGTGTCATTCAGGACAACCATTTGAAGGAATGGAAAATTTGTCATTCAACAGCAAGGAAAATATATGGCGAATGAGCAACTATTTTCTATAAGCAATCGTATTTTTTTCACATATGTTTTCGTATGGGATGCAAAAAGACAGCCACACCAACTAAGAATCAGTTTCCTCTTGTTCAGATACATGTATTTCTCATTTGTGTCACATGTTCTACTGTTTAGTTGGAAAAATTGCCTGAATGGTAAAATTGCCTGAATGGTAGAATTGCCTAAATAGTGAAATTGCCTGAATGGTAAGATTGCCTGGATGGTAAAATTGCCTGAATGGTAAAATGGGTTAAACGTAAGGAGGTACATTCATTATGCAGCAAAAGTCACGGTTTATTTAACGAAGGCCGAACTCTGCTGGAACATGAACGGTGCAACAAGGGTATATCGTTTCAGTATCAAAGAAATTTAACTCTGAATATTAGCGACTTACTTGGCCTCTCTTTCTCAAGTAAAAAAATGTATTGGTTTAACTCTTTACCAGACGACAATATTTTAGACTTGTCCAAATTGAAAGCAATTGCAGACGACAAATTAAATACATGTATTCCGTAAAGCATGAAATTTGTCTTTTAAAAGGTAGAAAACATTGTGGAAAAAGGAGAAAATGCCGGTTACCGGCATTTTCTCCTTTTTTCACAATGTTTTCAAAATACTTCTTTCTAAGGGTTGTTAAAAGAAGGGTTTGTACGGTAAAGGCTCAAAAGATTTGCATTCATCTTGACTGTAAAACATTAAAGGCCTTTCTGCTCGTTTTGCAACTTCAAAGTCAAAAATTAAAATAATAGCCACCCATTCATTAAACAAGTTTATCATCATATTTCATTAAAAACATTTATTCAAGGCTTTATATCCTTTTTTATTAAACAAATAATTACGCGGTATGATATAAGGTTTCTTCTGAATACAGGGATGAATTATGTTTTGTTTTTTTTTGGGGGGGGGGGGCATTAACAATTCACCGGGTCCCAAGACAAGCCTTGGAGCCCAAGTCGAAGGCCAAGGTTCGAACACTGTTTGAAGGACCAGACTTACCTGAAACACGGGTGCAAAACTTATGGCTGGTAAAATATTCATACAAAAATCTGACACAGGTAAGCAGGGAATGTAGCTTGCTACCATTTCAAATATTGTGGGAAATTTGAAAGAGAGATGGCTCGAAAGGAGCATTTTTTTTTCTGCCACCGTGAATATTTTGGTATGTATTTACATATCAAAGTTTAGTTCTAAATTTTTCTGAGGGAGACCCTCCAGACCCTCCTGGGATACCCCGACTCCCCTCTCGGCACTTCGGATAGTACTAGTGCCTTCGGTATTGCCCGCCTGGGTAGCTCTGTGGTTAGCGTATCGGATTCATGACCTTATGGTTGTGAGTTCGATACCCGTTTGAGGCAAACTTTCTTTTCGGCGATTTTTCGCCTCTCACTTCTGATTCATGTGAGAGAAATAGTCGGATAGAATGATTCGTCAGTACTGGTGTGAGAAAGCCACGAAACACATGCGTAGGTGCAATGACCGCCGTGATATGACCTAAGCTGTTAAAACGGCACTAAGCTCTTATTCAATCAATCAATCAACTTTCAGTAAATTACTTTTACGTACACTTTATTATAGGCTAGCTGCAACCCTGATATACGTAGCAGACGGACTCGCAGAAATAAAGAAGATCAAGGTTAACCCGTGTCAGTCAAATCTAAAATCTGTGGCTCGCCTTCATGGTCAATAATAGTAATGTTTTTATAAACAGAACAAATTGTTTGTCTAATCTTAGAGTGTTAATAATACAGTTTGGGTGCTAAAACCAGCTTTTAGGGCCCACGGAGAGACAATATTGACATAGATTTGTGGGATTAACCTTTTTCGCAGAATCCCGACTCTTTACGTCACTGAGAAAGAAGCCTTTTGAAAACATTGTGGGAAAAGGAGAAAATGCTAGAAACCAGCATTTTCTCCTTTTTCCATTATGTTTTCTAACCGTGATTTCCCGAAATACATTTCAATTTTTAGTCACGTTTACTTTGTCGTCTGTAAATGCTTTCAATTTGGACTTCTCTAAAATTTTGTTATTTGTCTTTCGCTTACAAATAGATGAATTCGCCTTTTGTACAATTTCTAAACGATACAATGCAACTGTATTTGCTATAACTTAGAATAATAAGCGATTGGCGTAGATCCAAGATCAGACTGCACAGTCTAATCTTGATCTACGCCGTCAGCAAAAGTTTCTTTTGTCACCATTCAGATGGCATACCATTCAGATGGCATTGAAAAGGGCAAACCCTTTACCCTGTAAAACAGGTTTAGTTTGACACAATAAGCCGCTTAAATGACACTGTAAACCAAACCATTTGCCTAATAAGGACTTATTTCTTAAGCCCCATGTCCTCTGCATCCTCTCCCCCTTTTTAGCCATTTTCTTAAAGACGATAAAAAAAATCATCAAGATTAAAATACAGACAGAGAGAGAGAGAGAGAGAGAGAGAGAGAGAGCCGAAGAAATCGGTAATAGCACACTGATAAGGTGCAGTTTTTGTTTATGGAAATTCCGTCTTAAAAATAGCCCATGACAAAAATAGAAGAAGAGACGGAGAGATGCGAGCGCGTAGTTTGAAGTAAACGAAGCTTCCGTATCAAAGATGGAGTAGGCAAGCTGCACCGAACCAAGCAATGAAAATATTTCTGCATAAACAAACGTTCTGCTTGCATTTTCTTAAAATTATTTTAAGACATACATGCAGTATGCAAATTACTTCACACCTCATTACCATATTTCGGGTCTTGCCACGAAACATGCATAAAGTGGGAGGGGGGGGGGCTTGAGTCGTAAGTTTTATCTCATTAATTAAAGCTTTAGAAAAGTAAACAGTGTTTTTTTTTTTTAAACTTTTGTCTACCCATTTAAAGACTTACTTTGATTTCTATGGAGGAGTGCATGGGGCTTAAATGCATTCGCAAAGACAACTTTCTGGAAAAAAAATGCAATTAAATGACGACCTCGCTAGATAATCAACCCTAGGGCTAGGGGCAAAAAGAGAATACAGTGCTTTCAGGAGGATTGAAAGTCTCAATGGTTGCAGTTTCAAGATCATTTTTAGCAGTAATATGCATACCACAGGCTTTATGACAAGGTAGGTACAAGGTCCGACTGCATGTTTTAGCAGTCTGATCTTGAACTAAATTCTTTTCTAAATGCAGATAGGAAAAAATTAAAGATAAAAAGAAAACTAGGACACATATCTTTAGAGTCATAAAAAAAACAACTGTTTATTTAGTGGCGAAATAATTCAATCAACACACAAAACAAATGTTTTAATTTTTCTGTATTTTATGTTTTTTTCATCAGGGCGAGTTCATTTATATTTTCTGGGCCCGTCTTTACCAACCAAAATTCAGGAAGCAACAAAATCTCCGGTTGGCTAAACCAAATAGTTTAAAAAATTAAAACATTTGCCTCAATCTCGACCAATTACCTCCTGATACGAATTGGCAGGCAAGGACTTTGAAAACATTCTAGTAAAATTTGGAAAATCAAGCGATGATAGATAAAGGTGTAATAGATGAGTGCAAGAAAAATCACCTTGAAAACAAGCAAACAAAAAAACGCTCGTTACGTCCAATTTTTCCTTTGCCACAATGTTTTCATAACTGATGGTCAACAGATGGGCATGAGCAAAGTAAACCACAACGTAATGGGTTTACTGCAAATAAAATCAAGAAATGATAAGTGTGGTGGGGAAACATAGCACAGGATTACTAACAAAAATAACCAATAATTGAGTTAAAAAGGGAACAATGCAAAGTCATTGATCCGAGTAAACAATATTGTGCCATGGCAAATAATTGCAATTGAAATATCATTTCCTGAAACATTTATATCGTGGCAAAAGTTGACAAATGTTGATCTTTTCTATTTTCCTGTTTAATTGAATGTTTATTCAAGGTCTTTACCTGTTTTTCTGATAATCTGTGTCTGTCTGATTTTCTTCCTTCTTTTGCAATAAATACTTACCCCTAGGTAAGCGGCTGAGGTAAAATCATAGTTCGATGTCGGCCGGCGGCGTTGATATATGCTGTTAGGCAAGGCACAACAGTGTCCCAGCTTATTACTGGTGAAGACCAGGGAAAGACACCAATGAATAAGTCATCCTTTAGCAAATAGAAGGTTTACTCTGACAAAAGTGGGTTTAATGTATCTCCGTGATGCATTATATCAAGCAAGTCATCACATTCTTTAAGGAATGAAGAGAATTTTTTTTTTTTTGTTTTCATGGAAGTATAAAAAAAAAAAACCTAATCACACTTTTGTATGAAACCGCGTTTCGCGGTTTCATACAAAAGTGTGATTAGGTTTTTTATTCATACCTCCATGAAAACAAAAAAAATTCTCTTCATTCCTTATAATTCAATATCACAGACAACAAATATGCACTTAAATAATACTGGCTGCTCCTTTTTTTGTAAATCCGACATTGCGTATTTATTTACTGTCCTTTTCATTGATATTTCATAGCGCAGTAAAAACTGCTCCTTCATGACGTAAAAAATGACGTAATTCATGACGTCATTATAGTATTGAACATTTGCAGATTGAGTGGATTTATTATTAGAATTTCAATACGCCAGAATTACTCTCACTTTGAAATTACTGTTGGATTTTTTTTTTTAGTATTCAGAAAAAATAAATTCAGCTAGCAATTTGAACTTCGGACTAGATATAAAATCAGAACGAAAAAAACATTATGAAATCTCGTATACATGTTTGTTTACATTAGTTTGACTGCAAAAGTACTTCCGGCACTGCTGATTTTTTTTTTCATGGAGCTATGAACAAATTTTTTCAGCCAATCAGAACTCGCCAATGTTCATGAAAAAAACTAATATTGAATTATTAAATGACGGGCTCATAAAATTCATTTAATACAACAACCAACTACATTTCGAAGTAGAATGGCCCATTGACATGCAGAAAAACAAAATGTTTCGGCTCATGACTGCGCAGGCTGACATGAGTCGATACTTTTCACCGAGTACGGTGCATTTGAATTATCGCCGTGATATAACATTTGTCATAATATTTCAACATTTAGATCTATCCAGCTCACAATGCGATTTATAGAATTTTCTTTTCCAGATAGTAACCACTCGGTGTTAAAGAGACTGGTATTTTGGTTTAAACTGTGAACTGCATCACTGGTTTTTTTTTTTTTTGGTAAAAAAAAAAAAACATGACAAACGCTACGAACTTCTCTGATTAAGTGATTAAATGCTATTTATTTCATGCTTTCCGGTAGGTTATCGAGAATTATCGGTGAAATATTTTTCTATATTTCATGGTTACGACCAGTGAAAATACCAATTTTTATATTCTAACTCTTCAATTGAAGGCGGAAACAGTTGTTCCCGCGCACTAGTTACCTAGGTAAAATGCGCCACTCGTCACAACTCGGCCGATTCCGTACCTACATCTAACCTCGTCCGTATCAAGGAGATTTCCATTTTGAAATGAGAATCACGTGATTCTATATATAGCACACTACTGTCAGTCGTTTAGCAACGACATAAACAACCTCGATGAAGTTATTCACATCTGTTTATCTGTCGGTGAAAACTTTAATCAGAATTGATAAACTATGTTAAATAATGAATGTACGAACTATTTGTCAA
Source organism: Hippopus hippopus (assembly GCA_946811185.2). Taxonomy (NCBI): domain Eukaryota; kingdom Metazoa; phylum Mollusca; class Bivalvia; order Cardiida; family Cardiidae; genus Hippopus; species Hippopus hippopus. Next base: position 17,187,204 of record OX328100.1, on the reverse strand, counting down.
CTCAACTGAAACATAGTTAGAAAGATTTCGATAGAAAATTGAAACTCAAGTTTTCTTTTTTAAGAGGAGCCTTACAATTTTCAGAACGGTAAACCGGCGTATTTCCGAGTATGTACCGATCTGGTGCATATCAATCCACCAGATACAGCAGATGGATATGATGGCTCCCATCACCCGAGGTATGCCGAATGTAAAATGCGCGTGCCTCACAACCGGATGGAAATATGACGTAATTTACCTTACATTTCTCGCGCTTGACGTAATATTGTAATGCGTTGCTACGGAGGGGGTACGCCTTGGGGAATAAACGAAAAGAACTGTACTGGATTTTGATTAAGTTCCCCCCAGAAAGGGTTAAAAGCATGAAATAAATAGAATATTTGTTTTTTTCGGTGAAAGATCGAAATTTATTTCATCTCGTGAACACCATCGGTAATATTTTCACTCGTGGCTGCGCCACTCGTGAAAATATTACCGATGATGTTCACTCGATAATTAGACGAAGAATACGATTCAGAATGGTTGGTGAATAGGGTTCCTATTAAGTCTTTACCACACAATACCGACGAGTTTTATCCACCCCGAAAAAGCCAGATTTTTTTAAAACATTGTGGGAAAAGGAGAAAATGCTGTTTACAATGTTTTCTACCCTACTTCAGAAATCGCTACTTGAGCCACATTTTAAATGTCATCTGCAAATGCTTTCATTTTGGCCTGGTCCAAAATTTTGTGGTTTGGTACAGGGTTAAGAATTTTTTTAAAGGAAACTTAATAAAGAAATTGAGAAACAGGAAAATCATATTTTGCAGGGAAAATCCCTTGTAGGAAGTCACTAGCAATCCTACACAAGAAATTTTCTCCCCCACCGCCCAAAAAAATCAAGAAAAAAATTGTCATGATTGGAAATTTTATTAAAGCTATTATGATTTTGAAAAAAAAAAGCACATCACCCCTGCCTGAGAATTTCCTTCGCCAAACAAGTCACTTTAGCAATCCTATATTAAAAACTTCTCCATCCCTGCTCTGCTAAGTAAGTAGATTAAATATCCCCAAAAAATGACTGGCTTATGTCATTTACATCGTAAATTAAAATCAAGACATTATATGGTAGTATCACCATGTCAACAAATGCTGTAGCCTTGGCCCACACCGGTAAACTACTAACCTTAACTGCTAAGCGCGACTCACTGACCTTTTGCGAACAGTGTAGATCAAGATCAGACTGCACAGAACGTGCAGTCTGATCTTTGATCTACTCTGTTCGATAAGGACAAATTTTTCCCAAAATAGTAACTTTGAAATAGCAAAATTTGGGTGTTTACTATTGGCTTAAAAGTTTCATTTCACTTAATTAGCAGGATAGGGTTAACTCTATATCACACAAGTTTTCCCGAATAAAAAGTTTTCCCTTTTTTTGCCGAGTAAAAATAAAAAAACTTTAATATAAGGATTCAATTTCAAAGTTGATTTCACAAAGAAAAAAACGGTTTCGGAGAATGTTGATTCAAGATCAGACTGCACGTTTTGTGCAGTCTGATCTTGATCTACGCTGTCCACAAAAAGCGTCCCGATTCTCGCTTAGCAGCATAAAGGTTAACGACCCTGATTAAAGGCCCCTCTGAAAACCTTGTGGGAAAAGAAGAAAATGCTGATAACAAGCTTTTCCCCGTATTCCTACAACGTTTTCTTCGTTTAATATGAAAACTTAGTGTGTAAGTCACGTTTACTTTATCGTCTGCAAAGACTTTGAATTTGGACAAGTCTAAAATGCTGTTTTTTTGGTAAAGAGTTTAGAGAAAAAACCCTAAAGCACAAATGGCCTGCAACACGCAAAAATGGGCATTCGGACATTTGCGTAAAGTGTCGTCTCGGATCAGCCTGCGCAGTCCGCGCAGGCTAATCCGAAACGACACTTTCCGTTTTTATGTAATTTTCTGTTTTGCGCAAGTCTTCTGAAGAACAAGATCTGGTGTAGTCGTAAAGTGCTGTCTCGGATTAGCCTGCGCGGACTGCGCAGGCTGATCCGAGACGACACTTTACGCAAAAGTCCGAATGCCCCTTTTCGCGTGTTGCAAGCCAAATAGAATATATCATAAACGATAGATTTATGTCGAGCTTTCCTTGCATGGTCCTTCAGTCACCCATTACCCCCTGAACAAACCTGCTGCTGGCGACTGTGAAAACATGCAGATGGAAAAAACTTAGAAAAAAAAAAACCTCATAAACAATATAAATACATGTGTATAAAAGCCTGTGGAAACGCCGTGCCAAAAGGAAAGTTGCTCAATTATTGCGATTTCTCCTTTCACCACAATGCTTGCCACAGGAAAAACCGGCCATCAGCAAGAACCAATGACTGGGGCATATTGCCGAACAAGAATTGCGGAGACCTGATGGTTAGACACGTTTAGGCGAAATAAAAAAAGAAAAACATGTAAATACAAGCATATTAAAATCACAATTTGTAATCATACACTTCTTTATCTCCATGTAATATATTTTGGTGTCAAAGTGTCTGTTTTTTCTTTTCCCTGACCATTTCCAGCTGTTTTCTGCCGCTTACCAGAAGACAGAAGTTAAGACTCTTCCATATCCAAAGCATTAAAAATCTTGCAGACGACAAATCAAATACAGTGTATTGACGAAATTATGGTATTTGTCTTCAAAAGGATAAAACAAACTGCAAGGAAAAGACGCCGTTTACGATCATTTTCAGTTTTCTAAAGCCTCCAGCGGGATGAAACACCAGCTTGTTTGGTAAAAGGTCGATCAGAAGGAGTGGAGGGGAAGAGTCTTTAAAGTCAAACAGATTTCTGTAAGAAAAATACCTTCTGTATACGACTCTTTTCGTCTTGCAGCAGGCCATTTTATAAATATATGTATATAAACATTGCAGGTAAAGTAGTTATTACTTGTAGCATAGAGTTCTTCCTTTGCCAAAGGTTTTGGCAAGCATAATCCATTGGTGTACTCAACTGACCCTCCATCTTTCAATTTTGTTTTTAAAATTATCAGCTGCAAATTGTGTTTCACGGCGTGAGGTGATGGCCCAAAAAAAGGTAAACTTTTAAAGTGAAAAAGTGACATTTCCCTTTATTTTTTAATGAAAAGTATTTTACTTTTTTGAGGAATTTAAAACTATCTATATCAACTCACTATAATCTGATAGCAATTTTCACAAAATGGATAGAAATCATTTCTGCGAGGATGAGTCGAGGTACAACTCCTTTGCCCTATTTCGTTTCGTTTTCAGTTATTCCACCCTTTACCAAACAATCCTGAGTTCTGTCAACTTAGGGAAATAAGGCTTCTAAAAACATTGTGATAAAAGGAGAAAATGCTGGTAACCAGCATTTTGTCCTTTTCTCACAATGTTTTCTACCCCATTGAAAGAAAAATCACAACATTCCAGCAATATTTAAATTGTCGTATGCAAACGCTCTCAATTTGGAAAAGTCTAAATTTTTTTCGTCTGTGAACCCTTTACAATACAATCCCGAGTTTTAACGACCCTGAGGAAGAAAGCCTTTGAAAACATTGTGGGAAAAGGAGAAAATGCTAGTAACCAGAATTTTTCTCCTTTTCCACAATGTTTTCCACCATTCCCAAAACAAATTTCAGTTTTTGAGTCACATTTATTTTCTCGTCTGCGAATGCTTTCAATTTGGACAAATCTAAAATTTCGTCGTCTGCTACAAAGTTAAAGAGCTGATGTACAAATGATACATACAGCCTCCGTATACCAGGTCACATGCCCACAGCTATGTTACAACGTTTCGTATGACATCCCCTACTACTAAACTCATTTTTCAATGCCTGCCATTGGACACGGGTTGCGACATCCATCTGTTTAATACTTAACCTTTTTGTCCAGTGGATCAGGTGGTTCGTAAATAAAATTCTTTACACGCTCTGAAAAACTAAAGTACTTTTAGAGACCGTGCGTGGAGTATAATCCAAAGGTATAACAGAGAAATCTATCCGTGCTAAAAAGGTCGAGCACCAGAGGCTCAGTGATACCGTGTAAAGCTAGTAGTCTATGCGGCTTCGTGTGAGTTCGAATTTCGGCTTCTTTTAAAAGTCGAAGTAACTTCAATGATGAGTCCTCTCTCACGGCTAATTGTGCTTTCGACTTTTATTTTGTTGGAAAGCAGCCAGTGGGATTGACCAATCTTGTGAGTAGCGCTGGTTTAGAGAAACCACAGGAATGCATCGAAAAGCTAGCCGCCTTGATGTAACTGAAAAACAAACATAAAAAAAACCCCCAACAATCAAACGAAATAAGCATACAACAATCTTTGAAAAAATCACTTGTAAGAAATCTGATAAAGACAGTATCAGCGAGCTTCATAAAATATGATTTTACATAGAGAATCCTACCTACCGCCTTGACATTAAAAAACGCAATGCATCTTGAATAAGTTTACTACCAGTATAAATTGAAACCAGTAATATTCGAAATGATAACCACTGAATCTTAGCTTAACTATTGTTTTGATGCTTAACGACGTTTAAAAAGAGCATTTCAATCTTATTACTTAGCATTCGAAATGTTTATCTTCTTTTCTTGATTGGTTAACGCCGTTTTAGCAGTGTTTAAATCATATCGCAGTGATCATTGCACCTATTCATACTTTCCTGTAATTTCTTTTACCAGTTTTCTTTCAAAGCCACTGGCTGTTATCCATCATAAACATCGCCGAGACAATGTTCAACAGCAAGAGAGATACTAATGCAACCACATTGACAATCATCAGTCATAGGAAGAATGTGGCCGAACAGTGGTAGTCAAACCATAGGCCTCTGAAACTCCATTGGTCTATCAAGGGATAACGATATTTGCATTATCGGACACTGTTACTATAAACAGCACATTGGGGATTCCCTCTGTATCCTATATAGTAAGTCTTTCTATATACGATACAGAGGGAGTCCCCAATGTGCTATTTATAGAAACGGTGTTAATGAAAATTTGAGTATATATTCCGTGATATACAGGCGATGCACCAATGTGCTATAGGTGTTCGATGATCGACCAAGGACAATTTTATTGTTCCGTGATAGACCAATAGAGCTTCAAAGGCCTGAGGTCAAACTAGCGATGTCAAGCCACGTCCTTCACCGATTGAGATACCGGGCTCAGAAGCATTAGTAATTCAGCCATGGAGAAGTCGGCATTACACGTAAGAGCCACGTAACAATACCAGAGACAAAAGTTTTCAGGATGGGACAAAAACAGGTAAAAGTGTCACATTTTTGGACAGGGTTACATCAACATTACTCTAACATAATGTTGTAAACAAAAACGGTAACGAGATCGTTTGTAAAAAGTGTGATCCCGGCTGTAAGGTCGTCCACGGTATCATAAATAATAAACCCTAATGGGACATTGCCCACCTTCTCTACCATGCTATGACAGATATTAATGCTTGTAAAAATAAAACTGTTACAGTATGTTGAATATCATAAACTGTCAAATATTTGGGTCATACTCTGTGAAAAAGGGGGTTTAATGCATATGCAAAAAGTATCGACTCAGGACCTGAGTCGATACATTTTGTTGTTGGTCAATTTTCTGCATGTCAAAGAACCAGTCTACCTCATGATTCGGTGTTGTTGAATAAAATGGATTTTATGGATCCATAATCATGTGTTGACTTGGTTGGTATTATGCATCAAGGAACTGCATTAAACTCCCTTTTCACAGAGCATGGCTCAGCATTTGAGTGGCAGACTTTCCAAACAAAGGATTTTCTGCTTAAGCGGGGAGTGAAGATCAAGACCAGCTGGTTTCTAAATATACATGCAGTATGATCTTATTTACACTCTCCACTTCTCAATCTATTGTTACATGCATAATATGCAGCGTGGGGCTGCAAAAATGTGCAGCTTGGATGACTTGTTATTTCATGAGAGAAAAAAAAATCGTTAACTTTTCTCTCTCGGCCGAGTTGTAGAAAAGGCCCAAAAGTTTAACCATTCAGCCCAATGGACTTAAAATTACATTTCTCTCATCGTGAATGAATTGTCATCCATAATTTCTGGAAACTCCCACTTGATGCATCAACCGTTTGGCGCACTTACAAGGCTAATGTTCTAATTAAGCCCTAAGATCCTGCACATGGTCAGTTGTCCTGGCGCCGAATTTTAGGGACTCCCTAAACGCTGTATTTTCTGCTGAAATCAGCAACCTGCTGATCAGAAGAAATGCATCAAAACGCTGAATTTCTGATAAAATGATACTATTTTTCTAGTTGCTTTAACATATTCTTACTTTTCCTTAAATATTTTAGATATTTATCATTATACTTATCATTAGTAGCAGTAGAAGTATTAGTAAATGTATTTGAATATCATGAAAAAAAAAATTTTTTTTTTTTTGGTCACAGAATTGCTGATAATATGAATATATGACTTTAAGAGCTTTCATAGCAAAAAATAATTATTATGATATTATTTTCTTTTTAATGTTTTTCTGAAAAAAATAGAAATGAAAATGCAGTTTTGGGTTGGGTTTATAATGCCTCAACAGGCCAGTACTTTGAGTCATGCTTTGGAAAAAGGAGTTTTACAGCAGATCCGTGATGTATAATACCTAGCAAGTTGTCATGTAATTGTAAATCCATAAAATCTATTTGGCGAACAACCGGTTGAAGCCTGAGGTAGCATGGTCCTTTGACATGCAGAAAGCTTACCTATAGCAAAAAGTTTGAATACAGGTCAGCCTGCGCAGAGTGCGCAGGCTGACCTGGATCAATACTTTTTGCTGGCGAATTAAACCCCCTTTTCACAGAACATAACTTATTTCTTTGGGACTTAAAAGAGATTAATGTAAGGATGGAGCAAATTAAGAGAAAAGTTCGGAACATTGTATCTGGAGGAGCTCAAAATGTCTTTGTTATCCCAGATACTCCAAAGTTCCACTACATGGGGTCCAGAAATACTTTAGTCAGCTTTGAATTAAGCACGAAAATGCACTATTGTTCTGTAGTGGTCATTAAAACATCAAACAAAAATCTGCCAATTTTAACGCTGCAAATTTCCTGGCATTGTGCATCCATTACCACACAGTTCCGAGTTTTAACGAACCTGCCAAAGAAAGCTTTTGAAAACATGGTGGGTAAAGGAGAAAATGCTGGTAACCAGCATTTTCTCCTTTTCCCACAATGATTTCTTCCCTATCAAAGACAGAAACCACCATTTTAGCATTATTTAATCTGTCGTCTGCAAATGCTTTCAATTCGGACAAGTCTAGAATTTTGTTATAGAGAGTTTATCCATTATGCCTACCACACAAATTCAAGGTTTTTACTCCCATATAACCTCCAACGTTTGAAAACATAGAAAACAGAATTTGCTTGTTACAAAGAATTGCTCCTTTTCCGAAGTTTTTTCAATACTTCTTGCCGTACATGGATATTTTGGTTTCTTTCAAATATTTTCTCCGTGTATCTCTTTTAGTTTTTTGACATGTCAAGAATGGTAGCAAATGCTCATTCCAATCAGATTTCAACCGACACTTTCTGACATTAGTAAGACAACTTTTCCAAAGTAGGACAGTGGAAAATATTTTCTCAAGTTATCACTTAAACTCTTTCACTACTGAATAAATCGCTTGCATTTCTGAAAGGCTAAAAATACATTTCCTCTGCAAAATCAAGAGATAGTGCGGTCATAATCTAGAATTGGTATGGAAAGAGTTAATATACGAAGATACTTTTTGTTTCTTTCATCTGTGAAGAATTCTGTGTATTTAGAGTATAAATATCTTTATTTTATTCCAGTCACTATTCAAGACTTGCAGAACATTAGTAATAACGATGAGCATGACAATATGAATCTCTTGGCAAAGAAGGTGACTGGGTAAGTTTTGACTCTTTTTTTCCATTTGAACTTTTCAGCTAAAAAAGGGGGATATTTTCATGTTTCAAACCCAGACAAAAGATCTATCCAGTTTATTATCATTATAAACTTCGAAAACGAAACCTAGAGGTTTTCTATATTCAAGGTTATGGGGACACACGGGTGGCGTATGAAGGCAAGACCACACCTGCGTTATTACCATGGTAATTCCCGCTGACCCTTATTCTTCCAATATGTTTCGGACTTTATGTACTTTCCCTGTTTATACCATACTATTGTGATAAAGAAGCCATTATCGCTGATGGGCAATGAAGGCAATTTTTTACCATAAAAATATACAACAGTTTACTTATTTTTAGATACTAAGTAAATTTTGAAGAACTTCTTCACAGAGGATATGTGTCCAAGAATAAAGGACTTTCATTTTCACGGTGTCTCATCGATTGTCATGTAAAAAAACCTCACAAGTCCTTCTAATTCAGGGTAATGAGGCAATAGGCGTGAAATACAAGCTTGCAATTTTCTACCTGAACGATGAAATGATAGCTTTACACCAACTTTACTGAATCTAATTAGTTTGTGAAGAAATATTGAATTTGGTCAGATCGGCTGGCTCCACTGACAAAGCGAGAGAGGGGTTCATTCTACAAAGAGGAGAGAGGGGGAGATTCACCGTTTTAACACTCCTGTGAAAATGAACTTTTGGGTAAAATGGTTTCTTTATATATGAAAAAATAATCGCAGTTGAAAAGCAGTTAAAGGACCACGGTCCGTATTTACTGACCATTCTTAAGAAGGTCCTCAGTCTTATTCTCAAGAACTTACAAAATTTGAAAGTGAGAAAACTTCTGATTGGCTGAACCAAATGGTTTAGAAAATCTTAGAGAACAAGACTAGAGAATTTTCTTAAGAACGGTTGATGAATACGAAAATAGGTACATTAATTAAAGATGCTAAATGTTGTTTCCGAATGCCATGCACGTTGTGCAAGACAATTACCTACATGTACACATAAATCACTTTATCCAGTTTTAGGCCTATCACACTTCAGTCTAAGGATACATAACGAAATTTGCGACGTGCGTGTAGAAGGAAGTCTTGTTTGATAAACTGATACAACAATAGATTCACGTAAGCTGGACAAAGCTAATGGTAATACTGTAAATTTCAGCTGTCGTCATCTACATCATTACAGGTGTCAAACTACAATAGGTAGCGTGCAATCTACAAGACAACAAAGCAATAATGGGTAAAGAATATGCTTCACGATATACCGGTACTTTGTAAGACTTTCAGCATGTTCACACCCCTCCTCCTTATGTCATTTTATGTGATATGTGAGTATTACGCCCCATGCTTATTGTAATAAAGGAAAGTAAGATAAGGTTCATTTATCACATACAGGGGGGTGCAAAAGTAGGTATACAGTGTATAATATACTTATAATACACTACTGTATACCTACTTTTGCACCCCTCCTGTATATAACCCTTATCCTGCTAAAAAAATTAAATGAAACTTTCAAGTTGATTGTAAAAACCCGAATGATGCTATTTCAAATTCATTTTATAGAGAAAGACATCTCCTTATCTGACAGTGTAGATCCAAGATCAGACTGCACGTTCTGTGCAGTCTGATCTTGATCTACAATGTCCGCAAAGGTCAGTAAGGCGTGCTTAATGGCCTAAGGCTTAAAGAGGCGAGTCTAATATTTTGCCGAAGTAAAAACATTGCGTTACCTCGTTTTCTGCCAACTACCTAACTTCGACATTTTTCGAGGTCTGAAACTAGAATTTCACTGCATTTAAGGATAGGGCACCCTAATGAGATTCGTGTAACATCGCCTTTCATCGCCAAAATCGTACGGATTCGGGTAAGACTTGGGTAATCCTTAATCGATGCGGGGAAGCAGCGTCTATCGGCCGATCGATTACGGATTACCCGAGTCATAGCCGAATCCGTACGTTTTTTTTTGGCGATGAAAGGCGATGTTACACGGATCCCATTAGGGTGCCATATCCTTAGAGATGGTTTTCTGCAGGGTCTAACGATATGTAGCGGTCGATGTAGATCAAAGATCAGTATGCACATTCTATTAAACTCTAGTAAAGCTTTTTTAGCAGCCACTGGCTGTTAAAGAATTACTTGATACCATGGCCCGTGACATAGTTCTCAAATGTACTGCCTTTAACCCTTTGATTCTTAGACCGCCTAAGTAAATGAATCTGAGCCGCGCTCTGGCGAAAAGGGGTCTAACGCATCTCCGTGATGCTTTTACCAAGCAAATCATCACATGATTACGAATCCATAAAATCCATTTTGTCAAACAACCGACTAAAACCATGAAGTAGGATGGTCCTTGGACATGCAGAAAATTTGCCAACAGCAAAAAGTTTCCACACAGGTCAGCTTGCGCGGACTGCGCAGGATGACCTATGTCGATACTTTTTGCAGATGTATTAAGCCCCTTTTTCACAGCGCATGGCTTAATTCTTGTATTGTTCCTGAAATAGACTAAATTTCCTTGTGCCAATTTCAAAACTGTCTTAAGCACAACTTCTCTCAAGAAATCAGAAAATGTGGAACCATGATAAGAGTTCCCATCCATGCAGTCTGATATTAATCTACACTGTCTGCAAAGAAGCACCCTATGTTCCATTGCATGCCAGAAATGAATGCAACACATCAAAAAGGAAAGGAGAAGAAGTTTTCTATCGAAAAGGGGACAAGAAACATCAAAATAATAATCTACTTATAAGCTTTCATCATCTCCACTCACCTTCTTGCTTGGCTGAGCCACATTTTATGGCGAATTACACAATAATTTTCACAGCAGACGTTTTGACAATGCAGCCATGATGTTATTGGGTTTTGATACTGAACTGAGGCAAGAAGAAAGTGCATTATTATGTATATTTATGGAAATCGGATATAGTCCTCGCGTCGGGCTTAAAACCCATTACCACACAGATATACAAGCTTTCACCCACCTACAGTAGATACCGTTCAAAAATATTTCGAGAAATGTTTTTTTTTTAAGGATAGAAGCAAGACAAAAACTTTTTCCTCAAATGGGTTTTGGTCTACAAATTCCTAGTTGGTACCATTCATAACATTTTTTTGTCAATTTACCTATTCTGGATACAAAATTATACATGTAGATCGATGCCATTATGAGAAAAGCAAATCAAACACTTATCCCTCATTGCGGGAAAAGGAGAAAATGCTGGTAACCAGCATTTTCTCCTTTTTCCCACAATATTTTTGACTCTTTTACAAAGTCCATCGTTTCAAACATGTTTAATTTGTCGTCTGCAAATGCTTTCAATTTGGACTGTCTAAATATTCATCTTCTGGTAAAGAATTATTCAAGCTGATATACAAAATGCTGTCGTTCTGATTTGCATTATTTTGTCATGTGCTACTGGGTCCGTACTTTGCCGTAAGTGTAGACAAAACCAGCCTGTACATATCTGCACTTGGAGTTTGTTCTACAGAGGCCTGTTTATTTTATTTGTTTCCAGCAATATACTCGTACATGCGATTTGCTTCTTAAGTTAATATCTATTGTTCTGACGGTCATCTATGTTAATTTGTCAAACTATGATTAAGTTGGCATGTATGCTTATCTTTGCTTGTCACTATCATACCATCCTGGACAAAAGTATGTTTGGTGCGGAGGTAGTACAAACCTGGACGACGTACAGTCAGTGCCAATGACGAGCACATTGTAATTGTATGTTTTACCTGTATTATATTGTATATAGTACTTGTATATTTCTAGGTGTTATGATGGATTTATTTGACTACTCATAATATGTGGAAAATTGATCTTGCTGTAATTTTATGGAAATTATTTGCCTCATTACACACAGTCGACAAATAAAATCTGAGTCTCTGATATATATTCGCGAAAACAATTTTAAAAAATGTATTTACACAGTTGAGTCACGCACTGTGAATAGAGGGTTTGATGTGCCTGCAAAAAGTATCACCACAGGTCAGCTTAAATCTTTGTCATATCAAACGACCATTCTACCTCGTGATTCAACCGGTCTTTACCATGTTACGAAGATACTTTAAACCCCCTTTTTGAAGAGTGTCTCTCATGTATATTTCATTTTCCATCTAACACCACTATCACCTGTGTCGGTCATGTCAAATAAATGTATCGCCATGTTAACGTAGATTTAACAATATAGTAAATAGATCGTTGACATGGTTTATTCCTATTTCGTCGTCCACTTCCCATTTCGTCTACTGTATTTCATTCCCATTTCGTCTACTACAAAATTTTACTCAGTTCCCATTTCGTCTACAATTAAGTTAGCATCAAAGCTATTATCTTTTGAGTTCTTAAATTAAGAGTCCCATTATCTAGATCACAGGAAACCCCTATAGATAGGTTTTATCCAGGTTTTTCACACTTTGTAAAAAGCATTTGATTGCCTGTGTCCATAGTTAATTTAATGGTGGATTAAAGAACATTACATTTCTTCTCCCTTTATCATGTATATACACACATTTCAATTCAAGAAAGCAAATAATAATTGCTATTTTATATCAAAATAATGTATAGATCTTTTTCACTTTTCCTTTTGTTATCTAAATTCATTTAAATTCCAAATGATCTGATGTCTATCTTTTAAATGTTTACATAAATATCAATATTTTTTTCATTTGATTGATTTTAAAGGTAATGACGATGATAATGATGAAGATGGTGCATTTTGAGATTGATAAATGATTATGTTAAAGTACTTTTGAACAATAAATAAAGAATTTTTTAAAAGAATTATTTGAAAAAAAAAAAAAAATGAAGTTTTTAATACTAATATAAAAATTCTGTATTGAACCTGTATTCAACCAGTATTCAACCTATATTGAACCGTCTTTGATATTCGAAAAAAATGGTATTTTTTTATACTCTCCTGATAAGGATAAAAATCTGTTAAATTTACTGTGAATATTAGAGTTATTTGAAAAAATAATATAAGTTTTTTCTTACTCAATTGAAAACTTTTGAGTAAAGTCCTCTTAATATAGGAGTATTATTTTATGTTAGATAAATTATATTAAATTTTGTTTGGGAATTGAAAAAAATTGTCATTCAGTTAATAAAAGTCACAAAGTAATAAAAATTAAATTAATGCATTTAAATTTTACCCAAAATCTTGGCTTAAGTGAAGAAATGGGAAAGGGGTTGAAATAAATGCAGCAGAAATAGTAGCTGAAATGGGAACAGACGAGATGGGAAGTAGACAATATTGGTGTAAAATTGGGAGTAGACGAAATGGGAACAATTGCAGAAATAGTAGACGAAATGGGAGTAGACGAAATGGGAAATAGACGAAATGGGAAATAGACGAAATGGGAAGTCCTAAGCTTCATATTTTGTATAGTAATGAGCCTTGCCCTGTCAAAAGGGAGTGATGCATGATACCAGGCAACTCATCACATTATTATGGATCCATAAAATCCATTTTTTTTAAATAAGAACGACTGAATCATGAGGTACACTGTTCCTTTGACCTGTAGAAAATTTACCAAAAGCAAAAAGTTTCGATCAAGGTCAGCCTTCGCGGGATGCGCAGGCTGACCTTTGTCGATACCTTTTGCAGATAGATTAAGCCCCCTTTTCACAGAGCATGGCACATTTATCTTACTTATTACATCCTATAAACGACTTGTTCCGTGTTGCAACAAACATTTTTTGGAAACATTATGGGCTTACGAAAGCTACCATTATTGTCTATTCTATCTGTAGCCAATCACAACCAAGTCTTAAAACTTTTAGGCTTACGAAGTCTAGCTGGACCTCTCTGAAATGCATTCGGGTACTTTGATTTCCCTCCCATACCCTTAACTTACAGTTTTCACTCCAGCAAAATAAGGCGAACCTCTTTGCTCTTTTGACGCTTTGATTTTCATAACCTACAATTGCAGAGTTTCCTTTTGCAAAACCAGGAGGTCTACTTTGTGCTTAAGATGCTATATTTTCCTGTGATAACCTTCACTAACAAAGTTTTCTCCTGCAAAACAGGCGGGCTACTTTGCTCTTTAAATGCTATATTTTCCTGTACTTTAATGTCCTTCTCTTACTAAGTATTCTCCTGCAAAACAAGGCGGATCTCTTTGCTCTTTCGACGCTTTGATTTTCATTACCTGCAATTACAGAGTTTTCTTTTGCAAAAATAGGCGGGCTACTTTGCAATAACCTACACTTACTAAGTTTTCTCCTGCAAAACAAGGCGGACCTCTTTGCTCTTTGGATGGCTTGATTTACATAGCCTGCATTCACAGTTTTCTTCTACAAAACCAGGCTGACTACTACGCTTTTTGGATGCTTCGATTTTCCTGTCCTAATCTTTACTTACACAGTTTTCTCCTGCAAAACCAGACGGGCTTCTTTGCTCTTTGAATGTTTATTCACAACCTTCAGTTACGCTCGTATACAGTCTTCTTCTGCAAAACCAGGCGGGCTTCTTTGCTCCCTGAATGTTTATTCACAACCTTCAGTTATACAGTCTTCTTCTGCAAAACCAGGCGGGCTTCTTTGCTCCCTGAATGTTTATTCACAACCTTCAGTTATACAGTCTTCTTCTGCAAAACCAGGCGGGCTTCTTTGCTCCCTGAATGTTTATTCACAACCTTCAGTTATATAGTCTTCTTCTGCAAAACCAGGCGGGCTTCTTTGCTCCCTGAATGTTTTCAAAAACCTTCTGGGAGTACTTTTCTCCTGCAAAACCAGACTGGCTTCTTTGTTCTTTGAATGTTTTTTCATAACCTTCAGTTATACAGTTTTCTGCTGCAAAACAAGGCGAACCTCTTTGCCCTTTAAATGCTTTGAATTTCATAACTTTCAGTTACAGTTTTCGTCTGCAAAACTAGGCGGGCTACTTTGCCCTTTAGAAGCTCTGTTTTCCTGTAATAACCTTCTTTTACACAGCTTTCTCCTGCAAAACAAGGCGGATCTCTTAATCACAGAGTTTTCTCTTGTGCTTTAGATACTTTATTTTCCAGTAATAACCTTCGCTTACAAAGTTTTCTCCTGCAAAACAAGGCGGACATCTTTGCTTTTAGATGCTATTTGAAAGAATATATTCTTAGTTATCTCATCTCTTAGTACTCAGATATAACTTTTTATCTCCATTATTTCTTATTTCAATATTTTTAACCGCCACATCGCTAACTGCATTTGTAAGCCTTGCTTTGCGCATACCATACAACAATATCAGACTGAACTTTGCAAATTCTGATTTGGGATCTTGTGTCTAGATATTTTGACAAAAACAATATCTAAGGATTCAACTTTTAACTGACTGAATTTGGGATTGGGGTTGAGGATGGGGATGGCTTTACTCTTATATTTTTTTTTTAACATATCTAGATATGTACAATATCATAAAAGGAAAACAGGCAGAGCTATCTTGGTGGTTAAACCCTTAACAACACAATCCCGACCCTGACGAGGATGGCTTTTGAAAACATTTTGGGAAAAGGAGAAAATGCTGGCAACCAGCATTTTCTCCTTTTCCCACATTGTTTTCTAACCTATCAAGGACAAATTTTGTCACTTGAGCCACCCTTAATTTGTCGTCTGCAAATGCTTTCAGTTTGGAAAAGTCTATTTTTTTTTTCTTTTCGTTTGGTAAAGAGTTAATGATACGGGCTTGAGTAAGATATTACAGGTTACAGCTGTAAAACTTGTCTTATTGATCATAAACCTGTTGTACAACCCTTACACAGCTAAAATCATTGTTTGATAACAAAACCAACGTGACTATGTGTAGATCAAGATCAGACTGCACAGTCAATGCAGTTTGATTTTCGACCTACACCTTCTGATATTTTGTTGGATGTCATGTCAAAACAGCATTGAATTTGCAAAATCTAGGTTTCAATTACCGACGTAAGATCAATTATTTACACGCGTAAGTGTAGAATGATGTGACACGTGGACAATGACGAATGAGCATCGCCATCAATTTTTTTCATATCTACATTTATGTTTCCATCTCTTTTTCTTCACGGAGGTAAATGTGCACCTGAAATCTGAAAGAATCAAAGAATACATTAAATGCCCAGTAGCAGACAAAAGTAAACAATGGGTGTGGTAAAATGCATTTAATTTAAATCATACCGTGGAAAAGTATGGAAATTATTGTTAAGATGACGTTCTGTTATTGTACGCTCAGTCCTTTTGTTAGTCTCTAGCAGAAAAATGAATTCTAAACAAGGTCAAGGCCAGGTCGATCTATCTTTTGTTTACTTTTTACCTAGTTTTTGAAATTTCAAATTTCTTGCAGCTAAAATTTGGACCAACCGTTAAAATAACAAATTGTCATCTTCACAATAATTTCCATACTTTCAAATAGTATGAATTACACTTGGATGCATTTTAACACCCGATAGTTTGACTTTGGCCACTATTGTGGCTTTAATGTATGTGCTATTCTAGCAAGAAAACATACAAGATTTTTGCAAGACTTTTGATTTTTTGTTGCCTTACGCTAATTTCCTCCCATTTGATCAAGCCTTGACATACTAAAAGTTCAGAAGCAATCTAAACTGTTCTAGACAATTGACCAACAGACAGACAGATGGACCTAACGACCGATAGAGTTTTTTACATAATCTACCCTAAGCAGACACCCTTTGCAGAAATGAAGTTAATAAACCTTTTTAACCGAAGAGCTCTACCGAATAACCTAACAAATTTTCTGTAGGCAACGTTGATTAAGATAAGACTGCCACACAGCACAGAACATGAAGTAGACTTCTGATCTTGATCCACACAGTCAGTTATATAGTGAAATATTCTGGTTAAAAAAACCCCTTGAAATTCCAACTTGCCATATCAAGAACGCCCATTTCATTTTTAAAGGCCATTAGGGTTTACTTTTGAAATAACCAGAGGGAGATGAAAGAAGGCGGAGACGGGGGAGTGGAATATGCCACAGGTAACCCATTCCTGTACCGGTCATTTTTTTGACCTTCCCAAATCTATTTCAATTGACAAAAAGGAGAAAAAAATGAAGGAAAAGAAAATATCTTTTTTCAATGCTAAATAAAACGTTTTGGAAAAATAGAGCAATCAGTCGTATAAAGTAACTGCTCCTTATTCCCCCACAATATTTTCCAAAGTTTTTCTTTTATTGCCGGGCAGCACAAAGCCGTATTTGTACAGAAATGAATAAACCGTTTACCACACAATCCCGAGTTTTAACGACCCTTACAAAGACAGCTTTTGAAAACATCGTGGAAAAAAGGAGAAAATGCTGGTAACCAGCATTTTCTCCTTTTTCCACAATGTTTTCTAACATATCAAAGGTGAGTTCTATCATTTCAGCCACCTTCGAATTGTCGTCTTTAAATGCCTTAAAATTATATACATTGATGTCGAAAAGTTTGTTGTTTGGTATAAGGATTAACTAGTCGTCAAATGTTAAAGG
Source organism: Hippopus hippopus (assembly GCA_946811185.2). Classification (NCBI taxonomy): domain Eukaryota; kingdom Metazoa; phylum Mollusca; class Bivalvia; order Cardiida; family Cardiidae; genus Hippopus; species Hippopus hippopus. The sequence goes on along the minus strand of OX328100.1, from coordinate 17,169,886 downwards.
TCATAGTTCACATCTAAAAAGGGATTCAAAAATTACAAGGCCAGCTCTGTATCTCCCCAACATTGCTTACTTTACTTGACAAGACGCTATTTAGCAGTGTACAATTAGGGTTCATTTTCAAAAACTGTTGACACAAAAATGACTTCTAGCTACCTTTTCAACTCATTTTCAATCGTTTATAAAGAAGAAAACGTCAATTCAAAAGACGGGAGTTTTTACAAAAGGTGAGTACCTGACGACGAGGTGTCGCTCATCAACGCCCCCTATTTAATAGACAGTGGAAATTTTGATTTGATATGATGAATGCTTTTTATAGTAGAGCACAATCAAATCTCTGTATAGAACAGGTAAAAAAGAGGAACATAGTACAATATATATTAGCCATACTCTGGCAAAAGGGGGTGACATGCAAGTTATCATAGAACTATGGATCTATAAAATCCATTTTGTCTAACAACGACTGAATCATGAGGTACATTGGTCCTTGGACACGCAGAAAATTGATCAATAGCAAAAAGTTTGGACCCAGGTCAGCCTGCGCGGAGTGCGCAGGCTGACCTGAGTCGATACTTTTTGCAGATACATAAAACCCCCTTTTCACAGAGCACGGCTCATATAACTGTAGTCCAAAATACAGCTCCGCTTTCGCTCCGAAGTCAAAAAAAAAATCAGGAAGGTGCGTAAGGATTTTGTTTATTTAATTTTTTTACACAGAAAAATGCAGGATAGGCAAGAGGGTAAATTAGGTCGGACGAAACACAGGATAAGGTTGGGTTTTCTTAGTAGTTCATTTTTCTACCAGTTGAAATTTCTATTTGATATAATGCATGCATTTTACAGTATCACGCTTACATCTCTGTATGGGACAGGTAACAGGGAAACATAATGCTATTTGTATTATTTGACGCATTCTCGTCACACACACAGTTCTTCTTGGTTTTCCTTGGCCATAATGGTTAAGGCACGGAGGACGTGGAGGACGTGGCCTGGGCGTCCTTGGTTTGTATTCACCAATTATTCTTAAGAATATTCTTCGTCTTATTCTCAAGAATTTTCTAAATTTGAAAGTAAGACAGGCTGACTTTGGCCGAAACCTTTTGCTATTGGTCATTTTTGCATGTCTAAGGGCCAGTATACCTCATGAGTCTGTTGCTAGACAAAACGGATTTTACGGACCCATAAGTATATGATGGCTTGATTGGTATCATGCATCACGGAGATGCATTAAACCCTCTTTTGCCAGAGTTTGGCTCAAATAAACTTAACTTCTTTAAACGGTTGAAAATATAATTAACTTAAACTACAAGAATATTTGATGAATAAACAAAAGGACGGTATAAATTCAAGATCAGACTGCACAGAACGTGCAGTCTGATCTTGATTTATGCTGTCCGCAAAGCATCTGTTCTCGCACGTGACGCTGGGAGAGTTAATGTTTAACAAATTTATCATATACTGTATACATTATGGAAATACGATGGCCATACCTTAACGGTTTCCTTGCTATTTATGATAAGATATTTAAAATGATACGATATTTTCAGAAAGTGTTTTTTGTCATTATGTTAATTTTGAAATTACAAGGATGCGCCGGAAGTATAGTGCTTGTCGTATACTAGTTATCACTCACCTTAATTCTTTACATTTAACCAAATGACACTCTTTTTTTTAAAATCCAAACTCGAAGTATTTACAGATGACAAAATAAATGTGTCTCAAAAAATAAATTTTGTTTTGGTAGGGTAGAAAATATTGTGGTTAAAGATTAACAGCATTTTCTCCTTTTTCCACAATGTTTTAAAAACCTTTTTTCTCAGGGTCGTTGAAACTCGGTTCATGTATTATGTGGTAAAGAGTTAAATTTCAAAATGAGTTAAGTTGAAATTTCCGGCCGATAGTCAATATTCAAAATTTTGCTATTTCAAAATTATTTTCCCTGGAAAATTCTCAGTCAAAGACTAGACTCTGTGCAACGACGCAAAGACTCGCGTTCATATAGTAGTCTAAGGGTTTTAGATTTAGCTCGTGCAGGAGACTTTTGTCGTCTTACACCAGACCAATGAGAAATATTGTGGCAGAAGAGAAAGTGCCACAATACTCGAAAAGTGGCATGATCCACGACGAGAAAAGTTGCCCGCAGGCAGTGATGTTTTGCGAAGCTTTCTAAGTATCACACTTGCGTAGAGTTTTTCTATTTTGATATATTATATTTTACTTATAAAACATTCTATGAGAAGAGATTCACTGTTCCGTGGACTTCATTCATCCCTTTTTTAAGCACGACAATTCGTTAAGAGTTATATATTTTGTATTCGGAATTTTCATAAACTTTTCCTTGGTGAGAAAATGGATTTTAAGACTATGTCAAAAGTCGCCAAATCTCTCTATATTCCGTATGCTTTTTACCTAGTTCTTTTTCTACCAACGACTAACACATGGACCGACCGTACAATGACAGATTGCCATCTTCACATTAGTTTCCATACTTTTAGATGACATGATTTAGTGCACTTTAAAACCTGCACTGGCTACTTCTTGCTGATTTTTGGCCTTTAACGAGGATTTCTCCTTTTTACACAGTACTTTACTTGTAGTCACGTATTAAACATTATTTTACTTTGATAACTTTGTCTATCCATATTTTATACTGATTATTTCAAAGTTGTCTACTGTGTATTTTATCAGGGGAGTAAAAGAATTAGCTCTCACCGTACGACAAAATTTTAGACATGTTCCTATTGAAACTATTTGCAGACGACAACTTAAATACCAAATGCTGGTTTATGTCTTTAAGTTACAAAAACGTTGTGGATAAAGGAGAAAATGCTGGTTACCAGCATTTTCTCATTTATCCTCGATGTTTTCAAAAGCCCCTCTTCCTCAGGGTCGTTAAAACACAGGATTGTTTGGTATAGGATTAACGTGGAATAGTCCGAATACAAGTAAAAATGGAGATAAGAGTTCGTATATCATTAATGTACCCTTCTATCCGACTACATCCATAAAACACGTTATCGTGTTAAGCAATCAGCCCAGACAAGACATAAAACGAGCTATAAAGAATATTCTTACGACATTATTTTAATAACCAGAACGGTTACAACAATTCTGCATCAATATTACAAGGGCTTGTATTGTTCTTTTTTTCCACCCATTTTTTTTTTCAGGCCCGTCCTCTGCTTTGAAACTTTTTGCCAAACAAACCTGTGCTTTAAAGACCCTTTAAAAACAGGGCTTTAGATAACATCATGAGAAAATGAGAAATTGCTGGTATCTTGTAAAACGAACTGTTTAAAACTCACTTTGTTTTGCATTTAACCATTAAATCAATATTTCTTGTTAATTTTTCAGATCGGGTCGTTTGTTGTTTTGCTAACATAACTGACATATTTTGTATATTAGTACGAAGGTATGATGTCCTTTTTAATTTACCTATATTTTTACAAAAGATATACTAAAAATCTTTGCTTTACAAGAATCATGCTGAAAATCTATGCTTTACAAGAATCATACTTGCTTTACAAGAATCATACTGAAAATCTATGCTTTACAAGTTAGTAGTAAAGGAGGAGAGCCTGGGGAACTACCCAGGCCAGGGGTAGTTCCCCAGGCTCTCCTCCCTGAGTGGGCTACATCACCACCCCTGACAAAAATGTGGGCTAGTTTGTCCTCCTGAAAGAATTTGCATTTTTTATTTTACCTAGGCTCTCCTCCCCAGATGGGTTTTTTCTGCAGTTAAAGGCACAGGTGTCGGCCAAAAATGACACATCTTTGAGTGCTCTATAGTGATCTGGCAGGTCTGGTCATTGAGTTGGACTTAGTTTTTCTACTCATATGCTATTAGGATTGCTTTATTGTTTTACTTCTATCCATTACTTGGCCTTTAAGTGGTTTCTCTTTCTAAATGTCTCAACATTGTGTTGAACTTAGACTTTTTTTACCCTACGAATGATTTTCTTTCTAAAAGCCTGATCACTGAGTTGGTCTTAGTTTTTTTTAACCTATGAATGATTTTTTCTCTTTCTAAAAGCCTGATCATTGAGTTGTACTTAGTTTTTTTCACCCTATGGATGATTTTTTCTCTTTCTAAAAGCCTGACCATTGAGTTGGACTTAGACTTTTTTCTTTCTAAAAGTCTGATCCCTGAGTTGGACTTAGTCTTTTTCTGCAATTATGAATGATTTCTCTAAAAGACTGAGCACTGAGTTGGACTTAGTTTTTTACCCATATGCTATTAGGATTGTTTTATTGTTTTACTTCTATCCACTACTTGGCCTTTAAGTGCTTTCTCTTTCTAAATGTCTGAACATTGAGTTGAACTTAGACATTTTTTTTTTACCCTACGAATGATTTTCTTTCTAAAAGTCTGATCACTGAGTTGGACTTAGTCTTTTTCTGCAATTATGAATGATTTCTCTAAAAGACTGAGCACTGAGTTGGACTTAGTTTTTTTTTACCCATATGTTATTAGGATTGGTTTTATTGTTTACTTCTATCCACTACTTGGTCTTTAACTGGTTTCTCTCTAAAAGACTGAGCACTGGGTTGGACTTAGTTTTTCTTCACCTATGAATGATTTTCTCTCTTTCTAAATGACTGATCACTGAGTTGGACTTAGTTTTTTCACCCTACGGATGATTTTTTTCTCTTTCTAAATGTCTGGACATTGAGTTGGACTTAGTCTTTTTTTCTGAGTTTTTTTACTCTTTGGAGTGTAACTCTTTGGAGTGTAACTCTTCTAAAAGAAAGAAGTTTGACAATTTGAATAAATGACAATTTTGAAGAAAGATAGAACTTTCGTGGTAGATGGTTAGCCCTGAAAAGAGCTGTTGGGTTAGCTCTGAAAAGAGCTGTGACAATTTGAAGAAATGACAACTTGAAGATAGAACTTTCGTCTGACAGCCTGAAGGTAGAACTTTCGTCTGACATCTTGAAGATAGATCTTTTGTGGTAATGATTAGTCCTGAAAAGGACTGTTGAGTTAGCTCTGAAAAGGGCTGTGGCAATTTGAAAAAATGACAACTTGAAGATAGAACTTTCGTCTGACAGCTTGAAGGTAGAACTTTCGTCTGACATCTTGAAGATAGATCTTTCGTGGTAGATGGTTAGTCCTGAAAAGGACTGTTGGGTTAGCTCTGAAAAGAGCTGTGACAATTTGAAGAAATGACAACTTGAAGATAGAACTTTCGTCTAACAGCTTGAAGGTAGAACTTTCGTCTGACATCTTGAAGATAGATCTTCCGTGGTAGATGGTTAGTCCTGAAAAGGACTGTTGGGTTAGCTCTGAAAAGAGCTGTGACAATTTGAAGAAATGACAACTTGAAGATAGAACTTTCGTCTAACAGCTTGAAGGTAGAACTTTCGTCTGACAATTTGAAGAAATGACAATTTGAAGAAAAGATAGAACTTACGTCTGACAATTTGAAGAAAGGTAGATCTTCCGTGGTAGATGGTTAGCCCTGAAAAGGGCTGTTGGGTGGTCCTAAAAAGGAACTGGTTTGGAGGTTGTGTTTTTAAGCACAACCTCCAACCTTTCCGCAGGCTGGGCAGCTACTATCAGTCCGTCTCTTTAGCCTTTTTAGCTGCTGTGCACTCAGGTTGTACTTCAGCGAAAATGGTGGCTCTTTATCGCTGCTCCAATCTTCAGTAGAAGACACGACGGACTCCTTCTTCTTTCCGTCCATCTTTTTTTTGGATGACAACTGCGCAAGCTCACTGAAACTCATATCTCTCAAAGCACACTCCATTATGGTTGTAAGTCGAAGAGAATGAATGATGTGTGGGAAATGCCACAGGGCTTTATAGCTTTTCAGACGGATTGAACTAGATGACCCATGACGTCATTTTCTCCTATGTTTTTCCCGCGTCGGCGTTTCATGCTGTTTTGGCTCCAAATTAATGTTATCCAATCAGAATCACCGTTGTTTTTCTAATACTAAATGTTTTATTTTTTACCAATCCGTGGGTTTGTTACATTTTCTTGTTCGGGTTTTTTTTATTGTTGGCCAATCCGTGGGTTTGTTACATTTTCTTGTTCGGGTTTTTTTTATTGTTGGCCAATCCGTGGGTTTGTTACATTTTCTTGTTCGGGTTAGAAAAAAACTAGAGTTTAACTAACCTATGACTTTTTTTTTTTGATTGTGAATCTTTTGAGTTTTTGACAATTTTGAGTTTTTTTGACAATTTGAAGAAAGATAGAACTTTCGTGGTAGATGAGTAGCTCTGAAAAGGGCTGTTTTGTTTTTTGGAGGCTATGTTTTTTTCCACTTCTAATGACAACATCCGAAATTCACTTGGTAAATGGCTAAGATGATGTCAGACGTTGTCTTTAAAAATAGTTGAAGTAATCTTTCGCCGAGATCTTTGTAGAGCTGTGTTATAGGTTGTAGTTGGTTTTATTTCACCCCTCCTATAAAGTGAGTGTTTAGTTGTAATAACTGTTGACCTGCATTTAGATATTCTTGGAGAGCCTCACGTAGTTGATGATTTACCTCCTCCATATTGATATTGCTTCCGAATATTGATACTGCTTTCGAAGTGATCGCTAGCTGAGAGCCAAAAATGGCGAATGTGTAAAAATAACGCTGGACTTTATACGTTTTAAGGAGGATTGAGATTTTTTTTAAAGAGCTCGGACAGGGTAGAAAGCACATACATTTTTTCCATGCTACGTTTCATGCTAATATAGCAAAAAAGTTATGAGACGCTGTATGGAAAAAATGTAGACAGAACAAGTCTTTTGGGGAAAAACAGAATGAAGAGCTTTATTGTTTTTTGAACTTTTATTTACTGAACTTTTATTTACTGAACAGAACTAAACATTGAAACATTTTTTTTTGCAATGCATCATAAAAAAATTTTCTTGACAATGAAAAAATTTCTTGACAATGAAAAAATTCACAATGAAACATTTTTTTGCAAAGCATCATAAAAAAATTTCTTGACAATGAAAAAAATCACAATGAAACATTTTTTTTGCAATGCATCATAAAAAAATTTCTTAACAATGAAAAAAATCACAAGGAAACATTTTTTACAATACAGCATAAAAACATTTTCTTAACAATGAAAATAATCACACTGAAATATTTTTTCACAATGAATTATTCACAACGATTTAATCACAATGAAAAAAATCACCCTGAATTATTTTTTCGCAATGAATTATTTACAATGAATTAATCGCAAAACAGTATATAACAAATTTTATGCAATGCAAATTCGCAAACACAACGAGTTTCACATTTGTTTTCATATTCCTACCGTTTTGTTGTTTTTTCTTGGTTGTTTTCGTTCTGGCTTTGGTTTTTTTGGGATCTTGAAATCAACGTGATTGTCAATGTTTTTCCCGTATTTGCCCTGCCCTGTCAATATTGGCGTAGTTGGTTTTTGATCAACTCGTTGCTTCTTGTGGAGATGGTTAACATTTTCCTCAGATTTCCGCTTTGTTGTTTTTCTTGGTTGTTTTTCCTCTGGTTGTTTTTTCTTTGGTTGATTTTTCTTCACAACACTTACGATAGAGTCCACTAAGTTGTGAAGATTGGATTTATCAAACTCGAACTCCACAGGAATCTTCACAGGAGTTGTTGAAATGCACTGATCCTGTTGACGTAGTACCTCAATATTTCTACTGAGCTGATCAGTACTTGCGGTTAAAGTTTTAATTTCCTCCAAATGTCTGTTTAAAGTCTCCAGCTGATCTATGATTCGGATCATCATGCTATCTTGTTTCAAATTTAGCTGCTTTACCTCTTCATAAATGTTGTCAAACACTGTCGCTGGAATGATGGTTGTCGAATTTAACTCCGGTGGTGGATTGATGATTGTCGAATTCATAACTGATGAAAGTACGTCTCCATTGTTTTCCACTGATGGAAAATCGTCCAAGTTGATTTCATCTAAGTTGTGCTTCATATTGAAACTGACTCTGAATATTGATACTGCTTCCGAAGTGATCGTTAGCTGAGAATCAAAGAAATGGTGTTTGGTATGAAATAACGCCGAGCTTTATACGTTTACAGAGGATTGAAATTTTTAAAGAGGGCGGACCTGGCGGAAAACACCGGTATTGTACTGTGTGACACCGAATTAGGAGTGGTAAAAAACACCGATATAACTATCGATTTAATTGGGCAATGTTAATGAAACGCCGACGCGGGAAAAACGTAGGAGAAAATGACGTCATGGGTCATCTAGTTCAATCCCCCTGTAAAGCTATAAAGCCCAGTGATATTTTACATAAAATCATATTTGTTCCAGAATGGTTCGAATTCTTGTATGCCCTCACTGTGCAAGTAGATGTCTGATAGAGTGTGGGAAATGTTTTTCCATACTCGAGTATCTTGGCCAGAAGCATAACTGTCCAGATACAGATGAAGGATTTTACGATGATGATGAAGGTTCGACGATTTGCTGCGAACACTGTGGATGTGAAATCATCCCAGTGGATCGGGCGGAAGAATCGTAGAGCTGGATATCAATGTGAGATCCTTCAAAAAAAAGCCCTTTTCAGGGCTAACCATTTAGCACGAAAGATCTTTCTTCTCAAATTGTCAAAAGTAAAAAGACTTACAGTCACAACTAGAAAAAAGTCAAAAGTAAGAAGTAATTATTTTATATATTTTTTATTTCAAAAAGAACTTATTTACAATGAAAAAAATCAAATCATGAACTGTAAAGACAAAAAAATGAATGAACTGTAAAGACAAAAAAATGAATGAAAAAAATCAAGTTAGTCTTTTTTTGTTTATATTCAATATTGTATTGAAATCTTTTTTCACTCAGTATGTTTTTTCTTTTTCTTTGAGATGTCAGATTCACATTTGGTTTTACGTTTTCTTTTCCTATCGTTGGTTTTTAATTCCACATCTGGACAGATTTTGTCCTCATGTTTTGTTGATTTGTAAAAGAAATAGTTCTTTGTTACTCGTTTTTTCTTCTTTTCGATGTTTTGCTGTTTTTCCTTTCCGTACGAGCAACCCGGTTCTGCAGAAAATTCGTTTTTTAGATCCAAAGTTTGTTGTTTTCTTAGATCCAAACTTTGTTGATTTCTTAGATTTTTTCGTGATGTCTCTAAATCATCTGTTATTTTGCAGATTTCTGAATCGCTGTTAGCCGCTGTGTCGCTCTGCATGTCTACGATCTGAGTTTCATCCGATGAGGATGTAGCTTGTGGTGAACTTTTTTTCCATGTATTTTCACTACAGAATGAATTTAGTGTGCCGACGAATTTTATATCTTTGAGACCATCAACGTTGTAAAACGATGGTAAAATCTCAATATCGTGACTGTGTGGATTCACGTAGACAAAAACAATTGTTCCTAGCTGATTTTCTTTTTCTGGACATTCTTTGGCCCAATGTCCTGCTTCGTTGCATGTGAAACAAATATTTGTTCTCACACCATTCGCACCATATCGTTTGTCAATCATCGCTTGATCCAAAACTCTGTAGCTGGTAGTACGGTAAACATCTTTTTCTTCTAAATGTTGCTGGGATAAAAATGATCCCACATAGTTTCCGATATGTTTAACATCATACTTTGATGGTATATTGCTGATCTCATAATCGTGGGTGTATGGATTAACATACAGATACACCCTCTTTCTAAGTGGTGATGTATTTTGCAGCTTTAACTCGCTCATATTTTTTTATCAGCTGTACTGTCTGAGATCGAGTAGGAGAATGAATAGATTTTCACAGCTAACGTCTTATTTATACACTGTTACAACGGAGAGGGTATATAAATTGTTAGTTTTTTCTCACTTCTGCATTATTGTCTTTTCACTCAGAGCTAAAACGATGGGTAAAAGAAAAAGAATAATAACCTATTCAGACAGTGAAAGTGACGATGAGGTGTTTCCACCAACAAAAAAGAAAAAAACTAGCCCATTGAAAGAAGAAAGTGACGATGAGGTGTTTCCACCAATAAAAAAGAAAAAAACTAAACCGTTGAAAGAAGAAAATGACAGCGACGATGAAAGTATCAACTCTTACTTAGACATGAAAAGTCTATATGATTTAACAGAAAAGGGTAATAAGAAGTCAAGAAAATTTAAAACAGAATCACATGTGCTGATGCTGAGTTTTAAGAAATTTGAAGAATTAACACCTCAGAGACTCCTTGGATTATTTGACGATGTTACCCGTGAAATCATTCGAAAGTTAAATGCTAACCCTACGGACATGATTAGAATTACCATCAATCATCCTTCGTTGGAAATAGGAATCCATATTCCTTTTTTAGCTGCAGATCAGTTACAAGGTGAAACTATGCTGAATGAAATTGAACGAGTTTTACAATCGAATACAGATTTCGTCTTGAACGATGGATTCATGACATTTGACATCACACATACAATACCACCAAGTGGTAGCGGAAAACCAAAATATAGATCGTCAGAATTAGATTCAAAGCTTTTTGCCCAGAAGAAGCAATCTATTATTCAAATTGACAATCATGACCAACTATGTTTTGCAAGAGCTGTTGTTGTGGGAATTTGCTACAGTGAACGTGAAAACACCGAAGTATGGAATAGAAAATGGGATCGTATTCGTCATTCAAAATGCCTCCTTCAAAAGACTGAAGCTGAGAAATTGTTACATGAAGCTGGAGTTTCACCAACACAGTCTGTAGGAATTGATGAATACAAAAAAATTCAAACAATCTTGTATGAAAAAGGCTATGTCATTAAAGTTCACCAACAACATTCAAAAGTGGAAAAAATATTTAAACACCCAGAAGTGAAAACCAATAGTAAGATTATACATTTGTACTTTCATCAAAACCATTATGACTACATCAAATCTATCAAAGGTTTTCTTAGTTGTGGATATTATTGTGAGTTCTGTGATGTGGGTTACAATAACCGGGAAAGTCATACTTGTTCAAATATCTGTAAAGGTTGTTACCGCAAAGGAAAATGTCCATCAGAATCAAAAGAATATGTTTGCAGTGTTTGCAGTAGACGATTTTTTAGTGCTGAATGCTTTGAAAATCACAGAAATGTTCAAGGTAAAGAAAAGAAATCCATTTGTGAATTAATGAAACTCTGCTCGAAATGCGGTGCACAATATCATGTCAGAAAGAAAAATCATGTTTGTAATGGAAAGAAAAGATGTCATATCTGTAAGAGAATTGTTAACTTTTCTCATCAATGCTATATTCAACCTTACCAAAGTAAGTTGAACCATGACAGCGATGATGAGACGAGTTCTTCTGTAGTCAAAAAACCACAGTTTATTTTCTTTGATTTTGAATGCAAACAAGACACAGGCGTACACATCCCGAATTATTGTATCGCACACAGAGCGTGTGATGTATGTATCGATAAATCGCTTGATTTTCATTGTTCTGCATGCAGTGAATTTGAAGAGGGTAGGGAAGTTATTTTTCAAGGTGAAGAAACTTTGAGTCAATTTTGCAAATGGCTCTTTTCAAAACATCATAAAGGGGTTACGGCTATTGCCCATAATTTCAAAGGCTATGACGGCCAGTTCATTCTTGACTATATTGTCAAAGTTGGGTTAAAACTTCCAAAATTGATCATGAATGGAAATAATATTATGAAGTTAGAACTGAATGGTGTACGTCTGATCGATTCTTTCAATTTCATGAGTTTTGGTTTGGCAAAATTTCCAACCACCTTTGAGCTTCAAGAAATGAAAAAAGGTTACTTTCCTCACTGGGCGAATACAGATGAATTTTGGAGTTACATCGGGCCCTACTTGGATATGTCTTATTACAAACCCGACTCAATGTCTGAAGAGGCTAGGTCAAAATTCATAGTTTGGTATAATGACAAAGTTCGAAATGGTGAGGAATTCAATTTTCAGAAGGAGATGGAATTGTACTGTAGGTCAGATGTTGATATACTCAGACGAGGGTGTGCTGAATTCAGAAAGCTGTTTATCGAACAGGGGGGTATTTGTCCATTTTTAGAGGCGATTACCATCGCAGATGCCTGTAACAAGGTGTGGCGAAGCAAATATTTACCAGAAAATCAAATAGCTATCATTTCAAGTAAAGACTCATCCAGACGTCGCTTTTCTATGAAAGCGATACGATGGGTTCAAAGTGTTGCTCAGGAAAAAGGTATTAATATTCAGCATGCAAAAAATGGTGGTGAAGCTCAAATCGGGAAATATAGTGTAGATGGTTTTCACCGTCAATCAAACACTGTTTATGAATTTCTTGGGGATTTGTATCATGGTTGTCCTGTATGCTATACAGATCGAAATCAGATCAATCCTATTAATGGAAAACGTATGTCTGAATTGTACGAACGTACTTTTAAACGTATAGCAGATATCAAAGACATGGGATATAATGTAGTGTACATTTGGGAACACGAATTTGATGCTAAGATGAAGGATAAAGAGTACAAAAAACTCATTGAAAAGTTATATCCACATTGGGATCCTATCGATCCGAGGGATGGTTTGTCCGGGGGAAGATGTAATGCAATAAAAATTGGATATGATGTTGATGAAAAAAGCAAAAAGGAAATCAAGTACATCGATATCTGTTCTCTATACCCTTACGTTTGTAAACACAAATCCTACCCTGTAGGCCAGCCAAAAATTTTGTCTACTGAGAATATTGATATGAACAATATTCGTCAATATGAGGGATTAATCAAGTGTAAAGTTTTACCTCCAACTGATTTGTTTCACCCCGTTCTCCCAGTTCACTGTAACAACAAAATGATGTTTCCACTCTGTATGAAATGTGCAGAAGAAAGCTCAAACATTTGTAGACATGGTGAAAAAGAGAGGGCTTTGGTCGGAGTTTGGGTTACTTTTGAATTATTCAAGGCTCTTGACTGCGGTTATCAATTATTGCAAGTGTATGAAATTTGGCATTTCAATTCTGTGTCAGATCAGTTCTTTAAACATTATGTGGACAATTTCTTGAAAATTAAGCAAGAAGCCAGTGGTTATCAAGGTTGGTGTCAATCAGACTCAGAAAAAGATCAGTTCGTTTGTGAATATGAGAAGGCGGAAGGTGTTCGTCTTGATCCAAGTTGTATTCAAAGAAATCCTGGGAGAAGATCATTTGCTAAGATTATGTTGAACTGCCTTTGGGGAAAATTAGCACAGCGTGAAAAAATGACCCAGACGGAATACATCAGTGAACCGTCTAAATATTTTGAATTAGTCACCAATCCCAATTTCATTGTAAAGCATGTAGAAATCTTTGACGAGGACTGTTCATTCATCTTGGTTAACTATGAATCAAAGTTGGAACATATTGACACCCACGCTACAGCCAATGTGGTAGTAGGGTCTTACGTAACAGCTTATGCAAGATTGGAATTGTACAGCGTTCTTGAAAAGTTAAAAGATAGAGTTCTGTATTTCGATACAGATAGTTGTATGTATATTCACGACCCTGAATTATGGAATCCTTCTATTATTAACAGTCGACTAGGAAAATGGACTGATGAAGAACCTGATTGTAAAATTACTCAATTCAGAGGGCTTTGGCCTAAGAATTATGCTTACAAAATGAAAACAAAAGATGGAGATGAGATAAGTAAATGTAAAGTAAAGGGGATTACTCTGGATTACAATACAAAACAGGTGGTGAATTTTGATACATATTCGAAATGTGCTTTAGATCGCACAGTAGAAATCAAAATTCAGTATGATTGCAAAATTAAAAGACACAGAGATAGAACGGTTACCAGTGAACCACAAACAAAAACGTTTCGTTCTGTATACACCAAGAGAGTTATTGTAAATGGTACTGATACTGTACCCTATGGTTATAAAAGTTTGAGAAAATAATTCTATATCACATTGTTGTGTACCAATCAGTCAAAGTAAGTCGGGAAAAATATTAGCCGTTGGTCAAAAAAATAACAATCATGTTGCCGCTACCAATAGAACTACGTGAAAAAATTTATGGAGAATTTGTTCGACAGCATACGCTTGATAAACAAACACAGCTTAACATTAAATTTTTCTGTGTGAAAATTTGGATCAAAAAAATGTTTAAATGGGTTGCAAAAGGAGAAAAGTCATACAAAGTGTATGCTATATTCAACTTTATTGCGATGATGGTGGACGATTCGGGGTTGGATCTCGTTCTCAAGACTTATTTAGCAGATAGTTGTATGAAAGACAATGTTATTAGTAAACTGTTTAGATCCACAAGTCGATGGACATTTTTTATCATAGGAACAACAGAAGAAAGTTTTCTTAACGTTGTGAAAATGAAATCAGTTCTATTTGACTTTTACTTACGCTACAAAAAAGGATCTGTTCATGATTCCTACGGAGAAACAATGGAAACCATGTCAGGGTATATTCTATTTGATAGAGATGTTACAGAAGAAGTAGTGAATTCAGCTCTTTCAACAAAAGACGCTTATAGACATGTTGCTCCATTCATAGGACTACGAGATTTCGACGATATGGACAGTGAGTATACAATGTTTTTGGGGTATGACCAATTGCATAAAGACATTACGGAATATGAAAACAAATGTGAAACTCGTGGTATTTGCGAATTTGCATTATAAAAATTTGTTATATACTGTTTTGCGATTAATTCATTGTAAATAATTCGTTGTGAAAAAAATATTTCAGGGTGATTTTTTTCATTGCGATTAATTCATTGTGAATAATTCATTGTTAAGAAATTTTTTCAGTGTGATTTTTTTCATTGTTAAGAAAATGTTTTTTTATGCTGTATTGTAAAAAATGTTTCCTTGTGATTTTTTTCATTGTTAAGAAATTTTTTTTATGACGCATTGCAAAAAAAAATGTTTCATTGTGATTTTTTTCATTGTCAAGAAATTTTTTTATGATGCTTTGCAAAAAAATGTTTCCTTGTGATTTTTTTCATTGTCAAGAAATTTTTTCATTGTCAAGAAATTTTTTATGATGCATTGCAAAAAAAATGTTTCAATGTTTAGTTCTGTTCAGTAAATAAAAGTTCAATAAATAAAAGTTCAAAAACAATAGAGTTCTTCATTCTGTTTTTCCCCAAAGACTTGTTCTGTCTACATTTTTTCCATACAGCGTCTCATAACTTTTTTGCTATATTAGCATGAAGCATAGCATGGAAAAAATGTATGTGCTTTCTGCCAGGTCCGAGCTCTTTAAAAAATTTCAATCCTCCTTAAACGTATAAAGCCCCGCGTTATTTTTCATACAATCACCATTTCTTGATTCTCAGCTAACGATCACTTCGAAAGCAGTGTCAATATTCGGAAGCAATATCAATATGGAGGAGGTAAATCATCAACTACGTGAGGCTCTCCAAGAGTATCTAAATGCCGGACAGCAGTTATTGCAACTAACCACTCATCTCGTAGGAGAGGAGGAACAAAACCAACTGCGACGTATAACACAACCATACAAAGATCTCGGCGAAAGATTAGTTCAGCTATTATTAAAGACAACACCGGATATCATTTTGGTTGATATCGAGTTCGGGAGGAAGATTACAGCATGCCCCATTTGCCAAGCGAATTTCGGGTGCTGCCATTAGAACTGGAAAAAAACACAGCCTCCAAAAACAAAACAGCCCTTTTCAGGGCTACCCATCTACCACGAAAGTTCTATCTTTCTTCAAATTGTCAAAAAAACTCAAAATTGTCAAAAAACTCAAAAGATTCACAATCAAAAAAAGTCATAGATTAGTTAAACTCTAGTTTTTTCTAACCCCAAACAAGAAAATGTAACAAACCCACGGATTGGCCAACAATAAAACATTTAGTATTAGAAATAAAACGCTGATTCTGATTGGATAACATTAATTTGCAACCAAAACAGCATGAAACGCCAACGCGGGAAAAACATAGGAGAAAATGACGTCATGGGTCAACTAGTTCAATCCGTCTGAAAAGTTATAAATCTCGGCGATTTATTTTCCATACATTTCATTTTCACAATGGCTACGATACCACCACTTCTTGGTACTTGGATGGATGCTGAGCGAAAGTTAATAAGAGCAAGGAGGCAAATCGCCTTACTTAAACAATGCTTAGCTGGAGTGAGAAGACGATACGAGAAGGCTGAGCTTGCTAATAACAGGGTGTTCTGTTATAACCTTCGGATGAAGGAACTCATTATTGAGGGCATGCTTGAGATGTATTTTCAGTATGTTATTTCAAAAACTGAGCAGGTGACCCGTCTTTTCCGTGCGCAAATCGCCGCTGAAAGGAGTGAGTCAGACAGCGAATCGACTGATGCTGATACTGAATAAACATTTTTTCAAAAATCAGCTCTTCTCAAAACAGCCCTTTTCAGGGCTAACCATCTACCACGAAAGTTCTATCTTTCTTCAAAATTGTCATTTCTTCAAATTGTCAAACTTCTTTCTTTTAGAAGAGTTACACTCCAAAGAGTTACACTCCAGAGAGTTACACTCCAAAGAGTAAAAAACTCAGAAAAAAAGACTAAGTCCAACTCAATGTCCAGACATTTAGAAAAGAAAATTCATTCATAGATAAAGAAAAAAGTCTAAATCCAACTCAATGTTCAGACATTTAGAAAGAGAAATCATCCATAATTGCAGAAAAAGACTAAGTCCAACTCAATGTCCAGACAATTAGAAAGAAAATTCATTCATAGAATAAAAAAGCTAAGTCCAACCCAGTGCTCAGTCTTTTAGAGAAAAATCATTCATAGAGATGTAAAAAAACTAAGTACAACTCAATGATCAGACATTTAGAAAGAAAAAAATCATACATAGGGTAAGAAAAAGATTAAGTCCAACTCGGTGATCAGGCTTTTAGAAAGAAAATCATTCGTAGGGTAAAAAAAAAGTCTAAGTTCAACTCAATGTTCAGACATTTAGAAAGAGAAACCACTTAAAGGCTAAGTAATGGATAGAAGTAAAACAATAAAGCAATCCTAATAGCATATGGGTAAAAAAAAACTAAGTACAACTCAGTGCTCAGACATTTAGGAAGAAAAAAAGTCTAAGTCCAACTCAATGGTCAGGCTTTTAGAAAGAGAAAAAATCATCCATAGGATGAAAAAACCTAAAAAGTGATCCATCACACATATAAAACACCAAACTCTTGATTATTTTTTCTCATTCACCATTAACTTTCGTAAAACCTGAGTCAGTATGGATTGACATTTTTTCTCTCATTGCTCTTCTGGTTAGAAGAAAGAGAACGTTTCAGATATATCAGGTATGAAATTGAGCATCTGATGCAAATGCTAAATAGAATGGAATCAATCGAAAGAAAGAGTGGAGGATAAAAAAATGTATTCTGTACAAAAGTAACCCATTTCAGGGTTAGCTATCTTAAATAAAATATCTTTCTTTTCATTTTTGTCAGAAGACTCATAATCAAAAAAAGTCATAGGATAGTCAAACTCTAGTTTTTTCTAACCCGAACAAGAAAATGTAACAAAACTATAGATTGGTCAACAGTAAAACATTTAGTATTAGAAAAAACAACGATGATTCTGATTGGATAACATTAATTTGGAGCCAAAACAGCATGAAACGCCAACGCGGGAAAAACATAGGAGAAAATGACGTCATGGGTCAACTAGTTCAATCCTCCTGTAAAGCTATAAAACCCAGCGTTATTTCCCGCACATTGTTCATTTTCATTTCACGATGGAAGAGCTAAGAAAGACGGTGGAAGAGCTAAGAAAGACGATGGGAAAGGCAGATCGACAGTTAGAAAAGCTTGAAGCTGAGACAGCGAGGAGACAGAGACATCCTACCTTCGAAGAGAAACTACTATTTGTCGGATGGGACTTTTGGGACTTTGCCCAATTACCACAAAGCAAGAAGGAGAAAAAGGAGTTCGTTGTGCCTTCTACTGAAGATTGGAGCAGCGATAACGAGCCACCATTTTCGCTGAAGTACAACCTGAGTGCACAGCAGCTAAAAAGGCTAAAGAGACGGGCGGATAGTAGCTGCCCAGCCTGCGGAAAGGTTGGAGGTTGTGCTTAAAAACACAACCTCCAAACCAGTTCCTTTTTAGGACCACCCAACAGCCCTTTTCAGGGCTAACCATCTACCACGGAAGATCTACCTTTCTTCAAATTGTCAGACGTAAGTTCTATCTTTTCTTCAAATTGTCATTTCTTCAAATTGTCAGACGAAAGTTCTACCTTCAAGCTGTTAGACGAAAGTTCTATCTTCAAGTTGTCATTTCTTCAAATTGTCACAGCTCTTTTCAGAGCTAACCCAACAGTCCTTTTCAGGACTAACCATCTACCACGAAAGATCTATCTTCAAGATGTCAGACGAAAGTTCTACCTTCAAGCTGTTAGACGAAAGTTCTATCTTCAAGTTGTCATTTCTTCAAATTGTCACAGCTCTTTTCAGAGCTAACCCAACAGTCCTTTTCAGGACTAACCATCTACCACGAAAGATCTATCTTCAAGATGTCAGACGAAAGTTCTACCTTCAAGCTGTCAGACGAAAGTTCTATCTTCAAGTTGTCATTTCTTCAAATTGTCACAGCTCTTTTCAGAGCTAACTCAACAGTCCTTTTCAGGACTAATCATTACCACAAAAGATCTATCTTCAAGATGTCAGACGAAAGTTCTACCTTCAGGCTGTCAGACGAAAGTTCTATCTTCAAGTTGTCATTTCTTCAAATTGTCACAGCTCTTTTCAGAGCTAACCCAACAGCTCTTTTCAGGGCTAACCATCTACCACGAAAGTTCTATCTTTCTTCAAAATTGTCATTTATTCAAATTGTCAAACTTCTTTCTTTTAGAAGAGTTACACTCCAAAGAGTTACACTCCAAAGAGTTACACTCCAAAGAGTAAAAAAACTCAGAAAAAAAGACTAAGTCCAACTCAATGTCCAGACATTTAGAAAGAGAAAAAAATCATCCGTAGGGTGAAAAAACTAAGTCCAACTCAGTGATCAGTCATTTAGAAAGAGAGAAAATCATTCATAGGTGAAGAAAAACTAAGTCCAACCCAGTGCTCAGTCTTTTAGAGAGAAACCAGTTAAAGACCAAGTAGTGGATAGAAGTAAACAATAAAACCAATCCTAATAACATATGGGTAAAAAAAAACTAAGTCCAACTCAGTGCTCAGTCTTTTAGAGAAATCATTCATAATTGCAGAAAAAGACTAAGTCCAACTCAGTGATCAGACTTTTAGAAAGAAAATCATTCGTAGGGTAAAAAAAAAAAGTCTAAGTTCAACTCAATGTTCAGACATTTAGAAAGAGAAAGCACTTAAAGGCCAAGTAGTGGATAGAAGTAAAACAATAAAACAATCCTAATAGCATATGGGTAAAAAACTAAGTCCAACTCAGTGCTCAGTCTTTTAGAGAAATCATTCATAATTGCAGAAAAAGACTAAGTCCAACTCAGGGATCAGACTTTTAGAAAGAAAAAAGTCTAAGTCCAACTCAATGGTCAGGCTTTTAGAAAGAGAAAAAATCATCCATAGGGTGAAAAAAACTAAGTACAACTCAATGATCAGGCTTTTAGAAAGAGAAAAAAATCATTCATAGGTTAAAAAAAACTAAGACCAACTCAGTGATCAGGCTTTTAGAAAGAAAATCATTCGTAGGGTAAAAAAAGTCTAAGTTCAACACAATGTTGAGACATTTAGAAAGAGAAACCACTTAAAGGCCAAGTAATGGATAGAAGTAAAACAATAAAGCAATCCTAATAGCATATGAGTAGAAAAACTAAGTCCAACTCAATGACCAGACCTGCCAGATCACTATAGAGCACTCAAAGATGTGTCATTTTTGGCCGACACCTGTGCCTTTAACTGCAGAAAAAACCCATCTGGGGAGGAGAGCCTAGGTAAAATAAAAAATGCAAATTCTTTCAGGAGGACAAACTAGCCCACATTTTTGTCAGGGGTGGTGATGTAGCCCACTCAGGGAGGAGAGCCTGGGGAACTACCCCTGGCCTGGGTAGTTCCCCAGGCTCTCCTCCTTTACTACTCAAGTTTCATACTGAAAATTTATGCTTTACAAGAATCATACTGAAAGTTTATCCTTTACAAGAATCACAATGAAAATCTATGCTATACAAGAATCATGCTGAAAGTCTATCATTTACAAGTTTCATATTGAGAACCTATGTTTTACAAGAATCAATTTGAAAATCTATGCTTTTCAAGTATCATACTGAAAGTTTATGCTTTACAAGTATCATTCTAAAAGTCTATGCTTTACGTGTACATGTATATTAATGAAAATCTATGCTTTACGTGTATAATACTGAAAATCTTTGCTTTACAAGTATTATACTAAAAGTCTATGCTTTACAAGTAATATACTGAAAGTCTATGCTTTACAAGCATCATACTAAAAGTCAGTGCTTTACAAGAATCATACTAAAAGTCTATGCCTTACGTGTATAATACTGAAAATCTATGCTTTACAAGCATCATACTGAAAATATATGTTTTACGAAAATCATTCTGAAAATTCATGCTTTACAGGGATCATACTGAAAATCAATGCTTCAAAAGTATCTTACTGTAAATCTATGTTTTACAAGTATCATTCATGTATCTGTGCATTAAAGGAATCATACTAAAAATTTATGCTTATTGCAGATTTCCTGATATTTTGTAAACTGTAAATATATGTCGATAATTTTTACATTAAACTCTCCCTCTTTTTAGATTTGTTAGATACACATTTCTCATATACATGTACATATGTATGATAAATGTTGCTACTTGTTACACCATATTTTTCTTGTTTTTGCAGATATCACAAAAATTATGGAGAGACATACACATAATTCTAAAATTAAATTTTGATTTACATATTAACAATTTATGGATAGAAAGACACAGAAAAAATGTGTGAATAGTGAGAAGAAAATGCTTATAGCAAATTTTCAAAAGTAAATACATATAAGGTCGGAGACCACAACACTGTTGCACAAAAAACATTTACTCTTCACTGACCTGGAGCAAATTTTTAGCTGTCGACTTTATATTGTGTAATGTACACGTACTTGTACTTGTAAAATGGGTGTTACTAACATAAATGAAGGCTTGATATACCAGAGCATACCCATGCAAAAAGGGGTTTCATGCCTCTCTTTGATGCATAATAACATGCATATCATTACTAAATTACGGATCCATAAAATCCATTTTGTCTAGAAACCGGTTAAAACCTGAAGTAGAATGGTCCTTGGGTACGCAGGAAATTGACTTGACCCACGTTAGCCTGCATGGACCGCGCAGCCTGACCTGGGTCGATAATTTCTGCAGAATCATTAGGCCTCCTGGACACGGAACATGACTCACTAATATATGTGGTAAAGTGATGGCAAATAATTTCTCGTGACGGCTTCCCCTTCGCAATAATGATTTCTAAAGCGATTTTCTGTAAGACGAAACAAGAATTTATCTTTTGAAACTATCTACCAAACAGCAAAATTTTGGACTCGACCAAATTGAAAGCAAGTGCATAGGACAAAATGAATGTAGCTCAAACGATGATTTCTGTCTTTGATAGGGTAGAAAACATTGTGGAAAAAAGGAAAAAATGCTGGTAACCACATTTTTTTTTCAAAAGACCCCTTCAAGAGTCTTTCAGGGACGGGATTGTGGTAAAGGGTTGACGGCGTAGGATGTACTGGAGTATTGATATAGAAACTCTTTTGCGGTTCAATATTAAAAGAAATAATTTAAAGTAACCTCGCCAGCGATTGCCTCTTTTTCCTTAGTTGTTTTGCATAATGTTGAGAACTGACATATTCCGTTAGATATATTTTTCAAGATAAGATGTCAATTCCAACTCAATGTTGGAGAAGCAGCAGTTTCCTGTAAAAATGGTGTGTTTAAAAATACATGTAGACTGTACAGTAATTGCTTATAGCGCAACGCATAAAAAATAGACATGCTGGGGCCCGCAGAATACACACGTACACTTTTTTGACCAATCGTAATTTACTATTTATTCATTCGAGAACAACGATACAAAGAAGTAGGTCAAAAGACTGCTTCTACAGATACAAAATAAAAAGGTCATCTGCAGAAGGGAAATGAGTGAATCAGTCTTGAAAGCCACAAAACTATCCATGAACCTGTCAATAGACTGTCATCAAATCACCGGGGGTTTATTACAGGTAATAAAACGCCTGTATAACACAGAAGGCCGTGCATTTATTATAGATTGTCCTTCAAAAGTTATGCCACGATTTTGCACAGATTAAATCTGTAAAACTCGACCAAGGTCTCTGTCTCTGATTGATTACCTCGCGAAACAAATTTGCAGCAGACGAAACTGAAAATACTAGTGAAAAACATGGATAAACAGCTCAAACTAAGATTTATTGCACGATGACAAGCGAAAGCACTATGACAAAAGGAGAAAAAGCTACTTGTAAAAATTTTGCCACAATGTTTTCGAAAGTTGTCTGCTGCAAGATGGAAAAAGCCGTCAGTAGTAATATGTTGATCCTCAATGTGCCAAATAAATGAATTGGATATTTTCATTTCAAAACGAAGATCCAAATACATGTAGTTCAATGTCGGGCTATTTTGGTCAAACAATTATAGAAAATTTGGTGCAGTCCAAGTCCAAGATCAGAGTACAAGTTCTATGCAGTCTAATCTTGAACGACACCGTGTGCTATACCAGGGAAAGATTTTCGATGCACGATAAGTGTTAATCGGTAAAATCTGAACAAAATCGCAGTTTTATATCAAATAGCTAGATGACCTTTGATTAATATCAGTACTTCTGCAATATCCTTCCGCGTTGCCATTATTTCCAATGTCTGTGGTTTGATCTTTTATTTCAAGTCAAATGAGTTTTACCATTCATTTTACTTCACGGCGTTAATAAACAGCCAGAGCCTTTCACCACAGTGACTACTTGCATAGGTTTGTGGAAGGAAAATGTAATCTGCATATACATTTTTACATGGAACTGTTTTGCCAAAACGTGAAGGCCACTGTTGCCGAGGATTAATAAGATATAAGCGGCGCTGTGACACAAAGGGCTTTAATACATTTCTGAGATGCTGGAAACCAAGCAAGTCATCATATAATCATGGATCCACAAAATCCATGTTGTCTAACAACCAACTGAATCTTGAGATAGACTGGTCCTTGGATATGGAGAAAATCTACTATTGGCAAAAAGTTTCGACCCATGTCAGCCTTTGCAGATGCATTAAGCCCGATTTTAATAGAGCATGGCTCGTAAGTTTTCAACGTTATTCATTGTGAACGCTCGCCTTCGGTAACCTAAATACGAGGGCTGTTCGATATGTAATGTGTATTGTACCACAGCGCGATAACGCTTTGCACGATTTCGTGGATGATGATACGCTTGAATAGCTCTATTCAATACCTTTCCAACGGTATAAACACGAGCCTTCAGCTCCACATAGTTTTAAACTTATAGTCATTTCAATAGAGCTAGTCGTTGACCACTGTTGTAAAAATGGTTGGGAAACGGATTAAGAATATTGAAGAAATTAGAGCTTATATAAAAGTTCGCACAAAACTCGGTCATTCGGTAATGCAGATTTTTACTGCATTGGGGGAAGTTTATGGGTCTGATAAGGTATCTTATGAGACAGTTCGTAGTTGGAGAAAGAAATTTCTGACTGGCACAGAGTCCGTCAAAGATGCAGCAAAATCTGGCCGACATGTGACTTTAACAGGCAAGGCAAATGTCTCAAAAGTCAGGGAAATAATTGAAAGTGATGGCAGATACACGATTCGTGATATTGCCAACGTTGTTGGCATATTGCTATCGCGGGTGCATTTCATTTTGAAGCGTATTTTGAAAGTACGAAAGATTTCTGCCAGATGGATACCTCGTATATTGACAGATGACCAAAAACGGGTACGAGTACAAACCGCTAAGCAATTGCTCAAAATGTTTCCCAAATTCAATCGAAGACAATTTGCAAACATTGTTACTGGTGACAAAATATGGGTTCACTATTTCGAACCAGTGAAAAAAATTGGAAACAAAATATGGCTAACTAAACACGGTAGAAGGCCTGTAGTCGCCAAAAGAAGCACAAGCACAAAGAAGGTTCTTTATTGCATATTCTTCTCATGTGATGGTATAGCCGTACAAAATTCCGGTGCCGAAGGGCAAAAGTGTTACTGTTCGGTATTACCGAGATGTTATACTAAAAAAGGTCAAGAAATATTATCTTAAACGACGCCCTGTGTCAGGATTTAGGCATGTTCGTCTACTTCATGATAATGCTCCATCACATACATCTGAGCTTGTGAAGCAATTTTTGAAGTCGGAGAAGGTTACCGTCTTGCCACACCCACCATACTTTCCAGATCTAGCCCCATGCGACTTTTTCCTTTTTCCAAAACTTAAAAAGTTCTTATCTGGTCGTCGTTACAAGTCCTGACAAGCCCTTGGCTTAGCCATCAGTCAGTGCCTCAGAGGTCTACCTAAATCAGAGTACCGTAACGCATTTCAGAAATGGATTTAGAGATTGAAATTATGTATTTCAAACCGCGGAGAATACTTTGAAGGGATGTAATGTTCATTTCACTATTTGAGTCGAATGCTTTTGAGATATCGTACAGTACACATTACATATCGAACAACCCTCGTATACGAAAAACATTATAACCAAAAAGGTTTATTAACGTAAAATATAATGATAGTTTTTATTGTAAGATGCTAAAAAATACAAACACTTCGATTTACCCAAATGGGCGATAACATAAATAAACACTTCTTCTCAGTAAGATATTCTTGCTTTCTTTTTGTATCAAAACTCTTTCTTCCCCGGCTACGACCATGGGTTATACAGTAGCAAACCTTGTAAACCGCCAACGCCCATTTTGAACACTTACTGTTATACTAATGAGTCAAATCATCACTGTTTTTAGATAGATTACTTCATGTTTTTTTTTTAATAAAATTTCGGAGTTTTACACTAAATCTTTGATAAACACGTTGTATATGACTTTTCAATGTTGTTTATGCAAGTGCTGAGAAATTATAATTTATGAGAAGGCAGTTAAAAGAACTGGTATATTCCGTCGAAGAAAGAAACAAAGACAGTCCAAATTTGCGTGTGTCAGAATATCTAACAAAACATCGGACAGTGTAGATCACAGATCAGACTGCACGTTCTGTGCAGTCTGCGCAGTGTGATCTTGATCTACACTGTCCGCAAAAATAATTTAACTTCCCTTAATGCTGGAAGAGTTTACAGAACTTTGGCACGAAGACATCAGTCTTGCTGGCCCTCATGATACCCGAGATGTTTCATAGTGACAAAGCAGATTTCTACATCCCTTCTAATCTTACATCATTATAAAGAAAACTAAGTCTGCATGCTCTGCAATTAGCCACGCTTATTACTAAAGACATGTAGGGTCGTTGCAGGACTTTTTTCAATTAATGTGTAAAAAAGGAGCTAAGATTCACTAGGACCGATGGGTGGGGTACTTATATAACGTGTGATTTTTCACTCCAATAGGACACTATTAAAACATAATTTGTACCGTTTTGTATAAACTTGAAACAGAATAGTATAAGTAATTGGTAAAAATCATAGGTTTCCATCGGGAAAAGTGAAAACTCTTTACACAGATCTATGTTTAAGCCACGAATTAATCATAACCGAAATAAAAGTTAAATGTTGCAATAAAAGCAATGTTTACGGCAATAATATCAAACAGAACATTTTGTTACTCATAAATCCACCTGTGCACTTCTCTGCAGATATTTTAATTATATATTCATTTATATCTTTTAACCCTAATGTTGTTTAAGAAATTAAAAAAAAAAATTCCAGTACAATGAACGGCAATTTCAACCCTTTTTTTTTTACAGCTAGAAAATCTTTCTAGGTGTCGCACAGTGTACATCCAAGATCAGACGGCATGTTCTATGCGGTCTGATTTTAATCTAGATCTACATTGAACGCAAAAAGGCCGATTAAAATCGCGTTCAGTAGTCTAAGGGTTAACTGTTCAAAGCGAATGTTTGAACCTTTATCGTGTGGATTTAAGACAATCTACTTAACAAGCACTAATTTAGTCTCTCTCATTGGTTTCAGATTGGTATATTCAACTCGCATCAACAACTGAATAGGTATCGAGGAGAGCAGATTAAGATCAGACTGCAAGGACTTGATCTATTCTCCTCGCTATAGACATCAAAACCGGAATATGCAGCCTCTGGATTAAATGAAAAGGGCCCTTCAGCCTCCAGACAGTAAGGGTTTCTAGACAGCTGCTTTGTCAACAACAGCAAAAAATGATTTCGCAGCTATGAATTACAGAGGAGAGTCATGCAATCATAATTAACGGGCATATGTCAATGTTATTTTGCTTTCAAGATTTCTTTGGAAAACTCTCATAAAGAAGATAATAACCAACTTCCTCTCAAAGCAGCTCTTTAAGCTCCCGCATTAGATTATTTGTTAGTAAATAGTTTGACAAAAAAAAAAACCCTTCATCTTTGAAAGTCTGGATTTTTTTAAGTCTAAATGCAGGCATCCATTTTATTTCTTTGACGCTTTTAGCGTATAAAATACTTTTCATATATAAAGCACGACGATATAACATGTAATTTTCATTTTTTTTTTTAATAGAACAAACTTTTTCAGAAATATGGTTTAAATCAGACTGCACAGTTCGCCCATATTAATCCCATCCAAGATGATTTTTTGTTTCTATGTATGATGTTTAACGCCGTTTTCAACATTGGTTCAGTGATATCGCGGCTGCCAGTGTACCAATCAATGCTTTCCAGGAGTTTCTCTTACCAGTACTTCGCACAATATTCTTCCCCAGCTACTGGCTGTTTTCCGACAGAGATATCGGGAAACAATGATCAGCGGTGACAAAAGAATTAATCTTTTCGCGATGACCATCATCAATCCGCGGAAAAAAAAATTCCGAGCTAGGGATTTAAACAAGCGATAACGTGTTCTGAAGTTCTGTACGCAACCGACTGCGCTACCGGAGCTCGGCCGCCTACAGATTTTTTTTTTTTGTCAGTCATTCTGGAAGATACTGCACGGTTTTTGAGTTGGAGCTTCTTCAAATTGGTAGTTGTTTGTAGTTGTTTGTTCTTTCCAACCGACTAAATCTGTCCATCTTATTCTTTGCCACCTGAAACTTTTTAGCAGCAGGCGACACTAAAAACTCTATGATGAGACATGAATGATCAATGTCCTTTAACCCTTTCCCAAACGGCAAATTTTGGACCAGACCAAATTGAAAGCATTTTGCAGATGACAAATTAACAGTTGCTAAAAAGATGATTTTTCTATATGATAGGGTAGAAAACATTGTGGGAAAAGGAGAAAATGCTGGTTACCAGCATTTTCTCCTTTTCCCACAATGTTTTCAAAAGGCTTCTATTCCTGACCCGTAAAAACCAGGGATTGTTTGGGAAAGGGTTAAGGGTTTTTCAATTGCTTGTTATGGAAACTTTATCACAAAGTCCTGAAATGTGGTCTACTGCGTCTTGATAATAATAATGATGATGATAAAAAAGTCGTTTATATTTTTATAGGTGTTTAAAATACGGATAATCAACCTGAATAAAGGTTACATAAATTACTAAAACTGAAGCAAAATGATAACAGCAAGTTTTCTTGTTTTCAAAAATCATTTGCTATAGAAGACGAAAAGCGGTCGTCTGCAGGTGGTAGTTCCTTAAATCTCTTCCAGACGTCAAAATTTTGGTCTTCTTCAAATCCAAACGATTTACAAACGACCAATAAATGTGGCTCAAAGGATGAAATGATTGTCTTTATAAGAGTAGAAAACGTTGTGGGAAAAGGAAGAATATACTGGTTATCAGCATTATCTCCTTTTCCAACAAGTTTTCGAAAGCCTTCTTTTTCAGGGGCGTTAAAACTCGGGATTATGTGGTAAAGGGTTAACTCTTTACCAGATCACAAAATTTTGGACGGTTCCATATCAATACCTTTTCCAGCCGACAAATTAAACTTGGCTAAGACGATGGATTTTGTCATTAAAAGGAGAGAAATTATTGTGAAAAAGGGAGAAAATACTTTTTATCTATTCAGAAACAGATTCCCTCGTGGTCGTTAAAACTCTGGATTATTCGACAAAGAAATAAAGTTTTTGAAATGCATGAGTACAGCAAAAAGAGCTGTCACAAAAGTTGAAACTGACAGCAAGTTCTCCCTTTACCAAAATATTTTTAAAGGTCGCCTGGACAAGACGAACAAATGTCGTCTGCTGGAAGTAGAGTGTTAAGTATCGGTTTACTTTGTGGCGCATGTATTACAAACCAAACATTTTCAACATCCTCGTAGTGACCCTGACAGGACAAGATACTTGACAGGGATTTGTACAGGGCTATTCTCCTGCATCGTTATTATTGCTTTCTCAATGCTTTGTCCTTTCCGCCTTAAGCGTCCTTCTTCGTCATCTAAATCTCCAGCAGGAGGTCCACTGTACTAAAAGTTTCGACCAGGAATTCTATCCGTAACGCTATAGCCTGGAGTCCAGTCCAATCATTTTTTTCCTTTTATACGAGGGTTTCCCAGAAAGTTTTGAAACTGCTTTAATAAAATGAAATCTACATGCCTGACCGTATCCAAAGTTCTTATCTAATAAAAAACATTTGATGAATATGCTTGGAAAATTTCATTAAAATCGGACGAGCCAATTAATCACTATAAACATATGAACATACAATGTTGACTCAACACGGAGCAGTATGACGACGTCGATGTAGTTTAGTGCAACGTCTAATATGTTTCTCATCATACTTGCCACCAGCATCCACACATTTGTTGTGCCTTGTAACTCACTGTAAACCCAATGTAAAATTGTGTCTCTAAACCATTATTTGGGATAGGCTCCGATTGCTGGTTCAACGAAGATTTATGACAGGGGATCACATTACAATGAACAAACACCGCCGATTGATTTTGGACTGTTTCCCTGTCTAAAGGTTGATTTGAGAGTTATATAATACAATACATGTACTGTACAAGAACTTCGGATGGCTTTAAGGACAACCTTCGTATACATTTAGACGTTACTTTCTCAAATATGGGGGTAATACTTTGGGAACCGGATAAGCAGTTTCATTCAACCATTCTTAAAGACGTTCATAGTCTTTTCCTCCAAGATTTCCTAAATTTGAAAGTAACACAAAATGATCAAAGAAATTATTTAGCATATTCTTGTTATATCACTATCAGTGAATTACAGGGATTTCACAGTGAATAACAACACTAATGATGATAATTATGGTATCATCACTAGTGACGATATCGTTTTAGAATATTTGCCGGAACTACTTTTTTTCCTATTTTGCTCATATTGTTCCATTCTTGATAGTTATTAGAATAAAAAAGGGTGAATTAGGAATATAATAAAAAGGATAATCAACTGTGTGATATTAAAAATCTGTCACTCGAATGGGGTATGATGCGGTAAAAAATCTCGTCACACCACATCACACCCCATTCTAGTGACATATTTTTAATATCACACACAACCGCACACAACCAGTTGATTATCCTCTGACATTCAGATAACAAGTAAATGATACAACAATTTCATCTAATCTGACTTCAATTTTAGACGTAAGCAAAGAATTAGTCGATGATCTTCGGTCGAAGTTAAGGAAACCCGATTTCTTGTTGACAGAGGTATTGAATTTCGTTTAGCCGCCGGGCACAAAACGCAAGGGTCTTTAAAGTGATCAGTCTGACATTGACAAATTGAGACCACTCTTGTTTTACTATCGGTCTCTCTTCTTCTAGCTTGTTTCGATCTCTCTTCAGCAAAACCCTTCTCTATGAATGCTTAGAAGTAAATTAGCCATCTTACGAAATTAAAGCCGTGCTCTGTGAAAAGGGTGCTTAATGCAAACGGTGTAGCCAATGTTAAGTTGTGTGTCATGATGTAGAATGGACCTTCGGCACGTAGAAAATTTACAAATAGCAAAAAGTTTCGATCTAGGTCAGCCTACTTCTTGTAGATGTATTAAACCCTCTTTTCAAATAGTATGATTCATATGTATCAAATGTGTTTTCGCAGATGTCTAATGCAAAATTAGTCGCAGGATGACGGTAACGAGTTAAGAAAATAGTGGGTTTGTCAATTTCCTTTTGAAAATTCACATGACATGACGAGAAGTATCGATTTCACCGTTTTTGCGTTGTTTCATAAAGACTATTGTAGACACCAATCACGTGACATGTGTTACAAGTGGCTACCTGACAAATGACAAGATAAAACCTGATTTATGTGTCAGATCGATGCATGTTATCCTCGAACATACAGGAAGGGCGAAAAATTACATTTCCGATTGAGTTTTTACGGGCTTGAAATTTCTTGGACCTAATCGGATGCTAAATACTTAGCAGGCTTCCGCACCGATTGGCTGCCTCACTAATCACTAACCTGTACGTAATAAGTATCAACCCCAAATTCTTCATTCTTTAACCTACCTTTCTCTTGTCACAATTTATTTATGCTTGTGTTATTCATGTTATTTGTCTTTAATGCTATTGTGCTCATGTATTTACATTTTGTGAATATGAGCCTTTCAAAGATTATGTCTGTCATGTCGTAAAAACGCAGTTGTGTACACTATGCGAAAAGAAAGACAATTTCGTAATAAAGAGCGTTACCAGAGGCCACCAAATAGCCTCTACAATTAAAAGTATTCTGGGGAAGCAACCCTCACAGGTCCTCTAGGGAAATCCCATTCTCTTCTCTCGTCACTTCGCACCTCGGATATTTCCTTCGGTATTACTTTGGTGTATAACTGTGGGGGCTTATCTAGTTCCCTGACTACCATGAGCAAAATTAATTTTTTCACTTCAGACAAATATTGCATAACCAAAGCTTTTTTTTGCCAAGATACACGTACCAAAGTTTACCAACCGACAATTTATAAAATATTATTACATGAACTTGGTAGTTGCTCAAGCAACATTGGAAAGTCACATTTCATGTTTATCAAAGAATTATTTCGAACACTATTGAACTACTGAAATAAAATGGAACAATCTATATCATGGCATTTTGTTGATTTTGCTGATCGGTATTACCGTTATTCTTCAAAATAGTTGGTCGCGCTTCATAAGATGGTTCAGTGTATAAAAAAAAATCATCGGACAGTGTAGACCTCGGATCAGATGGATAATATTGACCAGCCGTTCTTGATTTATTTCTAATTGTAAATTCCAAAACTAGACATCTTATTCGCTTACACAGGGCACCTCTGCAAATCAGATTGTTTTTCTTCGAACTAAGAACATCAAACGAATGGTAATAATGACTTCCATTGCACGTTCTGTAAAGTCCTACATTGTCCAAAGAAATTTATTATACTACAAAGACATTTCTCGCGATCTGATTGGATAATATGCCCAGTACATACAAGTCATGTACACTGGCAAAATCCACGTAAAAGCTGGTGCCCCTTTGGGAGCCCCGTATACATGACTACACTTTCAACACAACATCAAAAATGGCGGCGTCGACCGATACGAGCCGCCCACCAGACAAACATACTGAGTAGCCTGCACCATATTGTTTCTATTTTCCCTTGATTATTGTCGTTAAAGCGAAAAGGATAGATTATTTTTAAAATAAATGAAAATAGTTACATATATTATCGTTTGTTGTCATTCTAAAACAATTACACAGGGTTAAAAGGAGCCATCCATTCGTCATGTAAGCAAATTCTGAAGTGTCGAAACTCATTTATTGTAACAGTAAAAGGATAACCAAATTGTCGTTTGTGGTAACTAATGGTCTTTTACTTTTTGACAACAAATCATTAAAATGCATAGTTACTTACCTTGAAGTTGTTTAAATCCATGTTTAAATAGAAATATGACGAATGTCTGTTGCAGAGACATCATCAAGTTCATCCACCATACTGCACGTTTTACCAAGGTTTCAGTGACGTCGGTTTTGAGGGACGTCAGTTTTCATTGAATTGGGGCACTCAGAAGGGAAATTCTATATCGTCAGCGTACTCAATTCAATAGTACATAAGACGGGGAAATTTTGCTGAATACACATTGAAATGCTAAAACTTTGCAGTATAATAAATTCGTTGTACGGTCAGGTGGCCGGAGACTTGGAAACTTGTTCACGGCTGTGGCGAATCATGTCGCCACCTCGCCTTTAGCTCGGGGGGACATGATTTGCCACAGCCGTGAACAAGTTTCCGAGTCCCCGGCCACCTGACCGTACAACTAGTAGTGTACATTGTACGTCATGTTTAAAATTACGACAGAATCGCCAACAAACTGACTGATTTGATTGCTGTCGTCCATATTTTAAATTATGTGACATTATGCGATGACAAAATTTTCAGTGCGTGAATACTCGCATGGCCCAATGTGTAAGCTATTCAAACGACAAGCTATTCGAATCACGAATACGATATCGTTTGCAAATTTGAAGTAGTGTGTCAAGAAAGAATCTTTAGAAGAAACCCCGAAAGCTATTGAATGCCTGGCTATCTCAGCATCGATATGTGGAGCTGCTTAAGTTTTGTTATTCAAAAATTCACAACAATATCAAAACCTAGTAACCATGGTAACACAGGTACTGCTTCCTACACCGAAACCTCCCGAAATGTCACTCTGAACAGCTGACAGAGGACGTTGCATCCTTGACATTGTTACGGTCATCAAGTTGTTAGCCCACAGGCTGCTAAACGCGACTGAAGGACTTTTTACGGAAAGTGCAGATCTAGATCAGACTGCACAGAACGTGCAGTCTGATTTTGGATCTACACTGTCCGGTAAGGAGATAATTTTCCCCTTAAAGAATGACATTGAAATAGTAACATTTGGGTTTTTACTATCGTCTTAAAAGTTTCATTGCGCTAATTCAGCTGGTTTAGGGTTAACAGCATGATTCAAAGCTTCTAGACTTTTGCAAAATCACCATGTTTATGGTTGTGAAACATTCCGAGCACAAAGACATATAAGTACTGAAACAAGGTCCAGAACGTTATGTACAACTGTCGGCAACAAACTTTTCATGATTGTGTCTAACTTTGATTTTTTTTAAAAACAACAAGTAAATTGTCGAATGACTGTTTAACCCTTTACAAAACAACAAAATTTTAGACCTGTCCAAATTGAAAGCATTTGCAGACGACAATTTCAAGGTGGCTCAAATGATGGGATTTTTCTTTGATAAAATAAAAATCATTGTGGGAAAAGGAGAAAATGCTGGTTACCAGCATTTTCTCCTTTTCCCACAATGTTTTCAAAATGCTTCTTCCTCGGGGTCGTTAAAAGTTTGCATTGTGTGGAAAGAGGCCTATGGCGAAGTGTGAGTACTTAACGATTGACACTTTAAGTAAGGCATTTGTTCCAGATGTCAGTTTCGAGAAGTAAACTATTGTTTATCTAATAGTGAACAGTATCGAAGTAAACAGTTATCTCTCGTACTATTTCTGAATGTGTTATAATTTATTTATACATGTATGCATGTAGACATTTCTCGAAATATTTTCCTACGGAAATGGATTGCATGTCATTCAGGTTAAAAAAAATTACACTGTATGTGCGTGATTTCTACCATATTGTTAAGGCCCACGATACTTAAAAGTAGTTTTGCTCTTCCTTCATTGCCCCTTTCTTCATCGCAACTATTTGGGAAATAATTACATCTTTAGAGAAAATAAAGCATTAAACTTAGTTGCAGTGGCTACCCGAATCCGTTTTAGATGCAAGAAAACGATTCAAATCAAGGACATCATTTTTTTTGCAAGATGCAATCTGTATAATGGATGTAAGACAAAGATTGATTTGTAGTCATTATTCGCCGATATAACCAAGATTCTTCACGACCTGAAATTGGAAATTGATGACTGTAAGCTGTAACACAAATAACTCTTTCTATAGGCTATTGACGAAAAAAGAAGCTATGTGGCATGACAACGAAACCAAGACGCGGATTTTAGTCCAGGCCTTTTTTTTCCCAGCCTCCTACAGGTTCTTACACAGGTATTGTATTGTTGACAGCTTGCGAAAGTACTGTGGAAAATCGATGATTCTTTTCTCTACGTTTGTTGAACTTAATACTTAGGCTGCAAAGAGCGACTCACTGACCTTTTGCGGACAGTGTTGATCAAGATCAGACTGCACAGAACGTGCAGTCTGATCTTGGGTCTACACTGTTCGATAAGGAGGTAACTTTCATCAAAAACTACCTTTTCAAACAAGAATATTTGGATTTTTACTATCGGCTTGAAAGTTTCATTTCTTTTATTTAGCAGGATAAGAGTTAACATGCTACACAATAAAAGCTAGGACATATTATTTTCTTAAGCACATCATGAGGCACAAAACGCATTGTTTGAGTTTTTCCAGTTCCCCAACATGCCAACCGCACGTCTTGGTTGCTGAGCTGTGTTACTCATTACCAAACGACAAAATTTTGGACTTGTCCATTTTGAAAGCGTTTGCAGACGACAACTGAAAGGAAGTTAAACTAGTGAAAGGGAAAAAACACATTGTGGAAGAAAGGGAGAAAATGCTGGTGAGCTGCATTTTCGCCTTTTCCCACAATGCTTTCCAAAGCCTTCTTCCTCAAGGTCATTAAAATTCGCTATTGTTTGGTAAAATGTGTTTTGTAACTTCCAAATTCGCCAACTTTCCAACCGCACGTCTTACTTGCTTATATCTCTAACAGATAACAAAAATTTTACATATGTTCATATTGAAAGCATTTGCAAATGGCAAATCAGCTGTGACTCAATGACTGGATGTTCCTTTAAAAAAGTCGAAACATCGTGAGAAAGGAGAAAATGCTGGATACCAGCATTTTCTCCTTTTCTCTCAATGTTTTCGATAGCCTTTTTTTTTCCTGAACCGTTAAAACTGGGAATCGTTTGGTAAACTGTGTTCTGAAGCACAAAACGCATTGTTTGTCTTTTCTCAGATCGCCAGCCTACCAACCGCACGTCTTGGTAGCTTTGATGCTTATCTTTTCATCCTAAGTCAGACGACTGTTTGTGTTTTACAGCAGATCACTTTTGAGAAGGTGCTCCTTTTTCCAAAATGTTTTCCATACCACACATTTTCTTTTTCTTAAAATATCTCTCGTTTACGTCGAATGCAGAACTACTGGTATGCCTGTAACACATGTATTCTGTATGGTATGATTTTTTTCTCGCCTTTCTTCAGGCTGCTTTTGGAGATTGTGATGTTTGTGGCGAAGGCAAGAATTTCTCGTAACAAAGACTAATTTTATCATAATATTTTAACATGTATTCAGTATTCACTTGTTAAACTTTTCTCTTGAAAATCCATATTTTACAAGGATATTTTCAAAGCCGTTTGCAACAGCTTTGTTCTAGATGAAAAGGGGTTAACCCTTTACCACACAATCCCAAGTTTAAATGACCCTGCGGAAAAGGTCTTTTGAAAACATTGTGGGAAAAAAGGAGAAAATGCTGGTAACCAGCATTTTCTCCTTTTTCCACAATGTCTTCTACCCTTTCAAATTTAAATGTTTCATTCCTGATGCTCAATTATTCTGTCGTCTGCAACAGTTTTCAATTTATGCAAGTCTAAAATTTTGTCGTTTGGTATGAGGTTCACAAAGCTGATGAGACAGGATGAAAACGTTCATATGATTACAGAAAATGATGTGTGTTTTTCACACTGATAATGACAAAAGTAGGCTTTGAAATTACGGGAAACTTAATGTCATACACTGACTCACTTTGTGAGTATGCTCGTTTTGTCAATTTGCCCTAATTACGTAATAAATGTAGATGACAAAAGATTTACCAAATATGTAACTTTTAACCAACGACAAAATTTTAGGCTTATCGAAATTCAAAACATTTGTAGACGACAACATCAATGTGACTCAAAAATAAATTGAGATTTGTGTTGGAAAGGGTAGAAAACATTGTTGGGAAAGAAGGAGATAGTCTCCATTAGGGTCGTTAAACCACGGAACTGTTTGGAAAATGGTTAAATTAGCAATTATCTTCAAAAGTAAAATAACCCTCTATCCTAAACTCTTTCCAAATAAATCTGTGTTTTCACGACCTTAAAGAAGAAAGCTCTAGAAAACATTTTAGAAAAAGGAGACGATAACAGTAACCAGTAAACTCTTTACATAATGCTTACGGAGTTTCTTTACCAGAATTATGAATGATATTATTTCCAGGCAACTTCCTGCTTGCCCAAAGAAAGTATTATTGAGTCCATTGTCCACGGAAAGGAAGGAGGGAATTAATCCTCTCACAAGGACTATCGACTCAATCCTTGGAAAGGAACTGGCCGAGCTAGGAATCGAACCAGTGACCAGTAGTTTGAAGCCCGATGGTTTGCCAACTGTGCTACCGGACTCGGATAAAATAAATGAGCCATGCTCTTGGTAAAGGGGGTTTAATGCATCTGCAAACAGTATCGACCTAGTTCAGCCCACGCATGCTGACCTGTGTGGAAACATTTTGTTTTTGGTAAAGTTTCTGCATGTCAAAGGACAATTCTACCTCATGATTCAGTCGGTGGTTAGACTAAATGGATTTTGAGGATTGATAATCCTGTATCATGTACTTTCCTGGTATCATACATCACGGAGATGCATTTAACCCCATTTTCACAGAGCATAGCTCAAATGATAAAAGCACTAGTTTTTCATGGGGGGTGGTGTTTTAAACTTTTTATTTTTATTCAGTTTACACGTACCAAACTATACGTACTAAACTGGTGTTACTCTACAAATACGACTTGTAACGTTCCATTCAGAAGATAACTTTTGAAAACATTTTGGAAGAGGAGCAAATACTTTTAAAAAAGCAATTATTGCTCCCTTTCGCATATTGTTTTAGATGGCACCAAAAAACGACACTGATTTTTCCTTTTCATCAAATTCTTGTCCTTTCCGTGATTTGAAATTAATTTTCGGTAGATCTAAAAACCAGTCTGTACGATGAAATACTAATACTATCTCACCAGAGTGACGATAAATTGAATATTATGGTATATTATTATAATGCCGGAGCAATTTTCTTGTCAGACTAAACGACTGTTAGATAGTTTATTCTTCCTGTAACGAGGGTGCCCATTATCTGTTAGGTCATAAACTTGCTCTTTGTAAAATATCAAAATGGGACTCATCTCGGGTAATTTCAATGTTATACCCCAGTGATCAGAACATCTGTTTTATCTGTACTGTATAACTTTCCTATCCTTTCCCTTGTAATATAGTACTACATACCCGCTACACAAAGTTTTGGCTTACTTAACATGTTTTTTGAAGGGTTTAATCCAATTCGTCGCACACTCTGACTTTTAGAACAAAATACTGATATATGTATATGGGCCATGCTATGTGAAAAGGGGGCTTAATGCATCTGCAAAAAGTATCGACCCAGGTCAGCCTGCGCAGTCCGCGCAGGCTGACCTGGGCAGAAACTTTCCGCTATTGGTCAATTTTCTGTATGTCCAAGGCCCAGTCCACCTTATGATTAAATCGGTTGTTAAAGAAAGTATCTAGTATGGATCCATAACTATGTGATGGTTTCCTTGGTATAATGCATCACGGAGATTCATTAAGCCCCCTTTACCAGAGCGTGGCTCATATGAATTGGTGCAAGTTAGGTGATAGATAATCTCTACCCGTCACAAATTTTACTGCTACAGTCTGTATGAATACTATTCGTTAAAAGCAAATTATGCATGAAAGTTATCATTATGTTGATTTTTGTTTCTTACATGTTTTCATAGTTTACCACTGTGCTTGACTGAATGGTGTTTTACGCCGCTTTCAACATTATTTCAGTCTTATCACGGCGACAGCTCACATTATCATATATTTCCTGGGTTTCATCAGTACTAGGCTAGGGCTCTGAGGTACCTTGCCAAAGTACACGCCTAAA
This sequence comes from Hippopus hippopus, assembly GCA_946811185.2. Classification (NCBI taxonomy): domain Eukaryota; kingdom Metazoa; phylum Mollusca; class Bivalvia; order Cardiida; family Cardiidae; genus Hippopus; species Hippopus hippopus. The sequence continues at coordinate 17,132,073 of OX328100.1, read as the reverse complement.
AAAAAACAGTGGATCCAGGGAGGCTCGAGCCCGGGACCTCCAGGTCACGAGTCATAAACTTTACCACTAAGCCACGCAGGACCCAGCACTGTGATTGAAGCAGACTACATATGGCTTGCAACACGCGAAAAGGGGCATTCGGACATTTGCGTAAAGTGTCGTCTCGGATCAGCCTGCGCAGTCCGCGCAGGCTAATCCGAGACGGCACTTTCCGTTTTTATGTAATTTTCTGTTTTGCGAAAGTCTACTGTAGCACAAAATCTAATGTAGTCGTAAAGTGCCGTCTCGGATTAGCCTGCGCGGACTGCGCAGGCTGATCCGAGACGACACTTTACGCAAATGTCCGAATGCCCCTTTTCGCGTGTTGCAAGCCATATTAGCACCTCACTTTAGACCTCCTCTAACCTGTACAGGTAAATGTCTAACTGCTTTTTTTTTATCCTTTACCAAACAATCCAGAGTTTTAACGACCCTGAGGAAGAAGCCCTATAAAAATATTGTGGAACAGAGAGAAAATGCTGGTAACCAGCGTTTTCTCATTTTCTCTTGATGTTTTTTACCTTTTCAAAGACAAATCACATCATAAGAGCCATATCTAACTTGTCGCCCGCAAATACGTTCAGCTCAGGCAAGACTAAAATTTTTTGTTTGGTAAATAGTTGTTAAAAATTCTCAGGCCTACGAACAAGCTCATGTCTGTCCTCATACTTTCAGCAGTCAAAAGATCAGGGAATGACACTGTACCTCACTGTTGACTAACCTATAATTAGAATCACATGATGTATGAAAAATTAATTGATAAAAATATTTATCCAAACATTTTCAATTGTGAAAAGCTGTTGGACTCCAAACGAAAGATATTCTTTTGCACCCAAGTGCTATTTATGACAATTTATAAACAGAACTTATGAAGTGGATTTTATTTGCATTTACCATAAAGATTTTTTTTTTGTGAAATTCTACTTGGCGGTAATTTTGCTAAATTTTTGTAATGATTGAACGTTCTTTAGCCGCCATGTAAGATTATTATTTCTGAAACACCTAATTGGAAAAGTTGACTGGCCGACCCTAAATTGAGAGAATTTGCGGCCAGACCCCTTTTCCAATGAACATGTATCATTTTTTATGGACTTCGAGCAATTATAAATATCTTTCATGTAAAACATATGTAAATGTTTATGACAATAATATATGTTTAAACTCAACCAAACTTGCTTTACTTGAGAAATTTTAAACTAGTCCAAATCGAAATCTTTTGCAGACGATAAATCCAACATGCTTCAAATAATGGAATTGTCTTTGAAAAGGTAAAAAACATTATGGGAAAGAAGAAAATTCTGGTTACCGCCATTTCCTTTTTTTTTATCACGATGTTTTTCAAAAGCTGTCATCCTCAGAATCGAAATTAAGAAAATAAATTTTGAGTTTACATATGTTTTATTCCTTAACCCTCTCAGCGGTATATGAGAGAACAAGGGCTTTTGTCGGAGGTAAAAATCAAGATCAGACTGCACAGAACGTGCAGTCTGATCTTGATCTATACCGTCCGCTTGTTTACTCAAGCTTATAGTAAAGAAGTCTTCTCAGTTTTCTATAGAATTGTTTTTTAAGTGGAACAAACAGGTCGATTTTATATATGTGGCACTAAAAGAGTTAATGTATATCCCTATCGATTTCAGTACTAGCCACAAATTGAAGAAAAAAGGTAAAGAAAAATCGTCCAAAGGGGACTAAATGCTTATTATACACAATTATGCAATAAAAATGATACGCTCTCATACATTATTAACAATTAAGTTTTATGTTCTATCAGAAAAATCAATCAAGCAAAAATTAAATACCATTTCTTGATATTAATCTACTTTACGAAAGGTTTCAATCCTGTCTTTCTTTTCCCTCTTTTTTAAAAATATTCTCTACCCTCCCCTTTAACCCCCCCCCCTTTCTCCCCCCTAAAAAAAAAAAATGCAGTATGGGACTGTAAAAGATAAAAGTCCATAATGAATGATGACTTAAAACAAGTAAAAGCATGGGGAAAAAAGTAGAAATCAATCGTCACTTACACTTTCTCCTTTGACCAGTATGTTTTCAAAAACGGTCTTCTACAAGACAAAAAGTTCTCTGCCATTGGAGATGTGTTGAAGGCCACACGCGAGTATCATTTTCTTAACTCTTACAAAAATATCCCGTTTTTTTTTTTACCCTGAGGGAGAGATCTGTTTAAGATATAGCATAAAAAGGAGAAAATGCTGATAACGAGCATTTTCTTCTCTTTCCAACAATGATTTTTAACGTTTCAAGGACAAATACCATAAGGTAAGCCAAATTTCATTTATCGTCTGCAAGTGTTTTCATTTTGAGTAAGCCTAAAATTTGGCCGTCTGGTAAGGAGTTAAATCCTTTACCAGACGATCCTGGGTTTTATTGACCCCGGGTAAAAAGCTTTTTTAAAACATTGTGCAAAAGGAGAAAATGCTGGTTATCAGCATTTTCTCCTTTACCCACAATGTTTTCTACCATATCAAAGACAAATCCCAATTTTTTAGCCATACTTTATATGTAGTCTGCAAATGCAAATTTGAACTAGTTTTGGTACAGAGTTAAATGCAAGTACTACCAGTTTTAGCACTTGTTGATGACCCTGTAAACCAAGACCTAACTGTAAAGAGTTTACTGTCTAATCTAGGATCTGCAGAACAGAACAGCGCATTGTATAAATAGATGCATTACACAAAAATAATTATTTCCCAGGACGCTGTCAAAAAATATCGAATTATTTTTTTTTTTACTTTTGATGCCACCAAATGCTTATTAGAAATTTTGTGGCTTCTTAATTCTTCGCCCTTGTCCCGCTAAATAAATCAAATAAAATTTTCAAGTCGACAGTAAAATCCCGAATAATGTTATTTCAAACTTATTTTTTGGAGAAAAATATCTCCTTACCGGACAGTGTGGATCCAAGATCAGACTGCACTTTATGTGCAGTCTGATCTTGATCTACCATGTCCGCAAAAGGTCAGTGAGTCGCACTTATCAGTTTAATAGTTAAAGCATATATATTATGCCCAAGAAGTAAAGAAAAAGAGCGGCAGAGTATCATAAAAGTTGTAGACCTTGCTGTCCTTTAATTTGAATTTAATATCAAAGCCGACACGTCTGCACCATAATGTTATCTGTAAATGACATCAGACATTTCCTTGTACAGATAAATGATACAAGGTTGACAGTTAAATTTCAAAGGCCTGACACTGAAAACATGACTTTAGAACATTATTTTGTGTTAGGATTTTGTGAATCCCTTGAGCGTACAGCTACGAGTTTTTAAGCTCTTTTATTCCCTCGGAGCTTTTAAAAGCTTAGGTAATGTCACGGCGGTCAGTGCACCTAAGCATGTGTTTCCTGGCTTTCTCACACAAGTACTGTTACAACTTTCTTTCCAAGTCACTGACTGCTTTCTCATATGCATGAAAGGTGAGTGGCGTCATAGAAAAGAAAGTAGATAATTTGATCATACTGCAAAGATACGGGTAGACCTAGAGCTTTCCTAGATTTGGAAAATAAAATCTGATTCAAAGACTACAGAGTTTTTTTTTCTCAGAAAAAAAAGTACAGCTACAGTTCTTGTTGCTAGTCCGAGTAACAAGAAACGGTGTTACGTATTGTTTTTGCAAGACATCTCGGTTTAAAGAAACAGAAAATACGGTAAATAAACTGAGCCCAATCGTTGGCGATTGTTAGAATGCAGATCGGGGTCATATTCACAAACCATTTTTAAGAAAATTCTAATTCTAAAGAATTATCTCAATTTGAAAGTAACACAACTTCTGGTTGGCTAAACCAAATGGTTTAGCCAATCAGAAGTTGTGTTACTTTCTAAATCAAGAGTATGACGAAAAATGCAATTAAGAATGGTTGGTGAATACGGGCCTTTGAGTTATAACTTTTCTATTGAAATGCCGGATGCGTCATTCTTTTCTTAGTATTAAGTGCTCCAGGTATGTGATGTTGTCTTTCTCAGCCGGTTGATATCAATGTACGATCTATTGTGCTTCGGTCATAAAAGTACAAATCACCTTCATGAACATAGCTATACTATTTATTCTCAACAAAGCAATATTTTGTCCTTTTCCAACACTGTTTTTCACCCTTTTGAAGACAAAACTTATTAGTTGGGCCACATATAACTTGTCATTTGCAAATGCTCTCTGTTTGGACATATGTTGTTTTTTTGTAGGTAAAGGGAAAAGCCCGATATTGACAAAATTAACAAACATTGTGCTCATAGCAAACTTGAAAGTAACATCTCGCAAAGATCACTGTACACTGTTCTTTCTCTTTTCCAAACCAAAACAGCGGAAAAAGAAGAAATTTCGGCTAAATGGAAATTTCTCCATTTCTTGCAATGTTTTGTTTTTCACTCCGTAAGAAAAAATTTGGTTTACGTGGTTGAGCGTGGTAGATCGTCGGCCTCGTAACCATAAGGTTACGAGTTCGATACCCAGGAGCGGGTGTCAACTTTGGGATTATTTATTGGCCCACACATTAGGCGCGAGAGCTAGTATAGTTCCCAGGAAGCAGAATCGAGAGAGATTAGTACACATGTATAAGTTGTAAGAACTTGTTTCTCAATCGATGTAAAATAAATACATGTACATGTATGTATTAACTAAAGAAAAAAAAGCTATATTTAGTTAGTCATCTGCCAGTGCTTTCAATATGGACAAGTCTAGAATTTGTCGTCGATTAAAGAGTGAAATGAAATTCGCTCGGTTTGGTTTTAAAGTGTTTTTGTTGGATGGGAAGAGCAGGGTACTTTATAGGCAATATTAATGATTTAAAAGGAAGTTCATTTGCATATCGTGGACATTATCGAAAACGGATAATTACAAATTCTGATACTTTTTACAGATTATTTGGGACGATCATTAATAAAATGGACTCAACCTATTCCAATGAATAATTCGGCCGTTTTGTCCAATACGGGGCGTACTGGTTTTATCAATTATTGTATACAAATTTCACTTTTCAATTCTCCCAGGCTAACTCTTTACAAAAGGACAAAATTTTAGACAGTTCTAGATTAAAAGCATTTGCAGACGACAGATTGAATTTGTCACAAATGATGAGATATGCATTAGAACGGATAGAAAACATTGTGGAGAAAAAAATAAACAGAGCTAGATACCACGACCTATCAAGATTTCACTGTTTACAGGGGAAAGGGACAATGATATTTAGTCTTAACCACAATATCCCGAGTTTTAATTACCCTGAAGAAAAGGGCTTTTAAAAACATTGTGGGAAAAGAAGAAAATGCTAGTAACCAGTATTTTCTCTTTTTCCCTTATTTGTTTTCTTCCCTTTCTTTCCTTCCACCAATGGAGCTACATTTTGTTTACGCTTTGCAAATGCTTTTAATCTGGACAAATCTAAATCTTTTTCCGTTTGGCTAAACAATAATTGGCGCGTGAAAAATGTCTGTTCTGTAGAGGAACAGATGGATGAAAAAGTTGGAAATGTCCGCTTCACTTGACTTTGGCACCTGATAACATTATAAATGTCACACCAGTTCTCAATCGGAGAGTGATCCTATTGACATTTTTGACTTTTCCAAAACTTTCCATTTTCCAATCTCTCTTTTTAAGACAAACACTTTGATAGGAGTTAACAAAAAGTATGTATACAATATACCAGGAAAGTTATCATATAATTGTAGATCCATAAAATCCATTTTGTCTAACAACCGACTGAATGATGAGCTAGACTGGTCCTTTGACATGCAGAAAGTTTACCTATAGCAAAAAGTTTCGACCCAGGTCAGGCTGCGCGAACTGTGCAGGCTGATCTGGCTCGATACTTTTTGCAAATGCACTAAACCCCTTTTCACAAAGCAGTGCTCAAATGGATCGACCTGAAAGGGTAAACCCTGTTATTGCCCTGGGCTGATTAACTATTGTTTCTTGTTGAACGGTGACTGAATGAGGCAAATAATTTCATTTTCTATCCTACATAAGCGGTCTTGGAGAACTTTACTTTGCTGCTGTCCTCTATAATTGTTTTGCTGAAGAAGTTCTGTTGTAGTCATTTCACCCTGGAGCTGTCAGTGCCGCTGGCGGGGATCGGGTCCGTGTTTCAAGGTTAACCCTGTATCACACAATTCCTTGTTTTAACGACCCTGGGGTGGAGGGGAAGCATTAGAAAACATTGTGGGAAAAGGAGAAAATGCTGGTTACCAGCATTTTCTCCTTTTTTCACAATGTTTTCTACCAATAAATAGATATACTTTATCCAGATGATGTCCATCATTTGAGCCAGGTTGAATTTGTCGTCTGCGAATGCTTTCAATTTGGACAAGTCTAAGTTTTTGTCGTTTGGCAGAGAATCTCTTTCGTCACCAACTTAACGAACTCGGCTTTTTGCGAGGTCTTAAGGTCTACAGCCCCTAACTCTCATATTAAAAGACGGAAGGTGCCGAGATTGGCCGAATAGTCTTTACGAAAACGTCGATGATACACGATATTTACCGATGAGTTAGTGATTCTACAGCCCCTAAATCTCATGTTAAAAGACGGAAGCTACCGAGATTGGCCGTATAGCCTTTACGAAAACGTCGATGATACACGATATTTACCGATGAGTTAGGGGTCGTAGACCTAGGTTGATTCATGCTTTAGTTAAATATAATTTTGGTAATGGATTGGGATTAGGTAGCGGTAGATCAGACTTCATGTTCAATCAGATATGGGTAGCCCTCTGGCAAAACGGGGTTTTATGCAATGAACCAAGCAAGTCATCACATAGTTATGGAACCGTAAAATCCAGTTTGTCTACCAACCGAATGAATCAAGAGGTAGAATGGTCCTTTGAATAGCAGAAATTTTACCCATGGCAAAAAAGTTTTTATCCAGGTCAGCCTGCGCGGCTGACATGGGTAGATACTTTTTAACTCTTTACCGCATGAAAAAAAAAATGTAAACTTGTCAAAGTTTACAGCATCTGCAGACTCCAATTTAAATGTGGCTAAAGTGATTGATTTTGTCTTTGACAGGGTAAAAAAAATTGTGAGAAAAGGAGAAAATGCTGGTTACCAGCATTTTCTCCTTTTCCCATAATGTTTTCAAAAGGTTTCTTCCACTGGTTGTTAAAAGTCGGCATTGTGTTGTAAAGGGTTAACTGTTTACCAAACAACAAGAGGCATTTAACCCCTTTTCATATAGCATGACTCATATTTTTTTCAAGATTAGATCTTAATCCACAATAGCAACCCCTGTATGTCGCTTCCATGAAGGGGCCTACAAATACGTTTGCAAGAAAGTCTACAGAGGTCCGCAAAATAAACATGTCTAATATTTTTATCCATCGCAAATTAGTATTTATTCATGGTGTCGCACCACCGGTTTTTTGCCATATTGAAAATAGAGTGAAATCGACTATCTTTGAAGCTTCACAGATTGCTTAATGTCAAACCTTTAGCTATTCCGTCTCTTGCTTTCTAAAGTGCGTCCTTAGTCCTTCAAAAAAAAATGCATTGAAACAATAAGTCAACAGATTGCGTTTTTCACTAAATCCCAACGAAACAGGCACCCTAAGATTTGTCCTCTCAAAAACACCCGTTCTCCGCCATGACGCCAATTTTTTGTTCCTCCAGTGACAGAAAACAGTCCATTGAATTTACAATAAAAACACATCTTAGTGGTCCCATATAGCCTAAATTTGAAGCAAATCTAAATTATACACATGTACTACTAAGCCTCTTATCTTAGCTCCATGAAACAGTGCAACAAAAGTGCTACTTCAATATTTCACATGGGACTACTTTTGATACTACGACCCGGAAGCAGTCTCGCAGTGGTGCAACACCTCATTCGAGACTAATAAAAAGAAGTAGGTAAAAAGCAGCTTATACAGATCATACCGAAAAGTAATTCTGCATGAACTACAGAATAACATAACCTTTGCCTTACCGGCTTAAAGGCTCTATAGTAAAAAGTATAAAAAAAAAAATGGAGGAGGGACTTGGCAACTTTTGACTTAGCTTTAAAATTCTTTTTTTTTTTTTGCCCGCGACTAGCACTTAGACCGACCTTACAGTGATACGTTGTCATCTTCACTATACTTTTAAATTGTATGGTTTAAATTTAAATGCGCCCTGCCGGGTAGCTCAGTGGTTAGCGTATCCGACTCGTGACCTGGTTGAGGCAAACTTTCTTTCCGGCAATTTTTCGCCTCTCACCTCTGATGCATGTGAGAAAAGCAGTCGGTTACTTGGAAAGAAAGTTGGGTCATTACTAGAGTAAGAAAGCCAGGAAACATATGCGTAGGTGCACTGACCGCCGTGATAGACCTAAGCTGTTAAAACGGCGTTTAAAAAAGCAGCTTATACAGATCATACCGAAAAGTAATTCTGCATGAACTACAGAATAACATAACCTTTGCCTTACCGGCTTAAAGGCTCTATAGTAAAAAGTAAAAAAAAAAGAAGGAGCGACTTGGCAACTTTTGACTTAGCTTTAAAATTCTTTTTTTTTTGCCCGCGACTAGCACTTAGACCGACCTTACAGTGATACGTTGTCATCTTCACTATACTTTTAAATTGTATGGTTTAAATTTAAATGCGCCCTGCCGGGTAGCTCAGTGGTTAGCGTATCCGACTCGTGACCTGGTTGAGGCAAACTTTCTTTCCGGCAATTTTTCGCCTCTCACCTCTGATGCATGTGAGAAAAGCAGTCGGTTACTTGGAAAGAAAGTTGGGTCATTACTAGAGTAAGAAAGCCAGGAAACATATGCGTAGGTGCACTGACCGCCGTGATAGACCTAAGCTGTTAAAACGGCGTTTAACTCCAATACTATCAATCAATCAACATCTGCACTGTTTAGTTTTGGCCGCTCTTCGGCAAAACAAGCTATTGCTTTAGACTAGCTTACGAATTTCAGAAAAGCAAAAATAAGTTAGGGTTTTGTAACCCGAAAGCGGATGAAGATCAGACTTCACGAACGTGCAAGAACGTAAAGGACGCCATATGCCACAGGTCTAGGTCAACAAAAACTTAATTCTCGTCAGTATTCTTCACGCAAATACAAGTGCAATCGTCTCCATTTCCCATGTGCAAATTGGATTTGATTTGACAGGCGTAAATGGACCCGGCGGCGATAATTACCTTGTTTATAAACAGAAAAATCAGTAATGTTAGCACTTAAGAATACAAAAACCCTCTAAATTTTCAATTTTGTACCCTTGTACGAGGGGTCATCCGTTTTGACCATCCCCACTGATAACGAACCACGCACAAATGGTCGACCTTGTCCGTGGCCACTCGTCCACTCAGTGCATTTCAATATACCCAAATTAAAGGGACTGTTGTGCGACCCGAAGGGGTCATTTCAATATATGACCTATGACTTCTTTAGAAAAACAGTAAATTACTTTAGAATCCTCTATTTATGCTCCCCCCCCCCCCCCCATCTCTTTATCGAAGGATATTGAGCTACAGTCACTTTCTTTTTCGTTTGGTGTTACTTCCTTGTAACTGATGCTCTAAAGTGTCTTGCCAAAGAAAATCCCACATGACCAGTGATGAGCGCCATTGACTGGATTTTTGGTTGATTGATTGATTGGTTGTATGTTTTTAACGCCGTTTTTAACATTATTTCAGTTATATAGCGGCGGCAACACTATCCATACTTTCCAGGAGTTTCCAGGTTTTGGCCACCGCTCTCGTTCAGGGATGGAATAACATTCCTGATGCAATGATTTTACGTTATGTAAGGTCTATGCGACGTCGAATAATTGCCTGTATCGACAGCAGAGGTGGCCATACAAGATATTGATTGAAAACTTACAAGAACTTTAAGAAAAACCTAACTTTAATGTTACCTTAGTCTTTGAGTACTTTTGCAACTTTGATTTTAGTACCACCTTCATTTAAACTGCAAAAACCTAACTTAAACTTTCTGTTAGTCAAAATCTGATTAGCCTGGCATTTTCTACAGATTCTGAACTAAAGTATGATACCAAATCTGTTGGTCTTCAGTAAGACATGCGACGAGATATAAAAGAAAATTAAGTGCACACTTATTTATGGAACTGAGTATATATTACAAATCAAACAAGACTAGCATGTGAAGGAAACGTAAAAGATTTTATTATACTGCAAAGAAATTTCTCGTGATCTGATTGGATAATATGCCCCGAACATATATATCATGTACACTGGCAAAACCAACGTAAAAGCACTTTCCTTTTCCGGAGCCCCGTATACATGACTACACTATCAACACAACATCCAAAATGGCGGCGTCGACCAAGATTAACATCAAGATTATGCGCCAAAGTTTCAGTGACGTCAATTCCCAGTGACGTCAGTTTTCATTGAATTGGGGCACTCAGAAGGGAAATTCTACTTCGTCAGCGTATTCAATTTTTGAAACAAAAAAAAAACCAGGTAAATTTCGCTTAACACACGTTGGAATGGTAAAACTTTGCAGTATAAATTAGTTGTACGGTCAGGTGGCAGGGGACTTGGAAACTTGTTCACGGCTGTGGTGAATAATGTCGCCACCTCGCCTTCGGCTCGGGGCGACATTATTCACCACAGCCGTGAACAAGTTTCCAAGTCCCCTGCCACCTGACCGTACAACTAATAAAGTCATGCGTAGGCAAAAAAGGGGTTTTAATTCATCTCCATGTTGCATCATACCAAGTAAGTCATCACATAAGTATGGATCCATAAAGTCCATTTCATCCCACAACCAACTGAATCATTCGGTAGTACGTCCTTTGAAATGAAAAAAAAAATTGATCAATGGCTTTAAAAGTTTCGACCCAGGTCAGTCTGCGCGGACCGCGATACATTTTGCAGATACAGTAAACCCCCTCTTCACGGAGCATGGGACAATCTTCGTATAAAGAAAACGTAATGAACTGTTTGAACTGTTTGAAAAAAGGGAGCAATTGCATTTTACTACAAATTGCTCCATTTAAAACAATCTTTTTTTTTTATACATATCAAATGAATGGGAATGAAAAGTTTCTTTCGGTACAGTAACATTTAAATAAATTAATTAATGGAAAATTGAACATTTCTTTTGTTTATTTGTATGATGTCTGCAGCCATTTAAAACATTATTTTAGTTACATCGCGGCGGCCAGTGCACCTATCTATACTTTCCTGTTGTTTAATTACCAGTTCTTTCCAAGCCATTGGCTGCTATACATCATAACATTTTCTATCCTGCTTTTACCAGCCTAGTTTTTACTGTAGGAAGGTCCTCGCTGGTACTGCGGTACTTAAGTTCGCCGAAAATTTACTACAAGAGAGAGAGACCTGTACATGTATTATTTTCCAATACTCTGATAAACTGTTGCATATAAAGTTACAATAAATGTTACTATCAAAGCTTAAATCGTTTTTTTTTCCCAGACAAAAGTATCTAGGTCAAGCTACCATGTTGACCACAGATGCTCCAAGGGGAGTCCACTATGGTACCGTGTTAACTCCTGTAATTTGGAAAACGGAAAAATAATAAATTTCATTTTTAGAGAATGATCTAGGTACCCGGCGAGGGCCACAACGTCACAGCAGACGACCTTCACTTGTCAAACACGAATTACCGGTTTTAAGAAGAATTGGGGGTAATTATTTTCAAAACATGGAGGAAAATTGTGCTTTATCATTGCAATTTTTGAATATTGAAGGTAGCATATCAGTAATGAAGACATATCTGATATTTTATAACCGTGCGATGCAAAAATACTTCTGCTCTCGATTTGATGGAGTAAACAGTGGATAGGTGGCTTTGCGTATGCAAATCAGGTATTTTATGGATTACCGCGGTATCATCGATGATGCGATACCAGTGAGGATGACTATACTGAATGTACAAAATTGGCCAACGGGCAATCTTACTGTAGGAAAATGTTTTTAACTACAAAATGGTGCAGTCTTGTGTTTGTACATGGGAAACCATAAAAAAAATATGATAAAAGTCTACGTAATTTTTGGACAAACCTCGTATTCATGCGCTGACCGATAAGTCACTCACGAGAGCCTTTACTGAAATTTATACGTGTATACTAAAGACCCATGAAATCGGTAAACACAGTAAAAAAAAATAGCGACAGCTGTTGCAATGTTTCATAAAACTGTGTCATCACAGTTGTTTGGAGGGACCACAGGTGCGAAAAAAATATTCACAAACCTTTAACTTCCAATGTATCTTTCTTACCATTATTTATTTATCTATTAATTTATTTATATATATATTTACTAGATTAAATGAAGTTAAGTGAGAAGGACCATTTTTCCGAACTAATCTTACTCTTCACCAGACGGCAAAATGTTAGACTAGTACAAATTGAAAACAACTGCAGACGACAACTTAAGTGTGACTCAAATGAGTTTTTAATAGGGTAGAACAACCCCAGGAATTAACGTCCCTAAGGAAGGTTTTTATTTTAATGTTGTGGGAAAAAGAGGAAAAAAAGAAAAGGTTGGGAAAAGGATAAAAACGAACCACACGGGTAAAAAGAAAACAAAAGACAAACAAATAAGGTTTGGATGTGACCGCTCAGAAAATGTTGCCGAGAAAGCAGAAAATATAGCTATGCTTTTTACGATTTGGTCTTTTGTCATAATCAATTAAGAATTATCTAAAAAAAAAAATATGCGATGGGGAGCACATAAATTTACGTGAGAAAACGGCCGAGTAAACAGCAGAGATAATTAACTTTCGCCCCGACTTATTTGTTCTTAAATATTGTCATCTTATTTTCTTTCTATTTGCTCCGTGTCAATAATTATAAACACAAAAGAAATGGAAATTCTTTAACCCTTAATCCCGTACTTCAACGGCCCTGAAAAAGAATACTTTTGAAAACATTGTGGGAAAAGAAGAAAATCCCGGTAACCATCATTTTCTCCTTTCCCACAATGTTTTCTACCATTTCCAAGAAAATTCTCATCATTTGTAGCAAATCTTATGTATCCCCTGCGAGTACTTTCAATTTGAGACAATATTAACTTTTGTCGTTTGGTAGGCAGTTAACACGGCTTAAAGACCCCTTTGATTGTTGTCTGAAATAGTATAATTGTGTTTGGTGGTCCTTATCAGTTCCTTACTTTTTAACAGACGACAAAATTTAAGCCCGTCCATATTGATTTTATTTGCAGACGACAAATAAAAAGGGGTTCAAATGATCGGAATTGTTTCTGATAGGATACAAAATATTGTGGGTAAAGAAAAAAAAAAATGCTGGTTACCAGCATTTTCTCCTTTCACCACAATGTTTTCAAAAGTCTTCTTTGTCAGAGTCCTTAAAACACGAGATTGTTTGGTAAAGGGTGTAGATCTAGTCGGCATTTTTAAAATTATTTCAAACAGGAAAAACAATTTTAAAAATAACATTGTTTACTACCATTTTTTGTATAGACTTAAGAATTGCACTATTCCCAATGACATCTCTAACGGCCCCTTTGGGGCGTCATCCATAAGGAAAAACGATGGCGACGATAAATAAACGCAAAATCAAATCAAACATACCAACGTCACATTCTGTCCGAATAAGACAAAGGGTGAGATATCTCGGGGGAAAAAAAGACAAAGACTAATCAGTTTAAAATTTAAATTGAGATATAACAAATTCCACATGACAAGTATTGCATTCCCTGTATATTAAATATTGATATATTTACATAGAAAATTAGACAAATTAAGTTTTGTATGCTTTATAAATAATCCCGTTCACAGCTTTAGAGGAACTGATTGATCAAAACAATACAAAGATCCGACACCAAACAGTTGCACAAATGTTTCGGTTTGTTTTTCATTCGACATCAATAAAACTGTAAATTGGGACCCGTTTTTTGTCAAAGAAAAAAAACGTTACAACAAAATTGCGTATTAGTGAACATTTCGTTCAAATTTAACTTACCTTTAAATCAGAAAATATTAGAGAGCTAAGAACAACGAAAGTAATCCTTTCAAACAATATAAATGAAGGTCAGACTTCTCTTTGTGGACAATTTAGATCGAGATCAAACTGACTGCACATTGAACATGCAGTCTGATTTTGGTCCTACACTGTCCACTGTTTTGTAAATTGTACTCATGACAAAAACGTGTTTGGAATTGTAGCATTATTATCCCCCGCCGAAGGCGGAGGGATATAGTTTTAGCGTTGTCCGTCCGTCCGTCCGTCCGTCCGTCCGTCCGTGTGTCCGTCCGGGACAATATCTCCAATACCATTGGACGGAATTTCGTGAAACTTTATATATGTGTACAATAACCTATTCCGACGATATACCTTTTTTTTCTTTTTTTGATTCGATGCAAAATGGCCGACTGGGTGCGATTTTGAGTTATGCGGTCGCGTAAATTTTTGAAAAGGTCTTTTTCGGCGAGGGATATCATTTCAACGAAATTGCTTGTTGTTACTTCAGTTTTCCTGCGACTTATCCAATATGTTTGATTTTATATAGCACTTTTACCCCGACTTTTGAAACATTGTGGGAAAAGGAGAAAATGCTGGTTACCAGAGTTTTCTCCTTTTCCGAAAATGTTTTCTCCCTCGAAAATAAAAAAGAAAGAGTTTAAATTTTGAGTCACATTTATTTTGTCGTCTGCAAATGCTTTCAATTTGGACAAAGTCTAAAAGTTTGTCGTTTGGTTAAGAAATAAGAGGTGTTTTTGCTGCTGGTATCGTATAACAGTGTGACATAGTCTAAAATATTCAGGGAAAATCCCTTCAACTCTACAATTAATCTACAGGTGTATAAAGTAATTTTGGAGGAAGGGAATAAGAGCTCATTTCCTTTTCTGATTTTGTTATATTATATGCATAATTTCATCTTAACATGGTTATCTTCTCAAGTAAAGAGCTTAAGTATTAGTATTCTGCATTGAAAATGGTTTATGGAGAACCTCATTAAATTAGCTAAACTTTCAATTTCACACCATTGCACTCGTCCTCACAATGCATTAGGCAGCTTAATACAACGACCGTGCACTTCAACTGACCTTCATTTGACACTTTATAGAACAATTCCGTCTTTTAATGACCCAGCCTTTGAAAACAATGTTGGAAAAGGAGAAAATGCTGGTAACCAGCATTTTCTCCTTTTCCCACATTGTTTTCTATGCTAATATTTAAGGCAGATTTAATTTGCAGATTTAATTTGCCGTCTGCAAATGATTTCAGTTTGGACAAGTCTAAATTTTGTCGTCTGGTAAAGAGTTAACAGTAGGGATGCTGTTGAAAAGAGAACCGATTCGTGCATCCATATTACGCATGGTTTACGTTTTACTGAATTAAGACACAGTGTACGAAAAATGCAAAATATATAGGTACAAGGTACGCGTCACTTATGAAATGCAAAATCTGCAATGTCTTAAACAATTTGTACTATTTTTTTTTCAATTTAGTGATATCAACTACAGCGAAAGGGAACATTCCATAAGCAAAGGGTCGGCTTCACCAATGGCCATCCATTACTTTAATTGGTGTGTCCGGCACAGATGCACAATCTGTATACGTGGCCACTTCATCCGCTTAAGATTTCTCCCGATGGCTACATTGTGCCAAGGACTTGAAAAATCCTATTGTTCTGCCTAGGAAGGAGAGTGACCATTGTTTTTCCAGTGTCATGTTGCAGTCATCGGCTAATCTTTGTCCCTTTTAACAAACTGTAGCCACTCTAAAGTTTACTTGAGCCATTACTTCGAAGTTAATCCCCTGACAACACGATTTTAACTTAATACATTATGAAACAAATTTGCAGATGACGATTCTGATTTATAAAAAAAACAATAAGATAAATGAAATAAATGCGGATAAGATAATTATGGTTTATAACTATCAATATCTTTTTTGTGAATACATGTGAAAACGATATGGTAAACTTGATAAATATTATCTTCTTCTACTACAATGTTATCAAAAATGGTCGACGGATTTAAGTACAATGGTATTATTCAAGTACTGTCAATAGGCCTACAAAGAAAATATCGGCCAGAGTTGATCTAAGGTCAGACTGCACGCTCTGTGCAGTCTGATCTTAATCCAGGCTGTTAGCAAAAGCAACCTTAAACTTCTTCATCGCCGGAACTATTAACTAACTACATATCTTTCCTCAGAGCACAGACATTGAAACGGAAAAAGAATTTAGGTGGACTGATCTTTAAGTAGCAAGTACTTGTGATGGCTTTATACATGTATGTCTCGGTCATTGAAAACATCAGAACAATCATTATTTTTTCTTAAACTTACGAACTACTTTACAACTCAGCCTCATCTAGAAATAGCGTTTAAATGAACGTTGTCACATGTGAAATTGTATGAGCCGCGCTCCGGCAATAGGGGGTTTAATGCATCTCCGTGATGCGTTATACCAACCAACTCATCACATAATTCTGGATCCATAAAATCCATTTTGTCTGACGACTGACTAAATTTTGAGGTAAAATGGTCCTTTAACACGCAGAAAGTTTTCCAAAAGCAAAAGGTTTCGCGGACTGCACAGTCTGGCCTCGGACGATACTTTTTGCAGATGTATTAAATCCCCTTTTTGTTGAGCATGGCTCATGCATAAGTGATAAAGTAAAAGAACTGGAGAAACTTGTTTACAAAATAAGTAAATATACGCATAAGTACAAAGAAAAATAAATTTTACAAAAAAAGACAATTTTTGGAATACAGTAAGTAGATTGAAAAGAAAGAATAGATAGATGACAGGAGAAATAAACAATAGAGCAAAGCTAAAATTGTTTACACGAGTATTGCCCTCCGATCCGAGCGGCTTCTTACAGATATGATTTAAAGGGTCAATACCTTGGGACAGTTGTATTATTGATATTAAAATGTGACGGGTTATTATTTACAAATATAAATCATGGCGGTATCTGAAAAAAAAAAAACTCAGAAAAGCCGACCAGAATACGAATTGCAGAATTATGGATATCGCATCTTATTTTGTAAATCAAGTTTAACACTAAAAGTCTTTAACATACAAACCCCGAATTTTAGCGACCCTGAAGAAAAATGCTCTTGAAAACATTGTGGGAAAAGGAGAAAATGCTGGTAACCAGCATTTTCTCCTTTTCCCACACTGTTTTTATCCTTTCTAAGACAATTTGAGCCACAATTAATTTGTCGTTTGCAAAAGCTTTCAATTTGAAAAAGTCTATAAAATTGTTATATGGTTAAGGATTCAAGAATTGTGCTTTTGAGAATACACAAAATTCATAAACTGTCATCCAGCAATACGATTTATGTTGTATGGTTAAGAATTCAAGAATTGTGCTTTTGAGAATACGCAAATTCTTAAACTGTCATCCAGCAATACGATTTATGTTCTTCTTTTGGAGAGAGCGTTGACCAGGACCGGATGGACATATGAAAATTTCTATCCAAGCCGGTACTGAGGTAAATGTATGCAAGGTCAAAGCATTTTTTTTTATGTTTTCTTTTCTATAACATGGCTATCTTATTTCTTCATGTCAATTTAAATATCAAAATCGATGATTGAAACAATTTTATTTCTTATAGAGTTATATAATTTACGAATATGTTACTGTTTATAAGCCCGGCCGGTAGCTCAGTGCTTAGCGTATCTGACTAACGACCTGGTGGTTCCGGGTTCGATACTTTCTTTCCGGCGATTTTTTGCCTCTCACCTCTGATGCATGTGAGAGAAGTAGTCGGTGACTTGGAAAGAAGATTTCGCCAGTTCTGGTGTGAGAAAGCTAGGAAACACATGCGCACGTGCAATGACCGCCGTGATATGACCAAAGCTGTTAAAACGACGTTAAACTCACAAACAAAAAAAGCAAACAAATACTGGTTATATATCAACTAGTTCCATGAAAGCTTTCTTTTCATCCAGGTATACGCTTATGAAAGAAATATGTCAGTCTCATATTTCAGAATTGCAGAAATAGACAAGTACATGTTTTTTTTTTTACATTCAAAGATTCGAGTGTGTTAACGTGAATCTGACGTTTGTTGGCTTTGCAACAAAGAGTTTAGTAACTCTTTACCAAACAATCCCGAGTTTTATCGATCCTATGGAAATAGGCCTTTGAAAACCTTGTGGCAAAAGTAGAAAATGAAGGTAACTAGATCCATTTGAGCCACATTCGAATTTCATCTGAAACTGCGTCGAATTTAAACTATTTTAAGCTTTTGTTGTTTGGTAAACATATATGGCTTGCAATACGCGAAAAGGGGCATTCGGACATTTGCGTAAAGTGTCGTCTCGTGATACAGTAGACTTGCGCAAAACAGAAAATTACATAAAAACGGAAAGTGTCGTTTCGGATTAGTCTGCGCGGACTGCGCAGGCTGATCCGATACGACACTTTACGCAAATGTCCGAATGCCCCTTTTCGCGTGTTGCAGGCCAATTTATTATACTTGTCCACTTAAAACATTTAATGCTCGCCAACGGCTCGCCTTGTTTTATTTTCCAGGTCCGTATCAGAAGGCTTTGTCTCCAAAGCTTTCTTTGGTCAGATACTACTCACCTCAGATTACGGGACTCTCTGTTTGTAGTTGACCACCAGGGTGCCCATAATTGTTCTGAAAATCTTGAGAATTAGACAAAAACAGTATTAAGTGTGGTTGGTGAATACGGGCCTGACCAAATCACAATGTTTTTTTTTTCACCACTTACAAAAGGACAACGCCTTTCCTTTACAAACACCTCGTCGTTATTTATTGAAATGAACTCTCGTACATCAAACTGCCTTTCCATGTAATATGAAACACTGTTTCACTTCTCCATTGTTGGTGTACCCGAAATTTGTTGTCCTGTACAGTTTCTTTTTAGATATCACACCAGATAACACTGCCATACACACAACTATTATAAAATTTCAATAGTCGTTGCTAAATACTTGTATATGAGCCTTGTTCTGTGAAAAGGGGTTTAATGCATCTGAAAAAAAAGCGACCAGGTTAGCCTGCGCAGTCTGCAAGAGACTGACCTTGGCCAAAGACTTTCTGCAACTGATAAATTTTCTACATATTAAAGGGCCATTCTTCCTCATGATTCAGTTGGATGTTAGACAAAATGGAGTTTATAGATCTATAATTATGTGATAACTTGCTTTTTTAATGCATCAAGGAGATGCCTTAAACCTATTTTCAACGGTATTTCAGTTACATGTATATCAAACTGACAGTTCAATTCACGTCTCTCTAGGGTTTCGTTTATTTGCTTGTTTGTTCGTTTTGAGTTTATTGGCAATTTCAACACAATTTTCAGCAATATTACAGTATTAGTTGTACGGTCAGGTGGTAGGAGATTTGGAAACTTGTTCATGGTTGTGGCGAATCATGTCGCCCTTAGCCGAAGGCGAGGTGGAGACATGATTCGCCACAGCCGAGAACAACTTTCCAAGTCCCCTGCCACATGACCGTATATACAACGAATTTACTATACTGCAAAGTTACCATTCCAACAAGTATTCAGCATAATTTCCCTGTTTTATGGTCTCACGAATTGAGTACGCTGACGAAACAGAATTTCCCGTCTAAGTGCCCCCATTCAATGAAAACTGACGTCACTGATAACTGACGTCACTGAAACCTTGGTAGAACGTGACGTTTGGTACATGAACTTGATGATGTCACTGCGATAGACACTCGACGTATTTTTAGCGAAACATGGAATTAAACAACTTCAAGGCAAGTAACGATCCAATTTAATGATTTGTTGGCAAAAGTAAACGACCATTAGTTGCCTCTAACGACCATTAGGTTATCCTTTTAACGTTAGAATGTATGAGTTTCGACACTTCACAATTTGCTTACCTGACGAAGGGATGGCTCGTTTTAACCCCGTCTATTTGTTTTAGAATGACAACACACGATAGTATATGCAACTGTAATCATTTATTTAAAAAAAAAAAAATACATTCTTTTCTCTTTAATGACAACCATCAAAAGAAACTAGTAATATGTTGCAGGCTACTCAGTATGTTTGTCTTGTGGGCAGTTCGTATCGATCGACGCCGCCATATTGGATGTTGTGTTGAAAGTGTAGTTATATATACGGGGCTCCTGAAAGGGAAACTGCTATTACGTGGATTTTGCCAGTGAACAGGGATATATGTTCGGGGCATATTACCTTATAGCGAGAAATTTCTTTTCTTGTAACAAGCAAATGCGTCGTTTCCTACAGTTTTTTTTTTTCAAAAAATGTAAGTTGTGAGGGGCTAAAATGTCGTGGGTGAAATGTAACGATTTAAGTAGTTTTGACTGAAAATTGCTATATCATGTGGCTTTTATAAAGTGAAATATAACAGAAACCGATGATCGCAATATTTTAATAACCCTTCACAAGCCAATCCTACGTTTTAACAATCCTGAGAAAAATGGCTTTAGAAAATACTGTGAGAGAAATTGAAAGTGCTGGTAACCAGCATTTTCTCCTTTTCCCACAATGTTTTCTACTCTCTAAAGGACAAATTTCATTATATCATAGAAGCCACATTTGATTTGTCGTCTGAAAATGCTTTCAATTTAGGCAGGCACGACGTCAAAAATTTTGTCGTCTGGTCAAGAATTAACTCACCACTCTCTGCAACAAGCTTTGCAGCGGACCACTTCGAAAACGCCTTCGTCAATATTATAGATGTCTAACACGAATTACGATTAAAAATATGTGAAAGCATATAGCAAAAGAAATTTACCGTGACGTGCATTTTTCTTTTCATTTGCCTCAATGTTCTCAAAAGTAGCCCGTTTGAAAACGATAAAAGCAAAACACCAGTCTGCTAGGGGTAGCGTGTTTACCCTTATGCTGCTAAGCGCGACTTGGGGACCTTTTGCAGACAGTGTAGATCAAGATCAGACTGCACAGAAAGTGCAGTCTGGTCTTGGATCCACACTGTCCGGTGAGGAAGTATCTTTTCTCCGAAAATGCCTCTGAAATAACAGCAATTGGGGTTTTACTATCAGTTTGAAAGTTTCATTTCATTTATTGAGCAGGATACAGGTTATTTAACCTTAGGTTGCTGAGAGCGAATCACTGACCTTTTGCAGACAGTGTAGATCAAAATCAGACTGCACAGAACGTGCAGTCTGATCTTTGATCTACACTGTCCGATAAGGAGATATTTCTCCCCCAAAGTAGCTTTGAAATGGAAACCTTTGGGGTTTTTCTATTGACTTAAAGGTATCATTTATCTTATTTAGCAGGATAAAGGTTCATACGTCGTAGTCAATCATGAACATCAAAAAAGTTACTCCTTAGCTCAAGTTTTAACCTTTAGGTTGTTAAAGGCGACTCTATGCGTTTTTTTTTTTTACGGATAGGGTAGATCCAAGATCGTAGATGAATACTGCCCGATATGGTGAGATTTTTCCGGTGAAATAAATTTTGATAAAGCAACATGATTATGTGATTTTTACTGGAAATTCTAATTCATATAGCAGATTAAGTTTTATAGATGATAATGCATAAATTGTATTTTCCAAAGTTTCGCAAGAAAGACAAAAAGAAACTTAGAACTAGACCAAAGAATAAATTGCAGTTGTGGTGTCCGTGGTTGCGAGATAGAGCGTTGTTGAAGTAACCAGAAGGTCCCGAGTTCAATACCCGGGAGTGGGTGTCAACTTTGGGACTGCTCATTGGCGCATACATTCGGCGCGAATACTGGTGTATAGTTTCCAGGAAGCAGAATTGAGAGGGGCTAGTTTAAGCTGCAAGAACTTTTTTCTTAACCGATGCAAAATAAATGTTTAAAGTGATAAACTGCAACAAGCAGCAGCGCAACCCTTGTGACTTTTGACAATAAACTTGTTCTCGGTGATCGAAACTTAAGGGGTCTGTCCTGGTTCAGTGGTAATGGTGTTGAATTTCGTATTAGGAAATCCAGGTTGGGTTTCTACTGGAGTTGCTGCATGGCCACTAAGGTAATGTTCTTGGGTAAGAAACCCAGGAAAGATAGGAGAGCTGTCATATGACTGAACCTATTGAAAACGGTGAACAGCAAACCCAAACATATCACAACTCTTTCCCGTACTCTCACAGAAGAAAACCGTTTAATAACTCTTTACCCGAACGACAAAATCTCAGACTTTTCCAAATTGAAAACATTTGCAGACGACAAAAGAATTGCGACACAAAAATCAAAATTTATATCTGGAAGGGCAGAAAAGATTGTGGGAAAAGGAGAAAATGCTGTTCACCAGCATTTTCTCCTTTTCCCACAAAGCTTTCGAAAGCCTTTTTCCTCGGGGTCGTTCAAACACGGGATTGTCTGGTTAAGGGTTTTAAATATACCGAAAAGGGGTGAAATCTCAAAACTTGTAAAATTTGCATAAATGCTATGAAAGCTTTTAGATCTCCCACCAATTTCTAGGTGATTTGAATATTGCTTACAAATTATTGAATCCACGTATTCTAGTTAGATCATATCTTACAAACAAGACAAACCAGCGTATCAAATTGATATTCTAAATCATGTCTTTTCAGGGAATAAAGCCCTTGTCCGCATCAGGATAGAGAAAGAACCATTCAAAAATCTGTTTTTGAATCAAATCATATTCTACATACTGTAATCTTTTAGAGTAGACTGAGATCAGCATACAATCAGAGACAATCTGATCACAACCTACTTTTTTTGTAGCTGAATTATTTGTTTTAAGCTTTAGGATGCCATTCCAAATCCAATAAGCGAATTCTATGCAATGTGCTCACTTTTTTTTTCATTCTAATTCAGCCATCTTATCTCATTGGAGACAAGACCTCTTTAATGGGAGTGTTTTGATCCCATTGGAAGCTCCACACTTTGTCAATTTTAGCACTCATTTCCTAGAAGCTAATTTTCACGGTCTTAACTTTTACACTCTAGCCTAGCCACTTAATATTATATTTTATGCTATTAAAAATTACACATGATTCTTCTTCATTTAATCATTTAATTAATACAGATATGCGTGCTTAATGACCATAGCTGTTGATGCGCCATAAAACAACATTCATTCATTCATTCATTCTAATTCAGCAGGCCAATGGTTAACTTTTTTTAACGCCAATTTCATAAACTTGACCCTCTTTCAATGACTGAATATACAGTCCTCTGAAATTCGGGAGAAGATCTTTAGGTTTTACTTAACAATCAGAAGATCAGACTGCATGCTTTGTCAGATCTTAATCTATGTTGTCCGCAAAAGCCCCTGTTTTCATTGATAACGCCGAAAGAGCCAAATACTTTAATTTCAACACTGCTTTCGTCTGGATTTCCCACAGGATGTTGATTGAAGATCAGACCAATCGTTTTTTTGCAGACTAATCTTGAACTAACAAGGCCTGCAAAAGCAGCTGTAGTTTTGCTGGGCATCCGAACCATTTGGACCTCCAGAAAAAAAAAAGAAAAACAGCACAAACAAACTAACGGAAACTTTGAAGATATAAATTTCATTTAGGGCAAAACACATATAGTTAAAAGTTCGATTTATATGCTCTATGCAAGATTCTAATCGACTCCATCCGCAGAAGCGCCTAAAAGCACCATCACAGTTCAAAGGTGAAACCCTTTGGGAATGATCTATTTGACGTCCAATAGAACTGAGAAGCATACCAACCAGTGAGAAATGGGCGTGTCAAATGGCCACTCTAAACTGTATGTTCGATTAATTACCAAATTTGCAAGAGAATACATGACAAATAGGGCCATTTCACCCCTCGACCTTCCAGACAAATTTGTCATTGTTTATGAAGTGGTCAAATTAATGCACAAAGGTTTGGGGGTTGTACGAAAAGCCAAAGAATCGAAGTATTCCTGTGAAGATCATAGGCTTACGTTTTCTGTCAGTGAAAAATCATATTCTGTCTTACAGTAGTCTCTGTGCTTGGTCTCTCTTAACAAGACGACAAAAATTCAGGCTTTTCCAAACTGAGAGCATTCGTAGACAACAAATCAAACACTGGTTAAACAATGAGATTTGTAAATGAAAGGATAGAAACCAGCATTTTCTCCTTTTTGCATAAAAAGTTTTCAAAATGATCCTTCCTCGCATTCCTAAAAAAATGGAATTGTATTGTAGTGGATAAAAATTAGAAACCAATTAAAACTTTTATAACTTTTGCCATCAGTGTGGGTCAAGCCTTGATCACACTGCACTGGATGTGCACAGAATGATCTTGACAAAATCATCTATGCAATTGCTACATCTGTGTCCTGTATGCCAACGAAAAACCTGTCTGTCTGTCTGTCTGTCTGTGTGTGTCTCTCTCTCTAGTTGCAATTTGAGCGTAATACGCCAGGTAAATCAAAGCAATATTGCCATCAAAGGACACCTGACCGGCTAAAGATAACATTTTACTGACAATATGTATTCACATGCATGCATTTGTCGAGTCAGGCGTGAAATTGTAAGATTTGCTCTTATCGTCAGTTATTCGAGTTACAGAGGGTTCAAACAAGAAGTTTGATTACTAAATCAGCATATCGACAGTGCTGAGACAGATGTAGAATAAAAACTGAATGTTAGGGGAAGTGACAATGACTAAGACATTCGTCTAATTAAAGGTAATTCATTACTTCTATGATTTATCAAAAAAAAAGCAAGGCTTTGTTTGATACGGACACGGTCGGCATCACGTGGAAAACTTCAAAGGGATAAAGATGCTGTAGTCAATCATAACTGTATTATTTCATATTTCATCATTTATTGTCATTTATCAACATATACGGATGAGCCATGCTCTTTGAAAAGGGGGCTTAATGCATCTACAAAAACTTTTGACCCAGGTCAGCCTGTGCAGTCCGCACAGGCTGACCTGGGTCGAAACTTTTTGCTATTAGCCAATTTTCTTCATGTCAAAAGACCATCCTGCCTCAGGATTCAGCCTGTTGGTTGACAAAATGGATTTTATGAGTCCATAATTATTATGATGACTTGCTTGGTATAATGCATCAGTGAGATGCCACCTTTTGCCAAAGTATGGCACAGATGTATGTAGCTTTTAGTCAGTACATGTTGTATTTTCCCTTTTTATTGGTGACCAGTTTTTACCTTAACCTTCTTTGCCATGGGCAAATACCAACGCTTCTGCAGACGGCATAGATCAGTATGTGCAGTCTGATCTTGGATTGCTTGCTTAGTAAAGCTAAGCGATTAAAAAAAATCTGAATTTTAGTGCATTGCTTTTAATGCCGTCGAAAGAGGTCGAGTTTCTCAATATGGCACTGGAAAAGTTAGCCAGAGAACATGGTTCAAGCCTCATAGTTGTAAATTTATTGTATTCATGGCCAGTTTCGTTTTTATGCATTTCTGTAAATTATAGTAGGTTACGAATGGATAATGAAGTACCTTTGCGATTATTTTCTCTGAACGAGCTTTGATGTTTCCTTAAAACAACACTCTTCTTCTGACCCAATGAAAATGATTTATTAATGATCGAAATTCGTGAAAAAACTCTGCAATATCAATGCTTAGAATTTCTGCTGTTCGCAGTATTAGTTAATAATAATACTCAAGACGTTGTCACCAGGCCTTAGGTAGGCTAAATTCCCAAATCAAATATTTGCTTTTTAAGTACCGTGTTTGTTAAGGGGAGCTGTGCGATATACTAGTAGATGGCAAAATCCGATATGCAAATTGTATTTTTTGAAACTCTTATATTTAAATATTTCCTCTGGGAAGACTGTCTGGAACTTTATAATAAAGCACCAATTTCAAAGCATCTGACGATGGCAAGTCTAGATATTTCAAAAGAAAACTATAATTAATTTTGTCAAATTTTTCATGGATTTTTTTTTAATCACAGCTATATATTTTTTGTTTAAAAATAATACCAGTGTTGTAACAACCTTGTCCAAGAAGGCTTTTGAAAACATTGTTGGAAAAGGAGAAAATGCTGGTAACCAGCGTTTTCTCCTGTTCCCACAGTGTTTTATTACTTTTCAAGGACAAATCCTATCACTGTGGCCACATATAATTTGTCGTCTGCAAATGCTTTCAATATGAACAAGTCTAAATTTTTGTCGTCTGGTAAAGAGTTATTGAATGGAGAGGTATTGGTAAAAAGCAACATCAGTCCTCCATTCATCCAATAAAATAGCGCCGTCATTTTTCATGGACTTATCTGACAGAAGATATCAACGGTAATTAGTCGACTTAACCCTTTGCCACACAATCCTGAGTTTTAACGACCCTGAGGAAGACGACTTTTGAAAACATTGTGGGAAAAGGAGAAAATGCTGGAAACCAGCATTTTTCTCCTTTTCCCACAATTTTTTTTACTCTTTTTTGGACGAAATGCATCATTTCAGCCCCTTTAAATTTGTTGTCTGTAACTAATCTGAACTAAAAATTTGCCGTTTGGTAAAGAGTTAATCAACTTAACTCATTACCCCTTGAAAAAAAATGCATCAGACAACTTTAAAACTAACATTTTAAAATATGAGAAATCGATGATTAATGAAAGCTTGGTAAATGATATATCAAGAAAATTACAAAAACAATAAGTAACATTGTAATAAGTTATTTCTCCTTTTATCACACCCTTTTCGAAAATATTCGCATACAGGATGAAAATAATCCTTGGCATGAGCTAATACTTGATTCCTGAGTCCGTCAAACAAAAAATACGAGATACCTATTGATATGGCAAATGAAAGGATGCTTTGAATAAGTATATCTCAAAGAAAGCCGGACAGTGTAGATCCACAATCAAACTGCGTGTTCTGTGCAATCTGATCTTGGATCTACATTGTCCGAAAAAGCAACTTAAGAGATACTTGGCACTTAACCCTTTACCACATTACCCCGATATTTAACGACCTTTAGGAATAAGGCTTTTGAAAACATTGTGGGAAAAGGAGAAAATGCTGGTAACCAGCATTTTCTCCTTTTCCTACAATGTTTTCTATGCTTTTAAAGACAATCCCACAACTTGAAGTACATTTGATATGACGTCTGCAAATGCTTTGGATTTGGACCACTCTAAAGTCTTGTCGTATGGTACAGAGTTACAGGATTTATCCAGTACCAGAAATCAATTAGGACCGGAGGCCGGCTATCAGCGTGATCTCATACAGTTTTCATACCGTACAAAATTCAATCTGGGCATCTAATTGGGTACCAGCATGCGAAGTGAGCTGTATCTTTCATTATCTCGTTATAGATACATGGTTTGCAAATTAATTTGATTAGAATCGAATGACCCTAAGATGATTTTTTTTTCAGTCTACTTTGTATGTATGCCGACGGACTTAATGAACAAAGTATATTAATTTTCCTGGTACCATTAAGATGCAAACTTATTATAAGGTGTCACACAACCGACTTTACATTACATTAATTGAGAATAAAGTTAAATTCACGTTTCTCTCTGTCTCTCTGTCTCTCTATAATTGAGAGCTTTACTGTTCCATAAATCACATAATTGTGGATCTATTTAATCCATTTGTCTAACAAGCGACCAAATCATGAGGGAGAATGGTTTTTGGACATGCAGAAAATTCAACAATAACATAATGTTTCGACACATAGGTCGACACTTTTTGCAGATGCATTCAAGCTGCTTTTTCACAGATCATGACGCAATTATGTCCAATGACCTGCACTGTTTCACTGTTTCTCCTGAAACAGAGGTACCTGTAGAAGACATATATCAGACTACACTTTTAAGCTTCAAGACCCGAAACACATCAGTTTGGATTTGATGAAAAAAGGCTCAGAAGGACATTGGTAGAACTATATATATGGTGGAAGACAGAAGAAAGTTGTTATCGTCCGTTACCGTCACCACAGGAATTTGTGTCGACTTACACGAAATTCTCTCAGTGACTCTGGTCCCTTGTAACAACTTTCATATTGCTCATAGAGTAAATACTTATTTTTCGTACAGCGGAACTCAATGTTAAATTACAGGGGAAAATGCCCAGTTTGCGAAAATTCGATCTTTGTCATTACATGTACATAGGTTTCGCTTGATGTTTTACGCCTCTTTCAACACTATTTTAGTCATATTACAATAAGAAGAATAAAGGAAAATCTCTAAAAATCGAAAAGTTACTGTACATGGTTTATTGAATATAAATCATTCAACTATTTATCAATAAAAAAAAACCTTAAGAGTTGTTCAAACTGAAAGCCTTTGCAGACGACAAATTTAACATGGCTCAATGACAGATTTTATTTTTGAAAGGGTAGAAAACATTGTGGGAAAAGCAAAAAATGCTGGTTACCAGCATTTTTTGCTTTTCCCACAATGTTTTCAAAAGCCACCCGAAATGGTCCTTAAAACTCACGATTGTTTGGTAACGCCTTAACTTTTAAACCATAAATTCGGCCGAGCAGAGCGAGACAGAAATATCATAAGCAAAAGCCCTGGTCAGTCATAACACTAGCTTGGACAGACAAAATAAAACTCACATTTCTCGCCATTAATCATAAACAGTGTGATGGAAATCATTGATAGTGTTCACTTCAAACAGACGACATTCATTTCATTGTTCGTCTGCATTAAGGAAAGGTCAGTGCGAATATATAAATAACAATTAAAATTCAGTTAAAATTTCAAAAACCTTTTTAGCCAGTTTTATGATTTCGCGTGTGCATAGAAATGAAAAATCATTAGTTCTCACGATTTCTATTTTCATTTTTTTATATACATGAGCCATACACTGTCACACAACCCTTGGATGTTTTATCTTATCCTTTCATATATGTGTATTTTGGGCCGGTGGCCTTTATATACAAAATGATTTGACTCTGTGAAAAGGGGTTTAATGCATCTGCAAAAAGTATTGACCAATGTCAGCCTGCGCAGTCCGCGCAGGCTGACATGGGTCGAAACTTATTGTTTTTTTTAAAAAAATTGCTGCATGTTTTTGGCCAGTCTACCTCATGATTTAGTTGATTTTAGACGCATTTTATGGATCAATAGCACAGGCGTTCGTATTATGACGGACTTCGCTACCTATATAATGTCTTATATATTACATTATATAGGTAGCGAAGTTCGTCATAACACGAACGCCTGTGATCCATAGCTATATGTCGACTTGCTCGGTATGATGCATCACGGAAATGCATTAAACCCACTTTTGCAAGTGCATAGCTTATATATTTAAGTCCTAATCCCTTCCCCTTCCCCCCCCCCCCCCCGAAAAATGCTACATGCCTAATACGAAAACCGCGGTAAAATGGAACGAATGGTTATATAACAGAGATGGTTAGCGTAAAAGAGGGTTGAAGCAGATCTGCGATAGTTGCTCAAATGAGGCAGAACTGTTGTCTACTATTTCTGTAAAAAAAAAACAATTTCAATATCTTTTTAATGATACCAATTACAATGATTTCTCATAATATATACACGAAACACGACGAGAGAGAAAACATGCTGTTAGTCCTTGAATAATAACGTATTGCCGAGAATGTTTTTTATTTGATGCCAGATTTTTTATTCAACATCCCACCTGTTAAATACATTTAAATAAATCACCGATAGTGTTAGAAATGAACTCAGTTTTCAATACCCCAGCTTCCAATTTCACAGGATTGTATCTAGTCGCCTGCTTATTTTAAGTCTAAATTGCAATCCTTTGAAAGCAGTTCAGACGTAACGTTATGCATTATGTACTTCTTAACATTTTGAAGATTATCTCCCCTGTTCTTCAAGCATAGCAATTAAACCGAGTTAACTCTTAACCAAAGGACAGTATTTTGGACTCGATTAAATTGAAAGCATTTGCAGACAACATATTAAACGTAGCTCAAATGATGATATCTGTCTTTGATAGGGTAGAAAACCTTGTGGAGAAAGGAGAAAATGCTGGTTACCAGCATTTTCTCCTTTTCCAACAATGTTCTCAAAAGCATTCTCTTTCAGGGTCGTTAAAACTCAGAATTGTGTGGTAAAGAGTTAGCCCTTGGAGTTCAAAGCACCATTTTGAATGTTTTTGCGGAAAATGTTCATAAAAATACAAACTAATTCCTCTCTCACTTCTGAACATCTTTTCGACGATGTTTAAGTGGGAAAGCAGCCAGCTGGCTAACATATTGTTGTGCGAAGTACTAGCAAAAGAACCTACAGAAAAGCATGGATAGGTGTCAATGGCTGCCTCCATATAACTAAAATAATGTTAACTTTGAACGCCAAACAAAGAACGTTTAGCCTTATCTTAAATAAAAGGTCTTCAAAATAAACTCAATATTAACTCATTCACTCGCGGCCAATGGCGACTGAAATAACTTCAGCAGACGGTGTAGATCCAAGATCAGACAACACAGACACTGCAGTATGATCTTGCATCTACACCGTCCGCTACATGATGCTTTACTATTACGAAAACTGTCTACAATTCTTCATAGACAGTTTACTAAAAGACACGAGTCTACTCGAACATCCGGAGCAAAAAGTAGGATTTACTTAGTTGGCTTCAATAGAATTATAATTTAACTTTTCATAAAAAAGCCACAAAATTGCAATACACCTGAGCCACGCTGTGGCGCGGACTGTGCAGGCTAACCTGGGTCGATTTTCTTCCTAGATGCATTAAATCCCTGTTTCACAAAGCTTTTTTCCCCCTTAATTTTCTTTTGATTCACTAAAAATATCTACTCCATTTGTCCAGCTCTTCTATTGATCAGTTAGGATAAAGATACAAGTATGTCCTTTCAAACATGCTTCCTAAGGACAACCTAGCTACAGCAGTTCAGTGCACCCACACAGCTGGTAAACCGGGGGTTGTGCCGTCGACCCAAGCTCGGCCAAACCTTCTCGAGGATCGCATAAAGTCATTTTAACCCTTGTCCTGCTAAATAAATGAAATTTTTTACCGATAGTAAAAACCCGAATTTTGCTATTTCAAAGGTATTTTTTGGTGGACAAGACGTCCCTATCGGACAGTGTAGATCAAGGATCAGACTGCAGTCTGATCTTGATCTACACTGTCCGCAAAAGGCCAGTGAGTCAGGCTTAGCAGCCAATGGGTTAAAGAATTTGTTTCCTTCTAACCACTTAGTCAAGTAGGAAAGATGATACTGGTTTGGAAGGAATTTTGGTTCATTAATTGATTTTTGTTTATTTATCTTCGCCACCGGTTGCCCATACAAGTGACGCCCCAAG
The DNA here is from genome assembly GCA_946811185.2 of Hippopus hippopus. NCBI lineage: Eukaryota > Metazoa > Mollusca > Bivalvia > Cardiida > Cardiidae > Hippopus > Hippopus hippopus. The sequence goes on along the minus strand of OX328100.1, from coordinate 17,100,985 downwards.
AAGACTATTAGTCCGACTATGTTAAGGACCATTCTACCTCCAGGTTGCCCATCTTCAAATCTCTTTCGGGATGCAATGTGTGAATTTTATTTTGGTACTGAATTTGTACTTTTATCACACCATATTTCTACTATCATGTTTTCACCTGCCTACGACAAAACCAGGCGTCCATAACGTATAAAAGTAATCAAAATATGACCACCAATAGAAAACTAGGTGATATTTAATCTATTTTTAGTAATAAATCACTATGGCATGCTGCTGATAGGATCGTTTCCAACAGCGACAAAAATAATTTGTCTTTAATGTTTTATGATAATCTGATCCTCAAAATTAAAATGTAAAAATGAGTTACGGGCTTTCTCCATACCCAACGTTATATCTGCCCGGAGTCTTCTTTCGCCTTTATGTTTAGGTATGTAATTTGTGACACGGCTGCCTCGACGCCCATTGAAGACCAAGTGTCTGTTTGTGGTCCTAGAACGTGCTGATGCCACAGGAAGCATGAGTGTCTGTCTGCGATATGGCTGATGCCGTGGCGGCAGTCCTCCTTGACCGATTTGTTGAGGTAAGTAAGGTGTTACTTGGCTGCCCCAAGTTCAACACCCATTCAAAAACCAAGTGTCCGTAGGTGCGATACTTTTCTTCTGGTTCTAGAATGTCCAGATGCCACAGTACATTTGAGTGTGCTGTCGCCACGATATTGTCAGAGCGACAGTCTCCCTTTTGTCTTTCATGTTGGAGTACGTAATTTGTGACTTGGCTTCACCCGTTGAAGACCAAGTGCCCCTACGTACGATACTTTTCTTCTGGTCATAGAACGTGTTGATGCCACAAGAAGCATAAAAGTGCTGTCGCCACGATATGACCGATGTTGTGGCGACAGTCTTCCTTGGCTTTTATGTTGAGGTAAGTAACTGGTGCCTTAGCTGTCGCGACTTAAACACCCGTTGAAGACCAAGTGTCGATGGGTACGACACTTTTATTGGGGTCCTAGAACGTTTCGATGTCAAAGGAAGCATAATTGTGCTGTTGCGGCGATATGACTGATGTCACTGACACATATTCTTGTAGCCAACCAACATTGAAAACATCGGCTCAGACGAGCAAACTCTTATTTTACAGTCAGTTACTGCAAACTTCTATCAGAAGGTAAGGAATTACAGACGGACTTCGAAACAAGATCCCTAAAACATTATGTCAGGGCTAAATCAGATGCGTTCAGTAGAGCATCGTGTTTCTAACGTCGATAGTGTGTAAGTTTCCAATTGACCCCAAAGGCTGCTAAGCTCGACTTACTGACCTTTTGCGGACAGTGTAGATCAAGATCAGACTGCACAGAATGTGCAGTCTGATCTTGGATCTACACTGTCAGATAATAAGCTTTTTTTTCTCCAAAATTAAGTTTGAAATATCATTATTCGTGATTTTACTATCAGCTTGAAAGTTTTATCTAACTTACTTAGCAGGATAAGTGTTAAACAAATAGACCTTTCGTTATTAAATTGAATGAAAAAGGATGCCAACAATGTCAGATGGAATCACTTACTCGAGTCACTGGAATTGCGGCCAAAGCTAAATTAATACCGCTACCACGTGGGTTGAAAGAGAAGAAAAAATTGCAATATGCACAAAATTTTCAAGTACGATGGTAGGTAAGTCTTCAAAGTTGTACAGTTCGACGTTTTTATACTAAAAAAGCGTCTTGGAATTCTCTTTGAATTCTCAGACCGTCAAAGATGAAATCATCATTTTAAGTCAGATTGATTTAATGGTGTTTTTCCCCGCTTTCAGCATTATTTCAGCCATATCAGGGCGACTGCTTACGTACTGATTTATGTCCTGGGTTTCACCGGTACTAGGCTAGGGTTCTGAAGTGTTTTACCCTCGGTACTCCCACGAAGAACCACGAAGAACCCAGTGAGTCTTGAACCCGGAGCCTCCAGGTAGCGAGCCCTACACTTTACCACTGAGCCACGCAGAACCAGTTTTAAGTCCGAAAACCCCTATTTGAAGAATAGAGGACAGTATATTCTAGGACCAGACTATATGTTATCTGTAGCATGACTTCTGTCGCATGACCTTGATGTACACGGTCCACAAAACACAAGAGAGATGACTGTAAGAAAAAAAAAATAATAAGAATAAAGTAAATAAGAATTAATAAAATTAAAAAGTTTCATAGGCATGATGCACCTTATTGCATGGAGTTATTGTTGCAAGCACGTGGGTCAATGCTTATAAATTTTTTTTCGTGCTCAACTGAGCTGAACATGAAACTTCTAAGTTGTATACATTTAATTTGATAAACATTATCCAGTAACTTCTGAACTTTAGAGCTTGTCTTTGTTTCTGCCAATTGAATCTAAGTCTTCATTTTAAGTTTTCATATCGTCTTAAGTATAAAGGAAACTTTTAAGCTTAAACACAAACTCACTTGAGCATGGATTCAACTTCTATGAGCACTGTCCGCACGAAACGTTTTAAGTGTAATTTCAGAACTCCATAGTGCGTCCTTCACCTAAGAGACCTAAACTACAATAATTGGATCCATGAAAGTTTTTGCCAAACGACAAAATTTTTAGTCGACCAAACTGAAAGCATTTGCAGACGACAGATTAAGTGTAGCTCGAATGATATTTTCTATCATTGATAGGAAGGAAAACATTGTGAGAAAAGGAGAAAATGCTGGTTACCAGCATTTTCTCCTTTTATCACAATGTTTTCAAAGCCGTCATGTTCAAGGTCTTTGAAAATCGGGATTGTTTGATGAAGGTTTCATGAACCAGAAAAATAAATTCCAGTTTTTTAGCAGTCCTTAAAGGTCCAATAACGTCCAAAAGTAAACCATTCTGGTGTTAAAACGCATTTAAATTTAAATCATACCATTCAATGGTATGGAAATTATTGTGAAGTCTGACAGTCAGTTATTGTACAGTCGTTCCAGCAGTTAGTCGCCGGCTGAATTTTTTTTTTCTATACTAGGTCAAAAGTAGCCATGTCTGTCTATCTTGTTTACTTGTGACCTGGTCTAAAATTCGGTTTTCTGCTAGCAACTAACATTTGGACCGACAGCACATTAACACAGTCAACTTCACAATAATTTCCATACCCGAATTTCTAAATGGTATATTTTAAATTTAAGTGCATTTTAACACCCGCATTGTTCACTTTTGACCGTCACTGGGCCTTAAATTATTTACGGTTTAAATGGATGTACATGTAAGTGGTATATGATGAATTAGAAAACAGTTAAGGTGATATATTTCTCCTCCATAAATCAGATTTAAACTGTTGTCAGGCAGACGTGAGATTAATGGAGACATATTTTACTTGTCTATTCGTTGTCCGTTTTGAAAAAAAAAAATGATAACATCACGTGACAAGTTTTCGTTCGTCTCCCAATGGGTTTTATCATTTTGTTTTGTCTTCTTTTCTTTAAAAAAAAATATGTAGAAATTTCAGCCATGCTAAAAGATACATGTATGAGCTACGCTTTCAAAGACCAATAATTATTGTATCATTAACCCTTTACCACCCAATCCCGAGTTTAACCCTTTACCAAACAATCCCTGGTTTTAACGACCCTGAAGAAGGAGCCTTTTGAAAACCTTGTGGGAAAAGGAGAAAATGCTGGTTACCAGCATTTTCTCCTTTTCCCAAAAGGTTTTCTACACTTTCTCCGACAATTAGCATCAGCTACATTTAATATGTCGTCTGCAAATGCTTTCAATTTGGACCAGTCTAAAATTTTGTCGTTTGGTAAAGAGTTAAACTGCCCTTTTGAAAACAGTTAACCCTTTACCACCCAGTCCCGAGTTAACGGGTTACACTTTCAGATTGTTTTAAACATAATGTGAGGGGTGAAACGAGCCAATAAAACCATAAACAAGGTACCGGTTGTCTGATCATCATCATCTGTGAGACACGGACAAGTAAATAATACATTTTTTTTAATGGAATAAACGTAAGTTAATTAATCCTAATTTTTACTCCTCGTTGATTATTCTTTATTTCACTTTCCAACTATTAATGAGAAATTCTCGTTTCTAATCTGATGTAACTAGCATCAGATCACTACTTCACTGTTCCTTAAAGTCCTGAAAAGAAAGAAAGAAAGAAAGAAAGACAGTGAGAGAGAGAGAAAGAGAGAGAGAGAGAGAGAGAGAGAGAGAGAGAGAGAGAGAGAGAGAGAGGAAGGAAGGAACGAAGGAAGGAACGAAGGAAGGAAGGAAACAGGCAGACAGACAGACAGACAATTTACGGTTGAGAAAATTGGGCTACTACTAACCTAATGTTTCTTAATGCTCTTGTTTTTTACCCTCGGAACGTGCAGTGTGGTTTTAGGTTTACACATGTCCGATATTGCAAGTTCATAGCCTTGCCAAGATGGCAAGGAAGGTGAAAAATCTTGTATTTTTTTACTGTGGATTTCATCTTCAATTTTTTTTTCATACAGAATTGGCAATTTCAATTTCAATAGGAACCGGTATTACGGAGGCTGAAGGTAACGTCATACCTTGATTGTTACGGTACTTGAGTCTTCGTGGTTTGTCAAAATTATTTGTGAAGACATGGATTCATTGACAATGGCCGTACATTCGAATGACAATAACAAGTAATCTAAAAAATACAAAAGCCAAGTGGCAGCCCAAGCTCCAAAAGTCATATTCTAAAAGAAGCCTTTCGTTACATAGCCTACAATCCACCAAAAAAGAATCGTTGGTTTGTAGAGAAATAGAGTTATCAAAAACAATAACAAGTAGGCCTAATTTAGAAAATTCTGAAGTCGAACTGGGCATCCAAGCGACATGTGCTAGAAGAGAGCTTCGTTACATAGCCCACAATCTACTTAAAATTAATCATTGCCTTGAAGAGAAATATAGTTGTCAAAGACAATAACAAGTTAATCTAGAAAATACTGAAGCCCAGTAGTAACCCAAGAACCCAAGTCCTAGAAAAAGAGCTTCCTTACGTAGCATTCAATCCACTTAACTCTTTACCAAACGAAAAAAAATGTACCCGATCAAATTTAAAGCATTTGCAGGCGAACACTTCAATGTAGCTAAAAATGATGATTTCTGTCTTTAATGGGATAGAAAACATCGTGGGAAAAGGAGAAAATGCTGGTTACCAGCATTTTCTCCTTTTCCCGCAATGTTTTCAAAAGCCCCCTTCTTCAGGGTCGTTAAAATTCGGAATTGCGTGGTAAAGTTTACAGAAGTATTAGTGGTTTCTAAAGAAATATACTTGTCAAAAACAACAAGTGATCTAGAAAATATTGGTTGAACTACTAGTTGTTAGTTTTACTAATTCTCACGAATTCTCCCGCAATGTTTTGAAAAACCGTCGTCTTCAGGGTCGTTTAAACTCGGAATTGTGTGGTTAAGGATTAAATTGAATCATTGGTTTATAGAAAAATGTAGTTTTCAAAGACAACATCAAGTGATCTAGAAAATTTTAGTTGTTAAAACTTGTTAGTTCTACTAATCTAGAAGCCAAGCGGGAGCCCAAGTCCCCAAAAGTCATATTGTAGAAGGAGCGCTTCGTTACATAGCCCACAATCCACTTAAAATGAATCATTGGTTTGAAGAGAAATATAGTTGTCAAAGTTAAAGAATTACATCATTTATCAAAGGCAATATGAGTCAGTATTATATAAATATTGTCATCTATATTCTTGTCTTGACCCTTGACCTCTCTATCAAAAAATCTCGTGTCTTCACGACAATGAGGAAAACGGCTTTTGAAAACCTTTTGGGAAAAGTAGAAAATGCTGGTAACCAGCATTTTTTCCTTTTCCCACAGTGTTTTCTACCCATCAAAGAAAAAGACAAAATTCATTTTAAAATTTTATCGTCTGGTAAAGAGTTTACCCTTAACTAAACAATCCTATGTTTTAACGCCACTGAGAAAAACGGCTTCTCAAAAAGGAGAAAATCCTGGTAACCAGCATTTTATCCCCTTTCCACAATGTTTTCTACCCTATCACAAGTAAATCCTGACATTTTAGCCATATTTAATTTGTCGTCTGCAAATGCTTTCATATTAGACAAGAGTAAAATTTTGTCGTCTGGTAAAGAGTGAACGCTTTACCAGATGACGAAGTGTTCGACACATCCATACATTGAAAGCATTTTGCATACGACTTAAGTAAATATGGCTTAAATAATGGAACTGTTTTACTATGAAAGAGAAAAACTATTTGGGGAAATAGACTGATCGCTGGTTACCGGCATCCCCCATTTTCTTTGTATCAAAAAAAGTTTTTTTCAAGTTTTCTTCTATAGGACGGTAGTAAAACATAAAACGTTGGGTCGTGGAAGTGTTAAAGCACTAAGAAAAAAATCTTTTTTTTTTATAGATAGAGAGGACTCAGCTGTCACAAGTTTGTGTGTGTCTTGAAAGTCAGAGCCTTGGTGGACAGGAATGTTAAAAATTGTATTATGATGAAATTTAAATCCATTAAAGAAATCGTGAAGAAAAGAGATTATTATATTTATTGATAGCGACACTTTCCATTCTTTAGACATTTCGTCATTAGTTACAATGTTTTCAACCGGCCCTCTTCAACAGAGGTTACGTTCATAACGTTTTCTGTAATCAACCCGTCCCGAAATAACCTCACGTTGTAACTCTCTACCAGACAACAAAGTTATAGATTGTTCCAAATTCAAAGCATTTGCAGACAACAAATTAAGGTCTACAGCCCCTAACGCATTGGTAAACATCGACGTTTTCGTAAAGGCTATTCGGCCAATCTCGGCAGCTTCCGTCTTTTAATATGAGAGTTAGGGGCCGTAGACCTTAATATGGCTCAATGTAAAAAAAAATGTCTTTGAAGAGGGGAAAATGTGGAAAGGAGAAAATGCTGGTCCACACTTTTTTTTTTTAAGCATTCTTACTGAGGGTGGTTAAAACAAGAAATCGTTCAGTAAACGCAGATGTTGATATATATGAAAAGATATAAAAGCAGGGGCGAAATGCTGCGCTTTTTTGTTTCTTTTTCCCATATTTTGTCTAACCTTTTAAAGACAGATGCCGTAGATTAAGCCTCATTTTATATGTCGTCTGCAAATGCTTTCAAAATGAATAATCTAAAATTTTGTCGTCTGGTAAAGAGTTAATTGTTAATTACAGAGTACATAATTTATCTTTAACTCAATCTCTCGTTAGCTCACTGACCTGGAAAACTCCTATTTTGTTTTTCTGTAGAATTATATTCGTAATGCTCGTAAAAAAAGAAAACTTCACTGCTCTGGTCATTAAGTCTTTTGGTGACAATGAAGGAAATTGATACTTTTTGGTGAGTTGATAGCAAACAAACTGAAGACGACTTTTTTGGAGTTATGTCGCGGATTTCTTTACCCATCCTATCGCTTTAAAAGCAAAAACAAAACCATTCTGGTAAAAAGAGACGTGTCACCACCAACGAGTAAGTCTTTCTGATACACTGACATACAAGACAAGACATACTTAACCCTTATCCTGCTAAATAAAAGGAATTAAACTTTCAAGCCGATAGTAAAAACCCAAATTTTGTTATCTCAAAGGTATATTTTGGAGGAATTATGTCGCCTTATCGGACAGTGTAGATCCAAGATCAGACTGCACGTTCTGTGCAGTCTGATCTTGATCTACGCTGTCCGCAAAAGGCCAGTGAGTGGCGCTTAGTAGTCTAAGGGTTAACTTTCGAATGAGTTGCGGGGACCTGTGTGGCTCAGACTCATAACCTGTATGCCCACTGGTTCGAGCCTCACCGAACCCACTGGGCCTTTAGTGGGGGTGTCCTTGGGCAAGACTCTTCAGATCCCTAACCTAGTACTGGCGAAACCCAGGACATACATGAATTTGTGGGCTTTCGTCGTGATACGACTGAAATAATGTTGAAAACGGCGTTAAACGCCATTCGGTCAATCAGCCTATGAAATGCGATGCGGATAATCCGAATTCACTGATAATTCGAACAATTTTTATACGCCGCTGGAGGCGACGTATATTGGCGTCATCTTCTCCGTCTGTCCGTCCGTCCGTCCGTCCCTCCCTCCCTCCCTTCGTCTGTCCGTACGTACGTCCATTTGTTGTGAACGCAACTCCTCCCACATTTCTTGACAGATTTGGATAAATTTTTTACAGAATGTTTCTCATCATGTGACCTAGCGCATATTGTCAGGGTTTTGCGATTTGTAGCTGCGTCATGGAAAAAGGGGGCTTCATGTTATATTTCATTCCATTTCTTGTGAACGCAACTCCTCCCACATTTCTTGACGGATTTGGATAAATTTTTTACAGAATGTTTCTCATCATGTGACCTAGCGCATATTGTCAGGGTTTTGCGATTTGTAGCTGCGTCATGGAAAAAGGGGGCTTCATGTTATATTTCTTTTTTCACCAATATCTCTTTAATTACCAGACATATCTCAACGGATTTGGACGAAATTTTCACAGATTATGTGACCTAGCGCAGGGTTGTCAGGGTTTTGGAATTTATTGCTGTGTCATGGAAAAAGGGGGCTTCATGTCAAATTTAATTTTTCATCGATGTATCTCCAACTAATGGACATAATTTCATAAAACTTCATATTTTTATTGGTTAATCAAAGCCAATGACCAATGAGTCCGTCATCTGTTTGTCTGTCCATCCATCAGTCCGTGCGTAAACCTTTTAGATCACAAGTAACACAATATATCCATTGAGCTACCCAGGCAGGTGCTAGAAATTCCTACACTTTAGTCTCTATAGACAGCTGCTTCAAATAGCAGTCATGTGGCGGCGTATATTGTGACGACGGCACTCTTGTTCTAGTTCTATTCGCATTTAAGTATAAGGGATTTTACTGTTATTGGACTTGTTATCTTTGGTAAAACATGATTTGCAGGAGGTGTGTGTGTTTGGGGGAAAGGGGATTGTTTGATTGATTGTATGGTATCTAACGCCGTTTTCAATATTATTTCGTTGTATCGCGGCGGCCAGTGCACCTAACCATGCTTTCCTGGAATTTCCTGTTACCAGTACTTCGCACTAAATTCCTCCCAAGCCACTGGCTGATTTCCTACATAACAATCATGGAAACAATGGTCAGCGATGAGTGAGGTGAATGAATTCTGTAGAAATGACTGTCGTCAAACCTCGGAAAGAAATTAGTCTAGCTGGGGATTCGAACCATTGCACGCCTGAACGCCTGTTCTCAAGTCCTTTAATACGCTACCGACTGCACTACCAAGACTCGGTGGGGGAGGGGGGGAGGAGGGGAATGGCGGAAACAGGGAAAATATCCGAGGTAAAAAAGAGTAGATCATACGATAATGGCTGTCCGACGGACTTTCAAGTGTTTGTATGAAATTGATTGTTTCAAATGGTGTAATCAGAGATCGGAACACGTATCATATGTTAGAAATGGTTTACGGGGGACCTTGTAAACTTAGTAGGCCTACACCATGCAGTGTCAAAAACAGTGTGGCGTCGTGACCTTTAGCACCGTAACCCATTATAAAAAGGGTATCCAAAACTCCTAACCACACAATCCCGAGTTTTAACGACCCGAAGGAAAAGGGATGCTAGTAAGCAGCATTTTCTTCTTTTCCCACATTGTTTTATAACATTTCAAAGACAAATTTCATTATTTATGTAAAATTTGATTCGCAGTCTGCAATTACTTTCAGTTTCGACAAGTCTAAAATGATATCGTCTGGTACATTTTAAAAAATACAATGAAATAATAATACCAATCCCCGGTAGCATCGTTCGAAACATACAGTTAGTAATCCTGGGATTGAGTCCGAATCTCGACTCGGTCAAAACCTCTCCGGGCTTAGATGAATGCAATTGCAACTGTTCCTCGCCAAACTTGGGTCATTGGCTGAATTACATTACTGTGAGCAAGCTGCTGTGTGTTGTACTGATAATAAAACAGGATTACATGGATAGGTGCACTAGCCGCTGTGAAACACCAGTAATTGACGATCTACTTAAAAGTACATAATACACCAATATTAAACCTACAAATGAACAACTGCTCCTCTGCTCGTTGCGTATCTTAAATTTGCTGTGGGGAAATTTGTGCTTAAATGAGCGTGTTGCCCCAATGCCAAAGTGCTGACCAAAATCGTACTGCACAAAACTTGTAGAATGTTCTGAATCTACACTATCCTTTACCTAAAAGTTATTTGTCACGATACTCTGGACCACAATGCCTTTGAAATTTGAATACTTCTTGTTGGTTATCTTTTTAAAATTGACCCCTCCCTGAACAGCTTAACTGACACTGCAGAAAAACAACCACGGTTTTTGAATCACTTGGTTCAAATAATGTAATGCGTAAAACTTACAAAAATAATTCGATTTTTTTTTTATCTAATAGAGCAGACCAACATCAGTCTGATCTTTGTCTGCTCCCTTTGTAAAGGACACGAGAGAGTTCACTATATGCAGGCCTGGGTTTAAGAAAGGTGTCCGTTTTTATCAGATAGCGTCAAGTTTAACCTAGAGTGTACCTTTTGACAGCTCTGCGGGGGACGCCATGATATACCCTATATCAATCACTTACTCCACGTGGACGTTTCCTATTTCTTTTTTTTTTTACATATGAGCCATGCCTTGTGAAAAGGGGACTAAAAGCATCTGCAAAAAGTATCGACCCAGGTCAGCCTGCGCAGTCCGCGCAGGCTGACCTCGGTCGATTCTTTTTGCTGTTGGTCAATTTTCTGCTTGTCAAAAGACCAGTGTACCTCATGATTTAATTGGTTGTGAGACATGATTTTCTTTATGGATCCATAAATATATGATGACTTGCTCTGCACAATGCATATCACGGACATGCATTAAGCCCTCTTATGCCACAGCATGGGTCAGATGTATAAAACAAGTCTATACGGGGTCAATGGTTATTATTATACTGCAAAGGAAATTTCTCGCTATCTGATTGGATAATGTGCCCCGTACATACAAGTCATGTACACTGGCAAAATCCGCGTAAAAGTAGTTTCCCTTTTGAAGGCCCCGTATAAATGACTACACTTTCAACACAACACTCAAAATGGCGGCGTGGACCGGTACGAGTCGCCCACAAGACAAACATAATGAGTAGCCTGCACCGTATTATTTCTAGTTTCCCTTGATGGCCGTCATTATAGCTAAAAGAATGGATTATTTTTTAAAATAAATGAATATAGTTACATAATTACTTACCTTGAAGTTGTTTAAATCCATGTTTAAATATTTAAAAAAAGACAAATTTCTATCGCAGAGACATCACCAAGTTCATTCCCCAAACTGCACGTTTTACCAAAGTTTCAGTGACGTCATTTCTCAATGACGTCAGTTTTCATTGAATTTGGGCACTCAGAAGGGAAATTCTCTGTCGTCAGCGTATTCATTTTGTGAGTACATAAACGGGGAAATTTCGCTAAATATTCATTGGAATGGTAAAACTTTGCAGTATAATTCGTGATACGGTCAGGTAGCAGGGGAGTTGGAGACTTGTTCACGGCTGTGGCGAATCATGTGGCCACCTCGCCTTCGGCTCGGGGCGACATGATTTGCCACAGCCGTGAACAAGTCTCCAACTCCCCTGCCACCTGACCGTTTAACTAATAATGTCTTAGGCTTTTACAGAGAAAGTCATTGTTCTAAGCCCGCTGGTGGCTGCGTCGCATAAGAGTGTCTTTGGCGATGGAACGATAGGACCACGGCCAACACTGGTAAAACCCACGATGACATAGTTATCTTCAGTGAAGGGACAATAGTGCTACGGCCTGATGCCGGTAATGACCTTGACGACATAGTCATCCTTGAAGGAGGGTTGGATTACGGTCAAATATCCATGATGGCATGCATATCTTCGTAAAGGCCATATCAAACCATGGTCTATAGTACTGATATAAACCTACAATGACAAAATTATCCTTGGTGTTCAAAGGGACAATAGGGCCACGGCCTAGTACCGGTAATAACCCTAATGGCATAGCCTTGATGATGGTGATGCTAGGTCACAGCCTGGAACTAGTATAAACGCATACTGCCATTGTCATCCTTTGGGGAACAGTAGGGCCAGGGCCTAGTACTGGTAATATCCATGATGACAATAATACAGATATGTGGTGATGACATTGTTAGACCATGACCGAGTCATGGTACAAACCGTTGATGACATAGTCACCATTGGTGACGAAACAGTGGGGTCACTGGACATATTGAATAAAGCAACTGCACAGGCCGCGCAGGCTGATATGGGTCGATCCTTTTGCTAATTGAAAGCTTTATGTATGTCCAAGGGCCATTCGATCTCATGATTCAGTTGGTTCTGAGACAATATAGATTTTATGGATACACAAGTATGTCTTGATGTCCTGTTTGGTATAATGCATCGCGGAGATGGACAACGTCAATCACTGAATTACGCAGGACTCCTTGACCTTTTTCAGTTTGCAGGTGAATGGTAATAATAAGCAGGAGGCCTGGGCTTCAAACCTAACCAATAAATCGATAAGAAAATAAAATGCACATTCTCAACCAGAAAAAAGAGCAAATCAACTCTAATTCAACGGTGTTTCAACCACAATATTTCATAAAGCAGTGTGGATCATATATCACAGTGCACGTTCTGAGCAGTCCCATTTTGATCCAAGTTATCTGTGAAATGCAGTTTCATCTTGATCTACATGGTCCATAAAACAAGAAAGTTGTGGTTGGCTCTTTAAGTGTTTTCATTAATTTTGGTCGAGGAGGATCGACAAGAGGAAAAAAGAAGAAGAAACATTAAAATAAAAAATTTGGGCTTCATCTTTAAGATATGCCAGGTTAAACCCCCCCCCCCCTCCACCTGCATTTGGCGATAAAGGTTGTGAACTATCAGAAACCTAATGACAAAACTATCATACGGCTGATTGATCTTCTTTCAGAAAATGTCAGAGTTCTCTAGGATAAGACAAGGTTATTAATTCCGATTTTCAGACTAAACGAGCTTTTATCATGAAAATTTCATACAAGAACAACATTTGCTTTGGCCAATCAGAAATTACGTTACTTTCAAATGTTAGAAAATTCTTGAGAACAAAACTAAGAATGTAGTTTTAATAAAATGGGGAATACGGGAACTGGAATAAAAAAATCTTTTTTTTTTTGCGGGGAGGGGGTGTTTGAATTTACAGATAATAAATGCATAAATAAAAGAATAAATAAAAGAATAAATAAAGAAATAAAGAAAGAAAGAAAAAGATATTTTGAAGTGATAAAATGTGGACTGAAATACATCTGTTTTCTTTTTTAATAAAAGTACATTTAAATCCATAAATTTCACAGTACGCGGTTTTTGAAATACGTACTTATGGTACTTCGAAAAATCTCATTTTCTTTCCAAGCTGTTTTTCTCGACTACATGGTAAGATTTTTAATTGAATGGCTGCATGGGTTCGCTGAGGCTTACTAAATAACATAAATCTTTCATATTTCCATAGAAATTTGTTTGTGGTTTTCTAGGTTCATCCTACATGTACTTTTAACGCTATACAATTACCGACGACTTTTTTTGGTCTTGCATCGGATAAGTTTTGGAAAACATTGTTGCAAAAGGAGAAATGGCTCGTCACGAGCCATTTCTCTATTTGCAACAATATTTTCAAACATGTTCAAGTCTTATTCATGTATGTATAATCAACGATAAGGACTTATTCAAAAGTAATTTGCTGCAAATTAATTCTGGGGGTAGGGGAGTAGTGGAATAAAAGGTAAAGTTTATTTATATGAATAATGAAAATACTTAAATACGATGAGCAGTTTCATTGGAGAATATTAAAGACTTGTAGGCAGTCTTTCCATCGAGGCTTTCCATTATTATTGTTGTTGTTGTTTTGGTTGTTGTCAACAAGAAATACATCCATATTTTTCACAACTGTTTTGATTTTAAAAGGGTAGACAGGGGTATAAAGACAGAATTATAGAGCCAGTATGGCACAAAATCACAGTTAAGATGTCTGGATGAAATGAAAATCTTTTTAATGCAAGATCAAAACGATTTTTGAAAGTTTACTCTATATGTATATGGATTCAGACTTCAGTATTTGCTATTCAAAGCCAGTATTCAAGAGGAATAAAAAGAACAAGAAGAAGAACAAGAACGAAAAAAGAAAGGAAAAGAAGATAAACAAGAACAAGAAGAAGAATGAAGAAGAACAAGAAGAAGAAGGAAGAAGAACAAGAACAACAAGAAGAAGAAGAACAACAACAAGAAGAACAAGAACCAAAAGAAAAACAAGAACAAGAAGAAGAACAAAAGGGAGAAGTAGAGCTAAAAGAGGAACAAGAACAAGAATAAGAAAAAGAACAAGAACAAGAACAACAAAAAAAAAAAAAAAAAGAAGACAAGAACAAGAAGAACAAGAACAAGAACGAAAACAAAACGACGAGCAAGAAAAAGAACAAGAACAAGAACGAAAAGAAGAACAAGAACAAGTAGAAGAACAAGAATAGGAACAAGAAGAAGAACAAGAAAAAAACAAGAAGAACTAGAAGAATAACAAGAACAAGAAGGAAATCAAGAAGAAGAACAAGAAAAAAAAGAAGAACTAGAAGAATAACAAGAACAAGAACAACAAGAAGAACAAAAAGAAGAACAAGAACAAGAACAAGACGAAGAACAAAAAGAAGAACAAGAAAGAGAAGAAGTACAAGAACAAAAAGAAGAACAAGAAGAACCAGAAGGAGAACAAGAACAAGATAAAGAACAAGAACAAGAAGAAGAACAAGCAGAAGAACAAAAACAAGGAAAAGGAGAAGATCAAGAACAAGAAGAAGAACAAGAAGAAGAAGAACAAGCACGAAAAGAAGAACAAGAACAAGAAGAAGAACAAGAAGAGGAACAAAAAGAAGAACAAGAAGAAGAACGAGAAGAAGAAGAAGAACAAGAACAAAAACAAGAATAACATGAAGAAGAAAGAGTTGGGGAAAAAAAGGAGAAGAAGAAGACAATGAAAAACAAGAACAAGAACAAAAACTAGAACAACGCCGACAAGTAGAAACAGAAGAAGAAGCAGATGAAGCAGAACAAACAAGATAGCATTGCTGAAGTACAACCGAAGATGGTGTCATAGTTTTGTTTACTCGTTTCATTGTCTTGTTTTCAAACTTCAACAGTTCTTAAGTATCACCATGGTGAAGCAAATTTCTATTATTTCCTACTCTAAATTCCTACCGTCAAATGATAGCAACAATAGCCATCGAGCCCCGGTAATTAACTCTTCGATCGCCAAATATATAACCCTCGACTTCTTCCAACGGTTGAAATTACCACCCAGTGAAACTCAGACAGTTTTTACCCAAGTTAAAGGCTCGAGTAAATAAGCGGACGGTATAGATCCAAGATCAGACTGCACGTTCTGTGCAGTCTGATCTTGATCTATGCCGTCCGCAAAGGCCTCTGTTTTCGCCCATGACGCCGGAAGGGTTAAAACCGAATCTGGTACTTTATGAAGCCCATTATTTCCTACTAAAACACCTGGGACAAAGGGTCAGTAAGTCAAAGGTGTCGGGGGTCAAAGAGGGAAATAACCATAATCTTACCTGCCTGCTTGACCTCTAACCCTTTCTCTCATAAAGCAACCCGCGGACAAACAGTGGTGTGGGGTATGACAAATTTAGACATCTAGAATATTGGGCTTGCATTTATTTGTAATTTGAAGTGTCAACATACGTGGAAAACCTATGGATAAATCCGATTTCAAATCATATCTTTGAGAAAAGTGTAAACACAGATCAGACTGTAGACTTTAACCCTTTACCACAGAACAACATTTTAGAATAGACCAAATTGAAAGTATTTACAAACGACAAAATATGATATTTATGTAGCTCAAATGATAATTTCTGTCTTTGCTAGGGTCCTTACCAGCATTTTCACCTTTTCTCACAATGTTTTCAAAAGCCTTCTCTTTGGGGGTCGTAAAAAAGCCATCATGGAAAATGTCGAATTAAAGATTAACGTTAAAAATAATCAGTAAAAATAATTTCTTAAATTTTACTCCGTATGACGCTTTCCTAATTTCAATCAGCTAATGATCTAATGTAGGTATCTGTTTTTGTCTCTTCCGTTAAATTACGTCATTTTTGACAGAGCAGCGGCCAAAAGAAAGAAAAGGGGGGTGGGGGATGAAAGGACTGGAACCAAAGCTACCTTCGATCTGCATAGTCCGATACATCTGAAATTTCTTTTTGAAAGAACAAATTGAAAGTGGTGCATCAGTGTATCTTTTACTGATTAGATATGAGCAGTGCTCTGGTACAAGGGAGCTTAATGCACCTCCTTGCTGCATTATACCAAGTAAGTCATCACATGATCATAGATCCATAAAATCCATTTTGTCCAACAACCGACTGAATCCTGAGGTAGTATGGTCCTTTGACATGCAGAAAATTGATCAGTAGCAAAAAGTTTCGGCCCAGGTCAGCCTGCGCAGACTGCGCAGGCTGACCTGGGTCGATACCTTTTGCAGAGGCATTAAGTTCCCTTTTCACAAAGCATGGCTTAAATAGATTTTCACTTCCACTAAGCCTATTGCAAAAGGGTTAAATTTGAAGCTACTAAAACCGGTATAGATACACTTCAAAGTCCGGTATCGCCCGGTATTTATCATGAGTCAGATTACAGGTTTCGGAGGCTTGTTTGTAGTCATAAACAGTTTGAAACTGTCACAATGTTCGATTGTATAGACAGTAGTCTGAATTCGCTGGATTGTATTATTCAACCTTTAGCGAATTTGCAGCTATGGTGATCCAAAAGATGTTGTGGTAAAGTGTCTCGTTTAAGTTTTTTTTTTTTTTTAACTTTGGCAAAATGTCATGTTTATCTACATTTCGAGGGCTAAAAGTTTAAAAAGATATATTTCGATCTTTATACAATATCATGACTATCCCCAGTACCCAGGTGGTAGAGCATTAGAAAGCCAAATCTCAAGCCATTTAACGGTGTGGTTTTGGTTCCCATGGAAGGCCACCTAAAATTACCAATTGTCTTTCAAATGAGACGTTACCGAGGTCCTGTGTGACGGTGCTATACACTGATCACGTCAAAGAACTAGGTGTAACTTTGGATGGGTTTCGTCCTGTATCCTGCACTATACTTCGTAACAAAACAAACAGTCTTATGTAGATGTCGCCCATATGGACAACCGGTGGCGACGATTACTAAACGAAAATCATCTATACAATATCATTCCAAGTACATAGATTGCATGAACAGAAATATAATTCAGGCGAAATAGTGCTGGCCATAGGTTCTCGCAACTTCTCGAAAGGGCCATTCTTTTTGAATGATCTACACACTCGAAGACTATTGTAACCTAGGTTTAGAATCATGTGCATTCAATGTTCGTCAACACGCGACGATGATAATACGAACATGTTTTGAACAGCCAGTGATGCTAAGAGGTTCTCCCTTTGCTAGCTAAGATGCTTTTTTTTTCAGAATCTTTAGCAAACGACAAAATTTAAGACTAGTTCAAATTGAAAACAATTACAGAAGACATAACAAAGGTGGCTTATACGATGAAATTTGACTTTGATAGGGTAGAAAACATCGTGGGAAAAGGAGAAAATGCTGGTTACCAGCATTTTCTCCTTTTCCCGCAATGTTTTCAAAAGCCTTCTTCCTAATGGGTCGTTAGAACTCGGGATTGTGTCGGGTGAATGGTTAAATCAAGAACTGCGTAAGTTAGTTACAAGATGATAGTTCGAGATAAAGAATTTTACTTGAATTTCAATGGAGCGAGTTGATCAGTATTTTCACAGCTTAAATTTCCTTTCCGGTTATCTTGATAATAATACTGATACTCAAGTTAGATATCCCTTTTTGTTCTTTTGTCGTTCCATTTCAAGCTTGCTTGATATAGTATCTTTGAAAATAGCGATAAACATTTTTTTCTTCTTAGATCAAGGTAATAGATAATTGCGAATGAAAGTTATCTTCACAATCAGTTTTGAATAAAAGGGAAGCTTCAAACAATTGAGTGATGTTTCGTTTTATGGTTTCTAAATCTTTTAGAAACGCAATTAACTCCGTTTACCAAACGACAAAATTTTGGACTTGACCAAACTGAAAGCTTCTGCTGACGACAAATTAAGAGTAGCTCAAATGATGATTTTTGTCATTGATAGGGTAGAAAACATTGCAGGAAAAGGAGAAAATGCTGCTTACCAGCATTTTCTCCTTTTTCCATGATGTTTTCAAGTCTTCTTCGTTAGGGTCGTTAAAACTCGGGGATTGTGTGGTAAAGGGTTGAAAAAAAGATACACGTATTCAGTTAGAAATTTGTTTGGAAACAAATACCCGGGTTCTCGATGCACATCAGGAAACATGAAAAAGTTTGAATCTGTCAGGTCGTTTCTGCTTTTAACCTTATTCTGGTAAAAAGAGCGATGTGTTTTTTATTCTTATCAATCATTTCATCGTGTGGCCTTATCGTACAAACGAAAACCTTGCAGAAGACAGCGTTAGGGCAGTGAGGCATTGGCATGTAATACATTTCTAATACCCCCGTCACACCAAACTCGTTCCCACTCCGTTCCCAAAAATTTTGCCAAACGGACTTAAACTGTGTTCAGACGGAGTGGACGTATTAACAACCATTTACGATCTGTTTACGAACTCAATGGACGGGTTAGGACGGGGAGGGTACTCCAGAACTTTGAGCCTGCTCAAAATCCTTCGCCGTCCATCCCGTCCTGTAAATAGACGGCGTGACAACGTACTTAAAACGAGATGGACACACTACAAACGGAACTGCCGTACTTCGATCTTATTAGGGACGCAGTGCAGTCGGGCATCAATTGGCAGTGCATTTGCATTTTACCGACCGAAATTACACGTCCTATCCCGACCACAGCACGTTTTACGATTTTGCTGACCGGGGTAAGACTTTCTAAAAACAGGTTTTGTGAGACAGGGGCTTCAGGCATTATTAAGCAAAAAATTACACGTTCTATCCCGACTGCAACCCGTTTTCCGATCATGTCAGGACGGAGTAAGACGTTCTAAGATCTAGTTTGGTGTGACGGGGGCTTTAACTCATTAATCATTCAATCTAAAGGGGAAACTTGGCATCACTTCTACTTGTTTAAATTTATATAACTGAAATAGTTCGAAAAATTCAAATAGATAAAACGACAGACAGAAATGTGTATGATAACTGGCCGTGTACCAAGGCTATAAAGTTCCAGATATTATCGACATTGTATTTAGGACAGCGCCAGTCATTCAGGGTTGTTTTTTTTTCCGTAGTATGAAGTGAATTGAATTAATATTATGAAGAACAAGGATTTTCAAATTTCGTGACAAACGACGTTTCTAGCTTGTAGAGAACATAAAAACTGAAATGTCTTCCTATGACACCATTTCTTTTTATCTTTGGATATCTTTTTTTCCCATCTCTTTCGGCGCCAAATATATTAATTCGATATGTGTCGACATCTGAAAATACAATTTACCGAAACCAAGAAACACTTTTATCATAGTCTTTAATAGACAAGTGGACGGTATAGATGTGCAGTCTGATCTTGGATCTATTCCGCCCGCAAGAGCCCCAGTTTTTGTCTATGGCACCGAAAGGGTGAAGTTAATTATTATATGACGACAATATTTTAGTCTTGTCCTTGTTAAATACTTTTGTAGACAACCAAAGAAATAGGGTTCAAGAGACGGAATTTGTCTTTGAAAGGATACATCGAACAGCAAGACTAACAGAACATACTGGGTACCACTATTTTGTCCATTTCCAGCAATGTTGTCTAAGCCTTTTCTTCCTATAAATAGGTTGGTAAAGGGTTGAGATACTAGTAATCACCGAAGCAAAACAATAGAGAGGTTCGCGTGTTTCTGTTTATCTTTTGTAACTGTATCGAAGTTCACCATCTTTTTGTAACTTTATTTTGAAAGGCACAAACCATTGCTTTTGTTTTAAAGATACAAAAAATGTTAGTTTTAAAAAAAATCTCAACTAACACCCCATAAACATGATCTTTATCGCTCACGCCTAACTCGTTTCGGTTCATATTGCGTGCTTGCCGCCTCTTGTCCATATTATATCTTTGAGATCAAGAGAAATCGTAGTCACAACCAAATAATTCCGTGTTACTAGTATTTTCTGCAATTGCTAAAATCATTTTACATATGAGCCATGCTCTGGCAAAGGGGGTTTAATGCATTTCCGTGATGCAGTGTACCAATCAGGTCTTCACATAGCTATGGATCCATAACATTCAATTTGTCTAGCCACCGACTGAATCATGAGGTACACTGGTACATGGCCTTACAGAAAGTTGACTGATAGCGAAAAATTTTGGCGTAAGTCAGCCTTCGCGAACTGCCCAGGCTGAACTGGGTCAATACTTTTTGCATATGCATTAAGCCCCTTTTTCTCAGAGCATGGCTCATATAAATAAATATTAACTCGTACCAAAGGAGACGCATCTATTTTCCTCTCATTTCATGGGTGGCTAAGTGGCGATTAAAAATAAAACACTGCCTTACCATCAAAACCTATCAAATGATAGCCCCTTGACCAAAACCAAATGACCCTTAAATCCGAGGTCCCATAAAAAAGCAAGATCCCTTGCAATTTGTGAAGCTAAACAATATGGTTCTCTTCCAGATCGCAACTTCAATAATTATAGTGTACGTTAAAACAAATGAGTTTGGTCGTGTCACACTTCAAATAAATCAACAACTAAATACAGTTCTTAATGCATTACCGTACCATTCTTTTTCTTTCGTCTTGAAATAGACTCCTTTTGACAACATTATAGCAAAAGAAGAAATCGCTCCTTTTGCCATGTTTTCCTATCAATGGGCCATGCTGGCATAAGGAGGATACGTTTTGCAGATGCATGTACACCCTCTTTTCATTGAGCGTGGCTCGCATGTATTGTAATATGCTTCAACTCTAAGGCTAAATACAAAAACTCTTTCGACCGACTGAAAATACAATCAATTGAAACTCAAAGACTTTTTATACCCCCGCAAAACGGATGTTTTCGGGGGTATACTGGAATCAGCCTGTCTGTCCGTCCGTCCGTGTGTCCGTCCGTCCGTGTGTCCGTCTGTGTACAAAATAGGAATTTTGTGTTGCGAACTCCTCCTACAGTTTTGCTGCTATTGTATTGAAAGTTTGTTGATACATTGATCGTATACTGAAGCTGAGCAAGACGCAGTTTTCAATCAGCTACTCCCTATGATTCCAGGGTAATCTCCCCTTGAACTTTTTTTTTTTTTTGTTAAATTGCCTGTTTCTGTCAAAGCGCTGGCGGGGGTATTAAGTCACATTCAGTGATAGCTCTAGTTTCTTATAGGGTTGACGGTGCGGACGGTGTGGATCCAAGATCAGACTGCTTGTTCTGATCTTGATCTATGCCGTCCGCAAAAGCCCTTGTTTTTGCCTGTGGTGCTGAAACGGCCAAACCTGACGTTTGATTCTCAATGATTAGTTCTTGCTTTTCTGAACTTCTCCATTATTACATATGAAGCTGATGAATTTGCCATAATTTTAAAATTGTGGATGGTCAACATGACCTTAAGTTATATAAACACTTGTGAAACCTTTGTGGAAAAGGAGAAATTCAACTTTCAAAAGTGACAGTGTGTCATACTAACTTTCAAGAGGCCTTTCTCCTTGAGTTTAATTCAGCGACCCACAGTTGAGATAAATACCAGCGATTTAAGGTATCTAAATATGATTATGAAAGTTTTGACGTTTTACGTAGGAGCCTGTTCTACTAGTGTACGTAAGGGTGGACCCGAATTAGTCCATGCAGTTTGCGGTAACCGATCGAATTTGACAAATTTATACTAGAGTGAATACGAGATATTCTATGTCTCCACCATTCTTACCGCAAAGCCCTGGCGCCGCAGTCATTAACAAGTCTAAATTTCATTTTATTCTAATTCTTAGGTATTTTTTACATATGAAAGGAACAAAATTGCTGATTGGCTAAAACCGAGTTGATCAGCTTATCAGATATTGTGTTGCTATAATTTAGAATGAGGCTAAGAATTCTATTAAGAATGGTTGGTTGATACGGGCCGTGGAAGGTCCTTACAGCTTCCAAAGGTTAACACTTAACTACACAATCACGATTTTTAATGACCTCAAAGAAAAAGCCTTTTGAAAACATTGTGGGGAAAGGAGAAAATGCTGGTAACCAGCATTTTCTCCTTTTCCCACAATGTTTTCTACCCTTCCTAAAACCAACTTCAATTTTGAATTCACGACTATTTTGTCGCCTGCAAATGCTTTGAATTTGAACTAGTCTAAAATTTTGCCGTTTGGTAAAGACTTAAGCTTCGTTTTTACCCTAAACTATAAAGCAGTGGTCAGTTCGGTCAAGGATCGGATTACATGGTCAAGAGTGCAGGTCAATGAGAGAAAACAGAATGTACAAAAGTCTGGAGTCAGAGTGACATCTTCATTTCCTGCTGTCAAGTAAATCTTTCTATAATAAATAGGGAATTTGTTTTTTATTGAATTTTCTTTGCTCGACACACTTTTTTTTTTACATTGCAATTGTTATATTTTCAGTGTCTTTCAGACTGAGAGTCCGCCTGCAACTGGTCGCTGGCTGAGAAATAGAATTCAAAACTAGATTTAAATCTGCCACGTCACCCTATCTTTTGTTACTTTTTGCCTGATTTTGATATGCATTTAAATGCCAACCACTAACACTTGGACCGACTTCACAACAACAGATTGTCATCTTCACATTATTTTTCATACTTTAAACGGTATGATATAAATTTAAATGCATTTTAACACCTGCAATGATTTTTTTTGGCCGCCATTGAGCCTTTAGAAATTTGACAGGACTGCAAGTCGACTTCAAATTTCCAGACAGATCCGTAATTATGGACTCTCATGACTTCCACTCCCATTATTTACATTTCATCAAGTTAATGTATCTAAACATCAGTGATATCTTCCACTGACTGATTCACCGAACTTTCAACAAAGAAGTCACGTGACCTTTGGCTTTTCTTTAATCTTTTGGACTACAAATATTTGAGCTGTGCTCTGTGAAAAAGGGCCTTAATGCATCTGCAAACAGTATCGACCCAGGTCAGCCTGCGCAGTCCGCGCAGGCTTACCTGGGACGAAACTTTTTGCAATCGGTCAATTTTCTCCTTATCAAAGGTCCAGTCTACCTCATGATTCAATCGTTCGTTATACAAAATGGATTATGTGGAGCTATGATTATTTGATGGCTTGCTTGTTACAATGCATTACGGAAATGTATTAAGCAACCTTCATCCATGTAACCCATCTGCATATTTTTATAACGACAAGAACAATAGGAATATTTTTCATCCGAGAGATGAGGAAAAAGCGAATTATAGGAACTCTACTCTTTTGCCATTTTTTAAAAACTGTACTAATACAATTTTCTATGGCAAACGGAGAAACTCATTGGATAGCTCAAAACTAAATAACGTACACTATGGATTCAATATCTGAGGGAACAGATCTTCATCTGCGTAATTCGAAACTGGATGGGTGTTCAAAAGAAGGATGGGAAGAGATAAGAATAAGGTAAAAAGGAAATAGAGCGAAAGGGGAAAAAAGGAGACAGATACTGATGACAAAGGAATGTTACAAATGCTATATACATACAGAAAGGAAAAGATTGCTCTTTGATATAAAATCAAATTATCATTGTATCCTTCTTCAACGGCAACCATCCTTAACTTGATGACTGAATAAACGTTCTGTGCCAGTAAAAACCCTAGATGTTTTCATTTTTAAGACCTTTTTGACCAGATTGTCTCAACAAATACGTGACAGAGTAAATGCAAGATCACAATGCATGTTCTGTGCAATCTGAACAGGTCTCCGGTGGCCCGCCATAGGAACTTCAACTCAACTTTAGAACGTAAGAAGGAAACGTTAATTTCCACGTTTACAGGTGAGCTGTCAGATGAATGACAGAAAGGTAAGGCGGTGTCGACACAACAACAATCCCAGAAGAAATACCCGACACCGCTGTTCTCTCGATTGTCACTAATTTTCTACAACTACCAGTCTAGGGTTACAGCACGAACAATAACTACTTACAATGATGAGTCGAGGTTTATAGTTTCTCCAATCCGTCAAAATTGGACGGTACATCACAAAATTGTGCCCCATTAAATCATCCATCCCTCCACATCCGTGTACATTTACTTCAGCCGGGTCCGATGGCTCAGTGAAATACGAAGAGTGGATTGGTAAACCACGGTTTGTTAGGTCGAATCTCGGCTCAGTCCAAACTCCACACGAAGATTAAAACTAGACACTGTTGTGACTTTGCTTATGTAAGAAAACTGACTGTTGCTTTAAGTGAGAGTTGTACATAGTACTTCTGAAGAAAATCCAGGAAGGCATTATGAAAAGATCAACCGTTTTGTCCTTTCTTAAACAAACTTGTTTCCAAAATATAAAGACAAGCGTATTGTCTGTGTCTGGTTTTACGCCACTTTAGACAGATCTCCGTTATTTCTCGACAACAGTTCACTTACTCTTGTGTTTTCTGGGTTTACTCATTTCTAAGCAAGAACTGTGCAGTGCCTTGCAGAAGAATCCTCCAACGTGACCAGCGGAGATTACAAATCCAACTTTAACCAAAAATCCACGGATAACCCTAAATGGGCTTTATGTGTTCTCTATAACTTCTCTATTTGCCAGATTGATTCCTAGCTTCTCATCTTTGAATTCACTGTCCATTAGAATAATCTGGAAAAATGCCATTTGAAACACAATCAGTATGTCAACAATGCCAATGTGTTGAAAGTGAGGTTATATTTTACGGTAGGTCTGTGCTTTTAATCAATACTGCACCATTTCTTTGAGACAGAGATGATAAAAACACTCTAAAATGAACCAAAAAAATACGATGATGTACATCATTTGAGCTGGGCTACCCAGTTATATCTTGGACAATGAGAACCAGAAAACTATACATCACGTCCTCATGCAGCCTGAGTCCGTATTCACCAACCGTTCTTAAGAAGATGCTCGGTCTTCTTCCAAAGAATTTTATAATTTTGAAAGTAACACACCGTCTGAATGGCTAAACTAAATGGTTTAGCCAATCAGAGTCTGTGTTACTTTCAAAATCCATAGTTAAACCAAGAATGTTCTTAAGGTCTAACGGCCCCTAAAAGACGGAAGCTGCCGAGATTGGCCGAATAACCTTCACGAAAACGTCGATGTTACACGATATGTACCGATGAGTTAGTGAGTCTACGGATCCTAACTCTCATATTAAAAGACAGAAGCTGTCGAGATTGGCCGAATAGCCTTTACGAAAAAAATCGATGTTTATCGATGAGCTAGGGGCCGTAGACCTCAAGAATGGTTGGCAAACACGGACCCAGATATTGACGTACATTACCCGCAAAGCACCTTCTTACCCTCGCCTTACCAGATGTGAAATACATGTATGTTTTCCTCTCTACCAAACAACAAAATTCTTGCCTTGTCTAAATTGAATGCATTTGCAGACGACAACTTAATTATTATTCAAAACATGGAATTTCTGTTTTTGGAAAACATTGTGGGGAAAAAGAGAAAATGCTGGTAACCAGCATTTTCTCCTTTTTCCACTATGTTTTCAAAACCCTTCTTCCTCAGGGGTGTCAAAAGTCGGAATTGTATGGTAAACAGTTACATTTTGTACCGACTCTACGTTTCACGTCAAATCAAGATGGGTTTGGGGTTTTGCGGGTTTTCCTGCCCCCGAGATCTGAATTATGCTAAATACAATCTAATTGATAGCAAAGAATGTATCTTTTTACACTTCAATGTTCACTCACCTTGTGCCTTCTAGTGATTTTAGTACTTTATAATTTACCCACTAAATCAGCTGCCCTTTGATTAAATCCAGGTGATGACAGTATGACGCAACCGTCCGCATTCTTTGCATCCCTTCCCCCCAATAGAGTTTGTACACCAACCTGGTTCAACGACCTCGACTGCCAACTGATATTTGAAAAAGAGAATGCTTATTGTATTTACGTTAGATGACTAAATGCTTGACTCTATCCCAGACAAAAATATTTTAGACTTATCCAAATTCAAAGTATTATTACCGCAAATTAAATGTGGCTCAAACGTTGGAATTTGTCATTGAAAGGGTAGAAAACATTATGGGAAAAGGAGAAAATGCTGGTAACCAGCATTTTCTTCTTTCTCGAAAATGTTTTCCATAGCCTTCTTCCTTCTTTCGGCAAACTTTGATACACATACATGTATTCACTTGGTAGTAAGTATGAGTTCTGTTAAATTTTAAGGTCACTTGGTAACAAGTCAAGGTCACTGGACAGCATGAATTGATAAAGCTTAAGAAAGGGCATTAATTTATTTATTTATTTATCTATTTATTTCGGGAAATGTTGTGTTCTGTTCTTGGTTGGCTTACCCCGAATTTGTCTATGCCATGCATTGGGTTCGCTTCATGTTAAAACTATGCAATCTTATTATTTCCCCCCCCCCCCCCAACTAATTTACAGCTTTAAACTTCGAAAATATCTTTTTTACATATGGGTAATTGGCATAAAGTAAGGTTTGATACATGCATACGTACATACGTACGTACATACCTACCTACCTACATACATATATATATACATACATACATACATACATACATTCGTAAGTACGCACGTACGAGTACGTACTTACATACATACTTACATACATACATATGTAAATACATACAAACGTACATACGTAGGTACGTACGTACATACATACATACATACATACATACATACATGCTTTTGATTTGGACAAGCCTAAAATGATGCCTTTTAGCAAAGAGGTAAGACAATTTGAGGTATTCTGATAGACCGATCTACCTACAAACTGGCTGATTAACTTTTGCAACGTGCAAAAACTTCCTCTTAGTCGAAATAAGGCACAAATGGCGTTTCACAATCGGACAAAATCTCTGTCTTGTACCAAATGAAGCATAGTTCACAGGTTCACACGGTTTGGTTTTATTGTCTTAATCAACTAAATCTAACTAGACATTATCTCTAACCTTATCATCTTTTAGAGATCTACAACCGGTATTGTCGTTCATATATGGCGTGCAACACGCGAAAAGGGGCATTCGGACATTTGCGTAAAGCGTCGTCTCGGATCAGCCTGCGCATTCCGCGCAGGCTAATCCGAGACGGCACTTTACGCCTACATTAGATTTTGTGCTACAGTAGACTTGCGCAAAACAGAAAATTACATAAAAACGGAAAGTGTCGTTTCGGATTAGCCTGCGCGGACTGCGCAGGCTGATCCGAGACGACACTTTACGCAAATGTCCGAATGCCCCTTTTCGCATGTTGCAGGCCATATATAAGCGTCGCTTTGGCAAAACGGTGTTTAGTGCATCTCCGTAATGCATTATGCAAGTCGTTGTATTACTTTTTATCCATAAAATCCACTTTCTCTAACAATCGACTAAATCAAAAGGTATAGATTGGTCCTGTGAAATGAAGAAAGTTGACCTATGGTAAAAAGTTTCGACCAAGGTCTGCCTGCGCGGATTGTACAGGCTGACCTTGATGGATACTTTTTGCAGATCCATTAAAATCCCTTTTCACAGAGCATAGCTGATATCTTTTGAGTTTATCACCGTGATTCCACACTTTACCGTCTACTAGAACATAAATTATGGTAGATACAAACAGATGGCATTGTCATGACTTAACGCATTTATTCCTTGTTTCCACTGCCATGGTGTCTTTTCAATGATCATATTGTTTGATGTAGTATTTGTAAGCCCTGTATACCGAGTTTGATGCCCATAGAGCCAGGCGACAAGTATATTCACAACTGGCTTATGTGTCTGTCTGTGTGTGTGTGTGGGGGGGGGTATTTATGTTTAGTCATCTTTTGATTAAAAATAAGTCTCACTTTTAAGCAGTAAGGTGCAAGGAATAACTGCAAGTCTACCCTCCTTTCTCTCCCTGTGTCTTCAAACCACAAAGCGTTGGCTTCACGAAACAAGGATGCAAATGGTGAACGATATACATATTTTTCAATATACACAATTAATTTTTCTTTGACTTCAATAACTGCGTTTTCTTTAAATAAAGAAATAAAAGATAACGGGGAAAAAATTTTAATGAACGTTTGCAGTTTTTAACCACATTTCAGTTAAGAGTTCACTATAACATAGGGGAGAGGTTCTGCCGACTATGCTAACCCTTCCACTGCTAGGTAAATGAAATGAAACTTTCAAGTAGATAGTAAAAACCCAAATTTCGCTATTTCAAAGGCAGTATTTGGGTATGAGCTTCTCCTCGGACAGTGTAGATCCAAGATCAGACTGCACGTTCTGAGCAGTCTGATCTTGGATCTACACTGTCCGCAAAAGGTTTTGAGTGATACTTAGCAGCCTAAAGAGCTAAGGTTACTTGATCCTGTTGATCAGATTGACATGTAATAATGTTGAGATTGCAGATCTCAATGACAATGTTGCCAGTCAGTCGTGTTTCACACTTGTTATCTATCAATCTCCATTGCACACATACATTATAAAAGAAGCACGCCATATATATATATCTATACAAGAGTTCTGATCTTTTTCAAATTTAAGTACATTCCCACGCAGGTACTTGTTTCGACATCCTTACTGGCTGATAGTACAGAATATCGATATGGAAATCAACATTGCCATCTACGACGATTTGGTCTTCGTATCTAGTGGTATTGATCAAGGTACTGTACAGAAAAAGGTCCCCTCCTCCGTCTTCCGAACAAACTTCCCATTCATTTTTCATAGCCGGACAAAATACCTCTCTCCAAAAATTATAAATATAATCCCTTATACCGCCCTTTCTGAAAATTCTCAAAGCAACTCACTGCACCACAATAGAATTCCTTGCTGCTTAGTATCTATGAAGACATCCAAAGTTGCTAACGTAAAGTGGTAGTCTCTAGTCAACTACAAATATTCCAACAGAACAGGAATGGGAATAAGGCTGATATAGTTTTACTTTCCTGTCGTACATGACATAAAAATACACACACCCACACACCCACACACACACACACACACATATATGATTAACACACACACACACACACACACACACACACATGCACACATATATACACACACATATCTCTCTCTCTCTCTCTCTCTCTCTCTCTCTCTCTCTCTCTCTCTCTCTCTTAGACCTTTCATCATGCGACGAAATTACCACATTTATCATACTGAAAGCATTTACCGACAATAAAACACATCAGTCTGGGTTCGTATTCTTCAACCATTCTAAAGAACGTTGTCTGTCTTATTTTTCGAGATTCTCTAAATTTTAAAGTAATACAACTTCTGATTGGCTAAACCAAATGGCTTCGCCAATCAGAAGTTGGGTTTCTTTCAAATTTGGATATTTTTTTAGCTGGCCTAGGTCGAATCGTTTTTCTATTGGTCGATTTTCTGCTTGTCGAAGGACCAGTCTACCTCATGACGAAGGCTGTTGTTGGACAAAATGCATTTTATGGATTTATGATTATTTGATGTATTGCCTGGCACAATGCATAACGAAGATACATTAAACCCCCCTTTGCTAAAGCATGGCTGAAATATTTTCTTTCGTTTGCTATCATTTCTTGATCGACACAAGTATAGCAATCTTCCTATTCTAGATTCTTTGCAAAAGGCACACACCTACAGATTTGTTTAAGATCATAACTTTAACCCTTTACCAAACATTCCAATGTTTTAATTACCCTCGGGAAAATGCTTGAGAAACATTCTGGGAAAAGAAAAGCTGTTATTTAGTATTTTCTATCTTTCTAATTATATTTTACCCATTCAAAGACAACACCTATTTCCATCAATTGACCCACATATAATTTGTCCGTCTCCGGATATGTTGAAAAGTATGGACAAGTCATAAATTTTGTTCTCTAGTTAAGAGTCAAGGAACAATAGAGCTATATTCAGAAAAAAACAACAACTAAAGCCAGTTATCTTTGGGAGATATCAAACGATGAAATGTTGCTAAAGAAAGAAAAGGCCTTTTTAAAACGTAGCCCAACCATGGATGTTCGGGACGCCATCTTACCCTAGATCTCCCGCCTTACTTAGCCCTCGTAGCGCTTTTGGCTAGACAAGGGCTTTTTCGGACGGCATAGATCAAGATCAGACTGCACAGAACGTGCAGTCTGATCTTGGATCTATTCCGTCCGCCTGTTCAGTTAAGTGTAGAAGATTCAAAATCTTTCTGAGTTTTAGTGGATTATACTTTTCGCCGTCCTGTTTATTAAATTAAATTAATTTAACCCGCTACTATACAGGCTCGTCTTTGACAAATAAAGAACTACTATCAATGACAGGAAGAAAAAAAGGAGAACACTTGAAGAATTGGTATGGAAGGGTATAGAAAATATTGACCGAAAAGGAGCAGTTTGCTTTTTATGATTAACTCTTTCCCCAAACTTCATATTACGAAACGACTGTTACATCAAAAGCCATCACAGCTTAATTATGACTTCCTACAGAAGTTGTCTTTTTCTTTGCAGCAGACCTTTGAAAAGATGGAGGCAAAATTTAAATTCGCTGCTAACAAGCAATATCTCGTCCTGCCACGGTATTTTTACCCTACATTCAAGCATTCACCTAATATATGACAATGGCCGAAAAAATCCAAGACTCGCTTCTATTGGACGGACTAAAACCGTCCTACTGAGGTTTAGCGTTTTTACCCTTCTAGCGCCATAGGTAACGACAGGAGCTTTTGCGGAAGCCATAGATCAAGATCAGACTGCATAGAACGTGCAGCCTGATCTTGAATCTATAACATCCTCATGTTTAATCATATAAGATAAACTCTCTTAATTCTAGTGGACTGTAATTTGAGCCGACGAAAGAGGTCGATTTTATATGAGCCATGATTTGATGTATCTATGTGATGCATGGTACCAAGCAAGTCATCACATAAATATGGATCCATAGAATCAATTTTGTACAAGAAAGGGCTGAATCATTAGGTACACTGACCCTTTGACATGCAGAAAATTAACCAGTTGCAAAAAAGTTTCGATCCAGGTCAGCCTGCGCGGATTGCGCAGGCTGACCTGGATTGAAATTTTTTGCAGAGGCATCCAACCCCCTTTTCACAAAGCATGGTTCAATAAATATATAGCGCTGAATGATATCAAAACAAGAAGAAACAACCAATCTTGATTAATCGATCAACGATTGGGTAATGAGGTTTTGCTATCACAGATCAACAAGCTATCATATAACTGACACTGCTGATTTTTATTTTCCTTTTACGAGTCATTTGATAAAGTAACTTCTTCAGCTTAGCCTGTGACCTACTCATGATCGAAGTACTGCCTCCGTCACACAGGGCTTTTTTGGCTCAGGTATGTATCCTCGATGAAGATTAAAATTACATGTACATCCTTACAGCCAGAGTGAGAAAAAAATGTCGTTGAACTATGATAGTGAGTGGAATGGTTCAGAATTTAGTCAGCTGTGTAAACATAAATAAATTACCGCTCTATATGGTGTAAGAGATGAAGAAATTCAAGGGATTTGTCTTTGATTTAAAACCAGAAACGACAACAATGATTTCTTTGATTGCCCCCGGAAAATGAAATGGATTTTCTCTCAGTCGTAACCTGTGCAACCTTGCAACCGTAATGGGCAACAAGACTGGTCATAGTTTCATGAAACAGAAACGAAATAGGTTAAAAATTAACTGAAAACGAGTATTTATGTATCTTTAATAAGCGTAAGAAGGCATGGGTAACAGGCTTCTCCGATGCCTCGGGGAAGCTTTGGGACGAGCTTTGTGAGCCATCGAAACTCATCGATGGAACTGTGCAAAATTTCAATGTTTGCATTAAATTCTTTCCCTTATGCTCCCGAAAAAGCAAGCGGGGCAGGCATTCCCAATGTTTTCCAGAGCCAGAACCAGGATGTTCTGCAACAGGTATATATAAGCCATGCTCTGGCAAAAGGGGGCTTAATGCATCTCCGTGATAGAAAATACCAGGCAAGTCATTACATAATTATGGATCCATAGAGCTAGTTTTTTAAACAACCGACTATATCATAAGATAGACTGGTCTTTTGACATACAGAAAATTGACCGATAGCGAAAAGTTTCGGCCCAGATCAGCCTGCGCGGACTGCGCAGGCTGACCTGGGTCGATACTTTTCGCAGATGCATTAAACACCCTTTTCACAGAGCATGGCTCATATGTTTATTGTTGGCAACGGCCACCAGTACTGTTAAGTATATACAGGAATATTCGATAAGAAAAGATATCGAGCATTGTTGACAGAATGACGTCAGGGCTCACTTCATATCTTTAAGATAAATAGAATATGAATGACAGTAATAATGTAGATTGAATCTGTGAGTTCAATCTTCGTGATTTTCGCAAATAGATTCTAAAACCAATATATTAGAAGCAATGTCAATATCAAGTTAGCACATCACATGTTAAGTTACGGGTGTATATGCAGAATATTAATCTCCAACAAAGGCATAGAACTTGCACACGTATGATATCCTTTGTATCGAAATGTCTTTCAGGCATATCTGCCTGTCACGTATTTTTTTTTTAGAATTGGCAAATAATTGTCAAACTTGACTTGATGTCTCTAAACAAACTTCAAAGTTTCACACATAATCACCATCCGCGAAATGGTGATTTAGTACAACTGGGCAATCATTCAAAATATACTAACAGAAAACAACACAATTTTTTATGTGAGTGTACTCATACCTGTAACAATATATACATGGATCTAAAAAACTTCTATCTAAAAATTATACTGTTGCCAATCATTAAGATAATTTGACTACTTTACCGTCTATGGGTACAAAATTCAATATCGACGCAAGATAAAATCTCGAAGAAAATTTGAGCAAAGCTTTATAAATCATGTATATATCTTAAGAAAAAAAAAAAAAACGTTCATTTATTCGTATGAAATTGTTCCGAGTTAGGATTAAATCCTTACCACACAATTCCTAAGTTTAACAACCCTATAGAACAACGCATCTAAAAAGATTGTGGAAAAAGGAGAAAAGGCTGGTATGCAGCATTTTTCTCCCTTTCCCACAATATTTTCTTCCCTTCCAAAACAAAATTTAATTTATTTTAGTGGTATGCATATGCTTTAAATTTCAAAAAGTCTTCAATTTTGTCTCAAAGTAAAGAGTTAAAATTTGCCATTGTGAGAAAATTGCTTGCTCCCATGAGTGTATCCCATGTTTTGAAATAACATTACCAATGGACCTGTTCCTTGTATCCCTAGCCGAGCTCCGGTAGCTCAGTCAATAGCGTTAAGGACCTGATAACAGAGGGTCGCTGGTTCCCGGCTAAGCCAATTTCTTTCGGAGAATTAATGATAGTCATTACGACAAGATTTATTCCTCTCTCGCCAATAGTTATCTGGGAAAGGAGCCAGTGGCTTGGAAAGAATATTGTGCTGAATGTTGGTAAAAGAAACTCCTAGAAAGCGTGGATAGATGCACTGGCCGCCGCGAAATAACTGCAATAATGTTGAAAACGGCGTTCAACACCATACAGTCAGCCCTGTGTCCCTATATGATTTGGATGGTTACTGAACTGTCAAAGGGAAACAACTTCAGGGTAACTTCAATTAACACAAAACCCAATAGTTTCATGGTTGTATTTTCACTAACTCATCGAGTGCCCAAACATATCGTAAGAACTTTTAAAACTTAAAGCAACTTCGCTTTTACCGCTGTTCAAGACAAAGGTGCATAAAAAAAAAAATTTGCGCAGCATTATGTAAGATCTAAACTGACCGCTATGATAAGATAAACTGGTTAAAACTGCTCTAAAATCCCCCCTTTTTTTTCTTCATGAGTTTGTCTTGTTTAGGAAAAATGTTTGTACTTATCTAAATCAGAAGTATTTGTAGACGTAAAATTTAAATGAGGCTGAAATAGTAGACTATAGCGACTGGGCAGAAAACGTTGTGGGAAAAGGACAAAATGCTCGTTACGATAACACAAGCGCAAAGAAAGAAAATGTGACCCGTCACGCGAAAAGGGACAATCTGGGAATTCCGTACATCAATTAAATGAAAACAGATCCACGATAGTGCAGGTCAATTTAAGTTGATTGTATAACCAGGTAGAATGACCACTTTTCATACAGAAAATATCATAAAAGCGAAAAGTGTCGACCCTGGTCAGCCTGCGCAATTCGCGCAGTCTGACCAGGGTTGACACTTTTCTCAGTTCCCAGGTGGTCCCTTTTTGCGTGACGGGTCACAACTACTTTTCATCTGTTTTTTTTTTCAGTTTTGGGACTTGGTCTAGTTTTTGTTGGCCATCGAAATGATTAGTATATAGTCGAGGAATGAATTTTGTCTTACAACTGTTACTTTTTTTAAATTCTGTTGCCTACGTTATCTTTGGCTAACACCGTGGTTTAACCCTGAAGAAGCAAAGCTTTAAAAGATAATGGGAAAAGAAATGATGTTGGTAACCAGCATTTTCGCCTTTTTGCCACAAAGTTTTGCGCTTTTGAAGACGGATGCCAGTAATGTTATTTTCTTTACCAGACGTCAAAATTTAGACTCCTCCCAGCCGGAAGCATCTGCAGACGACAAATTTGAAGTGGGTACAAAGGAGCTGAAGTTCTGTGATAGAGTGGAAAACATTGTGGGGAAAGGAGAAAATACTGGTTACCAGTATTTTCACCTTTTCCTACAATCTTTTCTAAAGCTTCCTTTTTACGATTCGTTAAACTCATGATTGTGTGGTAAGGGGTTAGCCACTTTAATTTTTCATTTGCAAATGCTTTTAAATTGGAAATATTAAAAAAAAACTTTTAGTTTAGTTGAAAGACGTATATGCAGCGACAAATTTGAACTCCTATATTAGATACTGATGGTAAACGAGAATAAAGGTCTTTGAAAATGAATACTGTTGAAAATGAGAACTACTCGTTACGAGGTTTGATAGTTATAATAAGGGAGACTAATCTGTTATTAAATTTTCAAAATTAATATACGGAATTATTTCCCTTGTAATTTAGGCCGATTAGCCCTAATGCAGCTAAGAACGACTCAAAGCTCTTTTGCAGACAGTGTAACCAAGATCAGACTGCACAGTCAGGTGCAGTCTGATCTTGGGTCTACACTGTCCGATGCGGTGAGATTGTCCAATAGAAAGTAAAACTTTGAAATTGGAATAGTTGGGTTTTGTGCCATTGACTGGACATTTCCTTTTATGTAGCAGTTCAATGGTAAAGGTGTGGTTTTTGACTCGAGCCTGAAAGGTTTCTGAACGAGTTTTTTTTTTTTCCTGTTCGTCAGGGATGACAGTGAACGTACCAAAAGTAGAAGCAAGAAATTGATCGGTTCTGTTGAGGTAGACTGTTTACCTTCCCTGACATAACTCGTAA
This sequence comes from Hippopus hippopus, assembly GCA_946811185.2. Classification (NCBI taxonomy): domain Eukaryota; kingdom Metazoa; phylum Mollusca; class Bivalvia; order Cardiida; family Cardiidae; genus Hippopus; species Hippopus hippopus. The sequence continues at coordinate 17,065,555 of OX328100.1, read as the reverse complement.
TATATGAGTCTTGATGCATCTGCAAAAAGCATCGACTCATGTCATGTCTGCGCGGTCTATGCAGGCTGACATGGGTTGAAACCTTTAGCTATTTTATAAATTTTCTACATGCCAAAGGACTGTTCTACCTTTTGCCAGAGTGTGGCTTTTGTACATCTACAGCGGGGACCGATGTCATATGGAGCACGGTCGTTTTCACGTTTTAACAAGAAGCTGAACAGCTTGGAAGAGTTACTTGCCCTTTAAGCACTCCTTTTCCCACTACATGTATATCTTCCATGTTATTTGCTTCAAATACATGTTGAGCTACGTTCCGCGAAAACTGGGGTTTAATGTATCTATAAAAAGTATCGACTTAGCTCAGCCTGCGCAGTCTGACCTGTGTCGAAACTTTTTGCTATTGGTCAATTTTTCTGCACGTCCAAATACCATTCTACTTCATGATTCGGTTGTTTATTATACAAAATGGATTATCTGGATCCATAATTACATGATGACTTGCTCGGTGTCATGCAATACAGAGACGTAATAAACGCGCTTTTGCCAGGGCATGGCTTACATGTATTTGCTTCGTGACACTTGTGAAAGTATAATAATATACCTACAAAAGCCATATAGAAATGGGTTAAAAATCAACAAATGGGCATTGAACACTGGCCAGTGTCATCTGATTAAGTTAGTAAGGTAAATGTTTTCTCTTTACCGGTCATCAAAATTTTAGACTAGTCCAAATTAAAAGCGACTGCAGACAACAAATTATATATGGCTTGCGTGACAGGTTTTGTCTTCCAAACGGTGGAAAACATTGTTGAAAACAGAGAATAGAAAATACTGGTTACCAACACTTTCTCCTTTTCTTATGATGTTTTTGTAAAAGACTTTTTTCCAATGGTCTTTAATAAGACGGAATAGTTTAGTTAACCCTGTACCAACAACAAAATGTTTGACCAGTCCAAATTAAAAGCATGTGAAGACAACAAAATAAATGTAACTAAAAAAACTGAATTTGTTTTTGGACAAGAAGAAAACATTGTGGGAAAAGGAGAAAATGCTGGTTACCAGCATTTTCTCCTTTTCCCATAATGTTTTCAAAAGGCTTCTTCCCAAGGGTCGTTAAAACTCTGGATGGTGTGATAAGGTAGTTAAAAGGTTTACCAAGAGGTATGTGTGTGACATTCATATTCGGACAGTTGGTATAAGCGGACACAAATATTTATCAAGCTCTTCAAAATCACGAATAGACAAATACGATACCTTACCTTGGTCTCATTTATTCGTTTCCTGATGTGTCGAGGGTTCGCCTTTTTCGGCATAGCTGAATGTGCTGGCTTTTGACCTATTTTTTGGTACTGATAAAGAATGAATATATGGTAATTTGCGATTGGTCAAAAATGTGCACATGTTTATTCGGTGGGCCCTGCTGGCATATTTGCTCGCACATTTATGAAACCACTATTAACAAGCGTTGCTATCGCTAATCGATACCCCAGGGCCTTGATACATACCATGGCAAACTAATGTAGTAGAAAATGGCTCTTTTCTTGCTCTATTTGGAAAGTTGATATTTTCATAAGCGTAACCGAATAACCCACTTTCCAACAAAATGAAAAACAATGAGGAAAAGGAAGCTATTTCTTGTGAGGGTATTTTTATTATTTTACTTCATGTTGAGCCACAAAAGAGTTTCTACTTTCATATTCTAATACTCTAACGCCGTCTATCTGTTTTTATAGATATTTCTTGTCTTGTTACGCGCAGGACTTGCGTATTCACCATTTCAACTTTCTTTCCGTACAGTTCTTGCGTTATCACCTTAAAACTGCAAGCAAAGACCATAATGGGGAGTTTTCGAGATTAAGCAACACATTTTATTTCATATTCAAAGTAGAAATGGGGTTGAACCACAAATTCTTCTAACTTAGCTCCCGGCCATACGCATGGTTACCTAATTGCAGACTCAAGGAGAATATTACTAACACAAATGAGGGGAGAGAGAGAATCTCTCAGTTAAATTTTGTCAAGAAATAAAGGTGAACAATGATTATGTTTACTATAATCTTCATATAAAATGGTGCACGCACGGTCTCACTCTATCCATAATAGTGAGCCGCTCTCTGGCAAAAGGGGGTTTAACGGATCTTTCTGAAGCATTATACTATGCAAGTCATCATATTTATAATCACTGATCCATAAAATCCGTTTTGTACAAAAACCGACTGAATCATGAGTTAGACTGGTCCTTTGACATGCCGAAAAATGACCAGTAGCAAAAAATGTATCGAAGCAGTATCTTAACCCTGGTGCGCTAAGCGCTAAATAAGCAGTTCCTGTAGACAGGGTAAATCAAGAACAAACTGACTGTGATGTAGATGAAGTATAGAAAGTGAAGTCTGATCTTGATCTACACTGTTTGCTATTTTGCTAGACACACTGGCCACAACACCTAAATATTGGCAATGCATTTTTTTTTTTTTTTTTCAATTATTAAAAAAGTTCATTTTATTGACATTATTTACCGGACAATCCCGACTTTTAACGACCCTGAAAAGAAAAGGCTTTTGAAAACACTGTGGAAAATGAGGAAATAATAGTAAACAGCTTTTTCTCCTTTTCCCACAATGTTTTCTTCCCTACCAAAGTCAAAAATCATCATTTAAGTAACAATTAATTTGTCGTTTGTGAATTATTTCGTTTTGGTTCAGTCCAAAACTTGTCTTTTGGTAAAGAGCTGAACTATGTAGTCTTATGTAACGGTAAATATAGAATTAATGTCTTTGTCTAGCCTTTCAGCAAATAATTCCAAGCTTTAACTACCCTTAGAAGGACGAATTCTTTTAAACATTGAGGGAAAAGAAGAAAATGCAAGTAACCTCTTTTCCCTTAATTCCCTTTTATATTTTATCTTTCTAACACAAATCATGTCATTTGAGCCACAGTTTATTTGTCACATGCAAATGTCCGAAATTTTCGTCGTCTGGTAAAGAGTTGACAGTTGATTGATTGATTGATTGGTTCATTCATTCATTCATTAGTGTTTTCAACATTATTTTAGTTATATTGCGGCGGCTAGTGCATATATCCATGCTTTTCTGGGATTTCTTTTACCAGTTATCCGCTCAATATTCTTTCCAAGCCACTGGCTGCTTTCCCACATAACCATCACCGAAGCAATGGCAAACGGTGAGAGAGGAATGAATCCTGTCGCAATGACTATCATCAATCTCGGAAAGAAATTGGCCGAGCCGGGGATCAAAATAGCGACCCCCAGAGTTGACAGGTGTTTATCACCGTTTTCAACAGTAGTTTAGTTATGTCACGTTCATATCCATTTATCTTTTTATTAGTTTGGTTAGACCTGAGCAAGGTGACTTGTCTTGTGACCACGTTACACTCCCATGCGACCATTTGACATTCCAATGTGTACGGTGCTATCAGTGGGTATCGGTTCCAGAACCCTTTAACCGTTAAAGCGCCTAATGAACTAGCCATACATTTTCAAGGTATTTAATTCATTATACTGATTCGTCCTTGAAAGGACAGAAAACAATGTAGGGCTGTGATTACGAGATCGTTAGGGAAAGCTAAGATGTTGATAAAAGATTTTTAAAAAAATCATTCGATGTCGCCTGAACATATGTCAAATAAAACATTGTTGAATCATTTTAACCTTTTACCGAACAACACATTGTTTTAATAATGCTGAGCGAGAAGGTGTTTGAAAACATTATAGGAAAAGGGGAATATTGCTGGAAATAGCATTTTCTTCTTTTCTCACAGTGTTTCCTACCCTTTCCAAGAAAGATCTCAGCATTTAAGCCACATTTAATGTGTCGCATGCTAATGCTTTCAATCTGGAAAAGTGTGCATTTTGTCAGTTGGTAAACAGATAAATTGTAAACAGATACTAGATTTTTATTGTTGGAAACCAAACATGTGTACTTTTGGGTAACTTGGTAATGCAGGGGCTTAAAGGTTTTTATATGAAGCGCTTAATGTTTTCTTTTTCCCTCATAAGTTATTTTATACTGTTCAAAGGGATACAAAGAAATTTTTAAATATGCATTTACTGAAAGAATTTCAAAAACAAACTTGCAACAGTCAACACCGAAGTAAAATAGGGTCAAATATCTTTCGTTTACTTATATACATTAATGCAAGTAGTAAAAAGGGATTGTGGTGAATAAAGAAACTGCTGGTCAGTAGCGGTTTTTTTCAATATGCCACGATGTTTTTAAAAGGAGTTCTGCAAGACAAAATAAAAACTTCAGTAATGAATAATGTGTAGATGAATTAGAGACCAAGAGAGCTATTCGAGACTTAATAAGCATCAGCCATCATTGTAGATAAGCCTCAGACGGCATAGAACGTATCAGAAATTAAAAGAAATATCGTGCAAATGTAAAAATTTCATTAGATCTAAGGCTGCATTTCAAGGGATGAATGCGAAACTATTCCATCTGCGTTTTGGAAAACTTTTTTTCTGTAGTGGGAAAAAAAAACTCATTTCTGTGAAAAGCATTGTTAGATCATCTTGTTTAGATATCTTGCGCAGAAACTGTGTGAATGAATTCAACACAACATTATCTAAACAAGATGATCTAACGATGCTTCCCCACAGAAATGATTTTTTTTTCTTGCTCTCCTCTATGATTTTTTTTCCAAAACGCAGATGGAATAGTTTCGCATAGATCTATTTCCCCCCCCCCCCCCCCCCCGATTTTCACGCTGAAAAACATCCCTGATAAAGTATGGAGAAAGGTTATTCGTCAGATTTATTAAATAAACGAAGTCTCCCATATAAATTGATTTTTGATAAGTGGTCTATATTCGGCTGAAATATGTCCTTTGAACTTTGGTTCCGTTTTTAACCCATCTGTTTCATCGATGTTTGAAAGTACGTTACTATTCTATCGTATATGAGCCATGCTCTAGCAAACGATGGCTTAATGCATCTCTCTGATGCGTGATACCAAACAAGTCATTACATGATCATGGATCCTTGAAGTCCATTTTGTCTAACAGGCGATTGAATCATGAGGTAAAGTGGTCCTTGGGCATGCAGAAAATTAACCAATAGCAAAAAGTTTCGGCCCAGGTCAGCCTGCGCGGACTGCGCAGGCTGACCTGGATCGATACTTTTTTTTTCAGATGCATTAAACCCCCTTCTCACACAGCATGGGTTATATGTATTGAATTCACTTTGTCATAAAGGAGCAGAGATGTTTAAAAAACTCTTTTTCAAACAACTTTGTGGTTTAAAGACTTTCATGATCAGTGACTTTTGAAAAAGATTGTGGAAAAACACCATAAGAAAAGCTATGGTAAACAGCAGTTTTTCTCTTTTCCTGTAATGTTTCAATGTTTTCAACTCTACGGAAGATAGAGCTACATTCTATTTTGTTGTCTGTAAATGTTTCCATTCCAAGTCTAAAATTCTATCGTTTGGTTCAAGGTTCAAGTGTAATAAAATCTCTTTTGAAAGATAGAAAGTACGGAATACCATTAGGGCCATCGTCTATGAATTTGTTGATTTTAAACGCGATGCTCGGTAGTACGATGGTGATAACGCGAAATCACGATACTACGATGGTGATAACGCGATAGTACGATGATGATAGTGCGATATAATATCGTGTTTTCATCATCGTACTATCGCGTTATCACCATCGCACTATCGCGTTATCATTATCGTACTATCGCGTTATCATCATCGTACTATCGCGTTATCACCATCGTACTATGGCGTTATCGTCATCGTACTATCGCATTATCACCATCTTACTGTCGAGCATCGCGTTTAAAAACACCAAATTCAAAGGCGATGGCCCAAACGGTATTCTATCATCATCGTACTATCGCGTTATCACCTTTGTACTATCGCGTTGTCATCATCGTGCTATCCCGTTATCACCTTTGTACTATCACGTTATCATCATCGTACTATCGCGTTATCACCATCGTACTATCGAGCATGGCGTTTAAAATCAACAAATCCGTAGGCGATGGCCCTAACGGTATTCCGTAAGAAAGGATGTGAATTTCTTGAGTGTTTTTTTGTTGATGATAGGCATGCGGCAGAAACATCTCTTTCTTTTAATGGTGTTTACGCCGGTTGCATATCATGGCGTACGCTCACCTATTCGTGATGGTTGTGCAATCACTACACTTGGACTCTCGGGTGCTTTGCCCGAGGGCATTCGCACATCACTCACGCCGCCAGCGGAAATAAAACCTAGATTTAAATTTTAATCACAGTACCTCAAAAACTCAGGTACGTGGACCCTTTCTCCTCCAATTATAGCAGTAAAAGTAAAGTGTCTGTTGCCATGGACTATAGTTGCCTTTGCGGACTGTGAAGATCAAGATCAGACTGCACAAAACATGCAGTCTACACTTTCTGCTTTGCTGAGATATCTTTGGCAATAACAATATTGAAGTTGCATTTATTTGAGTCTTATTTCTAGACTGATAGTGCCTGTAAGCGTTATTCGGCACTCTATGGGATAATGCTTATTATTATCATAATATGAATCCACTCTGTCTGAAAAGCGGCTGAATCGTTAGGTAATATAGTCCCTTGACATGCAAAAATTTCACCAGTCAAGTTACCAAAAAAAAAAAAAGTTTCGACCCAGGTCGGCCTTCGTTGCTGACAAATTGAATGTAACTCAAATGTTGAAATGTGTCTTGGAAAGTGTAGAAAACATTGAAGAAAAAGGAGAAATGTTGGTTCCCAGCATTTTCTCCTTTTTCCACTATGATTTCAAAAGCCGTGTCGGTCGGTCGTTAACACTCGTGAAAGAGGGTGAAACATTACAATTACTCAAGAAGGCATGTTCCATATTATCATAACGTGGGCTCTGAGATCAAATATTGATAAAATTTTGTCACACGATTCACAAATAAAATCTCTATGTTTACACTTAACTTAGTCAAACCCTAGGACTGCAAGATAACCGAAGTTGACGTTTGCAGTTCGAAGGAACTGTCCGAACATTATCAAATTAAAGGTGCACCAGCTTGAAAATCTGATTTTTATGTTGGAGAGAGTTTATAAAAGAGCAGAATGCTTTTTTTCTGAGCAGTTTCTTGGTCTACGTTGTCTGCAACTCGAAGCAGCATCTCCCCCTCTCGTCGTGAAGAAAAGTTAATATATCACTCAGTGTACATTTAGGTGTATTTATCCTTCTGAACTTTGCAACTTTAAAAGATTAAACTTGGAAATATAAGCACAGATGCCAAGATTCCACGACGTTTTCCACACAAAGTAATGTATCTAATTCCGAATTTTCTTTAATTTTTCATACTTTAAAAATGTTGTCAAACTGGTCATCTGTCACTTGCGTAAAGTGTCGTCTCGGATCAGCCTGCGCAGTCCGCGCAGGCTAATCCGAGACGGCGCTTTACGACTACATTAGATTTTGTGCTACAGTAGACTTGCACAAAACAGAAAATTGTGTAAAAACGGAAAGTGTGGTTTCGGATTAGCCTGCGCGGATTGCGCAGGCTGATCCGAGACGACACTTTACGCAAATGTCCGAATGCCCCTTTTCGCGTGTTTCATTTTTTGAGGGAATGAGTTAAGCCTTTACCAAGCAATCCCGTGTTCTAAGGACCCTAGGGAAAGACGCCTGTTGTAAACATTGTGGGAAAAGGAGAAAATGCTGGTAACCAGCATTTTTCCCTTTTTCCACAATGTTTTTCTGCTCTTTCAGAGACAGAATTCATCAATTGCGCCACATTGAATTTGTCGTCTGCAACAGCTTTGAATTTGGATGAGTCTAAACTTTTGTTGTTTGGTAAGAAGTTGAAATGCCCTAATGGCAATGGGTTAAATCTGATTTTAATTTTAAACTCATAATGTATGATCTATGTATGTTTGTAGTACCGCGCGTTCAATAATACATTCTTTTGAGTCGGTGTTGTAATCTTAATATCTAACGCAGAATAAGATCGGATAGTAAATTGCAAACTTGCTAATTAACATTTGTAGAGGTAAGTCTTCTTCTTCTTTTTCGTTTTCTTCTTTTTCTTCATCTTCTTCTACTTCTTTACAGAGTCATTTCACTATACACCTTTCATCATGTATTCATTACTCTTATTTTTATATTCTATTTATATCATTTTTTCACTTTTATATTTTATCTTGAATGATTTATGATCTTAGATGTAAATGAATTAATAATTCTACAAAAGGTCACTTTAGTTTAGTTGCTGGTACAGTGTATTTGAGAATACTAGATCCGTCTGTTTGGAAATTTCATCTGGATACTGTCTACAGTATCAAACATTCAATTAGATCAGTTTTATAAAATACAGATAAATTCCAGCAAAACTGTCGCCAATGACGAATCAAGGCATACTAGAAAGGTTGTCGATCTATTCAGGGAGCATGCTTTTCTCTAGGAGATTGGAGGTTATACAAAATTGTGATTTTTTTTTAAACCTTTTATTCATATTTGGACTATTTTATTCTTATTACTGTATATCTATTTTATTTTATTTCCATTGTAGTATCACTTCATAACACATCTTTCATCATATACTCATGACTCACATTCTTACATTCTAGTCTTTCCTTTCATTACTTCCTGTTTGCGCGCTAAATGACCCTAGATGTCGATGCGCCATAAAACACCATACACTCATTCATTCATTCATTTTCTTCTTCTTCTTCTTCTTCTTCTTCTTCTCGTACCAACCTCTGCCTTTTTTATCTAACCTATTGTCATAAAGGCTACATCTTTGTATTCCACAAACTAGAAAAAATGAAGGAAAGGAAGTGTTCCTTTCGTTGCACATTTAGAGAAAATGGGCAGTCTTGAAGAAGACATTGATCGTTTTCCTATGATCGAATAGAGAAAAAAAATGCCCATAGCAGACTTGTAAAACCTATCTATTTTCAGATGGTAAAGCGCTAATGACGAAAAATGATATCAAAAGTAGCTAAATTGTTAGTTAAAAAAATTGTTAGTTATAAAAAGTTGGTATGAAGCGCATTCACAGCATAAAATTCCATCTTTCTCATCCGAATTTTTCAGCTATTTCGCTGAATCTTAATTCACCCCTTACCACACAATCCTGAATTTTAAGGATCCTGACAGAAAAGACTTTAGACTAGTGCTGTATAAATCGAAAAAAAAATAATGATCATGAAACTTTCAAAATATGAATGAGTCATGCTTTGTGAGTTTAATGCATGTCCAAAAAGTATCGCCCGGGTCGAAACTTTTGGCTCTGAGTAAATTTTTTGCCTATCAAAGAACCAATTATTATACTGCAAAGAAATTTCTCGTGATCTGATTGGATAATATGCCCCGAACATGTATATCATGTACACTGGCAAAACCAACGGAAAAACACTTTCAACACATCAAAAATGGCGGCGTCGATCAGGATTATCATCAAGATTATGCACCAAACTACACGTTTTTCCAAGGTTTCAGTGACGTCAGTTTTCATTGAATTGGGGCACTCGGAAGAGAAATTCTACTTCGTCATCGTACTCAATTTCTGAAACCGAAAAACGTAAATTTCGCTTTACACACGTTGGAATGGTAAAACTTTGCAGTATAATAAATTCGTTGTACGGTCAGGTGGCAGGGGACTTGGAAACTTGTTCACGGCTGTGGTGAATTATGTCTCGACATCACAAGCCATGAACAAGTTTCCAAGTCCCCTGCCACCTGACCGTACAACTAATATTCTACCTCAAGATTGAATCGCTTTTAGGATAAAATTGGTCTATCGTAGGTGACGAATTGCTTACTATAATACGAAGATGCTTTAAACCACCTGGTTCCAGAGTACTGGTCATATATGGCTTGCAACACGCGAAAAGGGGCATTCGGACATTTGCGTAAAGTGTCGTCTTCGATCAGCCTGCGCAGTCCGCGCAGACTGATCCGAAACCACACTTTCCGTTTTTATATAAATTTCTGTTTTGCGCAAGTCTACTGTAGCACAAAATTCAATGTAGTCGTAAAGTGCCGTTTCGGATTAGCCTTCGCGCACTGGGCAGGCTGATCTGATACGACACTTTACGCAAATGTCCGAATGCCCCTTTTCGTGTGTTGCAAGACAATTATTTCGCAAATAAATTTGGAAGCACTTCATTGTCAGTTCAAACGTACCAGTTTTTTTTTTAATATTGTCTTCTAACTTTTTTTGTCAAACTAAAATATGTTGAACATTTTTAGGTTAAATGAGTTTAGTTTGCCTTGCATAAAATGATTTTCCTGCTAACGAGCTTTGTAAAAGATATCTCTACCTATGTATGGAATAAAGAGTAGTAGTAGTGGTGGTAGTAGTGGTAGTAGTAGAGGTATCAGTATTAGTGGTAGAAGTAATAATAGAAGTGGTAGTAGTAGAAGTAGTAATAGTCGTAGTAGTGGTAGTAGTGGAAGTAGTAGCAGTAGCAGTGGTGATAGTAGTAGAAATAGTAGTAGTAGAAGTATAAATAGTAGTGGTAGTAGTAGTAGTAGTAATAGTAGTAGTACTAGTAGTAGTAGTAGTAAAAGTAGTAGTGGTAGAAGTGGTAGTAGTAGTAACAGTAGTAGTTGTAGTAGTAGTAGTTATAGTAATAGAAGTAGTAGTCTTAGTAGTAGTAATAGTAGTTGTGGTGGTGGCAGTAATAGAAGGAGTAGTATTAGTAGAAATAGTAGTAGTAGTAGTATTTAGACATTTATAGGGATGTTTGGATAAAGAATCAATTAAAGCTACAAGTACCATTTTCCCGTGTCCCACTCGACGTTTAGATAAATTGATAACAACATACAGGTTATTTTTGTGTCTTTACAAAGATCGCACATTCACAATACATTGAATTTGAATCAAGCGTTTTGTATCGACGGGGTCATATGCCACGTTTACGGGTACGAGTGTGATTGTTCTTGTATATTAGGTATCCAACCCTTAGGCCCGCTAGGCACGAATTGTGGGCCTTTTACGGACAGTGTAGATTAAGATCAGACTGCACGTTCTGTGCAGTCTGATCTTAAATCTACACTGTCCGATATGGTAATTTGATATATGATAATAACGGCTTTGATATGGTAATACCTTGCTTTAAACGACTGCTTTAAAATATTAATTTGACTTATTTAGGTGTTTAACTCTTTACCAAACAAAACCTCATTTAAACGACCCTGGGGGGAAAGGGCTTTTGAAAACATTGTAAGAAAAGGAGAAAATGCTGGTAACCAGCATTTTCTCCTTTTCTCACAGTGTTTTCTGTGATTTCATAAACAAATTCCATTTTATGAGCTACATATAATATGTCGTCGACAAATGATTTCAATTTGGACAAGCTCATAAATTTGTCGTCTGATTAAAGAGTAAAGGGTTAATACTTGAAACAAAGAAGACTCGGTGAGCACTAATATATTGAAAGACAGGGTGTTAGACTGATAATTGTCTGTGGAAATATATTGTTTACTCAAACTTTATTTTTGTCTTAATATTTGGGGTGTTACGGAAATAGCTAGTCTTGTAGTGTATTAGTTTATCGATTCTTTGCAGCGTGGAAGCAAATAAGTGCTTTTAGACATGAACCAAAAAAGGAAAATGAATTCATATTGATTAAAAAAAGGTAAATTTCTTATTTTATTTATATCATAGTACAATAGTATAATGTCTGTTGAAAAATATTATTCATTCAAAGTGTATTTTGTCTTAATATTTGACATGAGTTGAAGAAATAGCAAGCCTTGCAGTATACTAACTTAGTTTATTGATTACAGTGTGAAAGTAAATGAGTAAGTTTATGTAATGGGTAAAAAAGGAAAGTGAATTCAGACTGATTAAAAAGGGTAAGTTTCTTTTTCGTTTATGTCATAGTATAATAGTGAGTGAACGCGGCATGTGTGATTGGTGATTTTTTTTCTTCAGTTATATGGTATATAGCTTTGATTTTCTACTATAGTTTTTCAAAAAGCGTCATGATAGAACATTGCTTTTTTTTTCTGCGTTGTCTTATTCCTGTACTAAGCATTTCGAGCTTTAGCGAACCAGGGAAAAAGCCTTTTGAAAACAATGTGGGTACAGGAGAAAATGCAGGTGATTAGCATTATCTTTTTCCCGAATGTTTATCTACTGTTTAAATGGCTAATTCCATCATTCAAGTCTCATTTGATTTGTAGTCTTAAATTGTTTTATATAATTATGCACGGGTCTAACATTTTTTTTTTTGTCTGGTAAAGAATTAATTCCTTTTTGGCATTTGCTACGATGATTATCAATTAATCGCCTGGTTTTGGTCGTTCTGATTAGATGTAGCGTTTGAACATACATGTACCTATGTTTTAAAGTGTATATATGTGGTACAAAATTATTCCAAAAGCACTCGATAAAAGCGGATCTCACTAGTTTTTTTTTTTTCCTATTTTGAGATTTTGAGAGATGGCGAATTATGTAAAAATCAACTATTCCAGCTAGCCGATCCTTGTGCCTTATTCAGTATCAAATAAATAAATGGTTTATTCTCTCTCTCTCTCTCTCTCTCTCTCTCTCTCTCTCTCTCTCTCTCTCTCTCTCTCTCTCTCTCTCTCTCTCTCTCTCTCTCTCTCTCTCTCTCTCTCTCTCTCTCTCTCTCTCTCTCTGCAGTCTTGATCTACATTGTCCAATAAGGACATATTTTCCTCCAAAACTTACCTTTGAAATAGCAAAATTTGGAATTTTACTATCGACAGAAAGGTTTCATTTCACTTACATAGCAGGATAAGGGTTAAAATGGATTTTTTCTGCAAGGAAAAGTCCCCGAGCTGTTGCTATCTTTGAATCGCGGACTGGAAGGGCCAAGATCAGAATGCACATTCTGAACAATCTGATCTTGGTCTATACTTCCCGGAAAGGCAAACTAAGTTGTGAAAAGGGCTTTAATAGTCAAAGCCACTGTTTCTCCTAAATAGATAAAAAGTCGGCCAACCAAATAGATAAAATATTAAAAATATCATAGTTGGTATATGTCCAATCTTTGTAAACTGATCTTTTGATATTTTCCCACCGAGATTCGTATTTTGTTCACAAATATAGCCAAATATTTCTCATGCATGTGGGTGTGTGCCATTTTTTTAGCCAATGCGACATCACTTTAAGCCCCTGCCAAAGACAAGTTTTTTTTTTTTTAAAGAAAAAAAATGTGAGTAAAGGACCATTGCTGTGTTAAAGCATTTTCTCTATATTTCACTGTGTTTTCAATCGTGGAATGAAATTATATTGCAAACACTCCTTCTAAGACTTGCTTTCCCAATCAAACATATAAATCATAAAACCATACACAGACAATGTTTGGCGGTAAAGATGACCTCCTTTCAATAAATCTTAATACTTTCAACGTTATAGGCGAAAACAAGGGCGTTTGTGGACGGCATAGAACAAGATCAGCCTGCACAGATCTTGGATCTATACCGTCCGCTTGCTTAGTCAAGTTTACATTATTAGAAACTTTCTGCGTTACAGTATATTTTATTATCAACCATCGAAAGCTGAACCTATATGTATAATGCTGAAAGAGTTATGATATACAGAATGTAGATCTATAGCCCAGCCGTGATTCGAACTCACAACACCTGGGTTGCAATACAAGCCCAGTAAGTTACCGGTTGTACTACCGGGCTAAAGTTGGTCCATCACAAGAAAATGGTTGACATTACATTTAAGGGTTACTTTTACTCCTTTACTGCTAAGGACGACTCTAATAGCTTTTGAGGACGGCGTAGATCAAGATCAGATTGCATAGAATGCGCAGTCTGATCTTGGATCTCTACCGTCCGCAACCTTATACCAAGCTATGATTAAACAGATCTTTAAAGTCAGTGGATATCTACTTTAACCCCTAGGCTGCTGAGCGCGATTTCCTGACCTTTTGCGGACAGCGTAGATCAAGATCAGACTGCACAGAACGTGCAGTCTGATCTTGGATCTACGCTGTCCGATAAGGAGATATTTTTTTCTAAAAAAAAATAGGTTTGAAATAGCATTATTCTGGTTTTTACTATCGGTTTGAAACTTTCATTTAACTTATTTAGTAGATGACAAGGGTTAACTCTTTACCACTCAATCCCGAGTTTTAACGACCCGGAAGAAATAGCCTTTGAAAACCTTGAGGGAAAAGGAGAAAATGCTGGTAACCAGCATTTTCTCCTTTTCCCTCAAGGTTTTCTACACTTTCACAGACAATTATCATCATTTCAGTTAAATTCGATATGTTGTCTGCAAATGCTTTCAATTTAGACTAGTCTTAAATTTTGGCGTTTGGTAAAGAGTTAAGACCTCGAAAAAAGACGAGTTTATGTAGGTGACATCGACAGAGTTAATGTTTTTCCTCCGTTACCATGCATACTATCTGGTCCTCATACCACGGGTACTCCATTGTAGTGTGAAAACTGGGGTCGTAAAACGATAAATCTAACCTTTCTTAAACAACACTTACACCTCGCACATCTTTACAGCCAGAAAAATAAACAAACGCTGTTAAAATTTGATAGTGTGTATAATCTAGTCAGCTGTGTAAACAGATAAAAAAAGAAGCTCGAGGGACTTGTCTTTGATTTAAACCGGAAACAACCTCAGTGATGTATTTGATAGCCTTCAGAGAATTAAATGCATTTTCTATCCGTCGTAATCTGTGCAACCTTGCAACCGTCAGAGGCAACACTTGGCATAAAGATACAAGAGTAATTATGATTTCGTAAAATAAAGATGAAATTGGTTAAAAAATGGATGAAAACTAGTAAAGATGTATCTTTAAGGACTCGTTTCAAATACAGGTAGTGGGTCAAATACTAAGTAACCGATCACATGTCAATGTATCAGCTTTGATTTCGTCTTTCTTTCATTATTGTTTAGCCCAGAGTTATCAAAGAACCCGATCCATAAACATAGAAAGTTTTATAAAACGTTGAGTTTGTATCCTACGGTGGCACAAAAGTGACATGGAAGATATATTTTATACTACGTGCGCACGTATTAGCTACTCCATGCGCACGTAGTATAAAATATATCTTCCATGTCACTTTTGTGCCACCGTAGTATCCTGTGTGTTTGCTGTGTTACAAATCTGTGCATATAGACTTGGCGAGAAAATGTGTCAAGGGTTCAAACAATAAGTGACTGTACAGAAGTGAAGAGTTCATTGCAAACTACTTTATTGAATTTTGAGAAAGGCGCTGTCCATACCCCTTGCTTGACTTCAATACCACAAACAACGATCGTATTCAGTAAACATTCCACATTTCATTCTAAGTCTTATACCAAATCAAGAAAGTAACGCAATTTTTGAATGGCTAAAAATTTGGGTCAGCCAATCAGAAGTTGCTTTACTGGGAAATCTAGAAAATTAGACGAAGAAAATTAGACTGAGGATTAGACTAAAAATTCTATTACAAATGGTTGGACAGCATACCTCTCTCACAGAAACATGAGTATATTCGACATCTTTCAAAGTTTAGAAATACATATGGTTCTCCTGCAACTGAAAACAACTTAGGTTATTTTTGGAATCGAGTAGCGGACGGCGAAGATTAAGATCAGATATCAGGTTCTGTCAGATCTTGATCTACGCCAGCCGCAAATACTATTTGTGTAACAAAAACAGCTAGCTTATAAAACTTTCATGTCAAGCCTAGAGTCCTACACTTCTTCCCAGCTATCCAAGGTATTTACCTTAGCATTTTGTCGAAATTCCGCTATGTTTCCGTGCAGCCTATAAAAAAAATTGAAAAGAAAGACTCCCCATCTTGACTGTAATAAAATTTCAATGGAATTTCATCGTGAAGCGAAAGCGCTTATTACTTCATTCTATATTCCAGTAGTCAAAGTCAGAAAACAGTACAGACAGAATGAAGTTAGACAAGGGACCAGTCGTCACCGATCAAAGACCGCCAGGTCAGATGGAAAATGAAACATCTGAGGAAGCAGTTTTAGACACAGAACAAAATGATGCTTCAAAAAACAAAGATGAAATACCTCAGAAAAAGCCAAGGCACAAAAACAAAACGAAGACAAAATCGCAAGAAGATGAAGATCTCGGTATTTATGAAGATACGGACGATGGCGACGATTTGACGGACACGGAACTAGAGCTAGAGAAACTGAGAGAGGAGAAAAGAAAACTGGATGAAGATAAGAGAAAAGAAAGAGATAAGCAGGCTACTGTAGGTGCAGATGGAAGACACGTTGCTGGTGCTTCTGAACTATCTAAAGGTGAATTGGAGATAAATCATGGATTAGTTAAAGATCGGACTTTTGTCACAGGTGGAGGTATGGAGTTAGAAGTTCAAAAAGATAAAAACGAGGCTGTCCAAGAGTACTTAAACAGCAACATAATGCCTGATCCTCTACATGCGCAAGGTGTGAAGAGAAAGGCAGGAATTAGCCAATCAGCATTTAGCCGAACAGACCACGTGACCAATATGGCTCAGCAACTCGAAGAATCAATGTAAGTAGGAACTTATTCATTCTTGAGAACGTGCACAAATGATTGCTTAATTACTGCTGGACGAGAGAAATTCTCTCGACTTCATTCTCCATTGTTTTACATTTGATGGCAGCATGCGACAGCTAAGTCTGATTTTTTCATACGTAGGTAAAGAACAAGGATGTAGGTCTATTTCGTTTGTGAAACTTTTTTTTTCAATGAAATAAAATGCAGTGTCTTCATTAATTAGAATAAAAACAACAGTACAACAATGCTACTGGATTTTACTCAAGTATTCGCCATTTATCTCAAAAGTATTTCGACGCCTTTTGCTCTCTTTCAGCTTTATAAATTAGGTGAAACAACACACATTTACATACTCAGCCTAGCTGGCAAAGTAAAAACTTGACCATCACAGTCCTTTTCACGACCATCGTGCTTATGTGGTCATCATTTACAAGGATCAAACTGCATAAAAAGCTTCGCGCTAGTGTTACGCATTCTGGCCAATAGCACTCTCGGAAAGACTATTTCGACATGATCTGGCAAAAGCGATTATGATGCATCGCCGTGGTGCATTACACCAAACAATTAATTATAAAATTATGAATCTATAAAATCCATTTTATCTAACAAACGACAGGATCATATGGTAGACGTGCAGAAAATTGACTAATAGCAAAAAGTTCCGACCCATGTGAGCCTGCGCGGATTGCGCAGGCTCACATAGGGCGATACCTTTTGCAAATGCATTAACCATCCTTTTCACAGAGAATGGCTCATTTATTGGGAGTCTTTCCTGACTTAAAACTTTGATTTTGTTGTTTTGGCGCTATGAAGATTAGACGTTGTTTGAGTGTATGTGAAAGGGACTTAACTCAAACCGCGCTGGTTGCTTGACTAGGAAGGGAGACAATTTAATTTGTGCAAACTAAATAAAGTGTGCGCTGTATATTAGGTAGATAAGGCCACATATTTAAGATAAATCAACTGATATACCAATAGAGAATAGTTTACCATTGCATGTCTATTATTAAAGTATATTACTCGCTCTGTGCAAAAAAAGGCATTTAATACCTTGCTAACAGTGCTCGTACTATCATAATTGTTTTGTTGTTGTTGTTGTGTTGCTGTTGTTGTTATTTTTTATAGTGTCAGTCAAGATCCAAGTGCACTAAAAGTGCATAGTCTGGGGATATGCTGAAAACATTTTGCCCAACTGAGCATTGAAATGCAATGAACTACACCACATCAGCTTCTTGACATTTAGAGCTTGTCTTTCTTTCTTCTAATGGAAGCAAAGTC
The DNA here is from genome assembly GCA_946811185.2 of Hippopus hippopus. NCBI lineage: Eukaryota > Metazoa > Mollusca > Bivalvia > Cardiida > Cardiidae > Hippopus > Hippopus hippopus. Next base: position 17,047,833 of record OX328100.1, on the reverse strand, counting down.
TTAAATACAGAATTTTCCTACTTTCTGAAAAATTAATGACAATTAAAGGCCAAGTAGCAGCCCAAAGTACGCAATGCAGGTGCTAAAATACTTTCAAATTTAAATTCTGCCATTTAGACTCAGACCACAAGAGATTTAAAAAAAAAACAATGATAAATTTTGAAAAAATCTTACCCAGGTTACTCGGCCTATCCACCTTTCGTATTCTCAATTAATCGATCGATCGATCTAAGAACGGTATACCGGTATTAGATATCATTATCTAATTAACACTTATAGGCTGCTGAGCGCGACTCACAGACCTTTTGCGGACAATGTAGATCAAGACCAGACTGCACGGAACGTGCAGTCTGGTCTTGGATCTACACTGTCCGATAAGGAGATATGTAAAAATACATTTGAAATAGCAAAATTTTGGCTTTTACTATCTGCTTAAAAGTTTCATGTTGGTTTTTTAGAAGGATAAGAGTTAACTCTATACCTAACAAACTCGACTTCTCTCGGGCCTTGGAATTTTTGCTTATGAAAGTATTGTGGGATAAAGAGGAATGCTGCCAATCAGCAAATCTAATTGTTGCTCAAATTGCTGGACTTGTCTTTGAAAGGCTGGAAAAGATTGTGAAGGTTCTTCTTCCAAAAGGTCTCTATAACTTGGGACTGTTTGGTAAAGAATTAAACTAAATCACTGTCGGAATGATTTACGTCAATTTTCGTGAAAGAGATGTGCAAAGCCGGGATTCGAACTTGCATCGCCTTGGTTACCGGCCCTGTGCATTGCTGTTAGCATTGTTGTTAAGCTAGCAGGATTCAGTTCTTTCCGAATAACATCTCATATTTCATATGCACCAACGATTTTAGTTGATTTCTTGATCTTGAACTGGTGTTAGAAGAAACTATTATCCCAAAACAAGGGAAATCATCAGAAATTTTTTTTTTTTCCTCCGTTGTCAACTTTTGAAAATGATCCATGCTCTGGCAGAAGAGAGTTTGTTGCACGTCCGTCATGTATTATACTAAGCAAATCATGACATAATCATGGATCTGTAAAATCAATTTTGTCCAACAACCAACTGATAAATATAGTAGACTGGTCCTTTGACCTGCACAAAATTGACCAGCAGCAAAAAGTTTCGATTCAACTAAACCTGTGCGGACTGCGCAGGTTGACCTGAACCGATACTTTTTGCAGATGCAGTAAACCCCTTTTCACAGAGCATGACTCAAATATTTTGGTAGAAGCTGATAAGTGTGAGAAATAACCCCTTTCCTAGAAATGTTTCATATACTAAATGTGCTATCTGATCTTTATCTACCCGGTCTGCAAAACCGATTATGCTTGTTCTTGATGCTCGAAGGTTAAACCCTCTATCACACAAAACCGAGTTTTAACGAACCTGAGGGCAAAAGCTATTGAAAAGATTGTGGGAAAAGGAGAAAGAAAATGCAAGCTACCAGCATTTCCTTCTTTTCCCACAGTGTTTTTTGTCATTCCAAAGACAAGCTCCATCATTTAATTTGTCGTCTGCAAATGCTTTCAAAATGGATGAGTCTAAATTCTTGTCGTCTGATAAAGGGTTAATATGAAGACAAAAACCATAATGGCTTAGATAATAAACAGATAGAATTCCATATGTCGGGGCAGCCATTTAGGGTATCTGCATTTATGTTCTTACTCAACTAGAGTGTTTTGCTGTGTGGTATTTAACATTGTTGTAAACAGAGTTACAGTTAAATCAAAGTAACCAGTGCATCTTCCCATTGTTTCCTGGAGTTTATGTACCAGCATTTCGCTCGTAATATCCTAAAATCACAGGCTGCTTTCCGAAATGAAATGGATTGAAAAGTCACAATCAGAATGAGTTTGAGAATGGTTTTAACGGAAATATCTAATAAACCCGCATGGCACCCCGAGTTTAAAGTTTATCACGCAATCTGATCGAGATGTCTAATCAATTCCGATCGTAAAAGATATTTGATATTGGTAGTAGATTCTTTCTCCATAATAGAAATGTAATGTTGCCAGGAATGAAAAAAAAAGGCGAATGAATAAAATATGAGATATAATGCAGAATCGACTACCATGACTGTTGAGAAAATGCATTTTATGCGACACCATCAGCATTTTTCAACAGGAAAAAAATGACGGACGAAAAACACAAGGGACTTTTTCTTGTTCTTATACGTACACGTGTTGGAAAGTTCAAAATATTCCGCTTTAATGCTGAAGGGTCGCCATTCTTATCCCATTATGCATTATTGCATATACAAGACCGTTTTGGCCAAGAATATTTCCAAAAATATCAGACAGAGTAGATCTAAGATCAGACCGCACATTCTCATAAGTCTGATCTTAGATCTGCACTGTCAACAAAAGCATCCAATGTTTCCTCTAGCGTGCAAAGAGTTAACTGATATCTAAACAGATTAAAAGAAGCAAGACACAAATGCTGTGGTATTCATATCAACTCTTAGGCTGCTGAGCGTGACTCAGTGACCTTTTGCAGACAGTGTAGATCAAGATCAGACTGCACAAAACGTGCAGTCTGATATTGGATCTGCACTGTCCGATAAGCAAATGTTTTTCTCCAAAAATAAATTTGAAATAGTAAAATTTGAGTCTTTACCACAGGCTTGAAAGTTTCATTTCACCTTTTTAGTAGGTTAAGGGTTAATTTATTTGTAAACAGGTTAATGGAAGCAAGACACAAAAACTGTGGTATTCATATTAACAATATAAAGTCTAAGGCATCATCTCTTTTGTATATAACCGGTTTATCCAGGATTTTACAGTTATGTTTTGTTACAAATTTTCTGGCGTATCCATGGGTTGCTAAACGTGATGTTATTGTAGCTGATGTTGTAGACTGGACACTTGAGGGTATTTTCTTTTCTTGTTTTTACCGAGATTGTAAGAATCTGTCGTTAAAAAGTGTCGTTAAGCAAACGCTTATGGCGGAATCTAGGGGACTTTTGTTCATTTTTCTTTCGGAGTTTTTCGGTTTTTTGTACCAAAGATTAAACAATCAACACTAGGGGAAAAGGCAGTCGGAAAAACAGATTCACTGTGTCAATCAGTGCAGTTCATTATTACCGTACGTCTTTTTTTAAAATTGATTTTTTTCCAATAACTCCTGAACTACAATAGTCTACAAAGAATTTTAATAACGTAATTAACTACAATAATTGTGTGACGACAAAGGCTTTTTTTTTTTGTGAATTTCTATAATACAACACAAAGCCTCATAATGCCGATCATAGATGCAAAGCCAATTAGGAGATTGGATAATTCGCCCGTGACAATGGAGAAGGTCGAAAATAATGATAATGTGAACAAATGTTGTTTACCAGTTAAAAGTGACAACACTGACGTAGGGAATGAGGATACAGCAATAACAGAAATTAAGAGTGATGTTTTAAGCACGAACTCTGACCCTGGAATAAACTATGTCAAAGCAGACGAGATTCCACTAGATGGCAGAAGTGATTCCGAACCCAGCGATGTGGATGAAGACAAAGACGAAATCCTAGCAGCTTTACAGAGCATTCATGATTCAACAGTATCTTATCCTGAAGAAGTAGTTGAAAATGCCTCAGCAATAAGTGAAGTTTTCGGTGCGGACGGGGGTGGAGATAGTTGTGATGAACTAGTAACACCCCTTGCTGAACTTGGTCTCGCTACAAACACAATGACGGAACTAAACTTCACGTGGGATAGTACCATCAACACAAGCGCTCTTGGAACCCTAGACACGCACTGTAGTGCCCCGAATAACCAGTACTTTCAAGGAACAAGCTCCGACCTTGAACTTGATAACAGAGTGGAACATGTAAATTCAGATGACATGGCTTTTGCGAATCCAGTTACTGGAGTTACGTTTGATAGTCGAATGAATGTTTATAAGGAACCCCTGAAAAAAGGAAATGATTCCGAAGAAGAAGAGGATGATTTTTCGGACGTGGATATTAAATTTTCAAAGTAAGTTGGACGCTTTTCTAATCAAAGCACTTAAGTAAGCATGCCACGCGTATCCCATTAATGTACATAGAATTTAGATACATTTGTACCTGAATGCATGTAGCTAATGATTGTTTCATGGGAAAACCATTTTTGGGGTAAGGGCAGTTGCTAAATACGAACAGCTGCTTCTATTTTCACGATTTAAATATCTACAGCATGTGTGTAAAGGTTGTATTTTTACAGTAAAGGTTAAAATTTCCGAATGTAAACCATTGAATATTATGGTGAATTTTTATATCCATCAAATACTCCCTTCCAGTTCCAGTCTAGATTTAGATTTATTGTCGAATTCTTTGAATAACGGTAGACATTGAATAATACTTTTCTTTGCAACACTTGCTCTTTCTTCTACAATAATCCGATAAGCTAAAACAGGGACGTAAAAAGAAGAGCTCAAGTATGTTGAATGAATAGTTATGTTAGTTGACAAATGGGTATATCCTCAAACATACAGGTAACAGATTCAATGCGACGTTTCGCTCCCCAATGTATGAGTAATACATGTAATAAGCATATTTGCTATGAAGGGACAGACGTGAAGAGGTCGTCATAAATTATATGGTATTGACCAGAGTAAGGTAGCATGTAACGACACTAATTTTAGAATCAAAACTAAACGCTTTGTCTATGAAAGGGTAGAAAACATTGAGAGAAATAGGAGAAATGCTGGTTTAGCAGCATTTTCTCCTTTCCTAACAATGTTTTCAAAAGATTTCCTCGTTAAAACTTGGGATTTTAAGTTAAAAGATTATGGGCATTTTTTCTGCAGGTATAGGGGTTAAAAAGTGGAATAGATAGTATGTGAAAGACATGGATAAAAAAGAACGTTACTAAAAATTCATGGACGTGTCGAAAATCGACAACAACTGACACGCAGAAGAGGGTTTTGTGGATTAAATGAAAACGTTTTTCTTAAATTATAGAATACTTTGATGATAAATGGGAATTACTACTTTTTCCAAAATGATTTAAAACTCGTGTTTTGTAGTGTGTGACGTAAAAGGTTGTATTTGTCTGGTTACATTACCCTATGCATGTTCACAGCGCTACCAACTGAAGAATTCGATTTTTTTATGAGGTCTTAAAGTAAAATTCCACCGCCATTGAGGATGAATTAGGTCATAGTCTAGAATCAGATAGCGGGTGGTGTAGATCCAAGATCAGACTGCACGTTCTGTGCAGTCTGATCTTAACCTACGCCATCTGCAAAAGCTATTTCAGACGTCATTGATCGTGAAAGATTCAATACGATTACCAAATAGCTTGCAACACGCGAAAAGGGGCATGCGGACATTTGCGTAAAGTGTCGTCTCGGATCAGCCTGTGCAGTCCGCGCAGACTAATCCGAGACGGCACTTTACGGCTACATTAGATTTTGTTCTTCAGTAGACTTGCGCAAAACAGAAAATTGCATAAAAATGGAAAAGTGTCTACTCGGATCAGCCTGCGCGGACTGCGCAAGTTGATCCGAGACGACACTTTACGCAAATGTCCGAATGCCCCTTTTCGTGTGTTGCAGGCCATTAATAATCCCGAGTTTTAACGACTGTGACGAAAATCGCTATTTGAAAACTTTGTGGGGGGAAAAGAGAAAACGCTGGCAGCCAGCTTTTTCTCCTTTTTCCTCAATATTTCCTACCCTTTAAAAAAAAAAAAAAACATTTGAGCCACATTTACTTTAGTTTAAATATATTTATTTTACATGGATTGAGAAACAAGTTCTTACAACTTATAAACCGACTTCTCTCGATTCTGCTTCCGGAACCTATACTAGTACTCGAGCCAAATGTATGGGCCAATGAACAATCCTAAAGTTTACACCCGCTCCCGGGTATCGGACTCGGAACATTATGGTAACGAGGCCGATACTCTACCTCACAAGCACGGACATCCAATTTAATTTGTTAGGCGCAAATGCTTTGAATTTGAACAATTTTTTAAAATTTTTTATCGTCTGGCACACCGTTAATAAGTAACGTCTTATTTCATTCTTGCAGCGCTTATTTCGAATAATGAGGAAAAAATCAGGTTTTTTTCCCTCTCTTTTGTTTGCCACGTACAGAGCTTTTTTCATCTAGCCCAATTACAAAACTGCTTAAGGTCGAAATACGAATTTGATAGCTGTAACAAATTATATACGGATTAAACCCTTCTAGTGCCATGCAAGAATTTAGTTGCCTTTGCGGACAGTGTAGATCTAAGATCAGACTGCACAGAACGTGCAGTCTGGTCTGGAATCTACACTGTCCGAAATCGTGTTTCATATGCTGGCAAAAACAGCCTTAAATTTGAAATTTCTCGAGTTTCGCTTATTGAATAAGTCCTTTTTTTTATTTACACGTAATTGTATTCCACACGCTAAGGGCTAATAGTTTCAAAACGTGTAGATAATAACGAGACATGCTCTGGCAAAAGGGGACTTAATGCATCTCCGTGATGCATCATATTAAACAAATCATCACAGTACTATTGATCTATAAAATACATTTTTCCTAACAACCGGCTGAATCCTGAGAAAGTATGGTCTTTGGAAATGCAGAAAATTAACTAAAAGCAAAAAGTTTCGATTCACGTCAGCCTGCACGTACTGCGCAGTCTGACATGAGTCGATATCCTTTTTAGATGCATTAAAAACTCCTTTTCACAAACCGTGGATCATTTCTAAATACTTTATGATCAAGGACATTTTTTTAAAATAAATATAAGCCGTGCTCTGTGAAAAGGGGGCTTAATGCATCTGCCAAAAAGTATCGACGCTGGTCAGCCTGCGCAGTCCGCGCAGGCTGACCTGGGTCGAAACTTTTCGCTATTGGTCATTTTTCTGTATGTCAAAGGACCAGTTTACCTCATGATCCAGTCGGTTGTTACACAAAATGGATTTTGTGGATCTAGGACCAAGTGATGACTTGCTAGGTATCATGCATTATGGAGATGCATTAAGCCCCCTTTTGCCAGAACATGGCTCATATCTATGGGTCAGCTTGTCATACGTATCACGTGAGCGTTTTAGATTTCAGTGGATTCATATTATGCGTCAGAATATTTTTTTAAATACGACCCGGCTAGAAGCATTTTCGCTGGGATATCTGAGCATCTTTTAGACTGTAAGATATATTCTCTCTCTCTCTCTCTCTCTCTCTCTCTCTCTCTTTCTTTCTCTCTCTGTTTCTGTCTATCTTCACATATAGTTATCTGTATATTTTTGTACACACTTTGTCAACCGTTTTTTGAATGGTTTATTGCTGTATCCGAAAAATATAATGACAGTCTAGTCTAAGTGCTATGAAAATTGTAATAAGCTTTAATATAAGACCTCTCTCCTACCTCAAAAAAGACTCCTTTGTACTCTAAGGAAAGAAATAGAGGATATTTGTTTTTCACGGCGAAAAATCGAAATTTATTTCATCGAGTGAACATCATCGGTAATATTTTCACGAGTGGCGCAGCCACGAGTGAAAATATTACCGATGATGTTCACGAGATTTAACGAGATTTCACGAGATGTTCACGAAATTTAACTCATAAACACATGAGCAATATACATATTAGACGTGCTGTGGCAAAAAGGGGTTTAATGTGCATCTCCGTGATAGGTTATACTGTACTAGTTATCACTTAATTATGATCTATAAAATCCATTTTGTCTAACAACCAACTGAATCATGAGATATACTGGTCCTTTGACAAGCAGAAAAATGACCAAAAACAAAAAGTGTTGACCCAGGTCAGCCTGCGCGGACTGCGCAGACTGACCTGGGTCGATACTTTTTGCAGATGTATTTAACCTCCTTTTCGCGGATCATAGCTCAATTATTAAAAAGCAGCCAAGACGTGGAAGGAGAAGTAGGTGCCAAAAGTTTAACATTTCGTTGACCTCTTAGGACCAGACTTCTCGAAGTGGCCGACACATTCATCCGCACTTAAACATTTAAGATTAAAAGCTTAAAAACTCATTTAGCAGGTGGGAGGCCATTCCTAGGTTCACGAGAATTCAAATCAATCAATGCCAAATGTATAAACTCGACCACTTTCGACGGTTGAAAACACAGTCGAATGAAAACCAGATTAATCATCTTGTAGGCTTGAATAAACACGCGGACGCGATGGACGCAGGTTCTGAATAGTCCGATCTTGATCTACTCCGCCCGCAAAAGCCGAAGTTTCACTAGAATAGACGATAAAAAGGTTAAACAAGCTTAAGGTCATTTCTTAACCTTGCCGGGCAGTATTCGATGGTCCCAGAAGGCGTCGTTATTGTTGTTGTTGTCGTTGTTGTTGTTGTCGTTGTTGTTGTTATTGTTGTTGTTGTTTGCATGTTTCCATTCTGGACTCCAAAGTATTTTCACCAGCTTTATATTATGTAACTGAGACGATTCAGCTCTGCCTGGTTCAATACACTTAGGGCTTTCTATTCTTCCTGACCGATAGATGTACTTGAAATCTTAACAGACCTAAATGCCAGAACAACTTAAACAACGGAAAAACATTTGAGGAAAGGGTTTTTTTTTGCATGGAAAATACGGAATCATCTACTAGTATATAGACCAAAATGTTTGTTACGAGCTATCGCCCTTTTTCCCGCACAACGTTTTGAAAACTACGTACTTTGTGCTGTATCTATACAGTACCATTCAAAGCAGAAATGGCGAACTTGAGAACAGGAGGTCGCTAATTCGAATCCATAGCTCGGCAAATTTCTTTCCAAGGATTGATAATAGTCATTGCAATAGGATTCATTCCTCTCTCACCGCTGATCATTGTTTCGCGGATGGTTGTGATGGAAAGCAGCCAGTGGCTTGGAAAGAACATTGTGAGAATATCTGGTAAAAGAAATCTCCATGAAGGCATAAATAGGTGCACTGCCTCCGCGAAATAAATGAAATGATGTTGCAAACGGCGTTAAACACCATAAAATCAAACATATTAAATATATACATATATTACCATGACGATTTGTAAAAAGTTTTAAATTAAAAATACTCTGAAAACTGACATTTCTCCTTGTTCTACAATGTTATACAAAAGCAGCGTTTTACCTGGGCCGTGAAAAAGGTCGTATTTGCTCGATAATGAAATAACCGATATATTAACCATTACGAGGACATGGTTGTCTACCAAGTCGGGCCGCTTTTAATCTATCACCGTTCAATTAATATATAATACAGCGACAAATGTTTATCCTTAGCTTGTCAACCTCAAGTATTGTTGCTTTGCGGACAGCGTGGATCAAGATCAGACTGCACAACGTGCAGTCTGATCTTGATCCACACTGTCCGCTATTGTAAGCAAGATCTGACAAAAATAAAGTCTTATTGCAGTACTAATACATTTATTACCTTACAGGACTAATACTGACATTTTCTTTTGTCTTGCGCTACAAGGGTTTACAACTTTTTTTTTTAATAACTAAGGTGAACTGTTGTATAGGCCCATATTTGTCTTCAATGTAACTGCCAATTTCACTCCATTGATTGACTTCTATTGCGCTGTTGGATCTATATAAAATCGAGAGAAAAGAAGTGCCTTTTTTGTGTTGTGATAATGGTTATCGCTTTATCGTTTCTTGACGACTTTTTTGCAATTATTTTCCTCTCAGAACTAGGAAGGATAATCTATTTAGTTCTTAAATTGGGAATAAAAAATTGAGAAAAGGCTTATCAGAATCGCGTGATGATTAGGATAGAGAAATACAAAATAATCGATTTTTTAGGATAAATTATGCTTAATATTGAATAGGACATCTTCTTAGCATGGTATCAAATGTTTTCAGTTTGTTCAATTTTTTTTTTTTTTTCCAAACTGTAAATTTACAAAAAATAAAAAAAAGCCGTAAGAAATCTAAATTGAGTGAGAGTAGAGTTTTTTTCCCTATCTCTGGAACCAGGCTTCTTTTACCCAGAATAATAGGCTGTGTCACGGAAATTCAAGCGGTTAAAAAAAACAAACAGGCTCTTTTTTATAGAAGCCATGTTAGGTAGGCTTTTTCCTCAAGTCGGGCGTTGTTTTTCCTCCAAGAAAGGCAGGCTATACTTCCTGTAAGCCAGACATTTTTTCTGAAAGTCAGACTTTTCCCATAAGTTTTTTTGTTCAAGCCAGGTTATTTTTCCTAGAAGCCATCCTATTTTTCTGGAATTCACCACTTTTCCCAGAAATCACACGTTTTTCCATTTCAATCGAGGCCGTTTTTCTTCGAAGCCAGGCTTTTTCTCCCTCGGGATCAGGCCTTTTCACGCAAAGCTATGTTTCTTTTCGGAACAAAAACATATTGTCATTTAGATCTATGAAGAAGCTACCGAATTCCAAATAGATTTTATCTATAGAGCTATACTCACCCGCCATTCTGAATTCTAATAATTACCATCCGATTGGCAGAGACAAAAATGTCTTGGCCAATCAGATGCTTAGTCTTATGATTTAGGATTGAAACAATTATGTTTCTCTTGATTACAAAGTTAAGTTCAAAATTTCTTTATTCCTCGAATGGCCTATGAGCTACTTTTCGTTGTGTCATTCAAATAGTGGTGATGCGTCTTGCCATTCCGGTTGACTAGGCGTAACGATATCAAGCTAAAGCCTGGCTGTAAAGGATTTATTTTCCTAAATCACGTTTGATTAAATACAAAACATACAATTTGTTTCAATTCAACAGAAAATTTTGGCAGGTGTTTGCAAAGTCTGACGTTTAGTAGATAAAATTATGTTAATTATATTAACCTTCACTCGTAAACAGTTAACCCCCAGGCTGCTAAGCACGACTCACTGACCTTTTGCGGACAGTGTAGATCCAAGATCAGACTGCACAGAACGTGCAGTCTGATCTTGGATCTACACTGTCCGATAAGAAGATATTTTTCTCCAGAAAACATGGTTGAAGTGGCATCATTCGGGTTTTTACTAAAGGTTTGAAAGTTTCATTTCACGTACTTAGCAGGATAAGGGTTGATACGAGTCCTTTTTACTAGCAATTGCTCTTTTCCCCCCTTCCTCCTATGATGCAATAGATATCATTCAAAATGATTTTAGTTCTTTTCGGTAGCATGTGTGTGCCAATTATTTCAGTAGGTGTTAATAGTGGGTTTATAACGTGCATATGTGGAAATGGGCTCTGTAATACTGATAATGATGGTAAATTGATTAGGCATTGCGTGATGGAAGGCTATCATTCATTCTTGACCAATTTTTCACAAAATGCGTAAATTTCTATTACGTAAACGGAATCATAGTATTAAATTGATCGAAAACCTTTTTTCTTTACTCAGATCTGATAAAAAAATCAACAATTTACAAGTTAAAAACTAAAAACATTTACTTAACGATGATCTAGGTCTTCAAAAATAAATAAATAAATAAATATCGTGAGAACAAATTTGTGGATAGTGTAAAAGACGACGTTGAAAGAACCGTAAGTAACATTAGACAAGAAGTTAAATGTTATGCAAGTCATGAGACCGGAAATGACGCAAGAATACGATCCGGATATAACGAGATTACCAAATATTCGAGAGTTATCGGACTTGTCTCGATTACCATTAATTGATCTGTCCAAGACGGGCCTTGTTTTATCGTTACCAGTCGTGACGATTAAAGAACGTCATGCGTGTTACTCCCGTAGGCATCTGTACACCTCGTTTGGACGAAGAAGGTAAGCTTACAATATATGGACTAGAACTGAACAGTTAGCTCGTAACATAATGCTTAAAGGACCAGTAGTGGTCAGTTGTAAAGTACTCCTTGTGTATATTTCAGGTAAATTTTATTTAACGGCGATGTATTTTTCTAGTCTTACGTGGTTGCTCAGGGTTGTAGTCACTGGCAAAACAATGAGTATTAAATCTAGAATTAATGTATTTATAAATGAAAAGTACCTGTATCTCATACTCAGACTTGTAAACATTTGGCAGCTATTGGGCCTTTAAAGACGCATTACCATACTGTACCGTCTTTTTAACGATTCTGTTGAAAACATTGAGAGAAAAGGAGAACGTGCTGGTGAACAGCATTTTCTTCTTTTCCCACAAGGCTCTCTCTCTACCCTTAACTTCCATTAATTGAACTACATCACTCAGTGTGGTCGGCAATTGCGTTCAGTATGTACGAGTTTAACATTTTGTCTGTCTGGTAAAACGTGGTCAAATTATCGGGTCTGGAGTTCTTGGATACATCTATTTGAAAATATAATTCTTCAATCTGAAATAAAAGAAAGCTTTGTTTCCTTTTCTGAATAAAAATCTTGATGCGTCTTGCTTTCCTGTTTAATGCAAGTTTCATAGAATCTTTAGAAAAGTCCCCTTCCGTAGAGTTTGTGACGCTGATCGGTCATATGTGTAAATCTATACGGAATACGTTTAGAGCGGAAATTAATTCTCGGACAGTGCAAATGGTCAGATTTGTAGCAGTTACCGAGACACCTGTATGCGCATTTGATCATCTCATGCAGCAGCACGACGACTACTAAATATAATATGTACAGAGGTTGGCTCAAGTTGTCTCTCTGTGTGCCTGCCTGCCTCCTCTCACTCTCTCTCTCTCTCTCTCTCTCTCTCTCTAAACGGATGACTGATAATGACATATTTCATTTGAGTCATGCTCTGTGAAAGAGGTTTGATGCATCTGCAAAAAGTATCGACCCAGGTCAGCCTGCACAGACCGGACAGGCTAACCTGAGTCACTACTTTTGCTTTGCTTTTTTGTGAACTTTCTGTTTGTCATAGGACATTTTACCTCAGGATTTAGTCAAAGACAGAATAGATTCTATGGATCTGTGATTACTTGCTTGGCGTCACAGAGTTTGCATTAAATCCCCTTTTCCCAAAAGCATGGCTGATTTATATGTCTTTGTACCGACATTATGCTTGCAATATACTTTTTCCCCATAATAAACTTGAAACTTGAAGAAAAAAAATGTAAAGGAGTAACAACTTTACCTAAAAGTAATTAAAGTTGTCCCTCTCGGCGTGATATTTTAACCATTTTTCTTTGTTCGCTTTAATCTTAGACGCCATAATCCTCCCTTTAAAATCCAATTAGATTAACAAAAGAGATTTATTTGTACATAGTAGTTTGACGACATAGGTTTTTACATGGTTGGAGGTATCTAAAAATAATGTTTTTCACGAAATGTTGACAATGCTAATATTTACTCATTAAATTTAGTTTCACCAGACGACGAAATATTAGATCTGTTCAAATTAAAGGCATTTGCAGACGATAGATTGAAAATGGTTTCAATGATGTTAGTTATCTTAAATGTATAGAAAACATTGTGGGAAAAGGAGAAAATGCTAGTAACCAGCATTCTCTCCTTTTCCCACAATGTTTTCAAAAGCCTTCATCCTCAAAATCTTTAAAATTCTTTTGGTAAAGGCTACATGTAAGGATTTCATGGGTTGTAATCGCTCAATCCCCAGGGCTAGCCACCTAAAATTACTAAAAAGTCTTTCAGAGGAGACGTTAAACCCAGGTTTTCGTGTGACGGATCTTAGACACCGAGCAAGTTAAAGATCCAGGCCTAACATAGGATGAGTTTCGTCGTGTATCTTGCACTTCCCCTCGCAACATAACTAACACTCTTCAGGGGGCATCGCCCATATCACTAACCGCTGGCGAAGATAAAAAAAAACACGAAAACCAATCAATCAATCGTCATACTTATATTTGTTTCGAAAACCTATAGTTGGGATACTCGTCAGAACGATCTCTTTAAAACCATTTTAATGAGTATTCACCACAAAGTCTTTTTTTTTCGAATAGCATTGTTTGAATTGTATGTCAGCATTTCTGTGAAACCATGGAGACGACTCTGGTAGAGCCCGAGATCACCAAAATGTGCTCCCACCCGGATAGGGTATACGCTCCAAGTTGTAGTCTGAGGACATCCAAGAAAACTATTGGAAAAGCGATCTCAAAAAATACGAGTATGTCTTTTAATACAAGGTCAAAGCAGTAGTTTTAATTCGTGATGTAGAATCGAAACAGAAGCCGTATTCACCAATCAACAACCATTCTAAATTGTATATTCTAATTGTAATCCTGGGACCGGTTTCACGAAAAAACTTAAGTCTCTTATTATGCTCAAGTCCGCTGACAGACTAATTTTCCGATTTAAGTTTAGTTTGTTATATCAGACACATGTTACTAATATTAACAGACTTTAGAAACGTTCTCTTATCCTAAGCTGAAACAACTTTTCAGACTCAGCTTAGCAAAATAATGGACTTGAGTCTTTTTAAGGGACTTAAGTCTAATAATTTGCTGAGTTGAGTGTGAAATGTGTCAACTTAGGATTTGAGAATGTTTCTTAAGTCTGTTGATATTAGTAAAATGGGCCTCAAGAAACAAACTCAACTTAAGTCGAAAATGGGATCCATCAGCAAACTTGAGCAAAATGAGAGACTTAAGTTTTTTCGTGAAATCGGGCCCTCGACAGGTTTTTTTTCTGAATAACAAAGTAACACAACTTCTGATTGGCTGAATCAAGGGGTTTAGCCAAACAGAATTTGCTTCACTTTCTAAATTTAGAATACCAGTAAGTGGTATGACTGAGAGTGAATCAGAATGGTCTGGTTCTTTAAAACATTGGGTTGCTTAATAAAGTTTGGGACCTACGAAAATAACCAAAAACGAACGAAATCAATCCGAGAAGTTGTCTTTATCCTAAACTCCAAAATACTTGTTACAAAGAGCCTTGCTCTGTGAAAAAAGGGTCTTAATGTATCTGCAAAAAGTATCGATCCATGTCAGCCTGCGCAGGCCGCGCAGGGTGACACAGGCCAAAATCTTTTGCTATCCTTAAATTTTCTGTATGTCAAAGGACAATTCTACTTCATGATTCAATCGTTTGCTAAACAAAATGGATTTTGTGGATCAATAATTATGTAATGACTTGATTGGTACAATGCATCACCCCCACAATGCAGTAAACCCCCTTTTGCCACAGCATGGCTGATATATTTTTTCCCACGAAAAGAAAAACAAAAATCAACCCTGCAAGTTGTCTCTCCTAAATCCCAACATGTTAGTGCCGAGCCCCGGTAGCTCAGTCGGTAGCGTACAACACTTGAGAACAGGGGGTCGTGGGTTCGATCCATGGCTCGGCCAATTTCTTTCCGAGGATTGATGATAGTCATTGCGACAGGATTCATCCCCCCCCCCACCACTGACCATTGTTTCGACAATGGTTATGTGGGAAAGCAGCCAGTGGCTTGGAAAGGATATTGTGCAGAGTATTGGTAATAGAGATTCAAGAAAACCATGGATAGGTGCACTGGTCGCCGCGATATAACGGAAAAAATGCTGGAAACGGCGTTAAACACCATGCAATCAATCAACCGACATGCTATTTACAAATGTATATTTCATGTCAAAATGTCAGCTTTATCGATTGGAACATGATTGACATAACTTTTAATCTAAAATTGAAGTATATTGACTTCCTACCCTTAAAGTACTAGAACCGGCTTAAGTTGCTTTTTGCGGACAGTGTAGATCAAGATCAGACTGCACAGAACGTGCAGTCTGATCTTGAATCTACACTGTCCGCTACTCTGTTACATATTCTGGCAAAAGCAAATTTTGAATTAGCAATCGTTCTGCTCTTTCTCCTCATTCGAAAGGGCCATGTCGATAATTAAGTATTTTAAATGTTAACCCTGTCTATTGCACTCTGTTTGATGTCTCGAATTTATCAATTAACTATTTTACCTCAACAAAATTGTACACACCTCTAAATTGAAAATATTTGCTGACCACAAGTTCTAATGAGCTCAAAATGTGGCTCTTTAGTTTGTCTTTTTAAGAGTTAAAAGCATTGCAGGAAAAGGATAACATCATGCTGTTTACAAGTATTTTCTCCTTTTCCCACAATGTTTTTAAAACGCTTTTTTCCCCATCATGATCGTCAAGACTCGGGATTATTTGGTAGAGGGTTTAACAATTTGTTGGCGACATGTACTCAGTTACTTAGAATTTTAAACATTTTCTTGATGCCCTTTAAGACATACGAAAAGACTGGCAGAAAAGGGTGGTCACTGATAACGAGGCACCGTGTCATTTAAACTCATAACTTTCTCCAGACGACTTACAAGGGCTTTTTTTTTTTTCAGCACTCCCATTTTCGAAAACATTGTGGAAAGAGAAAAAAATGCTCGTAACGATGCTTAAACACTTCATTTAATCAGCAATATTTGTATAGGTTTTTTTTTTGCTTCATTCATGTACTGTTTTACTCAATTTCAACTATATTTAATGTTTCTCAAGACGACAAAATTTCAGACTTATCCAAATTGAAAATATTTTGAAGACGACAGTTCAAATGTGGCTCAAAAAATGGACTTGTCTTTGAAACAGTTGTTAAATTTTGCTATTTTAATGGTAGGTGGATATCTCCTTATCGGACACTGTAGATCCAAGATCAGACTGCACGTTACGTGCAGTCTGAATCTGACCTACATCTACACGTCCTTTGGTCGCGCTTAGCAGTCTAAGGCTTAGATATCTCGAAAATTGTCTGACAGTTTCTACAGATCCAAGATCAGACTGCATGTTACTTGTAAGTGTAAAGCTGTCCCTAACTTGGGTTTCAAATAATTTTCCTTCCTTTTATATATTCTGACGTTACTTGGTCAAAAACGACCATTAGTTTATTGCTACAATTCTGCAAAGACCGTGATTAAAAGAACTGCGATCAGGGTCGATACTCATCAACCATTCATAAAAACATTCTTATCATCAACAATTTTCAAAATTTGAAAGTGAAACAACTTCTGATTGGCTAAACCAAATGGTTTAGCCAATCAGAAGTTGTGTTACTTTCTGATTCTACAGTTAGACTTAAAATGAAATTAAGAATGGTTGGTGAATACAGACCTAGGATGATTAAGAAAATGTCGGTCCCTAGATCCAGGCTTAGCTGCCCCGGTCAATTAACCCTTTACCACACGACCAATTTTAGACCTGTCCGAATTGAAAGCATTTGCAGAGGACAGTTTCAATGTGGATCATATGAAATGATTTTTCTTTGATAGGGTAGAAAACATTGTGGGAAAAGGAGAAAATGCTGGTTACCAGCATTTTCTCCTTTTCCCACAATGTTTTCAAAAGCCTTCTCTATCAGGGGTGTCAAAAGTCGTCATTGTGTGGTAAAGGGTTAAAACAGTGAAACCTATCTGTCAGCCGTCTAGGTTATCATGGTATTTACTGTCTATATACCGGCTTTCACCACCCTTACCTTACAGATTAGTTTTTTTTTAGAGAAATTAAAAAACCACTAACTAGTGTAAATGTAACTACAGGAACGAAATTCAAAGGAAATGAAACCGTCTTGTTTCTGCGTGATGCGGCAAAATCAGACATGAAATTGCTTCTTTTTCTAAATGTCTTTAGAAGCAATCAACTGCTGGTTTATAAAATCTATATGTATCGTAATGGAATAACCAAATATTTGATTAGCAGTTTCAAATATTACTCTTGGCAAGAAACAATATAGAAACAAACAATAGAATGTAAAAATAAATAAATAAAATGTAAACTAGATGTCGTCATACAAAAGAAAACATTCACTGGAAACAAATGTGAAAATTGTGCATCATGTGAAACCTCTACATTTGCCACCATGTTTTCAAAAATCGCCCCTTTCAAAATTACCCAACGTCGTCTAATAAAGAAAAGGGTTTGTTTAAACACTGTTGGAATACTGAAAGGAATCCCTAGAGACAGATCTGAAATGATCGTATATAGAAGGACATTTAGTTTATGGAGAACATCATACCAAGGTATTTATTTTCGAAATAAATTTCATTATGAACGTCTATAGAGCAACAATTATAGTTGTCTTTGCGGCATGTGTAGATCAAGTTCAGACTGCACAGTGCGTGCATTCCGATCTTTAACTTACACGGTTTGTTTTACTGAGACATTTCTGACAATTTAAGCAGTTTTGATAGTCAGATCGTTATGAGATGAAAAGACACAAGAAAAGAATATGGAATAAAGAAAATACGTGAGCTACTGGTTGGTAACGATAGAACAGGGGTACGTAAATGGTAGTTCTACGTAGCTCCCTTGTCTTAAAATCGGCTAAATCATAAGGTAGAATGGTCCTTTGATATACAGAAAATTCACCAGTAACAAAGTTTCGACCCGGTTCAGCCAGCGCGAACTCCGCAGGCTGACCTGGTCGATCCTCATTGCTGATGCAATGCACCACTACATCAGAGTACGTAGCATATGTATTATCACTCTACCTTGATGCATTGGCAAAGAAATGCGTTGCCTGGATTTGTTTTAAAATATTGTGCACTTGAAAATTCATCGTCCTTCAAAGCAATTAATTGGAATGATTGTGCTCTGACGAATTCATATCATGTTAGAGGTTTTCTCCCACGAAAATTCCCTTGGAAAAAGCCTAACATGTATAAAATGAAACGCGAAAAATATTTTGCACCGGTTTAAGAGAAGATATAGGCCTACAAGATTACTTAATCTATGATTTATATTGTCATTAAGATTTGTGTAGAATATCCAGGGTCCGTGCTGTTACATTTTATTAATGCTCAGCTTAGCTGAGCATGAAACATGTTTCAGAGTAGTATAAAATTAAAATTGATAAACCCTAACTTCTGAACTTTTCCTTTTTTCTACATATTGAATCAAAGTCTTTGTTTTAAATTTTCATGCCGTCTTTAGTATAAATGAGACTTGAAACTTTGAGCACTAACTCACTTGAGCATGGACTCAAGTTTTATAAGCACGGGCACTGTTCATGCATCTAAAACGGGAAATACTTTTGCATCTAATGCTGTCAACGACAAAACTTCTTTTATTTTTTTTTTTAATTATTTTATCAGTAATTTCATAACTAGATGTGGGTAATGCCTGATAGGTCAAATAGAATATTGTGCATACATTTACAAAAAAAAAAAAAGATCAACAACTTTTGATATAAAATCATTTCTACAAATACGATGCACTAAAATGTAGGTCAGCCATGCAAATTATGAGAGCAGAATAGTCCACATTTCTTGTCACTGGCTGCATACAAAAGAAAACAATTTGACCGATAGGGTGAATTACTAGTATATACATGTATATATGCTATTAGAAAATAATTCAATATCAAAACTTTGTTGGGTTTTGATATATTGACCAGCCGTGATATGACCTAAGCTGTTAAGCGGCGTTAAACTCGAATTCAATCAATCAGTCAATCATGATATACTGACTACTTGTGTATGCAACAAGTACGTACAAAAATCATTTCCAATATAATTGTTGATGGGCCTTTATTGCCTCCTAAAATAAACAATGTATGGCTGCCAAAAGGGTTTATCAGTATTTTGTCCGAAATAAGATGTACATTACAAGACGAGGACAGCAATAGTGATGCTATAGATATCTGGTCATCATCATCCCCACAACTGTATCAGATTTTGTTGATGATGTGCAGCAAACGGATTTTTATAGCCAATCAAAAACAGGAATTTGCTTTTTCTCAAAACTATGAAAATGGCATATAGGCCCCTTTGGAAATGAATGGACGATATGGTGCCACAACGATCACTGTTTTGATGGTCAATCAAAACTACGGGGAATAACTTATTTGAAGGACATGACTGACTGAGCGGAGTTGTTTCCCTTACACGGTGTTATACGTATGCATTGTAAAATAATTTGATTGCTTCTTTTTGAGTTTGCCTGGCAGCCTGTTGGCCTCTCTTTCACTGGTAAACAAGGCCTTGACTCTCAAAGCCTGATGTCTGTAGTTCTCTGTCAGCATGGATGGTTAAAATTTACTCTCCCGCGTTGCTTTCTTTCAGTCCGTTTCCTTTTCTGTGGAGGGCTTCTGTAGTCAAAGCCTAAAGTGTGGGGTTTTTTTTGACTTGACGCCTGCATTTCAATTCTTTCGTTTGCTCTAGTCAATTCATAGACAGACATTCATAGACAGACAAACGGACAGACAGGCGAGCGGGCGGGCGGGCAGATAGACATAGCGTTTTGAAGGCAACGACCTCTCTGTACAAATAATCCGTAATACCTGTTAAAGTATCGATTATTGATCGAATACCTTTCGAACATTTACCCCCAAGTCTGTATTAGTGTAGTAGAAGATAAATGCACAATTTATAGCGGGGGTTATTCAATATTTCACAAATCAACCGGCGGTTAATGGATTAAATTTGAGAGCGTGAAGCTAGTCTAGAGTGTCATAATGTCAGATTAAAGTGATATTTCAAAGTACTGGGAGTACCGAAACATATACTGTACACAGCAATTTAGATTCATTCACTTAATAACCTTGGCTCAGAATATTATTATAGGCCTTTACGGAAACTCGGTTACTTCCCTTAGAAGATTACCTCCCTTGTGGAAATCCCCATTTCCGGGGACTACGATTTTAACAATCATAGGGGCTCGGCACATGATGATTGTGCTACTTTGTGCTTAAAGAGGACATTTCGATTAAAAAAAAAAATCCGAATATCTGTATATAATATTTATATGCAGATATTCGGATTTTTTTTTTTATCGAAATGTTGTCTTTAACACAAATTATCCTGTGCCGAGTCCCTGTGATAACAATGGCCGAAAAAAAAGAGAAGAAATCAGTCGTGATTTTCGTCATCCAGCTAACTTTCCAAAATCGCAATACCTCGCTCCTATAAATTATTACTCGGAGATAAGTAACACGTCTGACCTGCTGCTCTGTACCGCACACTGTTAGCAAACGTAACGGATTTGTTCAATTAAATTCTGTTGAATTTCTCAGACAGTGGAGAAAAAGACGCCTAAACTTGTTGCAGTTAAGATAAAGTCATTTATATGCCAAAAAATCTGCAGTGTCGGTAGTTGCGTCAACTATCACTTTCGAAAGACACAAAAAATGTTATTACTGACCAAAACGAAGCCCCGCGATAGAAATAACATTTTTCGCAGACTGCCTTGGTTTTACCATGGATCATAAAATATACTATCCCTGGGCTTGTTCGTCCCAAAACCAGTTCGTCTCTGGGCTTGTTCGTCCCTGGGCTTATTCACCCAGGCCTGTTCGCCCGGGCTTGTTCGTCCCATACTACCTTTTCAATCGTATTGGAATGAACAGTGCTATGGGCCTTCTAAAACGAATTGTTAATTTACACATTAAAGTACTTTGAATAAAACTTTCTCTTGGTAGTTAATTGAACTATCTTCACTTCTCCAAGACACACTGACAACTTTATTGCCTTATGTTGGAAAAATAACATTTAACCATGGGGTTGTTTAAACATGTGACTGTATGGTAAAGCTACTATGATAAGGAACACATAAGTTGTTTGTTTATTTTTGTTGTTACGCCGTATTCATCGCCATTTTCAGCAATATTGCAGCAATATCGCGGCAGCCAGTACTACATCGCATCTTGCCTACGGCTTACCTTCCATAACACACTATAAATTGAAAATTCATGTCGATATCCATAAATATTTTTCTTTACTTTGATTTCATCTAAGTGTAATGATGGGGATAACTATTTTTGCATAGTTATATATCTTAGTTTGAGTAAAATGATTATGTGCAGTTATCACCTTTTCATCTATACCTGTCAAAATCAGTGAAGTATGCACTATTAAAACCTTTGTTTGGCAGGTACATAAGGTGGGACGAACAAGCCCGGACCAACGGGAAATCAGTTGGGACGAACAAGCCCGGACGAATGAGCCCGGACGAACAAGCCCGGGCGAACAAGCCCAGGGACGAAAAAGCCCGTTACCAGTTTTATAGGACAAGGAATTAAAAAAGAAAACGAAAAAAAAAATGAATTCTGACATGCAGTTTAAACAATGACCTATAACATGGCATATGAGAACAGAATGTGTTCGGACAGGAAACGTACATCATTAGGCGTCGAATTTAAAATGGACTTACCCTCTGTAACATTTTTTTAATAATTCCAAAGCCTATATTTACAAATGATCAACGTAAGATTGAAAAGGAACGAGACTTCAATATGACACGTCTGTGTTAATCTGCACCTAGCATGTGTACCGAAACGCTTCTGCAGGTTACCTACTTTGTCCGTGAAATACCGAGATCAAAGAACACCCAGCTAACCCTTTACCAGCTTCATAACGAAAGCAATTACAGCACATATTTCGCCACTCACAATGAAGCTGGAATTACCTTTTTTTGGAGCGGGAATGGAAGGTTTGAAATTTGACCTGACCTTGTTGTAAAAGTCATCTATTTGGTAGTTCAAGAAGGAATATGACAAAAAAAAACATTTAGACATTTTGATTTTTGATTTTTTTTTTTGGGGGGGGGGTTATGGATTTTTAAGTTCAAACTATATGGGATTTCAGATTTAAATAAACGGACTATCCATTTCTCTTTTTTAGATTACAAAATACTATCACTTTCAACATGTTATATAAATAAATCGAATCAATGATCCCAGTGTTTCAAACCATGTACGTTACCGACTTAGCTACCGGGTTCGGCAAACGCACTATGGGCAAAACTTTGGACTGGTCGAAATCCAAAGCATTTGAAGCCGACAAGTTAACCATGGGTCAAATGGTGGAAATTGCCTTTGAAAAAGTGGAAAATATTTCGGGGAAATGAGAAAATGCTGGTTACAAGCATTTCCTGCTTTTCAAATACTTTTCAAGACGCCTTTTTTCCCCAGGGTCGTTAAAACTCCGGATTGTTTGGTCGGTAGAAGGGTAATAAGTGTCTCTAAAGAGACAGGAACAGTCCATTTACCGAAATTATAGCACTACATGCATACTTTTAAATTGTCAAGAAAATCCGGATTTCAAAAAATTATCATGTTCCTTCAGACAAATATAACTATTAGTTTAGATCATAATCATATCAAATGTAGCTTTAGTTCAAATTTTAAATCTTCCAGTCTCCCTTCACAAAATACTTATATTCCATCATCTTTTTGAGTTGAAAAGAAATACGTCAATATTATTCTTCATTTAAATGTGTGAAGGATTAATTCGGTGTATCCCTTTGATCTCGGTATCGCACTGTCGGGTGGGCGACCGAAGAGCTGTAATGTACAAATTAACGCGCTCATGTCACATTAACCCTTTATCAAACGACAAAATTTCAAGCTAGCGTATACTGAATGCATTCACCAACAATGAGATAATGTTACTCGAATTATGGATTTTTTCTTTGAAAAGGTAGAAACATTGTGGGAAAGGGAGTATAAGTTTGTTCATCAGCATGTTTTCCTTTTTTCCCTTATAATTCCGAAAGCCATCAGCCTCGGGGTCGTTAAAACCCGGGGATCGTTTGGTAAAGGATTAAACAGACTCTTCTGAACTGTTTTTGACCTCAATTCACCGTTATGTTGTTCATTTGTGGATAGATTTGGAATTTAAGACAAGTTACAGAGGGTAAGTTCATTCTTAGTCTCTACTTCCATATATTGCTTCCGTGCGTGTGTAGTCCTCGGAAGTAGAAGTTGCGCTTGTGCGCATGCGTAATCGGAGAGTACTCAAGGGGAGGCTACCTAGTTTACGGAAAGGCCTATACTGCAAAGAAATTTCTCGTGATCTGATTGGATAATATGCCCCAAACATATATATCATGTACACTGGCAAAACCCGCGTAAACGCAGTTTCCCTTTCGGGAACCCCGTATACATGACTAAACTTTCAAGACAACATCCAAAATGTCGGCGTCGATCGGTCGATACGAGCCGCCCACAAGACAAACATACTGAGTAGCCTGCACCATATTATTACTGGTTTCCCTTGAAGGTTGTCATTAAAACAGAAAGAATGGATTATTTTTGAAAATAAATGAATTTAGAATTTTACATTATTATCGTTTGATGTCATTCTAAAACAACTACACGGCAGGTTAAAACGAGCCATTCTTTCATCGGGTAAGCAAATTGCGAAGTGTCGAAATTCATACATTGGTGCATAACGTTGAAAGGATAATCTAATGGTCGTTTGAGGCAACTAATGGTTGTTTACTTTTGCCAACAAATCATTAACATTCATCTATAGTTACTTACCTTGAAGTTGTTTAAATCCATGTTTAAATAAAAATACGACGAATGTCTGTCATGCTGGTAGTGAAATCATAAAGATTATAGATCTACACCAAACTGCACGTTTTTCCAAGGTTTCAGTGACGTCAGTTTCCAGTGACGTCAGTTTTTATTGAATTGGGGCACTAAGAAGGGAATTCTATTTCGCCAGCGTACTCAATCTTTGAGACCATAAAACAGGGAAATTTCGTTTAACACACGTTGGAATGGTAAAACTTTGCAGTATAATAAATTCGTTGTACGGTCAGGTGCCAGGGGACTTGGAAACTTGTTCTCGGCTGTGGTGAATCATGTCGCCCCGATCCGAAGAGGCTCGGGGCGACATGATTCACCACAGCCGTGAACAAGTTTCCAAGTACCCTGCCACATGACCGTACAACTAATAACGAGCGACAGCGAGTTACGGGCGAGTAACACCGTTCTAGATTCTAAAAAATGAAATACCGACTTCGTTCTGGGTTTTAGTCTAAATCTAAATAGGGATGACTAAAAATTGAGTGTCTTCAGGTCAGTCGCACAGCGTCACACGTATGATAATCTTTCGCACAAGTACCTGATTGGTCAAAAATAACAATAATCATCTACCGATCGGATGACTAATTAAAAATCATTATCAGTTTAATGAGTACAGATTAGTTAATTTCTTACCTACTTTCAGAGAATTAAGCGTTTTTTTGTGTATAAACATACGCAATGATTCATGCTAGCAAATAATGACGTCATTAATCACATACTATTCTTACGTCATGCACGAGCCGTTTTTTCGCGGAAAACATTGTGTCGCAGAAATCATGACTAAACTAGTTTTTTGACTGTTTCAAAATACCATTTACAGAGAAAGCCGGATTTATGATTTGTAAACAGGGGGCTTCATTCATCTGCAAAATCTATCGACCCAGGTCTGCTTGTGCAGTCTGCGCAAGCTAACCTGGGTCAAAACTCTTTGCTTAGATCTATTTTTCAACGTTCTGCATGTCAAAGGACCAGTGTGCATGCCTTTTGATTCAGTCAGTTATCATACAATATGGATGTATAATTATGTGATGGCTTGCTTGGTATCATACATCACGGAGATGCATTAAACCATCTTTTACCACAACATGGCTCAAATATATTAATATTTAATGTTACGAAAGCTTTGCGCTTTTTTTCCCCCATAAGTTGGATAGATCTATCTGTCTGATGACTCGGCAAATTTATTTCCTAGAATTGATGAAAGATCTAGATCTAGTCATTGCGACAGAATTCATTCCTGTCTCTGCATTGACCACTGTTTCAATGATGGACCTGTAGGAAAGCAGATGGGATGAAAAAGGAAAGCTACATATAATCTAATTTCAGCGATCTGCGCACTCTGATTTTAAAGAAACTCCGGGTAAAAATGGGTAGACATGTGCACTAACGAAGAAACGAAAGAAAGATTCTGTTTCTATTTGTTTGTTTGTTTTTTTTTTCTTCTTGATTGTATATTCATTGCGGCGGCAAGTGCACCTACCATGCGTTCCTGAAGTTCCTTTTACCAGTACTCTGCTCAATATTCTTCCCAACCTACTGACCAATTCCTAGTAAAAATCAAAGTCTCTCTTATATAAATCTAGATCTACATGCAATGAGGAAAGGTTCTCGTAAAATGGTCTTTACAAGTATGTGAACCAATATTCATTCCAAGTTATTTTTCTGGACATTAATTAACGAAATTGTCAAGGAACTGTCTTATTTTGTTAGGAAAATCAGAGACAGTTCGCCCTATTTCACATGTATAAATCTACGAAAGAAAAATGCTTTCTACTTTTGACAACGCTCAAAAATAGTTTTAGCAAAGCCGGAATTCGAACTCAAAACCCTTTGGTTTCAAGATTTAGAATCTAGCTCGTCATTCGAATAAACAGATATATATATGTTCTACAAATCATTCACGTCGCTCGTATTGAGGCTTTGCCTTTTTCATATTAATGTATCTTTGCGAATACTGCAGGCTTAAGATCAGCTTGCACAAAATATGCAGTTTGACCTTGGGTTTACACAGTTCGATATTCCATGAGAATATCTGGTTCAGCTCTTTCACTGCCATTGTCGCTTTGAGTAAGTTTTGCGAACGGCGTAGACAAGATCAGACTGCACAAAACGTGCACTCTGATCTTTGATGTACACCGCCCGTACCTGGTGCTAATCATTCACATGTCTTCATATTATTATGGATCCATAATGGTCACTCTTTTAAACAATCGACTTAATTATAAGGTAAACTGGTCCTTTGACATACAGAAAATAGATCAAGAGCGAAAAGTTTCGGCCCAGGCCAGCCTGCGCAGTCCGCGCACGGCGCGCAGGCTGACCTGGTCGATACTTTTCGCAGGTGCATTAAGCCCCCTTTCTACAGAGCATGACTCAAAAGCATTATGACTCGGGTACATAGAAACACATGCTGTGTAAATAGAACCTAATGTTTGGTAGGGATTAAAAATTACTTATTGAAAGTATCACTTCAAGTCTACCACAATTAATGTTTTCTATGGCTCTTATATCAGTCCGACCATTGAACAGGTGAAACCCTTATTTTTTTTCGGAACAGGCGAACCCCTTTAAAAATTTGCCAAACGGTCCTGAATGTCAACGAACCTAGGTAGAAGCCTTTTGAAAACACTGTGGGAAAAGGAGAAAATGCTGGTAACCAGCATTTTCTCCTTTTCCAACATTGTTTTCTACCCTTACGAGAACAAACTATTAAGAGCCATTTTTGTCATGTCGTCTGAAAATGCTTTCAATTTGGACAGGTTTAATACATGTATTTTAAATTTTATATTCAAATATTTTAGTTATTTAGAAAAGAGTTGCGAGTAAAACAAAAAATCTTTTACTGTTTTTCTTACAATATTTTGTAACTAATTTTTAGAAAAAGCTCAGATGGAAACTTTGAAGTTCTCGTGTTGTGATATGACTTTTGTTACAATGTTTTGAAAAGTCGACTGCTTCAGTTATGTCAAATATCGTCTGTCTCAGATTGAGGGTTTAACTTTCAAGGTCTTGAACTCTTTACCAGAAGAAAAAATTTATAGAAATGTCCAAATTGAAAACATTTGCAGACGTCGCGACAAATATAGCTCATATCAAGGGATTTATTCTTGAAAGGTTAGAAAACATTATGGGAAAAGGAGAAAATGCTATTTTTCAGCATTTTCTCTTTTTCCCACAATGCTTTCTAAAGCTTTTATTCCTGGGGGTCGTCGAAAGAGGGGTTTGTTTAGTAAAAGGATATATAAATGGCCGATATTTAGCTAACGAGTAAACGGGTATTGGCAAATACACTTTTAACCCTTCGGCTGCTAAGCGCGACTCAAGGATTCATTGCGGACAGTGTAGATCAAGATCAGACTGCACAACGTGCAGTCTGATCTTGGACCTACACTGTCCGATAGGGAAATATCCCCCCCCCAAAAAAAAAAATAATAATAATAAGAATAGCTTTGAAATAGCAATATTTGGGTTTTTACTATCAGTCTAAAAGTTTAATGACATTTATTTAGCAGGTTAAGGGTTAAAACCAACTCGACATTTCATTTCGTCTGCGTTTCTTGTGACTTGTAAAGATAGCGTTCGTTTATTTATCAAAACCTATTGGAAAAGGTGTCAGTACGTTTCTAATTTATCACATGTTTCTAAACGGAAAATAAACGGATATTTTTACATGAAAGGCTGCATTCCAAATTTATTATAAATGGAATCAGAGGGCAATAAAGCAGTTTCTCAACAGAAAGTTCTCTGTGTTGAGATTGTGTTTAAACAAACCGAGGATAGCGTAGACTGGGCACCAAGTTTGGAAAATAGATCCTCGCCCAGTTTGCCCTCGCCCAGGAGTGTAGGCCCGGGAGGGTTTGGACCTAGCGAGCCCAACTCGCCGAGAAGTATTCAGAGATTTATATTTAGGTCAGAGTTTTTGCTTTTCTATCTCTTTAAAGGCTCTTTATTTTACAATCATCTCATTTTTCCCCAAACACATCACTTTCCCCTTTTCCTTTCTCCTTTTTCTTGTCCCTCAGGGTCGTACCCCCTCTAAATCTCTCTGTCCCCCACTCTCTCTTTCTGTCTCTGTCTCTCTCATTCTCTCTCTCGCAATCTCTAACTGTCTGTCTGTCTCTCTCTCTTTCTCTCTCTCTCTCTCTCTCTAATCAACGGGTAGTTTGAATACTTTGAAAAGTATTATAGATTTATAAAAATCACTGGAAAAATTATCTTTTATAGACTTGTAACTATTCCTCGGAGAACGATCTATTCCAGATTTATTACACTCAATCGTAGAACGATTTCTACATTTATAACCGTCAATCACAGAACGATCCTGTTCATATTTATATCCGTCAATCATAAAACGATCTTTTCCAAAGTTATAACCGTCAATCATAAAACGATCCTTTCCATATTTATGACCATCAATCATAGAACGATCTTTCCCAGATTTATAATCGTCAATCATAGAACGGTCCTTTCCAGATTTATGACATTCAACCATGAACGATCTTTCCAAGATTTATAACCGTCAAATATAGAACGATGTTTTCCAGATTTGTTACCGTCAATCATAGAACGATCTTTTCCATATCTATAACCATCAATCATAGAACGATCTTTTCAAAATTTATAACCGTCAATCATCGAACGATCTTTTCCAGATTTATAACCGTCAATCATAGAACGATCTTTTTCATATTATAATCGTCAATCATAGAACGATCTTTTCCATATTTGTAACCGTCAATTATAGACAGATCTTTTCCAGATTTGTAACCGTCAATCATAGAACGATCTTTTCCATATTTATAAACGTCAATCAAAGAACGATCTTTCCCACATTTATAACTGTCAATCATAGAACGATCTTTCTCAGATTTGTAACTGTCAATCATAGAACGATCTTTTCCACATTTATAACCGTCAATCATAGAATGATCTTTTTCATATTTATAACTGTCAATCATAGAACGATCTTTCCCAGATTTATAACCGTAAATCATTGAACGATCTTTTCCAGATTTGTAACTGTCAATCATAGAACGATCTTTTCCAGATTTATAACTGTCAATCATAGAACGATCTTTACCACATTTATAAACGTCAATCAAAGAACGATCTTTCCCACATTTATAACTGTCAATCATAGAACGATCTTTCTCAGATTTATAACTGTCAATCATAGAACGATCTTTTCCACATTTATAACCGTCAATCATAGAATGATCTTTTTCATATTTATAACTGTCAATCACAGAACGATCTTTCCCAGATTTATAACCGTAAATCATTGAACGATCTTTTCCAGATTTGTAACTGTCAATCATAGAACGATCTTTTCCAGATTTATAAGTGTCAATCATAGAACGATCTTTTCCACATTTATAACAGCCAATCATAGAACGATCTTTCCCAGATTTTTAACCGTAAGTCATAGAACAATCTTTTCCAGATTTATAACTGCAATCATAGAACGATCTTTTCCCGATTCTGAACGATCAACTTTAATCTTACACCGCCCATGTACAGGATAATAGATCGATCCTTTCCAGATTTATAACGATCAATCAGAAATCGCTCCTGTACCGATTTATAACGATAAGTTATACATGGCTCCTGTACCGATTTATAACGATAAGTTATACATGGCTCCTGTACCGATTTATAACAAGTCATAAGTCGATCCTTTCAAGATCAATCATACACCGCTCCTGTACCGATTTATAACGATCAAACATAGATGGATCCTTTTCAGATTTATAACGATCGACTTTAGAAGGATATTTTCCGGACTAATAACGGTTAACCATAAGGCGATCGTTTCACATCTTAAGTCTTCCTGATTAAGTGTCTTGCAGACTAGCCTTATTATACCCTCCGCATTTTCCTGGAAATTACGTATTACGAGAGAAACATGAAGGCCCATGTTTTGAGCACCGTAGATAACCTACTATTGCTTTGATTAATACTTGGGGCATTGAATAAACCCTTTACCGAGCGAAAAAAAAATTTAGACTTATCAAAATTGAAGGCAGTTGTAGACGGCAAGTTAAAAATGGTTCAAATGACATGTTTGAATTTGATAAATAGAAAATGTTGTGGAAAAACTAAAAAACGTTGGCTCCCAGCATCTTTTTCTTTTACAACAACGTTTTTAAAAGCTCTCTCACTCAGGGTCGTTCAAACACGGTATCGTGTGGAAAAGGGCTGAGTTACATACTTTGTCTAAGTGTCCTGTTGACATTGAGCTTTGAAAATCTGTACGCTTTTCATTAATTTTAACCCCTTCCCCTCTCCAAACACACCAACAATTGGGGGGGGGGGGGGCGGGGTTTAGTATGTATATGTTACAGTAAATCTGTGAAACTAGGAATTTCATGAAATTCCTAAAAAAGTCAGGAAATTCGTGAAATGACTGTTTCACTTAGGAATTTCGCGAAATGCCTGATTTTTTTCAGGAATTTCGTGAAATGACTAGAAAATACCTTCAGTCATTTCATGAATTTCCTGAAATGACTTCATCTTCATTATTTTATTGATTGGCAATATGATATTGATAAGTCCCAATATTTCTGTATCATTCAGATAATTTTGGATGACTGAAATACTTTTAACTCTGTACTAGACAACTAATTTTTAGATTCAAACGCTTTTTATACACCATGTACAGTTTTTGTCAAATAAATGATGCTCTGTTCCATTCCGCTAAGATTTGTCAAAGAAAGGATAGAACACATTCTTGGAAAAGGAGAAAATATTGGTTACAAACTTTTTTTCCTTTCCTACATCTTTTTCAACAGTTTCTTTCTAAAATGTGACTTGTTTATTCTTATATTTATTCATGAAATTTTACCTGTTTGACAAACTACATGAAAAATGAACTCGACAAGATATTACATAAACTAGAGGCCCTTCAGGGTCTGAATCGTTCTATTGACCGAGAATTTGCTTATTTTCTGGCATAAATCATTCATTCATGATGCAAAAAGGGAAAAGACAAACACACACACACAAAAAGGGAAGGGTTTGTTGCAACTGGGCTCGAACCCACTAAAATAGCATAGTAAGTAGACATGGTGAGCTGAACAAATAGTGAAGTAATTGAAATAAACACACACACAAAAAGGGGGGAGAGTTTGTTGCAACTGCGCTTGAACCTACTAAAATAGCATAGTACGAAGACATGGTGAGCTGAACAAATGGTGAAGTAATTGAAATAAAGATTGTCAAAACTAATACTTTGGAATGCAGCAAAATTTGATTGGGTTTAAGAACTCACTGTATAAAACAATCCCTGCAAGCTTCAAAGAAATGTGACCAATAATATGGACTGTGTTGAGTAAACGAGACTAAATCATCAAATGGCTGCTTTTCCTAAACTGACTGCAGAGTTTTCTTCATTTTGACAGGTTTCAGTTCCTTGATGGTTCACATAAACTGTGCAAGTTTCAAAAGAACTGAATCAAACGGCCGACTTGCATGCTATCGTGTTAACAAAAAATGTATATCTTCAAATTTAAACGGCTACCTTTTGCTTACTAATTGTCAGATTGAACTATTAATGATATAAACAAACTGTGTAAGTTTCACGAAAATTCAACCACAAATGCAGACTTTATTACGTAAACAAGAAAAAGACTAACAAACAGACGGAAAGACGGACGACGGAAACCACGCGGTGACAAAAGCCCTGCTGCGTTTCAGCTATGAATATTGAGAAAATATTTCATTCTGTTAAGATGTTTTAACTGTTTTAATTGCTATCATACATATCTCTCATTTTCATACTTACAAATACTGAGACAAAATATGAAATTACTCATTCAGTCCAAACTCACTTTTTCTCTCAATGTAGGAAAGGGTTAAGCATTAAAATAAGT
Organism: Hippopus hippopus; assembly: GCA_946811185.2. Classification (NCBI taxonomy): domain Eukaryota; kingdom Metazoa; phylum Mollusca; class Bivalvia; order Cardiida; family Cardiidae; genus Hippopus; species Hippopus hippopus. The sequence goes on along the minus strand of OX328100.1, from coordinate 17,015,882 downwards.
TAATGATTCTAAAACCTATTACATGTATATTGAATACTTTAAGAACAGTTATGATTTACCATTTCCCAAGTACATGTCAGTTGAACAAACTCAGAAAGCATATCAGTTAAACTGGTATGTACGAGTAAATATCACTTGAGAGTTATCAAATGTCAAATTCTTAGTTTTTGTTTTTATAAGTCAGACTATCATGACGTATACTATTGCAAAGCCGCTGCACCTGCAAACAAATCAATCTATTTGTATCAACTTATGTATTTTTGATATCTTTAAATTTCAAATTAATGCATGTCAGATTTTTTTTTTTACGATAAAATGCAACATGGGTTCAAAATTTTTAAGCAAGTCAATAAGTATGTTTTTAATTAAAGAAAACTAGCAAGTTATAAAGAGTGAGTTATTAAGTATCAACTGTTTAAAGGACACATCATTTCACACATTTCCTGAATCAATAAAATGCAATATGAACTCAGATTTTTTAAACAAGTCAATAAGCATGCGAAAAAATAGCAAGGTATAATGAATTAGTTATTAAGTATCACACAACTGTTTAAAGGACACATCATTTTACTCATTTCCAGAATCAATAAAATGCAATATGAACTCAGATTTTTTAAGCAAGTCAATAAGCATGCGATTAATCAATGAAATTAAAACAAGTTATAAAGAGTTAGTCATTAAGTAACAGAAGAGCTGTTTAAAAGACACATCATTTCACACATTTCCTGAATCATGAAAAGGTCTGTAGTAAATCTGTCTAAAAGTGTCTAACGATATTCAGTCATTTCACGAAATTCCTGAAAAAATCAGGCATTTCGTGAAATCCCTAAGTGAAACAGTCATTTCACGAATTTCCTGATTTTTTTAGGAATTTCGTGAAATTCCTAGTTTCACAGATTTACTGTAACATATACAGGCATTAGATTGCCCGTCTATCTGTTCGCATGTCCGTAGACGCAATTTTGCGTCTTCTTCACTTTCTACAATTTTCAATAAATTTTGTTATGTACGCAGGAGTAAAGGTCCTTTGTATTATTACCTATCAGGCTGTGTAACAAACAGTCGTGAGAAGCGTCGGTATCGGACAGTTCGAATCAATGACGTATTATATCTTATTAGCTAATTTTCATCAGTTCGATTATGACAACACTTTAAACGAATGTATTGATAAGTTACAGATCATTCGCAAACAAAAGTTTCCGGTCAGGTTTCAGTAACATCTTTCTCACGGTCAGGAAAAGAGTATTCAAGCAATCAGACTCCAGGGGAATGCGGAGAGGAATGGAAAGGGGGTGGTTAAAGATGCAGTATCCCATGCACTTCATTGCGTTCACTGCATTCATCAATGAATGAAATTTAACGTAATGTTTACACCTGGGTGACTCAGAATGTGCTTTGAATATGAAATGGCTATTTACAAGCTACATGATTGTGTGAAATAATACAGAAAAGAGCTTCCATTGAATTTCGGACTGAAACGTGCATGTTTCCCAACAATACATATTAGAGCAGCAGATCTGTTTACCCTTGTCCTGTTCAATAAGTGAAATAAACCTTTCAAACCGATAGTAAACCCAAACTTTGCTATTTCAAAGGTATTTTTTAAGGGAGAAGACATCTCCTTATCGGACAGTGTAGATCATGATCAGACTGCACGTTCTGTGCAGTCTGATCTTGATCTACACTGTCCGCAAAAGGTCGTTGAGTCGCGCCTAGCAGCCTAAGGGTTAACCTTTCGCCAAACAATCCAGAGTTTTTACGACCCTCAGGCAGACGGCTCTTGAAGAAAAATTGTGGAAAAACGAGAAAGCGCTGGTTATCAGCATTTTCTCTTTTTTTTTTTTTTTTTTCAAGAATATTTCTACCCTTTCAAAGACGAATCCATTCATTTGGGACACATTCTATCCGTCGACGGCAAACGCTTTCAGAATTGACCAGTCTAAATTTTTGTTGTCTGGTAAAAAGTTAATGTTAACTTTGTTGTTTAAAACTTTAGCAACGTTTGCCTATCAGGATTAGTTTCATAATATAGCAGGAACTTTCGAACAGATTTTTCCTCTTTCGGGGTCTGACTTCATACATACCGTATTAGACAAGTATTATTAGTCAAAACTATTTTTAGCATCACATCATTATTTCAGACCCGATATTCAAATTTCACTGACCAATCAGATGTATTCAATATATTCGCTGTGGTATTAGAATTTCAATTTTACGGTGGGAAGGTAAATATTTGTCCACCTCCAAAGTTTGGACCTAAATTACTCGCTTAATATTTATCCGTTTGTTCCATTCAACGTATTAGATCGATGAAAAATTTACTGTAGAATACGACAAAGTTAACCCTGAAAATTAACGAAAGGAAAATTTCAATTAACAGTGAAAACCCAAATATTGCGTTTTCAAAGTAGATTTCACCGGAAAGAAAATATCGTATCGGACAATGTATATCAAAGATTAGACTGCACATTTGTGCAGTCTGATCACGATCTTTACTGTCCGCAAAAGGTCATCCTAGTTTAAAAATATGTGAAAAGTACTAACAAATGATAGGGGTTCATGTACGTCAAGTAAATGAGTTTGACACCCTGTCTTATACACTATATTATAAAAAGCAAAGTTTGTCAAAATCTAAGTACCTTTGCTACGAACAAACAAAATCCTTCCATCAGAGATCGAAGGAAAATCAACAGAGGTGTCAATACACATACCCTCAAAAGGTTAACCATAGATGACTGTGTTTAAATAAATCCATTTGTTAAACAAACACTGGTTCATACCATTTAGCGATTTTATTTCCACCTTTACCGTGTCCAGTGGTGATGTTAAGCTGCTTTGGCGGACAGTGTAGATCAAGATCAGACTGTACAGAATATGCTGTCTGATCTTGTATCTACACTGTCTTATATCTTTTTTATGTTCTAAATGTACAACGTAGAAACTTGGATGAATATAATAAGGTTTCTACATTGCTTCATGTATCCCATTTGCTTAATTTGTGCTCAAAGCGTTAATCCATCGTCCGATACGAACATTTGGACGATAAACTGAGGACCGCACCTGAAGTTAACTCTTAAAGCGACGAATGTCCCCGATAAATATTTTTCGTCTAGATATAAGAAGTAAATAGTTGCATTTTCATTGTTGTTTTAGTCTATATAGTGTTTTAGCAAAGCGAAAAGTGTAGATCAAGGGTCAGACTACACGTTTACTGCAACCAGATCTTGAGCTACATTGGTCGCAAATGCAACCAACGTTTATGCCATCAAACGGTACAGGAAACACTGCGATAATATTTGAAAGAGCTTGCTATATCAAGAGTAAATTTCCCATTTTGTGAAGAAAAAAAAAAAGGCATTTTTAATTAAAATGTCGAAGTGAGACCGTCGTACCCAGTGTAAAGGGTTAAGAAAATATAAAGGAGCCAAGTAAACTTAATACATCTGCAAAAAGTATCGACCCAGGTCAGCCTGCGCAGTCCGCGCAGGCTGACCTGTGTTGAAACGATTTGTTATCTGCATGACCACGGACCAATCTACTTTAAGATTCAGTCGGTTTATATTATTGGTACTAAAAGAGTTAATTGTCTATTTTCAGAAATGCTTCCCGACTTGCCTTGGAGTCCCGCGAGGCCATGTTTCGCCGAGCCATGTCCCTCTTGTCGGCTCGGTGTACCAGTGTGAAACAAGATCAAACAGAAAACGGTTTGCCATTTGGTATACAGTCTCCCAAATACTTCTACGTGACACAGGATAAGCCGTTACCAATGGAACCATTAAAGGTACCCGTATCTCTATTGTATAAACATTACAGAACTTAACCCTTAACCTTTATCCTGCAAAATAAGTTAAATTAAACTTTCAAGCCAGTAGTAAAAACCCGAATAATGCTACTTCAAACTTCATTTCTGGAGAAAAATATCTCCTTAACGGACAGTGTAGATTCAAGATCAGACTGCACGTTCTGTGCAGTCTGATCTTAATCTACACTGTCCGCAAAAGGTCAGTGAGTCGCTTTTAGCAGCCTAAGGGTTAACCTTTTTACCAAACGAAAAAAATTAGACTGGTCCAAATTGAAAGAGTTTGCAGACGACAAATTAGATATTGTTCATATCGTGAGATTTGTCTTAGATGTGATAGACAACATTCTGGGAAAAGAGAAAATGCTGTTTACCGGCATTTTCTCCTTTTCCCACTATGTTTTCAAGAAATATTTTTTCAGGGTAGTCAAAAGTCGGAGACAAAGCCAACCTTGAAACTGCAATATTCTGACTCTCTCTACTGTCCTGAAAATGTCTGTTTGGTATATACGACACCTTAAGGATTCAGTCTCTTGTCCAGATTAACTTGGGACATAGTAGACTTTACAGGGAGATGATGTCGAGCTCAGCTGTGCCAAATATTTGAGTAACAATGTTGTATTTTTGTGTTCTATAGATATTCTTTGTCAAGTATGCAACATCTGTTTTCTTCTCTTGAAGTTTTCATCATATACTTTCAGTGTTGAGTGGGGCAATTCATACTTGGTTTAATAGCCTCTACATAACAGAATAACAAGAGTAGTAACATTGCTTGTGATTACTTTTTCGATAGCTGATTTTTTTTCTATGTACTGAATGTATTCTATTGAATTATTTTGTGAAACCTGTATCGCGCAAGCAGTCAGGGAATGAATGAAAAGAGCTTGCAGAGGGAAGGTGCCTTGTTGGTGCAGGGAAATCCATTCTTAGCTTTCACATATACGAACTCAAACGTTGACCTTTTAAAACAGGCTGGTTGCTTAATAAAGACAGCCTCTGAGACAGATCTAACTATAATGATTTCTTTACAGGCATGGCGGGGCTACAATGGTAACGTCTATTTTGAGCCAATCCAAATTAATCACCTAAAAGTGGATGAAGCCGAATTACTACGGGCCAAGACATCTGTTCCCAGAACAAGACAAAAGTTAACAGCCAAACTCGACAGCCAACAACAACAGCGGCTGCCAATAACTGATAAAGAAAACAAGGCAGACAGTCGGACTGAATCTCGTCAAACTAATAAAAGTACACAGAGTAATGCGTCAACATCGCGCCAGATGGCAGTACTAGATCGTCAAGTGGTCGCGAATAGACTGAACGACAATATTCACGAGGACATGATTTGGATTGAAGGACAAGAAAATACCGGAAGTCTCGCTATCCGACCAAGATCACATCCGGATAAAAGAGCACGTGACAGAGACTTGCAGTATAATAAAGAAAGAATAAAAAAAGGATCAGTTGTACATAAACTTTACGAGGAAAAGAAAGGGAAACAGCGCCCAAAATTAACGGTAAGTGGTGGGAAGTTTACTCCACCAACTTCCATGTCGCCATTGTTACGAACTCAAACCCAATATTCTTTGAGTCATAGACTTACAACAAACAGTCCAGATCCATATCACGGGGACGCTAAACTTCCACCTCTCGATCATCTACGTGCTAGTTTAAAACACATGAACAACAAACCTGCTCCTAAGGGATACAGTAGGTCAGTGACCTTGACCGACGACATGAAACCTTTCATTAAATACAGTCCTGATGTTGTTGCGAAATACGCTCAACAAGCTGCTTTATAACAATTCACAATACGTGATGCCAGGGTTTAATTAAACTCGAAGCATTTAAGAATTTACAGTGCTATGTACAAGCCAATAACAGCCTCATTTTTTAGGATAATTACACTTATAGAATTATTGTATCCATAGTTGACGTCTTGGTTTGAGCTCTGGAGAAGAACTGGTCAACGGTTTAACCCTTTGCCATACAATTCTTTGTCTTAACGACCCTGACGAAAAGGCCTCCTGAAAGTACTGAAATGGAGAAACTCCTGTTGACCAGCTTTTTTCCATTTTTCCAGAATTTCTTAAACCTACTCCATGACAATTCTCAGTATTCGAGTCACATTTAATTTGTCGTCTGTAAATGTTCCAAATTTGGACAAGTCTTAACTTTTCCTTTTTATCAGATAAAGAGTTAGTATAATCATCTGCTAGTAATATGAAACACACCAAGAAACTTGATAGCGTAACAGTAAGGTGACAAAGAGATTTGGTCTTGTGCATAGCACCGTTTATAGCACTGTTCAAGGGAAATGAAAACGAAGAAAGAAAACTGCTGGATGTGACTTACTTCAATATTGAATCTTTTTTGGTCTTGAAAACACAGAAATGTCTTAAATCAACCTTTCTGCGCGAAATTTGTCAACTCAGAAAGTTTAATCCCTCTTTGAGAAAAAAATACAATAATTCATTTTCGATTAAGACATAGGTACTGCACAGAGTTCAAGATTGCTTTTTGTAAGACTCTATTTGATATGCAAGCAATTCAGCCGCTGATAAATGTTTAGTCAGTATTCAAGATCCAGAAATACTTCTAAACCATCATCTTTGGTGCTGTAAAAACTTGGTAATTTTTTATAAAGCCTTAAAGGGCTTAAAAGATTGCATCGTGTCCAAGTCTAACTGCATTTTTTCAATAACTGAAAAAATAAGACGATCTAAAAGACTTTTCGTTAACTAGTAGGACAATTAAAAGATCTTTTATTCAACCGTAAAGCATTTGGTCAAATATTTTCCCAGCTTAAATGACTCCCAAAACAATTCACTTTGGTAAAGCTTTGAAAAGTTACATGTCAAGTTAAGGTTCTATGAACTGCAACAAAGGAACTCCGCGTTTTATATTGCTAGAATATTATACAGGTTGAAATGACATCCAGCGCACATCTAATGGCGCTTTAAATAAAGAGAAACTATCCATCAATAACTGGAGGAGGAAGTGTGTGAACCAGCATTTAAAGAATGACTGTGTTGCCATACCAGTGGATTTATGCCGCAAACGGCATACGATTAACCAGAGGGAAACAGTGGTGTTGAGTATAAGTGTCACATTTCAAAGTCCAAATCTCTGAATAGGGCAGTGTCTTGACTAGTTTTAGTGTGGATTGTGTTGACAAACTGAAGTACAAATAGGAAATAAACTGTTACGTTTCAGAACATTTCTTATTATGTGCTTGTTCATCGTTGTGTGAACTTTCTTGTTACTTGCTACAAATCTACAAATCGGAAACTTCACATTTTAAGGAATGAATTTGTGCCACAATATTACCACGAAATTGTGGGGATGTGGAGGGGACTTCTATTTAGTTTTGTTTGTGATCGTCAAAAAGTAAAATTGAGTCAACTTTTGAATGCTATCCTTTCATCAAATGTCTTAAATGATCGAACCACATTCCAAGACAACAGAAGAATTAGCCAGACTATTCTCTTAATCAGTTATCGCATGTACGAACTGCAATGTCACCCTAGTGAATAACCTTTGGATACATTTTGGGAAAAGGAGTAATTGCTACCGCTTTTGTTCCCCCTTTTGTATTTCGTCCAATAAAAAAAAAGCATTGTTCATCTATTTCAGATGCTTTTCTCGATTATCTGGTACTGACTTAGATATTGTGCTTGTAGAGATACCAGCTATACTAACTTTGAATGAATAGGATTTTTTGCTGCTTATAACAGTCATGTGTATTTCCAGACAGGGGCCCTTCACTCCCTTGCCAAAAGGAGACTCCCATGTGACAGTATGCACCAGTGGGAATGAAAACTGTGTTTTCTGATCACAAATCCATTGGCTTAACCACAGGGCCCTTGAGGGCCACCCCTCCCACTTGGGAGTACACAGTCCTGTTACTTGTACATTTCGTAACTTGGGCTGAGAATACAGGGGCTATATTTTTAGTTCTTTATTTATTAAAATTGATATTTTGTAATGTGAATTATTGTTTTATGTTTAGATCTCTATATATAAAATCTGGTTCCACTCTGAAAGGCGTCTGCCTAAGATATACAGACATATGTTTGGAACTGTATTTTTTACCAAACAGACCAGTTTTAACAACCCTGAAGAAGGCTTTTGAAAACACTGTGGGAAAAGGAGAAAATGCTGCTAACCAGTATTTTCTCCCTTTTCCATAAAGTTTTCAACTCTTTCTAAGACAAATCTTAATGACATGTACAAGGGTCATGTCTAATTTGTCGTCTGCAAAAACTGTTAAATTGGAAGAGTCTAAATTTTTTTCATCTAGTAAAGAAGTGAATCCCTAATGCTCTGACTATTTCCAATCACAAATAAATTCACCAATATTGAAGATCCAAGGCTCTTCTATAAGAATATTTCACAAAATAGAGGAAAGTTTAGATTTAACTCTTTACCACACAATCCCAACTTTGAATGACCCTGAGAAAGAAGCCATTTGAAAACATTGTAGGAAAAGGAGAAAATGCTGCTAACCAGCATTTTCTGCTCTTACCAAAATGTTTTCTACTCTTTCCAAACCAAATTGTCTGCAAATGCTTTCAGTTTGGACCAGTCCATAACTTTGTCGTTTGATAAAAGAGTTAAGATCAGACTGCTGCAGGTGACAAATATAATTATTGAGTCATGCTCTGTGAAATTTAATGCATTTGCAACAAGAGCGGCAAATTGTCTTAAGATACGCCCGTCCCACCACCAGTTGTCGAGGGGGTATAATAATCGTAAAGGCCAGGTAATGCAACAAACATGTTTACCAAAGTCTCAAGTCAATTTGACTTGAGGTGACAAAGTTCCGTTCCGGACAAGCAAGAAATACGGTAAAAATGAAGATCAAAGTGGAATTACTCAAAATCTGCACCAGGTAGAGTTATTGTTCTTGCACACTGTACTCTGTAATATTGCAACAAACATGCATACCAAGTTTGAAGTCACTCTGACTTGAGATGACAAAGTTATATTCCGGACAAGCACTAAATGCTGTAAAAATGACGATCAAAGGGAAATAACTCAAAATTCGTGCTAGGAAGAGTTACGGTTCTTGTGCACTGCACTCTATAAATTTTCAACAATCATGCATACCAAATTTGAAGATGTTCAGACTAGAGATGACAAAGTTATATTCCGGACAAGCAGAAAATGCTGTAAAAATGACGATCAAAGGAAAATAACTCAAAGACAGAATGAGGTAGAGTTATGGTTCTTTCGCATTGCACTCCGTATTATTGCAACAAACACAAATGCCAAGTTTCAAGTCAATCGGACTGGAGATGACAATGTTATGCTCCGGGCAAGCAGAAAATGCTGTAAAAATGATGATCAAAGGGAAATAACTCAAAGACAGCATGAGGTAGAGTTATGGTTCTTTTGCACTGTACTCCGTATTATTGCAACAAACACAAATGCCAAGTTTCAAGTCAATCGGACTAGAGATGACAGAGTTATGCTCCGGACAAGCAGAAAATGCTGTAAAAATGACGATCAAAGGGAAATAACTCAAAGACAGCAACAGGTAGAGTTATGGTTCTTTCGCACTGCACTCTGTATTATTGCAACAAACACAAATGCCAAGTTTCAAGTCAATCGGACTGGAGATGACAAAGTTATGCTTCGGACAAGCAGAAAATGCTGTAAAAATGACGATCAAAGGAAAATAACTCAAAGACAGCACGAGGTAGAGTTATGGTTCTTTCGCACTGCACTCTGTATTATTGCAACAAACACACATGCCAAGTTTCAAGTCAATCAGACTGGAGATGACAAAGTTATGCTCCGGACAAAGAACTGGACGCCGCCCGCCCGCCATGGGTGATCCCATAATACGTCCCGTCTTTGACGGGCGTATAAAAAGTATTGAACCATGTCAGCCAGCACAGGCTGACCTCAGTCAAAACCTATTGCTATTAGTATACATGTCAAACAACCCTTCTACCTCATGATTTTGTCATTTTTTTTAGATAAACTGGATCCGTAATATGGGGTGGCTTGCTTGGTACAATGCATTATAAGGATGCATTTAACCCACTTTCCCGAAAGCGATCTTCAATTATGTGTTTACCACAAAGAAAAAAAATGTTTCATTTAAATCATAAACCAAACTGATGGTGAAACTTAATTTTATTGATGCCAAAAATCTGCAGATTTCTTTTTATCACAGCATAAAACAGAGGTGACAATCAGTGTGTATTTCTACAAATGTAATTCCTACACAAAAGGTTTTCTTTTTCATTCATAAATTTAACCCTTTACCAACCAATCCAATGTTTCAACGACCCAGGAGAGAAAGACCTTTGAAAACATAATGGGAAAAGAAGAAAATGCTGGAAACCAGCATTTTTTCCTTTTCCCACAATGTTTTCTTCTCTTTGGCAAATAAACTCCATCAATGAAGTCACTAAATATGTAGTCTGCAAATGCTTTCAATTTGACAAAGTCCAAAATTTTGTCGTCTGGTCTTACACACTAAATAGATACACAACCTAGCATAAATTACTGCGGAGGTTGATAAACTACTGTGAAGGCTGTTGAATCAAAATATACTCAGTTCTATAGATAAGTGTGCACTTAATTTTCTTTTATTTCTTGTCGCATGTTTTACTGAAGACCAACAAATTTGGTATCATACTTTAGTTCAGAGTCTGTAGAAAATGCCAGGCTAATCAGATTTTGACTAAAATCAAAGTTGCAAAAGTACTCAAAGACTAAGGTAACATTAAAGTTAGGTTTTGGCCACCGCTCTCGTTCAGGAATGGAATAACATTCCTGATGCCATGATTTTACGTTATGTAAGGTCTATGCGACGTCGAATAATTGCCTGTATCGACAGCAGAGGTGGCCATACAAGATATTGATTGAAAAATTACAAGAACTTTACGAAAAACCTAACTTTAATGTTACCTTAGTCTTTGAGTACTTTTGCAACTTTGGTTTTAGTACCACCTTCATTTAAACTGCAAAAACCTAACTTAAACTTTCTGTTAGTCAAAATCTGATTAGCCTGGCATTTTCTACAGACTCTGAACTAAAGTATGATACCAAATTTGTTGGTCTTCAGTAAAACATGCGACGAGAAATAAAAGAAAATTAAGTGCACACTTATATATGGAACTGAGTATATATATTAGGGTAGTTTGTCCCATCACAATAAATATTTTTCTCTATCTATCACTTAATATCACAGCATAATTAGCAAAAGTTCAAGATTTAAATTATATCAAGCATTGGTCAGAAAAAGCATTTGGATTTTTCATAAAATTTTCATATGGTCATGATGTTGTGACTGATTCCTAATAAAAAGAATACATGTATAACCTGATGAAAAACTTAAAACAGCAAATACTCCACATGCAAGACAATTAATACCATACGACATGTTGAATGCACTCCAGAAAAACACAGTCCTATAAATAAATAAGATACTTGGACAGAATGGCTACCGTGTAATATAGAAATTAACAAAGATACTTGGACGGAATGATGTAGAAACTTAAACTGTAAAATAATCATAATGTGCAGCCGTTTTATGTAGCTTCATTGATTTAAACCATTAATTAAATATATATGTTTTGTTTGCAATAACTGGAAGTAAAGGCTAGCTATTGAAAGTTCTTTCTTGAATTTTCATGAGTTTTTCCCACAACATTAATGTCCCTTTAAGAAGAGAGCAGCTCCACACTGTATCCAGAGACTCTTCCCACCTCCACAGGGTACATTCAGTTTGGTTATGATGCGATCTCTGTCCGCACTGTAGTATATTGGAATGGAAATGGTCTCATCTATACCATACGGATCTGGGGCATCATCCTGAAAAAGAGTTCACACAAGTTCTAGATCTTGGTAACAGTACACAGGATAACATTAAATATGAAGCAAATGGCCTGAAGCAAGTAGCTTAAGAAACAGAGCTGTCAAATCAGCTACTTGCCTTAAGCCAGTTGAAGTAAAATAAGTACCCAAGATTAACACAAAGATTAAAATTGTTCACATCAGCCTAAAATTTGATAACAAAACTCTGACTATTACGTGTTCACTACAGCAACAAAACACAATGTTGCCTTTCTTGATTAGTAATGATAATATTTTGAATATGTTTTAATCAAAAACACTCTACTTTCATTAATCTATTAATGTACAAAAACAACTTGCTAAATGCTAAAGACTCTTTTGAAACAAGTAGGAAAAGAACAAATGCTTGTTACCAAAACTGGCTCCCTTTTTGCACAAAGCAGTCAATGTTGTTGAATGCAGACATTTTCCTTTCCCTCATATACTTTTCCTTTGTGTCACTTTTGCTTGCTGGGACTAAGTCTCAAATAAGCGTGTACACTTATGGGTTAACCCTTTACCACACCATCCCAACTTTTAAAGACCCTGAGAAAGACATCATTTGAAAACATTGTGGGAAAAGGAGAAAATGTTGGTAACCGGTATTTTTTTCTTTTCCCACCATATTTTCTATCCTATATAAGAAGAATTGCATCATTTTAGCCAAATCTTAATTGTCGTCTGAAAATGCTTTCAATTTGGACAGGTCTACATTTTTGTAACTATGTAAAGAGTTTAAATAACATAACACTCACCTTGATCCATGCCACAACACAGGGTGGGATAGCAGAGATACTGGGTGAGTCCCGCTGGTTTTCTGACAATCTTGTGCCATCAAAACTACAGCCCTCAAGTTGTAAGCCTCCTATCTTCACATTAAGTTTAGCTCCCTGCAGAGATCCCCTCCAACTACAGCTAAACTTCAGGTTATCCATAGAACAACCAAGCTCTCTGTATTAAAATGAATAAATGAGCAATCCAGTAAATAAATTTGGTAATTGTGTGGATTTTCATTTTTCAGCACAAGTGGCTTTTTGTAGCCACGACTTTTATATTTATATACTCAAGTACAATTCAAAAACTTACACAATGGCTTCATGTATATCTTTTTACAATAGAAAAACAAATTTTTGTTTTTCTTTACCTTCCATGTAGTGACATCTTTCATTCCTGTATAATAAAACAGATTTTTTTTTTCAACTTTTAAAGCAATTTTCAGAACTTAAGTTGCCTTTGCAGTAAGCGTAGATCAAGATCAGAGTGCACATATTTTGGTCTTATTTCTAGACTGAAAATGCCTGTTGGGTTTATTCGGCACTGAATACTGTGGTGCTTGATTGATATTTAAGAATATGCATCATTTTAAGGGTTCACTTTTTTCTGAAAGGGTGGGGGGCATGGGGGTGAAAGGGGTGTTATGAAGGTTAATTTATTTAATCTTTTTATCTAAAAAGTATTTTGATGGTTTCCTGCCCCTGTTGTATAAGTTAACAATGAATCCTATTTTAAAGTAAATATCTTCAGTAAAACAGAGATATTATAAAATGTCAAAGTTTTGCATGATGACAACTCAGACGATAACACCAGGGCCACAACAATAACTCAGTGTTTTCTTCCAAAACAGCCATGCTAAAAATTTTGACTGCAATTTTGTTCATTGTTATTACCTGGCTGTCTGTTGACGAAGTGCATTAAGGAATGTATCAGGTCTGAATAGCTCTGACAAGTCTAGTGTGTCTCTCAACAGAGAGTTGTTCTGGGCCTTATCTACCCATGTCTGTACGGCGATGGCCCTGGATACAAGCCCACTTAGATACTGGACAGGGTCCTCTGGTCCATCCCACTTATCCTGCCAGCTAAGGGGTGTCTGAAAAAGTGGTATGTTTCATTCAGTATCAAATGTATGGTATCATAAATGACAGTGATACTCTACCTTTAACCCTCCTAACTCTTTACCAGATGACAAAAAAGACCCACCTAAAGTTCAGCATTTGCAATCCACGAATGAAATGCAGTTCTAATGATGGGATGTGTCATTCAAAGGGCACAAAACATTAGTGTAAAAAGCAGAAAATACTGGTTAACAGCATAAATATTTTCTTTTTTTCCATAATGCTGTCAAAAGCTCTTTTCCTCATAGTAGTTATAATTTTGGATTGTTTGGAAAAGGGTAAAGAAGTACACATGACAAAATACTGATAGTAAACATGAATTAACATATCAGTAAATAAACATGTATTTCAATATATTCTTTTTTGTATCCCTTGAGAGTAAACACCTGACCAAGAACCAAATAAAAGAAACAAAAGTGATATTTCCAAGCAATGGAAAATTGCATATTCACAGCAATTTAAAGGTGAATTTTGTCACAATGTCTCACAAAACATTCAACAGTGTAAATCAAGACCCACTATGCAGACTGATCTGAGCATATATGCAAGCCGCTATGCAGAGTGATCCTAATCTATCACCATAAGCAATCTAACGTTGATCTAAGCACCTTCTCATCAAAGAACAAACTAACCTCCTGGTTCAACAAGGCAGCAGCAAGATTCTGCACGTCCTTACTGAGTAGTTGAGTTCCTCGTATAACTTTGGAGAGAGCTGCAAGACTCTGATGGACAGTCTGAACCAGTCTGATAGCATTGTACCTCTCCAACAGAATAAAAGATATAATTGGAGATTCATTCCCAGACTTCTCTGCAGGTGGGGCAACCTTCTGCTGTATCAGATTTACTCCCTGTGACAGAAACATCAACATTATCAGAATGCATGTCTTTGTTTATCCTTTACCTAGCTATCCTGTATTTTAAGGAACCTGAAGAAAGAGACTTCCGAAAACACTGTAAGAAAAGAGTTGAATGGTGTTTTACGCCGCTTTCAACATTATTTCAGTTGTATCACGGCAACAGCTCAAATATTCATCTATTTCCTGTGTTTCACCAGTACTAGGCTGGAGCTACTTGCTCGAGGACATTCCCACAAAAAAGCCCTATGGAATCAGTGTGGCTTGTACCCAGGGCCTCCAGGTCACAAGTCCAACACTTTACCACTGAGCCACGCAGGACTCTTTGTAAGATTAAAAGAAAATGCTGGTACCCAGCGTTACATGTATCTCTAATTAGCTGATATTGGTTGAGCTTATAATTTGGTATGGAATGGACTGTTTTTATCATATAAATGCAATACCTATTTGATATTTAGTAAGAAGAGCATCACAATGCGTGTGTAAACGCTTGGTTGTATGTGCTTGATTTTAAATGAAATTTCTTAGACAAAAAAAGAGGCATAACTGTGTCATAGATACTTTATTGGTTACCTGCTCTTGTTGTATGGGCTTCCCTTTTAATACGTAATAACATGTGCAAGTTTGATGCAAATATCTTCAGTTTAAATAGAAATATTAAAAAATGTCAAAGTTTTTGCATAACATAGATAACAACAGGGCTATGGCAATAAATTGATGTTTTCTTCAAAAACAGCCGAGCTAGAAGTGCAGATACAGTCACTAAACACAGGAGTCAATGACATGGCAAAAATTGAAATTGCTTATTGTAGGCCATTTCTCCATTTGCAACTATGTTTCCAATAGTGGTCTGCAGGGCCAAAAATGTCTTCTGTAATGTGTTAATCCTCTATACAGAATTATCTAAAGAAAACCTAACTATTTACCTGGTTCAGCTTTTTCCACAGATTAAGAACTGGTCCTAGTTCATTTGCCCAAACCTCCTTATCAAATTTGGTAGCTTTAGCATCTGATCTCTGTAACACCTTTAGCTGAGAGATAACTTGTCCACTCACTATCCTTTGAGCTGATCTCTCAATGTTCTCTGGTAGTCCAAAATATGATGGTTTGTCAAACTCTGGTAGGTCATTTACAACATCAAGGTAATCCTGCAAATATATGGGTTGAAAATGAGTTTATGTATCTGATTGAAAAGTTAAAGTTCTTTACCTTTCAAAAATCCTTTCCTTTTTTTTTTTTTAAATCTTCAAAGTGGCATATCTCCAGTAAAAACAAAGACAGTGCTAGTAGAAGCTCATTTCTGTCCTCATCTTTGAAGACGGCGTTGATTTCCAACTATATGTATTAATAGCAATCAACTGATTGATGTCAAGCTGAGAGCTCCTAAAGTGAGACTTGTTGTTTACTTATTGAATCATTGACAAACGGCTGTTTGTTGTAGGTTTGATAATTTAATTCCAATTTTTAATATTTCAATATTAAATGTTATAGCAGCTGATCACTTTCATTTCCTGCAGCCCATTAATGACATGTTGCACAACCAGTGAAAATTGGCTTTGAAGAGGTAAAAAACATTCTGGGAAAAGGAGAAAATAATGTTACCAACATTTTCTCCTTCTCCCAGAATGTTTTTGACATCCTTTTGCCTGAAGATTGTTGAACTAAGACTTTGTGTGGTAAAGGGTTAATTCCTATTTTTATCAATATTTTTCAATGATGTTTTCAGTTATCAGCTGCAATTTTTTTTCAGAGTGTAATGAGCTTACTATGCCTACAAAAATCATACCCTATAGTTGGTGGATGTTGGTAGTCTCAGGGGTCCTAGACGTTTGTTCTTACTGCCAGGAGACAGAATGACCTGGTCAAAGAATTGTTCTAGGTAAGATGTCATTACAGACACATCAAATGGGTTATCTACACGTCCACCATAAATAGCCAGCTCAAACAGTCCATGGATAAACTTCCACTGTACCTCCTGACCCCCTGAAACAGTAAATAAACAACAAGTGAACTAAAGGTAACCCAGAGAGTGATAAATGAAAGAAGTTGACAGTTTGACAGCAAAAAATTCCCCAGATATTGCAGTTTCATCGTGGAGCTATTAGACAATATGATAAAGTATCTCACACCATCCATTTTTAGCTTCGTATCTGGATAGACATTTTCAATGACGTATATTTTTTTAATCCATAATCAAGCTAATTCTACCATTACATTACTCAAACCAAATATTAAAACAGGCGAAAATTAGGAGAAGAAAGATTTGTCACTGTCAGTTGCTTCCTTTTTCTTACTGTTTTCGACCTCTGTATGGACATAAACACTTATTATGTAGTAGTAAAACAGAGAAATCAAATGAATCAATCATACCTCCCACACACAGCCTGTCTATAATATCTGCTCCAGCTCTAAGGTCTGACAGAGAAAACTCGTAAAACTTTGTCCAACCCTGAAAAAATAAAAAAAGTCTCCTTCATGCTTCTCTTTTGCTTAATCTGACAGAAGCAATACTACATGTATAGTAAATCAAATGCAGACATCTGGAATTACCATAAACAAACAAGGCTTAATACTTTTCTCTCTTCCTTTTACTTATTCATTCATTTTTTCTATGGGGGGAGAGAAGAAGACAGAGAATTTCTCTATGACTGCAATTTACAAGTACATGTACATCAATACATTTACTGAATAAATCATTACTTGGTATGCTAACAGCAATTCTACATGAACTTGTGGATATTGTAGATCAAGTGTCAGACTATGTAGTCTGACACAGGATTGACACTTCCTGATTATTGTTGTTGGATATTCCGACAAAAAAGTAGTCTAGTCTACTTGTAAAATATTGATGTCCCTCATCCATTGACAATGTGAATTTCACTCATTTATTGGTCTAAAAGTAGAAAAGAATTTCAAATACAATATCAAAACAAAGAGAAAAACCTGAGCAATATTCCAAGATTATTGCTTCTGAACTAGCTGCAAAAAGACTGCTGTAGCTGATACCTCTCTCATGGTCTATCATGGCTCTGTTGTTAAGGCAAAGTATTCTTTATTAGTAAATCCTTGTTCAATCCTGACTTGCTGTGTTGGTTATAATCATGGAAGTATCCTAGGGCAAGGCAATACAGAGCCAAAAACAAATAAGCAAGTAAGCAAACAAACAAACTGATACCTGAGGTATGTACATTCTCCTCTCCTGTACAACAGCATGAAACCAGGCCAGGGCAAACAGAGCCTGACTCCTGATGATGTTACCTCCCTTGGCAATGTACTCTGGACTCCAGGATTCATAGGTTCTAGACAGATTTCTCTTCACACCAGGTGGCGACTAAAAGAAGAAAAACAAATTTATTTAGAACATAACAATTTCAGTGTTCAAATAAATATAAAAATGCTGTCCATAGTAATTTAGTGTTCAAATAAATATAAAAATGCTGTACAAAGTAATTTAGTGTTCAAATGAATATAAAAATGCTGTAAAAAATCAGACAAAAAAAGGTTTGAGGATCTCCATTTCAGTATTACTAACCATAGTAAGGCAGATGTTCTGCAACAAATCTAGAGATTGTAACTTTGAAAGGCTTGTGCATAAGTATTATGTATTTTCCGATCTTGGTTGAAAATGTTTACTATTTTGTCAGAAATTCTGACGAACAATGCCTTAACTAAAATTTAAGTCCATTTTACTGTCAAATAGATCATATCAATTATTTACTTGTCTACAGGTCAAACAACCTAAATACAACATGACACAGCATGTATTTCCTTTACCTCATAAGTAACTTTCAGGCTGGACTGCAATAAAATGGTAGGAAATTTTGGGTGAACTTCTGCTGTCATCCACAATCTGAAATCTTTGTGTGGCTTCAGTGTATTCAGCTCCTTTCAAATAAGATATAAATAAAGCAGATAATCAGTCACAACTGCTGCCTTTTGGAAAATATCAACCTGAATAGAGAGATCATTGACCTCATTGCACTCTGCAAGCAATTTTTAGGTTCATGTTCATTTTCAACATGGAAAAGATTTTTATAGTCATATGCTTCAAATTTGTTTGGGGATGTAATAAGTAGACAGAAAATATCTCATTGTATGTTTTCTTGTTGAACATGACATTAAATACAATACATAATTGTCAGTCACAGCTTTGAGATATACATAATCATTTTCGTAGTTCGTATCACATACAACTCTTCATTATTCTTAATCCAGGTAACTGCAAGATTAAGACTTTAAAATTGGACAAAACCTTTCAATTACAGGAACAGAAGCCCACATGCTTGGTAGTCTGTCTAGAAACCTTAAAAGAAGTGAAGTTAACCATACATGACTATGTTGAAAAAGGGAATGAAAATCCACTTACCTTTTCAAGAACAGGAAGCCATGCTGTCACTAAATGTAAATTCTTCAGGCACAACCAGTCTCCATTTTGTGAGCATTCACGTAACAACTGCATGGCAATGTCTGATTGACCTTGACCCATCGCAACCTATAAGTAAACATACATCCATAATAAAGGTACTATATAATTGTACTATATAAATGTGCTTAAAATTGATAATAGTGAAAACATGGAAAATTTGAGACAAGCCTCTGATTGAAATTTTGACCTGCATGTAAATACTAAAATGCTGGTTTCAAATTTGATTTGTGATGTGGCTTCATTGAGTGCCAACCAATTTTTAAGTCTGGAGAAAACAAACAAGTAAGTGCAATTTAAGGTTGTTTTTGGCAAGACTGCAACATTTCTCCCACCTATAAAAGACTTTTCCCCCCACTATCAAATCTGAAGCTCTTTCATTTTTTAAAACCTGAAAATAATTACTATTATAGTTTGACATATGAGAAATTCATGCTTGAATCAAAATGTTTTTTAGATTACTTCTCCATATCAATTTGATCCATCCCCATTTCTCTGCATGTTAATACAATATCTTATGAGTGCATTCTAGCAAACAGCTTTAGAAAACAATGAAGTAAAACAACAATTTCTTGTTACAAACCATTACTTGTCACAAGCAAAGCAGTCATGGATCAACTTTCATACAGCATTTTTCTTTCCAAACAACTGAATTGACTGAACTCTTTATAAGACAAGAATTAGACTTGTTCATAATGAAAAATTTGAAAAACAGATCATATACTGCTCACACAGAGGGATTTATCTATGAAAGGTTAAAAAAAACTTTGTAGTAGAGGTGAAAATGCTGGTTACTAGTATTTGGTCTTCTTGTCTACAAGGTTTTTCAAAGCCTTCCTCCTAAACAGTGGGAGACAGTGATATAAGGATACAGCGCTGGCCTCTCACATCAGTTTTTCCAGGTTCTAATCCTGTTAAACCCTTGGGATTGCCTATACAACAACATTAGTACTTGTTAGTTCAGGTTTCCAGGAAGCAATCAATCAGAGTGATTAATATTAGCCACAGAAATTGCTTCACCCTTGATTTAAGATAGGTTTAAACTAAACATGAAAATGTTTGGTACATGTAAATAATTCCAGTAGTTTTTAAAACACAGTAATATATATACTGCACCTGATGATATCTCTCATGTCCAATCACATCACTGGCTAATTCCTGAAGTTCTTGAGAGGGATCAGCACCAGGGGAGATCACCACCAGTATAGGTTCCTCAGCAAGTGTCTCTGCTTCATACAGCTTTCTCAGATTGACAGTTGGTAGAGATAACTCTTTCATTCCTGATTTAAAACACAATCCAAGATCATGGAGTGTAATATGGTATAAAGCTTTACAAGACTTCTTGAAGAGGTAGCTTTTCCAGCAATGCTTTTCCAGCTATGCAGTTTGGTGCTTCTCTCTCCTTGATATTTAGAAAGGGTCCTATGTTCTTGGATAGCTGATCCACACTGAGTTGTATGTTACACTACACAGTTTTTTGTATGCAATATATACAGATAAATCATGAAAACTTGTCCTCAGCTAAACTTGTTGAGAAATATAGCTATGTCCTAATGCTTAAATGTACAGTCAATTTAAGGCACACCATTTACTTACGGGAGAATATCTTAAACAAAGGAAGCTGTCTTGCTTACACAGAATTCAAAACATTGTCGGAGAAATGGCAATTATAAATGGATAATGATTGCTCCTTTTTCCACAGTGTTTTTGAAAACTGTGTAAAGTAGGTTATTAAAAAAAATGTATTTGGATAAGCTCATTGTCAGTATTATATGTAGTTTGTGACATTCACACTTCATACAGGCAATACCAGTACTTTTATCTTTTAATCAAATCAGAATCAAAAGTACATATAATTTGCCCATCAGTCTGATTAAGTTTGAGGTATTTGAGCACACATGTGAATACATGGTCCAATCCTGCCCATCCATCATCCTGATTTTTTTGTTTGTTTTGTTTTAAACATTTCAATCTATAAATTTCATTTCTCCCTTTCAACGTTTCATAAAAATTATGCCTGTGTTTGATGTTTGACTTTGATGTCACCTTTCTGTATGTGTGTTTAGGACAAATCATGATATATGTGCATCAGCATAGAAAAGGACAACCTTACCCAGAGCCCTACATGCAAACAAGCTCATTGCACTCTGTAGTCTGTCAGGTCGGATGGCTTGTACCACTAGCACGTGCTGGAAGAGAGAAGTTTTCTTTGCCACCACAGATGGGAACTCCTGCTCACACTGGCTGCTCCTGGAGAAATTGGACCAGGTACTACCATCTTCCAGGCCAAGGGCCTGATATAGTCGCCCCAGGTTAGACTGAAACAAATCATAGTATAATTAAAATGATTACAAGAAAAAGTCTAGTCACACACTAGCCAAAACAATCTAAAACACAAATACCTGGGCTTTTGTAATGCCAAAATTGTCCATTCTGTATGCTTTGGAGACCACAGATTAACCAATTACTACAAAAGCTGTGTTAACTCTTTACCAAACAACAAAATTTAAAGTCAACCAAATTGAAAGCATTTGCAAACGATAAAATAAATGTAGCTCAAATGATGATTTCTGTCTTTGATAGTGTAGAAATCGTTTTGGGAAAAGGAGAAAATACAGGATACCAGCATTTTCTCCTTTTCCCACAATGTTTTCAAAAGGCTTCTTTCTCATGTTCATTAAAAGTCGTGATTGTGTAATAAAGGGTTAAACCTACAAACTACAAAAACTTATGACAAACCACACTGAAGACAAAGTTTGGAAGAAATGACTGTTTTTTCAACAATTAAAGAGATATTCTGTAAAGAAAATAGTAAAAAATTAAAAAGATACCTTGAGGTTAGCTACAGCTTGAGCTCTCTCCGGTTCAATCCAAGATGGAAGTCCCCTAGCAGCATCTGTCTTCACATCAGTCACCATCATACCAGTAAAGGCCTCCCATTCCTAAAATGACATTGTTTTTTTTAAATGGCTTAATGCTCTTTCAATACTCTTTCCTTTTTTTTTTTAATTCCTCCCCTCCACAAATTACTTTACAATTAACCAGTTTACCAATACATCCTATATTGATATACAAACCATATATGTATAGAAAACAAATTTATTTCATGTTTGGTACACTCCATTTTGGGGAACAAATCTCATTTATCCTTTACTGATGTTTGTAACAAGCAATTGCTCCTTTTCCATCAATGATTTTAAACTTGTTGCTGGTAGAGGCTTAAATGTCATGTTGTTTAGTAACATGCCACTTTGAAGGATGTCAGCAACCAGATGCAAAACCTATCTGTGAGAAAGTATATCTTAAAGTATCAATGATCCATTAGTCTGGTTTTGTTTTAACCTATTTTACACTTATTGTGAAACAAGATGTAAAACTTAACGACTCATTCTTGAAAAATGGCCCTGGAAACCTGACAAGTCCTCCTAGCCTGATGTACGAGGCTTACACTACTGTTTCCCACAAGATCCAAATGGTTTAATACTATAAAAGAGAAAATAATGTTCAACTCACATTTTCCTCAAACATATCTGGCTTCATTCCATGCACCATATGCATGGCAAACATCAGCCTATCTGCTTTAAACAGAGATCTACACACATACTCATACACAAGTTGTTGTAGATGAGCCACCAACATTTTGATTCTATGTTCTGTACCCCCACCATCTTGTCTGGTGTCTAATGATCTCTGAAACAGTCTCAGAAAAGCAGCCAAGCTGAACCTGTACATGTTATTGATTTTTGCCAGGTCACTGATCACGAAGTACAGGGCACTACCATTTTCAGCTAATGGCAGGTATATGTTTCTTTCCTGAAAGTAAAAAAAAGAACGTTTCATATTCACATCCAAATGACAGAAGGAAACTGAGAGTTATAATTATATGAAATGAGGTGTTGATGGTATAGTACCGTGAATTAATTGCTACCTTTTTCTCTTTAAAGATATTATGCCTCTTGTTACAATAAATGCCTCATAGGCTTCTGCATAGGACTTAAGTGTCAAGCCACATCTAAAACATAGTGGTAATGATAAATATTGCTCATGGCAAGCAATTCATACCTTTGCTACAGCGAGTTAAAATGTATTCATACATTTTACCGGTAATCATGTGGCTCATATACTTAAGTTGAATACAAGTTGATAATAGAGGATGTTTCTCAAATATTCAAATATGTTTTTGGGGGGTTAATGATTTAATCATCAGCTCAAACAAACTAAACAAATAGATTTAATACCACTTTATAATGGGTTTCTAGTGAAAAATACATTTCTTGCTGAGTAAAAGTCATAGTTGGAAGTTTTCTTGAGAAGTTGTGCCGCAGGGGGCAGTTGAGCAAAAAGAAATAATCAGCAGGAGGCAGAAATTTTCTACTGGTCTACTACGAGTTGCACTGCTAAATGATTTACCTGATCTAGAGAAGCCTGCAGTCTCACAGATTCAGCCAGAGAGTCAGCTATAGTTATACTGCTTGCTTTGGTTTTGTTCAGAGAATCCAGTAATTCCTTGTTCTCCAAGATGTTTCCTTTAGCATTGGCCAGCTCCTGAAATACACAAAAAAATGTTGGGTTTTTTTCCCCAACTTTTGAAATACAAGTTGCAACTCTTCCACTTTCTTTTCCCCATCTTTCAGTCCTGTGTGTTTGGGGTTTTTTTTCCCAATTTTTGAAATACAAGTTGCAACTCTGTCACTTTCTTTTCCCCATCTTTCAGTCCTGGCACCGTACATCAAATGGGAGCAGCCTAAGCTTAGGGTACGACCCAGAAACGAATAAGTTAACAGTTGATGCAATGTGACTGAAACACAGTTGCAAACAGCATAAAAACCCATACAAGCAATTCTTTTTTTCATCAAGTCTTTTTCAAGTAATGATATTACAAACATTGAATTTCAATATCTCATTCCTTCTGTTTTGCTATATGACAACAAGTGAAAACACAAACAGAGTATCACAAGAACTAAGACCTAAATTTCATGTAAATAAAGTTGTGTGTAAAATGACCATAAAAAGAAGTCCTGAATCACATTTTTCTGAAAAACGTTATTATGAAATAAAGTTTATTGCAAATTGCAAAAATTCAGATATTTGTTCATATTAAGTCTTTGCTAGGGACTCATGAGTTTTAATCTCACCTCAGCAATAGACTTTTTCAAGGATCAATGAAAATCTCTGCTAAAGGATTATTTCCTCACGAAGTGCAAGACATTGTGTTGACTCTTTTTGAAAGGGAGCAGTCAGAGATTGGAGGAACTACTGTGTATTGTACTGCAGAAACTTCAAGAATGCATGAATGGGAGCACTCACTGCTGTGATAAAACTGAAATACTGTTGAAATCAGTCTAGACCACCAAACACACAAGACAATATATCCAATCAACTTTACCTCCAGAAGAGATTCTTCAAGCTTTGCCAGTTCTATTTTCAGATCCTCTTCCTGTTTCAGGAGTGAAGTCTTCTTCTCCTCTAGCTCAGGTTTCTCATGTTGAATTGTAGCAGCAAGTAACTGTAGTCAAATAAATACATGTATACCAATATTGCATGATTATTTTCCAGATCACAAAATTTCAGACAGAATCATCTATATTAAAAACATTGGAAGATGACAAATGGAGCTCAAATGAACAATTGTCTGACAGGGTAGAAAATATTGCAAGGAAACAATAAAATGCTGATTACCAGCATTTTCTCCTCTTCCCACAATGTGTTCAAAGCCTATTTCATCAGTATTGTTGAAACACTGGATTGCTAGGTACAGAATTTACTCATTTCTCATACAAAAAAACTGTTTTCATCTTGCTGCAGACCACTCATCGAAACATTGTGACAAGGTGCAAGGTATCACATGCAAGTCTGATTTTTCTTTCTTTTTTGTCTTAAAAAAGGCATGTGACAAATTGACTTCTGAAAAAAATAGCTTTCTACTTTTCTTACTACTTTAAGTCTTTACCATACAACAAAATTTAAGACAAGTCCAAATTGAAAGGATTTGAAGACGACAATTTGAACATGGCTAAAATTCTGGAATATGCCTTTTGAAGGGTAGAAAATATTGTAGGAAAAGGAGAAAATGCTGGTAACCAGCATTTTCTCCTTTTCCAACAATGTTTTCCAAAGCCTTCTTCGTCAGGGTGGTTAAAAGTCGTGATTGTGTGGTAAAGGGTTAAAATGTTACTCTATGCCAAGGCATAAAAAGTTTATGATTGCACTGTAAATGGCAAAACTAGAGTAATAATGACATACATTGCTTTCTTTTGCTTTATTAAAGAGAAAACGCAGCACCATTCTGAACTAGCAAAAATCAGTAGAGAGGAACCACTGGTTACCTGTCCAGTAAGTCCTGCCTTTGTTGTTGTAAAGTTGACTTCTGTGATGACTGATGCTGCATCCGGGGGTATCTCCGGGGCAGGGTTACGTGTTGTCAGGAATAAACGGAACTCTTCATTATAGTCTATGGTCTTCTCTCCTATCTGTACAACAAATCTGGGCCCTATGGGAAAGAATCTTACGTTAAAGAGCTATACAATTTTACAATTTTGTCTCATTGTTTCAAAAAGCTCATGAAACAAACAAACATATGCCAGTCCCACTGTAATATAAATATAAATTTTATGCATGTTATAAGTTTTTGAGATCTTATTTTGACAAAACAATGTGCATCTATCAGTCTATCATTTAGGACTAAGCAGTATCTCCTTTGAACTCTTTACCAAACGACATAATTCTAGACTAGTCTAAATTGGAAGCATTTGCAGACGACAAAATTAATGTGACTCAAAAATTGAAATATGGTTTGGGAAGGGTAGAAAACATTGTGGGAAAAGGAGAAAATGCTGGTTACCAGCATTTTCTCCTTTTCCCACAATGTTTTCAAAAGGCTTCTTTCTCAGGGTCGTTAAAAGTCAGGATTGTGTGGTAAAGAGTTAAGTTGTCCACAAGGTAGAATATCAACACGAGTCTCAATTTTCCAAACAATGTACTAGTTTTGTCTGCATAGATATTAAAAAATCAAACCTATGCATGAAATTTCATATTTTTCATTTCAAGTTAATTTCATACACATTCTTTTATAGCTCACCTTGAGATATAAGGTCACCTCTAAGTAAGGGATAGAGTACAGGTTCCACACCATCCACTTCCTGAATGATCAATGTCTTACCAAACCTCACAGCAAGCTCTAAGGCTGTGCTAAAGTTGGAATCCTGTGATACAAAATTAAAGAATTTTGTAACTCCTTTAAAATTAAGCAAACATTCAATTGCTGTTCCTTGAAGATCAAGGCCAGAATGCAAAAATAGTAGATAGATCATGGTCTTTCTTTTGACACGTTCTGGCCTTGACAGCCTTAAAAATGTAATAAATGTAGTAGATCTATTGTTTTTTGAAACTCTTTAATTCTTTACCAAACGAAGAAATTTTAGACTGCGCCAAATTGAAAGCACTTGCAGACGACAAAATAAACGTAACTCAAAAATTGAAATTTGTGTCGAGCTGGGTAGAAAACATTGTGGGAAAAAGGAGAAAATGCTGGTTACCAGCATTTTCTCCTTTTTCAACAATGGTTTCAAAAGGCTTCTATCTCAGGATCGTAAAAACCAGGGATTGTTTGGTAAAGGATTAAGAGACAACAAGAAGTTAGACCTGTCCATATTAAAAGCATTTGTATACTACAAATTAAATGTGGCTCTAATGGATGGGATTAGCCTTTGAAGGGATAGAAAACATGACTGGAAAAAGATAGAAATGCTTCAAACACATTGCAAATTTTCTCAGACTTTGATAACATCTGTGTAAAATATGGAAAATCAAGATAATTATGAAATATAACTGAAAGCATTAGGTAATACAACTGAAAACATTGTGGCAAAAGTCACCTCTGCAGGAGGTTAAAAGTAAAGCTCTACCTGTTGATTAATGACTTCCAGTCTGCTCTCCTTTAGATGAGATTTCAACCATTCTGTAGCTCTTGAAGACGGATCAATCAAAAATGGTCGCAATGTACTCTGTAAAGATAAATTTATACGAAAAATAAACTAGGTCTGTAAGTCTTGACATAAAAATCAACAGCATAACTCTAGAAATCTTTATCTGTAAGATATGTGTTCAGCAACAATTTGTCAATTAACCCTTTACCACACAATTCCGACTTTTAATGACCCTTGAAAAGAAAGGTTTGGAAAACATTATGGGAAAGGAAGAAAATGCTGGTAACC
This sequence comes from Hippopus hippopus, assembly GCA_946811185.2. Lineage (NCBI taxonomy): Eukaryota > Metazoa > Mollusca > Bivalvia > Cardiida > Cardiidae > Hippopus > Hippopus hippopus. The sequence continues at coordinate 16,988,847 of OX328100.1, read as the reverse complement.
AGCATTTTCTCCTTTTCCTTCAATGTTTTCTACTCTATCAAAGACAGAAATCATCATTTAACAACATTCAATTTGTCGCCTGCAAATGTTTCGATTTTGTCAAGGCCAAAATTTTTTTGTTTGGTAAAGAGTTAACATCACATGCAGACAACTTTTTTCTTTAGTTTTGCAGCTGACCACTTTGAAAATGTCATGCCACAAGAAAAAACTAATCATAATATGCAATTTTAACGTTTGCGGCATTTTCGCACAAATTCATGTCCTAATCCTTGAGAAATGTTAATGATTCCTCTTTTAACAAGAATCCTTTAATAGTAACCTGTTGCAAATTTGTTTCAGGTTAAAATGAGTTATATATTACTTTTCATGTGTTTATTTTCTGCCATAACATAAATCCTTTATACCCTATATATCCAAAGACAACAATATATTTGAGTCGCACTGTGGCAAAAGCCTTAACCCATTACCACACATTCCCGAGTTTTAACGACCCTGTTAGAGAAGGCTTTTGAAAACATTGCGGGAAAAGGAGAAAATGCTGGTAACCAGCATTTTCTCCTTTTTCCACAGTGTTTTTTACCCGATCAAAACAAAAATCATGATTTCACTTACATTTAATTTGTCATCTGCAAATCCTCTCAATTTGGACCAGTAAAAATTTTTGTCGTTTGGTAAAGAGTTAAGGAGTTTAAAAATTTTTGCTACTGATCACTTTTCTGCATGCAAAAGGACCAGTCCACCTCATGATTCAGTAGGCTGTCAGACAAAATGGATTTTTCATGGATCCATAATTAAATGATGACTTGCTTGGAATAATGCATCACAGAGATCCACTAAATCCCTTCTTACTGCAGCGTGACTCATTTGTATTATTTCTGAAACTACATTTCTGTTAATATACTCACAGTATGAGACGTACATTCTAGCTTAGTAGCAAGAAAGTCACTCATCTCCTTACCAGATGAAAAGGTAATGTGACTCAAATAATGAAATTTGCCTATGAAGGAGTGGAAAAGAACAACATTTTTTAAAAAAAATTGAAACTTCTTCTGAGATATGAGAACACAAGGTGGGTTGGTATAGGGTTAGTAAACATGAAAACTTTGACACAAAGAATCCTTTTTTAAAATACAAGTACAACAAAAAGTGTTTAGATAGTAATGATATCTATGAAATCTATCAAATTTGATAAGCACTCCTATACAACAAACCTGTACAATTAGAAAAAAAAAAAGAAAAGGAAAAAAAAAAAAACTTCAAATATTATATAAAATGATGTTAGAATGACATGCATTGCTTACATGCAATTGAAATCGATTTAAGTACCTCATTTTTACAAGGTCAATAAATAATTTCCTACCTGTAAATATACTTTAAGAAAAAGCGGCTGCAGCTCCCCCCTCATTCGATTTTTTTATTTTTTTTTTGGCAGAGACCTTAATCTTAATCCAGAAAGTGAAAAATAAGCATGGCCTAAATATCACAAATAATGCACAGGGGAAGTTTCAAAAAGCTACTCAATTCTTCTTCAAGCTATTGCACATTCTTATTTTTTCCAACCTGACATACAGTGAGCTTGACAATATGCTAAAAATTAAAATACATTAAAATAACATCCATCACCCAAAGAAGTCTCATCATACATATTTGAAGTTTTAACATATTTTCATTTTATCCATTTCAGCAGACTTGATCTAAATCTTTAACTGAAAGAAAATGCATAATCAGAATGACAAAATGTTGTCATCTATTCCTTGATTTTACGAAACTAGCCGACATGTTTTCTATGTATCATTATCTGCCTTAAAAAAAGGATCTTTAACATATACCATCTACATAATCATTGTCATCGATCTTCCTGGTGAAGTTTCATAAACATAGTTCATCTTGGTTTGAAGCCATCACAGATTCTTAATTTTTTTCTTTTTTCACATTGACTGTGACCCTGTCCTTTGTAGTAGCTTAAAACTGTATCATCACTTGCATATTTTCATTTATCACCAAAAGAAGTGTTCTATAAGTGGTGCTTTACTTTTTGATTAAAGACTAGACCTGGGTCAAACATTTCTTTGTCAAGAATTTTCCAAATTTGAAAGTCACACAGTTTTGGCAATCAGAATTTGTGCAACTTTCTAAATCTACCAGTAATTAGACTAATAATGAAATTTAGAAAAGTAAGAAAATAAGGTCCCTACACTTAAGGACAGCGAATGACATATGAACAGCAGGATAGAAAGATGCATGTACCAATCTCTGACAAGTTCCTTTACAGAAAGGGGTAAAACCTGTATATATCTCCAATGATACCACTATGGGACTAAAACACATACAGATACCATAAAGCTAATACACTGTCTTACACAACTTGTATAAAAATAAGCACACACTACAATTCCTCATGAAGACTATAGTCTTTGACAGTGCAAGGCAAGCTACACTGGATTTCTGTCAAAAATGTAGCTTTAACCCTTTACCACACAATGCCAACTAAATGACACATGACGAAATGTTCACATGTTAGGATTTCTCTTTAACCCTTTACCACACGACAAAATTTTAGACCTGTCCAAATGGAAAGCATTTGTAGATGACAGTTTTAACATGGCTCATATGAAATCGTTTTTCTTTGATAGGGTAGAAAACATTGTGGGAAAAGGAGAAAATGCTGGTAACCAGCATTTTCTCCTTTTCCCACAATGTTTTCAAAAGCCTTCTCTTTCAGGGGCATTAAAAGTCGTCATTGTGTGGTAAAGGGTTAACCCTTTACCATACAATCCAAAGCTTAAACATCCTTCAGAAGAGACTTTTGAAAACATTGTAGAAAAAGGAGGAAATGCTAGTAACCAGCATTTTCTCCTTTTCCCACATTTTTCCCTAACATTTCTAAAACAAAATCTATCTTATGATCTCATTAAATTTTTTGTCTGTAAATGCGTTCAATTTTGAATAGTGTTGCATTTTTTCAAGTGGTGAAAGATTAAGAGGGCAGAAAATGTCATGGAAAACGGCTGCTTGCACTTTCTCCTTTTCTAACAATGTTTTTAAAAGCCTTATCCTTCAAGGTCACTAAAACTTATGGTTGTTTGGAAATGATTAAACAGCTGAACACTTAATTTGTTCACTGTGCTTTAGCACCTCTAGCTTTAAGTCTGTGCTAATTTACAAAAAATTCATCGACTAAAACCAATCTACTAGTCATATTATATGGCCTCTTTGTATGACTGCATCCAAAACATAATCCAATCAGATCTAAACATAGGACTACTCATTTACTGCATTTTTGTTTCATTGGACAAAAATTACATTACAGAAAATCTCTTCAAAGTTCTTATCTATGGATAGCATTTAATATCAATGCTGAAGAGAAAATGTAAATGTATTTCATGCTGTATTCATGTTTCTAGGGAGGAAGGAAAAAGTTCAGACTAAATATACAATATAACTCAAAGATTTACACCAATCAATATTTAAATAAAGCAGAGATAAAACCTATTTACAACATTTAGGAAAATCAAAACATAAGTCAACCTCTGCATCCAGTGTAGATCAAGATCAGACTGCACAAAACATGCAATCTGATCTTTGATCTACACTCTCTGCTTTGAGGACATTGTAATCATCTGGGCCTTACTCTAGACTGAAAATGTCCAGTGGATTTATTCAGTGCTTCAAGGATGAATTTTTCACATAGAAAAATGAGTCATACTTGAGAGTAATTATTATTACTTTTCCGATTGAACCAAAGTTTTTTTCTAAAATGTTGCCCAAATTACGCAAGCAAGGATTTACAAAGCAAAAAATATCATATCACTAATTTTCTGTGTTTAAAAATCATATTAGAGAAGGATGAAAAGCGAGGCTTTAGCAGAAGCACAGCTCTTTATCACAAGACAAATTTTAGACTCTTCTGAACTGAAAGCTCTTGCAGATGGTATATTAAATGTGGCTTACGGATGGAGTTCTCTTTGAAAGTATAATGTACCTTGTAGGAAAATGAGAAAATGCTGTTAACCAATATTTTCTCGCTTTCCTACAATTTTTTCAAAAGCCTTCTTCAACAGACTTGTAAAAGATCATTTGGGTAAAGGATTCATCATAAACCTTACTAACAGTCTCCCCTATATGAACAAGTTTGTACATAAGTTGATAAAAACTTACATAGTATTTACTGAAATGAATTACGATAACCCAGTCAACCTGTTACCAAACAATTGCTGGTTTTTATGACCCTGAGGCAGTAGGCTTTTCAAAACATTATTGGAAATGGAGAAAATGCTGGTAACTAGTATTTTTTTCCATTTCCCTCAATGTTTTCTACCCGTTCAATTTTCATCATTTGAATCACAGTTAATTTGTTATCTTCAATGCTTTGAATTTTGACAAGTCTGAAATTTTGTGGTTTGGTTATGACTTAAGACCTTACCATGGGAATTTAGAAGGTGAAAAGAGCTTTATACAGTCATCAAACCAAATTTTAAACTTTTTGATAGTAAATGTTAGCCCTTAGAGTACAGGTAGTGTAGATCAAGATTAGACAAAAAATGTGCAGCTTGATCTTTAATCTTTTTTGCACGACGTTCTGTAAAATAAACTTGTTAACCCTTTACAACACAATGCCAACTTTCAACTACTTTGAGAAAGACGAGTTTTGAAAACATTGAGGGAAAAAGGAGAAAATGCTGGTAACCAGGATTCTCTCCTTTTCCCACAATGTTTTATATCCTATCAAAGACAACTTCCACAATTTTAGCCACAATTTGAGGTCTGCATACCCTTTAGGTTTGGACAGGTCTAAAATTATGTTGTGTGGCAAGGGTTATAAAAGCCCTAATTTGCAATACTTAGAGCCTGACAGAAAACATCTTTGTTTAGATGTCAAAGCATTATATGGCCTGCAACACGTGAAAAGGGGCATTTGGACATTTGCGTAAAGTGTTGTCTCGGATCAGCCTGCGCAGTCCGCGCAGGCTAATCCGAGACGGCACTTTCCGTTTTTATGTAATTTTCTGTTTTGCACAAGTCTACTGTAGCACAAAATCTAATGTAGTCGTAAAGTGCCGTCTTGGATCAGCCTGCGCGGACTGCGCAGGCTGATCCGAGACGACACTTTACGCAAATGTCCGAATGCCCTTTTTCGCGTGTTGCAAGCCATATGATGTAAGGGTTATATCCTTAGATGTGCAGTGTGCCGTTGGTGATGAGACCAAATATAATCAAGGCAAGCTCTGGAAAAAAAGGAGCTTATAAGGCATCTCCATGATGCATGATACCTAGCAAGTCATCACATAATCATGGATCCATAAGGTCTATTTCTCTAAAAAACAACTGAATCATGAGGTGAACTGGAACATGCAAAAAACTGACCAATAGCAAAATGTTTCCGCCCAGGTCAGCCTGCATGGACTGTGCAGGCTGACCTGGGTCGTTACTTTTTACAGTTGCATTTAGCCCCTTTTTCACAGAGCCTGGCTCAATCAAAAATAAAAACTTTTCAAATATGGTAAAACTAGCATATAAAATTACTCAACAGTATTCTCTGAATCACTGTATTTAGCTAAAAAGCTTCAGTACACTCGATTCCCCATAAATTGTAAGCCGGATATTTTTTTTTCTAGTGTTTACAGGCCAATCTTAAGCTAACATTTTGTATAAAATTAATTACATGGCATAAAAAAAAGAAGGATTCCGGACAATATCAACTTCAGTCATTAGTCTACTTCTTGAGGATTTCAACTCATTGCCTTTCAAGCAAATCGATTTAGCAGCCATTGTAGATCATGAGCAGATGACATAGAAATGAAAAATTCCTGAAATAGTTTTAAAATTGCCATAGCTTGCAAATTTTTTTTATATCAAAAACACCAATTTCATGTTAGTCAGTGTTGTAAAGATTTAAAATCTTAAAAAGATAATGTGTTTGCTGTGCACTTCTCCAGTACAAATAGAACTGTCACAAAAGTGACGAGATACCTCTATCAAGTGCTTTGCTAGGGAGGATACGTCTTCAAATCCTTACATGCATTACACACTTAAATATGAAAGTTCAAGCTGTAACAGTCCTTCATTTTTTATGACTAGACATCCAATAGTTGCAGCTCACACATCTACAGTTTGTAGCTCCAAATGTCAATGCAATGGCAGCAACTTTGCAACAAATACATACAAGTTATACTCTGGCAAAAAGGCACTAAATGTATCTCTGTGATGCATTGTACCAACAAAGACATCACATAATTATGGATCCATAAAAGCCACTTTTTTAAACAACCGACTGAATCATGAGGACATACAGAGAATTGACCAATAGCGAAAAGTTTTGGCCCAGGTCAGCCTGTGCGCACTGCGCAGGCTGACCTGGGTCGATGGTTTTCGCAGATGCAATAAGCTTCCTTTTCACAGAGCATGGTTCATACCTATGGGCATGTCTCAAAATGGACAGACTTATGGACAGGCTGATTCCTATATACCCTAGATACATTCTGTTTCTGGGATTTTGATATAATAACTATGTCAAAATTGACAGCTGGTTGAAAGAGGAATTGTGAAAAAGACAGATAAAGAGGCAGCAGTGAAAATGCAGTGATCACACAGGACATCAAACATGGTGGAAATAAAGCAGTGTTGAATTCTTACCCCTGCTACAAAGTCATTTAGCTGCTCTCCATCAAAAAGATCAGTATGGTCATAAGCATATTTGCATACATGTTTATCAGTAAAATTATATACCAATATTATTAAAACACCTTAGTGGTGTCTGTAGTTGTCTGGTAGAATATCAGCCTCCTAACCATAAGGTTCCAAGTTTGATTCCCAGGTGCAGATGTAAAATTTGGGACCTTGCACTGGCCCACACACTCGGCGCGAGTACTTTCCAGTATTTTCCAGGAAGCAGAATTGAGAGAGATTAGTATAAGTTGCCAGAACTTGTTTCTTAATCAATGTAAAATAAATATGTTTAAACCAAATCACCTTAGTGGCTATTAGAACACCTTAGCTTATATCCATGGGATCCTTTTGTCACAATGGGATATAGTGCAATGCTATGATATTCCGTGTGTAACAGTGAAAGCATGTTATAAACAGCATAGCATACTTATTGTTTTATATAGTGAAATGTGTTTACATGCCCAAACTATGAAACTTCTTGCATACAAATCATAAGAGTATTATTTTAGTTTAATGGTCAGTACACTGACACTATTTTTCAGACATTAGCATAAAATTACACACAAATACATAGAATTCAAAGTCATCTAAATTACATGACTAAACAAACAATTGTTAACTTTATTAACACACTTTTGTTTTAAATGTCACGTACAATCAGTATAGATTTTACAAGTACCAACATGTCAGTCTTGAGCTTTTGTAGCATCACAATTCCACTCAACCCATGATCATACAGAAATGAATCTATTTTCAACCCATGCATTGCAAAGCTTCTGAAAACATTGTGGTCCCAGAGACGTTGTTTTTCTCTTTCCCGAAGATGTTTTCAAAGTCATAAAAATGAAATTTTTCTTTCAGTAAATATCTCCTACAAATTATTTGTACTTGTAATGGGGTCTGTCTGAAAAAATAGCTAATGTGGTCATGGGCTTTGAGTTAACTACCGTAAGAGAGATCACGAATTAGCCTAAAATTTTATCATGTAGGAAAGGGTTAAAATCACATATGAAAATTTTGAAAACTCCTTACAAAAATCATCAATCATAACAAAAATTCACCTGTAAGATGACAATAGCATTCTCCACCGACAGATCATCTGAAGGCAGTCCCTCCGATTTCCAGATCAGCTGCTGACTTTCTGTACACAAGAAACGCCTAAGTTCAAAGGGTCCTATACCAAGAGCCTCTCTCCAGTTTGTCAAACAACTCTGACGTACATCCTCCGGAGCTTGTGACAAGTAGGCCACAAAGCCAGCAGCAAGTAGGGCCTTCTTTGGTAACTCTTGTAGCTCTTGGGTCAGTTCTCCAACCTAAAATATATGAGTGCTGCTTTTGGAACAGGAGGTTTAATGCATCTGCAAAAAGTATCGACCAATGTCAGCTGTTGTGAGGTAGAGTGTCAGCCTTATAACCATAAGGTCCCTAGTTCGATTCCCGGGAGTAGGTGTCAACCTAAGGACTGTTCATTGGCCCACACATTTCGCGCAAGCACTTGTATAGTTTCCAGGAAGCAGAATAGAGAGTGATTTGTATAAGTTGCCAGAACTTGTTTCTGAATAGATGTGAAATAAATATGTTTAAACTAAACCCATGCAGCCTGCACACTCCACACAGGCTGACCTGGGTCGAAACTTTTTTGCTATTGGTCAATTTTCTGCATGTCAAAGGACAGTCTACCTCATGATTCAGTTGGTTGATAGACATAATAGATTTTATGAATCCATAGTTATGTGATGACTTGCTTGGTATTATACATCACAGAGATGCATTAAACCCTCTTTTCCCAGACGGCCTCCGAAATTGAATTCTCTTCAAGTGACATATCTTAACAGACAATTTAACAACCTTTTGTGTACAGACAATTTCAGACCAAAATAGCCTTAAAAATGTGATAATACCTTTCTCTCTTCCACCTGAAAATGTCTTACACATTTATTTAGCATTCTACAGGTGAAATTTTATTAACCCTTTAACTCAAAATCCCGTGTTTTAATGACCCTGAAGAAGAAAGCTTTAGAAAACATAGTGGGAAAAGGAGAAAATGCTGGTAACCAGCATTTTCTCCTTTTCCCACAATGTTTTCTACCCAATCAAAGACAAACGTCAACATTTGATCTACATTCATTTTGTTGTCTGCAAATGCTTTCCATTTGGTCAAGTCCAAAATTTTGTCGTTTGGTAGAGAGTTTTCGTTTGGTAAAGAGTTAATTACTCATAACAAAATACTTCATCAGGTATCCTACTTGTCATTGCAGAGTATAAAATGTAAAAGATGAAGGAAAGTTTTTTTTGAATGGCATTCTAATCATTTTTGTATCAAGCAACTGCAATTTTCTCCCACAATTCAATATCAAAATATGTCTACAACAGGCAAATTAAGCCTGTACCACACTATCCCAAGTTAAAATGACCATGTGGAAGAAGCCTTTTGAAAACAATTTTGGAAAAGGAGAAAATGCTAGTAACCAGCATTTTCTCCTTTTCCCACAATGTTTTCTATCCTTTTGGAGTTAGGTTTCTTCTTTGGAATGACATTTATCATCTCCAAGAGCTTTGAATTTGGATGTGTGTAAAAATTGTCATTCGGTAATGAGTCTTAAGTTGTATTCGTACAGCACTCACTTAGCTTTCTTAAATTTTTCCAGCAAAATATACCTGGTTACTCCAGCGCTGGTATTCTCCTTCCAGTTTCGACACAAGAGTTTCTGCAGCCATGATGGTCTCATTCTCCTTGTCTAGTTTTATTTTCAATTCAGCAGCTTCCTTGGTTAGAGTTTCAAACCTCTGTCTATAGGAGGCCACTTTCTGGTCCACTTCATCAAGGGCACGGCTCAGCTTTTCCATCCGGCTCTCAGCCTTATGAAGATTTCTGTAAAAAAATACTTCATTTGTTGGAAAATTTGGTTTTAAACAAAATGAAGATGCAAACCAATGGTGTTTAGCAGTTTACAAAAAATAAATCTAAAATCATAGATTAGTATGTTCATTAACCCTTTTACCAAAGAGTTCGAAGTTTCAATGATCCTCAGAGAGATGGCTTTTGAAAACATGAGGGAAAAGAAGAAAATCCTGGTAACCTGCATTTTCTTCCTTTCCCACAATGTTATCTTCCCTTTCAAAGACTATTTACACCTTTTATGCCACATTAATTGGTTGTCTGCAAGTAGTTTTTTCAGATTTGGACAATTCCAAAATGTTGTTGTTTGGTAAAGGGTAAAATAAACTCTTTCTAAGTACATCAACATACAAAGAAACTTAAAAGCTTATGCTTACTTCAATTTCAACAGTAGCAAACTGAAAAGAATCTTAACATTTCAATCAAATATCCAAGTTATCCCAATCTTTCCCTTTTTTCATTTTTTCTCAACATATAACAACCTGGAAATGATTTCCTTTTCCTCTTCAAACAGACAACTTATGGAAATATTTTTTGAAACAAGAAATTGCCTGCAATAAGCAATTTCTCCTTCAACTGCAATGTTTTTATGACTATGTATTTATCTATTAAACCTTTATTTATGTTGATGTCCTTCTTTCATAAGTCATCTGCTTCAAAATTCTTTCAGTGGGTAATAAGTTAATCAATCAATTCAAACAGCCAAACTTACTTCATCAAGTCATTCTGCTCTCTTTCCAATGGTTCAATCCTCTCTAAGACATAGGAGTACTGCACATTGGCTTTAACCCAGGCTGCCAGTGGTTCAGCTGCAACTGATGCTCTTCTAGCATTCTGAGTTTTTAGGAAAATAAAGAGTGGCCCTGATCAAGTCAACATGCAATAATTAAGGGAAAAAAAAATGAAAATCAAATCTATTAAATCAAAGTATCGATTTGAATCAACCTTTGAAAAAAAAATTTATTGAGAGCACTTCTGATTGCTTATTAGAGACCAAATAGTCTTTAAAAAAGATGTACACATGACCACACTAAACTGAAGTTGAAACAACTACGTCTTGCTAAGTGCTAACAAAAATGATAACATCTCAACCATTCATTTGCATCAATTAAAAAAAAGGTTGCTCTTTTCTACACAATGTTTATGTGACATGCAGGATAATCAAAAGGCATATGCTTTTATAGCAGTGTATCAATATTGGTAAAATGGCTATCTTAGAAAATATAAGATTAAAAAAAAAAAAAAAAAAACCACAATACCTTAGGGTCAAAAGAGTCTTTGTTCTTTTTTAAAAGTTCCTCCACACTCTCTCTGATATCTGAAGCAATCTTTCTTGCATCAAATGTCTGGATTTCTTCTTTGACTCCTCTTTTGGCTAAGAAGCTGCAAGATGATAATGGGTTGCAACAGGCGAAAAGGGGCATTCGGACATTTGCGTAAAGTGTCATCTCGGATCAGCCTGCGCAGTCCGCGCAGGCTAATCCGAGACGGCAGTTTACAACTACATTAGATTTCATCCTACAGTAGACTTGCGCAAAACAGAAAATTACATAAAAGCGGAAAGTGCCATCTCGGATTAGCCTGCGCGGACTGTGCAGGCTGATCAGAGACGACACTTTACGCAAATGTCCGAATGTCCCTTTTCGTGTGTTGCAGGCCATATAGCAACCACTACACATTTATGTGGGGAAAAATACTTTACCATAAAATTTTGACTCATCACAACCTTTATATTCACTGCCTTTAAAAGGGAAAAAGGAATAACCACATTTACAAAAGTATGTATTTTTCATTCGTTCATGTATCCTATCTCCTTCATATTTCACAGTTTTCTGTACATCTTACAACAGCATGTACAGTTACGGGTTAAAAACGAAAATAATACAGCCAAAAGCAGACATACAAACCTCTTCATGCTAACCCATGAAGTATCAAATATACCCATCAGCCTTAGCACTCCTTCTAAAATATCCCGGACAACAGGGGGTGGGGCACGCAGAGATCTGATTTCAGACAGGGATTCAGTTTTGATGTTACCCACAGCTTTTCTGGCCTCCTGCACAAGAGGTTCAACTTCAGCCAGTTCCTTGTCAATGGCTTTCTTTCTTTTAGCCAAGAGCTTGTTTTCCTCTGCAGCTTGCTGTTTCAGTACCTCCATCTCATTCTTTTGTTCATTTGCATTCTGAAGAGATAAAACATGTATCTTTTGCTTTGCCTATTTATATAAACCCATTAAAAGCATGGAAACTATGTGAACAAAACATCTGAGCCATGCTCTTTAAAAACAGGGCTTAATGCATCTCTTTGATGCATGATATCTAGAAAGTCATCACATAATTATGGATTTATAATAGCCACTATTTTTTTTAACAACAAATTGAATTGTGAGGTAGAATGGTCCTTTTAGCTGGGCCACAACGTCTTGTAGATGCGTTAAGCCCCCTCTTCACAGAGCATGGCTCATATCTAAAAGACCCTTGAAATTCATGAATGGTGTACAATAAGATAAAAACCATTGTCTAAATACCTTTCTTAAATAAACTTGCAGAAGATGACTGAAAATATGCTTGTAGAAAATGGATAACAAAATTGAATTAAGGTCTCATACATGAATACATTCTTTCTGAACAATTTTCACTTTGCCTTACAGTTTTCAAAGGTGCTCTACAGTAAAACAACATCTGCAGAAAGTAATGCATTAACACAATTAGTGATTTGACTTATATGGCAATTTTCTCTGATTATTGATCTAACATAGACAATGTTTGGCATTATAAAAATTGTTCACTTGATTCTCTATTCATCAAAGTGCCCATTTTTCCAATGTATTCAATCTCATTCATTGCAAATACCATAATATGGGGTTGTCTTACGGCTAGTGCACTGTATGATATTGAAGTGAAACTCAATAATACAAGCCACTAGAACAAAGTAACATTGCAATAAGACACATAAAAAGACACATGAATGATGTACAAACCTGCATGCTCTCTGTGATATGAGACAGTGCTTGATCTGCCTCACTTTGCTTCTCAGCCAGTAACACACTCTGTTCTGCAGCTTTTCTCTTCAGGTCATCCACCAACTGCTTGGCTTCATTCAGTTTGGAAACACCAGCCTAAAGATACAAAGAATTATATCACCAATTATTTCCCATAGATCATTTAACTCTTTACCACATAACCAAATAATAGACTTGTCCAAATTGAAAGCATTTGCAGACGACAATTGAAACATAGCTCAAATGATGGAATTTGTCGTTGATAGAGTAGAAAACCTTGTGGGAAAAGGTAAAAATGCTGGTTACCAGCATTTTCTCCTTTTTCCACAATGTTATCAAAAGGCTTCTTTCTAGGGGTCGATAAAAGTCGGGATCGTGTGGTAATGAGTTAACCATGTAATGGTTTCAACAGCCTAAGAAAATAGAGCTTATGGCTTAAACAGTCCAATAAAATAGTGCATATAAAACTCCATAATCAACATTCTCAGATTTTTCTTTTCTTCAATACCTACAAAAAATGCGGAATATAAAGAAATATCGGATTGCACTATTTGTTATGTATGAAGACTGGTTTGTCTATACAACTTTCAAAAGATTCAAACATGTACAAAATCAATTACCACCCTTTTAACACTTACTTGTAGGTGCATCTGTCTGACTTCAATACCATGTTTCTTGGTCCCATACACTTGCTGATATGTATTCAGGAAAGCAATGTATCTTCTAGGTGTAGCACCCAGGTTGCTTGATGCTGCAGCCTGATGTACATGGAGGAAGCCTTTCAAAAGTTCCTCCCCTCCAGACAGTTTACGTTTGTGTTGTTTCACTTCTCCGATTGATGCACCTTCCACTTTAGGTGGTCTGGTCAACAACATGTATGGAATCTATAGGGTCAGAAACAAGAATCACATTGCCAAATGTAAAATATACTAGGATCTATAGACTCATACATGTGTCAGTACTTATCAGTTTCAGAATTAGTTTACATAGTAAAGATCTTTTTTCCATACATAAGAATTTCCATAGTTGCCTGTAGTGTTTATTCTATTGGTCTTTGTTAGCCCTGAACTACTTTCAAAAATAAAATCAATAAAAGGAAACATTTACAGATTCATTTGAAAGATAAAGACTTGATCATTTATATAAATTATTCAAGCAATCAGTATCATGCTTGTTCTTCAGAAACATACCTTAAACATACTGTCTCTACTCCACTCTTCCATCCACTGTACAGAGCATTCCTTATACAAGGCAGGGTTGCTTTCACAGTTAAGAATGAATTTATCATTGGTGCAGTCCATAATCAGAGCAATGTGTAGGTTAGTCTTGATCCCTGACATTGGAGAAAACAACTGTTAAAAGTTCTCAATAAATCAAAATGTAACCACAATTGAAAGTATCTTGACCTTATGATCATTTTGGGGTTATTTGTAGTCCATATTTTGAGCATAAATGTCAGTTTGTTTTAGGTACAGTTAATTTTTGCCTTCAGAAAAATAAATGCAGTGGCAGCCTTGACTGCTTGTGAATGGCAAGTGCTCCTTTTCCAACAACATTATCAGCAGCTGTATACTACAGAGGCATTAAATATCATATCTGAAAGGTAAGGGATTTTAGACTACATACTTTGAGCAAAGAAGTTGATCAGAGTTCCCCTAAATCCAGCTTCTGAGGCCATGTCTCTCAATGGGGTCAGTAAAGGTTCAAGCTCCTCGGGGGAGTAAAGTCCAGGGACCTCTCCAGCTGACAGCAAACTGTTGATCAGTTCTAGAAATGTGGGGTCTACAAACTGATGGTCTTCTAGCAACAGCACAACTTGTTCTCCCTCTATACCCGCAAGTTGCATCACCTGTAGGTTACACATATATAGGATCTGACATGAGTTGGTGTTTGAGATAAAATTTTATTAAACAACTCTACAAACGATGTTATCAAGCGACTCTTTGGCTGGCTTAATAACATTTTTTGTGGTCAAGTTTAATAATTTTTTTACCTCAAAAGCCAAAGGATGTCAGATTCTTTTTATCACATAACTGTATAACAAGAATTATAGTCCATAATGTTATAAAAATATAGGCATACATGTATAATGTGTAATGAAATTTACAAGAGGCCTTTTTACTTCTTTGACAGGTACATTACCAACGAAAAAAATTCCCAATAAACTTGTATATACTGATTTTGTTCTTAATCTAAAAGTGATTAGATTAACAACTTTATCATGTTTACAACTTTTGACTGTTAATTTCACTCAGGAACCTAGGTCAGTAATGTTTTCGAAATGAGGTGTATAATTACAGAGTGTTGACTAAATACAGCATTATTTTCTTATCCACACATGAGTGAGACAAGAAAATTTGTAATGGCTGTATTACATTGAAAACAAGTGGAGTATGTGATAAATATAAAGGTTGATTTTTTTTCATCCTCAGAGTGTTACCACACATCAAACTTGTAGACTTGCCCAAATTGACAGCATTTGCAGACATAAAATAAAATACAGATCATATAATGAAATTTGTCCTTAAAAGGGTAGACAACATTGTTGGAAAAGGAGAAAAAGCTGGTTAACAGCATTTTCTCATTTCACAACAATGTTTTTGAAAGGCCCTTTTCCGTAGAGCCATTAAAATATAGAATTGTTCAATAATGGGCTAAACCTACAACTAAAACTTCATGAACACAGATTGATGCCAAAGCCTTAACAAATTTACCAATGGTATTTAGAGGAGATAATTGCTCCATAGATTGAAATATAAACATTCTCAACTTCTAACTTATTCATGTTACTCACATTTTTCAGGTCATTTTTGAAGTGCTTCAATGCATATCCTCTGAAAGTTTTTGGAGTAAACAACTGCATCTGATGCATGTGCGAGACAAGGGATACAGCAGTCCT
Source organism: Hippopus hippopus (assembly GCA_946811185.2). Taxonomy (NCBI): domain Eukaryota; kingdom Metazoa; phylum Mollusca; class Bivalvia; order Cardiida; family Cardiidae; genus Hippopus; species Hippopus hippopus. The sequence continues at coordinate 16,973,382 of OX328100.1, read as the reverse complement.
GCGTCCAACTCCACTTCTGCCAGCCATCAGTAGAGATCCACCTGGCATGGTCAAAACACGATCCACTCTTGCCATGTTGTCCAAGACTTCCCTGAATATCAAGATGTCCAGATCACGATTCTCTCGCTCTGTGGGTGAAAAACAAATACATGAAGCATAAGCCTTTAATGTCACCTAGTTAAACATAGAGAGTTTTCAATAAGTTAACAAATTAAACTAGAGCTGTCACTGAATGTGACTTAATACTCCCACCAGCGCTTTGACAGAAACAGGCAATTTAACCCTTTACCACACAATGACGACTTTTGACACCCCTGATAGAGAAGGCTTTTGAAAACATTGTGGGAAAAGGAGAAAATGCTGGTAACCAGCATTTTCTCCTTTTCCCACAATGTTTTCAACCCTATCAAAGAAAAATCATTTCATATGATCCACATTGAAACTGTCCTCTGCAAATGCTTTCAATTCGGACAGATCTAAAATTGGTCGTGTGGTAAAGGGTTAACAAAAACTTTTTTAAGTTCAAGGGCAGATTAGCCTTGAATCATAGGGAGCAGATAATTGAAAACTGCATCTTGCAAAACTTCAGTATACGATCAATGTATTAACAAACTTTCAATACAATAGCAGCAAAACTGTAGGAGGAGTTTGCAACACAAAATTAGTAGTATTTTGTACACAGATGGACACACAGACGGACAGACAGGCTGATTCCATTATACCCCCAAAAACATTCGTTTTGCGGGGGTATAAATATGTTTTATCCATCTTTATTCACAGTATGGTGTCAAAGCTTATCCCTTTACCCAATAAGAGGGTTTTGAACAAAGCAAAGCTCCTACAAGGAGAAACATGTTATGGAAGCTAAAACAATTTTATAGAATGGTTAGAAAAGATATTGATGTAAATGAATGTCTGCTTGAAGTACCGCAAGGTAATTTTGAGAAAACTCTTTACCACACAACAAAAATGTAGATTTGCCCAAACTGAAAGCATTTGCAGACGACAATTTAATTGTGGCATAATTGATGGAATTTCTATTTGACAGTGCAGAAAAACATTGTGGAAAAAGGAGAAAATGCTGGTTACAAGCATTTTCTCCTTTTTCCACAATGTTTTCAAAAGGCTTCTTCCTCAGGGTCGTTAAAACTACTATTCATCATGTCTTTTTATCAGATCCATTGGACTAGTTAGGAGCAAATCTCTACCTGTTGGAAACAATACTTTTCTACACAATGTACTTGTAGTATGGGCCTGCCACAACTCTTAACACAGAACTTACTATTTAACAAACAGAAAGGAAAAATAATGAAGAAAAGAAATATTTCTCATTTGTTTGCAGTGAGAGAGAAAATACTGGTTTTAAAAAAAGAAAAAGCAATTGCTGCTTTCACAATATTTTCAAATGTTGTACACTGCAAGCACACAAAAAGTCTCATTTCACAGTAAGAAGTAAAGTACTTACGAAACAGTTTTATTCCTTTCTCTATGATAGTTTTCAGATCATCTTCATTCAGTTTTCCTAAAGGTTTACCACTGGGAGGAAGTGGGGCACCAGCAGCTGCTGATGGGGTGGTGGAATCCTTTCTGGCTCCCCAGGTCACAAAAAATTCCCCTGAAAGTGGTATAAAGAAATTGAAAAATTTAGATATATTTTGTTTCAAGCTTTTGAAGTTTTTGTTGATAACAAGAGTGATACATTTGATAAAGAAATTGTAAAAAAAAATCTACTTCTCTAAGCCCTTTACCACAAAAATTTTGAGTTTTAATGACCCTGAGAAATTAGACCTTTGGAAATGTGAGAAATGGGGAAAATGCTGGTAACCAGCATCTTCTCCTTAACACTTTACCAAACGACAAAATTTTTTACTTGTCCAAATTGAAAGCACTAGCATATGTCAAAATAAAAGTTACTGAAAAATTGAATTTTTTGTGAAGGGCAGAAAATATTGTGGGAAAAGGAGAAAATGCTGGTTACCAGCATTTTCTCCTTTTCCCACAGTATTTTCAAAAGGCTTCTCGCTCAGAGTCGTTAAAAGTTGGTATTGTGTGGTAAAGGGTTAAACCGAAAATTAGAAGATTTACGTAAATTGCAGTTCTCAAACTGACACAGGCAATGCTGCTTGATAAAGATTTGAAGGAGGCAGCAGTAACTTATAGAAAATCAATATGAATCAAGGTTTGACAAATGAATTAAAGTGGAAACATTGTAGCAAAATGAGCAATTTCTAGTAACAACTCAAAAATGCCCCTTTTCTCAAAATACTTTTAAAGCCTGTCTTTAGCCAGTGTGTAAAAGTCTTGCTTTTGCATAAATTAATTAAACAACTTACTTTCCAATTCATCAAAAATATTGGCAGACCAGTCTCCACGAACCACACTGATGAGGATGTTATCAAACTTGTTGAGACCATCCTGGCCCACAATTCTATCACGAAACATCCTGCGGGCTTCATAGGAAAATATCTCAAGAATGTGATCACTGGAATTCTCCTTGGCCCCACCAGAAAGGTCGTATCTAAGAAAACTGAGTACCCAAGAGGTCAGATCTCTGGGTGTGAACAAGTAGTGGCTGTAGTCATCTACAGTGAACCTTTGTTTCAGCTGAAAATAAAGTAATTGTCTCATCAGATATATGCTTTTTTTGTTTGTTAGGTGTTTATCACCATTTGAATGTTGTTTCTGTTATATTGCTGTGGCAAGTGCATCTGTCCATCCATGCCTGCAGCTCTATTTACCGGTGCTTTGCACAATATTTTTTCCCAGCCACTTACTGCTTTCCAACATAAACATTGTTGAAACTGATCATTGGTGAGAGAGGAATGAGTCCTGTTGCGATAACTATAATTTATCCTTGAAAGAAATTGGACTGGTCACACATGGGATTCAAACCTGCTACCCCCTAGTTTCAAGTACTGTATGATACCAACAAGGCTACTGGGCTCAGCAGATACATATACTTTCAAAATTATACACTAAACTCATGATCTGCTTAAAACAATTTGTCACAGAACACTCTTAACGTTTTACCAATCAATTCCTAGTTTAATCGATCCCAGGAAGGAAGGCTTTTGGAAATATTGTGGAAAAAGGAGACAATTTTGCTACAATTTGTTGGTCTTATGCCAGGATTTAAACATTTAACTGTGTCATTATGCATTAAGGCCATACTGAGCACACACCAACAACCTACCTCTTCATACAGCTGCACCATCGATCCTGCTAGGGCATGAATCTTTGAGACATTTCCCCATACTGGATGTCGTGTCAACTGTCTGTGCAAAATGGGTTTCAGGTATGAGCTGTAAATGGCCTGTAACTGTTCCCTATCTGGATATCTGTCAAACATAGAAAGGAGGCGTTAATATTTAACTTTATGCCATATAAAAAAGGTTCAAACAACGTGTGGTGTCCTTGGTTGTGAGGTAGAGCATCGGCCTTGTAACCAAAAGGTCCCAAGTTAGAGATCAGGGAGCAGATGTCAACTTTGGGATTTTTCATTGGCCCACACATTTGGCCCAAGTACTGGTGTAGTTCCAAAGGAGCAGAATCGAGAGAGATTAGCATAAGTTGTAAAAACTTGTTTCTCAATCTATGTAAATTAAATATGTTTAAACTAAACTTGTCCATATTTAACACTTTACTACACAATCCAGAGTTTAAACGACTCTGAGAAAGGTACCTTTTAAAAACATAGTGGGAAAAGAAGAAAATGCTGGTGCCCAGCATTTTCTTCTTTTCCCACAACGTTTTCTAGTCTATCTGATAAAAATCCCATCATTTGTGCCATATTTATTTTGTCCACTGCATGTGCTTTCCAATTGGACCAGTCTAAAATTTTGTTGTTTGGTAAAGAATTAAGGGATTTACAAAAGATGGTGGCTCAAATGTAGGGATAAGTTAATGAAAGGATTGAAAACATCAAGGCATAAGGAGAAAATGCTGGTTTCAGTCAATTGAAGAACCTCATGATATTTTATGATTACAGTGAAAATGAATCAAGATGAACTGAGAAAACTTAGATCACATTTGTTTTCCCATTTTTACAAAAAAATGAGCTGCCCCTGGCAAAAGAGGGTTTCATGCATCTCCATGATTCATTATATCAAGCATGTCCTCACATAACTATGAATCCATAAAATCCATACAGTCTACCAACTGAATGGATCATGCTGTGGACTGGTTTTAACATGCCGAAAATTCACAAATAGCAAAAAGTTTTGACCCATCTCAGCCTGCACATACTGCCCAGGCTGACATTGATAGAATCTTTTTTGTAAATGCATTAAACCCTCTTCAACAGAGCATGGCGTAAATCTATCTTACCCAATGCAGCAGATTCTGACAACAGATGTAAATCTTGGTGTGAGTTTATGTCTGCCTAGTGAAGCACCAGCGTTCATACTGGCAACAATCTGCACACCCTCTAATCCAACCCACTCTAGGTTGCTGTCATAGAAACCATTATAAGTCACAACCTAAAAATATATACAACAAGCAGAAATATTAATCTATATTGATTCATTATCTTCTTTCCATCACTCAATTTATATAGAATTTTAGACAGTTTAGAGCTAATAACATTAATAAAAAAAAAAAGAGCCTGGAAAATACTGCAAGGAGGGAAGGGGGGGGGGGGGGGGGAGGGGGGGCAGCAATTGGCTCATTTCATGCAATCATTCCTTTTCATAACTTTCCATAGTAGTCAACTGTTGGGGCATGGCAGTCAACATTTGAATTGCAGTTGATTTAAAAAATTTAAATAGCATTTTTCTTACCTTCATATATCAATTTTAATGTTCCGTCACCTTTATAAAACTGATAAGCCTTATGTGAATACCCTGTATAACAGTATGATTGTGGGAAAAGCAAACATATATGAGCCATGGTGGGAGGGGGGGGGGTTTTTTACTGCATCTGCAAACAGTATTGACTCAGGTCAGCCTGCACAGTTCATAGACTGAACTGTGTCAAAACTTTTTGTTTTTGAAAAAGCTTCTGCAGGCCTAACCTCCATTTCACTTCAGGATTCAGTCAGTTGTTAAACAAAATGGATTTTATGGATCCATAACTGGCCTGCAACACGCGAAAAGGGGCATTCGGACATTTGCGTAAAGTGTCGTCTCGGATCAGCCTGCGCAGTCTGCGCAGGCTAATCCAAGATGGTACTTTACGACTACATTAGATTTTGTGCTAAAGTAGACTAGCGCAAAACAGAAAATTACATAAAAACGGAAAGTGCTGTCTCGGATTAGCCTGCGCGAACTGCGCAGGCTGATCCGAGACGACACTTTACGCAAATGTCCGAATGCCCCTTTTCGCGTGTTGCAGGCCATATGATGACTTGCTTGGCATGATGAATCACATAGATGCAGTAAACTCTCTTTCTGCCAGAGCATGGCTCATATGTTAAATGCTACTATGAAATTGGGCCTCCAAAAAATTAATTAATGCAAGCGACTATGGACAATAAAACATATTCAGTCTGTTAAATCCCACACCTGTTGTAAAAAGGCTATCAGCTGACAGGTTCCCCATTTGTCTGGTTTAGGGAGATTTATATCCTTGAGATAGAGAACCAGTCTTTCACAATCTTTTGGGCGGTACACTCGTCCTGTGTTGGTGTTCAGTACCATGCAAGTCTGACTAAGTTTCTGGAGGACATGAGTTGGGTTTGTCTGGGCACTACAGTGGACAATGGCCACTTGGGTAGATCTCAGTTGTTCAAAGCAGTGCTTTAACATCATTCTGAAACAATGAGTAGAAATACAAGTAAAAATCTGAATGAACAATCCTTTATTAACACTTTACCAAACAACAACATTTTCGACTGGTCCAAATTGAAAGTATTTGCAGATGACAAATCAGATATGACTCAAAAATTGATATTTGCTTTGGGAAGGATAGAAACCATTGTAGGAAAAGGAGAAAATGCTGGTTACTTGCATTTCCTCCTTTTCCTACTATGTTTTTAAAAGCTGTCTCCTTCAGTGTCATTTAAACTCAAGATTGTGCCTTAACTCTTTACCACACAATCCCAACTTTTAACGACCCTTAGAAAGAAGCTTTATGAAAACATTGTGGGAAAAGGAGAAAATGCTGGTAACCAGCATTTTCTCCCTTTCCCACAATGTTTTCTACCATTTCAAAAACAAATTTCAATTTTTCAGTCACATTTATTTTGTCGTCTGCAAATGCTTTCAATTTGGACCAATCTATAATTTTGTCGTTTGGTAAAGAGTTAAAGGGTTAATTTATTACTTCCAGTTTACTTGAGAAAAAATTAATGCAAAAGAGAAATTACTCAATAGATTAATGTCTACTTCTGCAACAGCATTCTAAAATAATCTGTTGCTGGATTAAATTCTTATTACATGTGGTAATGTCTTAATGCCCAACCATCCTAGATGCATTTGAGATTAAAAAGAAGCGAGATAAAAAAGAAGGCACCTCATGTTGCCCTAACGATTCAAAGATTAGGGATTAACTCTTGATCACATGACAACATTTAACCTAAATTAAGCACACTTCCAGATGATAACATAAATGTTACTCAAGAATTAAAATTTATTTTGGAAGGGTAGAAAACATTTGGGAAAAGGAGAAAATGCTGGTTACCAGCATTTCCTCCTTTTCCCATCATGTTTTCAAAAGCTTTCTTTCTCAGGGTTGTTATAACTCAGGATTGTGTGGTAAAGGGTTAAAATATATATACATACCCTTTTCCACACCCTTCAGGTCCCACCAGGATAAATGGTTGTTTGTTGTCGGCTGCCAGCCAGGGGGAGAAGTAGTCCATGCTGCGCTGTACATCTGTTGTTCTGATCACTGGTAAGCTGGTGTTGTTGTTGAAATGGTCTGGGGTAAGGTCCACTGATTGCTGCAGGTAAAACAATAATTACCGAGTATGTATAGTTTTGCTATATCATTCAGACTCATTATCTTAAATTCTAAACTTTAAATCACACAAAGCAGAAAAAATACGAACTTACAACAATGGTAAACAATATTTTGTACCCTTTGTGTATAAATTAAGTCCAAACTTTACCCTTAAAGCTACTGAATCAACCCAACAGACATCATAAGTCTAGAAATAAGATGAATTTCAAAATTGCTGTCTCCCCAAACCATAGTGCAGATCAAAGACCAGTCAGACTTCCAAAGGCAAATATAAAGGTACAATAAGGTTTAAAAGACATGGGCTTTTCAAAGATGATTAAAAAATGTTTTCGATTTTCTTAATGTTTGGAATACATATTAATATTCATTTTTAACAACATCAGTAACAACATTCACTCACAATTCACACGCTTCAATTAAGCATAAGCATTTCTTTCGTTTGTAAATAATTCAATATTAGTTTTTTTCATGAACATTGGCGAGTTCTGATTGGCTGAAAAATTTTTTTCATAGCCCCATGAAAAAAAAAAATTAAGCAGCACCGGAACTACTTTTGCAGTCAAACTAATGTAAACAAACATGTACATGAGGTTCCACAATGTTTTTCTGTCTGATCTTATATCCAGTCTGAATTTCAAATTGCTAGCTAAATTTATTTTCTCTGAACATTGAAAAAAATATCCAACAGTAAATTCAAAGAGAGAGCTTAAGCTCATTGTCACTTTGTTGGGTCCTAACAAACTTATTTTCAATTTATTTCTAGCGTATTGAACTTCTAATAATAAATCTACTAAATCTGCCTATGTTCAATACTATACAGACGTCATGAATTTATGTCATTATAACGTCATGAACGAGCAGATTTACCACACTATGAAATATCAATGAAATGGACATTAAATAAAAACGCAATGTTGGATTTACAAAAAAAAAGCAGTTAGAGTAAACTTTAAGTGCATATTAATTTTGTTGTCTGTGATATTGAATTATAAGGAATGAAGAGAACCTTTTTTGTTTTCATGGAGGTATGAAAAAGAAAACCTAATCACACTTTTGTATGAAAACGCTTCGCGGTTTCATACATTGTGATTAGGTTTTTTTTTCATACCTCCATGAAAACAAAAAAAGTTCTCTTCATTCCTTAATAGGTAAAACTGGAAAAGAAATCCTGCATCAAATTAGCATTAGACAACTTAGGAAACATCTTTGTAAAACACCTATAATATGAATTACCGTCTAGTTCATGAGAAAACATCAGGGTAAAGCAAGAAATTGCTCTTTAAGACAAATTTCTCCTTCAACCCAAATGTTGTCAAAACTGTATCTGCTGTAAGGCAAAAATTACTTGTAAGTGGAATTTGTGTTAGTGCCAATTCAAAGCATGTGAATCATTCAAATCACAAACATCTGCTTACAAATGTTTTTTTCTAGCTCTTGATAAAATGGAATCCATTTTCAGAGTCTAACCTTTCCTTACAACAGAACTTGGCTAAAATGATTGTAATTAGATATATGTTGCCATCAATGTTCTTCAAACAAGGATAAATTTTGAAAAAAATGGTTGATTAAAGCCATTTGCTATTTAAACACATCTTTGATATAGTACCCCAGCAATGCTCCTGCACCATTTTTATGGAGAAAAAAAAAACATTCTGTGAATAATGACTATCAAGCCTAAAGTATTCATCCTTTAACCCATTCATGTACATAGTACAACTTTTATGCAACTAGGATTGACAGCTTTGGAAAATACTGTCTATCATGGACCAATTTATGCTTGCAAAACGCATTTCTTTCTTTTCTCACAATGTTTACCATACTGAAGAAACAATAAAAAATATAAAAACATACTATTTATATAAATTATTTTCTTCGCTTACCAGATAATTCAGTTTTGAGATTCTACTCCTTTTCCTTGTACTAATGATTAATTCTTGTTAATAAAAGCATAATACACAGACAATAATTTTTGATCAATACTAACTCACGCAAATTTACCTGCCCAATATGGCCTTTCAGTATGTAGGTTTTACTTTTTCCCTTTATGAAAATCAAAATTGTAAGTTATATATTATATATAACAATTGAACATGGTTTACAGAAGAATACATCTTCTGATAACTTACTGTTTTTATCACATTTAACCATAGTTCTAACATATAGTTTCAGTCACATTTATCCATAATTCTAAATCATGCTACAAGTAGGTATCTAACTTGTAATAAACAGAAGGAGCATGCATCATCTTCTATACATAGGTTGGTTATATAAATGTACATAAAGATACTATAGAACCCTTTTGCTTGTATCTACATACATGTATGACAGAATGAATCAAACCAATCTTGATCATTTAAACCATCATTTTGTGTTCCTGTCCTTGTATTAAAAAAACTATCTACACTTTCTTGAAAATATCTATTCGGTTCTTTTAATTCATAGTGTAAGGCCTCCTGCCCACAAGACATAGCATACATGTAATCTCTATATACAAACTAACATTCCTTGTTCATCAAATAATACAAGCTTACCCTGTAATATTGCAACCTTTTTTTCTTTATCTCTTTACCAAATGGCAAAATTTTAGACTGGTCCAAATTGAAAGCATTTGCAGACGACAAAATTAACCTGACTCAAAAATTGAAATTTGTTCTGGGAGGGTTGAAAACATTGTGGGAAAAGAAGAAAATGCTGGTTACCAGCATTTTCTCCTTTTCCCACGATGTTTTCAAAAGGCTTCTTTTTCAGGGTCGTGAAAACCAGGGATTGTTTGGGAAAGGGTTAAGGCTGAAGGTTATAATCCAAATGTTGCTATTTCAAAGTTATTTGTCGGGAAAATTATCACCTTATCGGACAGTGCAGATCTAAGATCAGACTGCATGTTCAGTGCAGTCTGATCCTGATCTACACTGCCTGCAAAAAATGCTTGAGTCCACGATTGGCAGCCTAAGGGTTAGATAATTTTAGAAGTGCATCCATCGCACTGTGTGATCAACATCCATACTCAAAGCATGAATGAGAGGTACGAGGGGTGATCAGAAAGAACGCGGACCAGTGCCTTTATCGGAATATTGTTATAAAAATCAACTTGGAATGTTTACTGTTTTTCAAAGTAACCTCCTTTGTGTTCTATGCACTTATTCATTCTTGATTCCCATGCGCGAAACACGTGCGCGAGCTCGTCACGTGACATCACTCTCAACGACCCGGTCATGGCATGGGTTAGCTCCTCTCTGCTCTCGTAGCGCGTGCCACGTAGAGAATCTTTCAAAACAGGAAATAGCCAAAAGTCACATGGGGCCAGGTCTGGACTATAGGCAGGATGGTCTAATGTTTCTATGTTTAGTTTTTTCAAAACTTCCTGTACAAGTTTGGCTTTGTGAGCGGGAGCATTATCTTGATGTAAAATGACGCCTGTCCATAGAAGTTCCAGCTGTTTTTTTCGGATGGCCTGTATTAAATTCATTCGAATAATGCTGGCATAATACTCAGCATTGACTGTAGTATGTATAGGTACAACATGATTTAGAAGAAAACGTTGAGAAGAGAAAAACATGATGCACATAACTTTACCAACAGACTTAGAAAGTTTGGCTTTAACAGAGGACGGCGATGTTGGATGTTTCCATACACTGCTTTGTTGTTTAGATTCGGGCTCGTAAAAGTGTACCCATGTTTCATCGCATGTCACAATACGATTAGTAAAGTTTGATCCTTCTTTCCTAATGCGTTCTAAAATTTCAGAACAAATTTCGACCCTAACCCCCACTTGCTCGGGCGTCAGTAGCCGAGGCACCCACCTTGCACAAACACGCGACATTCCAAGTTTGTCAGTTAAAATCTCCTGTGCACTTCCATAGGAAATGCTAAATGTGTCAGCTATTTCCCTGACAGTAACTCGACGATCTTGCTTTACATGCTGCTGCACATCCGCGATAGTTTTGTCCGTTACTGATGTTGATGGACGGCCAGATTTAGGGTCATTTTCAACGGTTTCGCGTCCTTCTCTAAATCGTCCAATCCATTTACAAATACTGGTTTTCTTAAGTGCTGAGTCCCCATAAACTTTATCTAAATTGGCCTTAATTTCCGATGAAGACTTTCCGAGTTTAACGTAAAACTTTATAATTACTCTTTGCTCAAATAAAACGTCATCTGACATTGTGAACCGCTAACGCAGTATGTGATGTCATTGAAATGACGTCACTCTTTTCTTATTTGCCTATGACGTCATTTAAACGCTTGAGTAAGTAACCAGGTAATTAATGTTCATCTGTGCAAATTTTTGTTATCTTAAGTAAAGTAGTTTTTGAAATAATCGGGTGGTCCGCGTTCTTTCTGATCACCCCACGTATACATAACATATTGATATAAATCATACAGCCATTTCAGTATGTCCAACTAAGCAAGATGCAGTACCTATACCAGTGCAATGACATGACACAATTTATTCTAAAACCTGAACTGCAATGGAAGCATTGCAACAGATGCACTATGTGATTACATCTTCAAACAAGTTTTAATCCAAATGGATTAACTCTTTACCACACAATTCTAAATTTTAATGACCCTGGAGAGGAAAGCCTTTGAAAACACTGTGGGAGAAGAAAAAAATGCTGGTAATCAAGACTTTCTCCTTTGACTACAATGTTTTTTATCGTATCACAGAACTTAAGTTTATTTGTATTAATTTCTCAGTTGTTATCAGCAGACGCCATCAAGTTCTAAAGGTCAAAACTTTGTTGTTTGAGGATGGGTTGATGTTTTAAAACTTTCTTCTTCCCTCAGGGTTGTCAAAACACAAAATTAGGTAGTACAGGGTTAAACACTCTGATATAGATAAAACAAGAGTTACACAATGCCAGTGCCAATGCGAGTGCCAATGCTGTGGTTGCTTGATTTTTAATGTAATGTCTAAGTCTAAAGGGGCACACCTGTGTCAAAATTACTTTGTTAGTTACCTGCCCTTGTTGCATAGGTTCCCCTTTCAATATTTCACAACTAGTCCAACTTTAAAGTAATTATCTTCAGAAATAACAGAGATGTTATAAAATGTTAAAGTTTTTGCACGACCCGGACATCGATGACACAGAGTAGGACAACACCAGGACAATACCTAGATGTTTTCTCGGAAAATTGCTGAGCTAAAAATGGAGCTTTGCTAGTATTTACTTTTGTTAGCAAAAACTCCTTTATTCAAGGAAATATTAAAATTATCCTATGCCTTTCATGTTTTGAATCGCTACCACACTAGCAAATAATTGAATGATATTCCTGTACATGTACTAAGTCAGCTGAATTACCATTCTACTATATAATTAACTATGGGTACATCATGATGCAAAAAGTAACAAAAACATTTGAAAACCTAATGTAGACTGTCCAAGGTGTTTCACTATTTCTTTACAATATTTTTCAAAAAAAAAAAATCAAGGGCTCCAGGCTTCCAAAAACCTTACCGAATCTGGTTACTCCTCTTAGAATTCAAATGTTTTACCATTTATCATCTTATCAGTTATTTCATAAGCCTGTTTTACCATTTATCATCTTATCAGTTATTTCATAAGCCTGTATTAATCTTTCTGTGCCACAACACAGTAGTTTCACTTCAGAAAACATGAATGTATAGTAACACAGTAGTTCCACTTCAGAAAACATGAATGTAAAGTAAAGTGAAATATCCAGTATGAACCATTTAAAAAAGAGTTTGCTTACGGTATTTGTCAAATTTAAGGCTTGGTCAGACCAGCTAACGGATATATAACGGGGGGAAAACGGACAAAAACATGCAGAATTTGGTTATCCGGTGACAAAATTCATCTCCTCAGCCGCTCGAGGCTCACTCGATCGATGTGTGGAGTGAAGAAGCCACACAATGACCGTACATGTAACGGAAAAAACGCACGTTTACCGGATATGTACCGGATAATAAACGGTCTATTAACGGATATCACCGTACGAGTAAGGGACTTGTACCGGATAAAACGGAAGTACAACGCATGAGAACCGGACAAAACGTTCTTTCAACGTGCGATGAACGGAAATGTACCGAACACAAACGTACGAGGAACGTACCGGTCACGTGACATGCCGAGGGCATAAATTGTCAGATGCATCCAAGGTCTATCATTTGCATGTCTCTGTCCGTTTTGTCCGGTGGAAATTTTTGAACATGCTCAAAATTTCCCAACGGACGGAACGGACATCGCCGGACATCGCCTGACAAGTAGCGGATTCACCGGATAAGAAACGGACATAAAACGGATACGAACGGACACGAACGGATAAAATGATTTTTTATCCGTTACTCGTCCGTTAGCTCGGTGTGACCAAGGCTTTAATCATCTTTTGGTCTAATGGTTTAAATCATAAAAAGTCTCCAAAAAAACAGTGTATACAGTAAATCAATTACTGTAGCAGTCCAGAACACAACTAAAGTCGGTTTTGCTGACACAGAAAATCAAAATCAAACTGAATAAAACATGCACTCCGTTCACAGATTTACATCATCTGATACTTTGTGGCCAAAACTATGTCAAAATTTTATCATTTAAGTTGGTTTTTTTCCCTGTCTGAAATCATTATTTCATTTATCTAAAACACTCAGAGTCAATGAATTATCTGTGGACTTTTGACCCATTACCATGCAACTTCAGCTTTGAAAAACATAGTTGGAAATGGGGCAATCCCTGGTTACAAGAGATTGCCCTTTTTCCAAAATAATTTTACATATTATGTATGAAAGTCATCTTCTTTCTTTGAAATATCTTTTCTTCAAGTTACTTTTACAAGTAAAGGACACATATGAAAGTCGTATATGAGCCATACTCTGTGAAAAAGAGAGTTTAACTCTCTACCAAACAATCCCTGGTTTTTACGACCCAGATGAAGAAGCCTTCTGAAAACATTGTGGGAAAAGGAGAAAATGCTGGTAACCAGCATTTTCTCCTTTTCCCACAATGTTTGCTACCCTTCTACAGTCAAATTTCAATTTTTGAGTCACGTTTATTTTGTCGTCTGCAAATGCTTTCAATTTGGACTAGCCTAAAATTTTGTCATTTGGTAAAGGGTTAAAGCATCTGCAAAAAGCAGTGATCAAAGTCAGTCTCAGCAGTCCGCACAGGCTGACCTGGGTCAAAACCTTTTGCTTTCGGTAAATTTTCTGCATGTCCAAGGAGCATTCTATGGCGTATTTCAGTTGCTGTTAGATAAAGGAATTTAATGGATCCATAATTATGTGATGACTTGCATGGTACAGTGTGACACAAAAAAAAATGCCACCCATGAGTCCCTTTTGCAATCCAACCATTTTTGGTACAAATGAACTTCAGTCTATGCCTGACTTGTCCACCAAGTTTCAGCCATGAATGTCCAACAGTCTTTCTTTTATCTTCGTTCCATGATATGCTCCAAATATTGCAAAAGGGATTATGAATTTTATTAACGATTTCAAGGGTGGCATTTTTTTGTATCACCCTGTACAATGCATCACAGATACATTAAACCCCTTTTTGCCAAGCACAGCTCATATGTAAAGATGTGTTAATACCCATAATTGCGAAGTAATGGCATTTTGATATTGTCTTTTGTCTGTGCAACAGGTATCAGACTGATGATCCTGCTCTTGTTTACAGTGCAATCAAAGTATACCCTAGACAGTCTCTAAAACAAATTAACAAATTACCTCCTGCTGACAATATTTTTATCTTGTAGCAGAAAACATTTGAAAACATTGAGACAAAAGGAGATATTGTGCTCAATGATCTATTTTTCCCTTCAACAAAATCTTTTCACATATGCCTTTAATATGATAAACCATAACCCATAAAGTACCTTAGCAGCCAGCGTAGATTAAAGATCAAACTGCAAAAAACATGCAGTCTAATCTTCTACCCTGTCTACTCTGCTGAAACATTATGCAGGAGAACAACATTAACCCTTAGAGCTCCGAATAAACCCAACATTCGGTGTAGAAATAAGACCCAAATAATCAAAATTTCATGGTTGTTTTTGTCTAGAGTGTTTCAACAGAGCAGACAGTATACATGTAGTTCAAAGATCGGACTGCATGTTTTGTGCAGCCTGATCTTGATCTATACTGGCCGCAAAGGCAACTATAGATGTGAAAGGCACTTTAAAGATTAAAATTATAAATATTTGGGACATATTTCTAAATTGAAAATGTCCAATGGGTTTATTTAGCTATCTAAGGGATAACCCTATATCACACAACAAAATTGTGACACTTCTCTTAATCCAAAGCATTTGCAGAAGACCGATTAGATTTGGATCATATTGAAGAAATTGTCTTTGAAAGGGAAGAAAACAGTGTGGGAAAAGGAGAAAGTGCTGGTTACCAGCATTTTCTCCTTTTCCCACAATGTTTTCAATGGGCTTTTTCATCAGGGTCGTTAAAACCCAGGATTGTGTCGTAAATGGTTTATACATGTTTATCATCCGTACTTTACAAGGATGCTGTCAAATATTGTCAGCTGCAAATTTGTTTAACTCTTTACCAAACAACAAGATTTCAGACTCGTCCAAATTGAAAGCATTTGCAGACGAAAATTTAAATATGGCTTAAAAGGCGAAATTTTCCTTTGATAGGGAAGAAAACATTGTGGGAAAAGGAGAAAATGCTGGTTACCAGCATTTTCTCCTTTTCCCACAAAGTTTTCAAAAGGCTTCTTCCTCAGGGTCATTAAAACTCGGGATTGTGTGGTAAAGGCTTAAGGAGGTAATGAGTTAATTGAGTGTAGTGATAACTAGAAATAACTAGAAATTTCTGGCAAACTTTAAAACTGAGAGCTTAAATGTACAATGTTTACCCCATTGTAAAAAGCAGTAATCTGAAAATGAAATTTGAGTTAAACATAATCAGTTAACGCTTTCATTTGTAGCCCCCCCTCCAGACAAACAGTACCTTTTAACAAACCTGTTTCTAAGTCTTTACTAAACAACAAAATTTTGGGCCAGTCTGAATTGTAAACATGTTGATAACAAAATAAATGTGACTCACAAACTGAATTTTGTGTTTGGAAGGGTAAAAAACATTGTTGGAAATGGCGAAAATGCTGGTTACCAGCATGTTCTCCTTTTCCACCAATATTTTCAAAAGGCTTTTTTTCCTCAGGGTCGTTAAAACTCTGGCTTTGTATTGTTAAGGCATAACCCTTTTATTGCCATTCTCAAATTTGGAAGACAGTGCAGATCATGATCAGCTTGTAAAGATCATGCAGAGTGATCCTTGATCTACACTGCCAGAATGTTCTCCTTTTCTACTATTTTTCTACCCTTTTAAGGACAAATTCCATAATTTGAGCCACAGTTTAATTATTATCTGCAGATGCTTCCAATATTTGTAAATGAACTGTGATTTTTTTCTATTTACCAAACAACCCCGAGAGCAGACCTTTGAAAATTTTTTTGAAAAAAATAGGAAATGCTGGTTACCAAGATTTTCTCCTTTTTCCCAAAATCTTTTTAGATTTTCCAAACTATATGCCAACATATCAGCCAAATTTCATTTGTCGTCTGCAAATGCTTTCAATTTGGACAAGTCTAAAATTTTGTTGTCTAGTAAAACAATTATATGTCCATAAATGTTCATTTTTCTTGTTAACTGGGCCATGATCTGTAAAAAGGGGTTTTACTGCATTTGCATAGAGTACTGACCAATGTCAGTATGTGCAGTCCCCACAGGCTGATATGAGTCAAAATTTTTTGCTATTTGTAAATTTTATGCAAGTCCAAGGACCATTCTCCATCCAGGTTCACTTAGTTGTTAGACTTGTATGGATCCCTAATTATGTGATGACTTGCTTGGTATATTACTTCACAGAGACATGCATTCAACCCCTTTTTCCCAGAATGTAGCTCAATTATATTCTTTTTCTTTTTCAAAATTACATGAATTAATAAAGTTCAATAATACAAAGTAATATTTCCATGTATAGGTACAGTCTAAATTTGAGTGCATAGGTATTGGGGCAAACACTCAACTCAAGATATCTGTTTTCATTACAGTTTGGTCATCAATATAATAAATATGACACTTAATTTTTTTTTACCAAATGCAATTAAATGCAATTCAAATTTTGAGTGACAAATGGTAATGGTGGAAAATTATAGATGACTGCATGTAATTGAAGCAATTGACAAAGAACATTCCTTAGCTTTTTACAAAACGAAAAAACTGTAGACTCACCCAAATTGAATGCATTAGATTTTGCAGACGACAAATAATTATAGTTTAGATGGTGAAACTCGTTCTTAAAAGGGTTGAAAACATTGTCACAATGTTTTCAAATGCTTTCTTTCTCAGGGTCATTAAAAGTCGGGATTGTGTGGTAAAGGATTAAATGATTCCTTCTCTAATTGTTATCTGTTTGATATGGAAGCTGCATTGTCTGCGCATGTCATATTCTTCGAAGATTCAACCTGTCTGCTATGACGCATCACCCACCCCCGGATACTTGGGAAAAGTAGGGCTTATACCGAGGCTATTAGCCTATTACCCAAGCATGTAGGGGCTGTTTTAATAAATGGCCGATGCATAGGTTACATGCTAGCCGATCATAGCTGAATGAATCGCACCAGGTAGTGTTTTATTGAGTAAACGTTTATTTCATTTTGAAATTCAAATAAAAGGTTGTTGTTTTGAAAAGTAGTCCGGTTCTGTACCCAGAACGCCCATATTAGATAGTTGTGTATTTGTAGAATGCCATCTAGCAGGAGATAATGATGGAAACTGAATGGAATTTTTGAACACTGTTTTACGCATTTCAAAATCTGGCTGTGATCAAGAAAGTGATATACAGTGAAATTCTTATCAAATCTAATCACAGTAGTGGTAAACCAATATTATTATTGGTGATCATGCAAAGTGGTGTTTAAGGGTAACAAAATCATTGAATATCAGGGTTACCTCCATGCTGTATGTCTGTAAACGTCCCATGTCTTCATCATAATATGTGTCTAGTGGCCTTCTGGAGTCGGGAGGCATCTCTTGTGTCAGGTGGAACACCTGGTTATGAAATATAAAATAAAACAAAATGAATGAGCCTTGCATCATGAGGCACACTGGTCTTTGACATGGAGAAAATTGACCAATAGCAAAAAGTTTCAGCACAGGCCAGCCTGCTGGTTACCTGCATTTTCTCTTTTTACCACCATACTCACAAAAGCCTTCTTCCACAGGGATGTAAACACAAAGAATCCTTTATTAAAGGATTATTTTTTACCAAAAAACAAAATGTTTAACTTGGTAAAATTCAAAGTATGTGAGTATGATCAAAAGTTAAATGATGGTCTTGCTCCTAATAGAGGAGAAACATTGTGAAGAAAAAGAGAAAATGCTTGTACCCATCCATTTCTCTACTTACCACAGTGTTTTAAAATGCCTTCTCTGCTAGGGTCATTAAAACTAAGGATTGTGTGTAAAGGATTAAACAATAGACATTTTACCACGTTTTCCTACTTACTTCCTTGGCAAAGTTTTCTCTGGTTCCTTCATTCAGGTTTCCGCCAAGACCTCGTATCAGACACATAACAAAGTGTGCTTTGTTACGGACATGGCTCAGATGGGACAAACCATTCAGAACAACTCCTACAAGACTTGTCTCCACAACAAAGTCATTCTGAAAATATTGAAAACACATACAATTTACCAGTAGGAGTATTACATGAATGAAATAGACACATCAAGTCAGTGCCAAAGAGGTGAATAATGCAATTTTAAGACTGAGTTGGAAAGACCATCTCAAAGAAGATCAGGCAGTTTATATTCGAAAACAAACAAAACATTTTGTAATTTCCAATCTTGATCTGTACATTTCATAACAGTCACTGAAATTCTGCCAAACAACCTAAGTGTTGAAGTAGGAAATGTTCTATTCAATCAAGCAGTAAGTAATCAGTGATAATGACAAGTTGAATGCCTTGATTACATAATTATGTTTTTTAAAATATATTACAGTCATGAGACATAATCAAAACAAATAAATGAGCCATACTCTGGCAAAAGAGGGCTTAATTCATCTCCGTGATGCATTATACCAAGCGAGTCATCATGTAACTATGAATCCATAAAATCCGTTTTTGTCTAACAACCAACTGAATCGTGAGGTAGAATGGTCCTTGGACAAGCATAAAATATAGAAAAAGCAAAGAATTTTGACCCATGTGAGCCTGGGCCAACTGAGCAGGCTGACATGAACCTACACTTTTTGCAGATGTATTTAACCTCCTTTTCAAAGAGCATGGCTCCAATGAATTTTGAATGAATTATGATCACAGTTTTTCTACTACACTTTGACTGCAAAGAATGAATTCTGAGCTTTAATTTATGTGGTATATCATGTTAAAAGATGATAAAGATAATGAAAGAAAATATTAAACCTTAAAGCACCTTTCACAACTATAGTTGCCTTTGCAGCCAGTGTAGATCAAGATTAGACTGCACATTTTGTGCAGTCTGATCTTTGATCTACACTGTCTGCTTTTCCGAGACATTCTGGACAAAAGCAACCTTGAAACTGCAGTTATTTGATTCCTATTTCAAGACTAAAAGCATCTTTATGGTTTATTTAACCCCTTCCCAAACAACAAAAATTTGGACTGGATCAAATTGAAAGAATTTGCAGATGACAAATTAGATGTTGCTTAAACGGTAATTTCTGTATTTGATAGGGTTGAAAATATTGTGGGAAAAGGAGAAAATGCTGGTTACCAGCATTTTCTCCTTTTCCCACAATGTTTTCAAAAGGCTTCTTCCTAAGGGTCCTTAAAACCCGGGCTTGTTTGGTAAAGGGTTAAGGGTTAACATGACCAAGCTCATGAATAGTAACTATACATTATTTACTGCAGTATTTACATTGTTTTCAAAAACAAATTAATGGCAGGAGTTTTAAAAGTCACATGCATACAATAACGGATCAGAACCCTTCAGAAATATGAAAGTGAAGTAGTGCAAAGGTAAATGATTAATTCTCTAACTGCTGTGTTTGTACAAAAACATAAGGATCAAGTGAATTATGATTTCATATATGAGCTACATGAAATAAAGCCTACAGCTGTCAATGAAATAAATGTACAAAATTGTTCAATATTCATATAAATTCATGGAATTTCCTTGTGATAAAACTTCCAAAATTCTAGAGCTGTTCCTGAACTCTTTTCCACATGAAAAATTTTAGGCTCTTTCAAATGCAAAACAAATGTACTCTGTAAATTCAAAATTGGTTCAAATGTGCTCATGGTCTCTGAAAGAATTATATTTTTTTTTCTATTTTCAGAAGGCTTCTTTTTTATTATTTAATAAAGGGCTAAATAGGTGAAAAAAAAATACAAAAGAGATCAATGTGCTTTGATGAATGTTTTTTTTTTTTTTAAAGCTTATACTGTGAAGGCTATTTTTAGACATAACTGTAAATAGTACAAACTTCTGACAGTGTTTTCAAAGGCTTTCTGCACCAAGGTAACTTAGAACAGGAGAAGAAATCAAGTGGTTAACAGTTAAAAATACAAGAAAAATTTAAGACTTATTTTACATTAACCATTTACCACATGGCAAAGTTTTAGACCTGTCCAAATTGAAAGCATTTGCAGATGACAATTCATAGTGTCTCAATTTACTCAATTTTTCTTTGATAGGGTAGAAAACTTTGTGGAAAAGGAGAAAATGCTGGTTACCAGCATTTTCTCCTTTTCCCACAATGTTTTCCAAAGGCTTCTTCCTCAGGGTCGTTAAAAGTTGTCATTGTTCGGTAAAGGGTTAAATCCAATTTCTATAAAATTAAAGGGAAGTGTGTCTATATAGTCTAACTTATCAGTAACTGTGAACATACAAAAGTGTATCATTCTCTCCTGAAATTTCATCAGCTGTATTCACCAACTTTTCTTGATCCTTCACCAAACAACCCTGAGTTTTAACAAGCCTGAAGAAGGGGGCTTATGAAAACATAGTGGGAAAAGGAAAAAAATGCTGGTAAGCAGCATTTTCTCCTTTTTCTACATTGTTTTCTGCCCTTTCAAAGACAAATGCCCGTGAATCAGACATTTTGAATAAGTTGTCTGTAATTGCTTTTGATTTGGACAAGTACCAGTTGTGGTTTGGTATAGACTTAATTGATCTCTTATTCGAAATTCAAAGACTTACAACCAGATTGGCTGAGACATTCTAAGTCAACCAAACAAATGGAAAGTCTTGAATTGAAGAATTAAAACAATTGTTAGTAAGTACAGCCAAAAACTAGAACAAACATGCCTCAAACTGCAACAAAATATTCTTTTTGGGAACCCTTTCCTTGCAATACTATTCTTACGTTATGTATATGTACAGAAATGAAATCAATATCTTTATCTCATTAAACACTTGCAAAGCTTTTTTTATACTATACCTATTTTCCCATATCTGTACTATAGAGACCTATTCATAACTAGTATAAACATACAGAGGAGTTATTTCTACAGGCAATCTTTTTTTTTCCAAACAAGCAATTACTTTGTCACCAAAAATGTTCCTAACCCTTTACCATTTAACTTTTATCAAGCATTTTCTCCCTTCCCACAATATTTTTTTACCCTTCCCAAAACAAGTTTCACTTTTTCAGTCACATTTAATTTGTCCTCTGCAAACACTTTCAATTTGGATTAGTATACAATTTTGTTGTTTGGTAAAGAGTTAATGTAATTCAAATGAGATATTTTCCTTCTAAGGTTGTCTCAACTGATAGCTGAAGGTAAATTAGGAAATTTTTGTACATGAAATTGTTTGTAATTATGAAAAAGAAAATTCATATTGACAAAGGAAAGGGAACACATTTCCTCACTGAAGCATAATAACAGTACACAAATAACAGACTAATCTTTGTATTACAAATTAACAGTAATCAATCATCATACAGAAATTGTAACTTAATCATATCATACAGATCTTACCACTGACTGTCCATCAAATCAAGAAAAGACAAACATTATACTGATCAAAGCAGAAAGGTCAAATACACTCTAAAATAAATCATAGCAAAACAAATGCCAAAGAAAAACTGCAAGCTTCAAGTAAGAGTAACTCTTGGCAAGCTCCATGTTTGGAACTGTTCTAGCCTAGCTCAGAATTTTTTCTCTCCTACAGTGCCAGATGAATAAAATGACATTCTTCTTTTGCCCCAATGTTTTTAAAAGTTGACTGATGCAAAACACAAAAAGTTTTTCACAGGAAATAATCTATTAGCCTTTTACAAGATGGCAAAATTTCAGTCTCGTCCATAATGAAGGAATTAAGTGATGCCAATTCAAATGTTCTTCAAAGGATGGTATTTGTCCTTGAAAATATAGAAAACATTGTATGAAAAGGAGAAAAATGCTGGTCACCAGCATTTTTCTCCTTTTCAAACAGTGTTTTCAAAAGCCTTCTTTCTACAGATCGTGTGGAGAAGGGTTAAAAAAAAAGAGATAAAGGAATAGCAGTATGAAGACCTGATGCAAAGCAAACATAAACAACTCTTATCATATATCAACATAAGAATGACCAGGCCTAATATCAGAGTAATTCCTGACTCTGATCTACAAGAAAATACATGTACTAGCATGTAGTGGCATGTTTTTTGATTTAGTGACACTTACGTGAATGACCTTTTCTAAACCTTTCTTAAATATTGATTGATTGATTGAATTGGAGTTTAGCACCATTTTAACAGCATAGGTCATATCATGGCTGTCAGTGAACCTAGGCATGTGTTTCCTGGCTTTCTCACACAAGTACTGACTACTTTCTCACATGCAGCTGAGGTGAGAGGCAAAAAATCGCCGAGAAGAAAGTTTGCCTCAACTGGGTATCGAACTCACAACCACCAGGTCACAAGTCCAATATGCTAACCACTGAGCTACCCAGGCCAGCCCTCTCTTAAACTACGACAAACTTTTGGGCAGTAACAAATTGAAAGCATTTACAGATGACAAAATAAATGTAGTTCAAGTGATGATTTCTGTCTTTGATAGGGTAGAAAACATTGTGAGAAAAGGAGAAAATGCTGGTTATCAGCATTTTCTCCTTTTCCCACGTTGTTTTCAGAAGCCTTTTTCTTCAGAGTCATTATAACTTGGGATTGTTTTGTAAAAAGTTAATACAGACGTTTATAAGAAACATAACTAAAAGAGAGAGGGCTGGACGTAATGAAATTATTTGTTATAACTGACTATGTGCAAGATGTTTTAAGTCAATAAAGTTACTCATTAATACATAAATATTTGAAATGGTTTGGAAACCTCATTGCTGAATCTCTGATGTTAACCCTTTTCCAAACAAACATTGTCTTCTTACAACCTTGTACAAGAATCCCTTTGATAAACACTGTGGCAAAAGGAGAAATTACAGATTACCAGCATTTTCTTCTTTTCCCATAGCTTTCTACTGTATCGGACAACTTCAGTAGATTTGCTCTAATCTTAATTTTGTCTGCAGATGCTGTATTCAGATGGAAGGAGCCTAAAAATTTGTTATTTGAGAAGGGTTGAGAGTTGATATATCATCAGAAACTGCAAAAACTGTCAATTTGACTTTGTTACAATAAGAGCAGCTCAAGCTATAATTTGCAAAAAACAAGAGAATTAGTTTCTAAAAGTTCTGCCATTGAAAAGGAAGCCATAAATGCACCCACTGAACCTCAGAGTGCCAAGAAGATAAATGTCATTCAGAAAATTAATTCTTTCTAAATTTGTTCTTGCGTTTTTTTTCAAGATTGTCTCATAAAATATTTGGCAGTATGTGTAGATCCAAGAGTATACATCATGTACTGTATTCTCTGATTTAAATTTTCATTATCTGCAAAAGCAACTACAGTTTTGCTTGGCACCCCAAGAATAAACCCTTTACAAAAAAAATTTAAGTGTTAATGACCCTGGGGAAAAAGCCATTGAAAACATTGTGGGAAAAGGAGAAAACGCTGCTAACCACCATTTTTTTTTCTCTTCCAAGTGTCTTTCCTATCCTTTCAGAGAACAAGTCCATTATTTTATATAAATATATATTTGTCACCCACAAATGTTAGCAATGGAAGGGTCCAAACTTTTGTTGTCTGGTAAAAAGTTAAGCATATCAAAAAAAGCAGAGATCGGAAAATTTTTGAAATATCACAGCAGAAAACATGATATAATTCTAAAAAGCAAAAAACAGTTGAATATTGAAGAAAAATTTCCCTAAATAGGAAATGTAGCTAAATATATATTTTTTTTTTTTTTGACCTTTGAAGATTTTCAATTCCCCCAAAAGTGCCAAATAACAAAACTCATTCTATTTTGCAGCACAAGAATTGAACAAAAGTCTTGGAGTATTATTTCAAAATTTCAATGTTTTATAAATTTGTAAATCTAGTTCTTGATTTCTTCAATATTCAGCAAGTCATATTCTTAAACAAAGCTTTCAAGTTTATCATTCTTTCAAACCATTCTTACAGTTTTTTGTTTCTAGATGAAAATAACAAAAATAACATAAAATCAGTATTATCTAACATGATAGAGGTCTAGGTAAGTAGGGATTTTCTTTTATGACAATTTTTTTTTCTTCCCTAACCTATGTTGTGAATACCCATTAGAACGGTCTAGTTAAGACAATCTACTGAGCATCCATTACACATGTTTTAGAAGAACAAAGCTTATATTATTCATTAACTCTTTATCAAATGACAAAATATTGGACTCAACCAAAATGAAAGCATTTGCAGATGACAAGTTAAATGTAGCTCAAATGATGATTTTTGTCTTTGACAGGGGTAGAAAACATTGTTAGAAAAGGAGAAAATGCTGGTCATCAGCATTTTCTCCTTTTCCCAGTATGTTTTCAAAAGCATTCTCTTTAACAGTCATTAAAACTTGGGACTGATATGTGGTAAAAAATTAATCCCCAAAACACTACCTTGATCTGCATCTTTAGCAGAAGTGACTATAAAATGTAGATACCTTTCAATGACAAACCAGCATTTGATGTCAAAAATATATACATAAAAAGATACATATAAACCAAGCTTTCCTCATCTATCTCATCCACAAGACTAGGCGCTTCTTTATCAGCTAAGTTATGGCTATATAATTAAGTGGTAATGCTCTAAATTTAGAAATACAAATATTTACCATGTGTGTTATTTCTACCATGCATTATTATTTCACCTCTTTGATTCAGTAAGTTAATCAATATGTCAATCAATGACATGCATTGTGGTTTGACTTTACATGTTATTTAAGCACTAATATACAATCTTAACCCTTTACCACACAATCTAGAGTTCCAACCAACCTGAGGAAGAGGTCTTTTGAAAACATGGGAAAAGGAGGAAATGCCTGTAAAAAGCATTTTCTCCTTTTCCAACAATGTTTTCTACCCATTAAGAGTCAGGTTTCATCAATTGAGCAGAGTTTAATTTGTTCCCTGCAACAGCTTTGAATTTGGATGACTGTAAAATTTTGTCATTTGGTAAAGAGATCAGGCCGATATCTGCAGATGGCATACTACAGTCAGGGACTGCAGCAGCACTGTTTAGCCTATCCAGCTTGTCTAAGTCTATCCCCATTGTAGAAACTTTACAAACCTCCAATTGACACATTACCAGCTCCAGAAAATATATAATTTGTCTTGCAAGAGACAACTTTTGAAAACACAGAGTCAAAAGGAATACTGACATTTGCCTGTAGTAAGCATTTCCTGTTGTTGGTAAAATGCTTGCATTAGAATTGCAGTCATGTATCAACCCTAGTTTCATGTTGATAATCCATAATTTACAAGACCATTTTCCATAATGTTGTCAGCTATTTTGCCCCTGTCTATAATATGAATAATTCCAAAGTCATCAGAACAAACACTAATGGGAAAGGTTACAGAAGAAGTATCCACAACTTGTGACTCCGCTACTTGTGACAAGTGATGATACTTTTTCTTTTCAGTCGCTTTTCAACTGAGCCATAAAATTTCTACTTCAGGGATAGTTTCACCTTATTAATACTCTTACCGAATTTGACAGCAAAGTCTATAAAAATTACAGGCATAGCATACAGGTTTACAACAGATATAGGACAAAAATGTCTTTATTAATTCCCCATCTTCCTCAGACTACCTTTTATAAAGACAAGTGATTTGTCTGTCTGCCTGAAAGTTTTCATATGAGACACACTCTAGCAAAAGATGCTTTAATGCACCTCTGAGATGCATAATACCAAGCAAGTCATCACACAATTACGGATACATGAAACCCATTTTGTCTAATAACCGACAGAATCATGAGGTAGACTGGTACTTAGACACCCAGCAAATAGACCAATAGCAAAATATTTCCACCTAGGTCAGCCTGCACTGACTGTGCAGGCTTGACCTGGGTCAATACTTTTAGCAGATACACTAAGCACCCCTTTCACAGAGTATGGCTTATTGTATTTGCCTCAGTCAGTAAAGATGATATGTCAAATATCATCTCAATAATTGATAATATTAACACGGGCATGTCTTTTGTATATGTACCTCTATCATTTTAGTTTTAACCCCTTGTCATACATATACAAATTGCTAGATATTGACTATTATCATATTAAACAAGATTTCTATAATGAATATAATATTATGCCCCCTCTCAAGTATCTGTTCAATCACTACTTTAACTAAATGAAGTTGACATATGACCTTACAGTGACCTTGACCTTCAACCTACTGTTCCCAAAATTTATAGAGACTGTCTTTCCTTCTTTATAATTTCTGTACTAAGTTTACAGAACTTAGCTCTGAGAAACATCTGCTTGTTGTCCAGACAAGGATCTGACCTGACCCTGCCATCTAAAGATCAACAACTAACAAGTGCAAAGCACAAAAGGGGCATATTTACTTCTGCAACAAAGTCACATGATTAATCAAAGAAACATAGTTGCAAACAAGATTCAATAACACATTAAAGCAAACACAATACTAACCTGTTTCAGGACCCAGTCCAATGCCTTGTAGAAGTAATCTTCAATATAGCCTGACAGGACTTGTTGTTCAGACTCCGGGTGAGAGCTCAGCCAGGAGTGTATCAGAGCTTTAATGTCTGTGTCCTCATCACTGTGAAAAACATCACATGTTTTTGAAAAACAACAGAATTAACCCTGTGTTTTTAACAACTCTGAGGATGAAGGGTTATGAAAACATTCTGGGAAAAGGAGAAAATGCTGGCAGCCAGCATTTTCTCCTTTTCCCATAATGTTTTTTCACCCTTTCAAAAAAAGATTTCATTATTTGAGGAACAAATAAGCTACCATCTGCAAATGCTTTTAACATGGGTGAGTCAAAAATTTGAAATCTTGTATACAGCTAACAGTAAATCATCACCAAAGCATTAATTCAATCATGTGAGGATTATCAATCTATATCTTTTACCACAATATTTATCTTATCCTGAGTGAGGAATGAGCAATCAGTTTCTAATAGAAAAGATAAGAAAACAATGGTGGATTTGTAATGAAGAGACCCTGGGTTATTTCACCATTTAGGGCACCGGCTGCATTTTATTGTCCTTTGTTAAAGCACTGGCAACTAGCCTTGTAGTGAACCCCTGATGAAGCATCAATAAGTAAGTAGTCACTGTCATGCCATTGAAATATGGTTGAAAATAACACAAAACATCACTCAAACAAATGAGCCATGCTCTGGCAAAAGGGGGTTTAATGCATCTGCAACTCCACACAGGCTGACCTGGGTCACAACTTTTTACTTTGGTAAATTTTCTGCATGTAAATGAACAGTTCTACTTCAGGATTCAGTCGGATGTTAGACAAAATGGGTCTTATGGATCCATAATTATGCAATGACTTGCTTGGTAAAATGCAACTCGGAGATGGATTAAACCCCTTTGCCAGAGAGCGGCTTTTATAAATTCCCTCTTTTTCCTACCTCAGGAAGATCATTCCCATTCTAGAGATAGTGGCTGGAGAGGCACAGCTCAGATCATGGGTTTCAAATAGGAAGTTCACATTGGGTCCAAACTGAATTCTCTCCCCTGATGGCATTGTCAGCAACCTGTTGTCATCCAGAACAGAATTCAAAGACTCGATCCACTCTGGATCAATGTCACCATCACATATAATCCAGGACTGCACCTCTGTAATATATCAACATATATTCTCTACATAAGATCTAATCATTCTCTGCAAGAAGTATATACACATGAGTTTCCAAAGTCTATGCACAAATTTGGTCAAACAAAAACCTAGCTTAAGTCTTTCATTTTTATCGTCTGAGATACAACCCTAGTCAGTCTTTTCTTCTTTATCTTCTTTTATCCTCTCATTCTATCATTTAGTTGATACTATCATTATCTAACGATTCACTAACCCTTTACCACACACTCCCGACTTTTAACTACTTTGATGGAGAAGGCTTTTGAAAACCTTGTGGGAAAAAAGAAGAAGATCCTGGTAACCAGCATTTTCTTCTTCTCCCGATGAGTTTTCTACCCTATCAAAGATAAAAATCATCCTCCTAGCTACATTATATTTTTGGTCTGCACATGCTTTTGATTTGGTGAAGTTCAAAATTTTGTCCTTTGGTAAAGAATTAAAACTGGAACTCAAAAATATTATCTAACAATTTATCAAACTGATTTTCGAATTCTTGTTGTTATACTTTTAATAGATATAATTGTGAACATCTCTAGGCTTTTAAAATGACTTATTTACCTTCTTGGAGTCAGGCGTTTTTTACCAGGAAGTGTTTTACCTAAATTCACAACAATACAAAAGTTAATCTTACCTTGCGGCTCTTTCACCACTTGTCGAGCACTATAGGTCAGCACACCATCTGTCCATTCTCTTGTGTCCATATCTATGTGACCAAGTAACTGTGTCCTTGGCATGGCTTTAGGGTTCATGGTGTAGTGTTTGACCACCTTGTTGATTTTCTGAAGCCCAAGCCTCAGTATCCTCCACAGTGTAGATTTACCGGAACCACTGGGACCTACAACCACCACTCCTGTCCTCTGTCTCAGCTGTTCATACAGCTCTAACGCCTTCTTGATCTGTTTCATAAATAACTCACAGTCACCATTAGTGGACATTTTTTCACCTTGCAGTTGACAACATTTGAAAATATTGGCACAATAAAAACAATTCTATCATATAGATTACAACAATGGATGAAAGCTACAAATGATTATGAATTAACAAGCAAATCCTCTGTTAACCCATTACCACAAAATGCAAAGTTTTAAAGCCCCTTGAAAATTGGGCTTCTGAAAACATTGTAGGAAAAAGAGAAAATGCTGGTAACCAGCATTTTCTCTTTTTTCCACAATGTATTCTAACCTTTCAGAAACAAATCCAATCATTTGAGCCACATTTATCATCTGCAAATGCTTTGGATTTGGACCAGTTTAGAATATTGTCATAAGGCAAAATGTTAAAGTCATAGTTCACCTGCATTTCATTCACGACAAGACTTGTTTCTTTACACACTTGTCTAATGGCTTCAGCCAGTGTTTCATATTCAATGTCCTTGAATTCAATCCCTGGGAAGACATCTCTCACCAATGCATCAAATCTGAAAATAGGATATAAAAGAAGTCAGGGCACTAATTTTCTGATGACAATTGGCAATCTATTTGTAACAAAGAGAATAAACTCTTTGAGCCCTCATTAAACTATAAATGAGCACAGTGTAGATCAAGATCAGATAGCACAAATCTCTGACAAAACAGCTTTGAAACTGCAATATCTGCATCTTTAGTACAAACTGATGACATCCATTTCATTTATTTTGCTCTATAATGGTTAATAGAAATTAGTAACATGATCATTGATTTTTCTTTTTAACTTTTTACAGAAACTGAGGGCAACAAAGGCCCTGAAATTGTTCACGTGAGATTTCTAACCAACCATAATGTACTCAAAATTCACAGTAATGTTTCATTTGAACAGTGTTTTTATGCTGGTTTTCAAAGTATTTTATGTAGATCATGGTAACAGCTGACTTATCTAAGTGTTTCATTGAATTTCAAGTATTCAGCTTGAGCTTGAAAGTGGCTTATCGAAAGGCATAGACACATATATAACACATGACAAAAATATATCTAACTCCTACATAATTATTATGACATCATTTTTTTTTCTTATTATCAAGTATCAACCATAACCCTTTACCACATGATCCTGAGACTTCATGACCCTGGGGAACAGAGCTTTGGGAAACAACATGGGAAAAGGTGAATGCTGGTAACCAGCATTTTCTCCTTTTCCTAAGATGTTTTCTTTCTCTTAAGACAAATCCCTTCATTTTGGCCAGTTTTAATTTGCAGTTTTAATTTGCTGTCTACAAATACTTTCAATTTGAACAAGTCTAAAATTTTGTCATTTGGTAAGAACATAAACAAATGAGAGCACTGCATGTAGCTGCCAAGAATCGGCTGCAAGTGCTTGATTTTCAGTGAAAGTTTTAAGTCTAAAAAGGGGCATATGTGTCAAAAATATTTTGATGGTTACCTGCCCCTGTCATATGAGTTCCCCTTTGATAGTTAACAACTTGTCCAAGTCTGATGTAAATATCTGCAGTAATAACAGAGATATTACAAAATGTCAAAGTTTTCCAATGACAACGACGATGACAACGACACAAGACGATGCAGACGACTCCAGGGCTATGACAGTAACTCATCATTTTCTTCAAATTAGCCAAGCTCATTATACATCTAGTGATTTATTAGCACATAAAAAAAAGCCTACCTCATGCTGTCTGAGAAAGTAAGCTTTGAAATAGTGTTGATCCTGAGAGCCTGCACCACAAGTTTGGATTCTGTTCCAGCATCTACTTTGCCTGGTTTTCCCAAGAGATAAAAAAAAAAAAAATTGAAATTAAAAGAGGTCACTGGTATTTCCCTTAAATTCAGTTTCTCTTCAGGTCTGCTGTACCCTCAATTCTTATTTCAAATATTAAATCAATAATTGTTTTTAACCCTTTACCACACAATCCCGAATTTTAATGACTCTGTGAAAGAAGACTTTTGTAAACATTGTTGGAAAAGGAGGAAATGCTGGTAACCAGCATTTCTCCTTTTTCACAATGTTTTCTACCCTTTCCAAAGCAAATTTTAACTATTCGGTCATATCCATTTTGTCATTTGCAGATGCTTTCAATTTGGACAAATCTAAAATTTTATTGTTTGGTAAAGAGTTAAGAAAACCAGCAGTCTTGAGATTTGCAGGAAATTTCAATATTTCAAATGCAGATATGTATATTTCTTTTCATGTATAGTTTATCATGAATACACCACAGGCAAAACCTTATCTAGTAAGACAATAAGAAATAAAACACTCAAAGAATTCCTAGGAAATATCTATGAGCATAAGTATAGTTTTTAACATTTGTCAATTTTAAGCAAATAAAGCAATGACTGGGGAAAAAATGAAATTAATTGACAGCAACAGAATGGTAAAAGTACCTTGTGACTTCTTCTTAGCCTGTAACAGATTACCACAACCCCTCAACACTGTCTTCAAGGCTCTGAGACCCCAGTCATAGTGTTGTTGTGGGGTCAATAATTCCCTGAAATGATAATATGTAAGCATCAAGACAGGCAACACTAACAAACCTTTTAGGGCACAGCTAAAACAAAAAACTGCACCTTTCTTTAAATCAAAGGAGTCATAATAGCTTAAAACATGTTACATGTATATATGGAAAAAATGTGAAAATACCACTCTTTTATAAATGAATTCCAATTCAAAATAGATACATATTATTTCTATTCTCACATGTAATTTTTTTTCCTAATGTAATTTTCTTTTATTTGTCAGTACACAAAATAAACATAAATATCAGTACATAAAAAACTGTAACAAATAAACATACTTGGAAAGGTTGAAAATAGCCACCAGTTTGCGGCCAAGACTCTTGGCTTGTTTGAATCCTTCAGAGAACAGAATAACCTCTGCTATCTGCTCATTGTCAGGTTTTGACATGGCCACAGGTCTAAACAACTGCTTCAGATTATCAGGCAACTTTTGACGACCTCCATAGCCTTTACCTGCTGGGTTCATTGTGATGAAGATTCCAGAGTTATGGTCTATGTTCACCTATAGTAAGCAAATAACAATTCATTTAATACCAATGACTTTTTAAGACATCACACTTTTAAAACATTGTTCGAGAAGAAGCAATTACTTATTTTGATCATTATATCTCCCAACCTTTACAAGAATGTTGATCTACCATCATGAAGTTTGTCACAGCCATAGTTTACTATCAAATTATGTATTTCTTTTAATTTGTGTGAGGCACTCAAATTTTAAATGGACTCTTTTCATTAAGATTGTTAATTTTACCGCTTTACTTCTCTCTAACCCCATGTTAAATTTCTTAATAAGTAAACATTTCACTAAGCACAACAAGTTCAAGTATTGCAATTTTATGGCTATTTGGTGTATATCGCAACATATTTCAACTCACCTCAGAGCGTAGATCCAAGATAAGACTAGATATTTTGTGAGATTGACCTTGATTTATATCAGTTTTCAAATTTTATAAAAACTAATAAGGTCTGTCAAAACATTTTGAAATCTGTAGAGCAACACAAGAGAACTTACATTTCTTCCCAGCAACTCTGCATTTGGCAGTCTGTTTTTGATAGCATCCTGTATGACTTGGATCTGCATGGATACAGCTGATAGTACAGCCTCCTCTAGACGGTTAAACTCATCAAAACATCCCCAGGCACCACACTTCACCAAACCAATGAAGATTCTACCCATTGACTTCACATCAATACCCTGTTAAAGCAAGAAAGGATGACATGTTCCAAATAAATGAGCCATGCTCTGGCAAATGGGGGTTTAATTCATCTCTGTGATCTCCAATATAATTAACTGAAGTGAATTTTTTTTTTTTTAATATACAGCTGTACATTGTCAAAGCATATAAACATACAATGAACTTAGTCACATGTTGACACAAGAATCTGAAAAATACACAAATAGAAAGCACATAAACATACAATGAACTTAATCAAATGTATATACAAGAATCTGAAAAATACACAAATAGAAAAAATAAATAAAAAAGAAGAGACTGAAAAAACATAGAAAATTTTTTTAAAAATGTGAGCATTATACTAAGCAAGTCATCACATAATTATGGATCTATAAAATCCATTTTGTCTTACAACTGACTGAATCTAGAGCTAGAACGGTCCTTGGACACCCGAAAAATTTACAAATAGCAAAAAGTATCAACCCATGTTAGACTGCGCAGGCTGACATGGGTTGATACTTTTAGCAGATCCATGTTACCCATTTTCACAGAGCGTGACTCATTTGTTTTCTTTTACAACAATTTTATCCCTTTTTCAATTTAAGCATGAATCTTGCAACATGTGAACAAGACAGATTCTTCTTAGACTTACCAAAAACATTTACAAACGGAAAAAAAAAAAACCCCTGGAAAAAAGTACCTTTTTTTCTGTAGTTACTTCTGTAATTGCCTCATAATGCACGCCTCAAAGGGCTGTCTCCTACAACTATCAATCATCCTAAAAATTCTTAAATTCGAACATTATCAGAACCAATTTAATGATGCAATTAGAACAACATGTTACATGTTGAAAGAATGAACGAACAGATAGAGAAACCAGTTGACTGACACACCAAACAATAATTATTAGATTGATTGTTTGGTCTGTCAGTTGGCTGGTCTTATCAGGTAATGTAGTGTACCATTTACAAAATTTATTTTCAGAGCCCTAAACAAAACACATTACCTCATCACAGTTGAAGACCAGCACCTGTCTACCAAACAGACCTCCTAAAGCCTTCACTGACTCAGTTTTACCAGTACCTGCTGGACCATATGGGTTCCCTCCAAGTCCCATATGCATTCCTGAAACATGACAAACCTCAAAAGTATCTACCACTTTTTTAACTCTTTGAAAGATGAGGACAACTATAAGTGGAATCCAGCTTTAAGAATGCTACAAGCTGGCCTGACACAGACTTGTGTTGCCAGGCAAATCAGGGTGTCTCCTAGTGACAAGACCTGCCAAGACCTACAGCAATGACATCGGTTAGTGCTTTCAGTTTGGACAAGTCTAAATTTTTGTTGTGTGGTAAAGTTAAACCCTAAATCACACAATCCCAAGTTTTAGCCACTTTAGGAAGATATCTTTTGAAAACGTTGTGGGAAAAAGGAGAAAATGCTTAGCATTTTCTCCTTTTCCAACACTTATTAACATCCTTTCAACGACAGATGCCACAATTTGTTAAACCACACTGGTTAGACTTCAGACTTCTAATTTTTGTGGCAACGAAATGCTTGAAAATGAAAAAAAAAAAATGGTAAAATATATTTTCAAAGATACAAAGTCATCTATAAAAACCTATAGAAAGATAATGAAAATAAACATAATGAAATGACCCGACCTCATAACTCTTAAGTATTCTGAAGCTGAATATATTTTTACCTTGTGTCAATGTAAGATAACATTTGTCTGTCAAAGGTGTGTGTACCAGTTTCTGCGCATTTCCTTGATACTCGTATGTGTACTCAAACTCTGCATCCACCATCCTCATGATACAGGTATTGTCTCTTCTCAAATAGAACCTGGAAATCAAATACATGTAGTAAAATGATTTCTAAAATAAAATTTAATGAGCCATGCTCTATGAAAAGGAGGCTTAATACATCTCCGTGATGCATTACACCAAGTAAATCATCACATAATTATGGATCTAAAAATCCATTTTGTCTCACGACTGACTGAACCCTGAGGTAGAATGGACCTTGGACATGCAGAAAATTTACCAAGGCAGAAAGTTTCGACATATGTCAGCCTGCACAGACTGCAAAGGCTGACAAGGGTCAATATTTTTTATGGATGCATTAAGCCCTCTTTTCCGAGTATGGCTTAAATAAATGTGCCTACTTCTTATATCTGATCAGTTGAGGCCAATATGATCTTAGTCTTAACATATTTGTTTTACATCTACTGTGAAACAATTTTTTTACAAATTATATTAACCCATAAAGCACCTTTCACAAGTATTGTTGCTGTGAGGCCAGTGTAGATCAAGACAAGACTACACAAAAAGTACAATCTGATTTTGATCTACACTGTCTGCATTGCTGCACGATTATATACAAGGGCAACCCTGAAATTGCTACAGTCAAACAAGTATAGTATACCATTGGTCCACACTAAAGACCAAACAAACAGCTTCGTACATTGACAGTGCAATATATCTTCCGACACTATATAATATAGATAGATGAAGAAAGATATCTATAGAGCAAAGTACAGTCAAGTAGATGTTCAGAGAGACTGTCAAGAACAATTGACTGTCAGTGTGTGAATTTAACACATCACAATCTGTATACATTTTTCACTTTGCATCAAATTACTTTTGAAAACTTTTGAGGAAAAAGGAAAATGCTGGTAATAAGTAAATTCTCCATTTGCTCATACGTTTTCACACATATTTATGTATCAAACTTTCAGTCATTACAAATTATCTCTATGCTTTCCATGCCATCTGTAGTAAATCTACTTTCAAAAGGTAAATTCAGGCTGATTATGTACTAGTCATGCTCTGTTAAAAGGGAGGGTTAATGCATCTGCAAAAAGTGTCAACCATGTCGGCCTGTGCAGTCCTGACAAGGATCAAAACTTTTTGCTATTTGTGAATTTTCTGCATGTCCAGGGACTAGTCACCTCATGATTCAGCCTTTTATGAGACAAAATGGATTTTATGGATCCATGGTTATGTGATGATGTGCTTAGTATAATGCATCATGGAGATGTATTAACCCTTTACCACACAATGACGCCTTTTAACGCCCCTGACGAAGAGGCCTTTTGAAAACACTGTGGGAAAAGAAGAAAATGCTGGTAACCAGCATTTTCTCCTTTTCCCACAAAGTTTTCTACCCTATCAAAGAAAAGTTGCGTCATTTGAGCTACTACGAAATTGTCGCCTGCAAATGCTTTCAATTTGGATAGGTCTTAAATTTTGCCATGTGGTAAAGGGTTAAACCCCCTTTCACCTGAGCACTGCTCATATATTTTACAAGGAATGGTTTGGAAGTCATCTGATGTAAATTTGTTTCAGGAAGCAATGAGCCAGTATGTAGGTGACATAATTATACATTTTCTCACCTAAGCTGCTTTTGCCATATCCATTCCAGAGGGCTTCTTATGTTTGCCTTGAGCAGATAGTGAATGACGTCCATATTGTGGATGGTGTCCAAGATCAGGGCTTTCAGTTTCAGGTCCAGGACCTGACTCTCTATGTCCCCACTTTCACCCAAATCTACACTGGTGTAAGACTCCAGTTGACCTTCAACCTCACGCCCAAAGTTCATCAAATTTCCTGACTTGATTGCTACTTCACAATTCTCTGAAAATCTGATCTGCTCTGCTAGGCATAGAATCTACATAAGATAAAAGAAAACTTTAGTGACAATGCTCCAGTTTCCAGAAAAAGATTTAGTAAGTTGAGAGTGAATAAAACAAAAAAAAATCTATTAATGTTGTGTTTGTGTAGTTGTTGTTTACTTAGTTTTAAATACAGCTTGTAAGTGTCAACACGGTAAATTAAATAATAGAGCTTTTGCCACACTGGATTAGTCCTAATTAAAATGATACAAATTCTAGGATGATTTCAGACGCCTTAGCAAAATATTTAAGATCATGGATTTCAATTTTTGATTGTTTCATTTGGTTGGTATTCAACACTATTTCAACAGCATTTCAGTCATACCATGACAGCCAATGGACTTACTTGACCATCCTTGAATTTTTTTTTTCACCTGTGGTATGCATAATCTTTCAAAGCTACTGGCTGCTTTCTCACAATGACTAAATGAAAACAGTGTTAAGCAATGAGAGAGAAATGAATCTTGTTGGTATTACTGTCCTCAAATCTAAAATTTCCTACCTGAGAAGGGTATTTGTTTGGATCAAGCCCACCTTTGCTCTGCTTAGCATCTCTGAGACATTCCAACAGCAGTTCTTTTAGTGTGTCTTTCATCTCATCTGATAGTCTACCAAGCCAAACCTGTAGAAATGTTTTCAAAACTCATAGGTTAACCCTTTACCACACAATCCCGAGATCTGTCGACCCAAGGAAAACAGCATGGGAAAAGGAGAAATTGCTTGTAAAAAGCAATTTCCCCTTTTCCCAAAATGTTTATAACTCTTTCAAGAAAAAATCCTATCTTTTGAGCCTAATTTGATATGTCTTCCACAAATGCTTTCAATATGGAGGAGTCTAATATTTTGTCATTTGGAAAAGAGTTAATAATTGTGTGATGAATATTATGTTGATCCAAACTGTCTACAAAAGCAAATAAGCCATGCACTTGCAAAAGGGGGTTTAATGCATCTTTGTGATGCATTATACCAACCAAGTCATCACATAATTATGGATCCTTAATATCCATTTTGTCTACTGCTTAAATCCTGAGGTAGAGTGGTCCCTAGACATAAAGAACATTTACCAAAAGCAAAAAGTTTCACCCAGGTCAGCATGCTCAGACTGCACAGGCTAATGTATAGAGATTATTACACAGTTGATGAGGGCCGGACAGTGATATCGGCCCGCCACCTTGATATCTGCCCCGAGGGCTTACCTCGGGGCAGATATCAAGGTGGCGGGCGGATATCACTCTCCGGCCCTCATCAGCAGTGTAATAACCTGTTTATTACATTCATTGATCATTTGCTCGATTACTTTGTTTTCTTACATGTTTAAACACATACAACAGAGAAATTCTGGTCTTTATTCGACATAACTTTTTTTCCGCAGGTAAACGTCATGTTCATGACGTAATCATGCATCATTCATCATCACTATCGAAGCTGCATATATAGTATAAGGACGTTTTAAATAAACAGTTTTTCATACTTATTAATAGTTAAAAAGATGCCAGTATGTGTGTTTTATCGAGCCAAATATTCAATTTAGTATGTAACGTGTTATAAATGACAAACAGGAATAAATAGAATAGATGGTTGGTGCTTTGGTTTGTGAAACTTAATCAGGCTCAGTTCCCCCGGCTCAACGGATAAAATTCGTAAAAGTACTTGCCTACAGACACCATGCCTTACCCGATAAACTTTCCCAATCTAAGACAACAACAATCTATTCTTTATTCATCGTGTCTTTGCTGGTTTTGTGATTCAATCATTGTCTGTATTTCTGAAGAAATGTCCGCTAGCGACTAACGGACTGATTCACCCTATTTTTCTTTTTCAAAATGGATGTTTTAAGAACGGAAGTTTATGAGCGAGTGTTCTGTTGCTATAGATTTAGAACAAATATCTTGTCAACGAGCAGGATATCAGATATCAGCCCGTTGCCCCGCCATATCTGCCCTTGCGTGACACTGATATTACATCATTTTTGGTAGAAAATGTTACTATTATTAGTAACAGAATGTAATAAGGGTTGATACTTTTGCAGATGCATTAAATCCCCTTTTCACAGAGCATTTTACATATGTGAAAAAGGTAATCCCATATGTGAAAAAGGTAATCCCATAGCATGAGAAAAGAATCGACTACACAGGTAACAAGCAATAAATCAAACAGGATCTTTCAGTCTAGATTAGGGTGATTCTATGAACTTCATATAATTTCTAGATAATTTTACCTCAACCTCTGGCTGTATTTTCACCTTCCTCTTCAGTGGAACAACCTCTCCCTGCAGTGACTTCATAGCCATGATATGTTCACACTGGTCATCAAACTTCACACTGTGTATTCCAGCAAACAGTTTCTTCAAATGGGACTGGATGACATTGGGATTTGTGGACTGACCCAATATCTCCAACAGATCATCATCTCCAATAAAGTAAAATCTTGGGAACAGAGATCTTTTCTCCTATAAATTCAGAGTTAAATATAGTTGAAATATAAATAGAGAGAAGAATTTATGACCCAAAAATTCTGTTCTTTCTGTTCAGGAAAAGTAGTTAAGATGGCTACGCTAAGTTTTTCTGAAGTTCAC
Organism: Hippopus hippopus; assembly: GCA_946811185.2. Lineage (NCBI taxonomy): Eukaryota > Metazoa > Mollusca > Bivalvia > Cardiida > Cardiidae > Hippopus > Hippopus hippopus. Next base: position 16,934,481 of record OX328100.1, on the reverse strand, counting down.
CATCAATAAGTAAAAAAAAGATGAAAGAAAACTATAGAAAAAAAAAAAAAAACCACCTTGGATAAAATGGGTATCAACATAAATTAAGGTTTCAAACAAGCAATTTCATTGAAATGATATCCCCCGCTGAAAAAGACCTTTTCAAAAATTTACACGACCACATAACTCAAAATCGCTCCCAGTCAGTCATTTTGCATCGAATCACAAAAAGAAAAAAAGCATATCAGCAGAATAGGTTATTGTACACATGTATAAAGTTTCACGAAATTCCGTCCAATGGTATTGGAGATACTGTCCCGGATGGACGGACTTTCGATTGGGGGATAATAATTAAAAAGAAAATATGAAAACATTGTAAAATATTGCAGAAATTGCTCATTGTAAAAAAATTTTTGCTTTGCAACAGTGCTATAAAATATGGTCTGTTAGAAAACAAAATTAGTGTCTGCACAAGACATTTTGTAATATGGACAAGAAAGTGTAATCTTAACAACCAACCTCCAAGAATTCATTAAGTGATTTCTGACACCTTTGTAACTGGTCTAGCATATTGGTAAGTTGATTTCTCAGACCAGGTTTGTTCACCAGAGACAGCACTCTGTTGTCTTTTCTCACATCTCTCATAATGGCTCTGTTTTTGAAAATAGAACGTAAAATTTGAGAAGTCTACCAGTCAGTCATGTAAAACTTGTTTAAAATTTACTTAACTCTGTGCTAGACTACAAATTATTAGACTTTACAAAATTGAAAGCATTGGCAGACCACAAGTTAAATGTGGCTTACATAACGTAATTATCTTTGTCAACATTTTATGAAGAAATGGAAATCAGATGAAAATAGTTTCTAGGATTATCTCTTACCATACTGTCTACACATAAATATATCCCTGACCAGAACAAGTGGCAACAAGAGTGGCAAATTGTCGCAAGATACGCCCGTCCCACCGCAAAGGACAATAACTCAAAAAATAAGGAAGCAAGAGTTATGATTCCTGTGCACTGCACTCCCCCTTGACGAGATCTATCCACCCATGAAGTTTCATAACCGTAGCTAGTATAGTTTTGGAGATATGCTCCGGATAAAATTCAAGTATGAAAAACAACAAAGGGCAATAACTCAAAAATTAAGCAAGCGAGAGTTATGACTCCTGTGCACTGCACTCCGCCTTGATGAGATCTATCCACCCATGAAATTTCATAACCGTAGCTAGCATAGTTTTGGAGATATGCTCCGGACAAAGAATGGGGACGCCGCCCGCCCGTCCGCCCGCCCGCCACGGGTGATCCCATAATAAGTCCCGTCTTCGACGGGCGTATAAAAAGGAATAACAATTGAAGGAAGATTAACTTTTGAATAATTTCAACTTCTATCAGCAATTTTCTGGTGATATGACCTTCAAATCTGTAATATTTGGAGCTTATTTCCTGACACATAAAAGACTCCTTTAGTTACCTATGCTTCTAAGGTTAAGCTTTTCCCATGTTTAAGTTGCAGTAGCAATTTGTACATAGTCTCACCTGTAATCATCATCCACTCTTTTAAAACGTCCTTGCTCCTTGGGTAAAGCCCCTCTGCCAAAGATGGGCTCCAGATAGACCCATTTTCTCTGGATCTGATTCAAATTATGAAGGTACTCATCAAGATCAGCAAGTCTCTGTTCCCATACAGAGGCCTTGTCCTCAAAACTCTTGTAGTAAGGAGAGTCCTTCAAGGACTGTAGTAGGCTTTGGTTATCTCCAACCTATTACATGTCAGACAAAGAAATGTTGAGTTTCATACATATATATTTTCTATAGCCACTATTTAATTTTCAAAGTGTACAATATCTATAATTCTAACATGACACGTGAATTCGGCTCTATAAACACAGTGCAATGAAAGCGTGGTAAAAATCTACGTTATTCTATGTAGAGTGACGTCATTCTATATAGAGTGATGTCATTCTGTATAAAGTAAGTAAGTAAGTAATTCAATGGAATATAATCTGAATCCGCGTTATTACTCTAAGTATGAACTTGTTTTCCTTTGATTAAGAGTTGGTCATGCTAGAATCAAAATAATCTTCTTTCTATCGTGGTTTATTGTTCAATAAACCACGTTGTGAGTTATGAGGCACAATAAATAAACCACGAGGGCTATCGCCCTCGTGGATTATTTATTGTGCCTCGTAACTCACAACTGTGGTTTATTGAACAATAAACCACGATAGAAAGAAGATTATTTCTTAAACACAACAGGCTCTCATCCCTTAAACCTTTCCCACACAGCAAAATTTAGACTCTGCATACCTGAAAGCTTCTGTAAACGACAATTTTAAACTTGATACAAAAGAGCTGACATTCTCTGATGGGGTAGAAAATATTGTTGGAAAAGGACAAAATGCTACATACCAGCATTTTTCCTTTTCCCTCAAGGTTTTCAAATGTCTTCTTCCTGAGGGTGGCTAAACATGGGTTTCTTTGGTAAAGGGTTAAATATACAGACACTTTTCAACCATGTCAAATTTTAGACAAGTAATGTGAAGAAGCATTGGAGTAACAGAAAAATACCTCATTTGAATTGTGTTGAAAATACTGTGGGGAGAAGGAATGACTGCCTGCTACAGTTTGAAATTCATTTTCTCTCAATTTTTCAAAAGCAGTTTTTAACGGGGACATTGAAAGTCATATTTGTGTTGAAAAAGATTACAAGTTTATTCTTGTTGAAGTTCAAAGTGTTAACAACTATGAAAGCATCAATAAATGAAACGTAACTACTAACAGAGAAATTTGTTGAAAAATGGTAAAATTAAAAATATTGGTAAATATTTTAAATCAAATGATAAACTTCTCCATTTGTCTAGTCCGAAGCTTCAACACATATGTATAACAGCATGCATGTTATACCTGATTGACAAGATCTTTCCAATCCTTGATAAGATGTATGGTGTTTTTATTGCTGTCTTCATACTCTGTAAGAGTAAACACAGCTCCTGCACCCCACAAGTCCAGTTCCCTGATGGCTTCTCTAATTGTCACCTCACCCTGTGCTCTCTGGTTCAACTCCTACAAAAAAAAAATAATGCATATAAAATGAAAGAAACATTAAATCTACTACACTTTTTACTTTTATTCTTGAATTGCCCAGAAGATGTCTCACCCATTTCTACACAATCATCAATTTTCAAAGCCTGGCAAAGGCAAACATATTAAAAACACTGCTTGTACGAAATAACTGTTTTCCCTTACTATTTTCCTTATCATTTGAGAAAGATACATTCCTTACCTTCAAATGTTTTTCATTCATTTAGATTAAAACAGTTTTCTGTATGCCTGAAACTAGCCTATACTGTAAATATTATAGATTCTCTTTCTTACTTTCTTTTTTGTTTTCTTTTTATTTTATGCATAAGGTAAACAAGGCTAGAAAATCAAACACCCTATTCCAATTCTATTAAAAAGTATGTGTTGAAAGATTTATACTCACTGTTTAGAAAAAAAACAAACTGTCTCCAATACTAAATCTAAGAAAGTAAAAATATTAGAACTTACCTTCAAAGCATCTGCATTCCTAATGATCTCATCACTTGCAGCCAGTACATGTCCAAATGTCAGTTTTTCCAGAGTTGTTCCCCTTGGCATTTTCAACATTCTGAACAACTCCAGCCAATGATCTTGAGACAGAGGTTCTCCTCTCACCCATTTGAGAACAGGCAATGAAGTCTGAAATTTTTCAGTAGTATCATAACTTATTTTTCACTAAATTTCAACAGTTTGATCCTAAAATTCTAATATCTAATAGCAAAAAGGTAAATGTAATCATCTTGTTTATTATTTATTAAAAAGACGATGCTATCCTTCGACAAACCTTTTTTTTAATTAAGAAGAGTATTATTTTGCCTGAATAATACTAACGGAAGCGTCTAAAAGGTTTTGATAACAAGAACCACAAAAAACAATTAGCTGTAATTATTGTAAAGCATTAATCATGCAAACATGACACTGAAAAATAAGGTATTCAAAAATAAACAATTATAAAAACACTCAGGGTAAAGACATCAATCTATATAGCCATTTGGTTCCCAAATAATTTGAGTAAAGTTTTCCCAAGAAAAGAGTGCAGCAAACAGATCTTCTATTTCACATCCTGCCAAAGGCAGTTTGCTAAAGCCAATACCTCAAAATTAAGTTTGATATTTAAACAATCACATGGTTAAACACACTTCACTACAGTCATCAGACCTTGTATTTCTCAATGTCCTTGTGAAGTCTCACAGTCATTGTGGTAGCTTCTCTTTCCTTCAGCTTTTCATACCAGGAACTCAAAAACTCCTCAAAAAGATAGGTCTTGCTCCTACAAAAAAAAAACAAACATAAATATCTGGGACAAACTTTTACAATTTGTCAACAAATGTAAAGATATAGAATCAATTATCGATTCAATTAGATCAATTAGTAAGTTGGTTTCAACATTCCATTTGAAAAAAAAAAAAACAATGGAAGTAAACAGAACAGAACAATGCGCCAAAATGAGTACTGAGGCCTTTAACTTTGTTTACCAGATTAATCAGTTATTATAACAAATAACTTAAAAACTCCAGGTCCTATTTTTCTTTCATCCATTTGCTATTGGTAGGTCTACAATAAGTCTATTCTCTATCTGTAAAATTGAAAGCAAAATTTTTCTATACCTGAATGAAATCCAGTCTTCTTTAGCTAGTTCCTGCAGACCAGAGTTGAATTCTTCCATGAGGAACCACATGGCCTCATATCTTGTCAGATCTTTGTTGATCTCATCAGCCAGCTCCAGATTTGGTGCAGTCATTTGAAAATGTTCACAGTCATTCCTAGGATATAAATGTTTTCTAACTCTCTCCAAGAAGTCAAAGTGTAAGAATTGTCCAAGTTAAAGGGATTGGCAGATCACAAAATAGGTGTTTCTCAAACGATGATTTATTGTTGAAAGACTTCAAAAACCTTGTGGGAAAAGAAGAAAATGCTGGTTACCTGTATTTTCTTCTATCCCTTATGTTTTTAAAGCCTTATTTCTCAGATTCATTAAAATATCAGATTGTTTGGTAAAGGGTTAAGGTGAGTAGGGGACATAAATAAAACAAAAATTTCAGTGAAATGTGATTTAGGCTAGAGTCAGACAAAACACTAACACACTGAAATATATGAATGCTGCAGATACATCTGCAGTCAACAAGTTCTTAGTTCTACAATGTTTGCTATTTTAGATATTTCTGTCCTAAACAGCCAAAAACTGGTTAAAACCTTTTCAAACCACACTACAAATACTCTCATTGGCATGATTACTAAATAAACTGATTAAAGACTGCATAAAGAAAATATTTAAAATGACTAAACAGGGATATGCCTGTCCGACGAAAGCTATGAGAGAAAAATCCCATACAGATTTTTTTAATGAGATTTTTCAAAAAATTATGAAATAATTGTTGTCAATGCCGATGAAATTAATAAAAAAGGGATACAAACAAGCATAAAACTGAACTGAAGCGAATATAAAGTCACCCCCACTCTGCTAAAAAGTTCTAACATTCTCTTCTCACTCTACGATCTATCATAGCCTAATATGAGTTAAGTTGAATGACACATACATAAACCTAGAGGATCAAAAAAATTCAACTTTGTAAAATTCTGTAACAAATTCAGCATTCCCACTCGTGCAAATCATTGCGTAAATCACGTTATAGAACTGAAATTCACGTAACAAATTTTGGCTACACGCCAGACCTCAAGTAAGAAAATACATTGGACAAAAAAGGCCATTATCCGCTTATCTTGTGTAAAATGACAGGTTTTGAAGTTGCTTGTTATTCTTATTGACAAATTTATGTAAAATCATGCGGAAATATCTATCCAGAAATTAACAGACAGCAAAAATTGATCGGCACAAAAAACGCGGAAACCCATGACACAACAAAATGTCTCTTTGACATTGTCCGATCAGAGTCACTTCAGACCGTCTTTTCAGCTTTTTAGTGACTTTAAGCAGTAAATTTACACAAATATCTTGATATAACAGATTTTTTTTGTTGCAAATTATCAATGAGAATTGCTTTACCAATAGTTGGGAACCATTAATGTCATACCCTCTGATATGGAATCTTACCCCAGTTTTAAACCACAGGGGTAAGTGTAAGCTTTAAATAAAAAGCTAGTGGAAACACTGAAATTTGAATCCTCCTAATCCTCCAAAGAAGTCCGATAATCTCATCTGTACACAACCAAATTACACACCTTTCATGCATGTTAATACTTCTGTCTATTCCCGAGAGTCAACTTTTTTGACGACATCTTCAAAATCCGACCCCGATTTAGGGGTAGATCTAGCTACAGCATGTTTGTGCTCCTTACTCTCAAAATGTCTTAAAATTGTACTGATCAATATGGTTTTACTTTAAGAACAGTGCCGTTCTCGACAGAGATGGCAGTATATGACGTTTTTATCTTGATCGTACCGCAACCAGTCGTGGTTTTGAAGTCATTTTTACACGGAGCCTTGGAGATTGAGCTAATCATTTTGAATATCGTTTGTTGCCCACTTTGGGCTTCAACTTCGTCTTTAGTGGCGCTTTCGATTGCAAACTCTGTCTGCAAACTTGCGACACGAAAAACGCTTTACCGAACAAAACTAAGCTGTTGTCCGAAACGATTCTTAAGATAGCATAATGTACACTCGTCACAACTTGGCCAATTCCGTACCTACATCTAATTTGATCAACGGATCACCCGTAGTTTGTCGATTGCGTAATGCGGTCTAGATTCGAGCTTCTACACGATATCAATTAAAAAGCACGTGTACACCAGTCTGAATGATTTATGTCCCTTGTCGACTGTCGAAAACTAAAGTAAAAGTTTGTTTCATGTAATCACCAATCTTTTCCTTTGGATGCGATTTTTTCTCGCATTTTAATGAGATTTCTCCGATTTTTCCGCGATAATATCACGGAATCGCGGCGCTGGCATATCCCTGACTAAATATTGATCCTAGTTTCCAATCTATTCAAATTTCCTGGAAACAAATACATGCACTAGTATGTTCTTTGGTCTGTGTTCCATGGGGAAAAAAGTCTGCTAAATGGTAAACTTCCAGTACATGCACACAATGAGAAAAAAGAAATGGGTCATCCTAAAATCATCATCTGATAGTAAATTCACATTCAACTGCAAGGATTTTCCCATTTTCTAAGCATATGCCATTTAAAAGGCTAACTGTTGGTAATTTCTGTAATTCAAGGGAAATGACATTATTTTCAGAACCAGCCCTTATTCCAGTAAATCAGTATAATTATTCCTCTGAATTAAAACAAAGTTCAATGGAAAAGGTACATACACAAGTCTCTGTCTATTTTCCTCCATTTCTTTGAACTCTTGTCGCTTGTCTTTGATAAGCTGTATGGCCTGTTTCATCTGCTCCTTGTTTCCCTCTAAAGCATCATCTCCAGGCTTAAGCTGATGCCATCTGGCTGAAAATTTCTCCAGCTCTTGTTGAAAGTTCTTCACTCTTGAGTCTACATTGTTCTTCATCACTTCAACCTGTGAGATTAAATTTTCAGTTTTCTTAGTTAAAGTATAAAATATCCTGTAAAATTTTAATGTTGAACCCTGTGGCACTAAGCAGATAAAAATAGTGATTTTTCCATCAGAAAACAAAATACTGCTTTTTGAAAGGCTTTCTGGTAATCAGTACTCTTGAAAAGTCTGACAATGTTTATTTAGGATCAAGTTTGCGTATTATTTTCAATCTGATCGTGATCAGAACTTTCCTATGAAGCTACCAAAGTTTTCAATTTACATGGTGTTGCAGACCTCTTGTAGAAAAGATTATATGTCCAAAAATTCTTTAAAAAAAGAATATATGAAAAAATGGAGAAGCTGGACTATGCATGGAAGGAAAATTCAGTTGTTGCAAAAGTGTGGCAAAAATTAAAAAGTACAATTTACACAGCAATCAATCTATTACTTCAATACTTAAGTGATTATCTGTGCATTCATATAGCTTGAACTCCTACCTGTTCCTTGACCATCAGTTGATGACTTTCCATCATCAGTTCAAATTTGTCCCATCTGGCCAACAAGTGGTTCAGAGAATCTACACCACCACCAGCCACTGTTCTCAGTAACTTGTTCTTAGCTTCAGCTTTCTCAAACAAAGGCTTCACCTATAAATAAAGAAAGCATCATAGAGAAAGGATATGAACCATGCTCTGGCAAAAGGGGGCTTAATGCATCTCCGTAATCCATCATACCAAGAAAGCCATCACATACTTATGGATCCATAATAGCCACTTTTTTTAACAACCGACTCAATCATGAGGTAGACTGATCCTTTGACATGCAGAAAATCTACCAATAGCGAAAAGTTTCGGCCCAGGTCAGCCTGCGCGGACTGCGCAGGCTGACCTGGGTCGAAACTTTTCGCAGATGTATTAAGCCCCCTTTTCACAGAGCGCGGCTCATATACAGGACTGATAGTCAAAAAAGTTTTCTTCAAAAATAACATTTAACATTTTCTGCACCATAGGCAAAAACAAAAACTTTTGCAAATGGAATAGATTATGATCAGACTGCAAAGAATGTGAAGTCTGATACAGAATCTATACTATACTATCTGTTTAGTCAAGCCTGTAGGATAAAACTTCTCTAAGTTTTATTGGGTTGTATTTTGATTGATTTTATACTTTCAGCACAGAGGAAAGAATTAAAACCAAAGCTTGAGTAAAAACATTAAATTACCTTTAATCTTTCTTTGCAAACCCTTTTCACTTTTCTCCCTTTCCTCTGAATTTTTGTCAATTGTGTAATTTAGGACCATTTTTTGGTGAGTCTAAAAATGCAAGTACAGCAATGGTCTAACTCTTTACCACACTACAAATTCTTACTCGTCCAAATTGAAGGCATTTGCAGACAAAAAAAAAGGTGTGACTAAAAAATCAAAATGTGTTTTAGGATGGGTAGAAAACATTGAGGGAAAAGGAGAAAATGCTGGTTACCAGCATTTTCTTCTTTTTCTACAATGTTACAAAAGTCTTAAAAAAACACAGGATTTTGTGGTAAAGGGTTAATCTTATTACCTCTTTTCTTTTCTTTGCAAACTCTGTGTGTTTGGCATTGGCCTCCCCAATCTCTTCCACAGTCTGTGGCCGCTTGGACAGGGTTTCCATTGAGTTATTGAGGAACCCTTCAATCTCTGTCACCTCTTTGTTGATTGCCTTCCTCAGTGAATGCATGAGTGCATCAAACAGTCGCTGTATATGGTCATCTATCACTGCCTTCACTGGAGTGGTATTCACTGTGATACAGTCAACCTTAATCTGGCTGTGATAATAAATGAAATATACCAGTAATTGGTAAAGATCAAAATGCCAAGTGGTGGAAATAGGTAAGATGCATGATCAGTAACTGTTATTTCATCAATGTACAGTGGGTCAGTGGGTTCAATGTAAAGTGAGTTATTGGGCCAACAGTATGTTGTTCTCATGAATACTTAAAATGGTATTTCATTTGTTCCACAATGAGGCTATGCAAGAATTTCTGACCAATAAATTCAAATCACTCATACAAAAGCTTTCTTCTGGTATACTTCCAATATTTTCTAATCTAACAATAGAAATAAAATTTATCATATCATGTCATAGGTACACTCAATGTTAAAGACTTTTCAGCAGTTAAACAATTTTTGATTGGTTTAATAGTTTTCTTTATAGATCCTGAGTATTGTCATCCAATTTCCTTTGAATTTCCTTCGGCTGTAGTATTGAGTGTAAATGGAGAGACTAATATAGAGCCAGTAAAGTAACAATCAAGTAACCAATAACCCAGCATTCATCTGAACTTACAGAATAGGTCACAATCACATATTGCACATTCTAGATGTTCAGTATAGACTGACTTTTTTTTAAACCAGCAAGCCAACATGAAATTAAAAATTATTACCTGCTGTCTACTTTGTCAACCTGATGCAGATTGCATTTACAAACATTGTGACTAAAGAAAAAATTCTGTCCACATTTTGCAAGTTTTTTTTTTTTTTTCCCCAAAATCATCACATTTGTTTCAGGAGATAAAGATAAATAATAGTAATTACTTTGGTAGCTTTTCTGCATCTCTTCCCCTGATCTTCAAACCTTTGAAGTTTTTTTCCCAGTCAGAAAGATCCTTCAAGTGAGCTTCAACAAATTCATCAAGATCAAGTGAGCCCAGAACAACCCATTCCTGAAAAAAAATAAAACTCAGAATTTTGTTTAACTTGTTACCACCTAATCCCGAGTTTTAACGACACTGAGAAGAAAGGCTTTTATAAGCATTATGGGAAAAGGAGAAAATGCTGGTAACCAATGTAAAATGTTGCTGTGTAGTAAGGAGTTAAACAGTTACCCTAGAAATATTTCATACGAGCATGAAACTTTATATATGAGCATATTACCAACTGCACACTTTTTGAGTCTGCAGGAGATCACTTTAGTAAACAGTGTGGCATATGGGCAGTGCTCATGACAAGAAATTTGTGCTTTTACCACAAGGTCTTCACATGTATTCTTATATTAAACTTTAATTCATGATAATTGATCTATATCCTGCAAGGATGTTCTTAAAGTGTTCTAGAGCAAATTTGTTTCAAGAAGTGCCACACAAATTATACCACATATAAATGACCCTGGCGAATAAATCTTTGAAAACATTGTGGAAAGAGAAGAAAATGCTGGTAATCAGCCTATTTTTCCTTGTTTCATAATGATTTTGATCCTTTGAAAGAACAACTGCTTTAAATTTGGGCCAGTCTAAAATTTTGCCGTTCGGTACAGAGGTTAGTTACCTTGAATTGGACTTGTACTGCAGCCAGTCTCTTGAAGAGAACTTCAGCCTTCTTGTAACATGTGACAAAGCCAGACGCATTTCTGTCAATGATTGCAGGATATATCAGACCTTCAGCTACATCTCCAACTCCCTTGAAGACATTGGGAATGCTGATGAACTTCTTCATCTCTCTGAAATATTTGGCCTTTACTTCCTCAAGAGGTGGGTTGAACTGCAAGTGTCTCTGCCTGTAAATAAAATACACTGGAACATAAAGTCTCGCATAAATAATAGCAGCAACAAACACACCACCCCACAAACTATCAAGTTACAAACAACAGCATTTCCTATCATGGGCAAAGAATACAGAAATGTACCCATGACATCTGACATTTCATAATCATTACACTTCAACTTCAGCTTATATCCCCATTCAAATACTTCTACTGTGCTGTGCTTGTTTACATCTTTGCAAGGCAAGACAATTTTAGACTTCTTATTTTGAATGCAATTGTAGACAACAAAGAAAACAGGGCTTACATGGTGGGATCAACCTAGGTTGATATTTTTACAAAGCATTTAACCCCCTTTTAGCAGAGCATGGGTCATATATATTGACATCCTTGGGTGTTCTCCACCTTACCAGCACCTAACCACCAGCAGATAACTTTTCTTGCCTTGCACCAGACCACACTTTACAACACTGAGGCAAAAGCAGATATTGATCTTACTATGAAATTTCTTTGAAATTCTCTTTCCACACATATCCATGCATAACACCCTAGTTCATGTTGGTTATCAATACCATATAAGGATGATTTCAATTTTCTTCTGTTACAAAATTGCTCAAAAGGTTGTTGTTCAAGTTTTATCTTTATATTTTTTTTTTGCAAGATACAATTTCAAGCATTTTACAAGTTATTTTACAATCCAAATAAGCACACAAATATATCACAGTTTCTAAAAGCCAGCAATATCTAACCTGTATGTGAGATCCACCCTGATTTCCGGCAAATTTTCATTGAGAGCTTCAAGGCCCATCTTGTATTGGAACTCAAGAGCCTTGTACAGCTGTCTGTCCCAGTGAGATTTCCAGGGAAACATGTGGTCTGGGATAAATCCCTGAAATAACAAACACAAGCAGTGAAATGTAATACAATGTCCCTAGCCCAACATAAAACAATTACAACTGTTAGTATTATTGTTACAACTTATTGCACCTTTTTACATAATGTTTTTTACATAATTTAAAAAATGCTAAAAAATAAGTTGTATGTAAGTTCTTATGAGATAAAGTAATAGAAGGTACCTGTAATTCAAGAATCACCTTAAATCACAAGAAGCTGACAGAATTTCTCTCTGACAAATTAAAAAACTTTATGATCAGTCAACATGTAATCAAAGAAGACTACCTTCTGTACAAGATCTGCCATGATATGTCTGATGTCCATCAGACCTTCCTTCCACCTCTTATCTTGTCTAAGGAGATCAATACTCATCATATTCTGAACCTAAAAGGCAACCAATGACAACAAATAAAATGAATGTTGAGCTTTCTCAAAATAATGAATAATGTTTCTGTGTGGAGTAGAGGCAAACACTGACTTACATCGGAGAAGTATGACTCTAATCAAATATAAAATAACATTTTTGATGGTATAAAGAGGCAACTTTGACTGTTCTGGATGCAAATCATGACATTTAACAGAGATTGCACACAGAATACTAATTTAGTATATCAAATAAACAAGTATTTTTAATCAAAAGAAAAGACACAATTATTATCATTTATAGATCATAACTCAAATAGTCCACAAAGGTACCTTACATTGCACAAAAAGCTACTTTACCTTCTCCATGATAGTGAAGTGACATTTCCTCAGTTTTCTGTTTTCTGTGGTCAACTTCTCTGCAGCTTCTTGCAGTTTTTTGATATATCTCTCTAACTCCTCTGGGTTATCCCAAGTAACTAGGATATCTTCACCTTTAGACTTTGTACCTACAAAATGAATACAGCTTTGGCTTATATTTTTCTTTTAGTGAAAGACAATCAACAACTAGAACTTGTTTTTCTACCAAAAAAGCAGATGTCTCCCCCCTTTTTGGTGTCAGAAGGATTGATATGTCACCAAGGCAATTTGTAACTGAAATAATGGTCATTTTTCTCTAACGGTTTTCGAGTTATAGAGCAGACACGAAATTGTACATAAAATGAGTACGGAAAATAATCAAAGGGAAATAACTCAAAAAATATAAAAGCCAGAGTTATGGTTCTTGTGCATGACACTTCCTCTCATGGTGCTTTACAAATGTGTGAAGTTTTATCAAAATATCTTTAAAGGTTTTCGAGTTATAGATCGGACATGATTTGTGAAGGACAGACAGACCGACAGACCGACACAGAGACGGACACACAGGGAAAAACAATATGTCTCCCGACCCTGACGGGGGGGAGACATATTATAATAAAAAAGTACATTTCATCATGACACCACTGAAACAATGTGGTCGTATTTCAAATAGTACAAAAAGTATGTGTGATAAGAACATACGAAAAAAACACCATCTAAGATGTTTCATTATCAGCTTTTGGTGATCTATTGAAAGGAACAAAATGTGAAGATAACATCACAAGAGAAATAAAAGAGCACTACAGACCTGTCTTGGGATTCTTTGCAAGTCTTTCAAAGGCCTTTGCTGACTCCAACATCATTGTTTTCTGACTTGGAATCATTTGTTGATCTATTGTGTTATAGAAATGTGCAACCTGATGATACAAAAATTAATATATGGTTATAACAATGATGAATTGGCATATCTAAGCCTTAGAGAATGGAAACAATGAAATGGGGAAAAACCAGATCACTGTATGCGGGTGCCAACACTCGCCTGTGAGTGCTTGATTTTCAGGCAAGTTCCCCTTTCGATAGTTGACAACTTGTCCAAGATTGAAGTAACTATCTTCAGCAATAATAGAAATATTACAAAATGTCAAAGTTCTTGCACTATGACGACGACGCAGAGGACGACGCCAGGGCTATGACAATAACTTGTTGTTTTCTTCAAAAACAGCCAAGCTAAAAATTGGGAAAGACAGCTAAAATATTGCTACCCAAAGGTTTTTTTCCAACAGTTTATATTAAAAAATTGAAGACATCGTGAAGCAAGATTAGGCTTCATGTTCTGTGTGGTCTGATCTTGCTCTTAACCATCCACAAAAGCAGTTCATAAGTTGTGTTTGGCACTCTGTGGGTGAAAGGAACTCTGAACAGAACCAGAGTTTTCAAAGTGCAAAAGGACATGGAATGTTTACACTTATATCCCATTTCATTGCCTCTCTCCCAAATGAAAGGTAACCTTTAACCATTGAGGCTGGTTATATAGCAGACAGGCAAAAGACTGTTAAAAATCGAAAAAAACACAAACATTTGAAAGAATGGGAAAATTATATCTAAAAAGCAGTAGAAATCTTCTTCAGAGGATAAGCACAGAGCAATCATTAGACTCTATTTCCCAATATTTCTTTAACTATTGTCCACTACAGGGACATAATCATTGACCATATTTACATTGTATAGGTCAGCTATTTATGTTTTGTAGAAACGATATCTGCCAGTATCTTTACGAGGGCTGTCCCAAAATAGCGTAGACAAAGGCTGTAAAACAATCAGTGTTAACACAATAGATTCAGCAAGTTTCGGAATTCTTTACAAGAGCTTTGTACATATGTGTGTGAAATATAAACTAACTACCTTAAGAATTGCTCAATCTATCACAATTTAAAATAAGCTACCCATACATACCCGGTGCACACTAAACTCAATGTCATGACGTGCCTAGAAAACAATTTATTCTTTTTCAAAGTACTCTCCGTTATGCTTGATGCATTTACGGTGGCGTGTGACCCACTTATCATATACGTCTTTAATCACTTGCTTTTCAAATTGCTCACCACTCGCAGAGTGTCCTGTCTGAGTTCATTGAAGTTTTCGAATCTATGTCCCCGCAACTGAGACTTTAAATAGGGGAACAAAGCAAAGTCTAGGGGTGCTAAGTCTGGACTGTAGGGCGCTGCTCCTCTGTCAATCCGTCAACAAATCTCTTGTGCCATTTAAATACAAGAGATCTTGACACAGAATTTATTTGTATTTTTCTGTAGTGTGCAGTTTGTGTAGTGTTTGCATAGGAGTCATATCTGATTGTACACACTCTTCAGTAACATTCCGCTGCGCAGCCATTTCCTTTGATGTCGCCATTTTCAGCATGTTGGAATTAACCATCGCACTAGGTTTTATCCTGTAACTTTTTTCAAAATAACATTACGTAAGCATCCTTCGGCATAATGACATCAAATGCAATGACGTTAATCCACGTCGAATGATTTCCCGCAATTATGACCATGTTTGGAATTATAGACATGTAAAGATGTAGCATGCTCATAAACCCAGTCATATTTTGGTGTGCGCCGGGTTAGGTACCCCATTTGTGTAAGTAACTTCATAAAATGTACTATTTGCGATCTCGATTTTTTATTTTATACGGGAATATGCACAAATGACTAACGGATACAACATGCAAATTTCACTGAAATCTGACGTCGGGTTCCATATAAAATAGTGTTGTCTACGCTATTTTGGGACAGCCCTCGTATGATGAATAAAAATTCTAACATTCTACCTGCTTCAAAATGCATCCATGCCTGTAAAACTTTTGGGCTGTATTGGACACTTGTTGTATCTTTGCAGGGACAGCAAATCCAAGTGATGTGAGTTGCCTCACTTCTCTCATAAGAGTAACCAAGCGATCACCATAATTCACCACTAGTTCACCTGATTTGTGATCAAGTTCCATCAGTCGTCCATTGGTTTCCAAGCTGAAAGTATAACAGAAAAGAAAAAAAGTCCTTGAGATGTCCAATTTCATTGCCAAAAGAATTTTATCTACATAGTCATGCTTGGCTAGTTGCTGTGGAAACTTGACTTTTCAGGTCCCTGCCACTGACAGCCTTGGAAAATGCTGTATATTGCATGTTGTAATGAGTACCTGCATCTATTCCAATGATGGTTTACATAACCTTTTGAATCATATTTTCATTTCCTTCAAAAGTTTTGTCCTTCATCCTATTTCTTCTGGGTTTTGGTAATTCTATCATTAGACAACAGAAATATTTTCATTGAAGTTCTATAACTACAAATGACCCAAATATTGAATCTTCAAAGCTGTTTGAGCTTGAATGACTCTCAAAATACAAGATAATGTTGATTAAAAATCACATGAAATCCTTGCTTTTTTCGGCTATTCAAGATGAACTTCTACTGAAAATTAGTGTAAAATGAATTCAAGATTTTAGTAAACAAACATACGCAACATATTTCTTTTCCCAATATAGCACAGTTTATACCTGAGTGGCTTTTTTGGATCATCAATAAGGGCCTGGATATCCCTTGACCATTCATCAAAAGCTTCTTGTCTCCAATTCACCAGCTCATCATGAAACTCAGAAGCATCTTTACGATATCTCTGGAAACCACTCAGATCTGACAACAATGATTCTGCTGTTTTCAGGTTTTCCTCAACCTGAGGTAAAGAAAAGTGAAATAAAGTTTTTTCCATAAGCAATATTTAGATTTTATCTGTTAACTCTTTACCAAACGACAAAATTATTGACTGGTCCAAATTGAAAGCATTTGCAGACGACAAAATAAATGTAACTGAAAAATTGAAATTTGTTTTGGGAAGGGTAGAAAACACTGTGGGAAAAGGAGAAAATGCTGGTTACCATCATTTTCTCCTTTTCCCACAATGTTTTCAAAGGGCTTCTTTCTCAGGGTCGTTAAAAGTCGGGATTATGTGGTAAAGAGTTAAACCTTTACCACACAATCCCAACTTTTAACAGCTCAAGGAAGGAAGCTTTTGAAAACATTGAGGGTATAGAAGAAAATGCTGGTAACCTGCATTTTCTTCTTTTCCCCATGTTTTCTACTCTCCGACAGACAAATCCTCTTCTGTGAGTAACATTTAATTTGCCGTATGCAAATGCTTTCAATTTCGCTCTGGCTAGAATTTTGTCATGTTGTGGAGAGTTAAACAAATTACCTGTGTAGAAATTCACAATTGAAATTAGACCTGTTTATAAATCAATTACATTACCTGAAAATAATATAAAAGCTTGTCAGTCTTACTGTAGAGAAAGAACCAGATACCTTAGCTTCTAGCTGTCTGACATATACTATCACATTCACGAATTCTGGTAGATTCTTTCCTTTTGGCACCTTGCCTCCTGTTGCAGAAGAGAAATTCTCCTGTAGTGTTTTCAAATGGACAGTCAGCTGGCCAAGAAGAGTTTCCCTGTAAATGAAGCAATAGATTGTTATTATTTTTCACAATATATTTACTCTCAATGACATTTTTTAATGTTGCAGCTGTGCACTTCTGAAAACAATGTGATGAAAAGACAGAATGGTTGAAGTAAACTAACAATAAGCAATTTCTCCTTTTGCACACAAATGTTTGAACATGTATTCATTTTTCATAATCATTTTACAATCATGATCACAATTTTAAAATATTTTTTTCAATGGTATCTGCTGCTAAATTGTGTTAGCCGGTGATGACGTAAAAATGAAGTTTATTTCATCTAAAATTTGGTTGAAAATAATGATAGCTTTAAAACCTAAAAAGCAGACTACCACATGATAATAATATGACGTCAAAGCATTCTAGGATTTTTACTAAATTGAAGCTACAATATAAGCCTACTGTCAGAATGCTTATTACCTGATAAAATTCAAAGAAAGACTCTCCTAGAAAAGAATAAAAGATTTCAGATGATGATATACTCATGTATGTCAGAGAAAAACATATCTAAATACCTTTCAGATACCATCTCCTTACTGATACTCTCCCTTTTGATCAGTTGTTTATATCTCTGGAACTCTCGCAGCAGCTAAAATTAGATATATATCACAGAATACAACTTCTGCGTAAAAATAACAAGTAAATTTAACAAAGCTTATAAAAGACTTAACAACGAGACTAGTATGATCAAACTTGTATATAACTTATTTTAAAAAAAATAACATCAAGCATTAGCAATGATCCTCTTACAGCCAATAGATCAGCAGACCATTTCTTTACATAACCTTACAAAACACAGACACTTTAGATACCTGATAAATGAGATTTTTATGAATGGTGTTACTGCCAAGAGACAAGTTTTCTCATCTTACTACGGACCTTCTTTGAAAATCATAAAATTATGGCAACAGTATAAATGGTTCATTATCAGCTATTTTAATCCTAACCGACAATGTTGTTGCACATATTCTTTTCCTACAATGTTTTCTAGTCTATCAAACAGAAATCCTTTGATTTGAGCCATTCTCTATATGTCATCTGCAAAATGCTTACAGAAGGGAAGAGTCTAGAATTTGGTCGTCTGGTAAAGGATTAATATAAGAAAGATTTTACATTTTTCACAATTCTCATACCTGCTCTGGGTAACCTTCTAAAGCTCTGAACTGTGTTCTCAGTTTGGCAACAGTCTTCTGTTCCGCTGGTTCCATAATTCTCTCATACTGACTGACAGCTGCAGCCCACAGGGGCTGTGTATAGGGGTTATACTGTAGGGGATTGAGACCCATGAATGGACTGAAAGCTTCCTCAACTCTTAGTTCTTTCTGCTCTTGTGAAGTCATCAGTCTAAGCTGTTGGTCATGCACTATCCTAAGATTCAAAATCTAAAAAAAAAAAAGTCTCGAAATTCAATTTTTCAGTATCTGATCATTTTCAGGTGATGATGATTTTCCTGGACATTTTCAAATCTGCTCTGTTTTACGCCTCCAGATTTAAAGCTATTTAAAATTTAAAAAGCAAATTTATTAGCAATCCCTAGGCACAAGTTCAAAACATGTATTTATCAAGTATTACATCACAACCAGCATCACAACCAGAAAAAGTTTTCACTTTGCAACATACTGCTTTTAAAAACATCATAAAAAAGAATCCAGTTTTTGTTAGAATAATTATGTTCAAGTGTATATGCCTATGAAGCTTTAATAATTATAGATTTATCAATATTTCACAAAAACATTTCTAAATGTAGTCTGCCTCAAATTTGTTTTAAGCCTTGGCTATACAGTCCCAATAGCTAACATTCTGACCAAGAAGGCTTTTAGAAACACTGTGGGTATAGAAGAAAATGCTGGTTACCAGCAATTTCTTCTTTTCCCACAATATTATTTACCTTCCATAACCAGGTTTCAATATTGAGCCATAGTTTATCTGTCATCTGCAAAATGTAGAATGCTGTCAATTCTTTTTATTCTTTATCTATCAATCCTGTATTTCCAAAGACCCTTAGGAAGAAGACATTTCAAAACATTGTTTGAAAAGGAAAAAATACTGGTAACCAGCATTTTCTCCTTTTCACACAATGTTTTTCCCCTTTCAAAGACTTTTTCTATCTACTGAGATACATCTTTTGTCATCTGCTACTACTTTTAAATTGAACAGGTCTAAAAGTTTGTCATTTGCTAAAGAATTAAGAAAACTATCAATTACACGAGCCATGCCCTGTGTAGTCAATTCTGATACATGTATATTTACCTCTTCAAGCCTAGCAGCTAGTTTTTTCAGGCCCTCAGGTGAACATTTCTCACCCTTCCATGGGTGAAGATTGTACCGTTTCCAAAACTGGACTGTCAGGGTCTCACAGCTACCAACCCAGCGTTCACAAATGGACACACCTGTCCTCAAGGATTCCTTGATTTGACCAAACTGACCATCCCAAAGGTTTTCCTCTGCAAGCTTTCTTTGGACATATCTTCCTAAAGATCCAGCTGCAATACAAACACAAATTCAAACAATCATACCTGAGCTGAATTCAAGAATCTCAATGGTTACATCCCAGTATTCCTGGAGCTGAGGGTTCAAATCCCCAAGTGACCATGCTCATTCTGAGGATTAACTCTTTACCAAGCAACTGAATTTTGGACTTGTCCAAATCCAAGGCAATTGCAGACAACAAATTAAATGTATCAAATGGTGAAAATTGCCTTTAAAAGGGTAGAAAACAATGTGGGAAAAAAAGAAAATGCTGGTTACCAGCATTTTCTTCTTTTCTCACCTTGTTTTTAAAAAGCCTCCTTAAAAGCCTCCTTACTCAGGATCCTTAGAACGCGGGATCATGTGGCAAAGGGTTAATGCTATTAATATGAATAAGACTGATCTTCTCTCAAACAGTGTTCCCATTAGCTTTGTATTTTAAGGGTACACTTACCCCCTGGGCAGAAAATCTGGGGGTAAGATTTCATATTAGACGGTATGACAATAATGGTTCCCAAACAGAGGTAAAGCAATCCATATTGATGATTTGCAGCAAAAAAGTCTGTTATATTAAGGTATCTATGTAAATGTACAGCTTGAAGTCATTAAAAAGCTGAAAAGGCAGTCTGAAGTGACTGATCGGACAATGTCAAGAAGACATTTTGTTGTGTCATGGGTTTCCGTGTTTTTTGCAGTGATCAATTCTTCACGTCTGTTAATTTCTGGATAGGTATTCCCGCATGATTTGAAACAAATTTGTCAATAAGGATTACAAATTACTTCAAAACCTGTCATTTTACACAAGTTAAGCGGATAATGGCCTATTTTGTCCATGTATTTTCTTACTTGAGGTCTCGCATGTAACCAGTATTTGTCACATTTATTTTAATTCTGTAACATGATTTACACAATAATTTGTGCGAGTGGGAACACTGCTCAATGCTGTTGTAGATTGGATGTTGCTTACCTGGGAAAGCACCCAGTGTGTTGTAAAGAGTGTTGAGCATAGAAGTGGTAAAAAAAACACAAGGTACATATTTATAGGTGCACTGGCTCTTAAAACACAACTGATATACTGTTGAAAATGATGCAGATCAACATAGAGATAGAATCATCCATAAAGGATGAAGCAGATCTTTAAAAATCACAGAAAGAAAATATGACAGCCGGGGTCCACAAACTGGTGTCCGTGGTTGTGAGGTAGAGCGTCTACCTCGTAACCGGAGAGTCCCGAGTTCGATACCCGGGAGCGGGTGTCAACTTTGGGAATCTTCATTGGCCCACACATTCGGCATGAGTACTGGTGTAGTTCCCAGGAAGCAGAATCGAGAGAGATTAGGTAGTATAAGCTGTATGAACTTGTTTCTCAATCGATGTAAAATAAACATGTTTAAACTAAACTGACTATAATATACTTTCTCATTATCCTAGAATATTTGTGAAATTGAGCATAAAAAAAAAGTAGGGTAAAATGCTGAGTAACAATTCAAAACGTACCTATAGCTTCCATTAAATGTCTCATCCTATTCTCTGGATATGGGTCTACTTCTGTTTGTCTCCAGACATCATCCAGGGTGTCCTGGGTTAGATCAACTATTTCCATGGCATCCTGTAGAGACATGGCATCCAGTCCTCCATAGTCCTTTGATATAGGTTTAAAGAGGTCTACAAAAACTTCCGCTCTCTCTCTTGCATCCCCTTTTCCAACTCTTGTCAAGTCAGACCAGAATTCAAACTCATCTACTGGAGTCAAGATACCTACATATTCAAACACAATAAAACTTGAAGAACTGAACATACAAGGGCCTGATCAATTGATTTAAATTATCAGAGTATCCCTGTAAAGAGGCCTATTTAATTCTTATGCTGCATCGTAATTTCTTGTAAAACACTGATTAATACAACTAGATATGAGTATTGCTCTGGCATCTCCATGATGCATTAACCAAGCAAGTCATCATAAAATTTTGGATCCATAAAATCAATTATGTCAAACAACTGACTGAATCACAAGGTAGACTGGTCCTCTGACATCCATAAAATTTACCCATAACAAAGAGTTTTGAGACATGTCAGCCTGCACAAACTATGCAGGCTGACATGTGTAGATACTTTTTGCAAATGCATTAAACCAACTTTTCACAGAGCCAAAAGATTTTTATTTGCAATCATATAGAAACATTTCAGCAACATCCAGTAAATATGTGCAATTTCGGGCAGTTAATACCAGGATGACTGCTTTTCAAATAGCAGCTGTCTATTTTTATTGCATAATTATCAGTTACAATGTCCATAAGATCCATTTTGTCAAACAACTAACTAAATTATGAGGTAGAACAGTTCTTTGACATGTAGAAAATTTACCCATAGCAAAGAGTTTCAACCCATGTCATATTGTATAAACAGCAGTCATGACGTCACTATACCTATTTGAATACAAATTCTTATTATTGACATGTGACATACCCATAAGTCTTTGACAAACTTTGGCACAAAATCTAAATATCCTTTTAGTGGCTACAAAGCCCATTAAGGAAGTACCATTAAAAATCATTTCTTCTTACTTCTGTTGGTCTTCTTTACTGATGGTTTGCCAGATATCGCCTTACTAAATTCAATGTGTTATTTGCTACTTTAAGGTCTATGGCCCCTAACTCTCATATTAAAAGACGGAAGCTGCCGAGACTGGCCTAATAACCTTTACGAAAACGTCAATGTTACACAATATTTACAGACGAGTTAGTGGGTCTACTGCCCCTAACTCTCATATTAAAAGATGGAAGCTGCCGAGACTGGCCCAATAGCCTTCACGAAAAACGTCGATGTTACACAATATTTACCGATGAGTTAGGGGTCGTAATCCTTAAGAAATTCAATTCTACAAGCCTTCACTTTTCAAAACCCATGTGTGCTGGAGGAAGTCACTAATCAGTGGAAAAACACTTACTGCCAAGGTTTTCTTCTCCACCATCTCTTCCTCTGAAGGAGGGATCCTGCTTTCTAAGAGCACTCCCAAGACCTGCCTCCAATTCACCCAATAAACTTTGCAGCTTTGGGTCAATATTCTTGCTCCATTTTCCATCCTCACACAAAAGAGGTGCATATACCTAAAGGGAAATATAACTTCAGACTTTTTCCAGGTAATTTCATGCAGTAAAAGCTGCACAAACCAGTTTGGTTGAATGCATATTTCCATCTGAATATTAATCATAATCTATCACATTAAACCTCCCCTAGCTGTGTAAAAAACACATGATTTATTTTTGATAATACACCGTTGTGTGTACTATTGTTTTTTGGGTCCAAGTTCTATCTGATTTGTAGTTATGAGAATGTGAAGCCTGCAAAACCAAGCACAGCACCAACAGGAAGTATGCTACTTTGCCAATGCCCATTTTGCGGGAAAATGAAGTCATTGTTGCTAAGATGTGTCTGTGTTGAAAGTTTTATGCTGCTCATGTTAAATTACAACAAAAAATGCAGTGAAATTTATTTCAAATCAACAAAACTAGGCAAATATTTTGATTATGAGCTGTTTCATTCTGTTTTGATTTAAATGTCACAGAGCTATCTTCTAGTGTATGTACTGTACACATTTCAAACCAAACTACATCTGTAAAGACAGACCTGTGAATCGTTCATAGGCATGTTGTAGGATACTTGTTTATCTGTCATTCATTTTATGTAATAAATGGAATTTCACATTCATGTTTAGGTATTATCAGGTTTGCCAAACTTGTTGAATAAAACATATGATGCTCACCAAGGCCTGCATTATATAATTTTACTCAATTCATTTGATAAAAATACATTAACACTTGTGTAAAATCCCGTATATCTGGACGCTAGTCACCTTAAAAACATGATCACATAAAACTGAAATATGAATTAAACTGATAAATCCATACAGATGTATTTATTAGATTGCTAGTGGTTATTTGATATATGAAGAATCTTTTTCCTTATGGAAACCAGCAGCATATCTGTTCCTACTTCAAGTTTCAAATTTCCTCTTAATTCTCAAGGTTGCAATAAAAGTTCATTGATAGGATTTTATCTAAATGAATTTTTCATCTTAGTGCTCACAGATCTAAATGAATTCAGATTTTGATAGGAAGATTCTCACTTATTAATCTTTCCACAGGCTGAAGTAAAAATGGTTATTATAAATAGAAACAAATTATTCATGCAAGAAAAATGGAAATAACATGACATAATCAAAGATAATCTCAACTAGCGGACCTAAGCTGTGGTGCAGTT
Organism: Hippopus hippopus; assembly: GCA_946811185.2. NCBI lineage: Eukaryota > Metazoa > Mollusca > Bivalvia > Cardiida > Cardiidae > Hippopus > Hippopus hippopus. The sequence goes on along the minus strand of OX328100.1, from coordinate 16,910,593 downwards.
TCAGATAATTCTTTCATCTATAGTCTTCAGTTGCCATTAATTTCACTTCTCGTTTACAAAAATAAATTGTTGCATATAAAACCCATGAAATACATTTGTTAAGAAATAGTAAAAATACCTTTTGCATAGCATGATACAGAGTGTTGAGTGGAGAATCCAGCATAGAAGATACCACAATGTTGGTGAGAAGGTTGTCAGGTGTAATGACATCTGGTCTCACTTTAAAGAACACAATCACTCTATCCTTACTATCACTGGGTTCAACCTGTTCGTCAAAATGTACAAAATTTAATGAATACCATATTTTAAACTCATTACATCACATACTAGCCTTAGACCTAAGACAATCAGTTACATTTACACCAGGACAGACATCTTATCTGACTTCTGTTAAAACATTGTGAGAAAAAGAGCAATAACTTGTTACATTCAATGGTTTATTTCTTCACAAGTTGTGAAGTTGTTCCCAAATTTATCAACTTCAGGGGTTTTAAAGGTCATCTTTGTGCAGTAACGAGTTAACTGCAATATTCTTCTTCTTTTTTTAATCACTATCCTTGTACAGTAACAAGTTAACTGCAATATTCTTCTTCTTTTTTTTTTAATCACTACTAATACCTTGTAAATATTCATTGTTTATTGTAAATACAATCAAAACTGCCTTTTTTATCATTATAGTTGTATTGTATCTACATCAAAACTGTATTAACTCTTTACCAAACGACAAAATTTTAGACTGGTCCAAATTGGAAGCATTTGCAGGATAATGTGACTGAATAATCAAAATTTGTTTTGAACCTCTACTAAACAAGCCTAAGCTTAAAAGTCCCTGCTTTTGGAAAATAGTGTGGGAATAGGAGAAAATGCTGGAAACCAGCATCTTGTCATTTTCCCTGCAGTTTTCTATCCTTTTAGGGATAAATCCAACAATTTGAGTAACATTACTTTCTTGTCTGCCACTGCTTTCAATTTGGAGAAGTCTGAAATTTTGCTGTTTGGTAAAGGGTAAAACCTTAACGAAACAATTCTGAAAAGACCATAAGAAAAACGGCTTTTGAAATAATTGGACAGAGAAACAAGCATTTCCTTACTTTCCAGCACCTTTAAAGACAAATCCTACAGTAAGAGCCACATTTACTTGAACATAAACATAACCAAAGTCTTCACACTTGGAGTGCCTTTAACAGGTTTGGTTGCCATTGCTGTAAAAGGTAGATCAAGATCAGAATGCTTAAAATTAGCAGTAAGAACGTTGGTCTGAATTGTTTGCTTGGCTGTGACATTTTTGAAAATAACAACTGTAAAATTGCTCTTATTTGGATCTTTCTTCTACAATGAAAATGACCAATGGGTATATTTTATACTCAAAGGTTTAATTTACCTTATCTGAAAATATTACATTCTTGGTCCTGCTTCTTGGATCTAGTCTACCAGCAAGAATATTGGTATTTCCATCATCTAGGAAACTGTTTAAGGCAGTTGAGTCTGCTTGTTTTGCAAAAGCAGCATCTGTTACAGGAATTGCAAAATAATTCCCAGTTGTTGCCAAGATAAACTGCTTTCGAGAATCTCCCGACATGTTTTTTCAACAGTGAGAACTACCTGCAAATATAGATAAATTCATTTGTGCAATCCTTTACCACACAATTCCAACTTATAAGCACCCCTGAGGAAGGAGGCTTTTTTTGTCATAATTCTGCTGCCAGAAAATATGCCTCATGAAAGACATTACTTGAATTTGTATGTATGAGATTCCCCTTGAAAAACTCTGTGGATGAACAAAAACAGGCTGTGCCAAAGTACATTTCAAAAGATATTCTAAAAGGATCAACCGTTTGATGCTCATAGGTTTTGACACACTCGTTATTTTGCTCCATCAGTTGGTGTAAGCAGCTTCTTTTGAAGCCATATTCTGCTCAGCTGCACTCAAAAAGATGGAAAATGAGAGACCCTTTGGTAAGATTTTTCACATTTCATCATCCTTCATGACTTTTTTATCATTTCACCATTGACAAAAATTTCAATCTTTGCAAAAATCTAAACTTTACATTTTAGCATCATGAGAAAAAAATTGCTCTGACAAAATGTTACCCTATTCTCAAAAGTCAGGTAACAATTATAAGACCAAAAGTTTGCTTACTGTGGTAAAATTTTACTGTAAGGTGTATGGCCTACATTGTTTCAAAGCCTTTATCACACTGTAACTCAAAACTGTTTATGGATCAATGGCTACTTCAGGCAACAAAGCGTAATGTTACATAAATTTGCAGTGATAGTGAACATGCTACAGCTGCTAAACATGGCATTTAACCCTTTACCAGATGAAAAAATTTCAGCTGTGTCCAAATTGAAAGCATTTGCAGATAACAATTTCAATGTGGCTCAAATGGTGCAATTTTTATTTGATAGGGTAGAAAACTGGTTACCAGCATTTTCTCCTTTTCCCACAATGTTTTCCAAAGCTTTCTCTTCAACGGTCATTGAAAGTTGGAATTGTGTGGTAAAGGGTTAATATAACTCAGCTGTTAAACTAATGATACAGTGGCTGAACTGCTTAACCTTTAACCACACCAGGGTTCGAAATTCCCACATATTTACTCGCAAAATCAGAATTGGAAAATGCAAGTTGAAATTTCAAGCACTCGATAAAAAATGCGAGTGCAAATTATTGAAGAACAATTTCCAAAATGTACTAAATTTCATATGTAAATACAAATAAGGTAATTCTTTCTGTTATGGATGAATATCGGTCATGTCCCACTGAGACTATACCCATCGACAGCTGTTGATAATTTTACATGTCGCCATTGAAGCCTCCAAGTTGTTGTTCGTTATCCGAGTTTCATGAGCCAAGTGCGTTTGTATGCACTCACAGCCAAATCTACGATTTTGTGTTTTTTTATACAGAAAAAACGACTGGCAAATTCAATCTCTGATTATAAGACAGAAATATTTGTCAATCTTTCATGAAAAGACAACTATCATGCACAAATAACAACAAGAAGCAAGTCGGACATGGTGGACTCGCTAAACCAGTTATCGGACATGCAGATATTCGAATGTGATACGTCCGTAATTCATTTACAAAATCATCCACTAAAGTAAATTTTATAGAAATTTAACTTGGTTTGAGCACAGATATTCAACTGGAATTGTATTGATAGTTAAATGATGGTTTTAATGTTATTTAACGTTCCTTTTTTGTTTGGTTGTTGTCTCTGGTCGACAGGTTACGTAATAGAATAGAATTGAACAGTTTGTACTGGCCGTTCGTTTTTACTATTGGCAGGCATGCTGGGATTAAAAAAAAAAGAAAATGCGAGTCCAATTTTAATTTTGTGAGTGGGAAAAATAGCCACTTGCAAAAATTTGCCAGTGGATAAAAAAATGAAATTCAAACCCTGCACACAATCCTGTGCTTTTACGTCTTTGACAGAGAAGACTTTCACACCTTCTTCAAGCTTAATCCTATCATTCAAGTCACATTTAATATGCCATTTACAAATTCTTTGGAATTAGACAAATCAAAAGTTTGTCATCCGGTAATGGGTAATGCGCGTCAAAACTAATCATCTAATGACTTTGGGAGTCCTTCATTGGAACTGCCTAGTCTCAATAATGAGACGCTACGGTGATATTTTTCATATTTGAACATTTATTGTGCACCGTACTGTCTTAAGTCCATCGTAAATTTTCCGGTAGCAAAGATAGAGCGCTATACTAACTTTCTGTTTCGTCGGTTTAATCTGTATTGCAGCGAAATGCAACTGACTTTTAGTAACAAACATGACCAACGACAAATTAATAAACCTTTCATTACATAAAGAGCTTGTAGAAGTTGTTTATAACATGTAAATCTCGGAAAAAAACACTGGCAAAATTTATCGTGCATGGCGGCCATTTTGTCTGTTTTCGGGAACGTAAACAACTCGAGTAACAGATGAAATGCACGGTTTTCTCTATGTTCAGCGTTTAAATTGAAAATATTTGCATTTCAAACAAAAGGTTATTGAATATGCTATCAACAGGTATGTTTAAATCCTAGTTTAGTGCTCTATTTGCGGAATTATGAGAGTTCAAACTTGCGCACAAAATCTGTGTGGAGCTTTCAACTGATTTTGTCTTGATCGTCTCTGTACCCAGAGGCGACCAGTCAAAAAGTAACATTGCCTTTTGGGACAGTTATCTGTACTATGGAACTGCCCTGCTCTTTCAAATACGATCTCATCATTTGATTCACATTCGATTTGTCGTCTGAAACACGTTTAACATAGGCCAATAAATGAAAATCATCAACTGGGTATAGAGATAAGAATTTAAAAAATGGAGAAAAAAGTCGGCACTAGTATAGTCACATTCCCCACCCACTAGAGAAACACACGTAAAGCTCCAATAAAGTCAAATAAAGTGAATAGTCCATTCGTATGTCAACAGACGGAGCTTCAATTAATAAAGTAAAACCTTACTTGTTCATTTTAATGGTGAAATTAGTAAATTTGAAACCATTAAAACAGTGTTTTATCAGTGCTTTGCAGTAAAATTCTCTACCAGTCGTCTGTTTATTGTGGAATTCGCAGCAACTACAGACCGATTTCATTGGTTGTTGCAGACGCTTAAACTGGTCCCCGTCGCTCACACACAATCTAGAACAAGGCGCTAAGTCGATTGCCTCCCCTGATACAGCTACATGTGGTGTCACACCAGTTGTTTTTTTACTACATTGAGAAGAGAGTGAAATTCACAATCTTTGACCTTCTGGCGACTTTTATTGGCAAATCCACAGCTTTGCTGTTTGTCTCTATCAAATGCCATGTATTTCCTGTGGCCTACACATGGAATTACCGCTCAAAAAATTTGAGCTTTTTAGCTTTTCTATTTCAAATGCATCTACCCTTAAAATATCAGAGTGAAAAAAAAGGCCTTTCTGGGATGTAATTCATGTTCCCTATTATGTGGGCAGTGGGCACAGACACAAAATAGTTGACCAAGAAATTACAAAATTGCTCTCAGTTTTCACAGGAATCATTAAATCAACACAAGAAATTTTCCCTGATAAAACAGTGCAGAAAAGTCCTTTCTGTCAAATTTTTGAACTAGATTACTATGACCCATAAGGAATTTGCAGCGGTGCAACATGGTACATAAGGATCAAAACAGGCTATTGAAAATGGGCAGAATTCTGCCCCTCTTTTTCGGCATAGCTGAATGTACTGGCCTTTAACCTTCTTGTTAAATATTGTTGAAATCGAAACAAAAGATGGTAATTTACGATTGGTAAAAATCATGAAAATGTGCTCATGTTTATTTGGCAGACTCTTGCTAGCCTAAATGCTGGTTACTTACATTTATGACACCACAGTATACAACCGCAATCAATACCCTACTACCTTTATTAACAAGCAAGACATTGCCTAATTAGGGATTCATAAAATCCACTTTTATCTAACAAATTACTGAATCATGAGTTAGACTGGTTCTTTGAAATCTAGAAAATTGACAGATTGGGAAAAAAAATTGGCCCAGGTAATGACAGATGATAACACAGGTCTGAAATGAGTTTCCGAACTTAAATTGATTATGTCTTCAGATAATGCAGTTTTTGCGTTTCTTTCAGGATCATTTCTTTGATTGTGACCGGGCAAAGAGGCATGGTCTATCGCAGAGAGGAGCTTGACTCACAGTGTGGGTTGATGTGTTTGAAGAGGAATAGCAAAAAAGGCTATCACTCTTGATCCCATTTTCTGCACCGTTTTGTGGAGGACATTGGACATATATTCTATGAGGGGGGGGGGAAACTGCTAAGCTCCTGCTTCGTCAGGAATCAGCAGTAGCTTTATTTTTGTAGTATAATGGTCTATCCCACAGATATAAATGTATAGTTTGTGTAAGGGGACACTTATACTATATAGAGCTAGCCTTTTTAGCGATGTGGTAGAGTGTTCGCCTTGGGACCTGGAGGTCCATGATTCAAATACTCACCTTGGGAGGTTATTAAATTTTGTCAAAACTGTTACATTGGTGTCCACTTTAAAAACCCACTTAGTTGAGAGACAGAGCAAAAGTTGTGGACAAATCTTCATATGGTGGGGCGAGTATGTAGTATACTGGTAGATATCCCACAGATAGATATAAATGTACAGCTTATGTTTGTATAAAGGAACACTTATACTGCCTTGCAATAGAGCTAGCTTTTGTAGCGACGTGGTAGAGCCTTTGCCTTGGGATCTGGAGGTCAAGGGTTCTAATACTCGCCTTGGGAGGTTGTCAGAACCGTTACATTTTCAATGAGATAAAAAGTTACTAGTGTGACACCTGACATACCACCTGGAAGGGACTTTTTCGGCGTAGCTGAATGTGCTGGCTTTTGACCTACTGTCTGGTACTGATAACAAATGAATAAATTGAAATTTGTGATTGGTCAAAAATGTAGACATGTTTATTGTAAGGGCCCCTGCCTATTTGCTGGCAAAATTTACACTGTCTATCTGCTTTTATTTTAAAGATATTTCTAGTTTACTGTGAGTTATCAAGGGTGGTTTGAGGTGGAATAGCAAAACATGTGATTAGTTGATGAGCCATTCTTTTTATTACTTTGTTGTGTAAACCACTGGACATATGTTTGACAGCAATAAACAGCAAAGATTTGGGTGTTTCAAAAAAGGTACAGCACAGGGTCAAAGATAGTTTATTTTACTCCATTTTCAATCACGCAAACACCGATGTGATACTGGAAATTCTTTTTACTCTGATTTCTAAGGACTTATCAATTATGTCAGTTTGGAACATATTTCCATATCAAGCCTGGTAAGATGCAAGATGCTAGCAAGAGTGCCCTAGTCAAGATTATTTAGAGGCTTTAATTGTTTTATCTCGAAGCTTATGCAAATGTTAATTTTTGTTTGATGTGCCCAATATTGTAAAGCTTTCAGGAAGAGTTACTTTTAACCCTTATCCTGCTAAATAACCAAAATAAAATTTTCAGTTTGGTAGTAAAAACCACAATATTGCTATTTCAAATATATGTTTTGGGGAATGATATCTCCTTCTCGGACAGTGTAGATCCAAGAGCAGACTGCATGTTCTGTGCAGTCTGCTCTTGATCTACACTGTCTGCAAAAGGTCAGTGAAACGTGCTTAGCAGCATAAGAGTTAACATTGTTGAAATGTTGAAATGAACAAGCAGATACTCACAGAATTCGTTGAGTTAAAGCTGCTTTGATGTAAAAACATGGTCACATTAATATGCGACCTAATATTATTTCAAGTTATGACATCACGAGATTATATCAACATGCTATCTGAAAAACAGAGAAATTGCTTATGAATAGTTTTTTCTCCATTTTTCACAATGGTTTCTGTTACTGGATATTTTAAAAATGCCTTACGTTTACATTGAAATGAAGTAGGAATCATATTCAATGGAAAATTTGCTCTATAATCTGTCGATTTTTCTAAGTCTTCACAAATAATTTACTTAAAAAAATGTAAGACTAGACTTTATAATCAGCCCACTGATGCCAGTACAAAGAAGTGTCCTAGCCGAGATTATTGAGAGGCCACCTGCCTAAAGAGAGTGCTTTCAAGATTTCCTTGTGTGGTTTCTTAAACCAGGTTTGACTGTTGTTAGTATTTTTTTTACTCTGATTTTCCAATTATGCTTTGAAGGCAGATTTTGATGCTGAGCCATCCATGGCACCTATGTGGACATGAAAAATAAACTTGACAGAAGCCTCAATGCCATATATCATTGGGTCCTCATCACAATTGATTTCAGAGCCTGGTCACCTTATCATTGTTTTCTTGTTTAACTCTATTACCAACTGACAAAATTGTAGACTACTCCACATTGAAAGCATTTGCAAATGACAAAAGAAATGTGACTGAAAAATTGAAATTTGTTTTTGGAAGGCTAGAAACATTGTCGGAAAAGGAGATGCTAGTTAACCCTTTACCACACCATCCCGACTTTTAACGACCCTGAGAAAGAAACCTTTAGAAAGCATTGTGGGAAAAGGAGAAAACGCTGGTTACCAGCATTTTCTCCTTTTCCCACAATGTTTTCTACTCTTCCCAAAGCAAATTTCAAGTTTTGAGTCACATTTATTTTGTCCTCTGCAAATGCTTTGAATTTGGACTAGTCTAAGTTTTGTCGTTTGGTAAAGAGTTAAATGCATTTTCACCTTTTCCCACAATTTTTTTAACAAGCTTCTTTCTCAGAGTCATTAAAAGTTGGGATTGTGTGCCAAAGGTTTAAGATCCATCATCACAGACACAAATAACATTATGTCAATTGGGACATCTTTCCAGATCAAGCTCCAGCCCCACTAAATTTGCTCCACGAAAAGCATCCACTTCTTCAATGCGACCAACGACTACCAAATCCTTTTGGGGCGACCATTCAAGCGTGCACAAACAAACTGATTTAACAAACTTAACGCAAACCAAGATTTCTGTTTTCACATATGCCAAAATGCCATATATCATTGGGTCTTCATCACAATTGATTTCAGAGCATGGTCACCTTATCACTGTTTTCTTGTTTAATGGATTAAAACATGTTATCACAAGAATAAATAATATCATGTCAATTAGGACATCTTTCCAGATTAAGCTCCCCTACTAAATTTGCTCCTATATGAACCTGCAATAAATGACCCCCTCAATTCTGCGTCCAACAACTACCAAATTGTGCTCAGGCAACCACCTGCAATAAGTGACACCATGAATGACCACATTGCTTCCATATGAACCTGCATTGAACAACCCCCTCATAACTGCAACCTCTGACCACCAAATCCTGCTCAAGCATACACCTTCAAGACGTGACCTGATGAATGAACTCCCCATCCCCCACTAAATTTCTAAATTTGCTCCTATATGTACCCTTGTTTCTGCCAGCAACCGCCAAAACTAAGACTTCCTTGGGACAATAGACCTATAAGTACTGACTGTGATTTATCTAGGTGATTTATGGGACGTGTTCGGAAAATTTACAGTCTCTTATCATATAGGTTGATTGTCTCAAGAAAACCATAGAATTGGTGGTTGCAGTTTGCAGAAACGAGGGGTTTGCTCATTGCAGGTTCATATAGGAGCAAATTAAGTTGGGGGAGAGGTTTACCTGTGATCGTTCATGACCCTTGTGGCAGGTGATCGCCCGAGCAGGATTTGGTGGTTGTTGGTCACAATAACGAAGGGTCACTGATTGCAGGTTCACACAGGGGCAATGTGGTTGCCCGAGAAGGATTTGGTGGTTGTTGGTCACATCAATTCGGTGTCACTCATTGCAGGTTCACACAGAAGCCATGTGGTCATTCATGGGGTTGCTTTATTGGTGGTGGTGGCCAGAGCAGGATTTGGTGGTCGTTGGTTGCAGAATCAAGGGGGTTGCTCATTGCAGATTCATACGGGAGCAAATTAAGTGGGGGTCACTAGATCTGGAAAGATGTCACAAATGGATGTAATGTTACTTGAGTGGGTGATGACATGTTTCAACCCCTTTAACAGGAAAATGATTCAGTGAGCAGGCTCTGAAATCAAATCTGATGAAGACTCAGTGATACAATTATGGCATTTAAGCACATGCAAAAAACAGAAATCTAGATCCACATTAAGTTTGTTGCATTGGTCCATTTGAACAGTCAAACAGTGATGCTAACTTTGTCATTGTGATTTAACTCTTTACCAAATGACATAATCATAGACTAGTCCAAATTGGAAGCATTAGCAGATGACAAAATTAATATGACTCAAAAATTGAAATTTGTTTTGGGAAGGGAAGAAAACACTGTGGGAAAAGGAGAAAATGCTGGGTACCAGCATTTTCTCCTTTTCCCACAATGTTTTCAAAAGGATTCTTTCTCAGGGTCGTGAAAACCAGGGATTGTTTGGGAAAGGGTTAAAGGAAATTCCATTAGGAGAGGATGTGTTTTAGTTTTCTTGTCTGCCAACAAAGATAATCAAGAAAAAGACAACTATAAGTGCCTTTTGTCAAGTTTGTTTTCATGTCAACATAGTTACTCAAATGATGAAAACTATCTTTGAGAGGGTAGAAAGCATTTTGGATAAGAGAGAAAATGCTAGTTGCCAGCATTTTCTCCTTTCCCCACAATGCTTTGAAAAGCCTGCTTGCACAGGGTCATTGTTTGCTAAAGGGTTATTCATGGAGTGATCTATAATAACCTCTACTTCATGAAACAAGAAAGACAATTCACTATGCCCTATTACAATGCATACAGTGATCTCCCTTTCAATACATACAATAATATCATTGTCTGATGAGACAATGAAGTGAGTTTGGTTTATTTTATAGTCTAACTTTCTGGCCAAGCAGGCTGAGCCCCTGTAGCATAGTGGGTAATGTGCAGGGCTTGAGAACAGGGGGTTGCTGGTTTGATCCTCGGCTTGGCCCATTTCTTTCCGAGGATTGATGACAGTCATGGCGACAGGATTCAATCCTCCTCACTGCTGCTCATGGTGTCCAAATGATGGGATTTATCTTCATGAAGGTCCAAAATATTGAGGGAAAAAGAGAAAATGCTGGTAACCAGCATTTTTTCCTTTTCTTACAATGTTGTCAGAAGTGTTTTGCATCAAGGTCGTTAAACACAAGATAGTTTGGAAAAGGGATATACTGTACCATAGGCCAACCTATGTTGCTAAGTCTGTTTTACATTGGATGTTTTGGAAGTCTCCTACTTCAAATTTGTATCAGAAATTACAAATTCACTAAAAGTGCTGTCTGATCTTTGATCTACACTGTCCACTTAGCTTTTACAATATCTTCCTTTTTTCATTTTTCACCAGATGAGTGGGAGATCCATAGCCTCAACAGCATTATTGTTCTCTTGTTTATGACAGTGTAGGTGGAAAAATGATGCAAAAAAAAAAGAATCTCTCTTGGTTTTTTCCCCATCAATTTGAAGGTGTTTTTTTTTTATCTAATGAGTGAAAAAGAAAAAAATAAACAACACATTTCTTTGTCCAGTTTTTCAGAGGTGGCAACCAAAATGAGATACCATTTAACCCTTTACCACACAATTCGGACTTTTAATGCCCATGACAAGGAAGGCTTTAGAAAACGTGGGAAAAGGAGAAAATGCTGGTAACCAGCATTTTCTCCTTTTTCCCACAATGTTTTCTAACCTATCGAAGACAAATTCCATCATTTGAGTCTCATTTAAATTGTTGTCTGCAGATGCTTTCAAGTCTACATTTTTGTCGTTTGGTAAAGACTTAACTTCTCACAAAACAATAATACAGGCCTATGTTTATTAACTCTTTACCAAACGACAAAATTTTAGACTGGTCCAAATTGAAAGCATTTGCAGATGACAAATTAAAGATGGTTCAAATGCTGGAATTTGTCCTTCATAGAGTAGAAAACATCATGGGAAAAGGAGAAAATACTGGTTACCAGCATTTTCTCCTTTTTCCACAATGTTTTCAAAAGACTTCTTTCCAAGAGTCGTTAAAACCTGGGATTGTTTGGTAAAGGGTTAACCATGCTTTATGACAAAATTTACAGTTTACCCACACTGAAAGTATTTGCTACAAGATATCAAATTTGGCTCAAGTGAAAGAATGGAAAGCACTGTGGGAAAATTGAAAATGCTGGTAACCATATTCTCTCCTTTTCCCACAATATTTTCAAAACTTTTTTTCTCAGAGTCCTTCAAACTTGGAATTGTCTGGTGAAGGGTTTAATAAAACATATCTTTTGTTTTTCAAGGATAAGCTTGTGTGAGTTTCTTGCTTCAATAGGGGTTCCTGCGTGGCTCAGTGGTAAAGCGTGGGACCCATAAACCTGGAGGCCACGGGCTCGAGCTCCACCTGATCTGCTGGGCTTTTTGTAGGAGTGTCCTTAGGACAGACACTTTGAACAGAGCTCTAGCCTAGTTCTGGTGAAGCCCAGGAAACACATGAATATGTGTATGTGAGCTCTCGCAGTGATATGACTGAAATAATGTTGAATGCAGCGTAAAACACCATTCAATCAATCAATCATTCAATCATTCAATCAATCAATCAATCAATCAATCAATCAATCTTACCGGTACTTCAATACATTGAACTAACTTTCACTTGATATCAGAGAAAAAAAATCAACTGTATACCAGATGACAAAATTTTAGACTTGTCATATTGGAAGCATAGTGCAAACTGCAAACTTTATGTGACTCAATTGACAGGATTTGTCTTTGAAAAGATTATTTTAAAACAGTATGGGAAATAGAGAAAATGCTGGTTAACAGCATTCTTTTCATTTTCCACAATATTTTCAAAGCTGTTTTTTTCATAGGATCCTTTACCTTTTACCAAAAAATTCTGAGCTTGAACGACTCTGAGAAAGAAGCCTTTTGAAAACATCGAGAGAAAAGGTGAAAATGATGGTTACCAGCATTTTCTCCTTTTCACACAATGTTTCCGTCCTGTCACAGACAGAAATCATAATTTGAGCTACATATAGATTGTCTTCTGCAACTGCTATCAATTTGGGCAAGGCTAAAATTTCGTCAATTGGTAAACAATTAAATTTCAAGACTATTTGGTAAGGGTTAGATATAACATAGCCCTCTGTCAAATCTTTTGTTTTCACTAGATACGCTCGTGTGAGTTGTATCTTCATTACATTGAACTCACTTTCACTTATATTATCAGAGGAAAAAATCTTAAAACAATGACGGACAATAGGCCTTTTATTGCTATGAAGATTTTCTATGCTATTGGCAAAAAAAATGTTTACCACACAATCTTGAGTTTTAACAACAGCTTTTATAAAAAAAAAATTGTGGGAAAAAGAGAAGGTGCTGTTAATCAGCATTTTCTCCTTTTCATACAATGTCTAGTACAAGTCCCAAAACAAATTTCTATTTTTGAGTCACTTTTATTTTGTCGTCTACAAATGCTTTGAATTTGGATAAGTCTGAAAATTTTGTAGTGTAGTTAAGGCTTAATACATTATATCTTGCAGGCAACTTTTTTGTCTTGACACGGAACACCTTTTTTAAACGTTATAACAAAAGGATCTACTCACTATGAGCATTTTCTGCTTTTGAAAGGACGTTTTAACATAGTCATTTTTTTAAAAATTAGTTCAAACTGACAATTTTCAATGATGTTTTCAAAATTGTCTGCTGGCATGTTTTGCGGGGGACATTGGTAGAAAATGCAGTTTACAAACCAAAAGCATTATTGCTGAAGGTTGTTAGATACCAGATTGTTTGGGAAAAAAGGTTAAACTTTTTTCTCTTTTACATAATCAAAATGTCAGTTCAGCAGAAAAACCCTAAGTTTTCTCTATCATTGGAAAAATAGAAAATGCTTACTACAAAACATTGTTGGAAAAGGAGAAAATGCTGGTTACCAGCATTTTCTCCTTTTCCCACAATATTGTCCTACAATGCTTTCAAATGTCTTCTTATTAAAGTCAATAAAACTCAGGATTGTGGGGTAAAGGGTTTATAATTTCTTTCCCTCTAACTTAACTCTTTGTGAAAATGCTTATGAAGGGTATGGCAAAGCATGCATGGTTCAGTATCCAATTGCATGCTTTGCATATTAAATCAATTAGTTTGGCAAAAGATGTCAGGTTTATTGCTCTTTTTTCTTCAATTTACCTCTTTTTTATAGGAGCTGACATGTTTTTTATGGTCATTTTTTGAATCTGATACAATTTTTTACTTTCAACTTGAGCTCATTTGCTTAAAACTTATGGTTTGAATTTCATTTGATTTTTACATGATCTTGCGTCAGGTTCTTTGTTTCAGAAAATTCACATTCTAAGATTTTGTTCATTAGCCAATAAGCATTATGGAAATCCTCAAATCAGTGGAAGATCCCTGAAGATATTGGGTTTTGAGGCTGATTTTCTGATGTTTTACCACACAATCCTGGGTTTTAACAACCCTAAAAAAGAGGCCTATTGAAAACATTGTAGGAATTTTTTTCCTACAACTTTTTCTACCCTTTTAGAGATAAATCCAACTGTATAAGCTATATTTTGTTTGTTTTCTGTTACTTTTTTCAATTTGGACAGGTGTACAGTTTTGTTGTGTGGTTAAGTGTTGATAAGGGATCCGACCATGAGGAGCCAAGATGAGTGTGCAGCATCCATGCCACCTGATCTTGAACTATCCGTTTTCAAAAGCCCTTTTACTTCCTCATAGCTTGACTAGATGTATGGTTATTTGAAAACTGGGAAAATGTTGCCAGTATCTTAAATTTTTGCTTTAAAGCTTTAAAATGCTTACAGTAACTCCTTACCACACAATCCTAAATTTTAGTAACCCTGAGGTAGAATGCTTTTGAAACCATCATGAGAAAAGGAAAAAAGTGCTGCTAACCAGCATTTTCTCCTTTTCCTACAATGCTGTCTATCCTTTCAAAGCCAAATCCAAGCACTGAAGCAGCATTTGATTTGTCGTCTGCAAATGCTTTCAATTTGGATGCTTCTAAAATAATGTTTTGTGGTAGAAAGTTAATTCACTGAATTTGAACGGCATCTGAAAGTGGTTTTTTCTGACATTTCAGATCAAACTGCACAGTCTAAATAATATTTGGATCCCAACTGCCAACATCAGGTAGATGTTTTTGCCAAAGACATCCCCGAAAAACAAGTGATTAAAGCTTTATTAACACTTTACCAAACAATCCCAACTTATATTTGTTTGTTGATATTGGACTTTAACACCATTTTTAATATCACAGCAGCTAGTGCACCTATGCATGTATTTCCTGGCTTTTTCACACAAGTACAGACACAACTTTCTGTCCAAGTCATAGACTACTTTTCTCACATACATCAGAGATGAGAGGTGAAATATCCCTTGAAAGAAAATTTGCCTCAACCAGATATCAAACTTGCAACTACCAGGTCATGAGTCTGATACTCAAGCAAATGAGCTAGCGACCAACTTTTAACGACCCTGAAAAAACAGGGCTTATGAAAATGGAAAAGGAGAAGAAGTTTTCTATCCTATCAAGAACAAATCTTACCATAAGAATAATATTTTAATTTCAAATTTTTGTCTGCAAACACTTATTTGGACATGTCTAAAACTTAGTTGTTTGGTTAAGAGTTAAACGAATTCCCTGAAGAAAAAGTGCCTGGAAACATTATGGAAAAAGGATTGATTGAATGGTGTTTTGTGCCACTTTCAACATTATTTCAGTCATATCATGGAGACAGCTCACATATTCATGTATTTCCCTGGTTTCACCAGTGCTTGGCTCAGGCTCCAACGTGTCTTGCCCAAGAATACTCCCATGAAAAATCCAGTGGATGAAGAAAGGCTCAAACACAGGGCCTCCTGGTCATGAGTCCTACACTCTACCACTGAGCCATGCAGGACCCCTGTGGAAAAAGGAGAAAATGCCATGCAGTCCTGAGCCCTTTTCCCACAATGTTTTCTTGTATGTGAAATTCAAATCCCATCATTTGAACCGCATCTAATTTGTCTTCTCCAAATGTTTTCAATTTCGAAGAGTGAAACTTTGTTGTATGGTAAAGAGTAGACCACAGAGTTCTTCATCATCACTCCATCTATTTTTAGCTCGGCAGTTTTCGAAGAAAACATCAAGGTATTGTCATAGCCTTGTTGAAATCATCTGCTTCTGTGTCTGCATTTTCATGCGAAAAACTTTGACATTTTATAGTATCTCTTATTACCGAAGATATTTAATTCAAACTTGAACTTGCTGTTAACTATCAAAAGAGGAATCCATACAACAAGGGCAGGTAACCATCAAAGTATTCAATATCCTTTTTCAGTACCAGGAGCCTACCTACATATACCTACAGGTTGGTAAGCAGTTGAAGCCATGTGCCTATAATGCATAAAAAGATATGTCAAGTTTTTATTTGTTCATATATGCTATTTAGTTGTCAATCATCAGTACTAAAATTCACACACAGCACCTCATGAGTACACTAGAGTGCACCATTATTTTCAAAATCATTTTGAACGCATGACACCCATATCCCCCTCCCCAAATCTTCATGAAAAAAGGGTAGCCAAACAACCGGTTACAACCATCAATCCTTTTCAAACACAAGTTTCAGAAGCTATCTACTCAGATTGTGGTTGAGGAAGTGAATGGAGTAAAAAATCGTATCAGAAATGGAACAAGATATTCTGCTATTCAGAAATTGTGAAAAAATATACATACATGTATTTTGACTTGAAAAGAGTAAGTATCATAAATGAAATGAGCCATGCTTTGGCAAAAGGGGATTTAATGCATCTCTATAATGCATTACACCATAGGCCTCTGAAACTTCATTGGTCTATCAAGGGATAACGAAATTTTCAATATCGGACACTGTTACTATAAATAGACTATATACCATATAGAAGGGAGTCGCCAGTGTGCTATTTATAGAAACAGTGTTAATGAAAATTTGAATATATATTCCGTGATATACAAGCGATGCACCAATGTGCTATAAGTGTTCGATGATCGACCAAGAACAATTTTAGTGTTCCGTGATAGACTAATAGAGCTTCAAAGGCCTGTGATTACACCAAGCAAGTCATCACATACAAATGAATCCATGAGATCCATTTTGTCTAACAATCAACTGAATTGTGAGTAAAAATGGCCCTTGGACAACCAGAAAATTGACTTAACTCTTTACCAAACGACAAAATTTTAGACTTGTCCAAATTGAAAGTATTTGCAGACAAAATTAATGTGACTCAAAAAATTGAAGTTTGTTTTGTGAAGGGTAAAAAACTGTGGGAATAGGAGAAAATGCTGGTTACCAGCATTTTCTCCTTTTCCCACAATGTTTTCAAAAGGCCTCTTCCTCAGGGATTGTTTGGTAAAGGGTTAAAGCAAAGAGTTTCGACCCAGGTTAGCCTGCATGGACTGTGCAGGCTGATCTGGGTTGATAATTTTTGCAGATACATCAAACCTACTTTTCACAGAACATGACTCAAATGTTAAAAGTACCTTTCAATTTTCTGCATCAAATAAACTCGTTGACTAAAAGCAATAAAGACAGACTAATAAAAGGGGGAGCTTCCATAAAGTTCATGCTAGGACACTAATTTCTAAAAATATTTTACATTTTATTGCTTATTAATTAGTCTGTCCATTTGGTGGCCACTTCATTTAACTCTGTTCTACGAGACAAAATATCTCATCTTGACCGAATTCAAAGCATCTGCAGATGACAAATCTGAAAATAGTACAACTGATGAGAAGTGCTTTGACTAGCTTGAAAACATTGTGGATAAAAAAGAAAATGCTGTTTACTAGCACTTTCTACTATTTTTACAATGATTCCAAAAGGCCTCTTCTTCAGGGTAGTCAAAACTGGGGACTATTTGGTAAAAGATTAACTCTTCACCAAACGATGACATATTAGAATTGTCAAAATTGAAAGCATTTGCTGATGCCAATTTTAGTGTGACACAAATGATGGAGCTTGTCTTTCATAGGGTAGAAAACATTGTGAGAAAAGGAGAAAATGCTGGTTACCAGCATTTTCTCCTTTTCTAACAATGTTTTCAAAAGGCTTCTTCCTCATGGTTGTTAAAACTTGGGATTGTGGAGTATAGGATAAATGGGAACCGGCCCAAAGAAACAAATAAGTCACAATTTTCTTGTCAATTAAATTCATTACTGGGGACCAAAACATATTGCTTTTGGGATGTCTTCATTGAAAACTAATAAATCACAAACTTAGAGATAAAATCAAATAAAACTACATGAGAAGTCACCATTTATGCTGAATTTTGATGACCTTGTTCATGCAAATTCAACAAAGACAGGTAAATATTTCAGTGCTTATATATATAAAAAAAGAGTTTTTCGCAGATGGGAGCAGGCTAAAATGTACAAAAAGCACATGCTGATCTTTGATCTACATAATTTTTTTTTTTCTTCAGTTGATTTTGTAAATTCTCTCACAAAGAGCACTTCTTTGCAATTCAAGGCCTAATTTACCAACTGAAAATGCCCATCTTAAAGCGTTTCACTCAAAAGGTTAACACTGAGTGATCTTTGATGTACACTTCATGATAATTTGTGATATATTCTAAAAGAGCCTTGAAATGGTCGTTTTTTTTTTAACATGCATCAATTTGAACCAATTAACAGTAGATCAAGGTTAAAATACCACCCCTTTTGCAATGTAGTAGACAACTTTTGAAGCCTTATAGCAAGATGATAAAGCTACAACCTTTTCAAGGCTCTGTTGGTTTTTTTTGAGGCTCTGTTGTTTTTCTTTTTTCCCGACAACAATTCATGTGGAATACCCTAAATTTACAAGAAGGGCCCTAGGTGGCTCAGTGGTAAAGTGTAGGACTAGTAACCTGAAGGCCCCAGGTTCAAGCCTCACTGGAAGCACTGGATTTTTTGTGGGAGTGTCCTCAAGCAAAAAACTTCGGAGTCCTAGCCTAGTATTGGTGAAACTCAGGACATACATGAATAAGCGAGCTGTCACCATAAAATAACTGAAAAAAATGTTGAAAGCGGTAAAACACTGTTCAATCGGTCAGTATTTACAGCTGTTTGACAGTCATCTGCTACAGTTTTGTTGCAGGAGGTAGTGAGTAATGCCAACATTGGCTGGCTCAAATATGGTCTATTGATCTCACCATTGATGATGAACACAGTTATGGCTGAGCTGGAAGATAGTAATTATTTTTATTACAAACTAAAAGCCTGAAATCTAATCCTCAGTTTGGTGAAGTGAACAACCACCAAACAAGCAATCATTCTGCAATACAAATGCATTAAAGTAGTTTGAACTGGTACCAGTCTTGCTGATCATGTGACCTCTATCCTGCCAATGGAAGACATGTTGTCCAAATGTGATGAGAACCATTGCCCCAAGCTATTACCAGTTGAAATAATACCCTTGTAAATGTTTAGAAATAAGCCCCACTGGTCGTATAAACTGAAATATGATCACTTTTATTGTTTTGTGTCAAAGATTACTTGCCTCCTATTGAAAATTGATGAGTAGTTTTGAATTTTGTTGGGGATATACAGGTGTTGTCCAGACAGACTTGAATGTCCATTTACGGTCACCTTGATCATGCCTGCCTGCCGATAACCCTTTACCAAACAATCCTGTATTTTATAAGTGAATCCTAAGGAAAAAGGCTTTTTTGAAACTATGTGACAAAAAGAGAAAACTCTGATAACCATCTTCATTTTCAGTAATGGTTAACACTCTTTTAAAGACATATCCCTAACCCATAGAGTGCCGGATAAACCCAACAGACATTTCAGCCTAGAAAAATGACTTGTCTTCCAGTATTTCAGAAAAGCGGAGTCAGTGTAGGTCAAAGATCAGACTGCATGTTTTGTGCTGTTTGATTTTGATCTAAACTGGCCACAAAGGATAGTTCAATGAAAGGCGCATTGAGAGTTAATATAAGTGAGACATGGAAAACTGTGGACCATAGATATTAACCCTTTACCACCCAAATCCAAGTTTTGACAACCCTGAGAAAGAGAAATTTTGAAAACATTGTGAGAAATGGAGAGAATGCTGGTAACAAGCATTTTCTCTTTTTCCCAAAATGTTTTCTACCATATCACAGAAAATTTCCATCATTTGAGCTACATTTAAATAAATGGTTCTATGTAAATGCCGACAACAAAATCAGACAACAAAATTTTAGACTTGTCCATACTGACAGCTTTTGCAAGTGATAAATTGAACCTGTCTGAAATAATGGAATTTATTGGAACGAAAACATAGTTGGAAAAGGAGAAAATCCATGTTTTCTAAAGCTTTCTCCTTCCCGCTCATTAAAACAAGGTACTGTTTGAAAAACGATAGAATTTGCCTTTGAAAGTGTGGAAAACGCTGGGAAAAGGAGAAAATGCTGGTTTGCTAAAGCTTTCTCCTAAAAACAAGGGATTGCTTGGTAAAGAGTACACTGACTGCAAAAATACAATGCCACAATTAAGAACCAAGTTGCAGACATTATAGGTCCAATATCTGCGGTCTTTATGCTCTGTGCAGTCTGATCTTGATCTTCACTGTCTTAAAAAGATGCTAATATCGTCTATTACTGTAAAAGGATTAATTCTTCACCACATGACAAAATTTTAGCCTCGTCAATATTGATGTCAGTGAAAATTCATAGACCACAAATTAAAGTTAATATGATGTATGTAATGTTTTGTGACTCAACTGACAGGGTTTTTTTTGTCAGGATAGAAAACATTGTGGGAATAGGGAAAAAAATCCTGATGACCAGCATTTTCTTCTTTTCTTTCAAGGTTTCAAGGTTAAATTTCAGGATGGTTGGGTAAAGATTTGAAGGTAGCTGATGACACTTTTTTAACAATTGTTTCGATCAGTATCTGTTACAAATAAATGAAACTAGGAGGGGAAAGGATGTCATTTGAGTGACTTAACTGCACATTAGAAAATAATTATGCAAGATAGCTATCTCATTCTGATATAAAACACCTAGAATTTAAATGTTTATCAAACAGTTTAAATTGCTGTAAATTTGTTAAAAAGATCAAATGCTGAAAGAGAAGAAGGCAAATGTTAAAAGTTCAGCAGGATTTGATGAATGGTTTGAGGCAACACTCACTCTTTATTGACCTTTTGCAAACCTTATTGTGAAGAAGAGATCTGCCTAAATTTCATTTATCTGTATTTGCTGAATGGTACTTCTTTCATCAAAATCTTCTTCTTCTTTTTCGTCTCTTCTAAATTTTAGGGGATTTTCAAGCAGCAAACTTAATGAAAACTAGAATTGAAATCAAGGAAAAATAATCGTATACTAGTACCTTACTTCAAAGAAACTTTTTGTACACAATACATGGAACTATAGAAAAGTCCCCCTATCTTTTCTTGAAGCAACTTCACTTTTCAGAAGATTGCGAAGGTTTTTTTGATTGAAAGGTGTTTTTCTGCACTTTCAACATTATTTCAGTCATATCGACAGTTCATATATTACCATATGTCTTGGGTTTCACCAGTAAAAAGCTAGGGCTTGGTCCAAGTGTCATACCTAAGGACACTACCACAATAAAACCCAGTCCTTCAAGTGAGGCTTAACTCTGAACCACCCAGGTTACAAGTCCTACACTAAGCCTCAAGTCATGCAGGACCCCAAGCAAAGATTCTACATGCACAAAGCATTTGTTGATTTGTAGGTAATATTCATACTTACTACTAAAGGCAAAAGATATACATGTCTCCAATTTTCATCTTTCTTCTATTTACAATCATTTAACTCTTTCACTGCAAAGGACAATATTGACAGTTTTCGTGGAAAACATAGATCAAGATCAGACTGCACAAAATGTGCTGTCTGATTTTTCATCCATACTGTTCACAACTGCAGTTTTTACAATGATTAACTCTTTACCAAACGACAAAGTTTTAGACTGGTCCAAATTGAAAGCACTTGCAGACGACAAAATAAACGTAACTCAAAAATTGAAATTTGTTTCCAGCAGGGTAGAAAACATTGTGGGAAAAGGAGAAAATGCTGGTTACCAGCATTTTCTCCTTTTCCCACAATGTTTTCAAAAGGCTTCTTTCTCAGGGTCGTAAAAACCAGGGATTGTTTGGTAAAGGGTTAAATTGTCTCTTCATTTTAACCCTTAACCTGCTAAATAACTGAAATGAAATTTTCAATTTGATAGTAAACACCCAATTATTGCTCTTTCAAAGTTATGTTTCGGGAAATAATATCTCCCTCTCGGACAGTGTAGATCCAAGATCAGACTGCACATACTGTGCAGTCTGATCTTGATCTACATTGTCCGCAAAAGGTCTGTGAGTCGCGTTTGGAAGCCTATGGGTTAAATGGGATAGTAGTTACAGTGGTCAAGACAGAATACTCTGTTTATAATGCAGCAGAAGGTTTAATGTTAGCTAGTACCTTCCAACCAGTCAGTTTCAAAAATTCATAAACATTATTGACACTCGCAAGGTGTTACATCTGCTAGTGACTACTTATACAGCTTTTTGTCCACAACAAAGACTAGATCAGACTGCACAGAGCATAACAGATGATTCTGTATGATCAGTGTTGCGGAACATGACACAATCCCAAGTTCTAGCCACCTTGATGAAGAACGCTTTAAAAAAACATAGCGGCAAAAGGAGAAAATGCTGGCAACAAGCAATTTTCTCATTTTCCCAAAGCCCTGTCTGACCTCTAAAAGACAAGAAGTCATTACTTGAACCACATTTATTTGTTGTCTGCAATCTTCAATTTGCACATGTCTGGTAGAGAGTTGAAGTGAGAAAAAGAGGGAAAACTGTTACAGCTGGTGATTCTGTATCAGTTTAAATGACTGTTTATCTTTTCATTGGTCCAAATTATTGTCCTCCTCATCAAAGGGACATCATCAGAATGTGGATGATAAAATCTAAAGCTCTTTACCAAATGACAAAATCTTAGACCGTTCCAAATTGAAAGCATTTGCAGACAACAAAATAAATGTGACTCAAAAATTGAAACTTGACTTTGGAACAGTAGAAAACATTGTGGGGAAAAGGAGAAAATGCTGGTTACCAGCATTTTCTCCTTTTCCCACAGTGTTTTCAGAAGGCTTCTTCCTTGTGGTCGTTAAAACCAGGGATTGTTTGGTAAAGGGTGAAATCAATACAAATCCTTCCTAGGCACTTCAAATCTTGCTGTAGAAACTTCCACATTAGCTATATTCTAGGTAAATCTTTACTACCTAGATCTACATACTGGTATATTATTATCTTCAAGTTCTATAGGCCCATTTCAGCAGCTCAGTTAACCCAAGCAATCCTGTAAGAGAAAAATATTCCAAAAAACACTGTGAGAGAAAGAGAAAATAGTGGTAACCAGCATTATCAGTTGTCCACTACCCTTGCCAAGGCAAGGTCTATTGCTTTACATTTGTCATTCGCAAATACTTTCAATATTGTTGATTCTGTGTGGTCTGGAAAAAATTCAAAGACCCTCTAGAACTACAGTAAGTTAGACAAAGGAAAAATATCTTTAGAAAAGAAAATCATTACATTTCTTTAATGGTCAAAGCTTTTTCAAAAAGAGATGCAACTTTTTTGACAAAACATGTCACAGTATAGGTTAAAGATCAGATTTCACATTATGTGCAGTCTGACCTTGATCTATGCCATATGTAAAAACCCCTGTTTTTGCCTATGGCATTGGGGGGGTCTTTGGCACTGGTATGTGTGTGGTAACATGTATAACTCTTTACCAAACAATGAAATTAATGCTTTGTCCAAATTGAAAGGATTTGCTAATGACAAATTAAATGTTACTCTTCAGCTTTAACTCAAAACATGAAATTCATATTTCAAAATTTAGAGAATATTGTGGAAAAAGGAGTAAATTTAGGTTTCCAGAATATTTTCCTTTTCCCAGCACTTTCAGAAGCCTTTGTTAAAACTTGGGACTGCTTTTTAACAGGTTAGGTAGGTTTTTTTTCAACTTAGTCTACAATAGCACATAAAGAAGATGATAATGTACATGTGTATCATTATGAAACATGAATGACTTAGCTATAATAATAAATCATAACATAACTCTTTCCCAAATGACAAAATATTTGACTTGATCAAATTCAAAGCAGTTGCAGATGACAAATGAAATGTTGCTCAAATTATGGAATTTGTTTGAGACAGGGTAGAAAATATTGTCCATAATTACGTTCAAGATTTTTTTTTCGTCCAGGTTTTAAAGGTGGCCCTTCAGATTTTGGGACGACAATTTTACAAAAATACAAAAAAATCATCCTTATACTCCCAAAGCCTTTTAATTTTCATTCATAAAACCCCAGTAGTCGAAAACCATCCGACAACAAGAGAAATTAGAGATTTACTACAGCCCAGGTTGACACCGACGGGAAACACGGTCTATTTTTACATGAGCAACTCGCTCATTTACATACCGGAAATACACAGACGAAGCTTCAAACATAGCGTCCAAAGAAGACATTATGGAAAATAATTACATGTTTGTTATGTTATGGAATTTAAGCGTCATTAGTCACGTGCCAGTCACTTGACATTCCCACAATGCTTTTTTGATTTCTGGCACGAAATCTAAAATTACCTTAAGAGGCTACGTAGCCTTTTAAGGGAACACCATCAAAAAAAATTTTTTTTGTAATTTTATGATTCTTAATTATTGATGATTTGTATTGTTTTTTCATATAAATTTCAGTGATATATATATATATTAATTTGGTGAGATGTGAAAAATCTAAATACCCACCTTTAAAGTCAAAATTATTCAGTTATGACTTCAAAGAATAAATGCATGATGCCAGCATTTCCTCTGTTTGTCATAAATAGCCTTTTTTCTTTAATGTTTGAATAATAAAGGATTGTCTGGTAGAGAGGCTCCTGTTCCCCAGGTGGTTTCCAAAGTTTTATACTTTGAAGTTATAAAACTGTATCATCAACTTCAGTGGTAGCTCATAAATAAAATAGTGAAAAATATCATTACATATATTAGTTAAGCTTTTACCAAACAATCCCAGGTTTTAACAACCTCGGGAAAGAAGCCTTTTGAAACCATTGCGGGAAAAGGAAAAAATGCTGGTAACCAGCATTTTCTCCTTTTCCCACAATGTTTTCTACTCTATCAAAGACAAATTCTATCATTCAAACCACCTTTGTTGTCTGCAAATGCTTTGAATTTGGTTAAGTCTAATATTTTGTCGTTTGGTAAAGAGTTAATCACTTGGTTATTACAATAAATAATGACTAAACTCTTTATCAGACAACAAAATCTCAGACTTATCCAATTTGAAAGCATTTGCAGATGACAAATTAAGCGTTGCTCAAGTTGTAGAATTTGTTTGTGACAGATTAGATTATTATTGTGAATATTTTCAAGATTCATTTTTCATGATTAAAAAATCGAGACTGTTCAGTAATGAGTTCAAAGAATAAATGCAGGTGACCAGCAATTACTCTGTTTCCCACTGTGTTACGAAAAGTCCTCTTCTTCTGAATCATAAAAACACAGGATTGTCTTGTAGAGGCTACTTTACTTTAGATGATTCAAAAGTTTTCTTCTGGAAACATAAAACTTGTACTTGTTTGGTAATATGGTAATAGAGGCCTTTTTAAAGTTTTGCTGCAAATTAAATTTTTTGTTAAACACTGATAAATACTACTCTGCAGTCTAAAAGAAACTAGACAGTTACATGCAGTAAAAATTTGCAACTTTGGCATTCAAATGACATGTAGGTTACTTTGCAATCAGTAACTTAGTCTCTTTTTTTATGAGATCAAATATAGTATCATCATACTTATTTGAATACAATCCATATTAGCATGCATTTTTAATCATGTGACATTCCCACAAACCTTTGCAAAATTCTAGCAGAAAATCTAAAAATAGTTTAAGTAGAGCTTACTAACTTGGTCTAAGGTAGCTCATAAATAAGACAGTGATAATTATAACAATACATCATTAACAAAATATTAATTACTTAGTTATACTAATAAATCATTAATCAAATAGGAGATACTGCATCAGTCTTTATTGAGCCAAAATGGATTGGTACATATCTACACAAAAAGGTGATTTATCTGATGCAGGTGAAATTAATGTCAAGCAATACTTTGACCCTTTGCCAAAAAATCCAAAATTAAATTGAAAACCCTGAGGAAAAAAACTTTTGAAAACATTATGGGAACAGGAGAAGTAATCTCCACTTCCAATAATGCTTCTACTATTTTCAAGAAACACACAGTTACTTGACCAAAATTTTTAAATTTGTTGGTTGCTTTCAATTCAGAGCAAGTTTGAAATATTGTTGTCTGGTAAAGAGTTAATCCTTTGCCACAGAATTCAGACTTTAACTCTTTACCAAACGACAAAATTTTAGACTAGTCCAAATTGAAAGCATTTGCAGACGACAAAATTAATATGACCCAAAAATTGAAAGTTGTCCTGGGAGGGTAGAAAACATTGTGGGAAAAGGAGAAAATGCTGGTTACCAGCATTTTCTCCTTTTCCCACTATGTTTTCAAAAGATTTTTTTTCAGGGTCGAGAAAACCAGGGATTGTTCGGGAAAGGGTTAAACAACCCTAAGGAAAAAGTTTTGAAAACATTGTGGGACAAGGACAAAATGACGGTAACTAGCATTTTCTCCACAATGTTTTCTACACTTCCCATAACAAATTTCAATTTTTGAGCCATATTTATATGTTATCTGCACATCCTTTCAATTTGAACTAGTGTAAAATTTTGTTGTATTTAAAGTGGTAAGCCTCAGATTGATGTTTTAGTCATGAAGATAAACCCAAATTTTGAAATTTCAAGGCTGTATTTTTGCCGGAATATTGCCCAAAATGTCAGAGATTGTGGATTCATTATCATGCTGCTTATTCTATCTCGTCTGATCTCAATCCACACTGTTCACAAAACAATTTAAGTGTTGCTAAACTCTTTACCACACAACAAAATTTTAGACTGGTTCAAATTCAAAGCATTTTCAGACAACAAATTAAATGTTGCACAAACATTGGGACTTGCTATGAAAGGCCAGAAAACATGATGAGAAATGGAGAAAATGCTGGTTACCAGCTTTTTCTCCTATTCCCACAAGGTTTTCAAAAGCCTTCTCCCTGGAGGTTGTAAAACTCAGGATTGTGTGGTAAAGACTTAACCCTTTACCACACAACGAACTTTTGGAGCTGACCAAACTCAAAGCATTTGAATTCAACAATTTAAATGTAGCTCAAATGATGATTTCTGTTTTTGATAGGGTAGAAAACATTGTGGGAAAAGGAGAAAATGCTGGTTACCAGCATTTTCTTCTTTTCCTACAATGTTTTCAAAAGCTTTCCTTCCCAGAGTCGTGAAAACCAGGGATTGTTTGGTAAAGGGTTAATGCTATAAAAGTTTGCCCTTACACTAAATACAAAATCTGGACATTTTCAATCCGTCGAAACTACCAAATTTTAAACAATTTCAGGGCTGTTTTGTAATAACATTTCATAAACTACCAGGCGGTATTGATTCAAGATCTGCTGTCTGATCTTTGACCTACTCTGTCCACTTTCTTGAGACATTCTAAAGGTTTAATCTACTTAATATGTCAACTGCATTTTCCCTCATATGTTTGTCTCTTAGGAGTGGTCCTTGGTGGCTTAGTACTAAAGTATAGGAGGTCCTTAGTTTGATATTTACTGGAAGCACTGAGTGGGAGTGGCCTCGGGTAGGACACTTCAGAGTCCTAGCCTGCTACTGGTAAAACCCTAGATATACGTGAATAAGCAAGCTGTCACTGTGGTATGACTGATAAAATGCTGAAAGCCATATCTCATAAAGGACAATCCATCCATCCATCCATCTACCCGCCGACCCATCCATCCATCCATCCATCCATCCATCCACCCATCCATCCACCCATCAATCAATCAATCAATCGTTGTTTTGGAGATTCTAGGTAAGTTCTGACATAGTGTCAAGTGGCAAAATTGATGGCAACAAAATTACAAAAAGCGAGAAATTTTCTGAATCTAAAATTGAGGGTGTGGCTATATTTAACAATAGAGAGGAGACCGAAAAATAGAACCCCAATGAAATTATTACATTCAAAAACACTAGTAACAATGCCCTTTGTCAAATGTTTTAAAAAGATTTGTACTACTATAAGGCAAATTGAAATCTGTTTGCAGGCAATCAATCATCAAGAATCAAGCAGTTGTTAGACCAACAGAAATGTGTACACTAATTAACAGGAAGCTGCCATTAGTACACTGGTCACTTTAATTGGCCAATAAAAAACAAAGTAGAAAAAAACATGGTTTATGAGATCGAGGCTGCTGGCCTTTGCCTTGGTTTACCTTTGTTTTAACCTCTTGCGATTTCTGACAAAGTATGAAAAACCTCCACTATCAATTTAGCTCCAAGACACTGCACTAATTTCATTTTCCATCAATACATGTATTTCATCAATTTCAACCTACACTTAACTCTTTATCAGACGACAAAATTTTAGACTCATGCAATTTGAAAGCATATGCAGACAACATTTGACAACCAAATTAAAACCATTTATTAAATGTTGTTATTATATGTTGCTCAAGTAATGGAATCTGTCTAACGTCACATTTTCTCTCTTTTCCACGTTTTCAAAAGAATTTTTTCCTTCAGGTCTTTGAAACATGGGATTATTTAAAACTGGAAATTGTAGCCAAGGTGATCAAAAGTGGAATGCTACAAGACAAATGGAGTCATCTGTAGAGGTTGTGTTGTAACTCATGACTGAAAAACTACATCATTTTTTTGGTACTTTTGAAGCATTTGTTTCAAGGCACTTAACCCTTTACCACACAGTCCCTAATTATTGACCCTCACTAAATGTGGCTTTTGAAAACATTGTGAGAGAAGGAGAAAATCCTGGTTACCAGCATTTTCTCCTTTTCCAACAATGTTTTCTACCCTTCCATTGATAACTTACCTGACTTTAGCCATATTCAATTTGTCATGTACAAAATTAATGCTTTCAAAAAAGACAAGTCTTAAAGTTTCTCATGAGGTAAAGGGTTAAGACCAGGATTGAGGACAAGCTTTTCTTTATATTTTCATTTGAAAAGATTTCTAGAGGACTTCTAGATGACAATAAAGTGTTCTGTTGATTTTATAACTGCATTAAACTTCATCAAACCTGGAGGTCATTAGGGCAAGCTTAACTTTCATTGAAAGGGTAGCGTGTCATCACTGATGCTACTAATGGGTTAGAGCCCATAAAATTAAGGCTAGTGGCACAAGTTTTATAGATCAGTGTCTTCAATCTCTTTAACTTGTGGTATTTCCAGACTTTCAAAGTGAGCATCCCTTTCCATTGACCACATAATTCCTCTTTATTGCTCACCTGTGGAGCAGATGTTCTTCATTTTCCACATTAATTTCATATGCTTATTTTTTGGCATAGCTGAAAAGGCTGGCTTTTGACCTAGTTTTTGGTATTAATAACAAATGAATAAATAGAAATTTGTGATTGGTCAAAAATGTAGACATGTTTATTTAAATTTCTTGTTTGGGCGCTTATAGAATGAAAATGCCAAAAAAAAGTATTGGATTTTTTTTTGTGTGTGTGTTTCCTGCTATTTGTAATGGACATGCATGGCTCAGTGGTAAGTGAAGGATTCAAAACCTGGAGGCCCTGCATCCGATCCTCTTGCAATGCACTGCGTTTTCTGTGGGTGTGTCTAAAATTGGGAAAGAAACTTAAGAATCCTGGTCTTGTACTGCTGAAACCCAGGATATAAATGATTACTTGAGCTGTCACCATGATATAATTGAAATGATGTTGAAAGCAGCATATAACAAGATTCAAACAAATTTGTTAATCTTTTCACATTCCAATCCAATTCAATAGCTTACTCAATGTAAGTGATCTCAAGTCAGTGCCAGACGAACAGACTTTAGGCATGTACAGATTGACCTTTCACCACACAATCCAAAGGAAAAAGCCTTTTGAAAACATTGTGGGAAAAAAGGAGAAAATGCTGGTAACAAGCATTTTCTCCTTTTCCCACTATGTTTTAATAATTCTTCCCCTCCAAAGACCAATTTCTATTTTTTGAGTCACAATTATTTTGTTGTCTGTAAAAGCTTTCAATTTGGGTCAGTCTAAAATTCTGTCATTCGGTCAAGGGTTAAAAGCATTTGTAAATAACAAAATTAACTATGGAGCAAATATTGGGATTCCAAAAGTGTAAAAAATTATTCTGGTTAGCGGTCCTTTCTCCTGTTCCCACAATGTTTTCAAAAGTCGTCTGTCTTAGGGTTATTAAAACAAGGGTTTGTCTAGGAAAAGGTTGAATGGATTTAACCCTAGAAAGGTAGAAAATTTGCATAACATTATAATGGATTAATTTGTCTGTCTACATTCAACAACAAATTTAACAATTTATATCACACATCGAGATGGGCGACAATTTCTCGTTTGCTTACTTGAGTTTTCTTCTTGATTAACTTCATTATGCAACTGGGGGGCATCATTGATTGTTATTACATAAATCTACGAACACTCATTACCATTCCAAAACCAAGGTAATCATTTCCTATTGACTTGTGTTTCTGTGGTGACCCACCCATCCTCTTCAATGTCAGCTATAACTCTTTACCTTTAAGATTTGTCCAAATTGAAAGAATGTGCAGACGACACTTAAACTGTGGCTCACATGATTGGATCTTTTTAAAAGTGGTTGAAAACATTATGAGAAAAGGAGAAAATGCTGGCTATACCACCATTTTCTTCTTTTCCCAGAATGCTTTTCAAAAGCTTTCAATATCAGGGTCATTAAAAGTCAGGCCTGCGTAGTAAAGGGCTCAACCAAAATATGGGAAAATAACCCTTTTTTACTTGTACAATAAATTACAAGCTGCAGACAACTTCTTTCATCTTACATAGACACTTTTGTAAATACTGTGGCAAAATAAAATATTGCTTGTTACTTATATATAAGCCACGCTCTTGCAAAAGGGGGCTTAATGCACCTGCGTGATACATGATGCCAGGCAAGTCATCACATAATTATGGATCCAAAATAACCACTTCTTGCAACAACTGACTCGATCATTAGGTAGACTGGTCCTTTGACATACAGAAAATTGACCAATAGCGAAAAGTTTCGGCCCAGGTCAGCCTGCGCGGACTGCGCAGGCTGACCTGGATCGATACTTTTCGCAGATGCATTAAGTCCCCTTTTCATAGAGCATGGTTCATATAAATTTGTTTTAAATTCCAATTCATGATGATCATCCATATTTTACTAGGATATTTTAAAGGTAGTCTGCTGCAGCTTATCTTAATCCTTTCAATCCCAAGTTTTAATGACCCTTAGAACAGAGATAGCTTTTGAAAGCATTGCGGGAAGAGAAGAACATGCTTGTAACCAGCATTTTCTCCTTTTCCCACAATGTTTTCTACCTTTTCAAAGACAATTTTTAGCATTTTAGCCATACTTTATTTGTCGAAATGTCAAAGTTCAAAATTTTGGTGTTTGGTAAAGGGTTAAGGCAAAAATGCTGTAAGGATGACAACTGCAGAGGAGAAAGACAGAAAGTTAGATAAAAATTGATGTTTTGATGGAGGACAATTAAAAAAACAAAACTTGGTTAACTTCCTCCGTTAAATTTTATACTGAGAAAACAAAACTAATTTTGCTCATAACTATACAGCAGATTGTCTGTTAATGTCTTCCTATGAAGTCGGTGCAAATTCGAAAATGAGGGGACAATGGGTACGAAAGGGGCCTTAGGCAATGATAATATAAATTAGGGGTTAGGGGCTTCTCTGTTACAGATTTTAGATCAACTTGACTAATTCAGCCTAAATATTTGCTTTAAGCAGTAATTGAATCCTGGGCTCACTGGCATAGCCTCATTCATGTGTCACCATCTTTTCACTTTACCAGATGACAAAATTTTAGGCTTTTCTAAATTGAAAGCAATTACAGACGATAAATTAGATATTGCTAAAATGACAGAATTTGTCCACATAACAGTTGAAAAAAAATGGAAAAAATGCTTGAAACAAGAAAAATTTCTTACAAAGTATTCTTCCTCAGAGTTGTAAAAACACATTGATTGAATTACTTTTTGACAACATGATCTAGCATGAGCCATTTTGTAATTTCTCTCCCAGGGAAATTTTTAGAAGTAAAAGCATCTTTTGCATTATAAACAAATCACAATATGGCGATGACCTCTTATTGTCACTTTGTACTGATAGAAATGCATTTATCAAATCTTTAGTTGTTTTGACAATTCCTGTTTTACAAAGAAGTTTAAAAAGTTGATTGCTGCAAATTTGTTACAGAAAATTGTACATGTAGTTTGCCATGAATTCATCAAACATCAGAATGAAAATTTCTGAGATTTGAACCAGTTCTATGACAAGAACAGAGTACCATCCGAAGCAATGACTACAGGTCTATAGCTTTTAACCAGCTTAACATACTACATGTACTATGTTAGGACATGCAGAAATGGCAGTTTAACAGTGGTACCATGAAAGAGAAGAGTTTTGAAATTATTATGGGAGAAGGAAAAAAAACGTTGTCAACCAATCAAAATACATAACAAGAAAATATTGATCTATAACACCAGTGACGCCGCAAATCAGTTGTTTCTGAAATAGGGCACATTACAGCAAATTAATTTTTTACGCCAAGGGCATCACTTGAACAAACTTCATAGAGGTCCATGTGGTGATACTACATGACAAATATTTAAACTCTGGGCCATCCGGTTTTGGACAAGAAGATTTTCAAAGTTTGCACCTTTTAATGCATTTTGTTAATCCCGAGTATTAATACCTTGCTAAAGAATCATTTTGAAAACAATGTGGAAGAAGGAGAAAATGGTAACCACATTCGAATTGTCGTCTGCAAATGCTCTCAAGCCTAAAATTATGTTGTTTGGTATAAAACACAATCCCCAGTTTTATGACCTTGGGGAAAAAGGCCTTGAAATCGCAACATTGTGGGAAAAGAAGAAAATGCTGGTAACCAACATTTTCTTCTTTACCTACATTTCCTTTTCTTTCAAAGAATTATTCCAACATTTGAAACACATTCAGTTTGTCATCTGCAAATGCTTTCAATTAGTCTAAATTTTTGTCGTTTGGTAAAGGATTAAAGAGAAAATTTCTGTCACAGGAAAGTGTTATGTTAAACAAATTGTCAACTATCAGCAGTTTTTTGCGCTAATCTTATTTGATTGCATATTTCATGAATAGAGAAGAAATTTGCCTGTCTGTAAAACGTTTTTAATTGTACACAGATGCTATTGCCGAAAAAAATTGCTCTAATCCGATCACCAAAAGCAAAAACCCCTGTAATTGGTGGCAAAAAATTATCAATGAATATCGGTTTTATGCCTCAAGACAGATTTGCTTTTTTCTTCTTCTGACTTTTCTTTTCTTGAAAGTCATTCATTAGTGAAAAATCCTTGTAGAAAAGGTGCATAGCCCATAAAATAGCCTTTTAACCCATTTTTGTACAGACCAGTTTTAGAAAAACTGAAATGACACTAACAGAGATATATTTTGAATGAAAGGAAAATGTGTTTTTGAGCATGTTGGAAAGCATTGCGGCAAAAGGAATGATTGCTTGTTACAATAAACTGTCGCTGTTCCCGTGCACAGACGTAAAGAGCATTTTGTATTAAAACGTTTTGTTGGAATGGACTGATTTTAGAGCAGTAAATATGTTGGATGAAATTGAGCATGTTCAAGAGGAAAAAAGACCCTGTTATTGCATTCTAAGGCTTTCTTTCCCAATATAATTCACAGTAATAGACAGTGTAGATCCAGATCCTAACAGTATTCTAAATTCATGCTCAGATCTTGCAGAGCTGACTCTTATTCTCATGAAAAGCTGACTAATACAGAGTTGTAAATGATTATAAACTGTGCAGGGAAATGTTTGTACTTTAACTCATTACCAGACAACAAAATTCTAGGCTCATCCATTCCCAAAGTATTTACAGATGACAACTTCCATGTGGCTGAGGTGATGGAAGTTGTCTTTTAAAAGACTAGAGAACATTGTGGGAAATGGAGAAAATGCTGGTGTCGTACGGGTTTTTTTTTTTTACATAGGCACGTTGCATGGTAGATGATTTTGAATGGCATTTGCCTCCTCTCGTGTCACAGGTAACTGTGTGTGTTTTTTCACTGCAATGTCGATGATGGATGAGGCCTATAGATTGTTATTATTTGTAACAATGCCCTCCATGACAGCTGACCAGGCCTTGAGACCCGAGACATGCCTTCGGCCGTCTGCAGAACCCCCTTTTAACAAATGAAATTCAATGACGAATACACAGCATTGAAAAGACATTTTATTAAGAAGAAAAACGTTTGACTCTTTCTCCCCATGTGATCTTTCAGGTCAACCAGTTTTAATTTTCAGACTTTTTGACTCGTACCTTCTGAAACTAACTTAAAGCAGACGAATTTGAAAGAGTCGTTGTAAATTAGGTATAGTTAATAAAAATTAAGAATTAGAACAAAAATGAATTTGAAAACATTGCAGTTAAAGAAGTTTCTTGTGATGAGCAATTTCCCATTCAACTCGTTACCAAATAATCCTAAGTTGTAATGAAGCTGAGGAAGAAGGCTTTTGATAACATTGTGGGAAAAAGAGAAAACGCAGGTAACCGGCATTATCTCATTTTCCTATAGTGTTTTCAACACTTCAAAAGTCAAATTTAACCATCTGTTACACATCTTATTTATCGTCTGAAATTCCCTACAAATAGGACAAGTCTAAAATTTGGCGATTTGGTAAATAGTTACAGGATTTTTTGGCCAACCATTCTGAAGACAAGTAGTAACAAGTGGTTTACAGTATAGACCCATGATTGAATTATTCTGTGCACTCTGATCTTCCATAGTATCTGCGAAAAAAATCGAAATCATCCTTGATATTGTATATACAGGGTGTCTGGAAAGTAAGGTAACACTTTTGTATATTTATAATATGGCTTTTAGTCAAGGCTGACCAGGTCAATATTTTTAGCAGATGTATTAAGCACCCTTTTTACTTAGCATAGCTCTTATTCTTTTCTGTCCGAAAAAATGTTGCCCTTTAGCATGTTAAGAGTAAAACGATGTGTCATATTAAAAATTCATGGAATACAGAGGTCATCTAAACTTTTGCCACATTTTATTTTCACTGTATCAGAATTCTGACAGGGCAGAAACAATGATGATTTATAGAGATTTCTCCAGGATTCTCCAGTTTAAACAGATAATATCTGCCTTTCATTTAAATCTAATTCTAAATGTCAGTAATGAGCATATAAATCATTTTAAATTTGAGTCCTGGGCATGGTGGGAGGAGTCTAGGACTGTTTGACAAGCTACTATGTGTCTTTCAAAGGCTGAATGCTGGCAGTAAAATGACCTCTCTAACTACATGTATTCCTCGGTGCACTTTTATGAGGCCTTGCTGATTTGGTGATCAAGACCAGAATTAATAAGAAGACACACTATTTGTGCCGTCTGATCTTGGTCTATACAAACTATATACCTAAATGAAAATGTCAAAAGGCTCTCTCTCTGGGTTAAAAAGCAACTCAATACCAGATTTGGTTTTGGAAAGATTTGAGGAAAAAAAGTAAAAAAAAAAAACTGATGGCTTTATTCATCTGCAAAGTAAGATATCAAGATAAAACACGAGTAGAAACTTTATTATTTTACTATCTTATTGTGAAATTTCTTACCCAGTTAGTCACAGGGAATCCACTGTTGTCCAACAAGATATACATGTAGATACATCTAACTCTTTACCAAACAATCATGTGTTTTAATGACCTCATAAAAAAGGGAAGTTTTGAAAAAATAATGCTTTTAGATTAGACAAGTCCAAAATTTTGTCATCTGGTAAACAGTTAAACAGATTCAATAGATACATAACTCGGTTGGAAACTCACAAATTTTGGAACCCCTTCTGAGGGCTATCATTTATGTACATGGTGTAAGTTTCATGATTTTCCACTGATGTAGAATTCACATTAAGATTTTATTACCTTACCAATTGTCACATTTCTTCTTCTTCAAAAAAAATACCTTGTTACTAGCTTTAAAACAAAAGTTCTACCACCATGTTGAGCAATTTCAGGCAGAAGTTTTGAAAAAAGTCTACAAGGACTACAAGAATGCTGTATTCAGATGCATGTATAATGTATTACTGTTCCATATAAAACAAATAAAACAAAAAGTTGGTCTGCAACTTAATTACCAGAGAAAAGTGACATTTGTATGACAAACAATGACATTAACAACAGAGGATATTAATATATCATTTTTACTCATTATGATATTTATACCTTCTGGACCAAATCCTTTCCTGAAAATATTTTAGAAACTTACCGATATTGGAGGCAAAAGTTTGAAGAAAAAACTGCCTATTAGTCAATAAATTATGAAATTTGGCCAAAGTTTAACCATTCTGAATGATAAAAGAAAGATAGTAAAGAATTCAGTAAGCAGTGATTGTTTATTTCATATTTTTAATAGAAATTCCATTGTGCATATTGGGACAATTACATTAATCCTTAGAGCGCCAAATAAACCCAGCAGACATTTTCAGACTAGAAAAAAAGATTAAAATAATTGCAATTTCAAGGTTGTTTAGACCATGTAGCGTTTCAGCAAAGCGGACAGTATTGATCAAAGATCAGACTGCACGTTTTGTGCAGTCTGATCTTGATCTACACTGGCCGCAAAGGCAACTATAGTTGTGAAGGGCACTTTAAAGGTTGGGCAAAGAGTTTTGCTGTCTTCTACTTGAGTGAGCAGTTGGTCTGCATAAGCTTAGTGACAGTGATGTATTCGGTAGCTATTGACATAAACTTACAGTGACTCTTCGATTCATTTACTCAGGAGAGCTCATCAAATTGACGGACATGCATTCTCCAAGAATTATTATCTTGAGTATCATACAGGGCCCTTTTAATTCATTAGCTTGAGTAAAGTCAATTAGACAACCTGTCAGAGCGGAATCTCCTTTGAAGACTGACAGTACTTTTCTTGTTCTGAGACAATACATGTATTCTGATCCACCTCTTCTCAAAAGTGTCTTTGTTACCCATTGTGTTGTTTGGGGATCGCTAACCGGACGACAAAATTTTAGACACGTCGATATTGAAAGCATTTACAGTTGACGAATTAAGAACAGTCCATTTGTATTCGGGTTTAACGCCGTTTTAACAGCTTAGGTCATATCACGGCGGTCAATGCAACTACGCGTGTTTTTCCCGGCTTCACAGCCTCAAGTATCCTGATATTTGCCGCCTACAAGTCTCATGGCCTACCATTTGAGCTATGGCTGACAAAAAAAACAAGTCTTCAGAAATGAACTGTCGTCTATGTACGTGGTGTTGACATTAACCCTCTTTCGCGCTGTTTAATTACCCTAAGTAAGGAAAGCCTTTTTAAAAAAATATAGAAAAAGAAGATAATACTGGTAGCCAGCATTTCATTCTTTTCCCACAACTTTGTCCACCCTTTCTAGTACAAATTCCACTTTGTCAATAACCCTTACTAATGCACTGTATCCCTTAAAAATACCCCGCTTAATATACTTTTTTCTAAAAGACAATAAAGAGAATTATGTCTGAGCAAAATTTTGAAAAAAAGATCTGGCCCCTTTAATTTTTTTCTTGTGCAGAAAAATGACAAGAAAACAAGCCTTGGTTGACATGTAAGAACATTTCTAACTGCTACTGTGATCTGTCTAGAACTTAATTCGTTCGATTAATCACGACATGCAGTTGATCTCCAACTTTTCCAAACAACTTTATTTTTTACATCAACCAAACAGTTTCTCCCTTCTTTCAAATGTCCCCCTTTTAACAACTTTTATATATAAATTGTTCATTGGTAAGAAATAGCCTAAACAGTAAGGGGCTAATTGTTGATTCTTCCATATTTAAAACGACGCAACCTGCAAAAAGCATGACCGCAAAAAGAATGATTAATAGATTAAAATTGACATAGACTGTTTGTATGCGGAAAAGTGAATAATACTCGTACAAGCTACTTCTCCTACATATATCAGTGACTTAGAAAGTTAACTCAATTACATGTATTAGTTACTTTCAAGAGAAATCTTGTGTTTAAACAACCTAGCATTACGAATGGTGAATACTTTATAATACATTATGACTAGCCTAAAACCCTCCTAGCAGATATACGATCCCTGGTTCTAGTAAATTCTGAATTTCAAAGCTAGCCATAAAACATCTCAGTCTTACACACTATGGCTAGTGCTGAGGTTTAGAATTGGAAGAAACACAAATGTGAAACTTGCTTTTGAAAAGATAGAAAACATTGTGGGAAAATGAGAATTTGCCGATCACAAACATTTTCTTCTTTCCGTGTGATTTCAAAAGCCTTCTTTCTTATGGTCGTAAAACAATGGGTTAAATTGCTAAGGTATTTAACTGCCCCATATAGCACAAATAACGAAATTTGAACTCAACCAAATTAAAAGCATTTGTACACAACAAATTGAATGCAACTCAAATGATAATGTCTGTCTTTGAAAAAGTAGAAATCATTGTGGGAATAGGAGAAAATGATGGTTACCAGAAGCAGACAAAACTATACACATTCTGCAATTTTCCATGGTGTAGAAAACACGTTGAAAGACCAGAGCATTGCATGACATTCTCTTTTTTTCAAAATTCAAAGACATATGAACACATAATTATAAAGAATGACAAGCTTGCCTGTTTTTCATTTGTTTTTTGAGCCGCTATCTTTGGAACCGGAAGACCAACACAACATTTTATCGTCAGAGCCATTGGCTCTGAATATGAAGTTTCCTACCCGTGCATATGGGCAACTGGCGGCGATAATAAATAAACGCAAATTCAATTAATCACAACCTACAGCACATTGTAATTTGAAATATTAGTAATTATTATTCTCTCAACTGGAGATTGTTGAGTAAGGAGTATATAAAGAAATAGCATTTTTACGCTCTAAACTTTCTTTTTCAAATTTTTATTTTGTTGTGACTATGCTGCGTTGTCTGCGCATGTCATATTCTTCGAAGATTGACCGATCTGCCATGACGCATCAGTATCATGAATAGGATATTTAAGTATAATAGATCTAATTCGCGGTGCGTAAACTAAAAATTCTGCCGTTAAAAATAGCAAGGGGGAAATGGCTAAAAAGGTACATCTGTGGTGAAATCGAGCCTGATTTTCGCTCCAAAACTTCTCATAAATTAATGATGTAAAACTGGAAAATGAAAATACCATTGATTACTGCAAATCAATTTCTACAGTTTCTAAATATAAAGATGGGGGAAATCCGGAATTTGTGCAGGGGATTCACAGACTTTGCAAAAAAAATGTCATCGTCATGCTGAGCTTATATCGGTGCTAATTACCAGGGACTGACATATATGGATGCGGTGCTGAGCCCCAGTAGCTCAGTCGGTAGAGTGCAGGACTCAAGAACAGGGGGCATGGGTTCGATCCCTAGCACAGCCATTTTTTTCCCGAGGTTTGATGATAGTCATTGCGACTATCATCTCTCACCGCTGATCCTTGTCTCGACGATGGTTATATGGGAAAGCAGCCATTGGCTTGGAAAGAAATTATGCAGAGTCGAGAAGAAAAAGCTGGTAACCAGCATTTTCTCCATTTCCCACAATGTTTCCTACCCCATCAAGGACAAATTTCGTCATTTGGACCACTATAAATTTGTCGTCTACAAATGCTTTCAATTTCAATCAGTCGTAAAAACTTTGTTGTTAGGTAAAGGGTAATTCATATATATACTACAATCGTGCAAATTTGTCTACGAAGGCAATGGTTTTGCATAGTACTTTGCACAAAGATTTTTTTTTACACAGATTACAAAAGATAAATGGCACTTCTAAATTGGTATTACACTGTTAGTAGGTTTGTGTCTTAAACCTTGACTTATGCCAAATATCCATATTTTACAAAAATAACTTAAATAACGCCTTTTGCAAAGACTCTTTCAGACGACCATAATTCAAAAATACAACCACTAATGCAGAATTGTCCTCCACTTTTTTCTAAACGACAAAATTTTAGACTTGTCCCAATTTGCAGACAAAAAATTGACCCTTTACTGCACAAAGCCGACCATGGGAAAGAAGCCTTTTCAAAATATTGTGGAAAAATGAGAAAATGCCTATAACCAGCATTTTCTCCTTTTCCCACAATGTTTTCTACTTTATCAAAGAAAATTGCACCATTTGAGCCTCATTGCATTTGTCGTCTGCAAATGCTTTCAATTTTGACAAGGCTGAAGTTTTGTCGTCTTGTAAAGGGTTACCAAGGAATGATAACCATTTCTAAAAGAAATTACCTATTCCCACAAGACAAAAGCTGTCTTGGTCGTTGTCTGGTACAATGTTTATGTAATCATAATAAAAATCTCGAACGACTGCAGATAGCGTCTTTTAATCTTTAAGAGACATATGGTTTTACATAGTACTTTGCACAAATATGATGAGTTACATTTATCTTCCAGCCTTTGTTTTATCCGTTTTTGAATTATGAAATTGTACCCCTGCCATTAATGTGCACTCACTTGACAAGAGTTCACATCATAGTTGTGACGAGAGCAATATATTATCATGTGCTTTGATTCAATTCAATTCAATTCTTTATTGGTAATCTAAGGCCTCCGGCCCATTATACAATACATACATACAAAAAATATGTTTGCAGAGTAACGTTCCCCAAAGTTTATAAACCTTTAACAAAAGTGTCCGCCAAGAATGTTTAGAAGAATATCGTTTTCAATTTAGAAAAAAAAAAAAATGCAAAAAGGCATAATGCGTCTCGAGAATGACTAATTCATTACTAGTGCGTAGATAGAGTTCTGACTCCCCTATATGCGGCCTATCTTCGCCAGAACCATTTGCCAAGTGACTCATGTATTAACAGTAAGTATGAGACTGTATGAGTACGTATGAGGCGGACAGTATAGACAGAGATCAGACCCCAATAAGTGTTGGCTGATATCTGACCATACCTTCCGCAAAAGTGGTTGACATGATGTCGAGTTCAACAGGAAAGAAATTGTAAATACATGTACTAATAAAATCATTTGAATAGACACATCGTTAAAAATGTAAAACTATTTAAAAGAAATTAATCTTTGTGAACATGGATTACATAGAAATTCGAGGAAATTTAGAGAAAAGTTTCGGAAAATAGTTAGTGACTTGCTTATTTGTCTAAAAAAGCTTGCCTTTCTTTAAAGGTTTACGTATTCGGCGCTCTCGGGTAAACAACAACTCACTTATTTATAGATGAACTTGGAATCGTACCAATAACATGTCTTTGGATTTCTGAATTCATTTTTTACTTTTGTTTGTACATAATTGGCTTGCATCACACGAAAAGGGGCATTCGGACACTTGCGTAAAGTGTCGTCTCGGATCAAACTGCGCACTTTACGACTACATTAGATTTTGTTCTTCAGTAGACTTGCGCAAGATATAAAATTACATAAAAGCGGAAAGTGTCGTTTCGGATTAGCCTGCGCGGACTTCGCAGGCTGATCCGAGACGACACTTTACGCTCACCATTGACCGATAGGACAAGAAAGAGGGCTTGTTTGTCCGCAGAATGACAAGCAATTTTTTTCTTGATATTTTCTATATAATATAGTTTGGGTGAAAAATCGTTTTTATAAACGATTTCACTCTTTTTTCAACACTTTACTCCGTCATATACGATGCCTTTTACTTGCAATATGAAACTTCTAGTGTTTCAATACCGCAATATTTAGAAAGGTTTGTGAATGCAGTCCCTGCAGTTTATTGCCACTTTGTATCCGACACTTCCTTTCTTTCTTTCGTTCTTTCGTTCAAACGTCCGTTCGTTTGTTCGTTGGTTCAAAACTAGGAAGATTGTTTGGTAAAAACTGTAAATGGATGAATTCAAGGCTGTTAACCCTTATCCTGCTAAATAACTAAAATGAAACATTTTAAATTCGATGGTAAAAACCCAAATGTTGCTATTTCAATGTTATGCTTTGAGTAATAATATCTCCATACAGTGTAGATCCAAGATCAGACTGCACGTTCTGTGCAGTCTGATCTTAATCTACACTGTCCGCAAACGGTAAGTGACTTGCGCTTAGCAGCCTATGGGTTAAAAACTACCAAGTATTGGAGAAGACTAATACCAGAGCACTTCCGTACAGTCTGATCCCGATCCCTCTTCGCTATCTTTGCAACCGACATCAGCCGTTGGTTAAACTGTGAAATGTTCTAATCTGTAGGCTGTTAAACGCGACTCAAGGATCTTTTGCGGACAGTTTAGATCAAAATCAGATTGCACAGAACGTTAAAACTCGGTAAAGGATTAAACCGGTACTCCAAAAGCGTCGAATTTTCTACTGAATTCAGCCACCTGGTGATATTGCGGTATCAAGAATTTAAGAAAAAATCGATGTATAGAATCGATTAGGCCCAAGATCAGACTGCTTGTTTTGTGCAGCCTGTTATTAATCTACTCTGTCAGCAAAATTTAATTTGGACGGATTAGGTTTCAAGATTAGACTGCTTTTTGTGTAGTTTATTACTGGTCTACATTGTCAGCAAAAAGTGCACTTAGCCACACAAACGGCCGAACAGCAGGGATCAGAACTTTAATCTCAGAGCATCAAAACTTAATTCTTAAACCGAAGAATGAATGAAGTATAAACCGTTAAACAAAGCCCAAATATAGCAATTAATGTTCTTTCCGAAGAAAAATCTCGCTGTATCTGATGGTGTAAGTCTACGATTATGTGCAGTTTGTTTTTGGTGCACATTCTGTGCTGTCTGATACTGATCTACAAGGACGGTCTAGTCTAGGGCACAGGGACTCGATCCAGTAATTTCTTTTGGTATCTTGTAAGTAAATAAATTATTTACTTACAAGATACCAAAAAAAATTACTGGATCGAGTCCCTGTGGTCAAGGGCTGTAAATTTGAGGCAGGGCTACTGTTACGCTGTTACGTAATGTTACGTTTTTCTTATCTTTTACAGCTGCGAACTATCGATTATAAAAAGATTATACGCGGTTTATGTTTGCAAACTCCGGAAAATCCCGAACCTTTACGTATAATATCGGTTATTTTCATCGATTTGTTGATATGCGAGACTGCTGATAAAGCATGTCCGTGAAAGTTGGCTATGCCTTTTTACTTTTGGAAAATATCACGTTTCTAAGATTAATCATTTATTTGAGCAGTCTTTGTTACTTTAAGGACATTTTGTTTTCATTATCTTAGGTTTGAAATTAAAGCCTGTTTTCCATGATTTTGACTTGAGTTATTTTCTTTGAAGAAATGTATTTTTCTACTTTGCTCCCTAGATCTGCTTTTCCTTTCATTAGCCGTATTCGACTGGGAACTTTTCGTTAAGTATTTCTTAACTCCGTCTACCTGTGCAGAAGGTCGAAATTACCTAATGATTTTGGACCAGTCGAGTAGCATTTCTTTACTCCTCATACAATGTATTATCACGTGAGCGAAAATGACAAAAATCTGTCCGTGGGCAAAAAATGTGGCATACGTCCTTCGTTAGATCTAACTAGAAATTACAAAATCTGATGCTCAGGACGCAATTTTTGAAAATCTGCTTCTATCCCCATCAGCGTCGTAGGAGAAAACAGGGATATTCGTGGACGGCATCAAGATCAGACTGCATGTTCTGTGCAGACTGATCTTAGATCCATGCCATCAGCTTGTTTAGTCAAGCCAGTAAGATAAAAATCTTTCTTGCTGTCAGTGCATTATATTTTCGGTGGTAAAAGGGGTCAACCTGATACTGTATACCGGTATATATAGTGGAATTTTTTTGGGGGGAGTATTCCCAAATATTCCTAAATCTTCCAAAATCTTTCTAAAATCTACCAAATCTTTTCTAAATCTACCAAAATCTCTCCCAGTTCTACAAAATTCTTCTCCAAAAAGATTTGGGAAGAT
The DNA here is from genome assembly GCA_946811185.2 of Hippopus hippopus. Classification (NCBI taxonomy): domain Eukaryota; kingdom Metazoa; phylum Mollusca; class Bivalvia; order Cardiida; family Cardiidae; genus Hippopus; species Hippopus hippopus. The sequence continues at coordinate 16,867,126 of OX328100.1, read as the reverse complement.
TTGGGAATTTCCTGCTGCCCACAGGGGTGGCCCGAAATCCCAAATCTCCCCTAATTAAACCAATACTATTACATGACAGACTTCCGTACATACATTTCGAACTGCTATCTGATTAAAAGATGTAAAGTGATTTATTTTCCTGTTTCTTAGGGTCTTCTTATTTTTAGAAGTTTTAACATCATTTTTGGTGAACATATGTAGAGATTATTCACCCATTCCCCAATTCAAGTTATATAAAGCGGTCGATCAAAGCTTATATTTTAAGTTTTTTAAAAAATGGTGAAGAGTTTGGTGGTGTCTGTGGTCGTAACTCAGAGCTTCGGTCTTTCGATTAGATTTTTTGTCACGGTTCGATTGCTATGAGCGACTATCAACAGTCGATGCTATTTTCATTGGGCCAAACATTTTTCAGTATTACTAGTGTTAGTGTATTTGACATATTGTTTTCACACGATGAATATTTTTGTCTTCGTGGTAAAATGATTCATCGATTGACATTCGTTTGTCTCGGAAGGAAATATCTTACGTATAGCTGATACTGCTGATACACCCCATGAGATTAACCCGTAGAGCGCTGCATAAACCCAGTGAACAATTGCAGTCTAGAAATAAGACCTAAATAATGGCAGTTTTAAGGTTACTATGGTACAGAATGCCTCAACAAGCGGACATTGTCCATCAATAATCAGACTGCAAGTTTTGTGCAGTCCAATCTTGATCTACGCTGGCCGTATAATCAAGATTAAGTTTAAAACAATCGATATTAAACAACTGTGACCAGTCACACAAAATGTATCATCTCGGATCTACGAAAATGCCAATCTGTACAGTCCGTGCTGCCCAATATTCGTCAGTTCGCCGAAAAGACATGCTGTGATCTACATTCTTTTGAATCAACTGCTAATTAAGTGCACAATATAACGTCGTCAAATTCCCTTCCTAGTAGATTTCTTAAATAGATCTGTAAGATTGGGAAAGATTTAGGTTAATTTGGGAGAGATTTGGGTAGATTTGGGAAATATTTGGATAGATTTGGGAAAGATTTGGGTACATTTGGGAAAGATCTGGGTACATTTGGGAAGACTTGTAAATTTTGTGCTGTCGTTATTTTTGGCCGAAAGAGTTAGAATTGACACACAAATGAGCCATTCTTTGTGAAAACGGGCCTTCTTGCATCTTCGTGATACATTATACCAGGCATGTCATAGAGATGCATGAAATCCGTTTTGTATAACAACCTACTGAATCATGAGGTACACTGGTTCTTGAGCATGCAGAAAAATGACCAAAAGCAAGAAGTTTCGGCCCAGGTCAGCCGGTGCGGACTGCGCGGGCTGACCAGGGTCGATGCTTTTTGCAAATGCATTAAGCCTCATTTTCACAGAGCATGACTCAAATAGTCTTTCCCATTAAACTTGGAGATGTTTTTGGGCGTACATGTACTGCACGTCTGTCTTTTCCACCAAAGTACCTTGGTGGGGGTGGTATGTCACTTTTTGTGACAATTCAGGCGGTTTTTTTTTTTCCCCCGTTTTTTTTTTTTGTATCATATTTTGTGTTTCCCTTGACACTCTTGATGGACATTAGTAGTGTTTTGAACCCTTCACTGAATTTTGCCATTTTAATGACCGTCAGGAAGAAAGGCTATGAAAACCAGCACTTTCTATTTTTCCCACAACGTTTTTTACCTTTCACAACTCCGACCATTTTAGCCACATTTAATTTGTCGTCTACAGATGCTTTCAAGACAAGCAAATCTAAATTTGCTAGTAAAGAGGCAAAACAACAGCTAGTAAAGAGACAAAACAACAGCTAGTACTGTCAGCTCCTTTCATTGTTTGCAGGTTACCTTTGTTTGCAGAAAACAAAGGAAAAACAACTGTTTCTCACAAAACTGGGTCATTTTAATCAGTCAAAATGAAATAATCAAGTTTGACTTAGTCAAAAAAAACATAATTGTCAAAAGACCTGGTACTAAAATTGTATTATGATATAAGGTGGACTGGGTTTGATGTTTTATGTTTCCCCGATTACCCATTACTTTACAGGTAAATTACGCAAGGTATTTTTCGTCTACCGCAAACTTACAAATTAATACAGGATACGAACATGGAACTGAGGAAAGAAAACAATGCTTTAAAATCGTATGTAAATCACTGTGAAGCATGGGAAAAAAATCTGAGAAGTAATTGCTCCATTGTCCATAGTGTATATAAGGCTTTGTACTGTGTGGGATTGAAAAACTTTATTTCTATGGTTACGGATTAATGGGAACAGTAGTTTTATGATTCACTGTGGTAACCAAGCTTATACAAAATTCTACAGAAAACGATTTTGTTTTTATTGTTTTTTGTTGAACTCTGACCAGTGGTTTTCAACAATCCCTCAGTAAGTTAGCGGCAAATCCATTTGGCATTCTCTAAAAGGCCATCATGTGGAGGGCCAACGCAAATAGTAATTCTTTCAGTACCAAATATATAAACCAGACCTCTTTAGACAGCTGCAAATGCAGTCCATTAAAACTCAGAAGACTTCTTATTTTTTGGTTTTGACTAAACAAGCCGACGGTATAGATCCAAGAGCTCTGTGCACTTTGATTTTCATGTATGCCGTCCACAAAAACCTCTGTTTTCGCCTATGGCGCCGAAAAAGTTAATAATTCAAAATCGTAAAATTAATCTGTAGGCCTACAAGGTTTCGCAAATATTATTTCTTTCTATAAAACAGTTTAAGGAATGCACCGGCCGGTCAAGTCTTAATGAGTTCTTAACTTGTGTAGAGTTAAGTAAGTGAGATGAAAACTAAAAAAAAACAATGCCACTCATTTGACTTAGTGGATGTTCTGCGCAGTCTGATCCTGATTTACATGTCTACAAAAATAATTACAGTGTGATAGGCCGTTTAAACACTGGTATCAAGATGGAGGATATCAACAAACATTAGCAGCGCCCCGGCATCTTCGTTATGCATTGTACCACATTATGGATCCATTCTGTCTCAAAACCAGCTGATACATTTTGTCCCTAAATCAGCTGAGACATGAGGGTAAATGCTCCTTGGACATGTACAAAATTTACCAATGGCAAAAAGTTTCGACCCATGTTAGCCTGCGTGGATTGCGCAGGCTGACGTGGAAAATACTTTTTGCAGATGCATTAACTCACCCTTTCACAGACCATGATTCGTATATAATGTCCTCACTCAACTCTGTTAAAGATGTTATCATCCTTAATAACTGTATTTCCCTAAACCATCAAATAATGAATGATGACACACATGGTGTGAGGATTTTGTTAAAATATAATTTGGACTATATTTTATACCTTTCACTGAAGTTCACATTGACCACTTTTTTGAAATTAACTATAATTTCTAAATTCGCCAATCCCTTCTTCCACAGTATCGTTAAAACTTGGGATAATAAATTTTTATTCTGAAACTCCATTGTTACCCATTAATTAAACACACTGGTAAAAAACATGTGTCATGAGCGAATGGTTGTGTAATCATATGGGAATTATATGACAAAAACTATCCATTTAGAAGCAAAGGGTGCATGCCTAGATCAGATTGCACACATTTATCTTGTGATCTAGTTCTACACTCACTACAAGACCCATCAATGGTCGTATGTTTTGACAGTATTAAGGTTAAAATATTGTTTCAGCAACATCTGATGATAATTCATTGTACAGCAACCTGCAGCGACAAGAAATAGATATGTGTAGTCTTTTTGGAGCATTCGGATTTGTCTTCTTTCGCCCTGTGCGTAAGCTAGATCTAAACTTGAACCGTATAACACACCAGGCTTCTGATATCCATGATTCAAAACATTTATCAAATAAAGGGACTATAGAATCAATTTTTTGGGGAAAATGCATTTAACAAATGTGGCACAGTTCAGTAAATACTAATAAGAGATTGATACCATTTGCTTTCACGCGTGTCTTCTTTCGTGCCTGAAGGGATTGTTGTATTTGTTTAGTTAGCTCTTTTCGAGGCAACAAAATTTTAGACTTGCAGATGACAATCCACACATGCCTCAAAATCGGTGGCAGAAAAAATCCCAAATTTTCCCAAATCTACACAAAAATCTTTCCCAAATCTACCCAAATCTCTCCCAAATCTTTCCCAAATCTACCCAAATCTCTCCCAGATCTGTCGCAAATCTACGGTGGCACAAAAGTGACATGGAAGATATATTTTATACTACGTGCGCACGCAGTATCTAATACGTGCGCACGTAATAAGTAATACGTGCGCACGTATTAGCTACTGCGTGCGCACGTAGTATAAAATATATCTTCCATGTCACTTTTATGCCACCGTACAAATCTTACCTACATGTATCTATTTAAAAAATCTACTAGGAAGGGAGTTTCCCCCATTTTTTAACAAACTTAAGATATAAACTTGGACCGACCGCTTTATTTAACTTAGACTGAGGAATTTGTGAATAATCTCTACTTATATTCATTAAATGATGTTAAAACTTCTAAAAATAGACCCAAAGAAACAGGAAAATAAATCACTTTACATCTTTTAATTAGATAGCAGTTCGAAAGGAGGGGTGTCCATAAGGCCCTTTTTTGGGCTAGGATAGATTTTTGCCAAAATTTGCTGATTCATACTACTATGTATTGGCTTTCATTTGGTGAAGTATTAAGATGCAGCGGCCATGTCTTCTATGGTATATGCTTGAGAAAAGTGGGTGGGGTAATTTGATATGATTTCATCTTCTAAGACTAAATTGCAAATATCTTCCACTTGAAGCTGCAGTTGATATTCATTCATTTCTTGTAGGTACTTACCCTATAAGGGGGTGTTAATGATGCAGACAATTTGAAACAAAAATCTCCAGCAATGTAGTTATAATCACTTTTAAGTCGTACCTAAATTTCGCTTATTTTGCCATCTCCAATTTTGCGAAAAACCACAACATTGTTTTATTATTTAATGGAAAACTAAGATGTGCTGATATTATATACTAGACATAGTAGACATTCCAAAATTATGAGGAATTCGCTCTGTGACGAACAACACCAGAGTTATCTGCCCTTGAAAAAGTGAAAAATGCTTATTTTTCTCATGTTCAGAAACTAAGCATACTAACAGTATATTTCAGATGACTAAAGTCACTCAAACCTAAATGTTATAGATGTTTGTCAGGAATAGGTATAGAATAAGTCATGGCATGGTGACCTTGACCTTTTTCAAGGTCAAAGTGAGACCCATATATCCAATGTGTGAGTGATAATTCCCATAATAGGGTTGAACTAATAAATTTTTAAGTCGCAATTTAGGATTTCACATTTACATCATACAAGAAATTTATAAGCCTGATGGTAAGGTTTAATATTGGTGGCATGATAATGAATTACAGCTTGGTGACCTTGACCTTTTTTAACACGGTCACAATGAGGCCCACAGCTCTTTTTCAGGAAGCCAAATTCTCTTGTTGTGTGTTTAATTATTTCCAATGGTATCAAAGATTAATACAATTACTTTACATTGTACGCTTTTTTTTTTTTCAAATACAAACCTTTTACAACATTTTATTTCAGTATAAAAAATTCAATACTCATCATTTTGATCTCATGTGATTCAACTTTTATATTTCTCAAAGTTTGCTAGGCACCAGGAAAATTTTAGTGCATAGGTTACATAGTTGCAATAATGTTATGATTTTGTTTTACACTATTCAATTAGTATTTTCTATAATGATGTATATAATGTTTGCCTGTTTTCTTTTTTACTTTATTTGACAGAGATTTTAGAATTTCAGCTGAATAGCAATTTTAAAAATGATAATTTCATAAAACTTGTAATTTTCAAATCTTGCCCAAAAAGCTGCTGATGTAAGCTAATTTAGGATTAAAACCAAGTATGTGGCTTATTGCTGTTTAATGACAGCTTGAAACAATCTTCCATGTTCTCTGTCAGGTTTCTGATCATTCTTTCAGAACTTTGCTCCATTCTCTTGCACAAGAATAACTAAAAGCTCCCGGATACTCTTTGGTTAGACTTGCAAAGCTAAAATTTATATCTGCAGCCCATTATGCATATGCTTTGTGGGATTGTGGTGAGGGGATTGGACTTGCCAGGCCAGACATGCAAATACCGTCTTTTCTCAGGTACTTTTGCGCACCATGGATAGTATGGGGACGAGCTATATCGTCCAATGGAACAACCCCGTAGCCTGCAGTAGTATACAATCCTACCTGGGTATCAAGAACCTCATTTCGATACTGTTGGGCAATCAGTCTGCACTGGTCAACAATTTCACTTCATCCCAGCTGATTTTACCTGTGGGCAAAATTTAACACCCTCCATAATGGCCAATAATTTATTAACCAAGGATGGCTTCAGGAAATCTCAACATTGGCATTCATCATACCCTAGTAAGCCTGTTTCGTCAATCTATGCAGTAGCTAGGCTCATCAAGTGTAGTTCAGGTCCACCTAGCTTGGTCCAAGGCCCACTCATACCTTAACTGCAAAGAATATGTATGGTTGGTCTGTTCCAGTGAAGACCACTTTTGTTTAACCATGTGTGGATAGTTTGCATGGGTATATATACTGCAAGTTGAAGCGGAATACGAAACCGCCTTGCTGTCACAAAATGCAGCAAGCCTTCAGTAGTTGTCAATTGCAGAGATGTGGCCCACTATTGAAACCTTGACTAATATTTAGTCATAATAGTATATGGTGCATGCCAGGGGTACCATTAACATCACGATGGGAAGCCCCTTCCTTCCTGTTATATGTCATCTTTTAATTAAGATGAAGTGATGATTGAATACCTTACACTTATGGCATACATATACCTGGGGGCCATAGGTTCAATCCTCACTCAAAACATTGGGTTTTTCATGGAAGTGCCTTGGGCAAAGGGCTTTAGAGCCCAGCATAGTACTGGTGAAACCTTCAAAAGAAAGGAAAAAGTGGGCTGTCACCCATTTGACAGAAATATTGTTAAATGCTGCACACAAAAGCATTCAAACAAACATAGCACTTAAGACCATGAAACTTATGGAGTACATCATTTCCATAACTTAAACGATTATTTTCCCAGTCATAAACCATAATCTTATTATTATATTTATACCATGTACAGTTGGGACCATTTAAACAATTACATCACTGAATCATACTGAAACACAAACACACACACACACAAACATGTACATATACACATAATTATATCATGTAATTTGAAAATCATGTCTGAAATATTTGGTGCTTTGCAAACTTTGAGTATTATATATACTCTGTTTCATTGTCTAATGGCCATTTGGCCTATACCATGACATAAACATGTCTTTGTATATTCAGATGAGAGATATAAGATCATTCCTTTCTTTTAACTAGTCATTTCTGGTGAGAAAGTATATCAAAGTGTCACAATGTAGCCCAATGATCTCGGCAGTAAACTTTTTTTTTTTAAATTCAACTTGACCGATATAATATTGATTACATCTAGAGTACTTTGACACAACTTTCAGGATAGGTTTAGAAACTTTAGACTATCCATCCTCATTCTTACATTTAAATAAATATTTGAATATCGTAACTATTGTCTTGTATATTTGTTTTTGCAACTTTCTAGGTTTCTTTGTGTTCATATTCATACATCAAACTATTTGACAGAGCATGATTGCTTTTCAACAAAGGCTTAATTCACTTTATTATCAATCTGACATTCAGTGCTGAAAAGATTGCTTATGCTGCTTCAACAAAGAACAGACATGCAATGGCAATATCTCAAAAAAACGTAGAGAAATCATATCAGAAAATGTCAAAGTGAACAAGCTGTGAGTCAGTTTAATATGCTGTCAAATCCATGTAATAAATCGTGAATGCATTCATACATGTACATGTACATTCCCATTACATTACCAGTATTTTAACTCGAGAGATGCTTGTTTGAGCCCATTGGGAAAATTTATATTCATGGAGTAAAGCTTGTGGGTCACGCTTTAACTTTGAAAAAGGTCAAGGTCGTCAAGCCTACATTCATTCTATGCTTAATCCTGACTAACATCTGCATAAGTTAGATCTGAATGAATCCCATGAAATGTATCAAACCCACAAGAAGAGAATTAAAATTTCTGGAATAGATACCTAGGTCTCATTCTGACCGTGAAGAAAAGGTCAAGGTCACCAAGCTGTAATTCAATATCGTGTCACTAATATTAAAGGTTGTAAATGGGCTTACAAAATTGTTGGATTCTAAAAATATGAAATCCTAAATTGTGACATGAAAGTTTTGTGAACTCAACCCTAGTAACAGAAGTATCAGTCATGAATTGGAGCCCTGGGTCTCACTTTGACCTTGAAAAAGGTCAAGGTCACCATGCCATGACTTATTCTATACCTATTCCTGACAAACATCTATAACATTTAGGTTTGAGTGACTTTAGTCATCTGAAATATACTGTTAGTATGCTTAGTTTCTGAACATGAGAAAAATAAGCATTTTTCACTTTTTCAAGGGCAGATAACTCTGTTGTTCATCACAGAGCGAATTCCTCATAATTTTGGAATGTCTACTATGTCTAGTATATAATATCAGCACATCTTAGTTTTCCATTAAATAATAAAACAATGTTGTGGTTTTTCGCAAAGTTGGAGATGGCAAAATAAGCGAAATTTAGGTACGACTTAAAAGTGATTATAACTACATTGCTGGAGATTTTTGTTTCAAATTGTCTGCATCATTAACACCCCCTTATAGGGTAAGTACCTACAAGAAATGAATGAATATCAACTGCAGCTTCAAATGGAATATATTTGCAATTTAGTCTTAGAAGATGAAATCATATCAAATTACCCCACCCACTTTTCTCAAGCATATACCATAGAAGACATGGCCGCTGCATCTTAATACTTCACCAAATGAAAGCCAATACATAGTAGTACAAGTTGGCTTCTTTACAAAAGAAGCCAGGAGAGGTCAGCATCCATGTTTTCAAATAGTTTATTAGCTTTTTAATTTTAACATATTTTGGTACATGTAAACAAACAAGTAAAAAGGCCGCCACGTAGAAACCTCTTATGCTTTACATGACGGTCATTTGACCTTCATTCCGCGTTTTCAAGTCGCATGATTTTGTCCAGCGGTCTTCTTTCTCTTTTTTTAACGAAATTCTTCTTATTTTTTCTTCTGCTTAGATTTATTTGCTTAATGAAAAATTACAATTATTTGAGAGGTCATTTGCAACCATGGCAAATTAATATAACAAATCTTTTCTGAAATTCGTCACATAAAAATAAACCACGTCTACTTCCTGTTTCGGTTTTTTGATTTCGCTTTATTTACAAAACCATGACGAAACAGACTGTGTATCAGAAGAATTTCGCAAGAAAAATGGATTTAGACAGCAAATTATGTGGCAGTCTGCCTTTTAAACTCACCACTGTTGGAGAGGTCTGATGACCTCTCCAATGAATCAGCAAATTTTGGCAAAAATCTATCCTAGCCCAAAAAAGGGCCTTATGGACACCCCTTCTTTATTTACTTTAGTCTATTTTGTAACGGTATTGGATACATTACGGGAGATCTGGGTAGATTTGGGAGAGATTTAGGTAGATTTTGGAAAGATTTGGATAGATTTGGGAAAGATTTGGGTAGGTTTGGGAGATTTGGGAATTTCGTGCCGCCCTCAAAATAAAGAATTTGTCAGTGAAATAATGCAGAAAGCATTGTATGAAATTCGAGAACATGCTGCGTACCAGCGTTTTTTTTTTTCAAATTTCCCCCAACGTTTTCAGATTTTTTTTTTCTGCAGGGTCGTTAAAACAGGATTGTTTGGTGAGGGTATATTTACAATTCTTTGTGTTGCCTACAATACTTTACTCCCATATGGCAAATTTCATATAGACCTATAGAAAAGTCGCACCAGACATGCTACGTTGCCAAGTAGAGGGGGATGAAAGAGTCAAGTCTTTTAAAACTATTGTTTAAGCAAAACTTCTTTACATCGTCAATACCGAGACGAAATAGTTCCGATTTGGCGGAAAAAAACGAACCCTTTTACGTGTCACGTTGGTGAATAGTAAAAACAGATTTCGTCCTTTAGATTTAAGTTGAGATACTAGTAACTTATGCATGACCAAGAAAAAGAGAAGTTAGTACTTAGCGATCCAAAGACGTGCCATCGGTATAACTCGAAATGCATCCAAAATACGGATCTACATGAAAGCAAGGAGAGACTTCGAAGAAAACCTTAGAACTGTTTCCGTATATTCTTGTCGGTTTTAGGCTGACCCGATCTCGTGATTACCCGACTATGCACGTGATTACTTAACGTTTAGGCGGGTGAAATGGTGTTTCAGCAGAAACTGGGAAAGACGGAAAGCCAAACAACTTGATTCTAAAAAACAAAGTTTGTCTCCCTTTTATTCCAAAAGTTTAGATGTTGTGTTCCCGGTGGTCAATGGGGTTGCTGGTTCGATCCCCGGCTCGGACAATTTTTTTTCCGAGGATTGAAAGTCATTGCGACAGGATTCGTTCCTCTCTCACCACAGATCATTGTTTCGAGGATGGTTATGGGAAAGCAGCCAGTGGCTTGGAAAGAATATTGTGCGGAGTACTGGTAAAAGAAACTCCAGGAAAGCATGGATAGGTGCACTGGCCGTCGCGATATAACTGAAATAATGTTCAATACGGCGTCAGACATCACACAATGAATCAATCGACACGGTGGTCAATGTACGAGGGTTGTTCAATATGTAATGTGTATTGTACGATATCTCAAAAGCATTCGACTCAAATAGTGAAATGAAATATTACATCCCTTCAAAGTATTCTCCGCGGTTTGAAATACATAAGTTCAATCTCTGAATCCATTTCTGAAATGCGTCACGGTACGCTGATTTAGGTAGACCTCTGAGGCACTGACTGATGGCTGAGCCAAGGGCTTGTCAGGACTTGTAACGACGACCAGATAAGAACTTTTTAAGTTTTGGAAAAAGGAAAAAGTTGCATGGGGCTAGATCTGGAGAGTATGGTGGGTGTGGCAAGACGGTAACCTTCTCTGACTTCAAAATTGCTTCACAAGCTCAGATGTATGTGATGGAGCATTATCATAAAGTAGACGAACATGCCTAGATCCTGACACAGGGCGTCGTTTAAGATAATATTTCTTGATCTTTTTTAGTATAGCATCTCGGTAATACCGACCTGTAACACTTTTGCTCTTTGGCACCGGAATTTGTACGGCTATACCATCACATGAGAAGAATATGCAATAAAGAACCTTCTTTGTGCTTGTGCTTCTTTTGGCAACTACAGGCCTTCTACCGTGTTTAGTTAGCCATATTGTTACAGGAGACCACTCCTTCATGCATGGCTTCGTCCCGATTTAAATACAATACCTAACAACTGCATTAGGGAGATGTCTCTTTAGCTCAGTGGTTATGGTATTGGCCTTTCGTCCGGGAGTTCTAGGTTCAAATCCTGCCCGGATCCTTTATTTCTGCCATGCATTTGTTCATTTGTTTCTTTGTTATGGACTTTGTTCATAAGATGGGGGCTCGTCCGGGATTGGCCATTGAGCCATTAATCCCATTTGTTGTCCAAAAACGGACATTTGTTGTCTAAATAATAGACTTACTGCCTAATAAGGCTTTGAGTCATCAATAAATGATGACTTTAAGAGAGGGTATGTTACGGGAGACCACTCCTTCATGCATGGCTTCGTCCCGATTTAAATACAATACCTAACAACAGCGTCAGGGAGATGTCTCTTTAGCTCAGTGGTTATGGTATTGGCCTTTCGTCCGGGAGTTCTAGGTTCGAATCCTGCCCGGATCCTTTATTTCTGCCATGCATTTGTTTCTTTGTTACGGACTTTGTTCGTAAGAATATTTTGTTTCCAATTTTTCTTACTGGTTCGAAATAGTGAACCCATGTTTTGTCACCAGTAACAATGTTTGCAAATTGTCTTTGATTGAATTTGGGAAACATTTTGAGCAATTGCTTAGCGGTTTGTACTCGTACCCGGTTTTGGTCATCTGTCAATATATGACGTATCCATCTGGCAGAAATCTTTCGTACTTTCAAAATACACTTCAAAATGAAATGCACCCGCGATAGCGATATGCCAACAGCGTTGGCAATATCACAAATCGTGTATCTGCCATCACTTTCAATTATTTTGCTGACTTATGAGACATTTGCCTTGCCTGTTAAAGTCACAGGGCGACCAGATTTTGCTGCATCTTTGACGGACTCTGTGCCAGTCAGAAATTTCTTTCTCCAACTACGAACTGTCTCATAAGATACCTTATCAGACCCATAAACTTCCCCCAATTCAGTAAAAATCTGCATTACCGAATGACCGAGTTTTGTGCGAATTTTTATATAAGCTCTTATTTCTTCAATATTCTTAATCCGTTTCCCAACCATTTTTACAACTGGTCAACGACTAGCTCTTTTGAAATGACTATAAGTTTAAAACTATGTGGAGATGAAGGCTCGTGTTTATACCGTTGGAAAAGTATTGAATAGAGCTATTCAAGCGTATCATCATCCACGAAATCGTGCAAAGCGTTATCGCGCTGTGGTACAATACACATTACATATCGAACAGCCCTCGTACAAATAGGCCTAGTGCTCAATGCAATCGCGGATTATAGATCTAATAGGTGTCTTCTGTTTTCTTCCTTGCAACGATGATCCTGGAAAATTTTGTTAGAAACTGCTATTAGCAAGGATCGTAGCCAGTGAGTCAACACTATTATGATCCCTTATTAGAGGGAATAATTCCTTTTTTCAGGACTAATGTCTGTAGAGTGCCAAGCCCTTTGGATCTCTTTTGCAAACAGTTTCTTGAAAATAGATTGGGCTCTTCTTACCAAATAGAGTATTTTGTGCTATTCATAGAAAATTTCTAGGAAAAGAAACCTTGAAATTGTAGGGTTTAATGTTCATTATTCTCTGATTGAATGTGGCAAGACTGTCATTCAGAATTATTGTCAAATATCAGGCAGTCTACACAGTCTGATCTTGTTACACAATGTTACATATTTCAGAGAGTCAATTCCAGATCAGACTGCTTGTTCTGCACAGGCTGATGCTGAATACATGGTGCACATATCTAAATCTTTCTCAGAGAGCAAACATTTTAACTCTTTACCAAACAACAAATATGTAGACTTCCCTAAACTGAAATCATTTGCAGATGACAATTTAACTCTTTACCACACAATCCCTGGTTTTAATGACCATGAGGAAGAAGCCGTCTGAAAACACTGGGGGGAAAAGGAGAAAATGTGCAGCTGGTAACCAGCATTTTCTCCTTTTCCCACAATGTTTTCTACTCTTCCAAAGTCAAGTTTCAATTTTTGAGTCACATTTATTTTGTCGTCTGCAAATGCTTTCAATTCGGACCAGTCTAAAATGTTGTTGTTTGGTAAAGAGTTAAATGGCTCAAGTGATGAAATTTGCCTGTGACAGGTTACCATCATGTTCTTCTTTTCTTTCTTTCACCATTTTTTTTTTTGCCGAGCCCCACTAGCTCAGTCGGTAGCGTATAGGACTTGAGAACAAGGGGTCGTGGGTTCGATCCCGGGCTCGGCCAATTTCTTTCCAAGGTCATTGCGACAGGATTCATTCCTCTCTCACCGCTGACCGTTGTTTCCACCATAGTTATGTGGGAAAGCAGCCAGTGGCTTGGAAAGAATATTGTGGGGAGTACTGGTAAAAGAAACTCCAGGAAAACATGGATAGGTGCACTGGCTGCCATGATATAGCTGAAATAATGTTGAAAAAGGCGCTAAACATACATAATCAATCATTCACCATTTTTTTCCTCCTTAATGAATGATAACATTTACTGTTTTCAAAGCCAGGTAGATTTTACCAAACAAATGCATTTAAGTTATTAACAACCTGAATACAACATATTTTGTCTTGCAAAAGATCTAGACCGATTTTGAGAGAAAAAAAGGGGAGGGGGGTTTAAAAGAAAAATGTACTGGTTGTGAGTGATCTTCCTTTTTCCGAAATGATTTCACATGAAATAATGTGTTGTGTCATAATTCTGATGATTACCCATTGTTAACAAAGATGTTTTCTAAGTCGGCTGGTGAAAATTTGTATCCAGAGGTTTTACTTCCAATTTATTTCTATCAAAGTATCTAATTTCCTCAACAATGTGGGAGAAAACTAATTTATCTACAAAGATACACCATCAAAAGTAGTTTGTACATGAAGCGAGAAATTAGAATCATATGTTGGCAATAAAAAAGCACTTCACTTGTCCACTCTAGGAAACATAAAACTTGGACTGGTAGATCTCATGGTTTCTAAATGGACTGTTTCAAAGAATCTGTCTGAACTTTGGGTAAGGAAAACCATGAAAAAATACTGTGAATTAAGTCACTTTCCATACAGTGAAGCTTTCATTTTCATATTTTTTCTTATTTTTTTTGTCTACAGTACAATGACAATGAGAGAAGTGACGATAGGTGAATATTTTGCCTGCGTATGAATGGGTAATAACCAATCACACAAAACTTTTCCACATCATTATGTAGGGTTTCTGGGGGAATGCCACATTCAGTTAAGAAAATATGCCATTATAATGCACACAGATGGCAATCCCTTTCAGATGAGTCATGTTATGGTAAAAAGGGGGTTTAATGCATATCCATGATGCAATATACCAGCCATGTTATCAAATAATTATGGATCTATAAAATCCATTTTATCTAATGATCGGCTGAATCCTGAGGTAGAATGGTCTTTGGACTTAGCAGGAATAACTGGGTTGATACTTTTTGCAGATGCATTCAACCCCTTTCCACAGTTCATATGAAAATTAGCCTAGAATACACTTGTCACACTTATTTGCAAGCTTAAAAGGTCAATGTAACTTGTTAGGTGGTGTAAAGACTTAAGTAATCAAAAACTTAATCAGTTACTAAAAGCTTCAACGCAGATGAGCCTGTGCGGATTGCGCAGGCTGACCTGGGTCAAAACTGTTGCAGATGAATTAAACCCCATTTTCACAGAGCACGGCTCATATGTATGTCGCCAACAGCATTTTAATAGTTAAAGTGTTGCTTTTCTCCCAGTACTTTGATTTTCATTATGTATCATCATACCCCAGATTTGTGTTCTACAGATATATATCCATGGGTGAGGTGATGTTCCCATGGCTTAAAATGAAAGATTCTCATTTTGTGTCTCTCTGTTTATGCTATTGAATAATAATTATATGTAAATGATGTTTAAATTATTCTTGTCCACTTTGTCTACAGTATCATTATCTGACTGTTGACCTGTCTTTGTATTAAGAACACAGTTGTCTGACTAAGGTTTATGTAATTTATATTTTTCATTGTTGAAAAATACGTGTTTGTTATATTAACAAGATTACTGGTATCCTTTTTTCTTTTTCATCGATTAAACAAAATTGCCTTCGCTTCAATAAACCAATGGCAGACACATATGAAATAGAAAGAGCACAAAGAACAGTTTACATGTATATATAAACAAAATCCAGTTTAAGTGAAATTAATTCATACTTTAAATAAAATTTGATAATAGCAGAAACAAACCACGTGTGGACCAAGACAGAAACATATGAACATGCAGAATGATATATCGGCCATGCTCTGTGAAAAGGGGGTTTAATGCATCTGCCAAAAGTTTCAACCCATGTCAGCCTGCACAGTCCTCACAGGCTGATATGAATCAATACTTCTGCTATTTGTAAATTTTCTGCATGTCAGAGGACCATTCGATCCTATGATTCAGTCTGTGTTAGACAAAATTGATTTTATGGATTCATAATTAAATGATGCCTTGCCTGGTATAATGCATCAAAGAGATAAATTACACTCCCTTTTGCAAAAGCACCAATCCTATCATAAATAGGTTGCTGGATCAACCAAGTTTGACTAGCTCTTTACAAGACAACAAAGTTGTTGACTGTTCCAAAATGAAAGCATTTGCAGTCAACATATTAGATCTGGCTCAAAGGATCGGATATTTCCAAGATAGGGTAGAAAATAATGTGGGAAAAGGAGAAAATGCTGGTTACTAGCATTTTCTCCTTTTCCCACAATATTTTCAAGAGCCTTCTTCCTGAGAGTCATTGAAACACTGGATTGTATGGGAAAGAGTTTGGAAGAGTTTATTCTTGAAAAACACAAGAAAAGGCTTATTTATTCTTATCAATTGAAAGCATTTCCCCTTAACCATCCTTTGTTACAATGGAAGAAAGATGGACAGAGATAGTGAGAAAAGATTCTAGTATTGGTGGGAACAATCAGAAAAGGTCAAACATGTCCAAATTTTAATTCTTGGCTTTCTTCTCATCAAGCTGTGCCATTGCTGTGTTGGCCCTCAAACTGTAAGGTACAGATGAAAAAGGGTGGCTATCTCATCAATTAGGGATCTTTAAGTAGGGACAATAGAGGGCAGGGGAGCATTATTTGGGCGGAGTTTCAGATAATTGGGTAAAGATCCAGAATTCACCTCCAAAATGATGGGTTGCCCAAGAGTGGCTTTTTTCTAATTCTGTAGCCCCTATTCCAACATGCATACTACGGGCTTTTCAAAATTAAAGTCTTCTGACTAAGTGAAGAATGGTAAAATTTATAGGAACTCGGGGTGGGGGATGGATACTGTGGAACAAGTAATATTCCTCGAGTACTTATTTTTCATTGATTTCATGGGTAGGAAAGACCACAAACAACATGTTTAAGTTTCACTGAATAATTCTTTGTCAATGTTTTGGCTTACGCCTTCATCAGGATGTGTGCAGAATTTTATATGCCCAGCAAATTATTACATAATTGTGGATCCACATAATCCATTTCGTATAACAATTAAATTAATCATGAGATACACTGGTCCTTTGATGTGCAGAAAATTGACTAATAGCAAAAAGTTTCGACCAAGGTCAGCCTATGCAGACTGCTCAGGCTGACCTGAGAATATACTTTTTGCAGATGCATTAAACCCCCTTTTCACAGAGAATGGCTCATATAAGATCTTCCATATATATTATTATAGGCTGATACAGATGGAGAAGTTTTGTCACAAAGATGACTGACATAAGTTTCTTCAGTGGAACTGGTTCAAAAGATCAGAAATCTTGTGAACAGTTCTCAAAGCATTCACTCCGGGAAGTCAAGAAAAAAAGTCTAGCATGACCATCAGGTAGATCTTTATATTGTTGCCACAGTATAGCAAATTTTAGGGTGTAAGGTTCAAGCAAAACTAGATAGATTGAAAACAGTTGAAATTCTAGAGGTCTGTATTTAGGCTAGCAGCTGCTATGGAAGTAGAATTTCATTTTCTGATAGAATGCTTTGGACTTTCTGAACTTAGAAATTTCATTTAGCAGGGGTTCTTATCAGCTGTCATATCATCAAAAATCGAGAGCCATCTTAGTTTGTGGCCATTTTTGTTTCCCTCTTAGTCAATGAACCGAATTCTTTTGCTTATAGTTTGTTGACATAATTATTGTATGTAAGAATCTCGGAAACATAACATAGGTCTGTATATATTTGGTAGTCAGAACAAACACAGAAAAGATCTAGTTTCTACAAAACTAGCAATCTGTTCATGATTCTACTTTAGCTAATATTTTGCGAGACTGTTACAGACCTAGAGATCAAAATGTTCAGTCTTTTAACTTTTTACCAAATAACAAAATTTTAGACTTAACGAAATCTTCAGCATTTGCAGATGACCATTGTGGTTCGAATTGTGATATCTGCCTTTAAACGGATAGAAAACAATGTTGGAAAAAGGGAAAATGCTGGTTACTAGTATTAACTTCTTTCTGCACAATGTTTTCAAAAGTCTTCTTTCTCAAGGCAGTTAAAACTCAAGATCGTGTGGTTAGGGGTGAAACTGCGATATTGGTGTGTCATTTTTTTTTTTCTGACTGTAATAGCCATTTCATTTAGTTGTCACTCTGAGGTTTAACCCTTTACCACACAATGACGACTTTTGACACCCCTGATAGAGAAGGCTTTTGAAAACATTGTGGGAAAAGGAGAAAATGCTGGTAACCAGCATTTTCTCCTTTTCCCACAATGTTTTCTACCCTATCAAAGAAAAATCATTTCATATGATCCACATTGAAATTGTCCTCTGCAAATGCTTTCAATTCGGACAGGTCTAAAATTGGTCGTGTGGTAAAGGGTTAATGTAGATATTATCTATGGGTAGATCTCACCTAAATTTTGAAAGATTAACCCTATACCAAACAATCCTGAGTTTAACCATCTTGAGGCTTGTAAAAACATTGTGAGAAAAGAAGAAAATGTTGGTAACCAGCATTTTCTTCTTTACCCACAGTGTTGTCTACCCTTTTTAAGACAAACCCCATCATTTGAACCATATTTATCGTCTGCAAATAATTTGAATTTGCACAAGTCTTACCACACAATCCTGACTTTTAACAACCCTAAGAAAGAAAACTTTAGAAAATATTGTGAGAGAAGAAGAAAATGCTTGAAACCAGCATTTTCTTCTTTTTGAACAATGTTTTCTAACATTTCATAGAAAAATCTCATTATTTGAGTCATATAATTTGTCAGCTGAAAATACTTCGATTTGGACTGGTAAAAAATTTTCTTGTGTGGTAAAAAGTTAAATTTATCATTAAGCAGAGAGTTTATGGACATCAAATCTATGGATAGATCTCACCTTAATTTTGAGAGATTAAAGATGCTGTTGATAACAAAGTTTATCTAGTGGATATGTTGTAGTAATGATCAGTAAATTATGATGCATGAAGATGGAAAATCACTCAAAAACCCACTTTTAGCTGAAAAAGTCATCTAAATGTCTAACCTTTTTACTGTTTAATTTTTGCACTAAAACGGGGCATTTTCATAGATGCCACACAGTCAGAAAAATACGCTTGTCAACAGATGAAGCAATTTGCAGAGAAAAAATTTACAGTTATTAATAGTGAAAAAATAATAATTAGAGCTTCTTTCCACCCCTCCCCCATGTAAATTCTAAATATCTTTGCTTTTTTTGAATGGAAAAAAAAAAGACTTTGAATTCAAAAACAGCTTGTTTAGAGAAGTTAATAAATGCAGGCTTAGCCTGCTAAGCGCGACTTGATGACCTTTTGCGGACAGTATAGATCAAGATCAGACTGCACAGAATGTGCAGTCTGATCTTGGATCTACACTGTCCGATTAGGAGATAGTTTCGTTTCTTTTAATCAGCAGGATAAGGGTTAACCCTTCAGCTGCTAAATAAATCAAACTTAAGATTTCCAGCCAATAGTGAAAAATCATAGTTTACAATTTAAAAAGTTCGCTCTTTGGAGAGATTACACTGTATCGGACAGTGTAGATTCGAAATTAGACTGCATAGTCTGTGCAGTCTGATCTTAATCTACACTATCCACAGAAGCTTACAAAGTTGCGCATTGCAGCCTAGGTGTTGATTTGTGTTTAAATCTACAGGAAAGAATGGATTATGTGTTTCTGTTTTGATGACAGATTGAATTCTTTAGGTTACATTAAGAATAATGTTCTGGAAATAAGCTTTCAACGCTGAGCATTTTTACATAGTAATTTTGACTTTAACATCCCTGAAAAAAGAGAGAAAACATAGTGGGAAAATGAGAAAATGCTGGTTACCACAGTTTTTCTATCCTGACAAAAACCGATCAAATTATACTCATACTCTTTATTAAAGCTTAAAACACAGTGTTTCTAGCCATGACAATTCATACATGATGGAACAGACATCTTTTACAAAGGTCAATAGATCTAGTTTGAAAATTATGTTAGTCAAAGCATACTACTTTCATTCTAAATATCCTCAACAGACTACTTTTCTTTTCTTCTGGAGGGAGGATTTTTGGGGTTTTCATTTTGGACCAATCTAAAAATTTGTTGTATATTAAAGAGATGAGAGCAATTCTGGTTGCTTCTGTAACACAGTGTAGATCAAGATCTTAGATGTAATATTTTATGTTATGCTGTAGTCAAATGAACCTGAAATTCTAAAAACTAGGACTCTTTTTCTATTGGCTAAAAAATATGCATCTCATTTAAATTGCAGGCAAAGGTTTATTAAATATTGTAAGCAATCATGAAAAACAAAGACATTCGAAAACCTTGAGTAAACGGAGAATATGCTGACAACACTCATTTTCTCCTTTTCCCACTATGTTTTCTATGGCTTGACATAAGAATCCCATCATTTTTATTGACATTTTCTTTACAGGGCCTTTTGGAAGAATGAAACAATATTCCACCATGTAGAATAACCTCACAATTCTTGTCAATGAAACAATCTGGCAAGTTTTGACAAATGTGAAGGGTGGCCATACTCTGTATCAATCATGTGACTTTTTGATATGCAGTAAGGAACCAGTTGTATCATTTTCTGTGTGTAATTGTTAATGCTAGGCTCCCACTGTCGCGAGATTAGTTACGAGAGCCATGATTCGCAATCCGCAGCTAATCATGAAACTTTGAGAAATATTTTTGTTTGGATACGAGATGATACGTGAGGATATGATGAGTTACGCTTGGATGCGACATAATTGCGATTGGTCAATTTCAGTTCACATGACCTATTACGATCTAGTCCTACGTTCGTATACGATCCATTCCGATCCGATAGTTCAAGTCTGCGATTGAATCCAGATTCGATACAATTATAACGAGCGGGGGTCATGAGTCATGACAATGTAATACATACAGCTACGCATGGATAAGTCCAGATACTTTTATTGCGAACCGTTGCGCTCTGTTTCGCTATGATACGATTGTTGTCGCAACGTGTTTTGCGATCATATCCAAAGGGGAGCTGCGATTGGACCCCGATGAATATACATGAACCATGACTGTCCATAGACTTCATTGTTTTTCGTGAAGACTGATTGTTGAGGAGATTGATAATGTGATATTTGCATTATCAGACATTATCGTCAGAGAGGAAGAAGACGAGCAGTTGCCACAACCTGCAAGGGTCAGGAGAGCGCTACACAGACAGTGTTTGGTGCGACCATAGCTCACAGAAGAAAGAAGCCAACAATTTGATTCTAGCCTCCTAGAAACATCCTACAAAAAGATTGAAGTTGCCTTGATGATAGAAATATCAAATAGACCAAAACATGATGTTTAGTTGAGCTGATGATATACAGGTCTACAATACCACAATTTTCATTTTATCTAGATTAGACTTATGTTTTCAAAATAAGAATTACTCGCTTTTACCGTTTCTGCACTCCATAGAAATCTTCCATTCCTTACAAAAAATAAGTGCATTCAATCAATTTTGCTGGATATCTGTGGGATAAATTAAAACAGATTACTCTTTTTTTATTTTCGAGTGGGAAAGTGTGGTAGTAACTCATATCTCTGGAATTCTCTCTTTCCGACCTCTCCTTTCGGCCTGACTGATCCAGGCTTGTAGGCTTTTGGGAAGGCTTCTGGAGGTGTTTCCAGAATCGTTGGTATTGTAAAGCTGATACAAGTAGAGGCTGAATGATCGATATTGAAGGGAGTATTTTGGTTTTCAACAGCACCTTGTACTGCTGCGGCAGAGGAGGCTACATTTCTTACTTCAATTGTCCCTATGTGAGGGATCATAAAGGAGAACTTATAGTATCCTATTATCCGGGAAACAGAAAGTGGCCTTTGCCTTGTCCAAGATTGGTCCCGATCAACACGATTTTGAAGCACGATTTGATGCGATCTGCTGCGTTTTGCTATGATTCAATACTATTAGATGCGATGACCATGATTAAAAATCATTCGTGTTAATCGTAGAAAATTTTTTGACAGCCAAAACATTTCATACGATTAACACGATTGCCACGAGTAACATCAAGTTCTGATATGACCTGATAGGATCATCACGACTTGCTCACGATTAAGACCATGATTTCAATTGTGGCATGAATCATGATAGTGGGAACGTAGCATAAGTCATTTCACAGGAATTTGTGGATCATTCAATGGAATACCAATGAATTAAATCCATACCATATGACAAATGTTAAAAACTAAGCGAATTGAAAGAATTTGCATATGACAAATCAAATGTAACAAAAATTATATCCCTCTGCCAGGCAGAGCAATTTTATTTTTTGTGTTGTCCGTCTCTACATTTGTCCAGCTGTCTGGACAGATCTCTTCTAAAATACCAGGCAAAAATTCATACATGTGCTCCTTACGATGGTCCGGCAATGTGTATTTTTTTTTCCTGTTATTTAATGCCATGTCATTGAAAAAGGGGGCTTGGTGTATATTTCCATTATAAACCAGTATCTCAAACTACAGGACAAAATTTTACGAAACTTCATATTCATATTGTTTATCATAAGTCACAGAAAATCATCACTTTTTTTTATTTAATGAAATGCCATGTTATGGAAAAAAGGGACTTAATGTATAATTTCATAATGGACCAATTTATGGACCAATATCAACCAAAAAACACAATACCTCTGATATGTTTGTATCAAAAAAAGTCTTTTTTGGTGGGGAATATCATTTCAATGAAATCAGTTGTTTGTATAATGTTCAAATACGCTTTCAGATGCCAAGGTCCTGTTTTAGAATATTGACTTGTCATAAGTTATACTTCAGTTGACAGGTTTGTATCTTCATAAAAATTTTGATACAGACTGTTAAAGTCACATTTGTGAGTTTTATAGCATGAATGTATCAGATCTATCGGAAATTAGAAAACATAAACGGACGACTTGTCATGTAGAAAATATCACCACAAAATACATAAATTATGAGTTAGGCTGTCATAATTTTTTTCATAACCACCTCCACTTCATGAACCCTTTAAACTCTATACCAGATGACAATATTTTAGACTGGTCCAGGTTGAAAGTATTTGCAGATGTCTAAACTGAAGGCATAATTTTTTGCAGATGACAAATAAAATGTGATCCAAATATTGGCATGAACCCTTTACCTTTTCCCAAACTCGTAAATTTTAGACTCTTTTTATCTTCAAAAGGTCTGCAGACGACGAATTCAAAATTGGTACAAATGAGCTTGAGCTTTCTGACATGGTAGAAAACATTGTGGGAAAAGGAGAAAATGGTGGTTACCAGCTTTTTCTCCTTTTCCCACAATGTTTTCAAAAGGCTTCATTCCCAGGGTCGTGAAAACCCGGGATTGTTTTGTAACGGGTTAAACTGCTAAATAAATGAACCAAATTTCCACTCTATAAAAGAAAAGGCCAAATATTGTGGTTTCAAAGTTCAGATTTCTACACACAGAAAATACCATATTTAACAGTGTAGATCAAAGATCAGACTGTATGTTTTGTTGCAGCCCGAGTTGCGCCTAGCAGCCTAAAAGTTTAAAGTTTGAAAGGATTACCAGTATTATTTTCCTTTTCTACATTTTCAAAAGCTTTCTCTCTCAGGGTCTTTGATCTTTTGTTTGGTAGGGTTTAAATTAACTCCTAACCAGACAAAATTTTAGGCTGGTCCAATTCGAAAGAATTCATTGATGACAAATGATCCCTTGCTCAAATGGAATGATTTATCTTTCAAATGGTACAAGACTTTGTGGAAATAAGAGAAAATATGTGGTTTTATATACTTTTTCTCCTTTATCCGCTATGACGTTTTTCTTTGGAGTTTTTAAAACATGGGATTGTTTAGGAATAGTTTTATACACCAAATAGACAAAATGGGCATTTTTTGGGTGGGATAAAATAGAACCCTAGCCAGGCTCTGTGAAAAGGTGGCTTAGCACATCTGCAAAAAGAATTAACCCAGATCAGCCTAAGCAGTCAGCACAGGGTGACCTGGGTTGAAACTTATTGCTATTGGTCCATTTTCTGCATGTCAAAGGACCACTCTGCTTCAGGATTCAGCTGGTTGTTTTACAAAATGGATTTTACGGATCCATTACTATGTGATGACTTGCTTGGTATAATGGATCAAAGAGATGCATTAAACCCCCTTTTCACAGAGGATGGCTCAAATTTCTTTTGCAGTTTCAAGATGGTTTTTGCCAGGATATCTCAAGTCAGTCTGCATTCTCTTTGCAGTCTGATCTTCATTACATCGGTCTCAAACGACAGAACCTTTTCTAAACAACAAAATTTTGCACTCCACCAAACTAAAAGCATTTGCAGATGACAAATTGTATGTTGCTCAAATGATGATTTCTGTCTTTGATAGGATAGAAAACATTGCGGAAAAAGGAGAAAATGCTAGTTACCAGCATTTTCTCCTTTTTACAATGTTTTCAAAAGGCTTTTATTTAAGATTGTTAAAGAAGATAGACTAAATAATTTACCAGAGGATGATGAAAGCCAATATACCATTGGCTGAATACAGTACCAACACTAAACATCTAAATGACCGAAGGTCTGCTCCAAATCAACGTGTTACAGACAGAATGTATGGATTATGTACAGGTATATGTCTACTTTTCAAGAACAGAAGGTAAAAAATCTTTCAGATTATAAAAAAGAAAAAAATGTTAACCTTTCAAGTACCTTTCAGTTTTAGTTGCCCTTGCTGCCATTGTAGATCAAGATCAGACTGCAAAAAACATGCTGTCTGACTTTTGTTCTACACTTGTTGCATTGCTTAACTATTTTATGGATATTCAAACCATGATATTGCAATTATCATTTATACACAATGTTATACAGTGTTTTCTCTTTTGCCCACAATGTGTTCTACCCTTCCAAAAACAAATTTCAATTTTTGAGACACCTCTAGTATGTCATCTGCAAATGCAGTCAAGTTTGACAAGTCTAAAATTTTGTTGTTTGGGTAAAACATTTTTTTTACCTTTACCACACAATCCTAAAGTCTTTTAACCCTTTACCAAACAATCCCTGGTTTTTACGACCCAGAGGAAGAAGACTTCTGAAAACATTGTGAGAAAAGGAGAAAATGCTGGTAACCAGCATTTTCTCCTTTTCCCACAATGTTTTCTACTCTTCTAAAGTCATGTTTCAATTTTTGAGCCACATTTATTTTGTTGTCTGCAAATGCCTTCAATTTGGAAAAGTCTAAAATTTTTTTATTTGGTAAAGAGTTAAAGGAGTGGGAACAGGCAACTTCTTTTCAGTAAATGTTTTCCACCCTATCCAAGATAAATTCCATCATATAAGCCTCGTTTAAATTGTTGTCTGCCAATGCTTTCAATTTAGACAAATGTACATTAATTTTTTTGTTATGCTGTAAAATGTTAAAGAAGGAATAATTTACATGAGCTAAGGTTTTACTGATGAAAGCATGACACCTTGAAAACATTGTGGCAGAAGTTGTCTGCTGCAAGATGAGAAAAGGTGTCGATGAATAGAGAAAAAAAATTCAAATAAGCATAGGAGATATGCGAATGCAGGTAACATCATGAATAATGATTCAGCTGTGATAGAAGGCCAGCTGTGAGTGGTGGTGTGTAGAAATGGGCGGAGTTACAGCAGTGAGTAGTGATGGACCATGTCTGGAGATAACGAATTTCATGCAATGAAAATACACTATTTAGAATCTGCTATGCTTTATTGATCCCATACTGCATGAACTCAATATTTGAATATCAGCCGAGAGCTTTTATATTAAATTGTCTGATTGTTTTGCCAATTTCCAGATTTTTCCAACAGACTGGCTACGTTAACTGTGACAATTACTTTCGTTTTATCTTCATGAAGTGACTGCAGATGATCTGCGTTTAATAGTGGGATAGTGAAGAGAAAGTGTGGTGTGCTATGGATTCTTCTCTACAATAAACTTTACAGAACGTGATAACAGAGTTTCAAATGCTTTTGTAAGTACCACAGTAAATAAAACTGCAGTTCTACACGGTGATTTTACAGGTAAGTGATTTTTTTTTTTCTTCTAATTAATAGCGGTACATTGAAAACTAAGTATTTTAACTGTTAGATTTCAAAATTGAATTGACATGTTAAAGTCTGCAGACAACTTTCAGTGCTTGCAGCAGACTATTGTAATAACATTGTTGCAACTGAATAAATTAAATTGAGCAACTTGATCTTAATCAGAAAGTGTAGATCCAAGATCAGATAGTATGTGTTTTGTAGCTTGATCTTGATCGATACTGTTTGCAAAAGTTTCTAAAGTTGTCCCTGCCATCCAATCATATAATTTCTTTCTACAGCTGTATTAAAAATTTCAATAGCAGTTTGTCTCATGAAAGAGACAGATTCAAAATGTTGTTTTACAGTGTTAAGGAGTTGTACTTAAGTAAAAAGGGGGCTTAATGCATCTGCAAAAAGTACCGACCTGGGTCAGTCTGCGCAGGCTGACCTAGGCTGAAACTTCTTTGCTATTGGTCAATTTTCTGCATGTCCAAGGAGCAGTTTACCTCATGACAAAATGTTGGACAAAATGGACTTTATGGATCCATGATCATGTGATGACTTGATAGGTATCGTGTGTCGTGGAGATGCATTTAGCTCCCTTTTGCTTGAGCATGGCAAAATGTAGCATAACTGTTACTGATACTGATCAGTGGTGATGAAAAAAAAAATATTATCTTACATTATAACAGAAACTGATATCACTTTAAAGGGTATAAATCCTTAGCTAAACAATCCGAAGTTTTAGCAACATTTAGGAAGGAGGCTTTTAAAAACAATGTGAGAACAGGAGAAAATGCTGGTAATCAGTATTTTCTCCTTTTTCAACAATGTTGTTCTACTCTTTCAAAGGCAGATCACACTTTTTGAGCCACTTTTGATTTGTTGTCTGCAGATGCTTTTGGATGTGGTCAAGTCTAAAATTTTGTTGTCTGGTAAAGAGTTAATTAGATATATCAGTTACATCATCTCATTCACTGTTAATTTGTTGGTAAGGTGAACATTTATATCCTAAATTGAATATGGCTACATTTTGTTTCCATGTCACAGTAAGTCTGTACCCATAACCAACAACGGTAAGTTGTGCCTTCCAAAAACAGTTTCAACTTTTGTGTTACCTTGAATTTGGCGTTTGCAAACATTTTCAATTTGGACAAGAATAAAATGTTGTTGTTTTGTAAAGAGTTAAGACTACACAAAATTTACAGCCAGATCTTCGATCTACATTATTTGATATTGTCTATAGCATTCTGGTCAAAACAGCATAGCAAATGCAAAAAAAAAATTTACGTTGAAGAAGACTGTTCATCTTTTTACTAATTATCTCAACTCTTAACCAAAACAACAAAATTTTAGACTCGTCGAAAGTGAAAGTTTTCGCAGATAACAAATTATAATTATAATTGAGGAATTTGTCTCGTAAAGGGTAGAAAACATTGTGAGAAAAGGAGAAAATGCTGGTTGTTAAAACTTGGGGTTGTGTGGTAAAGGGTTAAAACAGATATGCAGACAATAACTAGAACAGGATTCTTGTATATTAGGCATTACTGTTAGAATATTACATTTATACTTGAGAAAACATCATAAAAAAAGAATAAATGCTAAATTTCTCCATTTTTTACAATGATTTTCAAAAGTGATGTGCGGCAGGACAAAGAGAAGTGGTCTACAGGAGGTTAACTCTTTACCACACAATTCCGACTTTTAACGACCATGGGAAAGAAGCCTTTTGAAAACATTGTGGGAAAAGGAGAAAATGCTGGTAACCAGCATTTTCTCCTTTTTCCACAATGTTTCCTATCCTATCAAAGAAAAATTGCACCAAATAAGCCACATTGAAATTGTTGTCTGCAAATGGTTTCAATTTGGACAAGGCTAAAATTTTGTCGTCTGGTAAAGGGTTAATCAGTCTGACAGTTAATTCTTTACCAGACCACAAAATTTTAGACTAGTCTAGTATGAGAGCATCAGCCTGTGGACGCAAAATGAAATGTTGTTCAATTGTTTGGCTTTAGTTTTGAAAGGGAGAAAAACTGTGTGGAAAAAAGAGAAAATACTATTTACGAGCATTTTCTGTTTTTTCAACAATGGTTCCAAAGGTCAGAGTTGTTGAATTTTGGGATTGTTTCTGGAAGGATTAACAACTGAAATAAATGTATTCAAAACAGTTTTGATACGGTTGATAAAGATATTTTACCTGATACGGGTAGCTATAAAAATCAAAGTAATCTTTTATGCATTTAATGCTCATTTTACGATATTCTCCAAGTATCTTTGGCGATTATTAGCCGAAGTTTTCAGATCCTGTATATTTCAACTTGAAAGCCTGGTTTATTGCTTTTACGGGCACAATACTTTCCTTGTTAAAGTTGACATTTATACAGCTATATTGATTGAACCATTTTCATGTATGCAATTTTATGCAGTTAACGTACAGTAATCTTCTCAAGTAACCCTTAGGCTGCTAAGCGCAACTCACTGACCTTTTGCGGACAGTGTAGATCAAGATCAGACTGCACAGAACGTGCAGTCTGATCTTGGATCTACACTGTCCGATAAGGAGATATTATTCCCCAAAACACAACTTTTGAAATAGCAATATTTGGGTTTTTACTATCAAATTGAAATTTTCTTTTCAGTTATTTAGCAGGATAAGGGGTAATATGTTGCAGACGACTGAAAAAATCCTTATAAAATGATGGATAATCAACATGAGTTAACCCTGTACCAGATGACAAAATTTTTTACCAGATAGGTCAAAATCGAAAGCATTTGCAGACAACAAATTAAAGGTGACCCAAATGACAAAATTGCTCTTTGATAGCGTATAAAACATTGTGGGAAAATGAGAAAATGCTGGTTGCCAGCATTTTGTCCTTTTCATATAATGTTGCCAAAAGCCTCCTTTCAAAAGGTCATATAAACTTGGGTTTAATGTGTGGTAAAGAGTTCAGGTTTGTCATGCAAAAAATGTACAAACAGCCCATGTAGTATAAAGGAGAAAATGCTTGTAATTAGCAATTTCACTGTTTGTAACAATTTCAGCAAAAGTGGTCGTCTTGGAGTCTAAGGACCAAATCCAAAGCATTTGTAGAGGACAAAATGTATGGCTCAAAGATTGTCGTTAAATGGATAGGAAACACTTTGGGATAAGGAGAAAGTGCTTGTTACCAACATTTTCTCCTTTTTCCAAAATGTTTTCAAAAAACTGGCCTTCTTCCTCAAGGTCTTTAAAAGTCGGGATTGTGTGGTAAAGGGTTTAAGCCAGTCTTGAAGTATGGACTTGCTTTCAGTTTAGATGATGTTAGTGGTTCATTTTTCTAAAAAAGATACATAAACTGGTAAGATGTCCCACATAGTGTTTAACCCTTTACCACACGAGCCCAAGTTTTAACAACTCTGAGAAAGAAGCTTTTTGAAAACATTGTGAGAAAAGGAGAAAATGCTGGTAACCAGCATTTTCTCCATTTCCTACAATGTTTTCTACCCTTCCTGAAACAAATTTCATCTTTTCAGTCATTTATTTTGTTGTCTGCAAATGCTTTCCATTAGGACAAGTCTAAAATTTTGTCGAGTGGTGAAGAGTTTTAAAAGCTAGTTGAGAACTTTGTCATCATAAGTATTGTAAATATCATAAAGTAAATCATTGTGACAGTTTAATACAAATATAATTTGGGTCATCAGACTTACACTCGGGTATCTACAAGTGTTTGAACTGTTTAATGACTACGACTGTAATAAACGCATCTAATTGGCCATGCAACACATAATCATCGCAATAACAATCGAGACTTGATGATAAGTTCTACAACCATAATGAAAAACCTCTCAGGTGGATAAGCATCCAACCAAACAAATTTAACTTTTATCTCTTTACCGAATGACAAAATATTACTTTTCCATTTTGAAAGTATTTGCAGACGAAAAAAATATATGTGACTTAAAAAAGCAAATTTGTTTTGGGAATGGTAGAAAGCTTTGTGGGACAAGGAGAAAATGCTGGTTATCAGCATTTTCTCCTTTTCCTACAGTGTTTTCAAAAGCTTTCTTTCTCAGAGTCGTTGAAAGTCAGGATTGTGTGGTAAAGGGTGTAGAAGAACAACACTACTGAAAAAGAAAGCTTTGAAAACATTGCAGAAAAAGGAGAAAATGCTGGCAACCAGCATTTTCTCCTTTTTCCACTATGTTTTCTGCCCTTTGAAAGAACGATTTTATGTTATGAGAAACATTTACTTTGTTGTCTGCAAATGCTTTCAACTTGGGCTAGGTTTAAATCATATAGACCGAATGCATCTGGCCATGCATCCTTTTAAAATAAGCTCTTGAAAACGTTTTGGGAAAAGAAGCACTAGATTTTAACAAACACCAGCTTTTTTTGCAATATATTCCATTAAAAGGCTGAACTCTTGACTATAATACAAAAGGTAGCCCAAATTGAAATCACTAGTGGACTACAAATAAAATGTCATTCAAAGTATGAGTT
Organism: Hippopus hippopus; assembly: GCA_946811185.2. Classification (NCBI taxonomy): domain Eukaryota; kingdom Metazoa; phylum Mollusca; class Bivalvia; order Cardiida; family Cardiidae; genus Hippopus; species Hippopus hippopus. Next base: position 16,836,825 of record OX328100.1, on the reverse strand, counting down.
GGTCTTTCAAAGAGTAGAAAACATCATGGGGAAAGGAGGCAGACTACAAGCATTTTCTCCGTTTATCACAATGTTTTAAAAAATCATCTTCATAGAACCGGGGATTGTTTTGTTTAGCTACTTGGTTCTGTACAACCAAGATAGGCTTTCCTTTTAATGGGCCTCATTTTTGTCAGTTGTTATACCCCCGCAAAACGAATATTTTCAGGGGTATACTGGAATCAGCTTGTCTGTCCGTGTGTCCGTCCGTGTGTCCGTCTGTATACAAAAAAATTGCCTGTTTCTGTCAAAGCGCTGGCAGGGGTATTAAGTCACATTCAGTGACAGCTCTAGTTAAGTTTGTTTTGCTTAGGTCTTGAGAGTTGCCTTTTTTGCCTTGCAGATGCAAGTCCCATATCCCCAAACAGTGACAGTGATTTTCCTAGTGTCCTTCTCTCAAGCCTTATCTGAAATAGGTTTTAGATATGTTAGCAATAGGATTAAAATAGGATTTGCCCAGTGAGTCTCTTTGAAGTTGACCCTATGGTTGCTTTTGGGAAAAGAATAACACAAAATCAGAATGCACTAAAAATGTAATCTGATCTTGCATCTAAACTGTCTGCTATGTTTAAACAGTCTAGCTAAATGCAGTCCTAAACTTGCAAAGGTTTTTCTCTCTGATAACATCCTTTTTATTTGTCCAGTGATATAGAAGTCCTATGTGCATTTATTGCAAGTTAATCCCTTTACTAAACAATCCCATGGTTTTACAACCCTTATGATGAAGCTCATGAAAACATCATGGGAAAAGGAGAAAATGCTAGTAACCAGCGTTGTCTCCTTCACCTGAAATGTTTTTTTTTACAGATGAATCTGATCATTTGAGCTATGTTTAACCCTTTACCAAACAATACCTGGTTTTCATGACTCTGGAAAGGAAGGCTTTTGAAAACATGGTGGGAAAAGGAGAAAATGCTGGTAACCAGCATTTTCTCCTTTTCCCACAATGTTTTTTCTACCCTATCAAAGATGGAAATCATCATTTGAGCTGCTTTTAAATTGTTGACTTCAAATACTTTCAGTTTGGTCAGGTCCAAAATTTTGTTGTGTGGTAAAGGGTTAAATCCTTTCATTTGCAAAGCTTTCAAAATGGACAAGTTTAAACTTTTGTCATCTGGTATAGAGGAATCTCAGATCAAAGCAATTTCTCCTTTTTCCACAGTGTTTTCAAACAGTTACCTGCTATAGGACTAATAAAAACTCATGCAGGAAGTTCATGTAAATGAAGTAACTAAGAAGATTTCACTTTTTAACTTTTTACCACATGATGAAAATTTAGACTGGTCCAAATTCAAAGCATTTCCAGATAACAAATTAAGTTGACTCAATGACTAAATTTGTTCTTGATAGGGTAGAAAACATTGTGGGAAAAAGAGAAAATGCTGGATACCAGCATTTCCTCCTTTTCCTAAAATGTTTCAAAAACCTTTTCTTTCAGGGTTGTTAAATGTTGGGATTGTGTGGTAAAAGATTAAACACCAGTCAGCAAAAATTCCAGGACTACAGATTAATTTAGCTTATCTGGTGAAAATGGTCTTTGAAAGGCTGGTTACCAGCATTTTCTCCTTTTCCCACAATGCTTTCAAAAAGTCTTCCAGACTATTGCTAAAACTGGCGATTGTGTTGTAAAGGGTTAATCATTAATTAATAGACCTGTTACAGTGATCAAACATATTCATGCTGTCTTGAATGGACATAAATTTACATACATGATGAGGACAGAATGCCCTTTGACCTATGTCAAAGGCTTGACTTTGGACTTAAAAGGTGCATGAAATCAAAAATTCAGAATTGAAGGGAATATTGGGATGGTCAATCACTTGTTGCCTTCATAGATAATCATGATTTTTTTCTGTCCAAAGCCTATGTCAGGGTCTTTCAAGGTTTATATTTACCAACCACTTGCTAATTTTTATACTTTAAGGATAGGGCACCCTAATGGGATTCATGTAACATCACCTTTCATCGCCCAAATCGTACCGATTTGGCTAAGACTCCGGTAATCTGTAATCGATGCGGGGAAGCAGTGTATATTGGCCGATTGATTACGGATTACAAGAGTCTTAGCCGAATCCGTACCTTTTTTTGGCAATGAAAGGCGCTGTTACACGAATCCCATTAGGGTGCCCTATCCTTAAGTAACTCTGTACCAGACAACTGAATATGAGACTTTTACAAATTGAAAGCATTTGGTGGATGATAAATTAAATGTGGCTCAACATATTGGATTCGTTTTGGATATAGTAGAAAACATAGTGGGAAGAGGAGAAAATGCTGGTTACCAGAATTTTCTCCTTTTCTCACAATGTTTTCAAAAAGCCTTCTTACTTGGCAGTTATTAAAATTGGGGATTGTTGGTAAAGGATTTAAGCACCTTTCACAGCTACAGATGCCTTTGCAGCCAGTGTAGATCAAGATCAGAAGCACAAAATGTGCAATCTGATCTTTGATCTGCATTGTCAGCTCTGCTACGGTAGTTCTAGACAAGAGTCAAATTGAAATTACAATTTTTTGGGTCTTAAGAACATTCTTAGTCTTATTCACAAGCATTTCCTTAACAGGAAAGTCAACCTTTAGAAATATGAATAAACTAAACAGGACCCAAATGTTGTCATGTTGAGGCTCTTTTGTGTGCACAGTCTAACCTTAATCTACACCATCTGTAAAGCAACTAATAAGCTCAGTGGTTGGAGCACTCTGAAATTAAAGGAAATTTCCAAACATTTCTGTTTACTGAATGGATGTAAAAAACTTTGTAATAGTTTTTTTTATGGCCTTTTAACTCACCTGAACACTAAGTGCTCAAGGTGAGTTTTTCTGATCGTGCTGTATCAGTCGTCCATCGTGTGGTATAAGTCGTATGTTATCAAATTATTCCTTGTGTATGATCTAGAGGCATTTTCAGTTAAATACCCTTAAAACTTGGTCAGAATGTTTGTCTTGATAATATCTCACACCAGCTCAAAAATGGGTCTTGTTTGGTGAAAAAGTCTGTCACAGAGGCAAATTCTGGAACTCTCTAGAGGCCACATTTTCAGCCCAGCAGATGAATGTTGTTTACTCTTTACCAAAACAACAAAAATTTGGATTAAGTCGAAAATGAAAGCATTTGAAGACGCCAAATCAAATGTTGCGGGAATTATGAGATTTTGCTTTGAAAGAGTAGAAAATATTGTGGGAAAAAGAGAAAAATGCTGCTTTCTCTTTTTCCCGTGGTGTTTTCAATTTTAGGCTTTATTCCTAAGGGTCTTTAAAACTTGGGACTGTATAATAAAGGGTTAAAGGTACACAGGCTCTGGTGAGCAATTCAGGGCCATCATGGCCCTCTTGTTTATACTTTTGGACTATTTAAATCTTTTATCATAGTAGAAAGCATATGCATTACAATGCAAAGGTATAAATGTAAATTTCGAACTGAATTCAAGCTAGGAACAAAGGAAAAATTAAAGATGTGCATTTGAAATTGATAGTGTTCTGTGTAACTCTTTACTGTACAGGCTGGTTTCATTTCAGCTAAAAAATTGTACAAGACACAAATGAAATGAACAGTCTCTATCAGACTTTCCCAGATTGAAAGCATTTGCACAAAACAAATTAAATGTGGCCCAAATGATAGGATTCATCATTTATCTCTTAAAGAGCAGATAACATTTTGGGAAAAGAAGAAACCCTCGTATTGTGTGGTAAAATGTTTACGACTCTGAGAAAGAAGACTTTTGAAACATTGTAGGAAAGGAGAAAATGCTGGTAAACATCATTTTAGACCTTGTGAATGTATAACTGAATGAAGTCAGAAATAGGATTTCTAGTGTAACTAATTCAGAGTACTTGTAGGACTCTAATAAAAGATTAAACAAAAATAGGGAAAAAAACAAAATATGATTGAGACGGCCATAATCCAGTTTATCGAGTAGCTATCAAAGATTGTTGGAAGTGATATGTTGGTTTTAGACGTTATCTTTTGATAAATATTTTGATAGCTAATTCCTATCACCCATTACAGTGCAAATATTACTGTTTTGCTACTCTCAAAAGATGGTTTTTAATAAAATCATGAAATAAAATTTAGAAAAAGTGAAAAAGCTGATACCAGTAATTCTTTCTTTTCCCACAATATGTCTACCTTTTTTAAAGACAAATTCTGTCATTTGAGTAGAATTAAATTTTGTAGTCTACAATTAGTTTTGATATGGAAAAGTCAAAATTTTGTTATCTGGTATAAAGTGAACTCTTTTGCTGCTAACTAAATAAATCCAACTTTTTTAGAGGTCTTAAATTAGATTTCCATTGCAACTGACAATGACTTTGGCCCAAAGTTTGGTATCTGGTAGCAGACAGTGTAGATACAAGATCAGACTGCACATTCTGTGCAGTTTGATCTTGATCTACACTGTCTGTAAAAGGTCTGTAACTAGCTATTGGCAATGGAAGAGCTGAGGAAGAGGTGTTGCTTTGCTGCATATTTGTGTTGCAGCAATACGGAGATTGTGGAAAGATTACCATGTCTATTATTATGATTTCCAGTGAGGCCATATAATCCATTACCTCATAGGCTATACCTACTCATTCGTTTGTATTGGAAAATTAACACTGTTTTAGCAGCATAGGTCATATCATGACGGCCAGTGCACCCAAGATGTGTTTCCTGGCTTTCTCACACCTATACTGACATGACTTTCTTTCCAAGCCACTGACTACAATGTCATGTACTTTCTCACATGCATCAGAGGTGAGAGGCAAAAAAATCACTGGCCGGAAAGAAAGTTTGTCGCAACCGAGCATCGAACCTGCAACTTGAAAGTCACCGAAAAGTTGCTGTTCTGAAGTGAAGATAAATAACAGTGCCCTTTTGGAAGTTATACAAGATCTGCTTTGATTCTAGATGCTAAAAGTGAAATACTGCAAACTGTGTAAAAGCTTTTTTTCTGTAATTGAGAATTTTTAATTATTTCGCCTCAAATTTAAAAATACTAATAATTCTGCAGTAACTCACAGAATTGGCTTTTTTTTTAACTTTAATAATTCCTAATTTCCTGTATTCCTGAATAAATGAAATGGATATTCTCAGTCAGTATTGAAGATTTAGATACCGAAATTTAAACGCTGTTTTTGTTACAGTATCTAGGAAAAGAAGCAGACAGTGTAGATCCAAGATCAGACTACATTGTCCGTACCATCTGATCTTGGTCTACAATGTGAAATATGAAATTAGGGCTCAGTAAGACAAAGGTAAATACTGTCAAGGCTGAAATTGTTCTTTGTTAATGAGACACAGGTGTTTTGACTAGTTTATGATTAATGGCTTGATAAAACAGCAAAATCAGAGAATATGACAACCAATTTATTTTTAGATATTTATTTGGTGGATTTAGGTAAGTTAGAGGGGCTGTGGTGGAAGTATTCTGTGCCGAAAGACCACAATTATATTCACCATAGCTTCAGTTGCTCAAGGTGAGCTATTGTGGTAGGTAATGTTTCCATTATGCTAATTATAAGTCATCAATCATGCCATGTTACTATGAATTTCTCCTAAACCAATAGGCCGATTGCCAAGAAGCTTTGCAATAAAATACTTGGGTAACACCAATGAAAATTCAAAGAAAAATTTTTGGTAATGTAACTAAGATGGCATCCATAACCTATTATTATCAAAAATGTTAAAAATCTCCTGGAGCACAGAAAGTCAGGGACAGCATTGAAACAAATGGTTAGCTCGTGCTGACTTTAACTTTTTACCCAATGACAATATGTTAGACTTGTCCAAATTGAAAGCATTTGCAGAAGACAAATATAAGTTGGCTCAGATGATGGGTTTTATCATTGAAAGGGAAAAAACCATTGTGCAAAAAGGAGAAAATGCTGGCTACCAGCATTTTCTCATTTTCCCACAATGTTTATAAAGGGCTTGCTCCAGATCATTAAATACAGAATTGTGTGGTAAAGGGTTAAAGATCTTTTTGTCTGAAAGTCTATTATAGTCAAGAATTGGTTTTCAAATTTGGCACATTACTTATGGAAGAAATTGTTGTCTACCTCACATGATGGAAGTCTCAGACTTTGCCCACCATGACAGCTCCTCTTGAGCACTTGATCTTATGTTGAGTGAAAATGTCTTTCAGCCAATAGCCACAATGAACTGACCTTGCTTCCAGATATTCTAAAACTGCATACATTTTACTTGTTTTATAAAGGAAATATTTATGCAGTGATGTTTAGCTTGGCTGTTTTCAAAGAAAACGTTGAGATGTCCCTGGTGTCTCGTGCAAAAACTTCGACATTTTCAAAAACTTAGACATTTTATAATATCTGTCATCTCGGAAGATATTTACTTCAAACTTGGACAAGTTTTTCACTATCAAAAGGAAAAGCCATTCAACACCGGCAAATAACCATCAAAATATTTTTGACAGTTATACCCCTTTTTGACTGAAATTTCACTGAAAATTAAACAACTGCAGCCGGGCGTTGGCACTGGTATGCAGTGCTTTTATTGTATAATAGAGATAGGTAAAAGTAAGAACAGTACCACTTCAAGCTTTCAAATAGGTCTTCAATATTGCCACAATGTTTTGGAAATTGGTTTTCTGCAAAACTGACAAAGTCGACTGCAGCAGATAATTTGTTAAAATATTTATATGAGTAATCTCTAGTTTATACAATCATGGTTTTACTGTATAATGTGAGTAGATTTTCAATTTTATGCCTTTCCATAGGTAATAAATTATTTTCATTAATCAATTATGATGAGATAGGTAGAAAATCTACATCCAAAACAGGAGATAAAGTAATTTGAAATAGAGTTAAATCATTCACACATAAGTGGACAGAGCTGATAATCAGAATAACTCTGAACCCATAAATTTTGGATTTTATCTACACCAAACAACAAAAGTTTTGACTCAACAAAATTGACAGCATTTGCTGATGAAAAATTCACTTTAGTTTAAAAGATGTTTCCTGACTTTAAAATGGTAGGAAAAACTATAGAAAACAGAGATAATGCTGTTGACCAGCATTTCTCCTTTTCTCACAGTGTTGTCAAAAGTCTTCTTTAGCAGAGTTCTTAAAATATAGGATTGTTTGGTAAAGTGTTAAATTGTAATGTTCAAAAATAATTATGAGGTTTTATCTCTTTGCTACATCAGATTAGACCATTAGGCTGGCTTTGAAAAGAAAAGTTGTAGCTATTTTGTATTAGTTTGAAAAAAGATGGTTGTTGCTTGAAGTAGCAAGATGGCAAATTCAGTATAGCATGGGTACTTCTTGAATCATGCTGAATAACAAGTAAAACACAGAAACAGAAATATGAAAGATGTCTATATTCAAATATTTTTTTTGCATTTGATGTTTTGATGTTATCTTTTTCTTTCAAGTATAACATATGGCTATTCAAGGATATATAACCGTGTAAGGATAAATTGGCGCTAAAAGTTGTTTATAAAGTGACCTCAAATTTAACCACAAAAAATGCATGTAATCAGCAAATTTTCTTACAGTCCAAATTTTTCTTGTCTGTTATTACAGCATTAGCTCTGTGATACAGCACTGAGGTCTGGGTTTAATCACAATTTGTGGTGCTGGTCATGTATCCATGGGCAAGAGGTTGCAGAACCCCATACTTGTACTGATTAAACCCAGGAAAAGCGTGATTTTTTGTGAGCTGATACAATGATATGACTGAAGTGCTTTAAAAAGCGGCAAAAAACACCTTCATAACAATTCAGACACAGAGCTGAATAAATGCTACATTGGATGTGAATTATGAGGCACTAAACCTTGTAAATGCTATATTTAATCAATAATTATCCTAAATCTATTGATTACAATCTAATTTATAGAACAAAACACACATAACTCAGATTTTTATCGAAAATAGACCATATCAAGTTTGGATCAAACTATCCTTTGCCTTGTTTATCTTTTTCTCTAACCCTTCACTAAAAAGAAAAACCAATAACAGGTCTTCAGGAAGAAGATAGCTTGTATGAAAACATTGTGGGCAAAAGAAAAAAGCAGGTAACCAAAATTTTCTTTTTGTCTCACCATGTTTTCTTCCCTTCAAAGGCGAATATCAGGAACATTTGATTTATCGTCTGCAGTTGCTTTTAATAAAGATGCATCAGATTTTTGCTGTCTGGTAAAGAATCAGCCTGTAGTATTGCAGATACTTTTTTTTCGTCCCTACATGAGACAGTTCATTTGTAAATATTGTGGAAAAATGATAGATTAATTTGTACAAGCAATTGCTTGTTTTTCAATAATGTTTCACATATAATTTGAAAAAAGGACATTTTCCTTCACTCTAAATATTTTTCCTTTGTACTGGTAAGTGGTGTATCAAAAGCTTTTATGATATATAACTGGCTAAATCAGAATGCTTTAAAAATTTATTGGTAACCCAATGTTCAAATGGTGGCTTTATTTTGGGTAAATTAATTTCATGGAATATTACTGATGACGGGATCAAATATGTGAAAAGAATTATGGATAATTTGATCGATGAATGGGTAAGTTGACAGATTAATGAATCTGGAATTTTTGCACAACAGTGTTAATGTGAGTGACATTGCTTTACTTTTCCTTTTACCAGACTATGAGGAGTTTTAACGGCCCTTTGGGGTAAGGCTTTTGAGCACATTGTAACCAGCATTTTCTCCTTTTTCCACAATGTTTTCTGTTCTACACAGACAAATTCCATAATCTGAGCCAAATTGATTCTGATGTCTGCAAATGCCTTTCTAACACTTTGTTGTCTGATGTCTTTGGCACCACTGAGGAAAAAGCCACATACCGTCCAAAGTTGCTTTGGTCAGCCAAAGCAAACGAACAATGAGAGCCGTAGGTCCTATTATGTTCTGATGCCCATTACCCCTCCCACTCAGCCAACATTGTCAGATTATAGTAAGAAAATATGTGATAGAACGAAAATACCTACGCGAAATTTCTAGGTCGAGTGGTTACAAGAATATTCTTGGTTGGAATATGATTTAGCAGCAAATTTATGAGTTAAAAACTGTAAAAAACACAGCAAAAAGAACACTTTTACTGAGAAAAATACTAACTTAAAAACTACAACTCGTACAGGACATGTAGAGAACATAGGTCATGTATCGGCCAACTAAGTCTTTACATGGGATATTAAGAAAGCTGTAGGTACAGTCTGAAATGAGAAAGAATCAGCCATGTTAGTTACATTTAAATCCACATTATGGCCATTGAAAAAGAACAAGACAAGTAACAAGTATGATTATGAGGTAATTAATTTAAATTTCTTATTATCAAACTATTTCTCTGCCTGCTAGTTTTGTTCCCAAATTTTTGAAAATGTCTCAAACTTTTGTGGGTGAGACATTTGTCTCTACTTTTCAAAATTTTTGGCAGAACACTGCAGATCAGTAACTCTTTACCAAACAATCCCAAGTTTTAAAGATTTTGAAGAAGGAGGCCTTTGAAAACATTGTAGAAAAAGGAGAAAATGCAAAGACATAAAACATCATTTTGAGATATGTTCGTTTTGTTGTATGCAAATACTTTCAATTTAGGCTAGACCAAAATTTTGTCATTTAGTACAGTTAAACACGGGATTATTTGGTAATGGGTAAAATGAAGACAGTTATCTTGTTCTAGATGTAAAATGGTCTCTGATAGTATTTTGATATTTCCCAAAGTTTGGAATAATAAAAGTCACAACTGTAACATAATAAGACAGCTCAGCAAATATGTCGCTGTAAATGTCTTTCATGTTGACATTTTGTGTAATGACATAAGCATTAAATAAGTAATCTTAGAACAATTTGTAGCATTTTTGTCAAGAGCTATGGTTTTTATTACTGCATACTTAATGGCAGCAAGTTTTATTTTGAAAAGCTTGGATATGTAAGACCAAAAAAAGGGAATTTTTGCAGCTTATTTAACTGCAATTCAGTTTTACATCAAAATAATTTAAACCATACCTTGCCTAACTTTTTACCAAACAACAAAAAATTGGAGTTGTCCAGATTGGAAACATTAATTTTTGCTGATGACAAATTATATGCAGGTGAAAAAATGATGATTTCTTTCTGCGATAGGGTGTAAAAGATTGTTGGTAAAGGAGAAAATGCTGGTTATGAGCATTTCTCCCTTCCTCGCAATGTTTCAAAGCCTTTTATCTTGTGATCATTAAATCAGGACTGTCTTGTAAGCAGTTATTTATGCTAGAATGTCCTAAAACAATATTTGGAAGTATGATTTTAACCCTTTACCACGCAATCCAATTTTTTAACGACCCTGGTGAAGAAGGCTTTAAAAAACATTGTGGGAAAAGGAGAAAATGCTGGTAACCAGCATTTTCTCCTTTTCCCACAATGTTTTCTACCCTGTCAAAGACAAGAAACAACATTTGATCTACATTTATTTTGTCGTCTGGAAATGCTTTCAATTTGGTCAAGTCTGAAATTTTTGCATTTGGAAAGGAGTTAACAGAAAAACTATTTGTTATAAAGGGAGCAATTCGGATATCCAGAATTTCAAGTAGATTTGTTCAAAGTCACATGATTATCCCTTTACCACACAATCCCAAGTTTTAACGACCCTGAGCCTGCACGGGTAGCTCAGTGGTTAGTGTATCGGACGTGTGACCTGGTGGTTGTGAGTTAGATACCTGGTAGAGGCAAAACTTTCTATCTGGCAATTTTTCGCCTCTCACTTCTGATGCATGTGAGAAAGTAGTATCAGTACTGGTGTGAGAAAGCCAGGAAACACATGCGTAGGTGGACTGACTGCCATGATATGACCTAAGCTGTTAAAATGGCGTTAAACTCCAATTCAATCAATCAAATTAATGACCCTAAGGAAGAAGGCTTTTAAGGATAGGGCACCCGAATGGGATTCATGTAACATTGCCTTTCATGGCCCCAAAAAGGAATGGATTCGGCTAAGACTCGGGTATTCCGTAATCAATCAGCCGATAGATGCTGGCTCCCTGCATCCATTATGGATGACCGGAGTCTTAGCGAAATCCGTACATTTTTTTCGGCGATGAAAGGCGACTATCTTTTCTGTCCTTTCTGGACAAATTCCATTATAGGAGTCGCATTTCATCTTCGTCTGCCTATGCTTTTAACTTGAGCTAGTAAAACATTTTGCCCTTTGGTAAAGAATAACATGCATTGATTTTGCGGGATTGACTATTCAGATAAGCACTATGATGTCATAATTATTTGATCTCATAAATATAGACAAAGTTACTGACTGCAAAGTGACAAAACAGTTATTTAAATGCAAATTTGCACCTTTTCACTGCATGTAACCCACCACTTTCTTTGTGTTTGCAATAAGAATGTTTAGTTCTATTTATCAGTGGTTAAAGTCCAAAAGTAAACACTTCAGTGTTAGAAATGCATTTAAATTTAAATCATACAATTTGAAAATATGGGAATTATTGTGAAGATAAAATTCTTTTATTGTCCATTCAAAGTGTTACTTGCTGGCAGAAAAATGAGTTTTTAAAGAAGATCAAAATTTGCCAGATATCTCTATATATCATTTGTTTACATTTTACCTGGTCTTAAAATACATTTTTCTGCCTGCAACCAACACATGGATCACCTGTACAATAACAGGTTATCATCTTCACCATAATTTTCATGCTTTTAAAAGGTTGGATTTAAATTCAAATGCATTTAATACCCACATTGTTTACTTTTGGCTGTCATTGGGCATTTAACACAGAAATTTGATTAACAGTTGATTTGATTATCCCCTTTAATTGTTGGTTCTTTTTGTTACCTGTCAAGGTTTCTGGATGGTTTAAATAAGCTTATACAATGATGACTAAAATAAACAGTGTGTTACTGTGTGTATTCACCAGCCATTCTTAAAAACATTAGTCTTATTCTCAAGAATTTCCTTAACTTGAAAGTACTGCAACTTCTGGTTGGCTCAACCAAATGCTTTAGCCAATCAGAAGTTGTCTTACTTTCTACATCCAGAATAAGACTAAAAATGGTTGTTGAATTAGGGCCCTTACCTCATCTAAGAAAGGCAGATGTCTGGTCTGGACAATACCCACAAATCTGTGTCGGCAGTGCTTTGATGTTCTGTCTACTGTTTTCTCAGCTGAAAACAATAATGCTTCAGGCTGCCTAGATCATACCTTTAATTTCAACACATTGAGAGGAGAAATCACTTTTTTTTTTAAATATGGGTCATAACAATACTGTATTTCAGCCCAAAACCTCTAGAAGCAATGATGGTTTGATACCATCAAAAGCATAACTCTTTACCACACAATCCTGACTTTAAATGACTATGAGAAAGAAGCCTTTTGAAAACATTGGTTCCCACAATGTTTTCTACCTATAATTCAAGAAAAACTGCTATCATCTGAAAAACATTTAAATTGTTGTCTGTAAATTCCTCCAATATATAGAGTTCAAAATTCTGCCATGTGATAAAGGATTAACTCTTTACCAAACAACAGAATGTTACATTTGACAAAATTTAAAGCATTTGCCGAGGACAAATTTAAGGTAGCTCAACTTGCCTTTGACTAGATACTAAATAGAGTGGGGAAAGGAAAATGCTGGTTACCCACAATATTTTTTAAAGCATTCTTTCTCAGGCTTGTTAAAACTGGGGATTGTGTGGTAAAGGGTTAACCCTTTGTCAGACAATGCCCTGTTTAAAATCTTTACCAAACAACAAAATTTTAGACTTTTCCAAAATGAAAGCATTTGCAGATGACAAATGTGATTGATAGTATGAAATTTGTGTGCCAAAGGGTAGACAACATTATGGGAAAAGGAGAAAAAGCTGGTTACTACCCTTTTCTCCTTTTTCAAAAAATGTTTCCAAAAGCTGTCTCTGTCAGAATCAATAAAATTTGGGATTGTGTTGTAAAGGGTTACGTGAGAAAGACTGTGTTTGATAACATTGTGGTAAAAGGAGAAAATGCTGGTAACCCGCATTTTATCCTTTTCTCACAAATTTTACTACCTTTTCATAGATATTGCTTTCATTTGAGTGATATCTAATTTACTTTGTGCAAATCTTTTTGACTTGGGCAAGACTTAAGTTTTAAATTTTGCCATCTGGTCAAGAGTTAACTGTGTTATGTTTTGAGTAGTTTCAAGTCTTATCTACAATATGTTTGGGGTCCTGCATGGCTCAGTGGTAAAGTGTAGGACTCATAACCACAGGCCACAGATTTAAGCCTCACTGGATGTACTGGGCTTTTCATGGGAGTATTATTGGGCAAGACACTTTTAAAGCCCCAGCGTAGTACTGCTGAAACTCAGGACAAACATGAATGAGTGAGCTGTCGCAGTGATATGACTGAAATGATGTTGAAAGCAGCATAAAACACCATTCAGTCAGCTACACTATATTTACGCAGAAAATAAAAGCAATTAGTAATATGTTTTCAAACACTTCAAGCCATTGTCCTGATATAATCATAATTTGTATAAAATAAAAGCTTTTGTTTTTTTACATCACTTACATGTTTAGGTGTAACTTGAACTGAAAGAGAAGGATTCTCCTTAACTCTTTTCCAAACAACAAAATTTAAGACTGGTCGAAATTGAAAGAATTTAGAGACAACAAAATAAATGTCAATGAAAAATTGAAATTCATTTTTGGAGAGGTAGAAAACATTGTGGGAAAAGGAGAAAATGCTGGTTACCAGCATTTTCTCCTTTTCCCACAATGTTTTCAAAGGCTTTGTTTTCAAGGTCGTTAAAAGTCGGGATTGTGTGGTAAAGGGTTAAACTTACAGTTTCTTCTATTACTTGTGTTGTATGTATCATCCACTGTCTTTCATTTGAAATTAATTAATGCTTTACCACACAATCACGACTTTTGACAACCCTGAAAGAGAAGACCTTTGAAAACATTATGGGAAAAGGAGAAAATGCTGGTTACCAGCATTTTCTCCTTTTCCTATAATGTTTTCTATCTTAACAGAAAACAAATAATTATTTGAGTTTAATTTAATTATTCATCTGCCAATACTTTCAATTTTGTTCAGCCGGAAATTTTATCCTTTGGTTACAAAGAGAACTCTTTACCAGGTGACAAAATCTTAGACTTGTTCAAATTGAAAGCATTTGCAGACCACAATTAAAATGTAGCTCAAAGAAGTTTGAATTGGTAGAAATTCCCATTATGGGAAAAGGTGAAAATGCTGGTTATCAGCATTTTCCCCCCTTTTCCACTATGATTTCAAAAGGATTCTTCAGGATTGTTAAAACTCGGGGTTGTGAAGGGTTCATTAATGAAATGCCGGACACTTTGTTACTTGTAGACATATTCTTCTAATAGGTAGACAGGAAATCTTATGATTACCAGCATGTTCTTATTTTCCCACATTGTTTTCATGGACTTCCCCCACAGGGTCGTTGAAATTTGGTATCATGTGGTAAAAGGTTAAAATCCCATAATTATGTTATATAACTATCTTCTGCAGGTTAAGTTACCAAATTTACATTTTTTTTTTATCTTGCAGCACACATGTGCTATATTAAAAAACACTGGCAAAAGCAGAGATTGTTCATAGTTAACAGCTTTGCCTCTGGCCACAATATTATCACTTACAATTTGGTTATGAAACTTTTTTTAATAAAGATTATCCATGTTTCATAAGGAGCTTATGAAGTTGTCTGCTGCAAGCCAAGCCTTTGTAGCACCATCAATAGCATACAGGACTATAGCACAGGGGTTTGCTGGTTCAAATCTTGAAACAGCTCAGCAAATTTCTTCCTGAGGATTGACGATAGTCATTGCATCAGGATTGATTACTCTCTCACCCCTGGTCATTGTTTCAAAATAGTTATGTGGGAAAGCAGCCAGTGGCCTGGAAAGAATATTGTACTTAAACTGGTAACAATAAGTGCAGGAAAGCATGTGTAGGTGCACTGGCTACCGCAAAATAACTGAAAAAGTGTTAAAATGGCATAAAAAAGTGTTAAAATGGCATAAAACATCATTCAATGTCTGCTGCTGCTTTGGGAGATAATTAGTGCAGCCATTACCTCTCTTATTGTGAACATGCCCATTGAAAATAATTTTCAAAAGAAAGAAGTGTGCAGGACATTATGTAAATTTCCAGAGGGAAAGGCCACTCGGTGTGACACCATGACATGTATAGAATGGTTTTATGATGTGAAATCATTGTTCAATATTTTATAGAGATTTTTAGATAACCAGTCAACAGTTTAATGACTTTGATATGTAATAACTTTTCTCTGACCTTTCCAAAGGTTCATGCACATATCCTAAACTTATATTGGATCAGTTGTAATCCTTGAAGTGCTTTTCACAAATACAGTTGCTTTTGCAGCCAGTGTAGATTAAGATCAGACTGCATGAAATGTGCAGTATGATCTTTGGTCTACACTGTCCGCTTAGCTAAATCTGTACAGACAACCGCAACCATGAAATTACAATTATCTGGGTCTTAGTTTACAAATGAAAATGTCTGTCAGGTTTATTCGGTGCTTCATTTAGGGTTAAAGTTTCTTCTTTCGTGGAACCTTTTATACAGGCTGTTGATAGCCTCCGCCTTTCCAGAATTGCAGTTTTCAGTTATTAGTAATAGTCAGTCTGGCTGTTTGGTGCAGTTAAAGTTTTTACTAGAGACATAATCACTATACCATCAAGTATGGATAGATAGTTTAACTCTTTACCAAACGACAAAATTTTGGACTAGTTCAAATTCGAAGCATTTGCAGATGACAAAATAAATGTGATTCAAATTTTGAAATTTGATTTGGGAAGGGTAGAAAACATTGTGGGAAAAGGAGAAAATGCTGATTACCAGCATTTTCTCCTTTTCCCACAAACTTTTCAAAAGGTCACTTCCTTGGAGTCGTTAAAATTCGGGATTGTGTGGTAAAGGGTTAACCCTTCACCACACAGTCCCAAGATCTAATGACTCTGAAAAGGCCTTTTGAAAATATTGTGGGAATAGGAGAAATGCTGGTGACCAACATCTTTTCCTTTTCCCACAATGTTTTCTACCATATCTAAACAGAAATCATCATAATTATGAGCTACATATATGTTGTTCTCTGCACATGG
The DNA here is from genome assembly GCA_946811185.2 of Hippopus hippopus. Lineage (NCBI taxonomy): Eukaryota > Metazoa > Mollusca > Bivalvia > Cardiida > Cardiidae > Hippopus > Hippopus hippopus. The sequence goes on along the minus strand of OX328100.1, from coordinate 16,820,724 downwards.
TTTCAGTTTAGTCAGGTCCAAAATTTTGTTGTATGGTAAAGAGTTAAACAAATTTGCAGCAGATGACTTTAAGAACTTCATAGTAAGTCAAAGTAGGGTAATCGGATTGAACACAAGATTTGAAATAGGAAAAAAATGTCTGAGAATATAGTGGCAAAAGAGAAACTGCACCTAATAGCAAAGTCTCAGTTTGTCACAATGGTTTTAAAAGTGGTTTGCTGCAAGAAGAAAAAGTCATCTGCAAGGAGGGGAAGTGGGGGGGGGTGTAATCGAAGAAGGAGGGGTTAACTCTTTACAAAATTTCAGACTCAAACAAATTGAATTGAAAGCATTTGCAGAATACAAGTAAATGTAGCACAAATTATAGCATTTGTCTCCTAGAAGGCAGAAACACAGTGGGAAAAGGAGAAAATGCTGGTTACCTCCCCCCCCCCCCCTTTTTTTTTAGAGGACCTCTTTCTCAGGGTTGTTAAAAACTTAGGACTGTGTGGTTAAGAGTTCATAATGCAATTATTGATAGATAGATCATAAAATCCACCTAGACTGTAATTTTGATTGCACTTATGTTAGAAGTAGCTGGTGCTTTCCCACACCTTTACAGGTAACTTCAAGGCTTAGGCTATTAGTCTGTTACTAATTGTCCACAAGCCATAATATTTTACCCTCAGTAATCACCTTTTGAAAACATTGTGACAAAAGGAGATATTGCTCATAAAGAGTAATTCTCCTTTAGCCTCTTATTTTTCACCAGTAATTGTGAAGTGAATTGTGGGCCCTGTTGATTATTCATACTTTACAAGGATGTTCCTAAATTTTTCAGCTGTTAAAGCCAGCACGTTTTGTTTGAATTCTGTTATTCTGCAAGATAATAAGAAAAAAGGTTTCAGTCGAAAGTTCCTATGTTTGACTTTTTACCTCAACTGAGTTTTAACCACCTTGATGAAGAAGGCTTTCGAAAACATTGTTGGAAAAGGGGAAACCTCTAGAAACTAGCATTTTCTCCTTTTCTTACAATGTTTTCTGTCCTTACAGAGACAAATCTCAGAATTTCAACCATATTTGGTATGTCGTCTGCAAATGCATCAATTTGGACAAGACCATAATTTGTGTTTTGTGGTAAAGAATTAAATCTGATGCCAATACTTAGGAAAGTGCTGTGCCTTGTAGCTCAGTGGATATCATACAGGGCTTGAAACCCATGTTTGCCAATTATAAATGCCTTTTTACCAGCTTCTCCATCCCCCATCCCCATCTCAGCCATCGATTGATTTATTGGCTTGGCACTTAGGGAAATCCTGGTTTCGGTCCATATGATAGACAATCTGGTAACATAGAACTGTCCCTTGCAATGCATCGCAAAGCAGAGCCAGGCCTTGTACTGATAAAACCCGGGAAAGACCAGAGTAAGTGAGCTTTTGTTGTATTGTGGCTGAATTATAATTGAATGTTGTTAAAAACCCTAGTTAACACTGTACCACACAATCTGGAGATTTAATGATTATGAAAAAAAGCCTTTTGAAAACCTTGTGAGAAAAGGAGAAAATGCTGGTAACCAGCATTTTCTCCTTTTCCCACAAGGTTTTCTACCCTTACAAAAGCAAAATTCAATGTAAAGGTCATAATTATTTATTTTGTTGTTTACAAAATGCTTTCAATTTGGACAAGTCTTAAATTTTTCCGTGTTGTAGAGGGTTAAACAAACAAGTTTACCTGTCAACAAAACAATGGCTGTCTTCTTTATTAATTTTGTCATTTAGAAGGTACTCAGTTTCACTCATTTGGAAAAAAATCAATTAAAAACTAATTAGCTTAAAATGATATAGGTCAAACTTTGAGTCTTGCTAGTTTTGCTGGTTGTATGTCGTTGAAGTTATGAAACCATAGGGATTGAGTTTATCTTGTTGAAAAAGGGTATATGTCTAAGTGCTTTGGCTGCAGGGTCCATCTAGCTGAAGTTATAGAATCATTAAACTTGTTCTGATAGGCTTGTTTTAACCCTGTATCTCATGATCCCGAGTTCAAACAACGCTTAGAAAGAGGCCATGTGAAAACATTTTTGGAAAAGCAGATATTGTGGTAAGCAGCAGTTTCTCCTTTTTTGCACAATGTTTTATACTCCATCACAGATAAATTACATCATTTGAGTTGCAATTCACTTTTTGTTTGCCAAAGCTTATAATATTTTACTTATTTTTGGCATACCACTACCTCTTTAAAATGATACAAAAGTAGATATACATGTAGGAAAGAACATTACTTATGTCATGTAAAACAGTTTGAGGAAAGAAGCAACTGCCTTCACAAGCAATTTCGCATTTTTCCACATTATCTCTTGCCTACAATGGGATGTAAAAACTTAAGTTGTAGCGGTAATAGCTTAACTCTTTACCGAACTTGTCCAAATTGAAAGCATTAGTAGACAACAAATTAAAAGCCTCCCAAATGATGATTTCTATCTTTGAAAATGTAGAAAACATTGTGGGAAAAGGAGAAAATGCTGGTTACCAGCATTTTCTCCTTTTCTCACACTGTTTTCCAAACCTGTCTTCCTATCAGTCCTTAACACACAGAATTTTGTGGTATAGAGTTCAGAGTCCAAAAAGTGAGAAGGGTTGATTTTTCCAAAGTTTTTTTGTTTGCACCTATTTAGTGGGTCAGTCCTTTCCATTATAAAGGTAACACAGTGTCAAAATAACTTCAGTAAGATTTTATCTCTTTTCTGTCAACTTTTTTTTTTGAAGAAAAAATAAACAAAATGACTTCTTTTTCAGTGCAGAGCTTTAGTTAATGCTTAGAATTTTTTTTTTAAGAAGGTGCAGTTTACCACAATCAGATGGGTGAGGATCCAATCATGACCAAACAAAGTGCAATTAGAGACAAGAGGATCTAGCATGATTCAGAGCTAAAGTGTAACACTCTGGAGGCTGGGGGGGTTATAGCCTCACTGGAAGCAGTTGTATTTTTCATGGGAGGGATTTTGAGTAAGACACTTCAGAATCCTTGCCTGGTATTGGTGACACCCAGGACATACATGAATATGTGAACTGTTGCCTTGGTATGACTGAAATAATCTTGAAAATAGTGTAAACTTCCATTCAATCAGTAAATCAAGGATTTTAACCCATGCATTTTGAACAGCATGAACAATGTTCTATCAGCATTTAGGATTTTTTAGTCATTCAATCATTCATAGTGCACCATTTTTTTTTTTAGTCATGAATTTATTTTAAACTCATTCAAAGAAAGATTGATTTTAGACCTGTCAAATGTACTGCAGGATTTGTTATTACCTTTGAAGACTCATCTCACCCTCTACCTAAATAATATACATCGACTGCAATGACATATTGTTAGAATGAACCACAGCAACTAATCAAACTGATCTGTGACTACCTGAGTGAGCAATATCAGTATGGTACGTGTACAGCTTCAGCGGTAGACAAAACATTCCCTATTAGTGTCTACATTTGGTCATCCAGTTGGTTAGACTTTCAAGTGAATTTTGGGCTAAATCTGTCAATAGTGTGATGCTGATTCTTGTCATTTCATTGGTCAGGTATCTTAACCCTTTACCACACAATTAGGACTTTTGACGAGCGTCAAGGAAAACGACTCTTTGTGGGAAAAGGAGAAAATGATATTTACCAGTAATTTGTCCTTTTTCCACAGTTCTCTTATCTTTCAAAAACAAATTTCTTTATTCGTGCAACATTTAATTTGTCGTCTGCAAATGCTTTCAATTTGGACAAGTCTAAAATTTTGTCGTACAGTAAAGAGTTGACATTAAAGCAAGAATATTGTGCTATTACAACAGCATGTTGGAATATCACTACTGCAATGTCTAGACACTGGCTGTGAGCACATTACCCCAAACCTTTTAATATAGAACTATAATTGGTATCTTTGTATATCGGTTACTTATTTCTATCTTTCAAAATGGAAATGAACCCACAGATTGTGCACCTATTTGTATAGCAAGAAATTCTTGTAGACTAAACAGCTAAAATGCAGATGATTTTTTGTATGATGGATTGAAATTGAATTGAAAAGCTTTATGAACTCTGAAAGCAAAAAACTTCCTGGACATTTTCAGTCTATAATAAAACCCAGAAGACCACAAAATTTCTTGGTTGTTTTTTTTTTTCTGTAGTATTTCAGCTAAAATCAACAGTGTGATCAAAGATCAGAATGCAGTCTGATCTTATTCTACACAGGCCACAAAGTCAACTATAGTAGTGAAAGAGTTACAGTTGGTTCATATGGATATGGTATTGATCACAGGGCAATATCATCAATGGGGGCATGAAGTAATGGGTTAAAGGTCAAGGTCATCCTTGAAGGCACATCCTGGTTTTGATGAGACACAGCATTACAGTTTATGAGGATTTTACAGAAGGTTTATGTGTCATATGGGAGAAGTTATTCCTCTAATCTAATCTACAAATGTAAAATGGACATTACTACAGGCCAATACAAATCTATTATAGATAGTCTTGATTGACTCTTCCTGTCCACTGGACAATGTCCATGTAGTCTATTGCAGCTTCTTATCTATGGACAAACACTTTGTGATGCTTGACTTATAACTTCCTGTTGGAGATGATAGTGCTTACAGGAGAGTGATGTAATAATAAATCCTGTTGGGTAACATTACTTTCAGGGGTCCAATCATGTGACATCATAAGTATCTTTGAATAAGCTTTAGAGCAGCCAAGATAGCTTTCCTTACAAGAGGATGCTAAACTCCAAGAGCAATGAGTTAATTGTTAACTAACAATGATATTTTAGACTTGTCCATATTAAAAGCATTTGCAGACAATTGATTTAAAGTTCTCTGATAATGGCATTTGTCTTTGAAAGAATTGAAAACACTGCAGAAAAAGGAGAAAATCAGGGTGGGGTGGTACAGACTAGGACCAGAACACATTTCTAGAAGTTGGAACTATCAGCTGTATAAAATATGGTGTCAACTTTCTCTTGAAGGCAGAACTTCTGTAGCAAAGCAAGCAAGTTATTACCACATAAAACAAAATTGCAGAAAATAACTTTGAAAATGTCCTCCTGAGCAATTCCTGCTTTTGCTACAATATTTTTAAAAGTGCTCAGCTGTAAAACAAAGTTTTCAGGGGGGGAGGTAATGACTTAACTTTAAACCTTGTTAAAAATTATCCAATCATTTAACCCTTTACTACACAATATCCTGTGTTTTAACTAACCGCTTAGGAAGGAAAGGTTTTGAAAACATGGTTGGAAAAGGAGAAAATGCTGGTAACCAGCATTTTCTCCTTTTCCCACCATGTTTTTTATCTCCAAATAGAGAAAATCTATTATTTGATCACATTTGATTTATTGTGTACAAATGCTTTCAATTTGGGCAAGTCTATAATTTTATGGTTTGGTAAAGAGTTAACTCTTTACCACACAATTCCAAGTTTTAATGACCCTGATCAGAAAGACAGCTTTTGAAAACATATTGGGAAAAGGAGAAAATGCTGGTTACCAGCATTTTCTTCTTTTCCCAAAATGTTTTCTACTCTTTAATGAGCAACGTTTGAGCCACATTTATTTCGTTGTCCGCAAATGCTTTCAATTTGGACAAGTCTAAAATTTTGTCTTCTGGTAAACAGTTAAAGTACTGGATTGTACTTTGGAACAATTCTATCTTCAGACTAATGTTCCATGAAATGTTTTCAAAAAGATCGGCCAGTTTAGTAAAAACTCCTAATTATTATCTTGAGATTTAGACAGTTTATGAAACACAATACTTAAAACAGAAAGGGGCTATTTAAGGCTTTATATGCTCTGAGGGCAACAAAAAGTGTGGGTGACAGTGAAAACTATTAAAGTCTCAGATTTCATTTACCTCTTTGGCAATAAGCATATTTCTGTAAAAAGATCTATTAAAAAAAAGAAAATAGTGCTTACTTGATGGTTGAAGGCCCATTGGCAATGCAAGCGTTAAAGTGTATTTAATTTTAAATCATACCATTGGAAAGTATGGAAGTATTGTGAAGATGACAATCTGTTATTGTATGTTCTGACAAAGTGTTAGTCACTGGCAGAAAAAGTAACTTTCAGAACTAGGTAAAAAGTTGCTCTATCTTTTGTTTACTTTTTACCTGATTTTAGAATTCATTTCTCTGGCAGCAACTAACACTTGGACCGCCTGTACAATAACATACCGGTATTGTCATCTTCACAGTAATTTCTATAACTTTAAGCTGTATGATTTAAATTTAAATACATTTTAACGCTGGCATTGTCTACTTTTGGCTGCTATTGGGCCTTTAATGATATTGAAATTTTATGTCGGTTTATGCAAGAGGAGTAAAAAATTGAACTTAGAATACTTCAATCATGATAGAGCATCAAATGAAATTAATGAGTTGGACATTTTAAGTTAGGAAGTATGGATGATCATGGTTCATTTAGTTTGCAAGGATGTTAAATAAGAACATCTATTACAATATTGAACAAAGTAGATTCAAGATAAGATTGCACATGATATGCAGTCTGATCTTGATCTACATTGTCCATTAAAGGAAATATCATTATACTTAGTTATCAATTTTTTTTCGTTACTCTGTACCTGGTGAAACCTTAAATTCCAGACTCTTCAAAATTGAAAGCAATTTACAAATTCGAAAGTGGTACACATGACATGAAGTTCTGAGACAGGGTAGCAAACATTGTGGGAAAAGGAGATAATGCTGGTCACCAGCATTTTCTCCTTTTCCCACAATTTTTTCAAAAGTTCCTGCCTTCAGGGTCGTTAAAGCATGGAGTTGTTTGATAAAGGGTGAAAGACTGGTAAACATTGAATACTCTAATGTTTCTGTTAACTCTTTACCAAACGTCAAAATTTTAAACTTGTCCAAATTGAAAGCATTAGCAGACGACAAAATGAACCCGACTCAGACATTGAAATTTTTTAAAAGAAGGGTAGAAAACATTGTGGGAAAAGGAGAAAATGCTGGTTACCAGCATTTTCTCCTTTTCCCACAATGTTTTCAAAAGCCTTCTTCTTCAGGGTCGTTAAAAGTCGGGATTGTGTGGTAAAGAGTTAAGGATGATTACATATTGACTGACTGTCTATCTAAGTGCAATAGGAGTGTTTTGGAATCAAAAAGCATGTAAATGAGATAAGCTTTGTGGTCTGATGGTTCTGTATGAGCTGTGGCTAATTCTTGCCTTCCTTATGAAATAATGGTAATGTCATGTCCCGACAGGCCTTTCCACTTGGACTGAAAATTCATATTAACCTTACTTTTGCTGAGTAAACCTTTTACTATACTATGAGGAGTTTTAACGACCCTAAGAAAGAAGCCTTTTGAAGAAATTGTGGGAAAAGGATAAAATGCTGGTAACCAGCATTTTCTCCTCTTTCCACTATGTTTTCTACCCTGTCATAGACAGATTCAATCTTTTGAGCTATATTTCAATTGTTATCTGCAAATGCGTTCAATTTTGACGAGTCTGTTTTTTGCCCGTATGGTAAAAAGTTAAAAATAAAATGGTTTTCTTGAATGCCTCACACTTCTATTTCTTCTTTACCAAACTACAAAGTTTTAGACTTAATAAAATTGAATGTATTTTGCAGACGACAATATAAATGAAGCTCAAAAATTAGAATTTGTTTTTTGGGTGGTAGAAAACATTGTTGGAAAAGGAGAAAATGCTGGTAAGTAGCATTTTCTCCTTTTCCTACAATGTTTTTTAATGCTGTCCTCTTCAAGGTTGTCAGAAGTTGGGGTTGTTTTGTGAAGGATAAAGTCATATCATGGTGACAGTGCTCTTGTTCTTGTCTATCCTTGATCTCACCAGCACTAGGCTTTGGCTCTGGAGTACCTTGTCCAAAGAAACTCCAATTTGACCAGTGCTGTGATGACGCAGGATTTTCTGATTGTAAATCCAATGCTTTGTCTTTGATCCAAGAATTACTTTGGAAGAAAACAGAAAACACAGATCTGCGAATTAATTACTGGAAGTTGGTTTCACAGTGCACCATTTTTCTTTCGCAGTAATTTTCAGTCCATCAAAAATTTGTCTGTTGAATTATATTCCTGATACAGTGTGACAACTACACTGCTATGTTGCTTTGTAAATGAAAATTGGACTCAAAAGCTCGCTCAGGTTATTAATATACAGACAAATTTTAGACAAGTTTTAAACTATAACAAATGAGGCAGATAGAAAGGCAAGAAATTTTCTTCATTTGTTTGGAAACACTAAGATAAAAGACGAAATTGTCCCTTTAATGTAGAGACAATGCAGTGTTTCATCTGCATCTACACATGTCATTTCCCATCAACTAATTGACTGTTGCCATTCCTTTTGTGGGTATTCAGCACCTCGGCTTACTTAACTCTTAAAGCTCCTGTTACAACTATAGTTGCCTTTGAGGCCAGTGTTGGTCAATATCAGACAGCACAAAACATGCAGTCTGATCTTTTATCTGCACTGGCTGCTTTGCAGAGGCATTCTGGAAAAGAATGCCCATACAGTTGCACTTACATGGTCTTATTCTAGATTGAAAATATCTCAGGTGTTTATTCTGTGCTCTAAGAGTTAGGTGCATGCTTTATATTACAAGTTTTTCATGCCCTTGCATAAGATTGCCTTAGAAAACTCTGTGGGAAAAAGACTGTGTCCGCTGCAGTTTGTTCTTTTTTTTTTTCAATGATTTCCATGAACAACCTTTATGCAACATTTCTCCTGTATGTTACTGATCAATAATAGTAGTTTGTCTGAAATCGTAATTGGTTAACTCTTTACCAAAATTTTGGACTTGTCCAAATTGAAAGCATTTGCAGACAACAAATTTAATGTGATTAAATTTTTTTTTGTGGAAGGGTAGAAAACATTGTGGGAAAAAGGAGAAAATGCTGGTTACCAGCATTTTCTCCTTTTCCCACAATGTTTTCAAAAGACTTCTTTCTTAGAGTCAGTAGAACTTGGGATTGTTTGGTACAGAGTTAACGTAATTGACAGCAAACAATCTCCACTTTAACAGGGAAGGAATTCCAATCCTTGACTATTTTGTTTGGCTGTCAGAACAAATTATAGCACAATAGGGGATGGAATCTGCACACAGCACACCATTGGTGAGAGAATACCTCCTTCACACCCATCAAGTTTCACTTGGCCTGATACCGGTTTTATGGCACAATAAACCTGCTACATCATTTCAATGGCTGAATCCACTATCTGAGCTGCTTGACCAACAAAGGTCATAAAATGGTACTAAACCCACTGATTTAAATGGGAACCCCAGCCAGGATTCTGTGTCAGCCTCCAAGAATTGACAGCTAATCAGAAATATGGTCCATGTTCTAGACATTTCCTGCATTTATCTGAATTAGAAACTGTAAGGAAAGTGTGGGGTAATTAAGAAAAATATTAATTATCTTTGACCAGTCTTTGCATGCCACTAAGGAGAAGGTCATAAAATTTAATTTGTAGAAAATGAATACGGGCTGTGGGATGAGGTCAAACCATGTGGTCACACTTCTGTGGCATTGGTTCCATGCAGCTGTTTGACCACAGTGACCAGTCTGTTCTTTAGCAAAGTGGAAAATTAAGGAACATTTTTTGTTGTATAAAAAGTTGCTGACTTTTAAGTGAACAACTGGAATATGTAAGTCTGTGTTTTTATATTAATGGTATATTTTTCAATGATAAATTTCTCAAAGATGTTGAATCTAAAACTATATACCTGCTATAAAATGAGAAAATGCAATCCAACTTCGAATATCAAGGAAATATTAAAATGTAATTAATCTCCTTTATCTACCGTACCCCTTACCAAACAATCCAATGTTTTAAGCACCCTGAGGAAAAGCCCTTTTGAAAACATTGTGGAAAAAGGAGGAAATGCTGGGTATCAGATTTTAGTATCCATGAACTAGTTTAAGATTCTATCATCTTGTGCAGTGTTAACTCTAGAGATTAAGAGATACCCTATAATGCACACCTTATAGATGACAGGTGCAAATATTGTGCCAAATGATGAAACTCATCTCTACATTTTTTTATCATCTATAATATTGTCTGCTTTTTTGCATAACTATTTAAATTTACCTCAGTACAAACCAAATACATGGAATGACCCTCACAGAATGATGTATTTAATCTCTAAGAACCTTGAACAATTTCAGTGAGTGGAAAAAGACACAATTATTGTGTTTTACTTTGATCAGATAATCTCAAAATAGAAAAATATCAGACAGAAGAGATCTCAGATCAGACTTTGAGGTTTTTTCTTGAGCTTTACTATCTGAAAAGCTACAATTGTGCTTTTCAATCTTCAGGTTAATATTGTACATTCCTGGTTGGACTATTTCGTACTTTGACTCTATACTAAACAAAAAAAATTTTTGACTTGTTCTAATTAATGGCATTTGCAGATGAAAAAACAGAATTAGCCGCATTGGTAATAATTTTATTTGAAAGAGTAGAAAACTTTTGGGGGAATGTTGGAAAGAGTAGAAAAACTTTTGGGCAGAAATGGTAATTATCAGCATTTTTTTCCTTTTTTCCACAATGTTGTCTAAAAAAATATTTTTCCGAAAGGTCATTGAAGGACAGGGAAAAAAACATAGCTGACAGGTCATTAAAACATGAGATTGTTTTGTGAAGGGTTAAATATCAACAACAGGAAAACAAAGATTTTTTTATTCATAATTTCAAACCTTTGCATGACAAATATTTGTATTTACACATCTTTTGTAAAAGTGAAACTCTGTCAGATGGTCTCCCCTCCCAATATTTGATTTTGGCATTAACACTTTACCAAATGACAAAATGTTAGACTGGTACAAACTGAAAGCATTTGCAGAATACAACCTCTCCACATCATACAAAGCCTAGTCTTTGGAACCCTACTCCAAAAGCCATTTTTGACAACTCTGAGAAAGAAGGCTTTTGAAAATATTGTGGGGAAAAAGAGAAAATGCTTGTGATCAGAATATTCTCCTTTCCACAATGTTTTCTGTGCTTTCTAACACAAATGCCATCATTTAAACCAAGTCTTATTGGCATCCTCAGATGCTTTCAATAAGGATGAGTCTGAAATTTGTCATTAAAGCTTAACATAATCATTCAAAGACAACTTTTCCAACCTGTGAAATAACTGCTGTTACTACATTGTTTTTGGTAACCCAAAAACGCAATTTTACCCTTTTCTTTAACACAGCAAAATTTTACACTTGTCCAAAGTGAGAGCATCTACAGACAACAAATAAAATATTGATCAAGTGGTGAAAATTGTCGTTGAAAGGTAGAAACATGATTGTGCAAAAAGGAGAAATTGCTGGTTACCATCATTTCTTCTTTTCCACAATGTTTTCAAAAGCCTTCTTTCTCAAGGTTGTCAAAACTTGTGATAGCGTGGTAAAGAGTTAAATGTCTCTTTAACCAGTTGGTGGCATATGTTACTATAAAAAAAGCTTGTACCATTGGTTTAAGGTTCATATGCTGCAGATGGTGAAAGGATTGTGTAAATAAGTTGATGTTTATTATTTCATATTCATGTTATTGAATTCCACCCTGCTTAACCCTTTACCACACGGCAAAATTTAAGACCTATCCAAATTGAAAGCATTTGCAGAAGACAATTTCATAGTGGCTCAAATGGCGCAACTTTTCTTTGATAGGGTAGAAAACTTTGTGGGAAAAGGAGAAAATGCTGGTTACCAGCATTTTCTCCTTTTCCCACAATGTTTTCACAAGGCCTCTTCTTCAGGAGTGTTAAAAGGCGTCATTGTGTGGTAAAGGGTTAAGTGATTGAAATATGGACAGTGTTTTGACATCTTTCATGCCATTGTTCCTGAAATCAAAACAGTAAATGTTTAGATTTCCTGATGTCAGGATTCCCTCATAATAATCCACTCTGCTTTTCATCTCAATGAGAGATTCATAAATAAAGTAAGTACTTGCTGTCAATACAACAAGCCCAATTTCATTAATTTTCCTTGCAGTTATAATTATGAGGCTCTGTTTATTTGTTGGTATGGAGTCTAACGTGGTTTTCAACATTATTTCAGTTATACTGTGGCAGCCAGTCCATCAGTGCTTTCCTGGAGTTTCTTTCACAAGTACTTCATACAATATTCTTGCCAAGCTACTGGCTGCTTTTATTCCCACATAACCATTTTTAAAACAAGGATCAGCGATAGGAAGGGAATGAATCCTGTTGCAATGACTATCCTCGGAAAGAAATTCGCTGAGCAGAGGATTCCAACCAGTGATTCTCTGTTCTCAAGCCCTGTACGCTACAGACTGCACTACAGGGCTCAGATGGTGGTGTATATGAGGCATCTTCATCAGACTAGTCCAGAATGCATGTACCAGTCCGCATTCTCTTAAAATCCAAGAAATCATCCAAGAAAAAGTGACTTGCTTTTTCCACAATATTTTCTACATTTCAAGAGACAGAGATGATTTTTTTGTGCTACATAGATTCAAGCGTCTGCAAATCCTTCCAGTGTAGACTATGGGATAATTTCTTTGTATGGTAGACTGTTTGCCTGTTACCTGACAATCTAGAGTTTTAATAACCCTGAGGTTGTAAACATAGTTGGAAAAGGGGAAAATGTTGGTAAACAGCAATTTCTCCTTTTCCCTCAATGTTTTCTGCCCTATCATTGACAGAAATCAGCATTTGAACTATATGTATTTTTGTCACTGCAAAATTTTAATGCATTCAGTTTTGTTGAGTCCAAAATTTTATTGTTTGGTAAAGTGTTAAAGATTAAATTCCCTAATACACTGGTGCACTGATGACGGAGAGCAGATGCTGTAGAAGTCATGCAGACCTATAGTTGTAATAATTGTGCAACATCTAGGGAAAGTCTGTGCACCATAAAAGAAATTTGAAAATTCATAGTATTTCTACCAGATGCCAGTTATTCCAGTATACCACATTGACCCCTTTCTATTTACACCCAAGTTAATTGCCAGTTTATTTGTCTATACCACTAAAAATAATCCAAGATGGTTTGCCTGACAGAATTTTTAAATATCACATTGTTGGCAGTGGAAATTGAGATGAAATATTTAGAGTCATATAAATAAATCACATGTGGTTTACATTTGGATAATCCCTGTCTGTTAAATGCTTTAACTCTTTACCAAACAAGAAATTAAAATATGAAAAAAAAGGTAAAAATATGAGATATTTTAGTAAAGGCTTTACCCTTTTTCACACAATCTCAGTTCAAACAACCCTAAAAAAAGGCATCTGAAAATATGGCGGGAAAAAGAGAAAATGCTGGTAACCAGCATTTTCTCCTTTTTTCCCACCATGTTTTCCACCCTCTCACAGACAAAAACCAGTATTTGACGCTTACTGAATTAGTTGTTAGCAAATGCTTCAATTTGGACAAGTGTTAAATTTTGTTGTATGGTAAAGAGTTTGAAAAAATGGCATTATTTATGAACAACAAATATCTTTTAAAGAAGACAGATGGCGTAAGAGGCACTGGGATATGAATATTTAAATTCGTATGTAGTATAATATGAAGAGAAATGATGAAAACAGTTCTGAAAGTAGCCTCTTTTAAATTGTTTTGCATATGGTTGAAAGCAGAATTTTCAATAAGATTTAAGAATGAGGAAGCTCTCGTAATGAGCGTTATTCAGCAATACGTTAATTCTCATGTTTAACGTAAAATGAGAGTCAACATTTTGCCATGTTTCAGAATATATTGTTTGTTCTGTTTTTTATTAATGAATCATGTTTAAATAAAGGTCAGTTTAGACCATACGATGAAATCTTTAAAAAGAAAACAAAGTAGATTTTACAAAAATGAAGCACCTTTCAAACATCAACTATTTGTCGTTTTCAGAAGGCGCGGTTTTATCACCCCTCTCAATGCTTGACCACACCCACCTACTTTTATCAAGAGTAATTTAGTAGAAACCCAGTTTCTTCGCTAACAACGCAATAAATTTGATTGTTCCTCGAGGTAGGCATAGTCATTCACGTTTCGAATTAAATCACCAAATTCAAGACATAACATCTTTTTTCATTGTGACAAGGAACGAAATCGGTTGTTTCACAACCCGTTTTCGTGTAAGACAATAGAGTGGTAGCCTGCCGTCGCAATTCGTATTCGGTTTTACGTGAGGAAAAACGGGTACCAAATCTGTTACACTAACCAAAATAGAAAACTCGCCAATACTCATTGCTATTAGTTTATCCATATGATTTAGATTATGGATGTTTAGCTAGATTTTAACATATGCATGGCCAAAAAGTACATCTTCACACAGGTAAATGTGATCATTACCTGATTTTCTAGTCATGAACACTTTTATCCAATGTCGGTAAATTTCTACTGTGACCTTTATTTTTTTGCATAGTTTACCTATATTTGGCCAGTCACAAAATGTTTAACCATTCATTTCCTCCTAGTACTGAAAGTAGGTCAAAAGTGAGATCATACAGCTACGCCGAAAAAATATGTTCACAGGTGAGCAATACAGAACCATCATGGTTTTCTTATCCTATAACACGCCAAATGTACAAAAATGTTGTTTTTAGGCTGCTATTGGCTAGAATGTTTCCCCATAGCTGGTGGTGTAGATCTAAGATTAGACTGTATAATTTCCAGTCTGATCTTTATCTATGGTCACTGCAATGCAAGTATGGTTCTGTAGGACCCATTAAAGGTTAATTTTCAGTTTACCACAATAATTTCTTTTCTGCCACCTACATTAATTTTTCTTGTGTTCATGTCTTACTTGCAGGTCTCCATTTTGTTAGAGGGTGGTAACTCCAGTCCAACACCTTTGTCTGTGACTCGGCAGCTATAATTGGCCGCCTCTGATGTGCTTCTGATTGCTAACAAGGTAATAAGTTTTCTGTAAACAAACTACCATTTTACAGCATTTCCTTCATGCCAAAAACCCTTAACTGAACGATGCCATGTTTTAGCTTTTTACCAAATGAAAAAATTTTAGACTTGATCAAATTGAAACCATTTGCATTTTTTTCAAAAAAAGCCTTAAATTCTTTACCAAGGTCATTAACCCTTTACCAGACGACAAAATTTTAGCCTTGTCCAAATTGAAAGCATTTGCAGACGACAATTTCAATTTGGCTAAAATGGTGCGATTTTTCTTTTATAGGGTAGAAAACATTGTGGGAAAAGGAGAAAATGCTGGTTACCAGCAATTTCTCCTTTTCCCATAATGTTTTCAAAAGGCTTTTTTCGCAGGGTCGTTTAAGTTGTCATTGTGCTGTAAAAGGTTTAAACTCTGAAAAGTTTGGTAAAGGGTTGATTACCCTAAAAATGAGGGCTTTTTAAAATCATTGTTAGAAAATGAGAAAATACTGGTAGCCAGCATTTTTCTCTTTTCCATAATGACTTTTACCACTGTCTAGTCACAAACATTTTCTGCTTTTCCCACACTGTTTTGTATCTTATAAAAGACAAGTCCAATCAATTGAACTATGGTTTACTGTTCACTTCAAATTTTGAGACAAGTCTAAAAACTTGATTCACTGGTAAGGAGTTAAACTTTAATTGTTTTAATCTTTGCCAGACAACAAAATTTTGACTTGTTCGAATCCAAATCATTTGCAAATGATAAACTAGATGTGGCTCAAATGGCTGGATTTTTCTTTGTAAGAGTAAAAAACATGGTGGAAAAAGGAGAAAATGCTGGTTAACAGCATTTTCTCCTTTTCCCACAATGTTTTCCTGAACACATCTTTCTCAGAGTTTTTAAAACTCGGGATTGTGTGG
This sequence comes from Hippopus hippopus, assembly GCA_946811185.2. NCBI lineage: Eukaryota > Metazoa > Mollusca > Bivalvia > Cardiida > Cardiidae > Hippopus > Hippopus hippopus. The sequence goes on along the minus strand of OX328100.1, from coordinate 16,804,972 downwards.
CAATGGACTAAGTAGTAAGAAGGTGTCTATTGATGAGTGTCAGGTTCTGTCAATATAAGGTGTAATGGTATCCCATCTAAAGGCAAACAGAGTTTCTTTGCTTTGGATCAAGTATTTCTCTAATAAAAAGCTTCCTTTCTTAACCCTTAGGTTGTTAAGCGCAACTCACTGACCTTTTGTGGACAGTGTAGATCAAGATCAGACTGCACAGAACGTGCAGTCTGATCTTGATCTATACTGTCTGATTAGGACATATTTCCCCTCAAAACGGTATCATTGAAATAGCAAAATTTTGGATTTTAATATCGGCTTAAAAGTTTCATTTCATTTATTTAGCATGATAAGGGTTAAATATTATCTTCCTAAATTGGAAGACTACTGTATGTCATAAAATTTTTAAAAAAGAATAAAGAAAAATGATTCAGCATGTCATAAAGAATAAGAACTATTATGCAGACAATATAATGCATGATCAGGCTACATAAAATGAACAGCCTGGTCTTGTATTTACACTGACTGCTTGAAATATTCTGCAAAAACAGCAGCCACATTTTTGACAAATTTAGCGGATATTTTAGTGGAAGCCTAAGAACTTTTACCGCTGCAAATCTCATTATGATTCGTTTATTATTACAGGAGTTGATTGATTGGTTGGTTGGTTGGTTGGTTGGTTGGTTTTGCATTTATTGATTTGCAAATGGTCGCCCATGTAGGGGATGCCCTGAGAATGCTTTTAGTTATGTTATTCCTTACCAAACAATAACTAGATTTCACAAAGCTGAGGAAGAAGATTTGGAAACATTATGAGAGAAAAAAAAAACATGATTTTCTTCTTTTTCCACCATGTTTTTAAGGCCAAATACCCTGAGGTTAGCCGCTTATAATTTTTTGCTTAAAATGCTTTCAATTTTGATAAGTCTAAAAATTTTTGGTCTTGTATAGACTTAATCATTTTCCACACAATCCTCACTTTTAATGACACTGAGAAAGAAGGCTTTTGAAAACATTATATGAAAAGAAGAAAATATTGGTAACCAGCGCTTCCTCATTTTACCACGATGTTTTCTACCCTTCCAAAATCAAATGTCAATTTTTGAGTCACTTTGGCTGTCTGAAAATGCTTTGAATTTGGACAAGCCTAAAATTTTATTGTTTGGCAAACAGTAAGTAAAGCATAGCAGTAGCAACAATTAGACCTTTTGATCTATCTGTCAATCAACTGTATAGAATTGTCCTGTTTGCATTGTGATTTTAAATTCTAATAACTTCGGAGACTTGGACACAGAGGTGTCAAAACCTCTTCTACCATCTTGACCCTGTAAAAACGTAAAGATGTTGAATCGTATCGTCTATCCAATTAAATTCGATCTCGGCTGAAGAAGACCCTCTTAAACACTCCTGATCTTTCATTGTATCGTAGGTTGACATTATTTGATTTTAGTTTGACTCATTTTAACCTTTAGCATGCCGAAGAAACCCAACAGGCATTTTTAATTTAGAAATAAGACCAGAATAATTGCATGGTTGCTTTTGTCTATATAGTTTCGTCAAAGCGGACAGTGTAGATCAAAGATCAGACTGCACATTTTGTGCAGTCTGATCTTTGATCTACACTGGCCAAAAAGGCAACTATAGTTGTGAAGGATGGTGTAAGGGTTAAAGGGGCTCTTGAGTCCCCTTTGATTCCCTTCTTGGTTTTTTTACTTTGATTTTTTTTGCCATCATTATTGCTGACACTTGTAGTTTTTCCCTATCTTTAACTCTTTACAATACAATTCCAAGTTTTAACAACCTTGAGAAAAAATAGCCTTCGTAAACACTGGGAAAAGAAAAAAATGCTGGTATCCAGCCTTTTCTCCTTTTCCAACAGTATTTTCTGATCTTTCACAGCCAAATCTCATAATTCCTGCCACATTTAAATTATCGTCTGCAAATGCTTTCAATTTGGACAACTTCCAATTTTTGTTGTTTGGTAAAGAGTTAACACATGGACCACCTGCAAATGACTTTTTTTTTGCCGTGCAGCTGACCAGTTTGAAAATATTGTAGCATAAAGAGAAAATTCTCATAAGGAATAATTTCTCTTTTTTGCCACATATTTTACATGCATATTTTACATAAAAATTGTACATAAAACCTTGATTCGTATTGATGATCAATATTTCACCTGGATGTTTTACAAAGTCAACTGTTTTAGGTGGTCGTGAGTAAAGCTTAGTGTTGTCCAGGGCAGTTTAACCTTCTTAGTACTTTGAAATATTTGAAAATATCTGTTGATTGAATTTATCCTGTATCAAACAGTCCTGAGTTTTAATGACCCTGAGAAAGAGAGCTTTTGAAATCATAGAGGGTGAAGGAGAAAATAGTGGTAACCTGAGCTTTCTGTCCTTTTCCTACAATGTTTTCTACCCTTTCTCAGAGACAACTTTTCCCTTTTAATTTGTTGTTTGCAAATGCTTTCATTTTGGACAAGTCTTAGATTTTGTTATTTGATAAAGAGTAAACCAGGAGAAATTCTGAAAGTTAGAATACTTTTATTGGTGTGGTGTCCGTGGTTGTGAGGTAGAGTGTCGGCCTCGTAACCATAAGGTCCCGAGTTTGATACCCGGGAGTGGGTGTCAACTTAGGGATTTTTCATTGGCCCACATATTCGGCGCGAGTAATGGTATAGTTCTCAGGAAGCAGAATCAAGAGAAATTAGTATAAGTTGTAAGAACTTGTTTCTCAATCGATGTAAAGTAAATATGTTTAAAATGAATAATGCTTTCATTATTCATTTTAAACTTTAGGGCATGGATAAATCTTATAGACATGTTTAAGTGTAGAAATAATACCCAAACAATTTCAAGCTTGCTGTCATTCAGAAAGTCTCAGGAAATCAGACAGTGTAGATCAAAGATCAGACTACAGCTTTTGTGCAGTCTGACTTTGATCTCTGAGGGTTAATTTAGCTATGCTTGCTTACAGGTTTATTTTATGTCAAATATACACCTGGTTAAATCCATTTAGAAGCAAGAAAAAACAGATTTTTTCAGTTTCTAAAAAAAGACTCGGACTTTGCATGGCATCTAAAAAGTTGTTTTGGTCACAAAATATTCAGCAGTGTACCATTTATCCCAAAATAGAGTATGCTTTTTGCAGTATTGTCTTGATCTGTTATTCACAAAAGGAGCTCACATTATGTTTAAACTGTATTCACTGTTCAAGTTTTTACCAAGTCTGCAAGAGAACAACCACTTTATTCCTTCATTAGTGCCTTTTGTCTGTAAAATTTGTCAGTCAAAAAGAAACTGAACCCTTATCCTGCTAAATAAATAAAATGAAACTTTCAAGCTGATAGTAAAAATCCAGGTTTTGCTCTTTCAAAGGTATTCTTTTGGGAGAGACATCTCCTTACTGAATAATGCAGATCAAAGATCAGGGTGCATGTTCTGTGCATTCTGATCTTGATCTACATTGTCCGCAAAAGGTCAGTGAGTTGCACTTAGCAGCCAAAGGGTTAAAGTCTCATAGACAGGGCCTGTATTCACCAGCAATTCTTAGTTTTTTAAAACTGTGGCGATAAATCAGTTTCCTGGAATTTTTATAGAGATTGTGAAAAATTTGCTAAAAAAAAACATCACAATAAACTTTGTTATCTAGAAAATTTTACATTGATCAGTAAATATTTTAAAGCAAAATTTCTCATTGGTGCACGAAGCTGACATTCGAGATAAAATTATCGTGATAGTTCTATCCGTTTCTCAATATCTATAAATAGAAAATTCACCATTTGGATGAACTCGGTAGTTTTTGACTTCACAAGATTGCAGTAAGTGAAAATTCGCATTATTAACAATTGTAGCTTAATTGGTAAAATTTGACAAGACTTGAAATGAACAGAAGTCTAAAATCACAAAGACGACTCGAAATGCCTCCTACAACCATTCAGGGAAACAGAGAATTCATAAGGTTGAAGACGAAGATGTTCCGAAACTGTCAGTTGTGGGCACAAAAGCAAAAGAAATCCATGATAACAGTTAGAATTATCGCAATATTTTTATCGTGAAAATTTTTTTTATTTGCATAATATTTCCAGGAAACTTTGTTTTATCACGATAGTTCTCTTAAATTATCACAATAGCTATCTCTTATCTCGCGGCAGAAATATGCCACTATAAAGGTGTGTTGCTTTAAAATTTAGAAAATTCTTGAGAGTAAGACAAAGAATATTCTAGTGGTATAGTGGCTGAATGCGAACCTTGGTCAACAGTAATTTGCACAAAGAATAGGCTCGTTGTAATTTAGTCATTTAAAATTTCCAATGAAATGGTAAAAGCTGATCACAGGGTATGTTTTTGTGTAAGTTTTTTTTTATTTATACCTTGGAAAAAAAGGAAATTCGTAAAGTGATTAAAATCGCAAACAAAGCTTTATACACGAGCCTGAACTATGATAAGATTCATTTTGCCTTCAGAAACCCTATCCTGTTACATAAGACATACCAATATGCCAAGTTTCATTAGTCACAAAAAAGTTCAAGTAGCTTCTCATAAAATTAAACCTTTACTGCACAGTCCCAAATTTTAATGACCCTGGTAGGGAAGGTTTTTGAAAACATTGGAAGCCAGCATTTGCTTCTTTTTCCTCAATATTTTCTACCCTTTTACAGTCAAATGTCATCACTGGAGCCTTAACTTTTCCTTAGCAAATGCTATTGATTGCTATCAATGTGATTGAGTCTAAAATTTTGTGGTCTGGTAAAGGGTTAACTCTTTACCACATAAATCTGATTTTTAACAATCCTGAAAGAGGTGGTTTTTGAAGACATTGAAGGAAAAGAAGAAAATGCTTAATCAGCATTTTCTCCTTGTCCCTTAATTTTTTCTACCCTATCCAAGACAGAAATCATCGTTGAAGCTACATTTTGATTTGTTGTTCACAAAATCTTTCAATTTGGTTGAGTCCAAAATTTTGTTGACTGGTGAAGAGTTGATCTAATACTTGACCTAGCATTGGACACTGGCTATTTGTTGTAATCAATTTCACCTGTCACAATGGAAAGGAGAATAGAGGATTTTTTGTTGAATCAATGATGATTGACAATGATGATACACTTCACATCAGTACCTCTTTAAACAAACTGGCTGCAGAAGACTGTAAACCCTTTAGCAAACAATCCTGGGTTTTAACAACCCTTGGAAAGAAGCCTTTTGAAAACACTGTGGGAAAAGGAGAAAATGCTGGTAACCAGCATTTTCTCCTTTTCCCACAATGTTTTCCACTCTATCAAGGACAAATGCCGCCATTTGAGCCATATTGAAATTGTTGTCTGCAAATGCTTTGAATTTGGACTAGTCTTAAATTTTGTCGTTTGGTAAAGAGTTAAAGAATATCCTTGTCAAATATATTGATAATCAGCATGGCTAACTCTAAATATGAAAATTTATTAAACATGATCACGAAAGGAGAAAATTATTACTGTGATTCTCATTTTGATACAAGTATCCTTCAATAACTGGCTTAATGTCGGTTAACCACAAATCCTAGTGTTGTTCCTTTTTCCCTCCGTGTTCCCTCATAATAGGAAAAGGACAATGTCTTTCCACTCAAACTTCTGTCTTTTTTAGTCTTCTTTATTAGTTTTGGAAAACAGCAATGGGCTAATCTGTTCTACTTCTAGACTGCATTAAACCCAGACAGTATGGGGAAAAAGCAATTTGTAATCACTGAGGTTGCATTCATCTTCTTATCTCAAAATTTTAAAATTTTTGCCAAATTGATATACCGGTAGTAACATTTTGGGTTTCATCTTACTGTTGTCCATTAAAATACAAAATTATGAGCAGGAAAATGTTGGACAAAGAGAAAGAAAAGGGACATTTTCTGTGTTTGGGACATGTTTTCAAAATACCTCATGTTGCATTTGCATCAAAGACACTAATTGCTTAGGGATGTGGTTATGCTGAAACTTTACGCTGTATTACTATGTCAGCTTGAAACATACCAAGTTCTGTTCTTGTTGATGATGTTTTTGGACCAATGTCATGTTGATAACATATGAGCCATGCTCTGTAAAAAGGGGGCTTAATGCATCTGCGAAAAGCATCAACCCTGGTCAGCCTGTGCAGTCCGCGCAGGCTGACCAGGGCCGAAACTTTTCGCTATTGGTCAATTTTCTGTATGTCCAAGGACCAGTCTATCACGCGATTGAGTCAGTTGTCTGAAAAAATGGATATTATGGATCCATAAGTATGTAATGGCTTGCTTGGTACCATGGATGACGGAGATGCATTAAGCCCCCTTTTGCTGGAGCACGGCTCATATGAGTTTTGCTCTGTGAAAGGAGGTTTAATGCATCTGCAAAAAGTTTTAACCCAGGTTAGCCTGCACAGTCCATGCAGACTGAGCTGGGTTGAACTCTTTCATTTTTTGGTAAATTTTCTTCATATCCTAGGACCATTTTACCTCATATTAAGTCACTTGAATGTTAGCCAAAATGCACTTTATGATCGTTAATCACGGTATGTGATGACTTGCTTGGTATAATGCATCACAGAGATGCATGAAAGCCTCTTTTGCCAGGGCATGGCTGATATATACATTTTACAAGGATGTTTTCCTGGTCATCAACCACAAAATTATTTAGGGAGATAATAAGTTTTAACCCTTGTCCTGCTAAATAACTTCAATTAAACTTTCAACCTATAGTAAAAACCCAAATAATGCTATTTCATACTTATATTTTGGAGAAAAGTATCTTCTCATCGGACAGTGTAGATCCAAGATCAGACTGCACGTTGTGCAGTCTGATCTTGATCTACACTGTCCGCAAAAGGTCAGTGAGTCGCACTTACCAGCCAAAGGGTTAAGGCACTGATATCAATAGTCTACCAATTAGTATCAACTAGGGTTAAAATTTCAACTTAAATTTAAAATCAAAGGTTTGGCACTGACCTGTTCACTTTCAAGAGGTTTGTACTGAGTTTCATGGCAAAATTGATTTTATTTTGTCAAATTTTGTATCATTAAAGGTTAGTTCTTAGGTCACAGAGCTTCATGGTCATTTACGTTTTACCATACAATCCTGACTTTTAAAGACCCAAAGGAAGATGCCTTTTCAAAACATTGTGGGAAAAAGAGAATTTGCTGCTAACCCTCCCATAATGTTTTCAAAAGCCTGCTTCGTAAGGGTGGTATTTGTGGTCATGAGGAAGAGGGTCGGCTTCGTAACCATAAGGTCCTGAGTTCGATCCCCGTGTGCAGATGTCAACTTTGGTACTGTTCATTGGCCCACACATTCGGCACAAGTACTGGTCTAGTTCCCAGGGAGGAGAATCGAGAGAGACTAGTATAAGTTGCAAGAACTTGATTCTCAATCGATGTAAAATAATATGTTCATACCTTACTTTATGCTTTCCTGATGGTGATTAACAGTCATGATAGTGTGAGGTTTATGGGAAAAAAATCTAATTTTCTAATGAAACTAGGACATAGTGTTATGGTTTTGCATCAAAAACTATCTGTTCTGAAATGTAAAATGATGAGAATATAGTTGATAAAGTTAAAGAATTCTTTCCTCCAGGGAAAAAGGAAATACTAAACTTGTTTGGCTTTTTTCTAAATCATATATTTGTCTTCAAGCCATGTTCCAGTAGTTTTTTCAGATATGATACTCATGAGAATTCCATCATAATAATGACGTGGCCATGATGGATTATATTTCAACTTTAGTCATCTTGCAACGTCTCATTATAATGTGCTGTTTTATTACCAATGGAACACATCTGGTCTTTCTCAAAGTCCTCATGTATGTCCTCAGTAAAATTTGGTTACTATGACAACCAGACAGGTTACATAAAAAAAAAATCACATGCTTTTGTAATATTGATTACATGAAATCCTTTCTTTCAGGAGTAGAATTACATCATTGTCATGTTCATTGATGAAAGTGAAGCCAAACCAAGTGTTGATATATTTCTTTTGGCAAAATCACTCCAAAGCCTTGGCATAATGTCATAGACAGTTACTGATTAAAAAAAGCAGAAGACTTTGACAAAATCTCCAAGAATATTGATAATCATTATAAATGTAGGAACACAGAGTGTTCAAAAGTATATGTAACACTTTCAAATGTACCTATGGTATATTATTCATAAAGGTATTACAATATAATTCATACCATTTGATAAGTGGAACAAAAAAGTTTTATGACATGCTCATTATATCCCGAACATGCAGATCCATGAAAGCAAATTTCATGAACAGCCTGAATGTCCTGCAACGTAAAATGGACATCGTCTTGAACGATTGATATAAATTGATGTATATTTTTAGAGGTGCTAGCCCCCTTTATTGCTAAACATTACCTTACATACTAGGCATTTGATAAAATTTTATTATATTTATATTATATTTGGTATAAATCTTACTGTAAAATCTTTATAAAAAATATACCTTTGGTATATTTGAAAGTGAATTGAATAAATATTGCTCATAATGAGTAGTTTCTTCTTTTGCTGCAATCTTTTCTGAAGTAAATGACTGACAGACAAAAACAGTCTTATAATATCTTACCTCATTGCTACAACAAAATCGTAGACTCGTCCAAGTAGAAAGCATAATGCAGACAACAAAGTAGAGGCTGATCAAATAACGAAATTTGTTGTTAATAGCATAGAAAACATTATGGGAAAAGGAGAAAATGCTGGTAACCAGCATTTTCTCCTTTTCCAACAATGTTTTCAAAAGCCCTTCTTGTCAGTTTGTTTTCTGGTAAAGAATCAACTCTTTAGCAAGTGCTATAAAATTGTGGACTGGACAAAGTTTAGAGAATTTCACAACAAATCAAATGTAGCCAAATATTATTACTTTCTGTCTTTATTAGGGTTGAAAACAATGTGGGAAACAGGAAAAAAAGTTGGTTACCAGCATTGTCTCCTTTTCCCACAATGTCCTCAAAAGCTTTCTCTTTCAGCGTTCAAAAAAAAAATTGGGATTTTGTGGTAAAAGGTTAAAAGGATTTAAAAGGTTGGATGTTTGCATGCAAGAAAGACATGAAGCCATGCTTGTAACTATCAAACAAAGATTGGTGTGGGATGCATGCAGCCTGACTTGTTACTCAAATTGAATTTACTTTGTGAACAAAAAAAATGCTTTCTTGGTACATTTCTTAATTAAATCTTTACCAAACAATCTTGTCTTTAATCAACCCTGAGGAAGAAACCTTTTGAAAACATTGTGGGAAAAGGAGAAAATGCTGGTTACCAGCATTTTCTCCTTTATCCACAATGCTTTCTATCCTATCTAAGACAAATCTTACCACTTGACTGATATCTGCAAATGCTTCCAATTTGACAAGTCTAAAATTTTGTTGTTTAGTAAAGGGTTAATTCTTTAGCAGAAGACAAAATTTGGGACCTGTCGAAATTGAAAGCAATTACAGACACCAGATAAGTTGTGGCTAATAGAGTTTTGATTTGTTTGTGATCGGATAGAAATCACGTTGCTGGTTACCAGCATTTTCTTCTCTTCTTTCAAAGTTTTCGACAGCCATCTTTCGCAGGGTCCTTAGACTTTGGGGTTGCCTGATAAAGTGTTAGTTAACTCACAGCAGAGGACGAAATTTCAGGCTTGTCCAAATCGAAAGCATTTATAGACATCAAAAAAGCTGTGGCTTAAAGTTTTATGATTTGGTTATTTGGAAAAATGTTAATTTTTTGGCTTATTGTATGTAAGAAATTCCAGTTTCCCCAATGGATGATGTCTATGAAGTTCAGTCTGCACAAAACATGCAGGCTGATCTTTGATTACTAGGGTAGTATAGATCAAGACAAACACTTTATATTTTGTCATGCTCTGTGAAAAGAGGGTTTAATACATCTGCAGGTGGTATCGACATAGAATTAGCGCAAGTAGGCTGCCTTGGGTCAAAATCTTTTTGCTATTGGTCAATATTCTGCATATCAAAGGACCAGCTTACGTCATCATTCAGTTTTATTAAAGGATCAGTAAAAGATGAAAAACAGTATTTTGTCATGCATGAAAACAAAGTGTCATTAAGAAAAAAATCAGCAAAACTAGAAAAATTTCAAAAAGTTTATTTCTTTCACATAACACAAAATCAATGGGACAATGTGGGGATAAAATCGATACACTGGTTCAGTTTCTCCCAAATAATGATTGCTCCCCAAATCAGTGAAATTTTTATGGTTCATTGAAGCTTGTAATCATCTACTTTTTATGTGTCATCATGCAATTTTCTAGCGAAGGATGAGCAGCACAATGCTTTATTAACCTTTATAAACCTTTAAACTTTATAAACCAAAAAGATGCTTTCAGTAGAAAAAGTAGACCTAAATAAAGGCAATGAAAAGGTTGCTATTCTTCAGAATGTTTCAGCCAAGCGGACAATGTAGATCAAAGATCAGACTGCCTGTTTTGTGCAGTCTGATCTTGATCTACATTGGCCACAAAGGCAATTTGTTGTGAAAGGTGCAGTCAGGGCTGACTCATATTCAAGTTTTGCACAATTCCAAATGATATGATTGGTTAAAAAGTGCTAATATGCAGCTTTCAACATTATTTGAGTAATATTATTGCAACAGCTTTGGTTAAATGGTGTTATTTTTGCCACTTTCAACACTATTTCAGTAATATCATGGCAACAACTATGGTTAAATATAGGACATGTGGAAAGCTTTGCTAAGAGGAAACTCTAGGGTGCAAAGATAGGTGCACTGGCCACCACAATATGACTTAAATAATGTTGGAAGCAGTGTGGGATACTAAACAAGCAAACAAACGTTTACAATAATTTTTACAATTATTGTTTTGAAGCAAAATGGATAAGTTTTTGGAATTTCAAATCCAGCTGCCAATAATGTATTGATGCACAACGGTAGAATAATTCAGGCCATTGACCAATGACCACAAATGAACATCAGCATACAGTGTTTGGAGACAATAGACCAAGTGATAATATCAAAATTGGAAAATGGACAAATCAATTATCTGTATACCATACAACAAAATTTTAGATCTGTCCCAGCTGAATGGGTAACTGCAGACGAAAAAGAAGATATGTCTTATTCTATGTTATAAAACAAATTTTTAGAAATGTCTAAATTGGATGCATTTGCAGTTGACAAAGTAAATGTGGCAGAAATTGTGTTTTTTTTTTTTCCTTAGGAAAGGGTAGAAAACATTAAGGGAAAAGAAAAATATGCTGGTTACTAATAGCTTATTGATCAAGATCAGAATACACAGAAATTTCAGCCAGATCTTTTCTGTACATTGTCTGATAGTTTGGGAGAATATTTTTGAAACACAGCCATAAATCTTTACTAAACTACAAAATTTTAGAGTAATCCAACTTGAAACCATTTGCACATGGCACAATACATGTGACTCAAAAATAAGAAAAATTGTTTTAGGAAGGGTAGAAAACATTGTGAGAAAAGGAGAAAATGCTGGTTACCAGCATTTTCTCTTTTTCTTACAATGTTTTCAAAAGGCTTCATTCTCAGGGTCATGAAGAGTCTTATGTGGTAAAGGGTTAAATTTGTAATAATATTGTTGGTCCTACTGTACTGAGTTCACATCAATTATTTAGAAGTCTTAAGGGTGACATAATGAAGGAGGAATAGAAGCTTCACCCGAAAAATGAAGTGTTGAAAAAAAGGGCTTCTGTTATCTTTGACCACATCTACATATTTTGCCGTTAGCATATCCTTTTACATTTTAGCGACACCATGACAGGGAGCTTGCCCGGGTAGTCCTATCTCTCCTTGTATCTTGCATATTTGAACAGTCATCTCCGTTCATTGTTTTAGTGGGTGACTAAAACTCCTAGTTTACCAATTACTTAATGCAAATATGATTTGTAAATTCCCAATTTACAACTTTGGAAAGCATTGTGGGAAAAGGAGAAATAGCTCTCTGCAAGCAGTTGTTCTTGTTATCACAATGTTTTCTTTACTTGTGTATAACAGCAAACCATACAGTGTAGATCTTAGATCAGAATGTACATTTTGTTCAGTCTGACCTTGATCTACACTTGCCATTAATGCAACTGTAGTAGTGAAAGGTGCTTTACGGGTTAAATTCCGTTTACTTGTTTTCAAAATAAATTGAAATAGGAAAATAGAGAGGTCAGTTTGTTTGCCAAACTTTTAAGAATCGACATCATTTTTTTTCTTTTATTAAATTTTCAGGTTTTCTTTGTTTATGTTATCATACTTTCAAAAATAGAAGTGGCTCAGTGAAAACGGTCGATGATGGTGGCAAAATCTCCAATTACCTGATGATTTTGAGAACCCTGATCTATAAATATGTTGTTATACCTAAAACAGGATGTGCTGTTATATGAACCAAATAAAATTCAAAAGTCTGTCTACGAGATAAAGAGAAAATGTTGATATACCGGTAATTCATGAGATGATGCATGTACCTGAAAAATATTTCAGCAAAAAATCAAACAGGCAAAATCAAAGCAAAGTTTTCATTTAGAGTACTTTGCAGTCATTGCATAAACAAATTGGTCTTTGTAAGAGAAAAGGAACAAATGTACCAACAAGAACTAAATATTTTCTTTTGAACTTTAGTTAGGTTTATAAAAATCATTGAACTATTCACCAGACGACAAAACTATGGACTATTCCAAATTGAAAGAGTTTGCAGACAAATTAAATGTGACTCAAATGATGGAGGTTGTATCAGGAAGGATAGAATACATTTTCTGCTGAGAGAAAACGCTGGTTACCAGCTTTTTTTCTTTCCTCAACGGCAACGTTTTCAAAAGCCTTTGTCAGGATCGTTAAAATTTGGGATCCTTTAGAAAAGGGTTAAATGTACATGAGAGGTTCCAACAAGTTTTTTTTTTCTAAATGAAATAGAGAACACACATGACTAATAAGGTGTGACCTTTTCTGTTGTATGGCATAAGCCGTTTAATTAGAAACTATTGTTTTTAAAAAACCAAGCGATCTTTTGAACCATTTCTTTTAGTCGTCAATAACACTTTTCCTTGTAGACATTTAGAAAATACATAAATTTCTCTCTTCTTCTTTAACGAATAAATCATGTAAGTATAAAAACAATATTTGATAATTACATTTGATTTATAATAATGTGATGTACACAAAAAGAAACTGTCTTTTAAGTACCAGTAACACACGTTCTATTTTATGAAAGTATGTTTCTTAACTCTTTAGTTTATGAATCAATGTTAGACTTATACATATTGAATACATTTGAAGACAACACTTCAAATATAGCTCAATTATGCAATTTTTCTCCAATAGTGTAGAAAAAAGTTGTGGGAAAAGGAGAAAATGCTGGATACCAGCATTTTCTCCTTTTTTCACAATTTTTTTTCCAAAAGTCTTCCTTCTTATGGCTGTTAAAACTCAGGATTGTGTGGTAAAGGGTTAATACATTTGTTTTTACGTGCATGAGTAAAGAGTTTGAGGTTTTTGATAGAAATCAGACATTCATTATGGTCTTCTTGTTTTCCTTTCAGAGGTTCGTTTTGACGCTTTTAGTGGCTGTGGTTGAATCAGATGATCGAAACTAAGGATTGTGTTAAGTTGATGGGATGTGAAGTTTCTTTTTTGAGAAAAAAAAAAAGTGAGTATATTTTTTTTCCTTTAAATTTTGATGAAAACAAAAAAATTAAATTGTAGATCACTGTATCTGTAGAGTTTATAATGAATATTATAACCATACTGATTAATAATAGAAATGAAGTTATTATTATGGTTAATTGTCATTTTCTGATCTTCAAAAATAAATTTCTGTTTTTTTTTAACCCTTAACCAAACAGTCCTATGTTTAGACAATCCTTTGGAGGGAGCCTTTTGAAATTATTGTTGGAAAAGGAGCAGGTAACCAGCATTTTCTCCTTTTCTCATAATGCTTTTTACCCTTCCGATTGCATTTTTTACATCACATTTATTTTATTGTCTGCAAAAGCTTCCAATTTTGGCAAGCCTAAAATGTTGTCGTTTGGTAACGGGTTAACAGAAATGAAATTGTTATAATGATTTATTGTCAGTTACCTGTCTTCATATGTAAATTTTTGTTCGTTTAAATTTACTTTGGGATTGTAATGTGAAAAATTGAATTTATTCGTTTTATTCCAAAGATGACAATATTTTAGACTTTTCTGTATAGAAAGCATTTCCAGAGGACAGATAAGATGTAGCTCAAATGATGGGATTCATTTTTCAACTCTATACCAAACGACAATATTTTACACTTGTCCAAATTGAAAACATTTGCAGACAACAAATTAAAGATGACTCAAATGGTGGAATTTGTCCTTGATTTGGGAGAAAACATTGTTGGAAAAGGAGAAAATGCTGGTAACCAGCATTTTCTCCTCTTCCCACAATGTTTTCGAAAGGATTCTTTCCAAGGGTTGTAAAAACCTGGGATTGTTTGGTAAAGGGTTAAACCTGTACAGCACAGTCCTTTGTTTTCATAGCCTTGAAGAAAAAGGCATTTGGAAACATTGTGGGGAAAGGAGAAATAAACAGCATTTTCCTTTTTACCCATTATGTTCTCTTCCCTTTCAAAGATTATTTCCACTGTTTCAGCCACATTTAATTTGTTGTCTGGAAATGCTTTGGATTTGGACAAGTCCACAAATATTTTGTTTGGTAAATTTTAAAGGCTAGAAAACTTGGTAGATTAAGAAGAAAATAAGAAAATCCTATTACCAGATTTTTTTTTTTAGCACAATGTGCTCAAAAGCCTTCTTTCCCACAGAGGACTTAAACATGGAATCGTTTGTTAAAGTGTTAACTTGTCATCATATTCTGCAAAATTTTCACTTTGAATGGCCATTTCATGAAATAAGTTGATTTTTTTTTTCAATCGAAACTCTTTACCAATCAGTCTTATATTTTAATGACCCTGGGGAAATAGTCCTTTGAAAACGTTGGAAAAGGAGAAAATGCTGGTTTGTCACGTGGTTTTTATTGATTGATTGAATTGGAGTTTAAACCGTTTTAACAGCTTAGGTCATATCAAGGCGGTCAGTGCGCCTATGCTTGTGTTTCCTGGCTTTCTCACACCAATACTGACACAAGTTTCTTTCCAAGTCACTGACTACTTTCTCACATGCATCAGAGGTGAGAGGTGATAAAACACCTTAAAGAAAGTTTGCCTCAACCGGGTATCGAACTCACAACCACCAGGTCACAAGTCTGATGTGTGAACCATTGAACTACCCGTGCGGGCTTTTGTTGTGTGAGACAGAACTTAGGGAGGCAGCTTTCATATCATGTCATTAGCTATTTCTTAATTTCTTACAGAGAAATCTTAACAAAGTTTTTGGCATTAGAGTTGTTGTGTTGGACTTGAACAGATTAAGTGAAAGTGAGGGAAAGGATTAATTAGATTGTGTTACATTTGTATTGGTCAGTCCTGGTACTTATGGTGACATGATAGCCTCTTCATATCCGGTCAAGTCTGTGTGGTGGATAATAATGACTGATCCCTTTTATAACAGGTGCCTGATTATCTTTGTCTGGGACAATGATGACAGATCACTTTCAAATCAGGGTCTGTATTCACTGACCATTCTTAATTCATTTCTAAGCTCTCAATGCTAACCATTGGATGGGCAAGGGGTTATATCAGGCTTATTGGTAAAGTGTAGGACTGGTGACCAGGTGGCCCAGGGTTCATGGCTCACTGGATCACTGTTTTTTTATTATGGGAGTGTCCTTTTGCAAGATACTTCAGAGACCTAGCCTATTTCTGGTGAAACCCAGGAAATACATGAATATGTGAGCTGTCACCATGATATGTTGAAAGTGGCATTAAACACCATTCAATCAATCAACCATCTAACGGGCCAGGGCAGAATGTCTTGCAAATGGCTGTTTAGTCTTGGAATAAAGAATTAGATTTGAATTCAGATCCATCCTTAGATTTCCACTAGTTGTGAGCATTTTCAAAATTTAATTGCACCAATTTTTTAGTACTCCAGTAACATAGGTATTCCCAGATTGTGTTGCTTTATGAACCAAACCACAGCTGACAAACATTGGCTTGAAACAATTTTGCCACAATATTTTCTACCATTTTAAAGACATTAAGTTGTTGCCCATAAATCCTTTCAATTTGGTCGAGTTTAAATCTTAAGCTCGGCTGTTTTAGGATAAAAGGTTGAGATAATGTCATAGCCCTTTCGTTGTCTCTGTTGTTGCCCTCTGCGTTGTCTGCATTGTGCAAATACATACAGAATATTATACTGTAGTGACTTTCCTGGTGCTTGTGTTTGGTTTCTTGGGGGACGAGAAGCAAATACTAGCATCAGGAAAGTTACTACAGTATATTATTCCTAATATTATATACCTACACCTTTTCAACGACAAACTTTTGCAAATTATTGACATTTTATTCGAAAACGGTAAACAAAATAAAACAAATAATGGTATAGTAGCTGGTAACTTTGTTTTTATGAATGGCGGATGAATATTACAGCGTAAATTTTTGACCAATCAAATTCCAAATGAATGCATGCATGTACAGTGCAGTTACATCATCATTATGTCATCATACCATATTTAGAACAGTATATTGATCAGTGTGTAGATACAGATTTTTTTCTGTCGTGTGTGCTTTTTTATCCACGTGCGACACATGTATATGAGCCGGAAAATTTTCAGGTATATAATAATTTGACATTCTATATCTCTGTCTCTGCCGAAGATATTTACTTCAAGCTTAGACAAATTGTTAACTATAAAGAGGGGGAACCCATAAACCAGGGGCAGGTAACCATCCAAATATTTTGACACAGTTATGCCTCTTTTTGGAACTAAAATTTTTACTGAAATCAATCAATCAATTCTAGCAGCAACTGCAGCCGAGTGTTGGCACCAACATGTTGCGCTTTTGTCCTTGTTGTTAGGTAGAGAGTTTAAATTTGATGGCAGAGCAAGCATATTGCTCTTTTAAATTGTTTTCAAGACCTACCAGTTTTAGATCAGCCTAATCATAATCAATTATATAAAGCACTCGTTACCGTACAACAAAATTTTGGACATGTCCAAATTGAAAGCATGTTCAGACGACAAAATGTGACTCAAAATAATGGAAAATTGGGAAGGGTACAAAACACTGTAAGAAAAGAAGTAGATGCTGGTTACCAGCATTTCTTCTTTTCCCACAATCTTTTGAAAGGCTTTCTTTCTCAGCTTCTTTAAAAGTCGGGATTGTTTTGTAAAGGGTTGAACATTAAAATGATATGAAAAGGACTCAGACATGACTTGATATTTTATGAAAAAAAAATTGAAACTATAGAAATGTTGGTAACAGGACTCAAGTTTGTACAGTGATTGAATCTGTTCATTGTCACCATTCACCTAAGTATTCAATCTTCAATCTTTTAGTGGTTTTTGCTGACAGTGTTGATTATAACAAATAACGTCTTCTTTTACCACAATGTTTTCATGTATTCAGGTGTTAAACCTTAATTTAGAAGATTTTTATTTTGAAAAATGACTGTTACAAATATGATTTTTGAGTATTATTTTCTCCCAGTAGTACAAAGATTTATTTCACTCTTTACAAAAAGCAAAATTTTTAACTTAATAAAATTGAAAACATCTACAGGTTACAAATAAGTATGGCTCAAATCAAGAGGTTTTCTATGGCAGGGTAGAAAACATAGTGGGAAAACGAGAAAATGCTTGTTACCAGCATTTTCTCCTTTTCAAACAATGTTTTCAAAAGCCTTTTTTTATTATGTTTGTTTGATACACATGATCGTTTGTTAAAGGGCCAATCAGTCAGGGTTTGCTAAACATTTTATTTTTTAGTATATAAAAGATATCTCTATAATCATCATTACAAGGAGGTGACAGGACATCAGTTTTATTTAGCTCTTTACCAAACGACAAAATTTTTGGACTGGTCCATACTGAAAGCATTTGCAGACGAACTATCAAATTTAGCTGAAATGATTTTAATTGTCTGTAAAGGTGTAGAAAACTGTGTGGGAAAAGGAGAAAATGCTGGTTGCCAGCATTTTCTTCTTTTCCCACAAGGTTTTCGAACGGCTGTTTCCTCAGGGTCATTAAAACTCAGGATTGTGTGGTGAAGAGTTACAGTTTTATATTTTCAACCCTTACACCAAAGGTATTATAGAGTTAAATTTCTCATTCAAATAAATAATAATTTGAGTATCAAGTCATGTTAGTTAACATAATTACCAACAACAAATTACTTCGTCTTGGAGCACACCATGTTTGAAAAGATTGTGACAAGAAGAGAAATTATCCCTTTCAAGCAAATTCACCTTGTGGTGCAATGTTATTCACATATTTTGCAAGGGCATTTCCAAAGTCATCTGTAACAATTTCCTTTCAGGACATATTTTACCTAACCATTTACCACACAATCCAGACTTTACATGACCATGAGAGCCGAGCCCCGGTAGCTCAGTAGGTAGCGTTCAAGACTTGAGAACAGCCAGGGTCGTGGGTTCGATCCCTGGCTCGGCCAATTTCTTTCCGAGGATTGATGATAGTCATTGCGACAGGATTCATTCCTGTCTCACCGCTGACCATTGTTTCGACGATGGTTATGTGGGAAAGCAGCCAGTGGCTTGGAAAGAAAATTGTGCGGAGTACTGGTAAAAGAGACTCCAGGAAAGCATGGATAGGTGCACTGGCCGCCACGATATAACTGAAATGATTTTGAAAACGGCGTTAAACACCATACAAACAAAAAAACATGACCCTGAGAAAGAAAGGTTTGGAAGACATCGTGGGAAAGGAGAAAAAGCTTGAAACCAGCATTTTCTCCTGTTACCACTCTTTTCTACCCTTCAAAAAACAAATTTCAATTCATGAATCACATGATTTTGTTGTCAGCAAAGGCTTTCATTTTAGACTGGTCTACAATTTGTTGTTTGGTACAGAACCAACCCTTTACCAAACAACCCCATACTTAACAACCATGAGGAAGGAACTTTTTGTTAACATTGTGGGAAAAGGAATATGGTTGTACTCAGATGTTTTCTACCCTTTCCAACAAAGTGTTTATCATCTTCACCCCATTTTATTTTACATTTCCTCTGCAAGATTTAGAGACAGTTCAGTCATAATCTATAATGTGGACAGTGTAGATCAGAGATCAGACTGCATGTTCTGTGCAGTCTTATCTTGATCTACACTGTCCACAAAAGCTTCTTTTGTTATCTATGGTATAGGAAATATTAAGGTGTTAGACATAGGGTTTTACTGTTGAATGCTAGAAATTGCTCCATAGTATTATGAAAAGTGTTTCACTGTATGGAAAAGTTCTTGCAAATATAAATTTAACAAGCAATTTCGTTGATATGATATCCCCCGCCGAAAAATTTACTTGACAGCGTAACTTAAAGTCGCTCCCAGTCGGCCATTTTTCATCGAATCAAAAAGAAAAAAAAGTTTATCTGCGGAATGGGTTATTGTACACAGGTATAAAGATTCACGAAATTCCGTCCAATGGTATTGGAGATATTCTCCCGGACGGACGGATGGACGGAAGGACAGACGGACAGACGGACAGACAGAAGGACGGATGGACAACGCTAAAACTATATCCCTACGCCTTCGGTGTGGGATAACAAGGGCTAAATACTAATTTTTTAGAGCCTGCGCTTGTAAACCTTCCAAGTTATTAGACATCTGTCTTATGCTAAACCTTTACACACAATCCCAAGTTTTATTGACCTTTAGGAAAAAGGCTTTGGAAAACATTGTGGGAAATGGAGAAAATCCTGGTTACCAGCATGTTGTCCTTTTCCAACAATGTTTTCTACCATTTCAAAGATAATTTGCACCATGTGATCCATGTTTAATCTGCATTTGCAAATGCTTTTGAATTGGACAAGTTTTAAAATCTTGTCTTTTTGTAAAGAGTTAGGCTTTTTTGAATTATGATGCTACATTTACAAATCAGTCTAGTTTAACTCTGTACCAAACGACCAACTTTTAGACTGGTCCGAATTGAAAGCATTTGCAGACAACATATCAAATTTAGATGAAATGACAGCAATTGCCTACAAAAGTGTAGAAAACCTGTGGTTACCAGCATTGTCTCCTTTTCCCACAAGGTTTTTAAAGGGCTGTGTCCTCAGTATCATTGATACTTGGGATTGCATATTAAAGAGCTAATGTTAAAGTCTTAATTCCAGGGCTAGAGAGGTGATTGGCCATGAGGTTCTGTCAAATTGGCCAATCAAATGGCTGTTCATAGAACTAAGGATAAGATCAAATTACTCCAAAATTTTGTGTGAATGTGTGCAATGATCTCTAATGATTTTCTTAAAGCCATATGCTGCATATTACTTTTTTCAAGATACATTTCTCAAATATCATTCATCAATTTATGATGACTTTATTATATACGGATAATTTTGAAGCCGTCTGCTGCATATTTGTTTCACAATCAAAAGAAAGTAATTTCATACATTTGTCAGTTATATATGTGCAAGTACTTTCATATGATAAAATGATCGAACATGCATGAATATAAGCGAAAAGTTGATTATAAAACCTCCAATTTAATTTTGAATAAGACAAATAAGCTGCATTACTTTTGCAAATTGAATTAAATTAAACTCAATGTTTAAGATGAAACAAACTGTATTACAGGATAGTTAGTTCTTTATCTGGTTAATTCTGTCATTGTTGCATGCATGCAACGCTGTATGCTGTATGTAACGATGAACTGTTATGTAGTTAAAGTTCAAGCAAAAAATGTTCTGTTCTGTTCTCTAAAAACACTAAGACAGAAACATGCAGGTCAAAGAGAGAGCTGATTAGCAATGGAATTTATCACTAATTTGTTTGGAATTCATGCATTAAGTAGTATTGATGTCCATCAAAGCTGACCGCTAATTGTAATTAATTAGACCCCTGGTGATACTTATCCGATTATCTCCCTTAGATCTCGGTTTACATTGTCTCACCTGTTACTTGATACTTAATAACAGTTATCCCTTTTAATGATGTTAGTTGCCTTTGCAGCCAATGTAGATCAAGATTAGCTTGCTCATAACATACAGTCTGATCTTTGATTCACATTGTCCACTTTTCTGGGAATTCTCGGAAAAAAAAGTACTGGGTAACCTCAAAAGTGCATTTGTTTGGTCTCATTTCTAGACTGAAAATATCCTTTGGGTTTATTCAGTGCGCTAAAGGTTCATTATGCAGAGGCCCTACTGTGAATGCACATGATGCAAATAGTTAAGATTGCATACTGATGCATTAACCTTTTACCTGTTAATCCCAACTTTTAATGACCTGAAGGAAGAAGACTTTTGAAAACATCATGGGGTTCAGGCAACATTTAATTTGTCATCTGCAAATGCTTTAAACTTGAATCATTCTAAAATTTTGTCGTCTGGTAGAGAGTTAAGCTACATCTTACATGTCATCTACAAAATACTAATTTTAAAGAGGACAAAATGAGCTGACCTTGTCTGCAAGCATACTACTTTTTACGCCTTGCAGTTGACCGCTTTGAAACACGGGGGGGAAAAATTCTTGTATCAAGAAATTGCTTGTTTTTCTCACAGTGTTTTTCCAAACAGTTTAAAAGCAATATTTTTCTATCCTTACATTTATCCTTCATTTACTTTGTAATAGTTTATGATCAGTCTTAAGCCTTAGAGCGCCAAATAAACCCAAGAAACATTTTTAGTCTAGAAATAAGACTGACATAATTGCACTTTCATGGTTTTTGTTGTCCAGAAAGTTTCAGCAAAGCAGACAGTGTAGTTAAAAGATCAGACTGCACGTATTGTGCAGTCTAATCTTTGATCTACACTGGCTGCAAAGGCAACCACTGTTATGAAAGGAGCTCTAGGCAACACCATAAGAGTGCATGCATCTACCCAAGAGCATGCCATAATGGCATAGATTACTTTGATATCTGATCCACATTAATTAATTTTTCTCTCTTTGATGATCAGCTTCTATTTTATCTTTCTCATCTCTGCACATATGTTGTGAAATCGTGTAAAAGAAATTCATGAAGTCATCCTTATGGTAGGGTGTTAGCATCTAGTCAATTTTGCATTGTTTTACCAAAAGTACTCTGCAGTGTGAATTTCAATCAGTTTGTTATCGACCCTTTACCAAATGACAAAATGTTAAACTCTTCAAAATTGAAAGCTTTTGCATACACAAATTACGTGTAGTTCAAATTGTGATATTTGTCTCTAAAAGCGTAGAAAACATTGTGGAAAAAGTAGAAAATACTGTTATCAGCATTTTCTCCTTTTCCCACAATGTTTTCAAAAGGCTTTCTTTCTCAGGATCATAAAAACTCAGTGAAAGACATTGTGAGACAAGGTGAAAATTCTGGTCACCAGCATTTTCTCCTTTTCCTACTATGTTTTCTATGCTTCTATGCCTCTTCTAGGTTGTTAAACACAAGACTTTTTGGCAAAGGGTTAAAGTATCACCAACTTAGTTTACTGATAATGAGTTTATCCCTCTTTCACTCTGTTATCTCCAACTTAAAGTGTCAGAGTTGCTGCCATGTTTACTGACCAGATTTCTATCAAACTTGGCATAGGTTGATACTATTCTATCAGTAAGTATCATTTACAGGGGATTTAACCCTTTACCACACAATCCCGACTTTTAACGACCCTAAGAAAGAGGCCTTTTGAAAACATTATGGGAAAAGGAGAAAATGCTGGTAACCAGCATTTTCTCCTTTTCCCATAATGTTTTCTACCCTTCCCAAAGCAAATTTCCATTTTGAGTCCAAGTAATTTTGACGTCTGCAAATGCTTTCAATTTGGACTAGCCCAAAATTTTGTCATCTGGTAAAGAGTTAATCCTTCAAGCTGCCAAAACCATGTTTCACCCTTTACCAAAAAACAAAATTTCAGACAGCTTTTCCAGACGACAGAGTAATTGTGACTCAAAAGTAGAAATCTGCTTTTATGAGGGTAGAAAACATTGTGGGAAAAGTAGAAAATGCTGGTTACAAGTGTTTTCTCCAATTCCCACAAAGTTTCCAAGAGGCTTCTTCCACAGCATTGTTAAAACTTAGGATTGGGTGGTAAAGCGTTATCCCTCTGTCACACAATTCTAAGACTTGACTCCTTACAAAAAAGCAAAATTTTAGACTTGTCCAAATCTAAAGCATTTACAGTTGACAAATTAAGGTCTATGGCCCCCTAACTTTCATATCAAATGACAGAAGCTGCTGAGATTGGGCAGACAGCCTTTACAAAAACGTCAATGTTACACCATAATTATGTACCGATGAGTTAATGAGTCTACAGCCCAAAACTCTCATATTTAAAGATGGAAGCTGCCGAGATTGGCCAAATAGCCTTTACAAAAACGTGGATGTTATACAATGTTTACCAATGAGTAAGGGGTTGTAGACCTTAAACATGGCTCTAGTGGTAGAAGTTGTCTCTAAAAGTATAGAAACATTGTTGGAAAAGGAGAAAATGCTGGTGAACAGCATTTTCTCCTTTTCACACAATGTTTTCAAAAGGCCTCTTCCTCAGTGTCTTTAAAACTTAGGACTGGATGGTAAAGGGTTAAAGGAACAATCCATCAAGGAACATTATCTGTGTTGGCAGTAATTTCTTGTTTACTTTTGTAATCATGCCTTTCCTTCCAAGATTTAAAGAAAAGTACTGATAGTATTCCAGTTATGAATGGTAATTTTGCCTCAGTATTTCAGTTTTGCCTTAAATTATAGGGCTCTTGGGATACAAAATAAACTCTTTACCATATGACAAAAATGTAGACTTGTCCAAAATGAAAGTGTATTGCAAATGCCAACTTTAAATGTGGCTCAATGGTGGAATTTGTCTGGAAAAGGGTGGAAAACATTATTGGAAAAGGAGAAAATGTCCAACAATGTTTTCAAAAGTCTCCTCTGTCAAGGTCATTAAAACTACGTATTGTGTGGTTAAGGGGTAAAAGAAAAAAAAATTGTCTGAAAATATTACAGTGATAAATGGTGATTTTGCCTCGGTGTTCAAGTATTGACTATGGCATTTGGGATACAAAGTTAGTGTGGCGACTATGTCCAGTAAAGTATGCAACATGTTTGTTTTTGTTCATTAGAATTTTAGCTCTTTACCAAAGAACAAAATTGTAAGATCAAAATGAAAGCATTTGCAGATGACAAATGAGGCTATAATGATTGGATTCGTCTCTTGAACATTAGAAATTATTGTGGGAAAATGAGGATATGCGTTTCTTTCTCTTCCCCCTCCCCCCGCCCCTCCCCCCCAAATGCGTTCAACTTTGAACCATCTGAGATTAAAATATTCTTTTATGGTATGCTGTAAGTCTTAGGCAATAAGGCAGACTTCACAGATAAATCTGTTGGGACCAATTCTAATGAGGTATTAACCTTTTCTACGCTTAAGTAGGATGTTTTTTTATGCCATCAAGGAGGATCACAGCATTTGATTTGTTCAGCATATTAAGGGTAAATATTGCAATTATAAATAATTTAGTTATGATATGAAACTAACATGACACTAACATTGACAACCATTGGATGATCCTTTTGAATAGTCTCTTGTGAGGAATTCTGGGATAGACAATAACTCATTGTCATACTTTAAAGGTGGGTATTTAGATTTTTCACATCTCACCAAATTTAAAAATATATATATCATTGAAATTTATATGAAAAAACAATACAAATCATCAATAATTAAGAACAATAAAATTACAAAAAAAAATTTGATGGTGTTCCCCTAAAACGCTACGTAGCCTCTTAAGGTATTTTTAGATTTCGCGCCAGAAAATCTGGTTACCAACATTTTCTCCTTTTCCTACAATATTTTATTACCCTTTCAAAGACATAAATAATACTTGACAGCCACATTTTATTTCCTGTTTGAAAATGCATGCAATTCCATGTAGTCTAAAACCTTGTTGTTTGGTAAAGAGTTAACCCTTTAGAAAACAATCCTGTGCTTTAATAACCCTGATGATAATTTTGATGACCAGCATTTGTTCCTTTTTCTACAATGTTCTTTACCCTTCCAAAGACATTGTCATTTGAGCTACATCTAAGATATGGTCCACAAAAGCTTTCATTTTGGACATGCCTGAAATATTTTTGTCTGGTAAAGCGGTATTCTAGAAAAGCAAGCACAGAGGTTATAGTTTTCCTTAACTCTTTACCAAACGATAAAATTTTGGCAGACAGGTAAAATTGAATGTAACTTAACTGATGGTGATTGCCTTTTAAAGTACGGAAAATCTCTTCCAAAAAGGACAAAATGCTAGTAACCAGCATTTTCTTTTTTTCCCACAGAGTTTTCAAGGGCAATTTCCTCAGGGTCATTAAAACACAGATTACCGCGGTAAAGACTTATTAGTTTGTATCATGCTAAAGGTGCTGTTCTAATTCAAATTTTTGTACAATTGCACATAATGAACAAAAGTCAGAAGAACAGGTCTGTATTTAACCCTTTACCACACAATCCCGAGTTTTAATGACCTTGAGGAAGCAGCTTTTTGAAAACATTGTGGTAGCCAGCATTTTCTTCTTTTCCCACAATGTTTCCTACCCTTCCCAAGTTGAATTTCAATTTTTGAGTCACATTTATTATGTCGTCAGCAAATGCTTTGAATTTGGACTAATTTAAAATGTAGTCGTTTGGTAAAGAGTTAACTCAAAGTCTCAAGCTGAAACTTTAATAACAGAAAAGTATAAATTTTAACAGGTGTGATTTTAATGTGCATTAAAACTGTCCATTCTATTGCAATTATAGCTGTACATGTCTCAGATGGTCATTTTGCCTGCAGGAAGATAACAGGTTAGAACAGATGGGATCATTTACCTAAGTCAAAATAATTATCACTTTACACTCTTTTGATGTTCTCTCCATCTCAAATTGTAAAACTAACCCATTGCTATGCAGACTATTGTTAGAAAAACCAACACTATTACATGTTATAAGACTAAAAATTAAAAGAACAAGTGTAAGATATTGGTGAAAAAGAAGCAGTTGTTCGGCACAAACAGTTGGTTTTCTTACAATTTATTGATAAGCCCTTTACTGTGGGGGCACAAAAAGTTGTGTAACGAGTGATTGGTAGACTCATACCTCTTTGCATTCACTGCTGTAAACTTCTGAAACTGCAGTAAAAAATATGAAACTCATAATTGTGAATGATAAATAAATAATAACTGAAAAAATTTATTTGTCCAACATGAGAGGGGTCTGTACTCATATATAATTTATGTATTGATATAAAACTCAAGAAAATTCTCTTTACTGTAATTTAGGTGTTTTGATTAAAGAAAAATAATTAATGGTATTCTAATATTTAATCTGCTAATAATAGTGAAACAATATCACATGTAGCTGTTCCTTTGAGTTAATCCAGGATTATCCCAAACATATAAATGAGGAGATAGGTTTATCCCCAGCTTATCCTTTGGAAGAACTTGTTCTTTTGTAATTTTGCATTGTTGCCTTATTTGTGCTTCACAATAACTTTTATTAATCCAATGTGGATATGATTATAACAGCAGACCATGGCAATTTTGTTAGTGTGGACTGGATTAGTCTTTACCATGACAATGTTGACTCAGTGCTTCCTATGTATAATTTTTTTCTGCTTTAAATCTTAACCAAACGACAAAAAATTTCAACCAAACTAAAAGCATTTGTAGAGAACAAGATAAAATTGATGTAGCTCAAATTATGATTTTTGTATAAAATATTGTAGAAAAGGAGAATATGCTGGTTACTAGCATTCCCACTATGTTTTCAACAGCCGTCTTGTTTAGAGTCATTCAAACTCAGGATTGTGTGAAAGTATTTGCATGTAAGGAGCTAATGGTGCTTTCCAAAAAATGTTTTCCATGCATTTCAAGAAATGTATTAAGATGTAGACCCTTGCTTTTATTTCTGGTACTTGTATCAATTTTGTACAATTGTTTGCTGTTTTAAAAGACAAACGATGGGCTAGTTTTCAGATAGTATATTCAAAGAAAAACAATTTTATAAAAGTAAAGTTTAAAAATGGAATAATGCCCCAGATGATGCTGGCTCTCAGCCAGTTTAGTATGAAAATGGAAAATTGAAAAATTGACATTTTCTTAGCATGTTTGTATACATGGCAAGAAAATCTTCTAAACAAACTGAATATAATTACATGTAGTATTAGGTACAAATTAGCTAACAACACATCTAGATCATGCTTGAGATAAATATTTCAACAGCAAACAGCCAGACCAGTGGTTCAGTTGTTAGTGTATCTGACCCGTGACCTGGTGGTTTCGGGTTCGATACCTGGTTTAGGCAAACTTTGTTTCCAGCAATTTTTCGCCTCTCACCTGATACATGTTCAAAATACGGTGTTTAACTCCAACACAACAAGGGCAAACACTGTGGATCCAGACCATAAGCCCTATTATGTGGGATATGATCTGAATCTACGGATATTATCTTTGTCCCTTTTTCGTATAGAAAACATACATTTACTCTTTCATTACAAAATATATAAATATCATTATTTCAAAGGCTAAAAATAGTGTTCACCTACAAGGTTAGAGTCAGTTCAGTCATGTTCTGATACAAACTAGTGGATAGTGTAGATCAAAGGTCAGACTGCAGTTTCTGTGCAGTCTGATCTTGATCTATATTGTCCACAGAAGTTTCTGGTATGGTCCATGGTATGAAAATACTTAATGGGATAATTCTTTACCACATAACCTTGAGTTTTAACAACACTGAGAAAGACAACTTTTGAAAATGGTTACCAGCATTTTCTCCCAATGTTTTCAAAAGGCTTCTTTCCCAGGGTTGTTAAAATTCAGCATTGTGCGGTAAAGGTTCAACAAAGCCTGAGCAATAGGTGAAAAGCTTCATAAGACAATGAAAATCATACAGTGGTATGGCTCTTTAAAGACAGTAAACTGGCGAGACAGAATTTATTTTATACTTTTCAAACAAAGCAAGTTAATATGTTCATGTTAGAACAAAAGGTGTTAATTCCTATTGTTGACAGACAAATAAAGGGAAAATTCCCTAATGTAGAGCAATATAATGGATCACTGACTGGAATGAACATATTCATTTTTGGAAGAACTGACAACGCAGCCCTCAAAACTTTCCGCAAGCATTGTCTTGTTTTATTGTTTTCTCCATAAACTATATAGAGGATCTTACATGAGTGTTTATGTATTATAATTTTTATCAAACAAGTTGACTAAAATTTTGTATGACGCAAGCCTTGGCATGCATCAAATACATTTTAGTCAACGAATTTGATGAAAATGATAATACATAAACACGAATGTGAGATACTATTTATCACATAAAACAAATGACAGACAAAAAATATCCTGCCTCATCACCATTTGCCTATATACCGTTCACGGGTCCATGTTTATAATTGTAGTTTGGTTTCAAATGTGTAAATACACAAGTAAATAGTTCTTTGACATTTACACCGAAACAATAAAACAGTTTCTAGAGGGGGTAAGTGCAACTAATTCAGCAATTTTGTTGTTTTTAAAAAGCTTTCGCTGCATTTCTAGTTTTTTATTAAACATGAAAATCAAAAACTGTCCACAGGCATACACCTTAGCAACAACAACGTCATTTTTTCCGCGAAACTGCGTAATAGTACAAATTCCAGCATTTAGTGTGGTTGGTTTCTCAAGCTTCACGAGCTCATGACTGAAAATTGATCAGAACCTGGACCCAAAAAATGAGTCATGGGTTTAATACACTGCCGGGGAGGTTTTATGTGATAAATGCAGATAGACATGGCTTCTCTACATGTAACTCTTTACCACATGACAAAATTTGGACTGGACAAAACTGAAAGCATTTGCAGACAACATAATTCGCTGTAGGTGTAACTGGAGAATTCTGTCTTCAATAGGACAGAAAACATTGTGGGAAAAGGTTAAATGCATTTTCTCCTTTACCCACAATATGTACAAAAGCCTTCTTTTTCAGGGTTCTTAGAACTTCTGAATTATGTATTAAAGAGTTAAACATCCTAACAAAAAAAAAAGTGACTTATTATTGTAGAAAAATGACTGTTAATGCTCCTGTAGTTAAGGGTTTTGGACCATTTGGGCAGAAGGAGGTTGTATTTTTGTATTTCTCCAAGTCTTTTCAGTATTCACATTTATGTAGAAACTTGATTCAGAAAGTAATCAATTCCAGAGGGTAATCAGTTGACTTTTTACAACAACAAAATTTTGGACTCTTCCATATTGAAAGCATTTGCAGACAGCAATTTAAACATAGCTCATATGATTTAGTTTGTCTTAGAAAGGATAGAAAACATTTTGGGAAAAGGAGAAAATGCTGGTTACCAGCATTTTCTCCTTTTCTCAGATTGTTTTCAAAAGCCTTCTACCCCTGGATGGTAAAAACTTGTGATCGTATGATAAAGAATTGCCTCTTCACCACTCAATCCTGAGTTTTAAAGATCTTGAAGAAGGCTTTTGAAAACATTTTGGGTAAAGGAGAAAATGCTCGTAACCTTTTCCCACAATGTTCTCTACCACATCCTAAACTGGCTGTAGTGCATAAGCTGGGCTATTTCTATCCCCCCGCCTAACTTGGGGTGTGTTGACGACAACATTAACGTGACTCAAAAATTGAAAAAATTTTTTTGGAAGGATTATTAGAAAACATTGTGGGAAAAGGAGAAAATGTTGGTAACCAGCATTTTCTCCTTTTCCCACAATGTTTTCTACCTATCAAAGACAAAAACCATCTTTTAAGTTATAGTCAAGCTATCATCTGCAAATGCTTTCAATTCGGTTGAAAGTACAATTTTTTGTCATTTGGCAAAGGGTGATTATCTGTGAAAGGTTGACCCAGAAACTGCTTCTGTGGTTTTCTCACAGTCTCTTGATGAACTTCATCCTATTGTTTGTCCACATTGTTAGGGTTACTGTGTACATATTTGTCTTTTTGCTTTTATAATTCCTGTCATCACCCATAAGGAAGCATCCTCAGATAAACATTGGGATTAAAGTTTACTCACAATCTAATGGGCTTCTGTGCTACATCATTATTTAAACATTCAACAACTACAGCCTGGGTTTTGATATCACCAATGTAATGAGAGTATCTTGTAACCATGTTCAGAACAACTTTTTGAGAACATTATACTTTCAATTCTAACTCTTTCCTGAATTCCTGGTTTCAGTGACCTGAAGAAGATCCTTTTTGGTAAACAGCATTTTCTTTTTTCCCCAGAATGTTTTCTACCTTTCACCAGGGATGTATATAAAGTAATTTTATGATCCCTGCTTTCACAGTTGAGTTCAACAATTTGAGCCAAACTTTATTTGTCATTTGCAACTGGTTTCAGTGTTTGGCTCAATGGTATCTTATTTCCTTTTTATCAATGTTCATAGACGACAGATTGTTGTTACACTCAATGGAAGTTCAGGCTCACTTGCTTTATACGCCAGAGGAACAATACATGGCCATCATGGCTTGATTGATATTTTGAATCTTACTTTTCCAGCAATGAGTGTAACAGCCATTTTTAATGAGCTTTAATTTGATGCCTGGCTCGGCCAATTTCTGTCCAAGGATTGATGAAAGTCACTGCGACAGGACTCATTCCTCTCCCATTGCTGACCATTGTTTTGATAATTATGTGGGAAAGCAGCCAGTGGCTTGGAAAGAAGATTGTGCGGAATTCTGGTAAAAGAGACTCCAGGAAAGCATGGATAGGTGCACTGGCCGCTGCAATATAACTGAAATAATGTTGAAAACGGCATTGAACACCATACAATCAATCAATCAATGAGCTGTAAACCACTAGGAAACAAAAAAATATGTAATCATGAACATGAAAAATAAGTAGGCCAATAGGTAAGTGAACAGTGAAAACAGACAGGTCGATTTAATTATGTAATGGTTTAATCTGACGGCTGCACATGTTTCCTATTAAGTAATGAAAGTACATGTCTTTTGAAATAGAATTGTGTCTGTATTTCATCAGTCAGACTGACACAAATTCTAATGTGTTCATACAGTTTGCACTATCTGTAGCTCTGTGGCAAGCTGCAAAATCATTTGGTAGGGAACAGTAATTCCCTGAGCATCAAATCTGAGTATTTGAGCCACATTTGATTTGTTGTCTTCAAGACGTAGTGCTTTCTTGATACATACAAGTCTGAAGTTTTGTTGTTTGGTGAAGAGTTGATTTAAACGGAGTGATTGTAACTAGCGTTTTCTCCTTTTCCCACAAGGTTTTCTATAGGTTATTTTCTCAAAGTTGCCGAGCCGCAGTATCTCAGTCGATAGTGTGCAGGACTTGAGAAGAAGAGGTTGCTGGTTCGATCCCTGGCTTGGCCAATTTCTTTCCAAGGATTGATGATTGTAATTGCGGCAGGTTTCATTCCTCTCTCACCACTGACCATTGTTTTGACAGTGTTTATGTGGGAGAGCAGCCAGTGGCTTTGAAAGAATATTGTGCAGAGTACTGGTTACAGAAACTCTAGGAAAGCATGGATAGTTGTGCTGGCTGCCAGGATATAACTGAAGTAATGTTTAAAATGACGTTTAGCATCATGCATTCAATCAATCAATTTCTCAGAGACGTTAAAACTCTGGATTGTGTGGTACTAAAAGAGTTAATTTTGCCTTTGAAAGGTTTTAACATGACGGTTAACTGTGTAACAAGGATTGCACTATGTGAAAGAGAAATCCATTGTCCTTTTGCATGTACCGTAGTTTGTATAAACCTTTTTCATCTGCTAAGTTGATAACTTTCATTCTAATAGCCTTCATAATTTTGTTGAGAAATCCCATAATCTCTTTGCTTTGATGTCCCCTAATTCTATTGACTGTATTTTTGTAGAAAAGTGTCAGTATTATACAAGGCATTTGACACATGTTTTATTAGGCAATCTGCAGTTTTTAACACTTCATTAAGAATTCTGTTTCACTCTTTACTACACAATCCCAAGTTTTAACAACCCTGCTGGAAGAGCTTTTGAAAACATTGTGGGAAAAGGAGAAAATGCTGGTGACCAGCATTTTCTCCTTTTCCCACAATGTTTTCTACCCTACCAGAGACAGAAATCATCATTTTAGCAGCATTGAATATGTCGTCTGCAACTGCTTTTATTTTGGACAGGTCACAAATTTTGTTGTCTGGTAAAGGGTTATAATAACAACAGCATTTAATACCATTACCTCCTGATACAATTTTGCTACAGACGACTTTGCAAACATTGTTGTAATGGATGGGTGTTCAATATGAATTATGCTCAAACAAAAAATTCGCAGCATAATCAGCAGCAGCAACGAAAATCAACAAAAATTAAGAATATATATCTATAAAGACACATTTGAAAACATTACAGGAAAAGTAAAGTGATGTTTACAGTCAATTTTTCCGTATTCCTCCATGTTTTCCCAAGTGTCTGATTCAAGAAGAAAAAAGTCATCTGGTAGTTTCAATATATCAAGGGTAAAGGCATTAGGTGTAAAGCTGCAACACCTTGGTGTGAAGCTGCAATACAATGCTTGGAATTTCCTAACCCCTACCTAATTAGGTAATGAATACAAAATAGGGACCTGTTTGAATCCCTGTTGAAAAGGGGCTGGCAAGCCAACACTGTTTCAGAAAGCTTTTATATTTTAAAAGAAAATAATGGGACACTTTTGCATCCATTTAGAATTTAGAAAGTGTTTTTCACCTTGCACCTGATCATTGTTTACAGATGTGGTCTGGATCATCAGTGGGACTGGTCACTGACTTTAATTCAGTGTTCCTCTGTCATTCTTTTGCAGGACATTGCTGACCTTTAGTTGTGTGTGATTGTTTGAAAATCAGGGAAAATAGTGGCATAGATTTAAGGTGAGTCACTGTTTTTTTTTTCAGTTATTTTCATATGAACATATTTACAGCATGCTATCAAGGATTTTATCCTTTTTCCAAAAAAAAAACCCTGCAAAATCTTCTTCTCCAAACATTTAAGACTTAAAGATCACCAAAACTAGAATGTGGCTACATCTAGTTGACCTTTACTTAAATTTTTAGTTTGGCTGTTTTTCAAAGAAAACCTTAAGGTATTTCAAGGCGGGTTTTGGTCATCTGCAACATTGTCATCATGCAAAAACTGTCACATTTTTTCATATTGAGCCACATGATATTTGTCGTCTTCAGATGCTTTTGATATGGACAAGTCTAAAATTTTGCCGTCCAGTAGAGGCTTTAAAGGTGGTCCTTCAGATTTTGGGACGAAAATTTTACAGAAATACAAAAAAATCATCTTTATACTCCCAAAGCCTTTTAATTTTCATTCATAAAACCCCAGTAGTCGAAAACCATCCGACAACACGAGAAATTAGAGATTTACTACGGCCCAGGTCGACACCAACGGGAAACAAGGTCTATTTTTACATGAGCAACTCGCACATTTACATACCGGAAATACACAGACGAAGCTTCAAACATAGCGTCCGAAGAAGACATTATGGAAAATAATTACATGTTTGTTATGTTATGGAATTTAAGCATCATTAGTCACGTGCCAGTCACTTGACATTCCCACAATGCTTTTTGGATTTCTGGCGCGAAATCTGAAAATACCTTAAGAGGCTACATAGCCTTTTAAGGGAACACCATCAAAAATATTTTTTTTTTGTAATTTTATGATTCTACATTATTGATGATTTGTAGTGTTTTTTCATATAAATCAGTAAAAATGGACACGATGTTTTCGAAAACCTTTCTCCTCAGGGTCATTAAAACTTGGGATTGTTTGGTAAAGGTTTAATTGGAAATTCCTGCATTGTCTTCAATGGCAATTACTTTGAAGTGTTTTGCACTAAATTTCCTGCATAAAATATCTCTCTCTAGATTTTTAAACAAAATGATTGAGTCAAAAGTCAAAAGAAAAGTGAAAGATGGTTCAACTGAAAACATTATTTGGTCAGTCACCTTTGATTGGATTTATATGAGCTTGTTCTAAGACTGACATGTTACACTTATCAGTACAGCAACAAAATGGACTCATCCAAATTCAAAGGGATTTGCAGGTGACAATAATTCATATGTAGCACAAAGGATAACTGCTGTCTTTGAAAGGGTAAAAAACATTGTAAGAAAAAGGATTAAATGCTGCTTACAAGTATTTTCTCCTTTTCCCACGATGCTTTCAAATGGCCTCTTCTTGAAGGTCATTAAACACAGGATTGTTATGTAAAGGGTTCAGTCCATTTTCAACTGTATTTCAAATATGTCATAGTGCTAGGACACCTAGTTATGTACCCTTCTCATTTAGTTACCCAGAATCACAAATGCCTAAAATACAAAGCACAAGCTGACAGAAAGGTAAAGACAGCCCAGAATGATGAATACCAAACATAGATGTGGGTCTGACACTAATTTCTGTCAAATTGTTAAAATTCTTGCATCTTAATTTCAATTGAAGGCTTGCTTTTATATCTTTGATTTACCATGATGACATATCCTACTCTTACATTAGATAACTTTTAATTTCTTAAGGTACAGTACTAAATAAATCGACTAATTTTTCTTTTCAGTGACAAAAAAAGGACTGTCTGTATCATGAAAACCATAATGTCAGACAGTCATAACCTATCAAAATGTTACACCGATACTACTACATGTACTAAAAGAAAACTTTTGAATTCATAAATGATATGAAAAACATATTGGGAAAATGAAGATGAAAATTTAGTTCTTTTTCTACAGTATGGTCCAAAGCTGTCTAGTGTAGTGGTCATATTTCGGTGAAAATGGATTTTTCTTTACCATACCACAAAATTTCAGACATGTCCAAATTGAAAGCATTTTTACAGACAACAAATTGAGTGTTACACTAAATCATGAAATATGGCTTTCAACAGGTAGAAAATGTCACAGGAAAAAAAAAAAATGAAAATTCTGCTCACTGATATTTTCTCTTTTTCTGACCATGTTTTCAAAAGCCATCTTTTTAGGGGTCATTAAAACTCAGGACTGTTTGGTGAAGAGTTAATTATGCGATATCAGTCAGGACTGGTATTTCTGACTTCTGGTAGTTTTGTACTGTCACATTCTTGCCCTCTGATTGGACTACATTAGCACACTGTCTCCTACAGACGGCATATTTTGTGATGCAGCAGGTAACTTCTGAAAATATTTTGGCAAAAGGAGAAATTGCTCATAATAAGCAATTTCTCCTTTTACCACAATGTTTTCTAATGTATTCATTGGTAACACTTAATTTTGTGTAGATTTTTTGCATATTCTACGTGGATACTTCGCATGCTGTCTGCTGCAAATTTTATTTCAGGAGGTAAGGAGTTGAATATATGTGCATGTGACTATGCATAGTAATGAGGCACTAACTGTACTTACTGAGGGTCAAAAATGAATTTCTCATGGTCATTCCTTTTGTCCAGTAAGTCAGCCCAGAGAAATTACAAAAATGTCAAAATATTTATAGACCTTTGAAAACATCTTCCCTTTCATTCGATGGTTGGACTTTTTAGCAGCATCATTACAGTAGAGGTGTCTTGTTTGATAAGGAATTTTGAAAACGAATGTGTGATGGCAGTCAGATTATGATTAAGGGTTGGTATAGAAGATTTATTTATAAAAACTTTTTTCTTCATAGAATTTTTATTTAATTCCTTAGACATCTAAAAGAAAAGATGAAAAGAAAAAAAAACTACAATTTCATGACAATTTCAGCAAAAATTTCTCACAATTGTGGTATTTGTCCATATCCAAAACATTTACAGATGACATATCTGTGGACTAAGATAAACAAATTAATTGTCTGTTGGAGGTTATATACTGAAAAAAAAAAAAGAACTTTCAAGATTTCAAGAAAGAGGTCCAACCATAAGCAGGGTCGGTATTCACCAACAATTCTTAAGAACATTCATGTCTTATTCTCTCAGGTTATCAAAGTTTTAAAGAATCACAACTTCTGATTGGCTGAACAAAATGGTTACTTTCAAGTTTACAAAATTCTGCAGGGTCAGTATTCACCAACCATTCTTAAGACCGTTCTCAGTCTAATTCTTCAGAATTTTCTACATTTGGGAGTAACTCAACTTCTGATTGGCTATACCGTTTGGTTTAGCCAATTAGAAGTTGTGTTACTTTAAAATTTAGAAAATCTTGGGGAATAGGACAAAGAATATTCTTAAGAATGGTTGGTGAATATGGGCCCAGATGCTGCAAAACATGTCATCTGATCTGTGTTTATATTGGCAGTTTCAAAAGTAGTCTTGGGCAAGATAAAATAATTGTCCGTGGGAGGTTATGCACTGAAAAAAAAAAAGAACTTTCAAGAAAGAGGTCCAGCAATAAGCAGGGTCCGTATTCACAAACCATTCTGAAGAACATTCACTGTCTTGTTCTCCAAGATTTTCAAAGTTTGAAAGTTACACAACTTCTGATTGGCTTAATGAAATGGTTAAGTCAATCAAAAGTTGTGTTACTTTCAAATTTACATAATTCCAGGTAAGTATTCACCAACCATTCTTAAGATTGATCTCAGTCTTATTCTTCAGAATTTTCTAAATTTGAGAGTAACACAACTTCTGATTGGCTATACCATATGGTTCAGCCAATCAGAAGTTGTGTTTCTTTCAAATTTAGAAAATCTTGGGGAATAAGACAAAGAATGTTCTTAAGAATGGTTGTTGAATACGGACCCAGAATTCCCTGCACAAGCTGTACAGTCATACAGGAAGTAGGAGAGTAAATCATCCCCTTTGTCATAATGAGCAGTAATGGTGATCCTCTCAAATTGGTTCTATAGAAATTTTCATAGATTAGATGACACCAAAGGTGACAATTTTTATCCTCTGATTTATGGCCATTGGCTACTCTTCAGTGTTTTATTGTCCACCCAGTGTCCATCCTTGTTGACAAAATCTTGACTGTCTGAATTGGGTGTATTGAAAGTGATCCATTGGAATGCAGTCTCATAAATGCCTCTGTTTACAATTACTTCATCAAACAAATTCGCTGCAGTTGACTTTAAAACTTTCTGAAATAAGGATATTGAATAAGAATTGACCCTAAACTATACAATCCGGAGTTTTAAAGATCGCCAGACTTAAAGATTTTGAAAACACCATTGGAAAAGGACAAAATACTGCTAGCCAGCATATTCTTCTTATCCAATAATGTTCTCTGCTCAATCAACGGCAAGTTCTGTCATTTGAACCACCTTTCATTTGTTGTCTGCAAATACTTTGAATTTTGACCAGTCTAAAATTTTGTCATTTGGTATAGATTTAAGGTTTGATATATAGATAAATGTAAAAGTGTCATGGCCAAGAAAAAATTACTTGTTGTGAAGAAAATTTGGTACAGTCCTTTCAAAAGTTGTCTACTGCATGATGAAAATTATTGTCTGCAGATAGTTGTGACTCGTAACTGATTCCCAAACAATCGCAACTTTTATCCACCCTTTGAAAGAAAGCTTTAAAACATTGTGGGAAAAGGAGAAAATGCTGGTAACCAGCATTTTCTCCTTTTCCACACAATGCTTTCTATCCTTCCACACACAATTGCATAATTTAAGCCCCACTTAATTTGATAAAGAAAGCTAAACAAGTGCTTTTGAAATAGTGATTTCTTTAAAAAAATTTAAGGCAATATTATTTTTCCAAATATCTCTAGGTATTGTCTATGGCTTTAGCAAAAAAAAAACAGGATGAGATGAAAATGCTATGAGATGACTTTATTGCCAATTGTTATGCAACTGATGTCTGTCTATAGGAGGGTCAGTTGTCAAGGTCTTTGCAAAGTTGCACCAATATGATAAATGTAGACACTTAAAAAGTAATAAAAACTTGCCATGTGTCTCAGGTGTGATTGTAAATATGATTTTATACATTATTGTCACATATTAATACTGCACTGTTGGGGTTCATGCCTGCCAAAATTTGGTATAAGTATCAAAAAAAACTGAAACATTAAAAAGAAAGGGAAACATTATTTTTCAAGATTTAGTGTTGGAAAAGGAGAAATTGTTGCTTATTTTGCAAAATTGAAAATGGCAAGAAAGCAGATTGGAAACAGTTAAAAAATATAAAAGAGAAAGTAATTAGAAAGAATTTGATAGAAAACTACAGTAAAAGAACCTGGCGAGTCCAATTAAACACATAAAATACATGTTTTTTAAGTCCAAATTGTAGATTGCTCTCCCAATTGTACACTGCTTCTGAAAGCATTCAGCAATAGATTTTTAGACTTGTTCAAACTGATAGTGTTAATTTCTACAGTGGACAAATTAAACAAGGCTAAAATGTTGGGATTTGTCTTTGAGAGAGACTAGAAAACTTTGTGGGAGAAGGAGAAAATGCTCACTACCGGCATTTTCTCATTTTCCTACAATGTTTTCAAAAAAGAGACCGTTTGTCTATTTTTCCCTCTTTGTTTCACATTTTGTCACTGACCAAACAATCCTGATTTTTAAGGTCTTTCTTTGGCAGGTTTATGCAGTAAAAAGTTTGAATCTAAAAGATTCACCAAAAGAAAATATTGGTTGCAGACAGAATAATTATTGTCTTGACAGATGAAGTGATTATGTGCAATGATTGACAGCTCATAAACATTGTAATAGTTACCTTTTCACATAGGTGTGACAAGTCCTTACATTTCCATGTAAACAAGACAGCATAACTCTTTTCTCTGGGACCAGACTTTATTTTTCCTAGATCCATGGTGTGATTTGGGGTTCTTTTTCTGAAGGCCTTTTAGACATTATAATTTTCTGTCTGTGTTTTTGTTTGACCTTCAGTGAGACTATGTAATTTTGTTTAATTTTATTGAGATTTAGAAGATTTTAGAAAATGAGAAAGAAACAGCCCTTTGGCCGTCTTGGTTTGAATTTTTTTTGGAGATCTGACAAATTTGTGATTTCTTGAGCTTCTGGGTTTAAACTTGTTCACAAAGAGATTAATCCTTCACCAAAAAGTCCTAAATTTTAAGGACCCTGATGATGAAGGCTTTTGAAAACTTGATGGGAAAAGGAGAAAATGCTGGTAACCATCATTTTAACGATTGCCTACAGTTTTTTTCTATCCTTTGAGAGACAAAGTTTCATTTGGACCACATTTGTCATCTGCAGATGCTTTGAATTTAGATCAGTCTGCCTTTTTGTCATTTTATAAAGAGCTAACAGTGTTTTGTTTTCGTTGGTTTTTATGATGGCTAAATGTAAAATGTCAGGATATTGCATTTTACCTGTTGAAAAGTTGAAATACATTTCTAACACTTTTTTCTTGTTATATGCTTGTATCATTTAACTTTTAAAGAAATGTCCAACAGATTTTTAGATGCTTTGGACATGGAAAAGCTGTATTAATTTCTTTTACATATACATAACAAGATTTAATTGCTGTAGACAAGAGGAAGTGGCAGATTGCACCAAGTAATTAATACGATCACCATTTTCAGTTAAGCGTAACCCAAGAACAACCAATATTTACTTATAATGGACAGAACAAATCTGACCTATCAAAGCTTTCAGTAATGAATACAGAACAGAGAAAAGATCTGAAAAAAAGAACTTGCAATACCATCTGTCCATCTGGCCTGTTTGTTTTCTTTGAGAAAGTGGAGGGCGATGAATGAACTAATAAAATACACATTCAGCTGAAAAACGTGATCCCATGAATAGATGGAGGATCAGTGCAGAGCTATGATTTATTTGATTTTCTATAGATTTAACCCTTTACCACACAATGACGCCTTTTGACGCCCCTAAAAAAGAGGCCTTTTGAAAACATTGTGGGAAAAGGAGAAAATGCTGGTAACCAGCATTTTCTCCTTTTCCCACAAAGTTTTATACCCTATCAAAGAAAAGTTGCGTCATTTGAGCCACTATGAAATTGTCGTCTGCAAATGCTTTCAATTTGGATAGGTCTTAAATTTCGCCGTGTGGTAAAGGGTTAAGCAGCAGAGATGAGTTTATGATCAGTTATGGCAATTTTGTTATTGATCACACCTATTAACCCTTATCCTGCTAAATGAAATGAAACTTTTAAGCCTATAGTAAAAACCCAAATTTTGCAATTTTAAAGGTATTTTTTGAAGGAAAAAAACATGTCCTTAGTAAACAGTGTAGATCAAAGATCAGACTTGCATGTTCTGTGCAGTCTGATCTTGATCTACGCTGTCAGCAAAACGTCAGTGAGTTGCACTTAGCAGCCTAAGGGTTGAATGTGGCCCTTTTTAATGGGCTGCTTCTTTCTGTAATTGCTTTACGGATGTAACCTCAGTGCTTCCATTTTTTTTTTTACTATAGATGTGAATTTTTAACCTCACAGCTGGCTCCCATAATATAATTTTATTGTAAATGCAATGGAGCTAAAGTTGTTGATGGATAGAGGCTCAGGCGGTAGTGTACAGGACTTTGAAACAGAGCGTTCGATCCCTGGCTCTGCCAACTTGTTTCTAAGGATTGATGATAGTCATTGCAACAGGATTCATTTCTCTCTCACCGCTGACCATTGTTTCAAACAATGGCTATGAGGGAAAGCAGCCAGGGCTTGGAAAGGATTGCAGGGTACTGGTAAAAGAAACTCCAGGAAAGCACTGGTAGGTGCACTGGCTGCTGCGCCATAACTGAAATAATGTTGAGAATGACGTTAAACACCATACAATCAATCAATCGGCATAATCTCAAGTTTTAAACTTTTATAATTTATGGCCCTGAAGGAGAAGTCTTTTGAAAATATGGATAAAGGAGAAAATGCCGGGACCCAGCATTTTCTCCTTTTCCACTTATGTTTTTTCTACCATATCAAATACAGAAATCACTATTTTAGATGCATTTGATGTGTCATCTGCAAATGCTTTCAATTTGTTAAGTCCAAAATTTTGTTGCTTCAGGTATACAGTTAATGTAAAAAAATTGTCGACTCCTAGAGCACCAGATAAACTAAACAAAATGGACTTTTGGTGGGGAAAATATCAATTGAATATTTCAAGTCCAGGACGTTTTTTTTTTACCATTTAGTAATATCTGCATACTGATCTTCATCTACAGTGTCTTGAAAAAACCAAGTTCACATACTCAACCGCTTTTGACAGCATAGAATGACTGAATTCTTCACCAAACACAAAATTTTAGACTTGTCAAAATTGAAAATACTGGCAACAAATGTGGTTAAAATGGTAATTTTTGTCTCTGAAAGGTTAGAAAACATTTTGGGAAAAGGATAAAATGTTGGTTACCAGTATTTCAAAAGCTATCTTTCATAGGGTTGTTAAAAAATCATGATGGTGTAGTAAACGGTTAAACTACAGACTTTACAAGTTTGACTAAAGAAGCAGGTAAAAATTGATTCAAGATCACAGTGCACACCCTGTGCAGTCTGCTCTTGATCCATGCAATCTGCACAACTCATAGTGTAAGCCTATGTTACAGGCTGGGATTTTTGTTTACTATAATTCATCCTCAATATTCTGTGGTTTATCTTGTCTTTGAATTGATTACCAATTTGTGGGGTTGTTGAAAAGACATAATATATCCTGGACACAAGACTCAAGTAGGCCTTCCTGTCTTTGATTTGTCAGGTAAATATATAGCT
Source organism: Hippopus hippopus (assembly GCA_946811185.2). Lineage (NCBI taxonomy): Eukaryota > Metazoa > Mollusca > Bivalvia > Cardiida > Cardiidae > Hippopus > Hippopus hippopus. The sequence continues at coordinate 16,763,403 of OX328100.1, read as the reverse complement.
GTGATTATGAGAGGAGCTTTATATCTTTTTACCCTGTCCTTCATCCATACTTACCCCTAACAAAAATGGTAAATGAAACATAACAACTTTGAAACAAAGATATCTGTCAGTGGAACTCTTGTGTTTTTGTTTCAGTATGATGAATTTTTTTGCCAAATTTCCCATAGTCATTACTATTTTATTTATATTTTTGGCTTGGCTGTTTTTGAAGAAATGGTCAAGGTAATAGAGTAGCCCTGGTGTTGCCATCTGCGTCGTCGTTGTTGTCGTCGTCGTTGTGCTCTTGTTCTTTGTTGTTTTTATAGATGTAAGAAAATCCAGAGATTGAGAAAAATTTTAAGTATGTACACTAGTTTAGACTTTTAATCTTTAAACATGACAAAAGTTACAACATGCCCAAATTGAAAGCATTTGCAGCTGACCAAATTATAAGCATTTGTAGCTGATGTGTCTAAAAGGATGGGATTTGTCTTGGAGAAGGTAGAAAACATTGTCATAAAAGGAGAAAATGCTGGTTACTAGTATTTTCTCCTTTTCCCAGAATGTTTTCAAAAACCGTCTTTTTCAAGATCGTTAAAACTTGGGATTGTGTGGTAAAGAGTTACGGTAGATGTAGTTGAATAAAGAAGAAGTGTGAAACAATCCTGACTATGTAAACATTCAAATATTGCTTGCTCTTCACATAGGGAGGTGACAAGATTATTAGCTCCTGAACGTTATTGATAATGAATATGATTTTATCTTTTTTGTATTAACATTTTACCACATGACAAGAATGTGGACTTGCCCAAATTCAAAGCATTTGCAGACATCATTTTAAGTATGGCTCAAATGATGGATCTTATCTTTGATAGGGTAGAAAACACTGTTGGAAAAGGAGAAAATGCTGGTTACCAGCATTTTCTCCTTTCCAACAATGTTTCAATGGTCATCTTATTTAGGGTTGTTAAAAGTCGGGATTGTGTTGTAAAGTGTTAACGGGGTAAAGTACAGAATTCACCATGTTATAAAACTTCAACATGTAAAATTTATATTTGTAATGAATTTCAAACTTTAAGTTTTCTGGTAGATACTGATGCAAATCTACTGCATGATCTACAAACTTTAAAGATACATTTATACTCGTTTTTCAGCTAGTTATTAATCCATTTTATCTTTATTTTATAAAACTATAATAAATCACGAATCTTCATGCCAAATGTTGCCTCTGATGGTTGCAAGGTTGCATACAATACAACAGATAGAAAATGCAATCTATTTTCTTATTGGGCCATCAAAGAAATCACTGTTTTGACGTTTCTGGTTTTAAGTCGAAGGTTTCTGATATATGTATTTATCCCTTGCACTATATTTATTGGTAATTTATCTCTATTTATGCAGCAGACTAAATTCTGAGCCATTCTACAGTGCATCATAGTTTAACAGCACTCTTTCTCTGTGGCTGTAAGGATATATCTTTAAGTTTTCTGGTATATACTGGAGAAGAAGTATTGCATGATCCAATTTGCAGGGTATTTATGTAAATACCTTTCCGGTCATACAGTAAATACATTTATTATATACCTGTAAGTTTTCCAGGTTAAATACATGGGTCGCATGCGGATAAAAATCACACACGACGGAAAAAAAATCTGTATCTACACTCAGTAGAATACGGTTCCAAATATGGTATGATGACATCATATTGACGTAACTCACGGGCGGCATATGTATGTATTTATTTGCAAGTTCGTTGGTCAAAATTTTACACTGTAATATTTATCCGCCATTCATAAAAACGAAGTAATGGCTACCACGCCATTATTTGTTTAATTTTGCTTACCGTTTTCAAATAAAATGTCAATAATTTGCAATATTTTGTCGTTGAAAAGGTGTAGGTATACAATAAAAGGAATATTATGCTGTAGTGACTTTCCTGGTGCTTGTATTTACTTCTCGCTTGCGTAAGAAAATTTTTGCATCTCGCTTGACCTTCAGTCTTGCGTGATACCAAATTTTCTCATGCTGCTCGAGATAAATAAAAGCACCAGGAAAGTCATTACAGCATAATATTCTGTATGTATTACTTTGCTATAATGATACCAGACATTAAAAATTAGAAAATTATCATCTTCTTTACATGGCACATGGCTGAATAGAGAGTTATTTTCCTCACTGGCAGTAAACTATCTGCATTTTAACTTAAATTCCTTAGTTGCACTGCCATATCTCGGGTGATGACATGAGTCGGTCACAAACAAAAGGTGGTCACTGTTAGAGAAATACAATATTGTGACTTATCTTTACCAACTCTGCCCAGTTGTGTTAGTGATCATGGCCATGTTTTTCATATTGAGAAATTCAGACATTAAATGATAAACCATGCCTGTCCCAGAATCGAATTTTTTGAAACCTTCAGACTATGTCAGCCTTTAGATGAACTTGGTGTCATTTATATGATGAATTAACGCAAATTAGGTAAGATTTCATTAAACCTACTGCTATACAAGTTAGTTGTAGACATCATGGAACTAAGTAAATGTGATGAAAAGTAGAAAGGATCGACCTTTTACCAAACAAGCCAATGTATTGATGACCTTCAGGGGAAAAAAAAAATTTTGAAAACATCATGAGAAAAGGAATGAACTGCTAACCAGCATTTTGTCCTTTCCCCACAATCTTTCCTACCCTTTCAAAGATATTTCCCATTATTTGAGCCACATTTAAATTGTTGTCTGTATATGCTTTTAATTTGGACCTGTTTAAAAACTTTGTCACTCTAGTAAAGAGTTAATATTGACTACCAAATACTTCCTGCAGATTTAGAAAAGAGATGTCAGTATTTCAAATGACAGGTTAGAAAATTAATGACAGCTTCTTTTGAAAAGCCAGTTTCAGTGAGTCTTTCTATCAAAATACTGAATGATTTTTTGAATAGCTACTTTCATAGATTTTTTTTCTTAAAATAAGGATGCTCAGTAGTTTCGTTCTTTAACTCTTTACCAAATGACAAAATTGTACACTTGTCCAAACTGAAAGCATTTGCAGACAACAAAATAAATTTGACTGAAAAATTGAAATTTGTTTCAGAAATGGTAGAAAACATTGTGGGAAAAGGAGAAAATGCTGGTTACCAGCATTTTCTCCTTTTCCCACAAGGTTATCAAAAACCTTTTTCTGCAGGGTCATTAAAAGTCGGGATTTTGTGGTAAAGAGTTTAAAGGCTGGTTCATCTTCATAGAACAACATAGAGATGATTACATTCTTTCGTAAGGGAAGAATGATAACTTGCAAATTCTTAGGGCAATGAAATGATATTTATATTTTCTTTTGCTGTACCTTTTAAAATCATCGATTATATATCTTAACCAGCTTCCGTTTGAGTCAAATCAATTATACCTATCCTGGAATACACCCATGCAAGGGGGTGTCTATATTATATAGAGAGTTCCCAGTCATAATTTAGTCTCAAAAAAGAAAGAGCTGAAAATATGTGGTATGCAGAAAATAACTCAAAAATATAAATCACTAACAGCTCTTTCACTCTGATTACCATGCTCTTTACCCTTTCCGACACGGTCCGATGTTTTATCCTCACTGAGGAGAAAAAAGCTCTTAAAAATATTGTGGTACCCAGCATTTTCTCCTTTTCCCACAATGTTTTCTACAGTTTCAAAGATATAAATCATCTTTTGAGCTACATTGCATTTGTCGTCTGCACATGCTTCCAATTTGGACAAGATTTATAATTTTGTCGTCCGGCATAGAGCTGAGGCTGGTGGGATATTAATTTGATTTCATCAATATGAATTTCATGCCTGGTGACAAAGATAATAGTGGTCATTAGTCCAGCATGCAGAAAATGACCACTTGCCTTTGGTCCGAAGTATTTACTTGACCCTTTGACTGCTGAATGAATTAAATTAATATTTTTTGTTTCTTTCGGAAGGCCCTTAGTTTTAACCCTTAAACGTGTTCTGAAAGCTCAACTTCCACTGTTTTTTGCAGATAATATAGACTAAGATCGGACTTTACAGAAAGCGCAATCAGATCTTTGTTCTACAGTATCAGCTAGTCACATTTTCTGATCTGGGCTGTATTCACCAACCATTCTTAAGAACATTCTTTGTCTTATTCTCCAAGATTTCCTAAATTTGAAAGGAACCCAACTTCTCATTGGCTAAATCAAATTGACTTCCTGGAAAATGCAGCATTTTGACTATTTTGACTAATCGGATGGGTCTGTGTCATTACATAAGTGCTTTAGAACATTTAAAGGCAGTAAACTAAATGAAGGGATTTACCTCTGAAAGGGTAGAAAACATCGAGGTAACAGAGAAAATGCAGCCCCCCCCCCCAACATTTTCTCCTTTACCCACAAAGTTTTCTAAATGGTTTTTTGCTCAGGGTTGTTGAAACTTGGGATTGTTTGGTAAAGGGTTAATAGTCCTGTATTGGGGAAAGGAATAGTTGGTGGGAGCTGATTTATCAGTTGCAGTTGGAACACCACAAAATCAATCTGTGGGGAACCTGCCATGTTTATACATGTCACATAATTCTTGAAACTAATTCTGTGAATCAAGATAAGGATAACAAATGAGCCCTTTCATCTTAAAATAGATGATGATATTTACTTAGAGATGTTGTGGGATTTGTGCTTAAGATATTGGTTGTCAAAATAAGACCAACAGAAGTTTCTGCTAGAGGCCCAGAGTCTAGATCTGTGACTCAGATGGTGTTGTACCCAAGTATGTAAAACTGTACCAAAAGGCAATATTTTAGACTAGTCCGAATTGAAAGCATTTGCAGACAACAGATATTTCTCATGGCAAGATTTGTCACTGATAATGTAAAAGAAATTGCGGTAAAAGGAAAAAATTCCAAGTACCTCATTCTACTATTCTTATGGCCAAGTACATCAGTCTGCTACTCTGAAGGCCAAATATCTTAGTCTAGTCTTTTACTCTGAGGGCCAAGAACCTCAGTCTTTCAATCAGAAGACAAAGTACTACAGTCTTTAAATCAGTAAGCACCTCAATCTCTAAATCAAAGGATAAGAATTTTTCAGTCCTTGGTCTTTGGTGCATTGCCAGCTTTATCTCTTACCATCCCAAGGACAATTAAAATGCCTTCTAGGATACTGTAGGCTGATAGCAGATAGCACAAAACATGTACTCTGATCTTTCTTCTAAACTGCTACAACATTATATGGGATAATTGCTGTGATTAGTTTGTAATAATTACTGACCGAAAACGTTTATTGAAGTAATTTTTTTTTGGTCATGCCAAGCCCGTTATAAGCGCAGTCTGTAGCATACAGGACTTGAGACCAGGGAGCTGCTTATTTGAATCCTGAGCTTGGCAGATCTCTTTCTGATGATAGTCGCTGCAACAGGATTCATTCTTTTCTCACCGCTGATCATAATTTCCACAATTGTAATTTGAGAAGGCAGCCGGCCAGTGGCTTTGGAAGAATATTGTGTGATTTACTGGTCAATAAAAAACTCCAGGAAAGAATGGATAGGTGCACTGGTCTCAATAATATAATTGATATAACTTTGAAAAAGGCATTAAACAACATACAAACAAACTTTTTTTATCAGTATACAATCAAGTCATGTACATGTAGGTTCAAAAATGAAAAAGTCAACAATTTGACATCTATAACTGCTGAAAGACCGCAATATTAGCATAGCAACATTTTGTTCTTTGGTTCATTTCCACATTTTAATAGCAAAAAGTCAGTTTTTCTGCTAGACTGGCCATGTGATTAGTTGCACCTGGGACATAGCGGATATTTTCTAGTGTTCTGATTTATGATTTATTTTATTGAATTTCTTCCTTCAGAACAAGTTTTCCCATAGATAAAGCATTTGGATCACATTTGAACCCCTTTTTTCTATCCTATAGCAACATGGTAGAAATTCTGACGGTGGTTTAACCTTATACAAGAGAACAAAATTTTAGACTCTTCCAAATTGAGATCATTTGCAGATATCGAAATAGATGTGGCAAAAATAATGGGATTTATCTGTCAAAGGTTAGAAAACATTGTCAGTAAAGGAGAAAATGCTGGTTACCAGCATTTTCTCCTTTTCTTACATTGTTTTCAAAAGGGTCCTTCCTCAGGGATGTTAAAACTCTGGATTGTTTGGTAAAGGGGTGCTGTCTTTATTGGATGACAGAATTTTAGACTTGCCAAATTTGAAAGCATTTGCAGATGATGCATTCAACCTGGATCGCATGATGGGATTCGTCTTTGGAAAGGTAGAAAAAGTGATTGGGAAAGGAGAAACTTGTGGTTACCAGCATTTTCTCTTTTTCCCAAAATGTTTTCTAAAGCCTTCTTTTATCTTTAAAAAAGGGATTGTGTGGCAAAGATTTTAATAAAAGTGCTTGCTTGTCATGAATTGTAACTTTAACTATTGGAAGTTTTTGTACTTTTTAAAGAATTTTCACTTGATTTATTTATGTAGTTCAATTTTTGTAAAACTGTATTTCTTTTCATCATGGACATATTAAGAAGTCATTTTCCACATGAATCTTTCAAAATTATGAATGAATAACCACCTAGTAAATGGAAAGAAAGTGATTGTACATTCACATGTATTTTTCAAACAAACTCGCATTGGACAAGTTATTTGACTTTTCTGTCACTAGGCTACATATTTCAAGTTTTTTTTTTTTTAAATTTAGCCAGCATCAGCTAAAAGTATGGTATTCTATGTACAAGACGAAAAAGATTATAATGAAAAAGGTGTGAAAGTTCTTTTTTCATTTTATTTCATCTTAAATAAATAAAACTGTTGTATTTTTCAAGCTATTGGACAGTTTTACTTTTCAAACTCCGATAACAGATTGTTAAGTGTACACTTAATCCTTTTGACGATTGTATGTGCCTAAAATATCAGAAATTATGGATAACTTTCTCGAATCTAAGCTCTACAACTTCTACATGAGATCGGAAAAGACGGTATAAAAAAAACTTTGAATTTGGAAATGGAAACAGAAAATGTCATGATATATAATGTAATTGCTCGATTACTCTTCTTCTATATTTTTCACAATGTTTTCAAGATCGTTTTTCTTTAGCCTTGTCATATTGCGACAAGGGCTTATCCCGAAAAATGTCCAGCACATTTAAATGTGCTCGGGCAGAGAAATTTCATCAAGATCAGACAACATCCAAAGGAATGCAGTCTGATCTTGGATCTGGAATGTCTGTTATTTTATACTACAAGATGTCTTCCATTCACCATTGACCAAAATCATGTTTAAAACTGAAGATGTTAACTTCCTGTATTTAGTACTTTAGGGGAAATGAAAAAGCATTTTGGACAAGTGTTTCAACTGTTCAACACTTCTACTGTATTTGAACAGGGGCAATTTGTCACGGACTTCACTTTGACAGTATCTCAACTCTGTGAGTCGTAGGTTTTATTAATATCATTTCAGGTTATTTAGCATGCCGTTAGGTTTGTAAATATGGGCACAATACAGCTCATGATACGATATCAAAGTCTTTCATTTCTGGCAGAGGGATAAAAAGATTAAGCAGGACTTACAGAAAGCACCCTGATTTTAGTAATGCTTATTTAATAGGGCTAAAGTTGACATTAGTATAACCCTCCACTCATTTGGAGGACCTTAATTTTACTTCAAAATTTCAAAACTCTTTAAAACTAGAATGAGGAACAATTTTAGATGTGATGTATAACATTGAGGTAAAAAGCTAAAAAAGAAAACAAGTATTCATGTTTTAATGAAGAATTATTTTTTGCAACTTGCTTGTTTCAGAGTGTGTACAAAGTGACATGTCTGTATTTGATTCAACAGACTTTTCTTGTTAGAAATGGACTAATGCCATGAATTATGGTTAAAAAACATGAATACATTTGAGAATATTTGGAGAAAAGGAGGAATTAGTTGTTGAAAAATAAATACCTTTTTTTCTTTCATTACCCAAGTGTTCTCATGTAATGTAAAAAAGGCATTTGCAAGCACCTTTGCAAGTGGCAACATACTAAAAGAGCAAGGGTAAAACCCAGATCAATGTAGAAATTTTTATATACAGAATGGGAACTCACAATCGAACTTAATCCATACAGCTATAAGGTGACTTTTAAAATGAAATAGGACTATTTGAACATGACTTTACTGATTTCTACGGATGAAAAGGACTTGTTTACCTGCAGCATGTAATGTGGATATTATTTATTTATTTGAAGGTAATTTGTTATGTCTGGGATTTTTTGTGTACGGTAGATAATGTATAATGATATTATGATTAAAAACACCTTGGGGGTACTAAACTGACCAAGTCTGTAAAGACCTGTGGTTACTATAGCGTTGTAAATTAGATGTTTTAGATCATTACTCCTAAAAACAAATTTGTAGCTGAGCAATTTGAAAAACATCCGTGTATTAAATGTATATTTAACTCTTTACCAAATGACAAAATTTTGGATATGTTCAAATTGAAAGCATTTGCAGACGACAGATTAAAGGTGGTTCAAATGACGAAAGTAGTCCCTGATAGGGTAGAAAACATTGAGGGAAAAGTAGAAAATGCTGGTTACCATTATTTTCTGCTTTTCCAAGAATGTTTTTAAAAGCCTTCTTCCTTATGGTCTGAAAAATTCAGGATTACGTTGCAAAGGTTTAATATGTGTGAAATCATTGTGGAAGAATGAGAATTGGCTCATTATTGCTTGTTATTCCAAAAATAAATTGTGCTGGTCAGGCAAAGAAATTGTCTGCAGCAGGTATCATTAATGTGTTAACTTTCTACCAAACAATAAAATTTTAGACTTGTTCATATTTAGAAGGTTTTGCAGAATGAAAAAATTAAATGTTTCAAATGATAGGATTTGTCTTTGAAAGAACAGGAGTTACTAAAAAATATTTTGAAAAAAGGAGAAAATGCTTGTTACCAATATATTCTTTTTCGCAATGTTTTCAAAAGCTTTTCTCTATTGGGGTCATTATACATAAGGATCATATGGTCAAACATTAATGGAGATTTGTAAGAGGACAGAATGAAAGAGAATACATAGTACCTAGTGGTCAGTGTTGGCCCCTTAGGCCACGGTGATAACACAAAAAGGACTGGATGACTGGACAATGGTTAGGGGAAGAAATGTTTGATTTTATTAGTAGTGTCACAAAGATGATTCATTATTAGCTTCGGACATAAGTGGTATGTACCCGTTCCTAGGGAGGTGTCTGTTATGTCAGCCTCTCATTTACTACTTAACACTTTACCAGCCGTCAAAATTTTAGCCGGGTCCATATTGAAATCATTTGCAGATGACATATTAAAGGTAACTCTAAACATAAAACTTTTCTTTTAAAGGGTAGAAAACATTGTGGGAAAAGAAGAAAATGCTGGTTACCAGCATTTTCTTCTTTTCCTACAATGTTTTTAAAGGGCCCCTTACCCAAGGTCGTTAAAACTTGGAATTGTGTGATAAAGAGTTAACACTTTCTTTGGTGATCTGGCCTTTATAATTATCTATTATCTATTGTACCAGATATCTAATTATCTACCTCCATAGACTTCCGTCAAAAGAATTATAGCTCAGCCAAATTGAAATTTTGGTAAGTAATGATGGAGATACATGTATTGCAATTCTAAGGCTGTTTTTTTTTTACTCGGAACATATCTCAAAATGTAGTCATTGGTTCAAATCCTTGACCAGCCAAATTTTTTCCAAGTCATTGCGACAGGATTATTTCATCTCTCACCAATGAACATCATTTTGATGATGTTTATGTAGGAAAGCAGCCTGTGGCTCTGAAAGAATCTTCTGTAGAGTAGTTGTTATAGAAACTCAGGGAAAGCATGGAAAGGTGAACTGGGCACCACAATTGAACTGTTTGAAGTATTGTTAACCTTTTACTACACAGACCTGAATTTTAATGACACTGACAGAGTAGACTTAAACAATTTTGGAAAAGGAGAAAATGCTAGTAACAAGCATTTTCTCCTTTTCCCATAATCTTTTCTACACCATCATAGACAGAAAGCACCGTTTTAGCAACATTTAAATTGTCGTCTGCAAATGCGTTCAATGTGAACCAGCCCAAAATTTTGACATTATATTTATTTGGGTAACAAACAAACAAATTGAAATGTTGAATTCTGTTATTCCTTAATTTTAATTAGAACAATGCTGTAACACTTGTCAACCAAGACATAGGGTTGATTGATTGATCAATTGATTGTATGGTGTTTGATGCCGTTTTCAACATTATTTCAGTTATATCATGGTGGCCGGTGTACCTAGCCATGCTTTTCTAGAGTTGCTTATACCATTGCTCCGCACAATATTCTTTCAAGCCACTAGCTGCTTTCCCACACAACCATCGCAGAAGCAATCATGGCCAGCGGTGAGAGGAATGAGTCATGTCGCAATGACTATCATCAAACCAGCCCCCTGTTCTCAAGTCCCATACACTATCAATTGAGCTACTGGGATTCGGCACCAAGACATAGGGGTAAGGTTGATTAATTGATTGGTGACCAGTCTTGGGCTGCTTTCAGCTTTATGTCAGTCAAACAATTGCAAAAATTTACTAAAATAAAAGGTATCGACCCGGGTCAGCCTGCACAGTCCGTGCAGGTTGACCTGGACCGAAATTTGTTGCTCTTGGTAGGACCAGTCTAACTCAATCATGATACAGTCAGTTTTTAAACAGAGTGCAATTTCTCCTACATTGAAATAAAACCAACAAAAATCCGATGATCAAAGAAATCTAGAAATGCTTTTTGTCTAGCACTGTCTTTTCTAAAAGCAGAGAGTATTATCTGTGAGGCTATCAAAGATAGTCATTACGAGACAAGGTTAACCTTCTACCGCACAAATCCAACCAGGGGAAGAAGACCTTTGAAACATTGTGAGAAAAGGAGAAAATGCTGGTAACCAGCATTTTCTCCTTTTCCCACAATGTTTTCTAACCTTACAAAAATACATTCAATTATTGAGTCACATTTATTTTGTCATCTGCAAATGCTTTCAATTTCAGCGAAACCTAAAAGTCTGTCATTTGGTAAAGAGTGAAGCAGAGATATTTACAGACTACTCCAAAAGCAATGATCCATGAATTTTGACTGGTTAAGTTTTCTGCTATCTGAAACATCCTATCAGTTAATTTAGACCAGAGGGGCAGTGAACAAGTGGACAGTGGCTATTTTCGAAATACTTTGTTGACAGTTGCTGATATCATTAGAGAAGGAAAATAAATAGGGACCTCTGTGGATTAATTTTGTTAGTGATAATGGTTCAAGCTTTTGATTCTCTCAGTATGTTGTAAATCTGAATTTGATGAATGGATTTTTTTTTAGGAAATATTTAACCAATTTTATGCAGAAATTAGAAGGTATGTTTTATAATTTTATTGGGATAATTTAGAAAAAAGTTGAATATCTCTTCATAGTTTAACTTTTAACATTTTACCACACAACACAATTTTAAACTTGTCAAAATTCAAAGCATTTACAGACAACAACTCAAAGGTGGCTAAAATGATAAAATTTGCCTTAAATAAAGTATTGATTATGAAATGTGGGAAAAGGAGAAAATGCTGCCAGCCTGTATTTTCTCCTTTTTCCACTATGTTTTCAAAAGGCTTCTTTCTCAGGGTCGTTCAAACTCAGGACTGCTTGGTAAGGGGGTTAATAACCTTTATTGGACAACAAAATGTAAACTTCTCTAAATTTGACAGCAATTACAGGCAACAAATGTTACTGAAATGACGGTATTGGCTGGTAATAGGTAGAAAACTTGTGAGAAAAGGAGAAAATGCTGGTAACCAGCATTTTCTCCCTTTTTCCACAATGTTTTTAAAAGCTTCCTTCTTCAGGATCTTTTAAGTTGTGGGATTGTTTGACAAAGGGTTAATTTTGTAAATGATAATAATGTATGCTTTTGATTGTATGAGTTTGTTTCAGTGAGTGGATATTTAGGAAATATTTTAGCCAATTTTGAAAGAAATTGTAAGGTATGTTTTACAATTTTAGTGGAATAAGTAATATATTGATTTAAGTACATGTGTTTGTAAGTTTCAGTTTAAAAAAAAAAAAGTACAACACATATATTTTTTCATTTATTACAGATATCTGCTGTTGTTCATCAATTTTTGCATAAAAAATTTCAAAAAAAATAATCTCAAATTTCATTTTAACCCACAAAGCACCTTTCATGACTTAAGTTGCCTGTGCAGCCCGTGTAGATCAAGATCAGACTGCTTTAAACTTGTCTAACCTTTGATCCACCTTGTCTGCTTTTCTGAAACACTACAAAGAAAAGCAGCCATAATTTTGCAATTATTTTGATATTATTGGTAGACTTATAAAACTGTTAGGTTTATTTGATACTCTGTGGGTTAAAACTTTCAGCAAAAATTCCAAATTTCATTGAAACTCCTACACTACAAGACTTACTGTTTGATTGCCTCAGATTGTCTCATTTTTCAGGTCTTGTTACAAGGATTGTCTCCTATTCTCACCATGTTTTCAGAAAGCATCTTCCTTAGGGTTTTTAAAACTCAGGATTGTGTGGTAAAGAGTTAACTCGTTACCAAACGACAAAATTGTGGAATTGACCAAATTCAAAACATTTGCAGACTACAAAATTAATGTAACTCAATACCAAACAACAAAAATTATAGACTTGTCCAAATTGAAAGCATTTGCAGACGACAATATAAATATGACTAAAAAAATTGAAATTGGTGATGGGAAGGATAGAAAATATTGTGGTTAGCAGCATTTTCTCCTTATCCCACAATGTTCTCAAAATCATTCTTTCTCAGGGTCGTCTAGAGTTAACTCTTTCCTAAATGACTATATTTATACCCCCGCAAAACGAATGTTTTCGGGGGTATACTGGAATCAGCCTGTCTGTCCGTGTGTCCATCCGTCCGTGTGTCCGTCCGTGTGTCCGTCTGTGTAAAAAATACTGTCAAAGCGCTGGCGGGGGTATAAAGTCACATTCAGTGACAGCTCTAGTTTAGACATGTCTATACTGAAAGCAGTTGCAGACAACAAATTTAATGTGACCCAAATGATGAGATGTGTCTTGGAAAGGTTGAAAACAATTGTGGGAAAGGGGGGAGGGAATGCCGGTTACAAGCATTTTGGTTCTTTCAAACAATTAGTATAATTTTCTTAAACCTTCTTCTTCAGGACCCTCACCAAAGGGATTGTTAAAAAAGGTTAACCCTTTACCGTACAACCCGGAGTGTTTACAACCATGAAAAAGAAGAATTTCAAAAACATTGTAGGGAAAGGAGAAAATGCTGGATACCAGCATTTTCTCCTTTTTCTATATTGTTTTGTACTCTTCATAAAACAAATTTTAATTTTCGAGTGGCATTTATTTTGTTGTCTTTAACCCTCTACCACACAATCCCGACTTTTAAAGACCCTGAGAAAAAAGCTTTTTGAAAACATTGCGGAAAAAGGAGAAAATGCTGGTAACCAGCATTTTCACCTTTTCCCACAATGTTTTCTACCCTTCCTAACTCAAATTTCAATTTTTCAGTCACATTTATTTTGTCGTCTGCAAATGCTTTCAATTTAGACCATTCTATAAATTTGTAGTTGGGTAAAGAGTTAAATGCTTTCAATTTGGAAGAATCTAAAATTTTGTTGTTTGGAAAAGAGTTAAAGGTATTTTATATGACACAAAATAATGATGCAAGCAAACAGTGTGAGATCAGGGTCTGTGTTCATCAACCATTCTTAAGAATATTAGAACTTAGTCTTATTCTTTAAGATTTTCTTTAAAGTTCTTATTCTTTTAATTTCTCATTCTTAAGATTTTCTTTAAAGTTTCTAAATTTTCTTAGTCCTATTCTTCAAGACTTTTAGATTTGAAAGTAACACAACTTCTGATTGGCTAAACCATTCTGATTGGCTAAACCAGTGGTTTAGCCAATTAGAAGTTGTGTTACTTTCAAAATTAGAAAATGCTGGAGAATAAGAAAAAGAATGTTTTTAAGAATGGTTGGTGAATACGGACCCAGGCTGAACAGAAACCAGCCAATAAAATCAGAAAGATTGGGAACAGATAAAGAGGCTTGTAAAAATATAAACTCATAAAATTGAATTGAAATTACGGTTGATAAAGATTGCAGTTTAGATCTCAATTAGAGTTTTTACATATTCTATTTATTGTTTTATTGCCTTTCAAGTGTTATCTGTTAATGAAGGTTACAAGTTGGGGGCAATTGTCAGTCTGATTTTATTGGGAGGGACAAAGCTTCTCATCAAGATACAATCTATAGATGTCACATTACAAGAATCAAAAGATAATGTCGTACACGCTGCTGTCCAAGATTTTGACAGCTCGGACAATAGGAAAATATGTTGTGCAATGATTAAAATCATTTTCTCAGATTTTGGCAGGACATAATTTGGTTGCTTGCAGGGGTTTGTCTTTTTAGTTCTTCTTGTAATAGGTTTTCTGAGATGATTCCATATTCATTTTGATGCAGGTTACCTCAGATGAAATTTTTAATGGATAAACAACTCAGAAGAAATTATTCCTAGATTTGACTCTTTCCATTGCTGCCAAACAATTTTTCCTTTTGCCTCAATGATTTCAAAACTGGTCTGTTGTATTAGACACATAAAGTTATATGCAGGAAGTACCGAGTCCAACCTGAGTGAGGCAACCACATTGGGGATACTCAAAAATTGTACTTCTTATAGTCCTTCACAAAGCAGTCTCTGATTTTAATGACTCTTAGGAAGAACGGGGTTTTGAAAACATGGAAGAGGAAAAAATGCTGGTAACCAGCATTTCCTACTTTTCCCACAATGGTTTATTCCCTTTTTAAGACATTCCATCATTTGAAACACATTTGTCATATGCAAATGCTTTCAGTTTGGAAGTCCAGAATTTTGCCATTTTGTTAAGAGTTACATCCAATATTGGATCTTTGCTTTCTTATCTAAGTTGTCACAAAAACAGAAAAATTAAAAGTAGTAAACTAACAACTTCACATTTGAACAACAGAGCAATAGAAGAGCTGTTTGTATACATTATATTGAGATACTTTAATAAAATATTTTTGCCAATCGAATGTTGATAACTTGTTATCGTCAATTTTTCTTGAGATATTGATCAGTTACACACAGATAATCCATTTTTTGCCAACATGGGGCAAATCCATGTTTTTATTGGTCACAGTATGAAACAGGGAGTAGAAATGTAACTTTTGCTTATCTTGTGGTTATTTTGACCCCTCACACCTTTGACTCTTCCATATGCACAATATGGTAGATAAAGCTTTGTTATGTATGGTGTTAAATGCTATTTTCAAAATTATTTCAGTTGTATTTCAGTGGCCAGTGCACCTGTGTATGTTTTCCTTATGTTTCTTTAAATAGTACATCACACCTTTTGCTTCCCAATGCACTGGCTGCTTTACCATTTACCCATCGATAAAAGAATGATTAGAGGTGAAAGAGAAATTAATCTTGTTGCAATGGCTATCATCAGTCCTGGAAAAGGAATTTGAGGATTTGAACCAGTGACCCCTGGGTTAAAGCCCCTTACACTACTCAGACTGTGCCACCAGGCTCTGCAGTAAAGCTTTATTGAAACATTGATAGACTATCTCCAGAAAATATGAACTTACTTTACCAAACAATCCAGGTTTTGAATGACCCTTGGAAAGAAGCCTTTTGAAAACATTGTGGGAAAAGGAGAAAATGCTGGTAACCAGCATTTTCTCCTTTTCCCACAATGTTTTCTTCTCTATAATGGACAAATTCTACTATTTGAGCCACCTTTAATATGTCGTCTGCAAATGCTTTCAATTTGGACCAGTCTAAAATTTTGTCATTTTGAAAGAGTTAATAGGTAAAAAAGTTCCAGTGCAGTGCCTGTTCCTGGCAGGGGACCAAATAAACAAAGATCTTATATTTGATCCTAGAAAGGATATGCAGATTACTACAGCTTTGCTGGCAGATTAGCTTTGTTCAGAAAAGATTAACAGCAGTACTAATCTTCTTTAGACTGACAAAAATCAGAGGATTATCAATATGTAGCTTCATTCAGTCTTTGTTGTTTGTGTACTTGCAGGGACTCAAGTTGAGGTGGAATGATCATTTGGAGACAGATTTCTAATACACATCAAAGATTAGAAATACCCTTGACAGCGACTCATTGGGACATGAAACCTATTTTTATCTCTAATTAAAGAAACAAGATAAGTTAACGTCCAGCCCGTATAAGGTGCTACTTCAGCAAACATTATTAACTTCCAAAAATGTGGATTATAAAGTGATGCCAAGAGGAATTGGAATAAAAAAAGAAAAGGATGAAATAACTATTCAATTGTATCTTACGGAGATAAGAGAATCATTGTAATTATGGAACCACTTGTCATATTTGGACTAGTTTGTTGCTTATTTTCATCTGTTTTGGGCCAACTAGGTAACAATATTATCATAGATTTCGAAACAAAAGAGTCAGAAGCAGGAACACAATATCTCGGAAATGTATCTGAAAAAGCCAATTTGACTGAATATTTCGGTGATATGAACGATGTTGGATACAGTATTTTGAAAGACGAATACTACTCCTATTTCAAAATTGCAAATAATGCTAGTTTTTATGTTGTTCAAGAAATAGACAGAGAATTATTCTGTGAAAACTTACCAAGTTGCATATTACCTGTGGATATATGGGCTGTAAAGGGTGCAAATGTTGTGGCTATTCATGTCGAGGTATCCATCATCGATGTTAATGATAACCCTCCAAAGTTTACAAGGGCCACAGAAAACTTGTCCATTCCAGAGCTAACACAACCTGGCTCAGTGTATGAACTACCTATTGCTAAGGATCCTGACTCTCCCTTAAATGGTGTCCAGAACTATTCCATATCAGCACTCGATCCTGATTCAGAGTCAAGCTTCAGTATTGCAGTTACTGTCAAAGGTGATGGCTTGCAGCTCAATCTTATGTTGAATCTTACTTTGGATAGGGAGACAAAAGACAGCTATGTGCTATATGTCACTGCTGTGGATGGTGGTGGGAGGACTGACAGACTAACAGTTAATATCAATGTAACAGATGTTAATGATAATCGTCCTGTGTTTGGCAGAAAGGAATACAATGTTACCATGGATGAGGATGTAGAAAATGGGACAGCTATTGTAAATGTTAGTGCTGAAGACAGAGACATTGGTGAAAATGCCAGACTGTCATATTATATCACCAGTACTTCTACCTCCTTTTACATTGAGGAAGAGACTGGAATAATTCGTGTCAAAAGTGAAATAGATTCAACGTCGGATATATTTGAATTGTTTGTGGAGGCTAAAGATCATGGAAACCCAGTAAAAACAAGTGAGCTTTCAAAGGTTACCATTAATGTGAAAGATAAGAATAACAATGCTCCCCAGATTCAAATTACCCTTGTAAATAATGGACGCATAATTGAAAACTCGGAATTCGGAACCCCAGTAGCTCATATCAGAGTTACAGACGATGACAAGGGAGTGAATAGAGAAGCTGGTTGTACTTGTGATAATGTCAATTTTACAATCCACAAACTTGATACCATGAACGCTTTCAAAATTGATGTGAATCAGCATTTTGATCGTGAAACACGAATTAATTACACAATAACAGTGAATTGCACAGATAAAGGAACACCTCCACTTAGTACCGTTGAAACATTCCATGTTACAATTATTGATGAAAATGATAACCCACCACAGTTTGAAAAGTCTTATTATGAAGAAAGTATTTATGAAAACAATATGCCTGGATCAGTTATTCTTAAGGTGTATGCAAATGACACAGATGCTGGAGTCAATAGTGATTTGACATTCACAATTGAACCATTTGCTGACATGTCAAAATTTGTTATAGAGTCAAAAACTGGTATCATAAAGGCTGCAGGTAGTTTTGACCGTGAAACTGACAATAATACTTACACATTTAATGTAATTGTTTCTGATAATGGAAGCCCACCTCTAACAGATCATACTCAAATTACCATCATTATCCTGGACAGAAATGACAACCCACCTTCATTTAATGCAGATAGTTACTCTATGTCTGTCCTGGAAAACTCACCTGCAAGAAAGAGCATTGGTCAGATCACAGCTCATGATCCAGACTCTAATGATAACGGAAAAGTCGCGTTCAGGATCCCAAATAACTACTCATCATATCCCTTCCACATTTTTGAAAACGGTTCCATGATTACCACAGCAGTTCTGGATCATGAAGATCAAAGTCAGTATGTCTTGGAGGTTGTAGCATTTGATCATGGAGACATACCACAACAAAATACAATCCCTGTTTTTATCACAGTAAAGGATGAGAATGATAATGCACCAATCATAGACTTTCCAGAGGATAACAATGATACAGTCACCATACCTAATTCTGCAAAAGTCAATCAGACTTTAACAACAATACGTGCACATGATCCTGATGCCAAGGAAAATCAGAGATTGACGTACAGCATTTTATCTGGAAATGATGATGGAGTGTTCCATATCAATGAAAATTCAGGTGATATATTTTTACTGAAAACAGTTGGTAGTGGTGATGTGATGCATTACATTCTGACAATATCTGTAAGGGATAATGGGGAGAATCAGTTTGAAACAAGTGCCACTCTGCATATCAAATTCTACATTGCTGACATTGTAGATCCTTCCTCGGCCACAGCAAATGCTGGCTCACAAAATATCCTAATTGCAATAATTATCTCATGTGTGACTTTCGTGTTATCTGTTATACTTATTATTGTGATCTGTAAAATTTGTCAAAAGGACAGAAAAAGAAGGTTATACAGCCACAAATCTAGTGATGAGACAAAAATCATGGATTCCAGCCACAGAAATAGTAACAGATCAAGCTCATCCAAAGGATCACAGGATAAGATGCTTTATCCTGATCGTGGTTATTCAGACACTTTTTACCAACAGAAAAAAAATAGGAAAGAAGTTAGTTTTTCATTCGAAGAAGAACAAGATACTGGCATTTCTATGAACACAACTGGCCAGTTTGACCAAGTATCAACCTTCAAGTCCCCTTCACCAGAACCTTCAATACAGGTAGGTGTAGTTTAACTCTTTTACCAAACGATAAAATTTTAGCCTTGTCCAAATTGAAAGCATTTGCAGATGACAATTTCACTGTGGCTCAAATGGTGTAATTTTTCTTTGATAGAGTAGAAAACATTGTGGGAAAAGGAGAAAATGCTGGTTACCAGCATTTTCTTCTTTTCCCACAATGTTTTCAAAAAGCTTCTTTTCCAGGAGCGTCAAAAGTCGGCATTGTGTGGTATAGGGTTAACTCTTTACCAAACGATAAAATTTTAGACATGTCCGAATCGAAAGCATTTGCAGACAACAAATTAAATGTTACTCAAAACACGAAATTTGTCTTTCATATGGTAGAAAATGTCCCTATAATGCTTTTTTTTCTCAGGATAGTTAAAAGTCAAAATTGTGTGGTAAAGGGTTAAGATGCAAGATTACTGGAAGTTTCAATGGAAAAAAAAAAAAATTGAGCTGTGCTCTTGCAAAAGGGGGCTTAATGCTTCTGCAAAAAGTATTGACCAAGGTCAGCCTGAGCAACTCGCACAAAACACAAAACATAGAGTCTGATCTTTGATCTACAACGTCTGCTGAGCTGTAATTCTGTAGACAAAAGCAACCATCAACTTACAATTGACTGGGTCTTACTCCTATTCTGATTTCGTCTCTTGAGTTTATTTGGCACTCTAAGGGTTACTTGAGCTAAGTTTCGATACATGTAAAAGTTTGAAAACATAATGTAAGTTTATGTACTTTCAAAGTAGTTCTTATTGTCATAATTCTTTATAAAGTTGTCTGATAGCAGACCAAAAAAGAAAGGTTGTGCACAGGACTGGTGGTTCCTTGTTATCACTAGATGTTTATTACAAGAAAAAACAATTTTATCTTCAGCAAAGTGATAAAGTTACCTCTAATCACCATCTTATATTTCTTATTATCCATATTTCTTTATCTAGATGTATTTTGATAATTCAGTGTTTCAATTGCTACCTGTTCAGTTGACAAATGTCAGCGGACCATGTTTATTTTTCATTTCCAGGATGTCATTTGCAATAGATTCAAGCTCATTGGTTACTCAGAAAGTGTCACCTTCAGCTCAAGGTCATTTTCTGGTGACCGACCAATGACTGACATTTAATATGTTTTTGCATGTGTTCTTTGTATCTTCTTGCAAAGAGAAGTTGATGGAAAGTCAGGAAAAATTGAATGAAATGTTATCATTTAAGATGCAAACAAAAAAGCTAAATTGATAGTTTGAGTCAACTCCTGCACAAAGTATTGAGCCATGCTCTGTGAAAAAGGGGTTTAATCATGTCCAAGGACCATTTTACTACATGCTTAAGTTGGTCGTTAGACAAAATGGATTTTTTGGGTCCATAATTATATGATGACTTGCTTAGTATGATGCATCAGACAAATGCATTAAATTCCGTTCGCTAGAGCACAGCTCTTTTTATTATTCATTATTGGCAACACTTTTACTTTAGACAGCAAATCGCAAGGTTTTTTCTCTGTCAATTTTTTTACCAGCATTTCCTCCTTTTCTCACAATGTTCTCAAAAGTCTTCTTCCACAGACTCAATAAAACTTGGGAATGTGTGTTAAAGTGTTGAGGGTTATGCATTGTCTTGGCCTAAATTCAATCCAGCAAAATATCTGTAAGTCAAAGCTTAATGTTGAACTGAGTAAATATTTGTCAGTTATTGTTGGGTACCCAAATTAATGAGAGTTTGACTGTTCCATATTGATAAAGGCCCTGGTATTAAGATTGAAAAGATTGTTGAAGAATTATCTGTAAGACCATGATATTAAGTGTGCATACTGACTTGACATTAATTTCAAAAGTACTCGTCACAATTGAGTGCCCAGTGCACACTTCTTAACTATTAACCAAACAACAAAATTTTAGACTTGTCCAAATTGAAAGCATTTGCAGACGACCAAATAAACATGACTCAAGAATTGAGACTTGACTTTAGAAGAGTAGAAAACATTGTGGGAAAAGGAGAAAATGCTGGTTACCAGCATTTTCTCCTTTTCCCACAATGTTTTCAGAAGGCTTCTTCCTCTGGGTCGTAAAAACCAGGGATTGTTTGGTAAAGGGTTAACTATTTACCAAACGTCAAATTCTGAGACAGGTTCAAAGTGAAAATCTTAGCAGATGACAAATTAAATGTGGATCAAATGATGTGATTTTTCTATGAAAGGATAGAAAAAATTGTGGGAAAAGGAGAAATTGCTGGTTACCAGCATTTTCTCCTTTTCCTACTACTTTTTTATAAGGCTTCTTTCGTGGGGCTGTTTAAACACGGGATTGTGTGGTAAAGAGTTGATGTATGTTTTGTTGTATGGTGTAAGAAAATTGATAATTTTTCAAGGTCAGTTAATGTTACAGTGGGATCCAATATTACAATAAAACTTTTGGCAGGAATGTTTTGAACAGTCACATCCCAGAATATATGTTTCCTTTATCTCTTTACCAGACAAGATTGTAGCATATAGAAAGCATTTGCAGAGGGCATATTAGCTCTTTACCAAACAACAAAATTTTAGACTTACCTAAACTGAAAGCCCTTGCAGATGACAAATTGAATTTTGTTCAAATGACGAGACTTTCTGTGAATAAGTAGGAAACATTGTTGGAAAAGGAGAAAATGCTGGGTGCCAGCATTTTCTCCTTTTCCAACAACGTTTTCAAAGGCCATCTCTTTTAGGGTTGTTAAAATTCGGGATTGTGTGGGAAAGAGTTAACTCTTTATCAAACAAAATTTTAGACTTATCCAAATTGAAAGCAACTGCAGACGACAACACAAATATGACTCACAAATTAAAATTTGTCTCTGGAAGGGTAGAAAACATTGTGGGAAAAGGAGAAAATGCTGTTTACCAGCATTTTCTCCTTTTCCAACAATGCTTTCCAAACGATTTTCCTTAGGGTCGTTAAAAGTCTGGATTATGTGGTAAAAAGTTAAATGGCCCTCAAATGATGTGATTTGTCCTTGATGGTTTCCAGCATTTTTTCCTGTCACGGCCATCATTGGCTTTTGATAAGTGGTAGTCCATGAAACACCTCCAGGGATTCAGGGGACCTCCCCCCAGAAAATATTTTAGTTTAAGACATATCTAGAAGTGATTCTAGTACATTTTTAGCCCATTTTTGTATCTAAAAAAGCAAAGACAGAAAAATGAAAAAAAAAAGTGCTAATGGCCACAACCATATGTGGTGGAGAAAGACTGGCCAGACTGCCGACAGTGGCGTTGCCTTTTCCCACTGTGTTTTCAAAAAGGTTTTTTTCTCAGGATCATTCAAGGGCGGGATAAAGTGGTATGAGTTCTAAGTAGTTCTATATGATCAATACAAAGTTAAGTCTATCAACCCTTTATCACTTATCACACAATCCTAAATATTAACAACCCTGAAAGAGAAGGCTTTTGAAAACATTGTGGGGAAAGGAGAAAATGCTGCTAACCAGCATTTTCTCCTATTCCAACAATGTTTTATATCCTAACGAAGACAGGAGTCATCATTTTGAGCTACATTTAATTTGTCGTCTGCAAATGCTTTCAATTTTTGGTCCTGTGCAAAAGTTTGTTGTTTGGTGAAGAGTTAACAGATTTTGTGTTTTGTTGGTTGGTTGGTTGTATTGGGGTTTAACGCCACTTTAACAGCTAAGGTCATATCATGGCGGTCGGTGACGCACATGTGTTTCCTGGCTTTCTCACACCAGTACTAACACAACTTTCTTTCCAAAGCCACCGACTACTTTTCTCACATGCTTCAGCAGAGGTGAGAGGCGAAAATACGCCGGAAAGAAAGTTTGCCTCAACCGGGTATCGAGCTCACAACCACCAGGTCATGAGTCCGACACGCTCACCACTGAGCCACCAGTGCGGGCTTTGTGTTTTGTAGTTCTACATCTCTAGTATTCTATTTTTTTTTTCAATGTATCTGAATGTGCTGGCTTTTGACCTATTTCTTGGAATTGATAGAATCAAATGAATGAATAGCAATTTTCGATTGGTTAAAATGTGGACATGTTTATTTTGCAGGCTCCTTGTAACCGGCCTATTTTCAGGCATGGTTATTTTTCATGTCCTTTCATAGTGAAAATAGTTTAAATATTAGTATTCTAGTATTTCATACACCATCTGTCTTTAAAAGATATTTCTTGTGTCCTACACAGAGTGATATGTACAAACAGCAGGCTCCACAAACAGAAACACCAAAGCAGCCCAAATCAGATGGAATGGAAGACAAAAAACTGCGCCAGATTCATCGGATGACATCACTGAAGGTTCAGCAGGCCTTGATGAAGAATAACAACAATAACAACAATAAAAAATGGCCGCAACAGACAAATGATGAGGTATGTATCTACACTGAGGCCTAAATCTTCATTACAAATATCGATTTTAGAGTACTTAACTCTTTACCACACAATCATGAGTTTTAACGACCTGTAAGAAGAAGGCTTTAGAAAACATTGTAGGAAATGGAGAAAATGCTGGTAACCAGCATTCTCTCCATTTCCCACAATTTTTTCTTCCCTTTTTCAGACAAATCTCATCATATTAGCCATATTTAATGTGTTGTCTGCAAATGCTTTCAATTTGGACAAGCCTACTTTTTTGTTGTTTAAGAGTTAATTAAACTCTTTTTTTCTGGAAGACAATAATTTGAACTTTTCTAGATTAAAAGCATTTTTGATGTACACTGTCCACCTTGCTATATAAAAAGACAACATTGAAATTTCAGTTATTTGAGTCATATTTTTAGGCAGAAAATGTCAGGTTTATTTGGTGCTCTTAAAGTCTACCCTTTACCAAATAATCCTGCCTTTTAACAACCTTTATGAAAATGACTTTTGAAACATTATGGAAAAAGTAGAATCAGCATTTTCTGCTATCCCAACGTTTTCTACCCTTCCAAAGACAAATCCCATCGTTTTAGTCATATTAAATGTGTTGTCTACAAAATGCTGTCAATTTTGACAAGTCTACAATTTTGTCATTCACTCATTACCAAACAGACTCAACTGAATTGAAAGTGTTTGCAGACAACAAATTGGATGCAATTCAAATATTGGTACATCTATTTAATTTTGTCTTTGAAAAGTTGGAAAACATTGTTGGAAAAGGGGTGAATGCTGGTCACCTGCATTTATCTGTTTTCTCGACAGTGTTTTCAGTAGCCTCTTTTCTAATGTTCCTTGAAACAAGGAAAATTTGGTATAGAAAAAAAAAAATGAGATAATCAAACCACTTACGGTGGAATGAGATCCCAAAAGAGAGGGATAAATTTCAATTACTTGAAGCCCCTGAAAGTCCCATCCCTGGTTGAAAATGACATAAAAGGTCTGCAATCCTTCCCCTTTTCACAACCTAGTGCAAATCTTTGTTCAAATATTGTGTAACATTAAAATCTGGTAGGTCAATAGTTAATTTATTTAGATGGTTATGGGTACCTCTGAAGAGAGTGGTCAATGTTGTATTAGTGATCTAACAGCACAGAAGGTGTTAGATTTTTAAACAGAGTAAATTGTTGACATAAGAATGCTATTAAGTAGTTTAGAATTCAAAGAACCACATCAAAATGGTTGTCATAGGAAAACATTAAGAGATTTAATCTATTCAAATTGGTATAAAATGATCAGTGCTTTTTTTTTTTGGAGAGAATGATCATGGTTATTTGATACTGAAGTGCCAGATTTAACATCAGAGGCTTGTTTTTTCTTGAAAACTATGATAAGCCATTGTCTAGACAAAATTTAATTACCATTTGAAATATGTGAAAAGAAGCCTATGGAATTATACTAGAACTATTTGCTTATTGACTTTGCTTAAGCTGTGTAACTTACCATTTGACCAGCCCACATAGCTCAGGTGGTAGAGAGTAGGATCTGCAAACATCCAGTCTTGGGTCACTTGAGGGTGTGAGTTCGAACTCTACGGCTTGCCATCTAAAATTACTAATACTCTTTCGGATGAGACTTTAAACCAAGGTCCTGTGTGATGGTGCTATACTCCAAGCACATTAAGGAACCAGGTGTAACTTGGGATGGGTTTTGTCTTGTAGCGTTGATGAATAAACGGAAAATCAATCAATCAAACTTACAAGTCAATTTTAGATGATTCTTGATTACATGTACTTAAAAGATCAATACAAAAATCAAATTAAGTATTAAGAAAAAACAATGGTGTGGATCTTCTTGTAAGACTAAAAATGAAAACAAAAAATGAATGTAGAAATAATGTAACTTTAAACCTTAAAATGCTGAATCAATCCCTTGGACCTTTTAAATTAGGAAAAACAGCCAAAAAGATTGCTATTTCAAGGTTGTTTCCACTAGAATATGAAAGATAGTTGTAGACAGTGTAGATTTAAGATCAGACTTACACGTTCTGTGCAGTCTGATCTTAATCTACACTGTCTGCAAAAAACAACTTAAGTCAGTTCCAGAGCTTTAAAGGCTAACCCTTACCAAACAATCCCAATTTTTAATGATCCTTTTGAAAATATTGTGGGAAAATGAGAAAATGCAGATGACCACCATTTTCTCCTTTTCACACACTGTTTTCAACCCTGTTAAGGATAAATACCTTAAACTTAAGTCACCTTTGATTTGTCCTCTGCATAGGCTTTCAGTTTGGATGTTTCTAAATTTCGTCGCTTGGTAAAGAGTTAACCCTTTACCACACAATCCCGATTTTTAATGACCCTGAAAAAATAGCCTTTTGAAAACACTGTGGGAAAAGGAGAAAATGCTGGTAACCAGCATTTTCTCCTTTTCCCACAATGTTTACTACCCTTCCTAAAACAACCTTCGAAATTTGAGTGACATTTATTTTGTTGTCTGCAAATGCTTTCAATTTGGGCTAGTCTTAAATTTTTTTGTTTGGTAAAGAGTTAACCCTTTATCACACAATGCAGACTTTTAATGGCTTTGAGAAAGAAGACTTTCGAAAACATTGTGGGAAAAGGAGAAAATGCTAATATACTAAAGTTGAGAGAGACAATTTCAGGGTTACCCTTTAACTAGCAATTAACTCTTTACTAAACGACAAACTTTCAGACATTAATTTTGCCATCTTGGATGCATTGGCAGACTACAAATTAAATATGAATCAAACATTGAAATTTGTTTTAGAAGAGTAGAAAACATAGAGGGAAAAAGAGAAAAATGCTGGTTATGATCATTTACTCCCTTTCCCACAATATTTTCAACAGCCATCTTTCTCAAAGTCACTAAAACTCAGAACATGTGGGACAGAGGACAGCTTTTGTCTATCAGCAAACCAAATTTGGTCAGTGGGAAGAATTTGCATGATATATTGCAGCCAATATGGTTGAGATTTGAGTGGAAAGCAAATAGAAATCAGTAAATTGCATAACAACTTCAGTGCAGCCTGTGACAGTCCTTTGTTTGCAAAGCAGTCATCTATCTTACCCTTTTATTGTAATAAAGATTGATTGTATAGCGTTTAATGCTGTTTTCAACATTATTTCAGTTACATCCCCAGTGCACCTATCCATTTTTAGGTGTTTCTGGAGTTTCTTATACCAGTGCTCTGCACAATATTTTTTCCAAGCCACTTGCTACTTTCCCACATAACCGTCGTTAAATCAATGGTCAGTGATGACAGAGAAATAAATCCTGTGGCAATGACTATCATCAATCCTTGGAAAGAAATTGGCCGAGCAGGGGATGGAACCAGTGACCCCACTGTTCTCCAGTCCTGTACGCTACCAACTGAGCTACCGGGGCTTGGCTTTTGTAATATTAACGAATGAACATTTTCAGTGGGTAAAATGACTAAGATATTACTATTTTAACCAATTTTTTACAAATATTTAGCCTTGTTCAACTCAAAGCATTCAGAGTTGACAAGTTAAATATAGCTAAAATATTGTAACTTGTCTAAGACAGGGTAGAAAACAATGTGGGAAAAGGAGAAAATACTGTTTACTAGCATTTTCTCCTTTTCCCACAATGTTTTCAAAAGCCTTCTTTCTTGGGGTTATTAAAACTCAAGATTGTTTGATAAAGGGTTAACTCTTTTGCACAGAACCACCCCTTTTAACGACCCTAAGGTAGAAGGCTCGAAAACATTATGCTTCTAAAAACATTGCCGGAAAAGGAAAATATACTGGTAATCAGGTTACCAGCATTTTCTGGTTTTTCCACAATGTTCTCAAAAGTTTTCTTTCTCAGGGTCCTTAAAAGTCGGGATTGTGTGGTATTGGGTTGAATAACAAAATTTGCCAAATTTGAAATTAGTTTAAATTTATAAATCTTTTTTTCTTCCCATTATTGAAACACCTAAGCTATCAAAAAAAGATTTAAAATCCAATAATGTCTGAAAATTCTTATCTTGTTACCTGGCGTCTATCAGTGGTTTTTGCAATGTACCCCACATGCATTTTTTTTACCCATATTTTTTTTCCTTTTACCACAATGTCTTTTTAAAAAGTGATCTGCCACATGATGCAAATATCTCTGCTGGAGGTCATAAACTGAAAATCATTTACACTTTAACAAATGACAAAATTTTACCCTTGTCCAAATTGGACGCATCAGTTGACAAAACCTTAAATACAACTTAAATAATAGGTTGATATGTTTTTGAAAGAGTAGAAAACATGTGAAAAGTAGAAAATGCTGGTTACCAGCATTTTATCCTTTTCACACAATGTTTTCAAAAGGCCTCTTCCTCAGGGTAGTTAAACCTTGAGATTGTTTGCTAGTGGATTAATTTTGTAAAGAAGGAATGGATAAATGCAGGTGTGAGAGAGGTTAATTAGATACATCCCAAAATCATTTGGTGCATTGGCTGGGGGAAGAGGAGCTATCATTTGCCGTAATTTTAGGGAGACCCCCATCTTTAATTTCTGTTAAAAGTATACTGATTAAAGTCCTACGACCACAGTTTGAACTTAATAGATAGCAGATAGAATTACGGCCTTGTTGTATTGAACTGTATCGCTTCTTCATTTTGGAGGGGCCCTGCATGGCTCAGCGGTAAAGTGTGGGACTTGCAACCAAGAGGCCCTGGGTTCGAGCTGCACTGGATCCACTGGGCCTTTCATGGGAGTGTCCTTGGGCAATACAATTCAGAATCCTACCCTAGTACTGGTAAAACCCAGGAAATTATGAATATGTGTTCTGTCGCGATGATATGACTGAAAGAATGTTGAAAGCGGTGTAAAACACAATTCAATCAATTAATCATTCTTTATTTTGGGCTAAGAAAAAGACGGGAAACATTAGGGTCTGTATTCACCAATCATTCTTAACAGCATTTATTATCTTATTCTCCTGCAGGGCCCCGTTTTACTAAGGTAGTTACGAACAAAATTTGCGTGAGTTTTACGTAACTATAGTATAGTGGCATTAATCTGCCATGAGATATGTGATAACTATCATGATTATTCTAGAAAACTATTGCGATAAATTAAAGTTTCCTGGAAATTTTATCTTTTCATTTTATCTAGATAAAATTTCCAGGAAAGTTTGATTTATCGCAGTAGTTTTCTAAAATAATCATGATAGTTATCACGTATCTCATGGCAGATTAATGCCACTATACCATAGTTACGTAAAACTTACGCAAATTTTGTTTGTAACTACCTTAGTAAAACGAGGCCCTGACTTTTCCAAAGTTGAAAGTGTCACAACTTCTGTTTGGCTTAACCAAATGGTTTAGCCAATCAAAAACTGTGTTACTTTCATATTCAGAAAATCTTGGCAAATAAGACAAAAAATGTTCTAAGAATGGTTGGTAAGTACTGACTAACCACTACCAAATGTAGTAGTAAAGACAAGGAAAAGTAGATAGAAATCATTGTTATCTGCATTGTCGCTTTTTTTCCATATGTTCTCTGAAGAATTGATCTACAAAATAAGTACAAAGAAAAAAAAAGTGAAAAGTTGCTTATTCACCGAGATACTCCATTTATAAAACTCAGGTCTTCTTGCAAAACTGCTTTGGTAATAACTTGATATCTAAATAGATATAAACACGTCTCAATTTTTGATAAAACAAAGGTCAATGTGTAATTCTTTAGTTTCCTCACATTCGTAATATGTAGATATTCAATTTTTACATTTTGTCCCATTAGCAGGATGGTTTCTGGACATTTCCAAGACGTTCCACAACCAATACAAAAACTGTGTCCACTTTTAAACCAGGTAGAAATCTTGCACAGGAAATCAATGTGGCTTTTTTGTGTGTTTTGTTTTGGACAGGTTGTTTGGACAGCACAAGTTTTTTGGGTCGGGGCTAAAATTTCCTCTTCCATTTTGCCGGTGCAAGACTTCTTTTTTGATATCACTACTCACTACAGTACAACTTATTTTTAGATGTGCAACATTATACTATTGCAAAAGATACTAAGGAGAAACTCTTGAAAGATAAGAATTTTTAACCCTTTACCACTCAATCCTGAGTTTTAACGACCCTGAGAAGTAGGCCTTTTGAAAAAATTGTGGGAAAAGGAGAAAATGCTGGTAACCAGCATTTTCTCCTTTTCCCACAATGTTTTCTAGACTATCTGATACAAATCTCATCATTTGTGCCATATAAATTTTGTCGTCTGCAAGTGCTTTCAAATTGGACCACTCTAAAATACTGTCGTTTGGGAAAGGGTTAAGCTAATTCTTTACCACATGATTATACACTTGTCCAAACTCACAGTATTTGCAGATGACAAATTGGTTTACCAGCATTTTCTCCTTTTCCCACAATGTTTTCAAAAACTTTTTCGTGGTCATTAAAATTAGCGATTGCATGGTTTAGGGTTGAATAATATTAAGAATATTATGGGAAAAGGAGCTATTGACTTTTTCAAGTAATTGCTTCTTTTTCCAAAGTGTTTTTAAAAGCTTTCTACAGCATGGGCATAAGTAATAAAATAATAATAAAACTGAAATGGGCTTTGTGTCTAGCTTATTATGTCTTCTCAACCATCCATCTATGATGATTCGTTAATCCGTTCTGATGAGGGCCATTGTTTCACTTTTTTTTTTCATTTTATCCTTCTTGTTTTTTTTTTTTATTTAATTCAGATTATAGGTGTTTCACATTGAAAACTTTTAATGATAGAAAAAATGACAAGGTCCTGTTCCATGTTAAAATATCTCTGCTACCACATAGCAAACACTTAGTGGCATTCACTAGTACATGTATTAGATAGATTTTATGTTTGTATGTGCTCTAAATGTCTTTGGCTGTTATTAATACAATTTTTTTTTTCTTTCTATAAAATCATTTATATTTGTGTTTGCTATGTTTTTTGTTGGTCTTAAATACCAAAAACTATTTTGCCAGTTAAATGGTAAGTGATTGGTCGAAAAGTGTTGCAAAAGTATTGGTGGTGACAGCCAGATTCTGCTACTTCTTTTCCATTTTCCCTCATGTTTCCATTCCTGGGAGAAGAAAAAAAATGGAATGGACTTATTATTTTTAATAAACACACAGGAAGAGGAGAATTCATATAATTTAAAGTTCTGTGGTTCAGAATTCATTCATATTTATAACATAATTGCTATATGTACTTTAACTTATTCATTTGATTATCCTATTCTGAATGTATAAGTTGCAAGTGAGCATGTTTTCCATTTTTTCATAAATTCATTTTTGTCACAGATACTTCTGCTGTAGGATTGTATTTTGAATAGCATGACAAATAGGGATATTGATCAAAATGAGCAGTTTTCTGATTTGTAACTGTTGTTGTTTTCTTAACTCTTTACCAAACGACAAAATTATAGACTGGTCCAAATTGAAAGCATTTGCAGATGACAAAATGAAAGTGATTAAAAAATTGAAATTTGGTTTGGGAAGGGTAGAAAACATAGTGAGAAAAGGAGAAAATGCTGGTTACCAGCATTTTCTCCTTTTCCGAAAATGGTTTCAAAATGCTTCTTTCTCAGGGTCGTTAAAAGTCAGGATCGTGTGGTAAAGACTTTTTAAATGCTATCCACACCTAAGCAGTGAAAACATCCTGGGTCCAAGGTTTGACTCTACCAAAATACAAAAATTTCTTTTCAAGTTGAAGCCATTAAAAATTTGGGGCTAACACAATGGAATTAAGTCTTTGAAAGAATAAAAAATATTGTAGGAGACCAGCTTTTTCTTTTTTTCCCCCACTATGTTTTCAAAAGCCTTCTTCCTAAGGGTATTTGGAACACAGTATTGATAAAGAATTTCATAAAAAGTTAAAAGAATGATATAAAAGTCATAAATTCTTTGCTACAAATGCTGCACAAGCTTCATCTTTCAAAACTGGTCTATGGAACCTGCACTCTGTTTTGCAGTGGTTGATTTTGGTTTTTGCACATTTTCAGACGAGCAAACCATACATTGGATTGACTACGAGGAATCATTTGGACGACTGTCACAGTTCTACGTCAGGGGAGACTACTACAAGTGACTCAGGACGAGGGGGAAGTGAGGAAGATATTCGAAGTAATACAACAGGGTCACATGAAGCAGGTATAGGACAGGGAATAATTACACTTTTTTGCCATTAATTGCAAGGTTGAAGGCTGCTGTGTTGTATTGTCTTTATTTGCTTTGATCTCTCAAGGCTTGTTTTAGCAAGATTTACTAGTGCATTTTTTCAAATAGTATGCTCATTTGATAAGCCACTACTGGACATGCTTTTTTTTTTATTTAACTTGAAACATGTGGAATTTATCAAAAGACAAACATCCAAAGGAAAGGAAAAAA
Organism: Hippopus hippopus; assembly: GCA_946811185.2. NCBI lineage: Eukaryota > Metazoa > Mollusca > Bivalvia > Cardiida > Cardiidae > Hippopus > Hippopus hippopus. Next base: position 16,731,614 of record OX328100.1, on the reverse strand, counting down.
TAATTATTCAACAGTTTGGGAAACACTGGGGGAAAACCAGCACTTGCTTGTTGCAAACACGTTTCCCAAATTGCAGGAATTTTAACATTTATATCTATACTGTAATGGACTAACCTGTTTGCAAGCCAATACATGTTCTGACATCCCTGCATAACACAGCTTTCATGAAAATTACCTGAAAAGGAGAGCGTGCATGTGAAAAGCCATTATTTTAATAATACACTTTTTAAATCATTACCAGACGTCAATAGTTTAGACTGATCCAAAGTGAATGCATTGCATACAACAAAATAGATATTGATGGGATTCTAAGATTTGTCTGTGACAGGATAGAAAAAATTGTGGCAAAAGGAGAAAATGCTGGTTACCAGCATTTTCTCCTTTTCCCACGATGTTTTCAAAAGGCTCCTTATTCAGGGTCGTGAAAACCAGGGATTGTTTAGGAAAGGGTTAAGTATTGATATTCCTTAATAGTAGCTTGAACTGCAAAACAGGTGTGTTCAGTGCTTTTAAGCTATACATACATTAAATTTGTTCTTAGAATCTGTACAAAAATGATGTTTTTTCACATTTTTGTCTGTACATTGTGTATTTTAAATCTTAGTTATTGTATACAAGTCTAGTTTTTTCCCTCCTCCAATTGATCCCTTTGCCACATAATCCCAAGTTTTAATGACCCATAGAAAGATAGTTTTTGTAAACATTGTGGGAAAAGTAGATAATGCTTGTAACCAGAATTTTCTCCTTTTTTCCGACAATGTTTGCTACCCTTCCGAAGTCAAATCATTTCATTTGAATGAATTTAAATTTTTCATCTGCATGTGCTTTCAGTTTGGACAAGTTTAAAATTTTGTCAAAAGGGTTTTTCCAGAATATGCTTCAATTATGTAATAAGTCTTTATACATGTAGTTCTTTTTTAATATTGAAGAAAAAAAGTATTGGTTTTAAGTAAAAAATTCTTACTAAATCAAAGGGCAAAAGCATAAATCAAAGATTTACAGGTGGCAGTGGTCAAAAGTTTGAGTTTCTCTGGCACAATAAGTTTCCTTCAGTTCATAGTCGGTTAACACTTAACCTAACAACAGGAATAGGACTTTCCCATACAACAAATTCAAAACCTATCCAAATTGAAAGCATCAGCAGACAGCATATACAAATAAACTGAAGTTCTGTGACAGGGTAGAAAACACTGTGGGAAAAGGAGAAAATACTGGTTACTAGCATTGTCTCCTTGTCCCAAAATGTTTTGAATTGGAGTCATTAAAACACAGTGTTCTTTTGTCATGTGTTTAAATGTTTTTTACAATGATTTTTTATCATTTTACTTTATTTATTTACAGATGACTCTAGAAGTCCCAATTCCTCCTCGTCACATCCATTCTACACAGCGGAAAGTCATCAGCCAACATTTTCGTCTTTCAGAGGGAACGGTGTTCACAAAACAGGACCAATACTGTCCTCCTTCCTATCCAAGGGAAATAACTATGAAAAGCATAATTATAACATGTACCAGAATTCTTTCCCTTTAAATGACTTGTCAAATCCAAGCATGAAATGTGCCAGTGATAATCATAAACACAGTGATATCAATTTACCTTCGAACTTGAATGAATCAGCGGTATTTACGCCTGGATTCGGGCTTGGACTAAGTAAACTGGATGTGGATCCCTTGAATCTTGGATCACATCCTTCAAATATAGACTTTCGGAACTCACTAGAGATCGGATCGGTAACAGCGAGGTCTCAGGATGATGACAACACAACAACAACATCCGGCAGCTACACTATTAACGATATACAGGATGAACTGTTATCAGTGCAAGCTAATGGTGATATGTTTTATAAGCCAGATACTTTTGTGTGATTTCTGATCTGTCATATGATTTTGAGCCATGCTGTGGTAAAAGGGGTTTAAGTTTTTACTGAAAGACAAAATTGAAAGCATATGCAGACAACATAATCAGAAGTGGCTAAAACCAAGGTATTTGTTATTGACAGGGAAGAAAACATTCTGGGAAAAGGAGAAAATGCTGGTTACCAGCATTTTCTCCTTTTTCCAGAATGTTTTCAAAAGCTCTCTTCCATAGGGTCTTTAAAACTTCCATAGGGTCTTGTAAAGGCTTAATGCATCTCTGTTATACACTAAACTAAGCAAGTTATCATAGAATTATAGATTTATTTGTTGTATAACAGCAGACTGAATCATGAAGTACACTGGTCCTTTGACATGAAGAGAATTGTCCCATAGCAAGAAGTTTTAACTCGGGTCAGCCTGCGCGCACTGCACAGGCTGACTTGGGTCAATACTTTTTGCAGATGCATTAAGCCCCATTTTCGCAGAGCATGACTCACATATATTAAAGGTCAAAATAGGAGGAGGTATTCAAGTCCTGAAAATAATATTTCTTCTCGTAAACCTATGATGTGGGCACTGCCTCATAGAGACAGTTCTAATGACTACCCACAACATGGGTTTTCAGGAGGAAATAAGGTTCTATTAATCTTTGAACTACAATGGAATAATACTTTCCCTGAGTTTTACCTCTAACTACATATCAAAACTTCCTTATCAACTTATTCAAGGACTAATATACCGTGAACAAAGATTTTTATTATTTTTTTGTGTGTATTTTGTTTTTGAGTCAAAAGAGAGTTGTTTAAGAGTTGTTCAAGTATTGCTCATATTTGTAAAAACTTTTACCAAACAATCCTGTGTTTTATTAGGGACACCAAAAAAGTAGGCTTTTGAAACACTCTCACAAAAGGGGAAAATGTGGTATTTTCTTCATTTCCCATAATGTTTTATACCCTTTCAAAGACAAATTTTATAAATTAAGCCACATACTTTCAAATATTTTCATTTTGGACCAGCCTACAACTTTGTTGTTTGTTGTTTGGTAACCGTTTACCACACAATCCTGAGTTTTAACAAACCTTGAAACCTTTTGAAAGAAATTGTAGGAAAAGGAGAAAATGCTTGTAGCCAGCATTTTCTCCTTTTCCCACAATGTTTTCAACCCTTTTAGAATCAAGTTTCATGAATTAACCCTTTCCCAAACAATCCCTGGTTTTCACAGCCCTGAAAAAGAAGCCTTTTGAAAACATTGTGAGAAAAGGAGAAAATGCTGGTAACCAGCATTTTCTCCTTTTCCCACAATGTTTTCTGCCCTACCAGAACAAATTTCAATTTTTGAGTCATGTTAATTTTGTCGTCTGCAAATGCTTTCAATTTGGACAAGTCCCAGTCTCTGTTTGGTAAATGGGCATTTAACTCTTTACCAAATGACAAAATTTTAGATTACCGGTAGTCTAAATTCTAAGCATTTGCAGAGGACAAAATAAGTGTGGCTCAAAAATTGAACTTTGTTTTGAATAGGGTAGAAAACATTGTGGGAAAAGGAGAAAATGCTTGTTACCAGCATGTTCTCCTTTTCCCACTGTGTTTTCAGAAGCTTTTTTCCTCAGGGACGTTAAAAGTCGGGATTGTGTGGTACAGAGTTAATTGAGGTTAATGTGAAGTTAGTTCAAGTATATTTATGTACTTGTATTTGCCAGAATTATGAACATTATAACATTATATTTTTTGTCTGATCTCACATATTATATATTTTGTTTTTGGATACTGTTTAACCCTTTACCACACAATCCCAGCTTTTAATGACCCTGAAAAAGGAGACTTTTGAAATCCTTGTGGGTAAAAGAAGAAGATGCTGGTAACCACAGAATGATGTTTTCTGTCTTTGATGGGGTAGAAAACATAGTGGAAAAAGGGAGAAAATGCTGGTAACCAGCATTTTCTCCTTTTCCTACAGTGTTTTCAAAAGCCTTTTCTTTCAAGGTTGTGAAAAAGTTGGGATATTGTGGGTAAAGGATTAAGGTTCTTGCACATATGAATGCAGAAAAAGTGTGTTTGAATGAAATGTTATTTTCTTTGCTAGTATTTTGTTGTACAGTTATTTTTCACAGTTTTAACTATAATCTTGTAGTGCTATATCTCAATTGTACAGCATGAACATGAAAGGGAAATGCAAGAAAAATGTTATTCTGTGGTCTTTTGTCATGTTTTTTTTTAATTAAAGGCCTACTAGCAGCCAAAAGTGAAAAAGCCCCACTAGCAGCCAAAGGTGAACAATCTGGTAGTCAAAATGTAGACAAATTTAATTCATCCCATAAAGTTGCTGACTATATTTATAGATAAAGATTAATTTTTTTCTGCCGGAGACAGCAACTTTGACAGGCTGAACTGTTACAAAATGTTAGACTTATAATCATATCCATGCTTTAAAATGTTATGAATTAAATTTGCATGCATTTTTACTCCTGATTTTGTTTTCCTTTTAGCTGCTAGTAGGCCTTTGGTATCTCATTCTCTGGTTTATAATTCAACTTTTTTTAACTCTTTTCGAAACAATCATGTGGTTTTATGTTCCTAAAGAAGATGACTTTTGCAAACATAGGGAAAGGAGAAAATGCTTGAAATCATTTAAAGATGCAGATGGACAATTCAAAGAGTTGAAAACAGTAAGGGAAAAAATAGAAACCCTGGTTACCAGCATTTCCACCTTTTCTCACATTGTTTTCAAAAGATCATTTCCCCAGGGTTTTTTGGTAACAGGTTAACCCTTTACTACACAATCCCTAGTAGTAACGACCCTGCGAAAGAAAGATTTTATAAACATTGTGGGAAAAGGAGAAAACGCAGGTAACAGCATTTTCTACTTTTCCCACAATGTTTTCTACCCTTTCCAGGACAAATTTCAATTTTTGAGTCACATTTATTTTGTCGTCTGCAAGACAGTGGGAAGTATGCAGTGCTTTCAATTTGAACAAGTCTAGATTTTTTTTTTTCAACCCTGTACTACACAATCCTTACAAGCATTTTACCAGCATTTTCTTCTTTTCCTACAATGTTTTATACCCTTTCAACGGCATATTCTATTCTTTGAGTCCGATATAATTTGTCGTCTGCGTATCGTTTCAATTTGGGCAAGTCTAGAATTTTGTGGTTTGGTAAAAAGTTAATCTGTGAAGGTTGATTACAAAGAGCAGTTGAATCATTCAGCAGGTATAAATATGAACATGTGGTACATCTCCAAATTATGTAAATACAGTTTGTAAATATCTATTTATAGATCTAAGAAAACCAAATTCCTTTTAATAATAATATAACCACCTGCCAAGAAATCTTTCTTTTTTGCAGCATACTAACTATGAAACATTGTTCATCTTGAAGAGCATTCAATTTGGACAAGTCTAAAATTTTGTCGTTTGGTAAAGAGCTATCTGCTGCAAAATTAGTTTCAGGTGTTAAGGAATTGTTTGAGGATGTTTTGTTTGTAGTATATGTACATGTTTGCTTTGTTGCGATGATTATAGAAATTGGAAGAAGAAAAAAAACAAAAATACAATGTGTGCAAAAAAAAGATTAAAAAATATATTGAAATATGTAATGCAACTATACAACAGACTTTACTTATGCTTTACTTCCATCTTTCCATTGCTTCTCAGAAGTACTGAAAAGAAGCTATCCTAATTAAAATGTTATAGAGACAGACTTTAAATGTTAAGCACCCCTTGATTTAAGGGCCAACTACCTTGATGTATTGTTCCTTTTGAAATGACTCTAAACTTGCATAGCCGAGCCCTGATAGCTCAGTCGGTATAGTACAAGACTTGAGAACAGCAGGTGGCTGGTTTGATCCACCGCTTGGCCAATTTCTTTCCAAGGACTGATGATGGTCATTGCAACAGGATTCATTCCTCTCTCACTGCTGACCATTGTTTCATTGATGGTTATGTGGGAAAGCAGCCAGTGGCTTGGGGAGAAAATTTTATGCAGAACACCAGTTAAAAGAACTTTGGGAAAGCATGGGCAGGTGCACTGGCCATTGCAATATAACTGAAATAATGTTGAAAACACCATATCAATCATTTAATTAAACTTGCACAAAAAGACCACCTGTTGTTAGAAACCACTTTTCTTACTTACCTTGGATAGTCTCTGAATGCTGCATGTGCAGTCGGACCTGAGCTAATGATCATCTATAAACAGAAGTCAACCTGCCAACAACTGTCACCCTAGTCCGGCCATGTCATAATCAAACCTGTAAATTGCTTATTTGAAAAGAAAATGTGTGTAAGGAAATGCCATAGTTTTTTGTACACTTCCTACCAATGCCATATTCCTGTCTCAATGAGAAACTGGAAAGTTGTAATACATTCTCTGTGAAAAGAAAGTTAAATGCATAAACAAACAATATCTTCTCAGGGCAGTCTGCGCAGGCTGACCTGTGTCAAAACTTTGCTTTTGGTAAATTTTCAGCATCTCTGAGGGCCATCCTACCTCATAATTTAGTTGGTTGTTAGACAAAACGGATTATATGGATCCATTATTATGTGATATCTTGCTTGGTAAAATGCATCACAAAGAGGCATTAAACCCCCTTTGCCAGAGCATGGCTCAACTGAAGTTGACAATAAGATATGAAGTACTGAATATCTATATGTATTGCAAAAGGTACAAGCTTATTCCCTATTCTACTTCTGATTACACTGTACCAAGTGATGCCATGTTTGAATGAACTTAAGGGATAAAGCTTTTGAAAACACTGAAAAGGATGAGCATGCTTGTAACCAGCATTTTCTGCATCTTCCAAAATGTTTTGTACCGTTTCAAAGAAAATTTCCATTATGTTAGCCATGTTTAACTCTTTACCACACAATCCCGACTTTTAACGACCCTGAGAAAGAAGCCTATAGAAAACATTGTGGGAAAAGGAGAAAATGCTGGTAACCAGCATTTTCTCCTTTTCCCACAATGTTTTCTACCCTTCCCAAACCAAATTTCAATTTTTCAGTCACATTTATTTTGTCGTCTGCAAATGCTTTCAATTTGGACCGGTCTAAAATTTTCTCGTGTGGTAAAGAGTTAATTTGTGGTCCTCATAATGTTTTCAGTTTGGAAAACTTTAGACTTCTCAATATTGAAAAAGCTTTTTAAGGACAAATAAACTGTGGCTTAAAGATTGGGACATGTCTTTGTAAAAGAAAAAACACTGAGGGAAAAGCAGAAAATGCTGGTTACCAGCATTTTCTCCTACCACACCATTTTCAAAAGCTGTCTGCAGATTGTAAAACACAGAATTACTAACCATTAGATCCACTAGCAAAATACAGAGCCCTGTGGCTTAGTAATGTACAGGGCTTGAAACTCGGGGGTCCCTGGTTTGATTCCCAGCTAGGTCAGTTTCTTTCTATAGAATGATGATGGTCGTTGTAACAGGATGCATCCCATCTCACTGCTGAACAGTTTATTTAGACAATGTTCATGTGGGAAAGCAGCCTGTGGCTTGGAAAGAATATTGTGTGCAGTGCTGATAAAAGAAACTTCACGAACTAATGGCAAAGTGTACTGGCCACAGCGATATAACTGAAATAATGTTGAGCAGATGGCAAACTTTAACCCTTAGGCTGCTAAGCGCAACTCACTGACCTTTTGCAGCCAGTGTAGATCAAGATCAGACAGCACAGAATGTGCAGTCTGATCTTGGATCTACACTGTCCCATACGGAGATATTTTCCGCAAATTATACCTTTGAAATAGCAACATTTGTGGTGTTAAGACTTGTCTGTATTAAAAGCACTTGCAAACAACAAATTATATCTTAGAGTGCCGAACAAACCCAGCGGAAATTTTCAGTCAAGAAATAAGACCCAAGTAGTAGCAGTATCACGGTTGTTTTAGTTCAGAATGTCTCAGCTAAGCGGACAGTGTAAATAAAATATTAGCATGTTTTGTGCAGTCTGATCTTAATCTACATTAGGTGCAAAGGCAACTATGGTTGTGAAAAGCTCTTTAAGGGTTAAATGCTGCTCTTATTACGGAATTTGCATTGCAAGAGCAGAAAACATTGTTGGAAAAGGAGAAAATGCTGGTGACCAGCATTTTCACCTTTTCCAACAATGTTTTCAAAGGCCTTCTTCTTTAGGGTTGTTGAAACTTGGGATTGTGTGGTAAAGGGTAAAACACCAAGCAAACAAAGAAACCACTTGCCAAAGGCATGTAAGCTTATGTCATGTGTCTTTCTGTGCCTGTTCACTTTTGTTTCGCACATCTACACAGCAGTTCAAGGTGTGACCATACTCCACAGAAATAAGTTTACCATGGCCATCATGATTTTTCAAATAACTTCATTTCATTGATAACTCCAATCACTATGGCAATAAATCCAAAGAAAAAAGAAGGAAACAATTTTTACCATTGTCATCATAACTTTTCAAAAAACTTTATTTCATTCATAACTCCAGTCACTATGGCAACAAAACTGAAGAAAAAAGAATGAAATTCTGTATGAAACTTTGTGTCTGTACCTGCACTTTTGATTCTTGGCAAATCCTTGGGATGAGAACCTCTATCACATTTTATAACAGTCTGTTGAGGAATGCCGAGCCCTGGAAGCACTGTTGGTAGCATATAGGATGCTGGTTCGATTCACAGCTCTGCCAATTTCTTAAGGAGGATTGATGACAGTCACTGTGACAGGATTCATTTCTCTCTTACTGCTGATTATCGTTTCCACGATGCTTATGTGGGAAAGCAGCCAGTGGCTTGGAAAGAATATTGTACGGAGTACTGGTAAAAGAAACTCCAGGAAAGCATGGATAGGCACACTGGCTGCCAAGATATAACTGAAATAATGTTAAAATCGGCGTTAAACACCATACAATCAATCAATCACTGTTTGGAGAAATGGTTGGTTTGAGCTCACAACGTATGTTCAACTATAACATGGTCAAAGGGAAATAAGTCATTTTCATGACACATTGGTCACTTATCTCCCTTATTAATTTACTTTTAGCTCCAGCATCCTCTCAGATTGGAAAATGTTCAGTTCACATTCAAAATTACTCACTTGGATGTTCACTATTATATTTAAATGAGATTAAAGCAACATGATGCTAATTCTAGTATAGATTTATATTCAGTTCCAAACTTTCACTAGTCTATTCATAGAAAAAAAATCAGTGAAAAATCTTTGGAATTGATTTTATTAACCCATTATCCTTTACACTTGTCCAAATTGGATACAGTGCTTTCATATTTTGGTACTTTGATATTTGAAAAAGATAGAGAAAACATGTGGAAATGTTTTTTTTTTCCTCTGTAAAATATCTCATGCATGTTACACTTCCTACTTATACATGTCTCGTATATGTCACTGTCTTTGCTTATCATGGCTGTCTTCCATTTAACTCTTTACTAAACTACAAAGTTAAAAGAAACATCTTCACTTGTTTACATCCGGTTTTTTAACGTTTTTTTTTTTTCTTCTTTATTTTATGAAACTATAATCACTCTTGTATCTTCATGCCAAATACATGTATTGACCCTGATGGTTGCAATTTAAGGTTGCACAGATTACGGCAGATAGAAAATGCATTTCATTCTATTGCGGCTAGCCATAGACATAACAACCACAGTTTCCGGTTTAAATCGAAGACAAATCCCTACAGTTTCTTTACCCCATACACCTTATACTGATTTTTAATCTACATTTACACAGATGACTAGATTACAACACTGTCAAGTTTTAACAGCGTTTGTTTACTCTCTTGCTGTAGAGATGGCTCTTTAAGACTTGCCCAAATAGAAAGTACATGTATTTTCAGATGAAAATTATATGTGGTTCAAATGATTGGATTTATCTCTGAAAGGTTAGAAAACATTGTGGAAAACGGAGAAAAATGCTGGTTACCAGCATTTTCTCCTTTTTCCACAATCTTCTTAAAAGCTTTCTTTCACAGAGTCGTTAAAACTCAGGACTATGGGGTAAAGGGTTAAGATATAAATGGATATTAGACTTTTCACAGATAAATGTCACTGTCCTTGCTTATCATGGCTCTCTTCCATCAAAAGAAAAGGAGAAAATGCTGCTAACCAATTCATCTATAGGGGTATCTCATTAATTGGGCAACATTTATTTGGGTTGTCAACTTTCGTCCCTTTCAAAGACAAATCTACTCATCTGGACCATATTTCATTAATCATTTGGAAAATTTAAGGCTTTTACTATGAAGGTTTCTGCAATTTTGTTGTCTGGTAAGGAGATATAACATAGAGACGTTTAAAATAATTCCTTTTGGCTGACTTTTCAGATAGAGTTATTTTTACACATTGCCGTTAAATCCGACCACAGTACGTCGCACTTTCATTGGTCGTTGGAAATATGGCGACCACTGTGTGATGTGAATCTACGAACGATTATTTATGACTTAGCTAGGTTGATCTTGTTGAAAATGTATAGGAAAATTGCACCAGGATAATTTTCTCGAAAAATGAATTACGGTAAAAGGATTGCCTTGACGCCACGGTCGTTAACAGCCACTGACAGGTATGACCGAATTTTAGGTTGACATTTCCCTGCCGTTGAAATATTCGGCCATTTCACAGGCACTGCTTCCTTAGCTTCTTACCAAACGACAAATTTTTAGAGTAATCCAGATCGACACCATTTGCAGAAGACCATATACATAGTGATCAATTGATAGGAGTAGGTTTTGAAAGTGTAGAAAACATTGTGGAAAATGGAGAAAGCGCTGGTTACTAGTCCTATTTATAAGACCCTACGTACGTTATTTCACATTTTGACATTCATCGTGTACGTAGGGTCTTATCGGTTCCTTCGTAGGTTTCTTTAGCAAACTCCGACATCAAATTTTGTCGCTGTTTGAGCAACAAATTCGGACACTTAAAATACAAAATGCCCAATAAAACTTATATCGGTAACAAGATAAATCAATATTGAACCGATTTAAAAGACTTGGTTGTAAAAAACTTACGTTTTATGAGTTAAATCCGCTTCTATTTCACACTACCCTATTTTTGAAGTGAAACCGGTGTGTAAGAGTGTAGTTAACGCAACTAAAAGAATTTTTTTAAACGAAATTCCTATACCTCCATTAAAGTGTTGCAGAAAGGGGCAACCCTCATTCACAAACGTAACTTTGCCTAGAAAGAAGTACTGAATCGTCTAATGGTCCATTACAGACGGTTATAGAGTTTTAAGACTATTTATAAAGTAAAGAAACGCCGAGAGAATGTCCTAGTAATTTGTCCCAAATCTAGTTCGTTCCCACGTACTCTGAATCATTTGCCCCGGATTCCTCGTCCAACATGAGTTTCTGATACTTTCTGGAGTTGGTGTGTTAAATAGAGTGATAACTTTCTTGAATGATTGATTAAGTGTTACATATCGGATTTTAAGATGTTTTATGTGCATGGCTTTATTTTACGTAGATAAAGACATGGACATAAATGAACGTACGGCAGTAAGGCTGCAAGTATTTATGTAAACTATAACTTTGGCAAATATTGAAAAGCTTCATTTCATGAAAGAGGAATTAGATCTATCGTCGATCGACGTGTTTTCGAGGGGTGCATGAACCCGAAATGCATCCCAGTTTTCTTGCGTACTATGAAGTGAAAGACGTCACCTTTTTATTTGAATGCAAACAATAGTTTCACTGCTGTTAAATTAGGAACTGCAACCAAAACAAGACCGTATGCATGTTTCTAAAGGAAAGATCGGTTTTAGTGGCATTTTTTTTACCTTTTTTGGATCAGATTTTTTTTTTTTTTTGGTTTGGTCTCCTCGCAGTGTTTCATTTACCTGTGCGTCCTGCGTCAGGGACGCAAAGAAATTGCCGAGGACGCAAAACTTTGAGATATGTGTATTTTCGAGACGCACTGATTTTGATATCAATGCCTTTTGCAAAATTTCGTTTGATCCTGATCAATTAAAGTGTTTACATTTTCTATCGAAACACCGGTAATTTTTCTACTTTAGACTGGTACCTTCATTTTCCGGTCTATTTTTAGCCTAAGTAATCTAGTCTATGGAATGGTTTCCGTTTTTCTTTTTATTCGGGTACACGGAATATCGACATCCAGCACGTACGTTATAGATCCTCTCCAAGGCATATTCTTACTTAATTGCAGAAAATTGTAGTCAATATGAATGAACAACTATCATTTCATGTCCTCATCGGCAAATAATTACTTTTTGAATCTTTTTTATACCCGGGCAATTTAGATATCCTCAGACGATTTCCATTTCGTCGAAAAAATTCCAGTGCGTAGATCTATATCTAAACGATGTAATGCGTAAGCAATGCCACCAAAAAAGAAGGCAAAATCCGATCACAAACAACAAACTTTAACTAGTTTGTTTACGAAATCACAAGAGTCTGACCTGCCGATTCATAGTGACTTACATACCGATAAAAATGTCGAGAATAATGAGAAATCATCGGCAGTTCAATCGGCGTGGATTCGGCCCCGGCCAGTTCGAAACCGAGAGAATTCAAGTCACACTGGCTTAAACTTTTTAGTTGGCTAACTTACGAAAGTGAAGAGAATTCATGACAGACAATTCATAAATCAGACCATACAGATTTTTTAACAATTTGAACAATATTTTTTTTAAAATGGGGTTTAACTCATTACCACACGATCCCTAATTTTGACGCCTCTGAGAAAGAAGCCTTTAGAAAACATTGTGGGAAAAGGAGAAAATGCTGGTAACCAGCATTTTCTCTTTTTCCGACAATGTTTTCTACCCTTCTAAAAACGAATTCTAAATCTTCAATAACTTCAATAACTTTTATTTTGTCGTCTGTTAATGCTTTCGATTTGGACAAACCTAAAATTTTGCCGTTTGGTAATGAGTTAAAAGGTGGGACTCGTAAAGTTGGTTTCAGACTCATAGTTTTTCATCCCAGCGAGTCCCAGGACTCACTTATAGCAAATTGTAAAAAAATCACTGCCTCGCTGTTATTACTGAGAGTGAATATTTCCAACCCTTTTATTACGACACTGAATATTTTCAGGTGATTTATGATAAAGCGGTTTTGAAGAAAATTCCTAGTCCTTCTTCACAGGTGCTAATAAATTTGATAGAAGGAACCAAAACCGGTATTTCCGCTTAGGGTACACTTACCCCCAGAGCTGTAAATCTGTGGTTAAGATTTCATATTAGAGGGTTGGACAATAATGGTTCTCAACTACAGCTTAAGCAACCCATATTTATGATTTGCAGCAAATAAAAGTCTGTTAGATCAAGATAATTGTGAAAATTTTCTGTTTAAAGTAATTAAAAAGCTGAAAAGACGGTCTGAAGTCTCTGATCGGGCTAAGTCTAACGGAACATTCTGTTGTGCCATGGGTTTCTGCGTTTTTTTGCACCGATCAATTTTTCGTGTCTGTTAATTTATGGATTAGTATTTCCGCATGATTTGACAAAGAAAATGTCAATAAGGGTGTCAATTTACTGCAAAACTGTCAATTTACACAAGATAACGGAAAAATGGCTCTTTTTTATTCTTTTTTTTTTTTCTTGCATGAGGTTTCGCGTGTAGCCAAAATTTACTACGTGAATTTCATTTCCACAACTTGATTTTCGCATTAATTTGCTTGATCAGAAATACTGCAAAATGCATTATTTTTTATTTTCTGGAATTCTAGTGCTGCTGTCAAGAGGCCAAGGGACGCTAAATTTTACACTCGTCTGTCCCGTTCATCGCGCTGCAAAAACTGAAGCTAATTAACTTAGAACTGTTCAATTATATTAACCAAAACAGTTACTTCTAGTGATAGGAAGCATTTTAGTTGAGTTTTGTATATATTATGTTTTTTCATGAACTGTTCAATGGATATTTAAAGCCACGCATTGAGGTCGGGGTTTCCCATGTCAAAATTCAGCTTCTGGCACAAGACCGAAGGCTGAATATGTTGTTATCGTTGAATATACATGATTCAAGTAGGGACTATGGTTATACAGGCATTTCACATTAATTTATGTGGGGGTTATGAAAATGATTTTGGTAAACAGAACTTCATTTAAATATTCGTGAAATAAAACTGTCAATTAAGCCCTTCGAATCGTTGGTCCACCCTGTCACTTATACGTATTCTCAAATGCATGTTGGCCACAGGAAATTGTGCAAAAACACCGATGTTTATGCAATTGACAGAGCCAGTGAATTCATAATCGTTACTGAATACAGTTCAAAATATCTAAAAGGTTAAAAAAAAAAATTGGTTGCCAAAACCATTATTACAATCCGGTCAGGGGGGGGGGGGGTGTAACCCGATTTTGTTCAAAAACCGTTCGGAATGTCGGTTCTTTATTTAACCCGAAATATGCTTGTAAATATGGCGGCATTTGTGTTGAAAAAGTTACACGATTGAATTCTTGATGAATATATCATGAATGTGGCCCTTTTTCAGAGAGAAAAAAGTAAATTTGTATCCAGTTGAGTCATCTTTCATGTTAAGTTCAGTGCTTTTTCAACATTATCTCGGATTTTAGGAAATCGAATTTGCTACATAGAACTAAGTGGGGCCCGTTTAGACGCAATATGCAAAAGAAAAGTAAAACGTGAAATGTCCGATAGATAAATGTTGAACGGCAAACAAGCATGTGTACGTCTAAATATTTGGACTAGCTGGTTACCAGCTTTTTCTCCTTTTCCCTCAATGTTTCCTAAAGCTTTCCACTTAACCATTTCATTCTACTTTAATCTGTGGTCTATTTCAAAAGGGTTTCATTTGAAAAACTTAAATAATTAGGACTAAGCTGAAGAAAAAAGAACACCTAAGAAGTTGTTTACATTCTAAATTACACCGTCATGAAAGTGAAAAATGTATACTGGTGTAATCAAATTTCGCCAACGCAAGGGAAACTGTTCTTGCAGATTGCACAAAACAACAGTAATTTTCTTTATGGTTAAATATCTATGCACTTGTATTCAAACACTTTTTTAAAAATAAGTTTTACCACTTAAACATCTAAATTTATCTGTCAAAACATCGTTAGAAGTGAGACAGTACAAAGTCGCCATCTATAAAAAGAGTAAGCCAATTTCGACAACTCTGGTTTTCCAAAAAATTGAGGCCCCAGAGAGGGTAAAATGAAATAAAAAAATCACAGCATCATTTCAGCAATATTCATTGCATCCCTTGGATATTAACTCTACATTTACTTTCTACGAGAAAACCTGAAGGACATAAAACAAAACGCAACTCTCGGAAAACAAAATCGACAGTTATGTGATTTTTCGTGTAATTATTTCTTCTGTGGCACTGAAATATTACAATTTAACTTAGTATGACAGTGTTGGGGATAAACAGGCTGTAAATCTAAAACAGATAACCTTTTATAGCTCACAGAAAAGGCTATTTTCTTGTCTTTGTAGTGATTTTTATACCTGATTCAGTCTGTTTTCTTAGGAAAAAATGAATAAGGACCCCTCTGTCTTTCATATGGATATATTTCCCTTTAGGTGCCCCATACGAAACTTCGGCTATTAAAGTTCAAAAGATAACCTTTCAAACCGAAAATAGACGAAACAAAAAAAGTTTTAAGCTAAAATCTTTTAAAATCTGCATATAAAGGAGACACCTGAAAAGTGATAATAAAATGGCGGGGAAAAGCATGTGAGAGGTCGCTTATGAACTTTTTTCCTATTGATTGGTATTTTTCTGTCATTAGATTCAAATGACAGTTCAAAACACCTTTGCTGCTAAGATATCAATCATTTCCGTGAATGGACGATGTCACAGATACGAAAATATTGCCCGAGAACATAGTTGGCGAAATTCGATTACTAGCGAAATTCGCTTACGCTCCTATAGTCAACGACCAAGGACCCCTTCTTTGTAGCAACCACCACGCCTGCGCAGATCAGGGGAGATAATTTAAATTTTTTTCCGGAAATATGACCTCACTAAGGGTCAAATAGATACGCGCCAATTATGAAAAACTACGGCTTTTCCTGACGTCGTATGTCATTGGAAGCTAAAGTCTAAAGATAGGAGTTTGCGAAATGGCTTGCCTCTCGCGCGAAACGATTTGAGAACCCCAAACGGGAACCGAGAGAAAATTTCACTGACCGATATTTTTTGGAAAAAAGGCGATTTCACTAATTAAACTGGTATTTTTTTGTAGTTCGATAATCCATTTTATACCAAAAATGTGATTTGAAATACAAAAATCGCGCGTGGATAATTGTTTTTAAGCATTTTTCTGACTCGGTATATGTCATGGTAGGAGAGATAAATCGACACCGGAAGTGAAACAGAGTTACAAAATAACCCTTGACGACAGGCTCTGTGGCTAAATTAAACCACTATTTCCACCCAAGATGTTCATATGACGGTCCAGTTTGATAAATTACAACTAATTGAATATGTACATAGTAAATTTTGGTTAGATTTATGAATCAAATTCTTAAAATTGCATTCGTTTTACAGCAGGGATTCGTACTCAAAATTCAACGTACCGTTTCGTAACCAGGATCTACATGTTTTGTATTCCTCTAACATATGAGTACTGCGCAGCATGATTGTTTTCTTATTCATAATTTTGGGTTCTCACACAAAACCTTGTGTCAGATATATCGGTTTCTTTGCATTAATTAGTAATATTGTAATATCAGCTGGAATATTATGTTACTACTTATTTAATTATTGGCAACCATATCACCTTATTCAAGTAACTTTAGTAAGTCAAATCTCCAAACATTTCCCCCATTTTAACAGAACCGCACATTTATAATTATGGTACTTTACTAAGTAAATATGCATAAGTATGCATTTGAAAATGTACAACTTTGTATTTGCAGACTAAGTGAGTAAGTCTCAATCAGCATGTTCATAGGCAGTCTGATCAGAGGCTACACATTTTGTCAGAACCTCGTGCATAGCTTATCATTTCATATGTAAGCAAATGAAACAATGGAAGCATCTGCAGATTACAAATTATATGTGGTTCAAATGATAGAATTTGTCTATGATAGGGTAGAAAACATCGTGGGAAAAGCAGAAAATACTGGTTACTACCCTTTTTTTAGGGTTGTGGAAAATCCTGATTGTCTGATAAAGGGTTGAAAAAAAGCTACTATCACTTGAAATTAATAGGTGTATGTCTCTTCCCAAATTGACAGAATTCCAACCAATGTTACAAAAATTCCATTTTCTAATTCAATAAATCCTTCTCTCAAGACTGGTTATATATAATCTTGGATGCACTGTACTGAAATAGAAAGGAGAAAACATAGACAAGAAATAAGTGTCATGTTCTAAATCATATCTGTGGTTCATACATTTTCAAATGAGTCTATTTTTCCTATAGCATTAACCTATATTTTCCCCATTGTAAAATGGGTGGGTGGGGTAACGTTATTTCCTTTATATAACATATACAGTGTTTTTTGGGTGCATAAACCTTTCAAAACTGAATGGGAGATCATTTTATCATTTACAAGCTATTAGATGTCATCTAGATGACTTTAACTAAGCTCAAAAACCTTACATATTGTAGAAAGTGTGCTTTTTCTCTTTTTCAATATCAAAATGGGGTTCAGTCCGATAGATATAACATCAGAAAAAGACAATAAAATCACCTAACAGCTAAGGTAGAGTATATAATTAATCATTGATGTTCTGCCCACCATGTGGACACTTCATTAACTGCATATCAAGCAGACTCTTATAGTTACAGAGTGAGGTCATTTTTTGCTGAAAAATTAAAATTTGTGTTTTCAGAAACATGATTTTTTGCCTTTTGTCAAGGTATTTTTGACGTAAAGAAATAGTACAACCTATATAAACTATAATATTTCCTGATTTGTATTGATGAGATCTTTCAGAAAATGTATAGTTTTTACAGATTAGACTCCTTTCAGAAAAAAGGTGGTGGTTGCTATTCTTTGCCTGCTTCAGCATTCAGGATATTTCAAAATCTTACCAGCCGTCTATCAGCAGGTTGCATGTATCTCAGTTATGCTGATCAGCTATGAAAATGGATATAGATAGATACATAGATGATTAATCTTAAGGCCTAAAAAAAAAATACCTGTGTTTAGGGTTTCCCAACCCTACCAAGAAAATGCTGCCGACCCTAAACTTTTTATGCTACGATTGAAAAAAAAATATCTGTCAGGTGTGATTTTGTTACATAGTCCATGTAAAAAGTTTCTGGGAAAAAAAAAAAATCCCTACCTACAGCATCTCAGACCAAAACCCTAAACACAGATATTTTTTTGTTAGGCCTAACATTTATGCCAGGTTTAGGGACAGGTTTTTATAGATCTTATGCAATTTAAATTCTTCTGATACAAACATACCTTGCTCATTTTTAAACTGTCACAATGAATTCATCTGACTACATATGCTTATCATTTTCACTTGAAAAAAAAGCACATGAAGATCCGCAATTTTAGTAGTAAGTTTGACTGCTTATAAATGAAATACTATCAGTTTATCTTAGTTTCCTTTCTCATGTACTAATTGATAAAAAAGAAACCTTATTTTAAAGTAAATTACCACATGTCTTATTTACTGTAACTAAATTTATTTCTGGAACATGTGAAGTAATGTTGAGTTGTTAACGCAATAGTTATTTACTTTGATACAAAGGCAGACTGCCTTTGTATCAATGTAAATAACTGTTGCTTTAACAACTCAACATTACTTCACATGTTCCAGAAATAAATTTAGTTACAGTAAATAAGACATGTGGTAATTCCATTCTGACTCTTGAAAATTTGGGCCCAAGAGTCAGTGACTCTTGGGTTTCTGGACCTAGGGAGAACACTGCCGCAGTGTCACCAGGTATGGGACTATACCTCTAGCAGGCTAGGGAAATGGTTCCATACTTGAAGCAAACACTAAAGAATTGGTTCCTGGTATGGCAGCACTGAATACAGTGTTGACTGAGGTTTTGCTCGTGCATAAGTTTGGTGAAAAAGACCATGCAGAGCAAATTGGAGCAGGGTTCTCCTTTGACTCGGGACTCCGGGTTTTGACGCATGGAAATCCGAAATGACCCGTTTTTGACGCTCAAAAATATCTGCCTAAGCGTCAATCTGACGCATGAGATTAGCATCCAAAGGGTCATATAAATTATGTCGCATGCATCCGGCAGGAATGTAGCCTATAATAAACACGATCAGTGTCAACTGTGTACAGACGCACGCAGCGCTGTTTATCACACGTAATCAAGCTAGCGAGTGGCGAGTCATTTTTGAAAACATGATAAAGGTGTTAGTCCAATTATCTAGTGTAAAATGACAGGTTTTCAAGTTAACTGCTACCCTAATTAACAAATTTATGTCAAATCATGCAATAATACTTGTAAAAATATTAACTGAATTGAAAAAAAGATCGCTGGAAAAAAACGTGAAAACCCATGACAAAACAGAAATCATTTTGACATCGTCCGATCAGAGGCACTTCAAACTATCTTTTCATCTTTGGTGACAAATTTAAACAGTGAATTTATACTTATTTCTTTATGAAACAATAAGTGAAAGCTAAAATCTCTGTTTAAAAATTAGGAAAAACTTTTTAAGATGAAAATAAACTACAACCTATAGATTAAATGGGGCGGTGGGGACTGGAACAAGTGTGAAAGAAAAAGTAATTGGACAAGAAAAGAAGACTTAAATCTTAAGAAATAACAAATACAATTTAATGGATGTGAACTTTATTTTCTCCCTTTTCCACAATGTTCTGGGGTAAGAAAGACAAATCAAGTCGTTCCAGCCACATTTGAATTGTCGTCTGCAAATGTCTAAAATAATTATGATCTAGTCAAAAATATTTGTTGTTTGGTAAACAGTTCAAAAGTTGTTAGTGTCCATTTATTCATCAAGATGAATTACATGCTAGGGCTGCAATTTAAAATTCTTCTGTCCACTTCATTCCAACAAGTCTCTACGTAAGATACGGTATTTTTTTTATCTAATTCCTATCCATAAACAAAGAATATAAATGGAAAGTTTTCATTATTTCACCCTTATCTCTCCGTGATAAATGTGACCCTTGGACATTTCTATTAGACTCTTGGAAATTCCATTTTGACTCTTGAAAATTTGGGCCCAAGAGTCAATGACTCTTGGGATTCTGGCCCTAGGGAGAACCCTATTGGAGGTTTCAGTAAAATGGTAGTAGATTAGGGATTATGTAGCGTTATGTTACTCATGTCCTTATCTCGCTTTAATTGTGTTCAACAGGTATTTTCATTCATCAGAATGAAACAAAATGAATGACAACTCAATGGTTATCAGAACTGCATAGAAAAAGTTTACCACACATCGCTGACTTTTAATGACCCTTAAGTATGAAGCTTTTAAAAACATTTTGGGAAAGAAGAAAGTGCTAATAACCAGCATTTTCTCCTTTACTCACAATGTTTCTACCCTTTGACAGAGAAATTTCATGTTTTGAGTTACATTTCCTTTGCCATCTGAAAGAGCTTTCAATTTGAACAAGTCTAAAATTTTGTTGTTTGATAAAGAGTTAAAGAGAATAATTATATCTTTGAAACATTCCAGGTAAAAAAAGTGTCCTTTTTATCACACCATGCATTTTCTGTTGATTCACTGTGAATTTTTATTATGTTTCTACCTATGTCTTGCTGACAATAAATATCTAAAATCTACTGTAACGTGCATCAAGTTTTGCGTTGCTGCTATAAATAGACCAAACAACAAATACTATTTCTCTAATCAAGAAGCATTCATCCATTAATGGAACATGCTCCAGCCTCCAACCTATCTGGCTGCACCATTTGGTCCAAATGGTTCACAAAGTCGTTATTGGGACAGAGTTTTGCCTTGACTCATTCTCGTAGAGGTCATTGTGTCTTCTGACCTTGTTACTTAGGGGTCATTTGTCATATGAGGAGGTCATATTATGAGAAGCAAAATATGGTGTATTATTAACTGTAGTGTAGTAATTTTCAAATAGTGTCATGATCAGCTTTTATCTTTTAGTATGGCTTACAGTAGCAGTATAGTGCACACATAAATGATTAAGATATAAATTTAAATCAGTGTTCCTGGTCATGCAAAATTTTTTGAATCGCATATACAGTAGATGCCCTAAACCATGCACAAAATGATGATCCTATACAAGAAGTCACATACAAAAAAAGTGGTCACAAAAAAAAACAATTGACAGAATAGAAGTTACATGTACTTGCATGACGCAGGTGGACATATATTTCAGTTATATGAATGTTTTTTTGGAAGACAATATGACCTCACAATTTGGAATTTCTAACTTTATCTAATCTAGATCTTTTACATAATCAGAGTATTAGGCCACATTTTCAGTCTGATACTTATGAGACTTGGTGAGATTGTTTGTCTTGATAATATCTTGGACAGGTTCAAAATCAGGTCACATTGGCTCAAAAAGTAGGTCACAGGATCAAATCTTAGAGAAACCTTGTGTTCACTCTAGAGGCCACATTTTCAATCCTTTATCCATAAGAGGTTGGTCAGAATGTTGATCTTGATTATACATAATATTTTCTGTGTGATTCTCAAGAAAGGTGGTTAGAATGATTGTCTTGATGATATCTTACGACGAGTGTGAAAATTAGTCATGTTAGGTCATTGAGACAAATCTCAGAAAAACCTTGTCAGGAAAACTTGGTCAGATTGTGCGTCTTTGTCGTTGGACAAGACACTCCAGAGCCCTAGCCTAGTACTGGTAAAACCCAGGAAAACATGATTATGTGAGCTGTCGCTGTGATATGACGGAAATAATGTTGAAAGCGGCGTAAAACACCAACCAGTCGATCACTAGTAGCATCTCTCTTCAACTTTATCAATCCTAGATCACTTTTCTCAGATGAGCGCTTTAGGGCTGAAAGCCTGCTTGTTTTCCAGAACGTATTTATGAAGCTTTACGGGGGGGGGGGGGGTCAACTCTGGACCAAGGTCAACCCATGTTTCCTCTCCACTTTTGTTGGGTCATTCTGACACTATTTTTAGCTCACCTGAGATGACGTGCTCAAGGTGAGCTTTTGTGATTGTGCTGCATACCTTGTTTCGTGCCATGCGTTGTGCGAAGCTGTCGTCAACAATTACCCAGGGTTCCCGCTGGGCTTCGCATTTGGCGCCATTTGCGATAAATTTTTAAATGTGGCGCCAAAAAATGCCGATTGGCGAAAATTACTGGCGCCGATATTTTTCATATCGGGATGCTGAACATTTTAAAACTGGCCCCCTTCACGGCAATGCATGGATGCATGACTGCCAATCAATCGATAAAAGTGAAATAAATCAGCTGGAATAAACAACGGCATCGAAGTAATCAAAATTACTTCACAAATCGATGTCATTTACACCTGTCCATCCGAATATACATACACTTTCGATAACATAAACATCCGGCTAGAAACCAATTGTAAATTTATTTTGGAAAACTGTCCGAAAGTGAAAGTATCGAGGACCAGTGGCCTATATCAATCGTGAATTTACCTTGTGTGTAGTTTAGAGGCCACATTTTCATTCAGATGCTCTTGAAACTTGGTCAGAATGTTTGTCATGATAAATTCTCCAACATGTTTGAAAGCGGGTCTCATCAGGTCAAAAAGTAGGTCATCAGGCCAGATCTTAGAAAAACCTTGTGTGCATTCTAGAGGCCACATTTTCATTCAGATACTCTTGAAACTTTGCCAGAATGTTTATCTTGATGATATATTGGAAAATCTGAAATTGGGTCATGTTGGGACTAAAAGTAGGTCATTGGGCAATATCTTGATAAAACCATGGGTGCCGTCCAAAGGCCTCATTTTCAGCCCGATGCTCATGAAAGTTGGTCAGAATTTTTGTCTTGATGATATCTCTGACACGTTTAGAATTTGGTCATGTTGGGTCAAAATGTAGGTCACTGGGCCAAATCATAGGAAAACCATGTGTGGACTCTAGAGGCCACAGGTTTTGCCTGATACGCATTAAACTAGGTCATATTGTTTATCTTGATGAAATCTCAAACAAGTTTGAAACTGGGTCATGTCGAGTCAAGAAGTAGGCAGGGTTTTCCATGATGCAGAAATCTTGCGTCAATGATGCTATTTTAACTCAAATGACCCCCAAAATAAATAACAGTGCACCATCAGTGACGCAACTTTCCAAAATCTAAATCATGTAGGAAATTGAATAAATCGTCATTGATCTCACTTCAGTATCAGACAAACACCTTTCTTTTTTTAACTACAGGGTTTGCTTTAGATAAAAAGTGGTTGTCCAGTAATTTAGTTATAGAATAAGAGTGGTTTACACATTATTACAGTAAAGTACAGTGGACAGTTGTCAGTAATACGGGCCCAGTCAGAGTCTCAATTGGGTTCTCTATATTTTATAGCTATTTATCACGACTCCCAGTAGATAAAAGTACACATTACCACTCTGTTCTGTTCGCAGACAATATGTCACAACAATGTAAACCGTAGCATTCTTTGTTATCGTCTGCTTCCTACAGCTGCCGTTCACTCCACACCAAGCAGCGATTCGGAAGGGAATGTATTGGTTGTCAAAAATTGAAGTCAAGCTCTCAGTCAGAACTGGCTAATAGACTTTACTTGGTTGGAGTGTAAAGGTCAAATGTATTGTAATTTGTGATTGAAGACGAAGAGACCCATTTATTTTGACCCCCAAAATTAAAGAAATGACCCTCAACTAAAGAGACAAGGGGTCACGATGACCCCCAATTTTTAATGCTGAGGGAAAAGCCTGAGTAGGTCATTTGGCCAAATGAAAAACTTTGTGTACATAGTAGAGGCCACATTTTCAGCCTGATACTCATGAAGATTGGTCAGAATGTTTGTCTTAATGATATCTCAGACAAGTTTGAAATTTAGTCATGTCAGGACAAAAAAGTAGGTCACTGAGTCAAATTTTAGAAAAACCTTGTGGCCACTCTAGAGGCCACATTTTTAGCCTGATACTCATGAAACTAGGTCAGATTATTTATCTGAATGATATCTCAAACATGTCTGAAATTGGGTCATGCAGACTCAAAACTAGGTCATTGGGCCAGAATTCAGAAAAATCTTGTGTGCATGGTAGAGGCCACATTTTTAGCCTGATACTCATCAAGATTGGTCAGAATGTTCGTTTCATGTTTGTATTGATGATATCTCAGATAAGGTTGAAATTTGGTCACGTTGGGTCATAAAGTAGGTCACAAATCTTAGAAAAACCTTGTGTGTGCTCTAGACGCTACAATTTCAGCCATATACTCATGAAACTTGGTCAGAATGTTTCTCTTTATTGTATCTTGGATAAGTTGGAAATTGACTCCTGTCGGGTCAAAAAGTAGCTCATTCATTTTACACTCACGTTTTACACCATTTAAATCAAGATCTCTTCAGCTTTATCAATTGTACATGAATTGACTCAAGCGAGCACTTTAGGGGCAATGGCCCTTGTGTTTGTTTTGTTCTCAGTGACCTTTATCAATATATTTCGGAAGCATTTCAATCTAATGTGTCAAATCCATGGTTTATGTGTCTGTACTGCTTGCCACCAAGTTTAAATAATGGATATCAGGACAGGACTAATAGATAATTAATATTTACTTCAACCCGTTTTAGTACAAGCTATCGTAGACGTTTTTGCTAGAAATATTTTTTAGCTCACCTGAGCACGAAGTGCTCATGGGGAGCTATTGTGATCGTGCTGTGTCCGTCGTCCGGCGTGCGTTGTCCGTCGTCAACTTTTTCACCTTGTGTACGCTCTAGAGGCCACATTTTCAGTCCGATACTCATGAAACTTGGTCAGAATATTTGTCTCAATAAAATCTCGGACTAGTTCGAAATTGGGTCATGTCGGGTCAAAAACTAGGTCACTAGGTCAAATCTTAGAAAAATCTTGTGTACGCTCTAGAGGCCACATTTACTGTCCAATACTCCTGAAAGCTGGTCAGAATGTTTGCCATGATAATATCTCGGACGAGTGTGAAAATTGGTCATGTTGAGTCAAAAACTAGGTCACCAGGTCAAATCTTAGAAAAACCTTGTGTATGCTCTAGAGGCCACATTTTTTGTCCAACACTCCTGAAAGTTGGTCAGAACGTTTGTCTTGATGATATCTGGGACAAGTTAAAAAATGGGTCAGGTCACCAGGTCAAATCTTAGAAAAACCTTGTGTATGCACTAGAGGCCACATTTTCAATCCAACACTCTTGGAAGGTGGTCAGAATGTTTGTCTTGTTGATATCTGGGACAAGTTCGAAAATTGGTCATGTCGGGTCAAAAACTAGGTCACTAGGTCAAATCTTAGAAAAACCTTGTGTACGCTGTAGAGGCCACATTGTCAGTCCAACACTCTTGGAAGTTGGTCAGAATGTTTGTCTTGATGATATCTCGGATGAGTTCGAAAATTGGTCATATCGGGTGAAAAACTAGGTCACCAGGTCAAATCTTAGGAAAATCTTGTGTACGCTCTGGAGGCCACATTTTCAGTCCAAAACTCTTGAAAGTTGGTCAGAATGTTTGTCTGGATCATATCTTGGATGAGTTCAAAAATAGGTTATGTGGGGTCAAAAACTAGGTCATTAGGTCGTCTTAGAAAAATCTTGTGTATGCTGTAGAGGCCACAGTTACAATCCAAAACTCCTGAAAGTTGGTCAGATTGTTTGTCTTGATGATATCTTAGATGAGTTTGAAATGGGTCATGTCAGGTCAAAAACTAGGTCACTAGGTCAAATCTTAGAAAAACCTTGTGTACGCTCTAGAAACCACATTTTCTGTCAAAAACTCTTGGAAGTTGGTCAGAATGTTTGTCTTGATAATAGCTCAGGCGAGTTTGATAACGGGTCATGTGGGGTCAAAAACTAGGTCACTAAGTCAAATCTTAGAAAAACCTTGTGTACGCTCTGGAGGACACATTTTCAGTCCGATACTCCTGAAACTCGGTCAGAATGTTTGTCTTGATGAGACCTTGAATGAGGTTAAATTTGGGTCATGTGGGGTCAAAAACTAGGTCACTGGGTCAAAAATTGGAAAAACCTTTTGTACGCTCTAGAGGCCACATTTTCAGTCTGATACTCTTTAAACTTGGTGAGAATGTTTGTTTTGGTGATATCTCAAAAGAGTTTGATAATGGGTAATGTCGCATCAAAAACTAGGTCACCTGGTCAAATCTTAGAAAAACCTTTTGTACGCTCTAGAGGCCACATTTTCAGTCCAATACTCATGAAACTTGGTCAGAATGTTTGTCTTAGTGATACCTCAAAAGTGTTTGATAATGGGTAATGTCTGATCAAAAACTAGGTCACTAGGCCAAATCTTAGAAAAACCTTGTGTATGCTGTAGAGACCACATTTTTAGTCCGAAACTCTTAAAAGTTGGTCAGAATGTTTGTCTTGATAATATCTTGAAAGAGTTCAAAAATGGGTAATGTTGGATCAAAAACTAGGTCACTAGGTCAAATCTTCGAAAACCTTGTTTACTTTCTGTAGGCCTCGTTTTTAATGCAATACTCATGAAACTTGGTCAGAATGTTGGTCTTGCACCAGTTTGCAAGTGGGTCATTTCGGGTCAATAACTCATGAAAATCTTGGTAGAATGTTTGTCATAATATCTCAAAAGAGATTGAAAATGGGTCATGTTTGGTCAAATGACTCAGGTGAGCGATTTCAGGGCCATCATGGCCCTCTTGTTTACTGAAGATATCAGGCTAATTTATAAACAAAGTCCACAAATTCTGTTTACTGTGTATGTGCATTCAGTTCCTCTCATTTTCTCCTTTTTCCACTATTTTTTCTAAAGCCTCTTTCTCAGGGTTGAAAAAAAAACAACCAGGAATGCTGGATACAGGATTAACCAATGGCTCAACTCAAGACTACCGGTAGTTATTGAATGATTGTTTTTCTCTTTACCAACCAACAAAGTTTTTATCCACCAAATTAAAAACAACTACAGACGGCAACTTGAATGTAGCTCAAATGATGATTTCAATCTGACAGGGAAGAAAACATTGTGGGAATAGGAAAAAAAATGCTGATACCAGTATTTGGTCCTTTTTCCGCAATGCTTTCAAAAGCCTTCTTCAGGGCTTTTTAAACAAGGGATTGTTTGGTAAAGGGTTATGGGATATTGTCCCAGAATCTCCTACTTTGTGGAACTCTGTGTATACATGTAGCACAGGAGGAATTGTCATTTTACAGATGTCCAGAGCCACACTCTTTATAAATGCTACATATCAGGCATAAATGGCCTACTGAAAAAGCCTTGTTGCTATAAATTAGCAATTCCAGCTGCCCAAAAACATCTGTTGTTTGTTGTGTGACAATGTAATTGCTGAACCACTGGGTTAGAATAGATAGATGTTTGCAGGCTCCATGGAACTTTCTTGAGAGTGATTTGCTGCTTCCTGTGTCAGATCTTGACCCTTTACCAAAACATCCTGTGTATAAAAACTGGGTATTCGTCATGAGTTAAGCATTCATACAATTACATTCTCATTTTGCTTTGATATTCTAAAACATGGTAGTTTAAAATATATTGCTAACTGTTGACATAGTAACTATATCATTGCCATTTCAGGAAACTATTATTCCAGTAGTCTTGCAGCAGACCATTTTTGAAGTGAAAAATTGCTTTTTACACATTAAACCTTTACCACACAATGTTTTTACAACCCTGAAGCCCTGCTTGGAAGCTTGGTGACTCGTGACCTGCTTGTTGCAGGTTCGATACCTGGTTGAGGCAAACTTTCTTTCCGGCAGTCTTTTGCCTCTCACTTTTGATGCATGTGAGAAAAGTACTGTAGTCAGTGACTTGAAAAGAAAGTTGTGTCAGTACTGGTATGAGGAAGCCAGGAAACACATGTGTAGGTGAGCTGACCGCCGTGATATGACCTAAGCTGTTCTATCAGTGTTAAACTCCAATACAAACAAATATAATGACCCTAACAAAAAAGCCCTTTGAAAACCTTGTGGGTAGAGAAAATACTGGTAACCAGCATTTTCTCCATTGCCCACAATGCTTTCTACACTTCAAAAGACAAGTCGCCTCATTTGAATGAGATTAAATATGTTGTCTGCAAATGCTTTCAATTTAAGCATGCCTAAAATTTTGTTATCTGTTAATGAGTTGAATACTTTGTCTGCCACAATGTTTTTGCATTTAACCGTTTACCACACAACCCCGACTTGATTTCCCAAGCCATTGGCTGCTTTCCCACATAACCAAACAACGAAATATTGGTGAGAGAGGAATGTTTCCTGCTAGGATGACCATCATCAATACTTGGAAAGGATTTGGCTGAGCTGGGGATTTGAGCCAGCTACCACATGGTTTTAACTCCTGTATCCTACAGATTGAGCCACTGGGTTTGACAAAGAATGATAGTCCTTGCAACAGGTTTCATTTCTCTCTCACCACTGATCATTATTTTGACAATGATTATGTAGGAAAGCAGGCAATAGCTTGGGAAGAATATTGTGTGAAGTACTGGTAACAGAAACTCCAGGAAGGAGTGAATAGGTGCACATGTTGCGGCAACATCACTGAAATACTATTGAAAACAGCGTTAAACACCATACATTGAATTGGCAAAGAAGCAACAATGAAAAATACTATTTCGGCAGAGCTCCCAATTCAGTGTAGGGGATAAGACAGTTGATAATAAATAATAATTAGCATGAGTATTTTATTGATATTTTCACAGTGACAGTGCATTTGGGGAAGACTATGAAGATGACATTCGAAGTCATAAAAGGGCAGCAGGGAAAGATAAGTAAGATGTAACTTTTTTTGTCATCTTGGGCACATCAGGGGGTGTAATTGTCCCTTTTGCTGATTTATACATCTAATTATTTCATCTTAACCCTTTACCACATAATGACTAGTTTTAACGACCCAAAGGAAGAAGCCTTTTGAAAACACTCTGGGAAAAGAAGAAAGTGCTGGTAACCAGCATTTTCTCCTTTTCCAACAATGTTTTTTTTTGTCCTATCAAGGAGAAATTTCATCTTTTTGAGTTACATCTAAATTGTCATCTGCAAATGCTTTCAACTTGGACAAGTCTATATCTTGGTCTAGTGGTAAAGGGTTTACCGTTTATCACACAAAGAACTGTTCTAGAATCGTCTGCATTAAAAGCACCTGCAGAAGAAAATTGGAATGCGGCTCGAATTATGAGATTTATCTAAGAAACAGTATAAAAATTAGTGAGAAAATGCTGGGTACCAGCATTTTCTCTTTTCCCCTCAATGTTTTCAAAAGTCCTTTTCCTTTGGGTGGTTAAAATTCTGGATTGTGTGGTAAAAGGTTAATTCTTTACAAAACAGTCTGGAGCTTTAATGACCCTGATGAAGAGAGCTTATGAAAACATTGTGGGAAAAAGAGAAAATGCTGATAACATAATATGCTGATGGCTTTTGAAAACATTGTGGAAAAAGGGGAAAATGCTGTTATCCACAGTTTTTCTGCTTTTCCCACAATGTTTTCATCCCTTTCACAGACAAGTCCAAATACCGAATGTCATCTGTAAGTTTGGACAAGTCTATAATTTCGTTGTTTTGTGAAGAGTTATGTTGATGAAAATATTAAATGAGCAATGCTCTGTGGAAAAGGGGCTAATGCATCTGCAAAAAGTGTTGACCCAGGTCCACTTGCGGAGTCCATAGTGCGCTTTTGCTTTTGGTTGATTGTCTGCATGTCAAAGGACCAGTGTACCTCATGATTTAGTCCTTTGTTTATGGATTCATAATTATATGATGTCTTGCTTGGTATAATGCATCACAGAGATGCACTAAGACCCTATTTGCCAGAGCAGGGCTTATTTCTCTCTTGTTTTAATATAACTGACCTATGATCCTATGCTGACTTGACCAATTTTCCAAAATCAGTTAGTTTTAATCTGAACACTGACAGTCTGATTGGATGACACATTCTTTCTAAGCCTATCAAATAGCTAGTCCTATAGTTCAGAACAATGTGAGCTGCACTCTGGCAAAATGGTGCTTAATGCATCTCTGTGATACATTACATCATGCAAGTCATCACATAATTATGGATCCATAAAAATCTATTTTTTGTCTAATAACTGACTCTGACTGAGTCATGAGATAGACATGTCATTTGACATACAGAAAAAAAAGCAAAAAAAGAGCAAAAACAAAAAGTTTCAACCCAGGTCAGCCAGTGCAGGCTGACCTGGGTCGATACTTTTTGTAGATGCATAAAGCCCCCTTTTCTCAGAGCATGATGTATAATGATTTAGGTGAGTAAGGTCACTGAATGTTGTTCAAGTAAATTGTTACAACAGTTGTAATGCTTTACTAGAACTCAAAATTGTAGACTCATCCAAAGTCAAAGCACTTGCAGACTAGTTAACTTTTTACCAAACGACAAAATTTTAGACTTGTCCAAATTGAAAGCATTTGCAGACGACAATATAAACGTGACTGAAAAATTGAAACTTGTTCTGGGAAGGGTAGAAAACATTGTGGTAAAAGGAGAAAATGCTGGTTACCAGCATTTTCTCCTTTTACCACAATGTTTTCAAAAGGCTTCTTTCTTGGGGTCGTTAAAAGTCGGGATTGTGTGGTAAAGGGTTAAAGGTGACTTGAGTGATGGGATTTGTTGATGAACAGGTAGAAACATGTAGAAACAGGTAGAAACTGTAAGAAAAAGAGAAACTGCGGATTACAGGCATTTTTTCTTTTTCCAACAATGATTTCAAAAGCTGTTTTTTCTCAGGGTCCTTAAAACATTGGGTTGTTCAGTAAATGGTTATTGTGTTATAATTTTAAGCCTGTCATTTTGAACCCCAAAAATTTGATTTTTTTTTTTCTAGCATTTTTGCTAGACCTATCTTAGAATAGTTTAAGCTTAATCCCTGATTTTCACTTAACAATCATAATCATTTTTAAATTTCTATCAGAAAGACTAGACCACAAAATTTCAGATATGTCCAGATTGAAAGTACTTGCAGACACCAAATTGAATTTTGCTTTAAGATGGACTTGCTTTTATGATGGAAAAAAATGTGGGAAAGGAAGAAAATGCTGGTTCCTAGCTTTTTCACCTTTTCTCACAATGTTTCTTTGGATCGTTTGGTAAAGGGTTAATACCTACAGAATTTTCATAATGCCAATACAAATTGAACAAAAACCTGCATAAATTTGTAAAAACAATAATGATCGGAGGTCATTGCTAGATCATGTCAGTACATTCACACTTAGAATGCTTGACATCCAGTGGTGATAAAACCCAATACTGTAAAGACTGTTTTGAGCCAACAGTGAAGTAATACAGGTACTTTGTACACAAAGGTCAAACATTTGAAAGAAGGTTAAATATTATTTTTCAACAGTATTGAAAACAGTATGGAAAAAGGATGCAGTTGCTCCTTATCCTGCAATGTTTTTCAAAGCTGTTCTTAGTAGGGTCGTCCAAAATATATATTTGTACAGTAAAGGATAAACCCTTTACCACACAAGCCCCGATTTTAATGACCCTGTAGAATAGGACTTTTGAAAACTATGAGAAAAAGAGAAAATGCTGGTAATTTTCTCCTTTTTTTCACAGTGTTTTTCCAGTATTCCCTCTCCCCCTTTTTAGCTCACCTGAGCACGAAGTGCTCATGGTGAGCTATTGTGATCGTGCTGTGTCCGGCGTCCGTCGTCCATCGTGTGTCGTCAACTTTTACCTTGTGTACACTCTAGAGGCCACATTTTCAGTCCAATTCTTGTGAAACTTGGTCAGAATTTTTATCTTGATGATATCTCGGACGAGTTAGAAAATGGGTCATGTCTGGTCAAAAACTAGGTCACTAGGTCAAATCTTAGAAATACCTTGTGTACGCTCTAGAGGCCATATTTTCAGTCTGATACTCATGAAACTTGGTCAGAATGTTTGCCTTCACGATATCTCTGAGGAGTTCGAAAATGGGTCATGGCAGGTCAAAAACTAGGTCACTAGGTCAAATCTTAGAAAAACCTTGTGTACGCTCTAGAGGCCACATTTTCTGTCCAATACTGCTGAAAGTTGGTCAGAATGTTTGTTTTAATGATATCTCAAACGAGTTCGAGAATGGGCCATGTCGGGTCAAAAACTAGGTCACCAGGTCAAATCTTAGAAAAATCTTATGTAAACTCTAGAGGCCATATCTTCAGTCCAATACTCCTAAAAGTTGGTCAGAATGTTTGTCTTGATGATATCTCGGACGAGTTTGAAAATGGGTCGTGTTGGATAAAAAACTAGGTCACCAGGTCAAATCTTAGAAAAACCTTGTGTACGCCCTAGAGGCCACATTTTCAGTCTAAAACTCTTGAAAATTGGTCAGAATGTTTGTCTTGATGATATCTCTGACAAATTTGAAAACGGGCCATGTTGGGTAAAAAACTAGGTCACTAGGTCAAATCTTAAAAAAAACCTTGTGCATGCTCCAGAAGCCACATTTTCTGTCCAATACTCTTGAAATTTGGTCAGAATGTTTGTCTTGATAATATCGCAGACGAGTTCGAAAGTGGGCCATGTAGGGTCAAAAACTAGGTCACTAGGTAAAATCTTTGAAAAACCTTGTGTACGCTCCAGAAGCCACATTTTCAGTCCAATGCTCTGTAAAGTTGGTCAAAATGTTTGTCATGATATTAGCTTGGATGAGTTGGAAAATGGGTCATGTCAGGTCAAAAACTAGGTCACCAGGTCAAATCTTAGAAAAATCCTATGTAAGCTCTAGAGGCCACATTTTCAGTCCAATAATCTTGAAATTCGGTCAGAATGTTAGTCTTGATAATTTCTTAGATTAGTATGAAAATGGGTCATGTTGGATAAAAAACTAGGTTCACAAGGTCAAATCTCGGAAAAACCTTTTGTACTAAAATTACAGTCCAATATTCTTTAAAATTTTGTTAGAATGTTTGTCGTGATGATATCTTGCATGAGTTTGAAAATGGGTCAAGTGGAATAAAAACTAGGTCACCAAGTTTTATCCTTGAAAAACTGTGTGTACGCTCTAGAGGCCACATTTTCAGTCCAATAATCTTGAAATTTGCTTTGAATATTTGTCTTGATAATATCTTAGACTAGTATGAATATGAGTCATGTTGGATTAAAAACTAGGTCACTAGGTCAAATCTCGGAAAAACCTTTTATACACCTTACAGGCCACATTTTCTTTCAAATACTCATGAAAGTTTGTGGGAATGTATGTCTGGATAATTTCTACATGTCAAGTAGGCCACTGAGACAAATTCTAGAAAAAGCTTGTGTGCACTCTAGAGGCCATATTTGTAAGCCCAATACTAATGAGTGTTTGTCAGAGTGTTTGTCTTATTATCTCTGAAGAGATTGGAAATGGGTCATGTTTGATCAAAAGGCTCAGGTGAGCGACTTCAGGGCCATCATGGCCCTCTTGTTCTTTGAATTTGGACTAAATTTTCTAAATGACCTCCAAGATTTAAATGTGTGCCTTCTTTTATTTATTTAAAGGGGGTCAAATGACACCCACACCAGAAAGTTCGGGAAAAACCTTGTTTTTGTACTCCATCAAAGACAAAACCTTTATTTCAGTCAATTTCAATACAGAATCTGTAAATATTTTCAATTTGGACCTATCCAAAATTTTGTCATTTAGTAAAGGGTTAACTTTTTACCAAAAAAACAAAATTTTATACTAATCCAAATTGAAAAGTTTTGCAGATGACAAATAAAGTGACTCAAAAAATGGATTGTCTTTGGTAGGAAAGAAAATATTATAGGAAAAGGAGATAATTTTCTCCTTTTCCTACAATGTTTTGAAAAGTTGTCTTCTTCAGGGTTGTTAAAATTGTGATTGTGTGGTAAAGAATTAAGTTAACCCTTTACCACACAATCCAGAGTTTTAACAACCCTGAGAAAGAAAACTTTTGAAACATTGTGTGAAAATGAGAAAATGCTGGTAACCAGCATTTTCTTCTTTTCCCAAAATGTTTTCTTATCTTTCACAGACAAATCCCATTACTTGTGCCACATTTACTATGTCCTTTGGAAATGCTTCCAATTTGGATCTGTCTAAATTTTTGTCATTTGGTAAAGAGTAATTCGATGCTTCATGTTTTGACATTTTAGACAAACCCGGAACTTGAGTGAGAAGAAGAGGAGAGACCAGTTCAACTTGCTGGTCAATGAACTGAGTACCATGGTCTCTCACACCACCAACAAGAAAATGGACAAGTCCACTGTCTTAAAATCAACCATAGCATTCCTGAAAAATTATCAAGGTATTTGGACAAAATAAAGGAGCCATGCTTTGTGAAAAGGGGGTTTAATGCATCTGCAAAAAAGTATCAACTCAGATCAGCCTGCGTGTACTGGGCCAAAACTTTTTTTATATTTATTAAATTTTCTGCATGTAAAAGGACCAGTCTACCTCATGATTCAGTTTTTTGAGAAAATGGATTACGTGAATCCATGATTTAATGATGTGACATCTTGATTGGTATAATGCATCACCAAGATGCATGGAACCCCCTTTTCCCTGAACATAGCTCAATAATGAAGTTATTTTTCATTGAACGATATATTCCAAACTTCACAATGGCCTGTTGTGGATTGTACCCTTTTCCTGCAACAGAAGTTTTGACTTGTCCACGTTGAAAGCATTTGCAGACAACTAGTAAATATAGCTCAAATGATGAGATTTGTCTTTGAAAGGAAAGAAAACATTGTGAGCAAAGGAGAAAATGCTGCTTACCTGCTTTTTCTCTCTTTGCCCACAATGTTTTCAAAGGTTTCTTCCTCAGGCTTGTTAACACCTCAGGTTGATTGATATGGGGGTTAAGTACCCTAAACTGAGCCTTGTGGCTTAGACAGCAATGGACAGAGCTCATAAGATAATTTGGTCTTTCAAATGGTACAAAACATCAAGAGGAAAGGAGATAATGCTGGTTACCAGCATTTTCTTCTTTTTTACATTGTTTGCAAAATCCTTCTGCTTTGAGGTCATAGGATTGTTTGATGAAGACTTAACAATGTTTAACTCTTTACCAGACGACAAAATTTTACACAAATCCAAATTGAAAGCAGTTGCAGACGACAGTTTTAATGTAGTTCAAATTTTGATTTCTGTCTTTGATCGGGTAGAAAACATGGTGGGAAAAGGAGAAAATACTGGTTACCAGCATTTTCTCCTTTTCCAACAATGTTTTCAAAAGGCTTTTTTCTCATGGTCGTTAAAACTCAGGATTGTGTGGTTATTGTGTTAAACTATGGCTATAACTATATGAGGTAGAAGTGACTTAGAAAGAATATTGTGTGGAGTACAGAATAATGAAATTTAAGAAAATCATTGATAGGTGCATTTGCCACCACAATATAAATGAAATGTTGTTGAACTGGATATTAAAAACAAAGAAAGCCAACAAATTGCACCAAACAGTTCATTCTACAAGCCGGAAAAAAAAAAATCAGATTTGTGTATTCAGAGGCTATAAACTCAGAGGTGCCAATTTATGAGCTATTTCTTGTTATAAACAAGGAACCCCAAAATAATGAATTTATCATTTTGAACCCAGATACATGTAAAGTTAAATCTTTATCAAATGACAAAAAATTAGATTGTCAGTTGAAAGCATTTGCAGCCAACAAAATAAATGTGACTCAAAACTTGAAATTTGTTTTTGGAAAGGTAGAAAGCATTGTGGAAAAAGGAGATAATGCTGGTTAATTAATCAGCATTTTCTGGTTTTTCCACAATGTTTTCTGAACTCTTCTTCAGGTTGTTTAGATACATGATTGTTTGGTGAAGGGTTAAACCTTTACCAAACAATCCCATGCTTTAACAACCTTGAAAATTTAAGCTTTTGAAAACATTGTGTGAAAAGGATTGTTATCAAATGATTCAGAGAGTTAATTACCTAGAGAAAGAAGCCTTTTAAAAATATTGAGGGGAAAGGAGAAAATGCTGGTAACCATCATTTTCTCCTTTCCCCACAAGTTTTTTGCATTTAAATGATAAAATTTCACCATTTAAGCTACATTTAATTTTGAGTCTGCAAATACTTTCAATATGGACAAGTCAAAAATTTTATTGTCTGGTGAAGAGTTAAAGTCACTTAGTATTGGCAGGGAGGTAGTATGTCCCTACATAACTTAATGTTTTACCAGATGACAAAGGGTTCATTCAGTACTCTACAAGTGAGACTTTTATATGTCTTGCTGCAGACTGCATTGGAAAAATATTGGGGGAATAGGAGCAAAAGCGTGTATAAAGCAATCACTCGTTTTTCCCCAAAAGTTTCA
This sequence comes from Hippopus hippopus, assembly GCA_946811185.2. NCBI lineage: Eukaryota > Metazoa > Mollusca > Bivalvia > Cardiida > Cardiidae > Hippopus > Hippopus hippopus. Next base: position 16,695,518 of record OX328100.1, on the reverse strand, counting down.
ATGCAGTAAAAGTGAGGCTTTCCTTTTCTTGGTGTAACCTTTAATTCTTGTAGGTCTTGATATAGCTGGTGCAGTTAAAGGTTGTCAAATGGCTTGCAATACGGGAAAAGGGGCATTCGGACATTTGCGTAGTGTCGTTTCGGATCAGCCTGGTGATCCGAAACAACACTTTACGCAAATGTCCGAATGCCCCTTTTCGCGTGTTGCAGGTCAAATGATCTGGTAAACCTTTACCAAATGGTCCTGTGTTTTAACGATCTCAAGGAAGAAGGCTTTGAGAACAGTTTAGATAAAGTGCTGCTTATTAGTATTTTCTCCTTTTCCCTCAGCTTATTCTACGCTTTCAAAGACAAATTTTATCACTTTAACCTCATGTAATTTTTCATCTGCATATTTCTTCAATTGTTGTTTGGTAAAGGGCAAACTCTTTACCACACAATCCCGAGTTTTAGCTGGCTTTTGATAACATTGTCAGAAAAGGACAAAATGCAGTTAACCAAATACTTCCAATTTGGTCCGGTCCAAAATTTTGTTGGAATTAATGGAAATCAAAAGAGAGTAGATACATGCTTTATGACTATACTGATTTTAAATTTTTGTTCAATAGAAACAACGACCCAGGCTCAGGTACACGAAATAAAAGAAGATTGGAAGCCCACATTCTTGACAAATGATGAATTTATGCACCTTATGTTGGAGGTAATTGAACTTTTTGCTACTCTATTCTAAAAACTCTGCACTACTACTGAAAGTTAATTTCATCCATTTAAGCCTTTTGTATTCTGCAAGTGCTTTCAAATTGGACAATTACAAATGTTGTTGTTTGGTTAAGAGTTTTAAGTTCTCAAAGTATTAGTGTTAGATAAAGGACAAAGACAGTGAATTTAAGAGAATAGGGCTAAAAATTTAAGACAAAGATGAATTGATTTATAATACCTATGTCAAAGTTTGTATTTGTTTAACCTGTAAAAGTCCAATGACTTAAATTGCCAAAATGTTATCATTTCAAGGTAAGTTTGACCAACAAAATATCAGACAATTTAAATCAAAGAAAAGCTAACATGTTTTTTGCAGTCTGGTCCAACCTGTTACTTCTGATTTTAATATACATTATCTGAAAATGAAATATGTCTTACAATTAACAATTACTTTGCTTAATGAAATAATCCTTTTAATTTTTTCAAGTTCTTACATCCTGATTTTCAATTCACTTTGCAGGCTCTTGATAGTTTCCTGCTGGTATGCACACAACAAGGTACAATACTTTATGCTTCTGAGGGAGTCACTTCTTTATTGGGTCATTTACCAGTAAGTATAAATGGTGGATTTCATTGCTACTGTGAAAATAGATTTTGTATTTATCTTGTTCTTGCTTTTTTTTCTGTAAAAGGTTCTGCTTAAGAGGAGTTACAGGGAACAAGAAGTATTTTCTTTAAAAGAAATCGTTTGAAGTAAATTTTACTTACAGAACTTTGCATCAAGTTTGGAACATGTAATCTTTTAACTCATTATCTGTCTTTTATAAATTCTTTATAAATCTTGTTTGTGAAAATTTGATAAGTAACATGAATTGAGGTGTAATCCATGAATACACATTTAAATCTTGTGGCAAAGGTAAAAGTTAAATTTTTTGAGAAGTTTTTCATGAGTGGTCTGCTGCAAGGAGCAAAAAGAAGTCATCAGCAGCGGGTGATTAAGTTGCCCTTTACCTCACAACCCCAAGTGTTAGCCTTGGTAGTTAACATTTTCTCCTTTTGCCACAATGTTTTCTACTCTTTCCAAGACAAGGCCCAACATTTGGGTTAAGTCTAATTTTTCATCTTCAGATGCTTGCAATTTGGAAAAGCCTAACACAATTCATCATCTGGTAAAGTTATGAGTGATAAAACTGTGAAAAGAGAGAGGATTTATTTTCTTAATCTTGATGGCATCAATTTTTTTCCTTTGTTCTTTTTCAGACTGATTTACAGAATAGATCTATCTTCAATCTAGTTAGTGAAAATGAGAAAGGAAATCTACAGAACTTGTTGTATAACTATACAGTAGTGGCTGGGGATGGAGTCCCTGAATATGAAAAAGGTATGTAGTGTTTTGATTTTGGTCTTCGCTGTTACCTGAAAAAGCAAGGTATTGTCATAGCCCTTGTGGCATCTGTGTTATAATTGCCTGTGTCATTGTCTGCGACATTGTTGTAATACAAAAAACTTCGACATTTTATAATATCTCTGATGTAACTGAAAATATTTACTTCAAACTTGGACAAGGATAGGTAACTATCATAGTATTTTTTATGCAGTTATGCCCTTTCTCTAATTAGAATGTTTACTGATAATCAAAGTACTGCAGCTGGGCATTAGCACCTGCATGTGGTGCTCTTGTTGTTCTTGTGGGTTTGCCATACTACATGTTAAGCCTTTATCCCTGACACAAAAGACTATTGAAAACATTGTGGGAAAAGGAGAAAATGCTGGTAACAAGCATTTTCTCCTTTTTTCCACAATATTTTCTCAACTTTAAGCGAAAAATTTAAGAGTTAGATTTATTTGTCTTCTGCAGATGCTTTCAATTTGGACCAGTCTAAAATTTTGTCGTTTGGTAAAAGGTGAAATGGACATAACTATGCTTGTCAGTTGATCAATAAAAACAGTAAACCTTGTCCTGACAGTTAGTAGACACTATTTTGACCTAGATTCTTGTAAGGACTGAGCCCATATGGGCTTTCTTTTGAGCTGGAATGAATTTCTATCTGAAACGGCTGATTAACACTACTGTGCATTGGCTGTTCATGAGGTATTTGCTTTGCTGATATCCTTTATGTTAGATTGGTGAAAAAAGTGGTTGTGGTAATTTTGTTTGATTTTCATCTTCTACAATTAAAAGGAAATATCATCCATTTTAGTCTGCAGTTGATAATAATTCATGTTATAATCACTTATAAGTCATATAATTTTTGCTTAATTTGTCTTCTTAAACTTTGTGCAAAGCCACAAAGTTATTTTTCAGTTGCTTGGAACTATTAGCTATGATTTCACTGCATAGCGGACAGTGAAGGTTCAAGAGCAGACGGCACATTTTGAACTCTATGATCTTGATCTATTCTGGCTGATAATGTGAGTGCAGTTATGATAGAAATTCTAAGATTTAATTTTGTTGGAACTGAAATGGGGGAAGAGAAGTATGTCTTTACTTCACATCTAGAAATTTAGCCCTTGATCTCAAAACACTTTGGCTTGCCTTTTACCGTGATAATATTTATTATCTTTATTCACAGAGGAGAACCAGTTATGTTTTGAATGTCACATGAGGAGAGGTGGTCTAGATCCACAGGGGCCCATTATGTATGAACCTGTTACTGTAATGGGCAGTTTTAGACATTCCCATAGAAACCAGTCAGGTAAGAACATATATAGTTGTTTATCTTTTCTAGCCTAGGGTATAGCTCGATTATGCTTCTCGGCAAAGGGGCATTTTGTGCTCTTCTTCTCCTATCATCCTTTGTTAATGAAGTCAAGTATTGTATTTGTAGTGCATAAAGTTTTCATTGCATGCACTTGATTCCAACAGCTCTACTCAAACAGCAAGTGATATTAGCTGTCTTATAATATTATACTACCAAAAGGCAAATTTTTTGAATTGCCAGAAATGACAGCATTTGCAGACGATAAAATAAATGTGGATAGAACTTGATTAGATTTTTAAAAAGACAGAAAACATTGTAGGTAAAGGAGAATAATTCTGTTCACCAGCTTGTTTCACGCTTTCTAAGATTGTTTTAAAAGGCCATCTTCCTCAGGGCTGGGACTGTATGGTGAAGGAATGGCCGTGAAATATAAAAGAATATTCATCTTACGGAGAAGATTGCTATGTATATAAGGATAATTACCGCAAAAACACAAACAGTAATTACACCATTTATCCTTTACCACACAATCCAGAGATTTAAGGACCTTGACAAGGAAAGCTTTTGAAAACATTGTTGGAAAAGGAGAAAATGCTGGTTACCAGTTTTCTGTGAAATCAAAACCAATTTTTGTCATTTGAGCAACCTCTACTGTAAGTCTATAATTTTGTTGTTTGGTAAAGAGTTAACATAACCAATAAATGTGCATAACCAGTGAGATGTTTGATTGGTTATTGATGTAAAAATTAACTCTTTGCCACACAATCCCGACTTTTAACGACCCTGAGATAGAAGCCTTTTGAAAACATTGTGGGAAAAGGAGAAAATGCTGGTAATCAGCATTTTCTCCTTTTCCCACAATGTTTTCTACCCTGCTGGAAACAAATTTCAATTTTTGAGTTACATTTATTTTGTCGTCTGCAAGTGCTTTGAATTTGGACCAGTCTAAAATTTTGTTGTTTGGTAAAGAGTTAAAAGGGGAATAACAAAAAAATCTAGCAGGCAGGGAGTATCTTGCAGGAAATACAACAAAAGTCCCTCTCCAAAGCTGATTACTGCAGAGATAGGAAATATTATATTTGTACATCAGTGTGTGTCAAATTTTTAAAGTTGAAAGTACGTGTTTGCTAATTGCTTAACCCTTTACCACATGGCAAAATTTTAGACTAATTCAGAATTATGAAATTTACAGACGACAATTCAAATGTTTTTCAAAAAATAGAATTTGTTCTTGAAAAGGTAGAAAACATTGTGGGAAAAGGAGAAAATACTGGTAATAAGCATTTTCTCCTTTCCCCACAATGTTTTCTAAAGCCTCTTCTCCTAGGGTCATTAAAAGTTTGGATTTCTGGTAAAGGATCAAAAAAGAAAACATAAATATTGTTTGTATATTAAAACAGGGGATGAAGATCTTACGATGATTAAAGAACAGATATGTTTCTGCAGTACAGTACGTTTGCAGAATTCACAACTGGTACATGAGATGTCTACAGTTGATGATAACAGAGAGTTTAAGTCCCGCCATAGCCTAGAGTGGAAATTTTTATTCTTAGATCATAGGTAGGTGAATTCAGTGTCCATTTAAGTGCAGTGCTAGATAGAGTCATGTAATCTCATCTGTGAATGGCTCCGTTCTACCCCTCTGTGTACTAAAACATGACTGGGCCGTGTGCTGTGGAAAGGGGGCTTCATGCATTTGCAAAAAGTATTCATCCATGTCAGCCCTGCCCAGTCCATGCAGGCTTACAGATCAAAACTTTTTACAAATGGTCAATTTTTTTGCATGGCAAAGGACCATTCTCTTTCCAGATCCAGTGGATTGTTAGACTAAATGGATTTAATTGATCTATAAATAAGTTAATTTTTGCTTAGTGTAATTCATTTAGACTGTTTTTTGCCCCTTTTGAAATGAACTGAATTACAGTAGAGATAAAGAAAAGATTTGAAAACAATTCTTTGTATCCTCCTTTTTACACCCTAATTTCCATATCATTATGCAAAAGTAATTGAGCAATGCTCTGGGAAAAGAGGGCTTGATGCATTTGCAAAAAGTATTGACCTATGTCAGCCTGCACAGTCAATGCAGGCTGACATAGGTTGAGACTTTTTACTAGTAGTAAATATTCTGCATGTCCAAGGACCAGTCTACCTCCAGATTAGTTGTTTGTTAGAAAAACTTGATGTATTAGATACATGATTTTGTGATAACTTGCTTGGTGTAACGCATCACAGACATATTAAACCCCTTTTTGCCAGAACATGGCTCATTTGTTTGTCGTTCCACGATATATTTCTCCTTTGTTTCACATGAAACAAACATGGTGGTATGTCCAAATTTAGCCTTTATGGTTAACTCCTTACTAGACTACAAAATTGTGGACTTAAGCCTTTCCCACACAATCCCGACTTTTAACTACCCTGAGACATAAGCCTTATGAAAACATTGTGGGAAAAGGAGAAAATGCTGGTAACCAGCCCACAATGTTTTCTACCCTTCCGAAAACAAATTTAAATTTTTGAGTCACGTTTATTTTGCTATCTTCCAATGCATTCAATTTGGACAAGTCTAAATTGTTGTTGAGTGGTAAAGAGTTAACCAAATTGAAAGCATTTATAGATGACATGTGGTTAACTCTATACCAAACGACAAAATCTTAGACTGGTCCAAATTGAAAGCATTTGCAGACGACAAAATAAAAGTAACTCAAAAATTGAAATTTGTTCTCAGCAGGGTAGAAAACATTGTGGGAAAAGGAGAAAATGCTGGTTTCCAGCATTTTCTCCTTTTCCCACAATGTTTTCAAAAGGCTTCTATCTCTGGGTCGTAAAAACCAGGGATTGTTTGGGAAAGGGTTAAGGGAAAAGGGTTAACCCTTGTCTTGCACACTCATCTGTGGATTTTATTTTTTAGTGTAGACTAAGATCAGCTTGCATGTACATACAGTTTGAATTGGTCTACACTGTAATCCACTGTGGCTTTCAGCCTTGTAATCCACTTTAAAAAACATTATTGTGAATGAAATCTTTTGTTGTCAACAATATAAGAATTGTAGGAAAGAGGATAATAAGATGAATTGTTCATTCATATGTTATACATCTATATTTGATTTATGCTCTGTGAAAAGGAGGTCAACCAATGTCAGCCTTCGTAGGTCAAGCAGGCTGACTTAGGTCAAAACGTTTTACTAATCAGGGAATTTTCTGTTACTCAAAGGACTATTTTACCTCATGTTTCAGCCAGTTTTGAGACAAATCAGTCAATATTTTGCTATGACTTGCTTGGTACATGTATACTGTATGCCAAGATGCATTAAACTCCCAGAGTGCTGCCCATATACAAATGTCAGTTCTATAAGGAAATATCAAATGAGAAACCTGTGCACTCTGATAAGCTGTTTATATTTTCAGAGCCCCACCAATTATAGGATATTTGCCGTTTGAGGTGTTAGGTACATCTGGGTATGACTACTATCACCCAGATGACCTAGATGGTGTCACTAAATCTCATGAACAATGTAAGTAAATACGGCCTGCAACATGCGAAAAGGGGCATTCGGATGTTTGTGTAATGTGTCATCTCAGATCAGCCTGCGCAGTCCGCTGGTTAATCTGAAACTACACTTTCCATTTTTAAGTAATTTTCTGTTTTGAACTAGTCTAGTGTAGCACAAAGTCTAATGTAGTCGTAAAGTGCCGTCTCAGATTAGCCTGCGCGGACTGCGCAGGCTGATCTGAGACGACACTATATGCAAATGTCCAAATGCCCCTTTTGGCGTGTTGCAAGCTATATCATTCTAGAGTATGAGAGTCTTTAACTGGACAACAAACTTCTGTACATTTACAGTTTTTAGCTCCACTGGCCGAAGGCCAGCGGGCTTATGTCATGGCCTGTTGTCCGTTGTGCGTCCGTCCGTCCGTCTGTCCGTCCGTCCGTTAACTTTTTTTTAAAACGTCTTCTTCTCTGAAACTACCCATCCAATTTTGATGAAACTTCACAGAAATGATCCTGCCATGGTCCTCTTCAGAATTTCTTGAAAGAATTTAATTCCTTCAAAAACTCTGGTTGCCATGGCAACAAAACTGAAAAATTTTGAAAATCTTTGAAAATCTTCTTGTCTGAAACCGTAAGGCCAAGGGCTACCAAATTTGGCATGTAGCTTTATCTAGTGGACCTCTACCAAGTTTCTTCAATTTATAGCCCTGGGGTCAAAATTGGCCCCGCCCCGGGGGTTACAAGTTATACATGGGCTTATTTAGGGAGAACTTTAAAATTCCTCTTCTACCTAGCCATAGGGCCTAGAGCTACCAAATTTGGCATGTAGCTTTATCTAGTGGACCTCTGCCAAGATTGTTCAAATTATAGCCCTGGGGTCAAATTAGGCCCTGCCCGGGGGTAACAAGTTTTACATGGGCTTATATAACAAGTTTTACATGGGCTTATATAGGGAGAACTTTAAAATTCTTCTTTGACCTAGCCATGGGGCCTAGGGCGACCAAATTTGGCATGTAGCTTTATCTAGTGGACCTGTACCAAGGGTGTCCAAATTATAGCCGAGGGTCAAATTTGACTTCGCTCCGTGGAGTAACATGTTTTACATGGGCGGGCTTATATAGGAAAATCTTTCGCATCTAGCTATAAGGGCTAGGGCTATCAAATTTTGCATTTAGCTTTATCTAGGGGGTCTCTATCAAGGGTGCCCAAATTATAGCCCAGGGGGTCAAATGTAGCCCCACCCCAGGGGGTCACAAGTTCTACATGGTCTTATATAAGGAAACTTTAATAATCTACTTGTACATAGCCATATTTAGGCCTAGGGCTACCAAATTTTGCATGTAACTTTATATAATGGGCCTCTACCAAGAGGGCCGAAATTTTAACTTTGGGGGTCAAGTTTGACTCCACACCAGGGGTCACAAGTTTTACATTGGCTTTTATAGTGAAAACTTGATAAACCTGTGTCGTGGATCACATATTTTACAGGGCCTTTTATTCAGCAAACTTGTTTTACATTACTTTTTATTGGGCAAGATTAAAAAATCTTTTTGTTTATAACCACACATTCTAGTTTCATATTGTAGGTCTGGGGTCAAAATTGCCTTCATTCCAGGGATCGCAAGTTTGACATGGGCTTCAAAATATTGTCACTTCAATTTAAACATTAATCAAGGGAAATGGCTTACAACATGTCCTTTTCTCAGGATGTTTTTTTGAAAGCCTTCTCTTTCAGGGTCATTAACACTTCGATTTGTGTGGTAAAGGGTTAAAAAGCCAGTGGAGCGATACAGGGCCATCTTGGCCCTCTTGTTCTTTCACACCACAACTTTTAAAATCTTTATAAACATATGAAGTAATTGTTTGTAACAGGCAAGTGGTTTACGCCATATATTGTTTTTCGTACTGTGTTGGTAGACTCTATTTTGCTTCTCCGTTGAATTTTTGGCAGATATGTAATTTGGAGTAATTTTTGGTCTGTCTGAAAAAAGCCTGTTCTATAATTGCTTAAGTTAGACTTTTTATTAAATCAGCACTTAACTACACAATTCTGAGTTTGAAGAGCGTAAATCCAAGATTAGACTATGATTTATGCATTCTTTCTTGATTCACATTGTCCATTTAACCCAGTACCACACAATCCCGAGTTTTAACGGCCCTGAAGAAGAATATCAAAAAAATTGTGAGAAAAGGAGAAAATGCTAGTAACCAGCATTTTTCTTTGTATGCAATGTTTTCTACCCCATCAAAGACAGATGTCCTTATTTTAGCTACATTTACGTGTACTTTGTTGACTATAGATACTCTGAATTTTATTGAGTACAAAATTTTGTTGTTTGGTAAAGAGTTATATTATTGTTGAGAAAAATCTAGTGACCAGCACATTGTTTTCTACTTTTTCAAGTCTAATATTTAAGCCATTTTCAATTTGTTGTCTTCAAATGTTTCCAAATTAGATTAGTTTTAAATTTGTCATTTGTTAATGATTTAAAGGGAGTTACTCAGATTGTTATAAATTGGTCAACTTAAAAATGATTTTTAAAGTTCGATGAATTTATTACAATCTGAGTAGCTCCCTTCAACTTTCCCCACAATGTTTTCAAAAGCCTTCTTTTTCAGGGCCATTGAAAGTCAGAATTGTGAGGTTAAGTGTTAAATGTGTTTTCCTGTTTGTATTTTGTTACAGTGATGAAGACAGGTGAAGGTACTTCATGCTTCTACAGATTTCTAACCAAAGGCCAACAGTGGATATGGCTAAAAACCAAATATTATATAACATATCACCAGTGGAGCTCCAAACCAGAGTTCATTAACTGTACAAACACTGTAGTTAGGTACGAAGATCTTTTTTTGTTTTATGTACTAGTAGTAATTAACCCTTTACCAAACAATCCGTGTTTTTCACGACCCTGAGATAGCAGCCTTGTGAAAACATTGGTTGAGATCAAGCTCAATTGTGTATATGAACTTTCATTATTTTCACTTAAGACTCTGGTACTTTGAAAAATATTGATTTTGGTGATATTTCATATTCCATCAGCAGTATTACATGTATACCTTAATCTTTTCCCACAATGTTTTCTACCCTGCTGGAAACAAATTTCAATTGTTGAGTTACTTTTATTTTGTCATCTGCAAGTTCTTTCAATTTGGACCAGTCTAAAATTTTGTCGTTTGGTAAAGAGTTAAAGGTTAATTTTTTACTACTGAAACACAATTAGTAATCGTTTGTGCCCTTAATTTCTCAGTTCTCTGCAGTCAGGGAAAAAAATCTAAAACAATGTAATTTAAATGCAAGAATTTTTCTCAAAATGGCTGAACATTTAAATCTAAATTAAAACTACAGATTCTGTTATCTTGATATACTCTGTATGCAGCAGAAAGTATGTAGCTCAAGACAGTCCAACCTAAATCTACAGAGACTTTTGCGTAGAGCAGAGATCAGATCAGACGTACAGCAGAGATCAAGATCAGACTGCAAGGAACACACGGTCTGATCTTGGATCCATACTGTCTGTTTCTTTGGTGGAGGCTTTTAAAATTAAAATCATTCTGAGTTTCTGTGGGTTGTATGGTCAGTAGACAAAAGAGGTTGAGTTTAAATATTTAGCACTGAAAGAATTCACACTCTTTCAATAGGAAAATGGTGACATGCTTAAAGTTTTGTGTGTTTTCTGTAACACTTTCTATGTCATAAGAAAAAGATTGTTTTATTTCCTTAAAATATTTTTCCTTTGTGTTACTTGCATTAGTGTTTGGTTGGACTAAGATTAGCCTATAGAAATATGATGAAATGCAGACATAACCATGTAGGTATTTCTTTTTAAGAATAGTATGACTTTGCTACACTATAACAGTCCGATGTGTGGATTACATACCAATACTTTAAGTACACTTTCTGTCTGCCTTATTCATACTTAAATTCTAACCCTTTACCAAACAATTGTAAGTTTTAACTACGCTGACCTAGATGGCCTTTAATCCTTTCATTCTCAAATGCGCTTTCAAGCATGCTTCAATGTACATTAGATCTTTTACCATAACAGACCATTTTAACGATTAAACTTGTACAGTTACACCATGTAACTGGAAGTTAATGTCCATGTCAAAAACAAAACAATATTGATCTTTGGAGGTTTTTTCAAGGCAAGTTATGACTCCGAAGGTGAGATATTCTGCCAAGGAAGCAAAATAATGCTGAGAACAAAAGGGTTAAAAACAATGTTTTTTACCCCCTGAAAGATATATCCCTTCATTTGAGCCACATCTGCTTTGTTATTTGCACATTCTCTCAGTTTGGACAAGTTTAAAATTTTGTTTTATGGTAAAGATTTAAACAAGTTGTGGATTTTTTTTTCCTCTATTCTTAACAGTTATGCTGACGTCAGAGCCCACAAAAGAAGAGAATTAGGGATCACTGAAGATGAAGTGACTAAAGTAGAACCTGATGTCTCATCTTTTATCAATAAAATGTCCAGAAGTCCTTCAGCAGGGTCTGTGACCTCTGGAGGTCAGCCAGGCTCAAACTGGTCCTCGTCACCTACACATGATTCCCACAATGACCCAGCTTCAGGTTTGTAATAATGTCTTATGATTCCACAGTGGTTTTTTTTTTTCATTATTTTTTTATCACAGAAATTTTTCTGTGAACTATAGCTTTTTTTGCATTGTTTTAGATGAACTCTATGTGTGGTTTTGTATGTGTTTATGAGGTAAATGTGTGTTAGAGCTTTGATAGATCTACAATGTTGATAACTTGACACAATTTATAACCTAAATATGGTGGTATCAATGGGAAATTCTTGAGTCAAAGGATAAAACTTTAAATCTTAATGTGTGTTTTAGTAATGTAAGAAATGGAAGAATTGGAAGGAGATGGGTTATGATAAGGTTGAGATCAAGCTCAATTGTGTATATGAACTTTCATTATTTTCACTTAAGACTCTGGTACTTTGAAAAATATTGATTTTGGTGATATTTCATATTCCATCAGCAGTATTGCATGTATACCTTAATCTTACACCAAACAAATCAAATAAAAATCAATTATTATGTATTTGTGCGAATTAAAACTGAATTTATAGAGCTGTGTTATCAAAGACAAATTACACCATTTCAGCCACATTTAATTTGTTGTCTGGAAAAGCTTTCAATATAGACAAGTGTTCATTTTTGTGGTATGGTACAGAACTAAGATATGCTGCATTTACAGGTTGTGGAATACTGGAAAAAGACCAATCATCTAGACCGTCCTCCACATCGTCAATGCGCTCAAAAGAACAGCTTCATGAGTTTCTACAGCGACATATACAACAACATCAGCAGCAGCAGCAGACTGGTTCCACTTCTCATCGTTCCACAGGACAGGTCTCCCAACATCACACATCATTCTCAACACAGTCTCTCCAGCAACTGTTGCTACGACGACAGCAGCAACAACAACATACAACCACACAGCCTATGAAACAGGAGATAAGGCCCCAGAGAATATTGCCTCGCCCATCATCCTATGATCATCAAAATAAAGTGGTTAGTTTGTTTGTGTGTTTGTTTGTTATGTATGTATTTAGGGGCAGTTTTTGACTACTGTGGAACCTGTGGGCACCTCTGTTAAGCAAGTAACCTGTACTAAGCAACCGTGTATTGAGTTCCCAGGGAGGCAGATACAGTCAAATCTCGGTAATTCGAAGTGATAGGGACCACAAGATTTTCATCGAAATTTCGAATTTTTGAAATCAGCAGTTTTCGGAAATGTTCGCAAGTTTCCATTCGGTATTGATGTTTGACTCACAGTTTGCCCGTAGGCTATGTACACAGACTCCTGTATTAGCATTAAGAAATGATGATCTAAGTTTCTCATCGCTCTTTGTGCTTGACAACCCTTGAAAACAAAACATGAACTTACCTTTTTATTTACATTCTGCAACAGCGTGAAATGTAATATCAATTAGTCACATACTGATGGCCTAATTTACCAATGAAAAGGCGGGATAGAAATGGCTCATGTGAGTGGCTAGCAACGATCTGCATCAGAATGCAATAAGCACGCAGTTGAAGATCTTTGCAAGCAATTCACATTTTACTAGTCACGTCCGTTATGCACTCGTCACAACTCGGTCGATTCCATAACTACTTCTGACTTGATCAACGGATCACCCGAGGATTGCCAAATGGTCTGTTATGCGTTTTTATTTTCTACTTTTACTTTAACTGTCCTTGAATTCTCCGAAAATAGTCTACTTTCAGTTTCCCGAAAATCTAACTCAATACAGATCTAATGTATTTCACGTCCATGATACTTTCACTTTCACTGATCATCCATGAAAAAATCACGTGATCAATGTTTCTTTTCTTAATGATGCCCAATCAGCGTTTAATCAGTGAAGGATTATCACCCAAGTGAGTTAACGATTTGACAAGGTGTCAATTACTTGTATATGCAAAATTACAATGTACCTGTGAAATCAGTCAGATGTGCAAACAATCGATGTTTATTGCTCAAAGGAAACGTGACCTTTATGCGTGACTGTGCTGGACATTTTTTAACTTCATATTTTGAGATGGATTTTAATGGGAATTTCTTTGATCGGGACTGACAGATTTATTCGAAAAATTCAATTTTTCAAATAATTGAAATTCGAAAAATCGGTAATATTTTTACATAAAATAATAGAAAAATACGTCGGGACTGACGGTCAGCTTTGAAAAATCCGGTAGTTTCGAAAAATCGGAGTTCGAATCACCGAGATTCTACTGTATGTTTGACGTCTATCCTGTATTAACCCTTTACCACACAATCCCGACTTATAACAACCCTGAAAAGAAGTCTTTTGAAAAAAAGTCTTGAATTTTGTCATTTGTTAAAGAGTTAACCATTTACCACACAATCTGGGGTTTGAATGACCCTGAGGAAGAAGCCTTGTCAAAATTTTGTGGGATAAGGAGAAAATGCTTGTAACCAGCATTTTCTCCTTTTCCCACAATGTTTCCTACCCCTTGAAAGAAGAATTTCAGGTTTGTCGTCTGCAAATATTTTCAATTTGGGCAAGTCAAAAATTTTGTCGTTTGGTAAAGGAGTGAAGCAAGCACCTGTCTTTCGAAAGCACATTTCCAGAGTCCTTTAGGTGCTTGCCTACCATGTTCCTTAGGAGCAACTCCTTCTTTTGTCATAATATTTCAAAAGTGGTTATACAATGGTCTAGAATTCAAGCATTGAAGTCATGTTTAAATTGTCTTCTTAAAGCTCTCAATGCAGTATTGCTGCATCTAAAATTTTGCCTTGTCGTGAAGAGTTAACTCATTGCCAAATAACAAGATTTCAGACAAGACCAAGTAGAAAGCATTGCAGACAAGAAAATAAATTGGATGAAAATGGTCGAATATTTTGTGATGGTATAAAACAATGTAGGGAAAGGAGAAAATGCTGGTTGCCAGCATTTTCTCCTTTTCCCGCATTGTTTTCAAACGCTGTCTTCCTAAGGGTCGCTTGGTAAAGAATTAAGGAAAAAAATTTTTGTGTTACCTGTTTTCAGGTGCAACAACAACTTCTAAAGACCACAGATTCAGGCACTGTTTCAGTGTCCTTACCTGCGAATCAAGCAGTCTCACCAGTTATTATGGTTTGTATAGACACTAAATTCAAGTTTTTAGTGTGTTTTTTTTTTGCGGTGTCAGAACTATAATAGTGACTTATCTTATTTTAATAAGGTACAACTTCTTATTTAATTCTATACCAGATAACAAAATATATTATATTTCATGTGTCTATTTTTAGAAATGTTATGGGTAAAGAAATGTCGTAATTTAAGCAGGGGGGAATTATTTCCCCGTCACAGTGAATATTTTCCTCCTGCCGAAAATCTGGAACTACTTTTTTTAAGTTTTTTAAGTTTTAAAAGTGGCATTCGTTGACAAAATAATCAGAGGAAATATAATATATAATTTATTTCATCAGCTTGTGGTTAATATGGGGAAATATTTGCCTCAAAAGGGAAAGGTCCGCGAAAATAACTCGTGCCTTACGGCACTCGTTTTCGCATACCTTTCCCTTTTTCGGCAAATATTTCCCCATATTAACCACAAGCTGATGAAATAAACTCTTATTTTTGGACTAGACAAAAATTGAAAGCATTTGGAATAGACAAAATAAATGTAGCTCAAATAATATTTTGTGTCTTTTATTGGGTTGAAATGTTGTTGGAAAAGGAGGAAATGCTGGTTATTGTTTGATAAGGGTTAGCAAAAGGGTTTAAAACTTTTGTCTGTGTCAGGGATACAAATAAGTAATATTGTAAATATTGTGATATTTGAGGGAAGGAGTCATCTCAGCAGCTCTGAAAGAAAATGTCACGGTATTGTCATAGTCCTATTGCCTGTGTAGTCATATCAACACATAAATTTAATGTACAAATGCATGTGACAAGAAGAAAAGCCCCCTTTCTCTCACTCTCTCTCTCCCCCCCCGCCCCCCCCCCCCCCTTTAACCCTTTACCACACGGCAAAATTTAAGACCTATCCAAATTGAAAGCATTTGCAGAAGACAATTTCATAGTGGCTCAAATGACGCAACTTTTCTTTGATAGGGTAGAAAACTTTGTGGGAAAAGGAGAAAATGCTGGTTACCAGCATTTTCTCCTTTTCCCACAATGTTTTCAAAAGGCCTCTTCTTCAGGGGTGTTAAAAGGCGTCATTGTGTGGTAAAGGGTTAAAAAAAAAAAAAGTTGCAGGTAGCAACATGTTTACCTTTCATAAACCTTTTAACAAGATTAAGGAAGAAGGGTTTGCAAAACTTGGTGGAAAAAGCATAAAATTCAGACAATCCTGACAAAGAAGGCTTTTGAAAGCATCATGGAAATAGGAGAAAATGCTGGTAACCAACATTTTCTCCATTTCCCACTAAGTTTTCTACCCCATAAAAAAAAAATTATATCATTTGAGCTACATTAAAATTGCAAATGCCTTTAATTGGACTTGCGCTAAATTTTGTCATTTGGTAAAGAGTTAATGACACTTGATGTATGTTCTCTCTACTATAGGGACAGGGTGCACCCAAAAATGTATACATGACACCCGTGCAAAGACAATTACATGAACAGTTACAGAGGAAAGCTCGCCAAGTGCAAGATGCCATACTTAGACAACAGGAAGAGCTCAGAGAGATTGCACAACAGTTGGCTTTCTCACAGGGTGTACTTCCTATTATGAATGGGCCCAATGTAGCAGGTAAGTGAACACAGGTGATTTGTCTATGTGCAGTAGATAAGTGAACACTGGTGATTTGTCTTTGTGCAGCAGGTAAGTGAAAACTTGCAGTTTGTCATCACCTTATTCCAGAGTGCTGTGAAGCCCTAGAGCGCCAAATTAATGAAAAGGGCCTCTTCAATTGGGAAAGCCTGGCCAGGTAGCTCAGTGGTTAGTGTATCGGACTCTTGACCTGGTGGTTGCGAGTTCGATACCCAGTTGAGGCAAACTTTCTTTCTGGCAATTTTCAGCGCTCACCTCTGATGCACGGAAAGAAAGTTGTGTCAGTACTGGTGTAAGAAAGCCAGGAAAAACATGCATAGGTGCACTGACTGCGGTAATATGACTTGGGTGTTAAAACTGCATTAAACTCCAATACAATCAAAAATCTATTCAGAAAAAAACATTTGAAATATTGTCATTTGGAGGTTGTTTTGGCCAGAATATGTAATGAAGTAGTGGACATTGCAGATCCAAGATCAGACTGCACTTTTTGTGCAGTCTGATCTTGATCTACACTGTCGGTGAAATCAACCTAAGTCGGTTACAGTGCTTTATTGTTAAAAATTCAACATTAATGGCTTTGGTTGATAGCATAGGACAAGATTAGCCGGCACAAATCTTTTATTTCATGATTTGGCTACACTAGGAATTTGGCCTCAATATAGCTTTGAAGACGGCCCATTACAAACTTAACCCTTTATCATAATTTTGGTGGTTGAATGACTTTTGAAAACATGGAAAAAGGAAGAAATATTAGTAACCAGCATTTGCTTTTATTCCAACAATGTTTTATACTCTTTCAAATGCAAATGTCATCACTTGTGCGAAAGTTCAACAATTAATTAAGTCCTTACCACACAATGAAATTTTTTAATTGTTCATATTGAAAGCATCTGAAATGCTTTCAGTTTAGACAAGTCTAAAATTTTTGTCATTTGGTAAAGGGCTAATCAGCATTTTCTCTTTTTGCCCACAATGTTTTTAAAAGTTTTCTTTCTTAGGGTTCTTTAAAGTCATGAATGTGTGATAAAGGTTTAGTACAGTTTAGTCCAAGTTGTTATCTTCTGGTAAATAGGTATACAAAGTTACCAATCTATTCTCAATTTACTCATTTTTTATTATCACAGATGACAACAACATGGTTGGTTTAATTGGAATCAGTCAACAACAGGTCTCATCATCTGATCTACCAAGCAGTATGGGTAATATGAGGAGCTCTGCAACAGTGACATCTTCCCGTCAGCAGCAGGCTCATCATTTACAACAACAACAACAACATCAACATCAAAGTGAAGGTCAACAGATACAGATCTTAAATATGGGCCCACCCACTGTTATGATGGACCCTTCTCAATTTCTGTCGTTTCCTGTGCTACCAAACGATGCCGAAGTGCTATTATCTTTGGCTGATTCTTCGGAGAAACATTCCGGCATGAATTAGACCTATGGTACTTTGATTTCATCACATTTCATGGATCTGGGAATGGATTGTAGAGAGAGAAATGGGGGCTGATGACGGAATTGGTAAAGACATGTGATAGTGTATGGTAGAGAATGTATGGCAGAGGTTTTTGGACATATCTGGACAGTAGACTCAAATGGGCTACTCAGGGTTGTGATTTGAACAGTGACAGATCTCTGTTATATTGTTTCTACCCTTAGAAAGCCAAATAGAGAACTGGCTATTTCAGTCTGTACCTGAGACCAAGATACTGTGAATACATGACTGCCTCTTTTTGACTATCCCCAAAAGTGTAAGTTGAAGAGCAGGCTGCATCTTCTGTGTCTCACCTCTAAAGCACAGAGCTCATTCTTAGTTATGGATAGTGATCATTGGTTTTGAGTAAATTGATGACTATATATACATGGGTAATAACTTAACCCTTGTACTGCTAAATAAATTAAACTTAAGATTTCCAGCCAGTGGTGAACCTGCATAGTTTACTATTTAAAAGTTTTGGTTGTCGGAGAAAGCTCACAGTTTCGGACAGTGTAGATCCATGATCAGACTGCACATTCTGTGCAGTCTGATCTTGATCTGCACTGTCCGCAAAAGGTCAGTGAGTCTTGCTTAGCAGCGTAAGGGTTGATAGAAAATCCATTTGAAAGCGATTTGTTTGTTTCAATCCTTTTTTGTTTTGACCCATATTTTTTTTTTTCATTTGTCCCAGGTAAATGAACTGGGCATCAAATGATACCATTCTTAATACAATTTACCAGACCCTTCTTAAGGAATTCTCAACAAATCAAGAAAATGTTTTATTGTGAGTAGACAGCTACCATGCTGTTGAAAACCACCACATTACAAAACTTTATTCTCTGTACATGTAGAACTAAGGGTACGGACTCCAACATCTGATCTTTATTTATTATTTTGTGAAACACTCAGGCTAAAAACACTTTTAACTCCTTACCACATGCCCAGTTTTTAGGCCATTGCAAAACGAAAGCATTTGCTGCTGACTAAATGTTGAATATGGTCGAAATCAAGGCTTTTTTTTGACTGGGTCCAAAACATTGTAGGTAAGTGAGAAAATGCTATGCTGGTTACCATCATTTCTCCACAATGTTTTCAAAAGATTTCTCCCATATAGTCCTTAAAACTTGGGTTTGTGTAGTAAAGGGTTGAAATTGCAATAATTTTTTTTATTACCTAGGACTGAAGATGTGGTTGTAATGAATTTAATGTTCCATAGTGATTCTAGAATGAAAAGTTGATGGCTTGACTAGTTGATTGCTAAAGGAACGCTTCATGTACATGGGTTTTTTTTTGCTCATCATGATATAATTGTTATTACATTGTATTTCATTTAAAAATTTATTGGCTGGAACTGCCACATCTTTAGGAATAGTGTAGCAGCATTTTTACCAGTAATGAAAAAGGCAGAGTTGCTGTTGCAATCTTTTACAGTAAATAAATCTCCACACATATATAAAGACTTGTGATGCTGTATTATACTGGAGATAAATAGACTTAATTTCATTACTGTTCTGATACAACTTTTCATACTTTTGCATTCAACAGGTTTTCAAAAGCAATGTCCCAAAAGGAGCTAATGCTTGTAACAAACAATTAGTCCGTTTAGCATAATGTTTTTGGTACTGTTGTAGAAACTGTTTTTGGTTTATAGTATTGATTCTTTGTGTATTTTTTCATATTTTGGCAGGTCTGAATAAGCTTGTACAATAATGGAATATCTATTACTTTCATAATTATGAATGTGGTCATACTATTTCACATGGAAGACAATCAAAGAAAAGAATGTCAGATATTGATGATTGTGACTTTCATTGTAAAGAGATTTTTGAAGATAATGTGACAAATATAGAAATTGCTCATTTCATGCTGTTTCCTTTCTTTGTTTTTAAGTTTTCAAAATATTTGTTCTAGATGTTCTGAAAAATTCTTGAATGAAAGCGTGAACCTACTTGTATTATTGTTTTTTTTTTTCATTAAATTTTGTGCTTTTGTGATGATGTAGAAATGCTTTGTGGTTGATATTCACTTCTTTTACACAAAATCCAGAGTTATGGCGACCCTGAGGAAAATGCCTTTGGAAAACAACATGGGAAAAGGGGAAAGGAAAAAAAAAACTGTTAACCAGTATTTTCTCCTTTTCCCACAATATTTTCTACCCTTTCAGGGACATTTCTCATCATTTAAGCTGTATGTAATGTGTTGTCTGCAAATGCTTTCAAATTGGTCCAGTCTAGAATTTCGTTGTTTGGTACAGAGTTACGTGTGTCAAGTTGACCTTTTTATCACATGAAGTTTACTGCCCTTTCAGAATAGATCCCATCATTTGAGCAAAATTTTATTTGTTGTCTGCAAATTATTTTCAGACTGAATGTAAAATTTTGTTGTTTGGGAAAAAGTTACAGTGTAAGAGTTAGCTTTAGCAGGTAACAATGCTTTAGACTGGTCCAAATTGAAAGCATTCACAAACAACATATTAAATTTAGCTCAAATGATGGTAACTGTCTATTGAAGTGTAGAAAACCTTGTGGGAAAGGAAGAAAATGCTAGTTAACAGCATTTTCTCCTTTTCCTACTAAGCTGCAGGGTTTTCAAAAGGCTATTTTCTTAGGGTCGTTATAACTTGGCATAGTGTGGTAAAGAGTTGATGGTGTAGATTTTGGTCACAGTGAATATGACTGAGTTATGTGATATATTGTAATACACATGTATTGTTTGAAGTTTTACATTCCTCGCTTTTTATGGCTCACTGTTTTTATTATGTGTTGCACTTATTAAACTTCACAAATCTCCTTCTGATCATTATTTCTCTGTCTGACTGTAAATGGCTTCTGTATTTGTCCTTTTGTCAATTTCTACTTAACTCTTAACCTAACGACAAAATTTAGACTTGCCCAAATTGAGAGCATTTGCAGACAACAGACTAAATGTGGCTGAAACAATGGGATGCAGCTCTGAAAAGGCAGAACATTGTGGAAAAATGACAAAGGCAAAAAACATTGAGGGAAAATTGCTACCACATTATCTCCTTTTCCCACAATGTTTTCAAAGACTACTTACTTTTTGGATAGCTAGAAGTATGATTTTTTTTGTAAAGGTTTAACCCTTTACCAAACAATCCCTGGTTTTTACGACCCAGATGAAGAAGCCCTCTGAAAACATTGTGGGAAAAGGAGATAATGCTGGTATCAGCATTTTCTCATTTTCCCACAATGTTTTCTACTCTTCTAAAGTCAAGTTTCAATTTTTGAGTCATGTTTATTTTGTCGTCTGCAAATGCTTTCAATTTGGACAAGTCTAAAATTCTGTCGTCTGCTAAAGAGTTAAATACACCACCTTTGTATTCAAGTGTTTTGCGTCTTGCAGCAGACTCATTTTGAAAATATTGTGGCAAAAGGAGATTTTTTACAAGGGTACACTAATGTCAAAAGTGTCTTTGCTGTAAATTTCAATCAACCCAGCTCGTGCACAATAAAGCTTGTGGTTATGAAACATTGTGTACCATGGCTACATCTGTCATTCTGTTTAACTTGTCTCTGTCCATGGTTTGTTTGTTTGTTTAAATTTGACAGTAGATGCCCCGGAGTTTTTGATCTAGATGGCCTTAAAATTACAAAATGTTCTGGTTAAAGAAATACAGTTATTTTTTTTTTTTTCCCAAACCAAATATACTGGCTCATTTATTTCATTTTTTTCCAGAAATAAGAATTTATCCAAAATTGATCAAATTTTTTTGCAAATAATGTGATACACACAACAGCTTCTTTTTCAAAGTATTATATTTATATGTCTCTGACAGTTCCAGTTTAAATCTTTACCATACAATCTCAAGTTTCAGTGACCATGAGTGTGAAGGCTGTGAAAACATAATGGAAAAAGGAGAAATGCTGCTGTACAGTATTTTCTCACCATTTTTTCTACCCATTCAATAACTAATTCCCCTTTTTCGGACACATTTTCATTTGTCGTCTGTATTTTCATTGTATTTGGACAAAACCAAAATTTTGTTGTTTGGCATAGAGTTAAACTGGTTTTGTGTGTGTGTGGGTGTGTGTGTGTGGGTGTGTGTGTGTGTGTGTGATATTTAACTCTTTTACCAGATGACAAAAGTTAGACTAGTCCAAAATCGGAAATTTGCAGATGACAGTTTAATGTGGATCTAATGATACGATTTGTCTTTGGTAGTGTAGAAAACATCATGGGAAAAGGAAAAAATGCTGGTTACCAGCATTTTCTCCTTTGCCCGCAATGTTTTCAAAATGCACTTTTCTCGGGGTTGTTCAAATATGGTATTGTTTGGTAAAGGGTTGATTAATGTTATTATGATGCTGACTTGTTTATTGTTTTGTTTATTCCTGTCAGTTAATCCTGTACCACACAATCCAGTTTTAACAAACCTGAAGGAGGTTTTTAAAAAAAATTGTTGGAAAAGGAGAAAATGCTGGTAACCAGCATTTTTTCCTTGTCCCACAATGTTTTCTACCCTTTGCAAAACAGATTTCAATTTTTCAGTCACATTAACTTTGTCATCTGCAACTGCTTTCAATTTGGTCGCCCAATATGACCTGTGATGTCGACAGGCCTTAAAAAACCATTCATTCATTTCAATTTGGTCTAGTCCAAAAGTTTAAATGTTTGATAGAGTTAACCACATAGCCTTGAAGTTAAAAACCTTAATTGCTTCTCTGAAGCTTGGAGATCAAGATCAGACCACAGAGAACTTGCAATCTGATCTTAGTTCTACACTATCTGACATACTGTATGATATTTTTACTGTAAAACAGCATGGAAATTGCAAAGTCAGTCTTTTTCATTGTCTGAAATTGTCCATTTTATTTTAGACTTTATTCAGTAAGTGGCATGCATGTTAGCCTGTTACCCTTTACTTCACAATCCTAACTATTGAAGATGCTGGCAAAGAAGCCTTTTGAAAGCATTGTGAAAAAAGAGAAAATCCTGGTACCCTATCAAATGCAGAAATCACCATTTGAACCATGTTTAAATTGTTGTCTGCAGATGCTTTTAATTTGGACCTGTATAAAACTCTGTTGTTTGGTGAAGAGTTAACTATTTACTAAGTGATAAAGTTTTAGACTTGTCCAAATGAATAGCATAAATTTTGTAGATGACAAATTGATTGTTGCACAAATGATCAGATTTGTCTTCTATAGCTTTGAAAACACTGGGAAAAGGACAAAATAATGGCAACCAGCATTTACTCCTTTTCCCACAGTGTATTCCAAAGCCTACTCCTTTATTCTTTAACTCTTTACCAAACAATCCCGGGTTTTCACGACTCTGAGAAAGAAGCCTTTTGAAAACATTGTGGGAAAAGGAGAAAATGCTGGTAACCAGCATTTTCTCCTTTTCCCACAATGTTTTCTACCCTCACAGAACAAATTTCTATTTTTGAGTCACATTAATTTTGTTGTCTGTAAATGCTTTCAATTTGGACCAGTCAAAAATTTTGTCATTTGGTAAAGAGTTAAAACACAGGATTTTTTGGTAAAGGTTTAAAAAAGTTAACCAATTACTAGACAACAAATTTTTGGACTGGTCCAAAATAGAGAATTTTGGAAGGAAAAATTAAAACTGGCTCAACTGATGGGATTTGTCTAAGAAAGGGTAGAAAATATTGTGGAAAAAGGAGAATGTTACCTAGTGAAGAGTTTACTAAGGTCTGTGCACTTTTTTTTTTTAAGAATTAATATTAGATTATTGGTTGGTTTTTTTTTTTTAAGGGAGGGGTTTTGGTTTTATTGCTATCAAGTACAGAAAATCAACGAAAAAGTTTACTTGCCATTTTGTCATCATAGGAGTGTATATATCTATATATAACTATTTTTTCAAAATCTATGATTGGTGCAACTTGTTTTAGACCTTTGTGTATATTTATAAAGATGTGTAGATGTGGAAATGATGTGTAAATTTACATTTGATGTGCATTTATGAAAATGTGTATATGTAGAATTGATGTGTACATGTGAAAATGATGTATAAATGTAGAATAGATGTGCATATGGGGAAACCATATGTATATGTAGGTAAAGTGTATTTGAAGAATTATTTAATGGGGCTGCAGTGTGTATGTTGAATAAATGTGAATATGTGGAAATGATATGTATTTGTGTAATAGATGTGTTTATATGGAAACCATGTGTATATGTTGGTAAAGTGTATAATTGTATGTAGAATTAATGTTTATGTAGAACTGATGTGTATATGTTGATTTGATGTGTATATACGGAAATTATTTTGAGGAGTTTCATGAAAACTGTTGTGTTTATGTTTTTTAAATACTTACATAAACTTATAAAATACACAGTTCAGGTTATGTTTGAACATACTGTAAATACTTGTAGATAATATTACAAGAAAAGTATCATGGTTTATGTATTTTGTTGTTGTAGATGGAAGTGATATACCCCATACTTGACTCTTTCAATGCTGAACGCAACTCTGTATGATTCTGCAGACAGTGTTGATCTAGATTAGACTACACAGAGGATGCTTTCTGATTTTTTTTTAATCCTTCTTTGTTAGAAATAGATTTTAGCCAAGAACAGCCAAAACTCTTTACCAAACAACAAAATTTTATAATTGTCAAGATTGAAAGCATCACCAGACCAAAAATTTGGTGAGGTTGAAGTCCAGGTTTTTTTTCTTCTCTGGATACTAACATTTTCTTCTT
Organism: Hippopus hippopus; assembly: GCA_946811185.2. Lineage (NCBI taxonomy): Eukaryota > Metazoa > Mollusca > Bivalvia > Cardiida > Cardiidae > Hippopus > Hippopus hippopus. Next base: position 16,671,214 of record OX328100.1, on the reverse strand, counting down.
TTCCTAGAATGTTTTCAAAAGCATTTTTCCTTTGTGGTGTTACAGCATAGGTATGTAAGGTAAAGCCTTAACCCTTTACCTCATTATCCAGAGTTTGAAAATCCTGACAGAAAAGATTTTCAAAAATATTGTGAGAAAAGGAGAAAATGCTGGTTGCTAGCATTTTCTCCTTTTCCCACCATGTTTTCATACCTTTCAAAATATGAAAATTGAGACAAATTCAATTGAGTCACATTTGATTTGTGGTCAAGAAATGCTTTGAATTTGGACCAGTCTAAAATTTTGTTGTTAATTAAGGGTTAGAATGGAGATTATTGTCCTTTGACTAACTGAAAGTCCATTTCAATTATTCAGCAAATACAGGGTTAAAGAAAAATCTGTGTTGACACTGTTTGTGTAAGTTTGTATAGTTATTTAAAATGTTTAGAAAAAAAGTTGCACAAGTGCTGCAGGTATAAGGTTTTATCTCCTTAACTGTTTCCCACATAACAAAATCGTGGGTGCCAAATTGAAAACATTTCCAGGTGACAAATTAAATGTTGCTCAGATGATGGCATTTGCCCTTGATAGGGTTGAAAACATTGTTGGAAAAGAAGAAAAAGCTGGTCACCAGCATTTTCTCCTATTCCTACTATATTTTTAAAAGGTGTCTTCGTCAGGGTCATTAAAACTCGGGTTTATGTGGCAAAGGGTTAAGCTTATCAAGGGGTTTAACTTTAACTCTTTACCAAACAACAAAATTATAGTCTTGTCCAAATTGAGAGCATTTGCAGACAATTTCAGAGTGGCTCAATTGGTGCAATTTTTCCTTGATAGGGTAGAAAACCTTGTGGGAAAAGGAGAAAATGCAGGTTACCAGCATTTTCTCCTTTTCCCACAATGTTTCAAAAGCCAGATTTTGCTGCATCTTTGACGGACTCTGTGCCAGTCAGAAATTTCTTTCTCCACCTACGAACGGTCTCATAAAATACCTTATCAGACCCCATAAACTTCCCCCAATTCAGTAAAAATCTGCATTACCGAATGAGCGAGTTTTGTGCGAACTTTTATATAAGCTCTAATTTCTTTAATATTCTTAATCCGTTTCCCAACCAATTTTACAACAGTGGTCAACGACTAGCTCTATAGAAATGACTATAAGTTTAAAACTATGTGGAGCTGAAGGCTCGTGTTTACACCGTTGGAAAGGTATTGAATAGAGCTATTCAAGCGTATCATCATCCATGAAATCGTGCAAAGCATTATCGCGCTGTGTTACAATACACATTACATATCGAACAGCCCTCGTATTTTGACCTTGTATATCTTTCTGACCAAACCCCTTGGGTAGTGAATAGAAATATTTTGGAATCATTTTTCTAACAGCCTTTTTTTTTTCCCGATTTTATTAGCTTGGCTGTTTCGAAGAAAAAGACGACTTACTGTCATAGCCCTGTCATCAGTTGTGATGCCGTCATACAAAAACTTTGACATTTTATAATATCTCTGTCATTGTAGAAGATGTTTACTTCAAACTTGGACAAGTTGTTCACTATCAAAAGGGGAACCCGTACAACAGGGGGAGGTAACTATCAAAGTGCTTTTGACAGTGAATCCCCTTTTTTTTGACTGAAAATTTTTACTAAAAGCAACTGTATTCTGAGAGTTGGCACCCACTTGTGACGCTCTTCTTAAACAATGGCATAGTAATAATCTATATGAGAAAAAGAAGACATGTAGATTATTAAAAAGTAATGTTAATTTACGCTATCTTTTTTGAAATTGTGTAAACTATGATATTTAGAGCAAAAAATTTGAAGTTAAGCCCTGTACTAAAAAGTCCCACATTTTTTAAGCCCTGAAGAAGAAGGCTCTTGAAAAAACCATGGGAAAAGAAAAATGCAGGTGGCCATCATTTTCTTCTTTTCCCATGATGCTTTGTATGTACACTTTACTACATAAATACCTTCATTTTAGCCCTTTACCACACAATTCCAAGTTTTAATGACCCCGAGGAATACAGCTTTTTTGTGGGAAAAGGAGAAAATGCTGTTCACCAGCATTTTCTTTTGTTCGAATGTTTTCTAACCTTTTAAACACAACTCCAATTGTTGGAACAATATCTGAATTATAATATGCAAATGCTGTCAATTTCGGCAAGTCTAAAATTTTGTCATGTGGACTAGGGTTAAGGACATCCAATTTATTGTCAGCAACACTTTAAAATATTTGGATGAGTTTGAAATTTTGCCGTCTTGAAAAGGGTTTACTCATGTGGGTGCTTTTAACTGTAATAAGGCAAAAGAGTCTTGTGCAGGGGGTGAAACAGGGAAAAAGTAGTCAAAAAATTGCATATATGGGTTTTTTTGTTAATCTTGTATCAAATTATCCCATGTAGAAGGCTTTTGAAAAAAATTGTGGGAAAAGGAGGAATTATAGCATTTTATCCTTCTCCAACATTTTTTTTCTACGATCTTAACTACAATAATCATCTCTTAAGCTACATTTAATCCTTTAAAAGTTGACAAACTGTAAGACTTTTCGAAATCGAAAGCCTTTGCAGATGACAATATAATGCATCTCTAGAATTGAAATTTATCTTTTGAAAAGCAGAAAACATTGTGAGAAAAGGAGAAAATGCTGGTTACCAGCATTTTCTCCTTTTCCCACAATGTTTTCAGAAGCTTTCTTCATCAAGGTTTGTTATTAAAACCTTTGGATTATGAGGTAAAGGGCTAATTTATTGACTGCAAATGCTTTCTATTTGGAATAGGTTAAAATTCTGTTGTTTTGTACAGAGCAAAATGCTAGGTGTTGGAAAGTTGCATATTAGGGGTTATTTTTGAATTCTATTGTCTGATATTCACTATTGCTGTTGTAGTGGAAAATTGAGAAAAATAACCTGTTATAAAATAAAAAATAAGTCTGTATAATTTGTACTTTTGTTTTTTGATTTTTTTTTTACACAATCTCTAAAGTAGAGAGTTGCCCAGTGGTAATACGAGTATGTTGAGCCCGCCATTTGAGAAATACATGTAGTAAAGACCCCCCTCATAATCTGCAATTAGAAAAATAATAAACAATCACTCAAAATGCACATCAATGGAATGACAAAGTGTCATATGTACAGTTACAAAAAAACGCTGATTGGCTAGGCTACTTTATCAAAACTGTGGCCTGGATATTATTTACATATTACCATACAGGCTTCTTTAGGCCAAACCAAAACAATTACAAATCACATGAAGGATATGAAAATTGATTTTTAGGGTTGCTCATTCAAAGGAAATGCTCTATTTCATGCTATGTTTTCAAAAGTTGCTGACTGGAGTGGCGTAAAACATCATATTTTACCTGTGACCTCAACAGTGGTCATTAGACACCTCTCAAACCTTACATGTCATACAATCAAGAAAGAGCACTTTGGTACAAGGTCTTACAAATTGTATGGTAAATCAAGAGCACCACATGCGGTTGCCAATGCTCGGTTGCAGTTGCTTGATTTTCAGTGAAAACAGTCAAAAAAGGGGCATAACTATGTCAAAAAGAATTTGATGGTTACCTGCCCCTGTTGTTTTTGTTTCGCTGTTGAAAGTGAACAACTTGTCCAAGTTTGAAGTAAATATCCTCAGTAATGACAGAGATATTACAAAATGTCAAAGTTTTTAAATCATGTAAAAATTTTGCAAGATGACAATACAGATGACACCAGGGCTACCTGGACGTTTTCTTCCAAAACAGCCGAACTAGAAATGTGGAAAATGGAGCAATTGCTGATTCCAAACAATTGATCCTTTTCCCATAATGTTTTCAGAAGCAGCTTACTGCAGGTGCATAAGAAGTCATATTTGTGCTCTAAGAGTGGTGTAAAAGTTCACAACAGATTGTGGTAGACACAATAGTTTTTTTTAGCTCGCCTGAGCACGAAGTGCTCATGGTGAGCTATTGTGATCTTGCTGTGTACGTCGTGCGTCATCAACTTTTACCTTGTGTACACTCTAGAGGCCACATTTTCAGTCCGATACTTGTGAAACTTGGTCAGAATGTTTGTCTTGATGATATCTCGGATGAGTTCAAAAATGGGTCATGTCGGGTCAAAAACTAGGTCACTAGGTCAATTCTTAGAAAAACCTTGTGTACGCTCTAGAGGCCACATTCTCAGTCTGATTTTCATGAAACTTGGTCAGAATGTTTGCCTTGATGATATCTCGGATGAGTTGGAAAATGGGTCATGTCGGGTCAAAAACTAGGTCACTAGGTCAAATCTTAGAAAAACCTTGTGTACGCTCTAGAGGCCACATTTTCTGTCCAATACTCCTGAAAGTTGGTCAGAATGTTTGTCTTGATGATAACTTGGACGAGTTCGAAAATGGGCCATGTCGGGTAAAAAACTAGGTCACCAGGTCAAATCTTAGAAAAACCTTGTGTACGCTCTAGAGGCCACATTTTCAGTCCAAAACTCTTGAAAGTTGGTCAGAATGTTTGTCTTGATGGTATCTCTGACAAATTTGAAAACGGGCCATATTGGGTCAAAAACTAGGTCACTGGGTCAAATCTTAAAAAAACCTTGTGTATGCTCCAGAAGCCACGTTTTGTCCAATACTCTTGAAATTTGGTCAGAATGTTTGTCTTGATAATATCGCAGACAAGTTCGAAAGTGGGCCATGTGGGGTCAAAAACTAGGGCACTAGGTCAAATCTTTGAAAAACCTTGTGTATGCTCCAGAAGCCGCATTTTCAGTCCAATGCTCTGTAAAGTTGGTCAGAATGTTTGTCATGATGATAGCTTGGATGAGTTTGAAAATGGGTCATGTCAGGTCAAAAACTAGGTCACCAGGTCAAATCTTAGAAAAACCTTATGTAAGCTCTAGAGGCCACAGTTTCAGCCCAATAATCTTAAAATTCGGTCAGAACATTTGTCTTGATAATTTCTTACTCTAGTATGAAAATGAGTCATGTTGGATAAAAAACTAGGTCACAAGGTCCAATCTCGGAAAAACCTTTTGTACTATAATTACAGTCCAATATTCTTTAAACTTTTGTTAGAATGTTTGTCTTGATGATATCTTGCATGATTTTGAAAATGGGTCACGTGGAATAAAAACTAGGTCACCAAGTGACATCCTTGAAAAACTGTGAGTATGCTCTAGAGGCCACATTTTCAGTTCAATAATCTTGAAATTTGCTTTGTATGTTTGTCTTGATAATATCTTAGATTAGCATGAATATGGGTCATGTTGGATAAAAAACTAGGTCACTAGGTCAAATCTCGGAAAAACCTTTTACACACCCTACAGGCCACATTTTCTCTCAAATACTCATGAAAGTTTGTCGGAATGTATGTCTGGATAATTTCTACATGTCAAGTAGGCTGCTGAGACAAATTCTAGAAAAAGCTTGTGTGCACTCTAGAGGCCATATTTATAAGCCAAATACTAATGATTGTTTGTCAGAGTGTTTGTCTTAATATCTCTAAAGAGATTGGAAATGGGTCATGTTTGATCAAAAGGCTCAGGTGAGCGACTTCAGGGCCATCATGGCCCTCTTGTTTAAACATGTACACAAGCCCTGTAGGTCGGTAATGTACAGGGCTAGTAATCTTGGGGTACTGCCTTTGAATCCAAGCTTAAACTAGCTAGTATAGGACTTGATTGATAACAGTTGTTGCAGGATTCATTTTTCTCACATACAGCTTAACAATATTTTGATATTTTGTGGGAAAGCAGCCAGTGGCATGAAAAGAATCTGAATGCTGTACAAAGTACATACTGGTAAATGAAATTAGGAATGGACAGTTGCTCTGCTGCTCTGTTATGATTTAAATAATGAAAAACCATATACATTGCCCTTGTGCAACGTTACAAATGACAACAAACATTTTAAACAAAGAAAAGGTAAACAGTTCAGAAGTTTTATTCATCAGTTTTTTTCTTTTACACCATTTTATTCATTCAATGTCTTTCAAGGCAAAGTTGAGTGTCAGTTTACCACAAGTCAAGAAAGTTTACAGCAAGAGCACCACACACAGGTGCTAACACTCGGCTGCAGATGCTTGATTTTCAGTGAAAATTCCAGGTCGAAAAAGGGGCATAACTGTCAAAAATACTTTGATGGTTACCGGCCCTTGTTATGGATTCCCCTTTTAATAGTGAGCATCTTCTACAGGTTCGAAAGTAAATATCTTCAGTATTTAAAAAGATATTATAAAATGTCAAAGTTTTCCACAATGCCAGGGATACAGCAATACTTTGATGTTTTCTTGGAAAACAGCCAAGCTAAAAATAATGAAATCTACATCAATCCTTACCTCCTGACATGAGTATGTGATTAATTTACCAAAACATCCTTATAAAATATGAATAATCAATGTAACTAATGTTTAACCCTTCAATCATGCAATCCTGAGTTTTAATGTCCTTGAGATAGATTGCTTTTTTAATTGCTTGTTTGGAAACCAACTTTTTCCCCTTTTTCTCAAAATGTTTTCTACTCTTTCAAAGACAATTTCAAATGACTCCACAACATTTAATTTATTGTTTCCAAATGCTGTGGGTTTGGGAGAGTCAAAAATATTTTGTTTCGTAAAGAGTAAAAGTGCATATGACAATACTGTGGCAAAAAAATGCTTAATAACGTTAATTTTCTTCAATGTTTTTCAAACCTGTCTGCTGAAAGATAAATGACACTTTGCTCTAGAGGGCAATTGGCTACCATTACCAATCACAGGTTTTAATAACCTTGAGGAAGAAGCCCTTTAAAACCATTGTTGAAAAAAAGAAAATGTTGGTGACCAGTGTTTTCTTTTTTACCCACAACATTTTCCTGCAATCGATAAGCAAATCCCAGTATTTTAGCCACATTTTTTGATGTTTTGTCTGCAAATGCTTCCAATGTTCACAAGTCTTTGGTAATTTAGCCTACTGGTAAGGACCTAAACCTTTACAAGTCATTAAACTCCAGCCTTGTACAAATAAAGACAAATTACCATAATTTAAATGTTACAGAAAACATGGAAATGTCACTGAAAAGGTAGAAAAAATTGTGGAAAAGGGAGAAAATAACCAGCCTTTTGAGTATTTTCCTTTTCCCACAATGTTTTCAACTGTTCCAAACACACATTTCAATTTTTGTATCACATTTATTTTGTTGTCTGCAAATTAATGCTTTCAATTTGGGCAAGTTTTAAATTTTGTAGTTTGGTAAAGAGTTAAATTAAAAGTATCACAAGAGACGGAGCCATCATGATTACGTAAACTCTAGACCTTCAAGAAAAAGAAGCCTGTCTCTCACATCCTTTGCACCATATTTACATATCAGATGCTTAATATTTCTTTGATCATCAATCAATTCATCATCTCTAATTGACCAGGGTGGAGGATCTGTCAAGTAGAAAATTAAGCAATAGTTGACTGATTGATCGAATAGTGATGTATGCCAATTTCAACATTATTCCTGTCCAAGTGTCATGCCCAAGGACAATCCGATGAAAAACCTAGCGCTTCCAATAAGGCTTGAACCTGGGACCTCCAGGTTATGAGTCTTAAACTTTACCACTCAGCTAACCAATGTAATGTTTTTAAAAGGGCAGAAAATGTGCAAAATAGAGAAAATGCTGGGAAGAATTTTGGTTTTTAGTAAAAGGTTTACCCTGTACCACACAATCCAAAGTTTTACTGACCCTGCAGGAGAACCAGCATTTTCTCCTTTCCCCACAACTTTTTCTAACCTCCTATAGAAAAATCCAGACATTTCAGCCATACTTGAATTGTTGTCTGCAAATGTTTATATTTTGGGCATGTTCAAAATTTTATCTTTTTTGAAACACAATTTTAGATTAGTTCAGACTAGATTAGTTCAGATATATGAGCTTAGGGCTGAGCCACATCTAATGTTGGAAGTCTCAGTCCATTTTCCTGCAGGAAGTGCCCATTCTAGATCCATTTCTATGTCAGTCCTTTTGCGCTTTTTTTTGTGAACTGCTGTTTGTAAGATACGTGTTTCCTACCCCACATTTGGGGCCAAAAAAACCCATAGATTCTTTTTCCCTCTTTTATCACTAAAAATTCTACAAAATAATAAACCATGCTTAGGTTATTTCCACTCATCAAAAGCTGACTTCAGCTTTGTTGTAGGAGTTATTTTTAGAATACAGATGAACTGGTTTCATGCAGTTTGAGTTATAGCTGTTTAGAAGTAAGTATTTCTCCTAATTCGACTGTTTATTATGTATTATTATAACTATTTGGACATTATATAGTGTCATATATCAGTCCAGAAAACTAAGTCCTGATACAGAATATTACTTCTCAAATCACAGACTATTTCTGTCAGTTTCAAGGTTAGAAATAGCATTCTGCAACGTGCAAGTTTCCTAAACTGAGAGATTAACACCTTACAACACAATCCCAAGTTTTAACGACTGAGAAAGAAAGCTTTTGAAAACACTGTGGGAAAAGGAGAAAATGCTGGTAACCAGCATTTTCTCCTTTTCCCACTATGTTTTCTACTCTATGAAAGACAAATTTCATGCTTTGCATCACACTTAATTTATTTTCTGCAAACCCTTTCAATTTGAAGAAATTTAAAATTATGTTGTAGTTAAATATGCCCCTTTCCAACCTTCAAGGGCATGTGGCCCATAGAGACAAAAGGTGGGAAAAACCCTGACAGCATTACAAAAATGTAAGAGTAACTTACAACAAGAGTAAGGACCATACTGGATATAACTACAAACTCTTTTGGTATTTCCGTTACATGCATACAGTAAGCAGCGAACAGTTTCATAACTGAGGCCATGCTCCAAAGAAATCTCCTGAAACAGAAAATGTGTTAAAATTCATTTTTTATACAATGTCGTCATCTGAATTTCTTAAACCCTTAAATCTTTACCAAACTACAAAACTTTAGACTACAATACAATACAATACAAAATATTTTATTGCTTGTAAAAGGCCCTGGCCCAAAAGACATAACATTTTGGATAACATATCCAAATGAACATCATTGATATGCCCTTGATCATCATGAAAAATTTAACAATTATAACAGATCTGTCCGACTAAGACATCTAGATAACCAGCATAAGTCACATAAGACAGTTTTGGAAGGGTAATCATATCTTCACAGATCAATATACCCTAAGCTGTTTCGGTTCAGTGCATACAGCTTATATATCAAAGATAAATGCTAGGATACATGTCCCCATCAGAACATTTACATTATATATCCCAGGTACAGGAAAGAAAAAATTATCAAATAAAACTCCTTGAAAATAATATGCATGTAACTCTTTACCCCGATGACAAAATGTTAGCCTTGCCAAACTGAAAGCATTGGTAGACAAAAAACTAAATATTTCTCAAATAGTGAGCTTTGTCTTTGATAGTACAGAATGCTAAGTACCAGCATTTTCTTCTTTTCCCTCAATGATTTCTACAGCCTTTTGTCCCAGATTTTCTAAAAATTGGGATTGTTTAGTAAAAAGCCTATCATAACTCTAGCTGCTTTTGCAGCCAGTATAAATTAAGATCAGACTGCACAAATGTGCAGTTTGATCTTGGATCTATACTGTCTGCTTTGCTGACTGGCCAGTAATTTAGGAACTTTCCCCCTGAGATTTTCCAAAATTCATTTCTGATTACATGGAGGTAATTTTGTTTACTTGTAGTTTCTTAGGATTAAAGGAATAAGGAAAAAAAAAATTTATAAATACAACTCTACACATCTAACTTCAATCTATCGACAATCCAGAAAGTTATGCAAAATGTAGACATTACTTTTTTTCATTTTAAAAAGTTTTCAAATTCGTTTAAGATCCTTATACTTAAAAAAATAGACAGCTGCATCGGTAAAAGATTTATAGGATTAATAATAACTGTAGTAATTAATCACTTCATGCCATTTGTCTATAAAAGTAAAGAGTGGCCAACACTTTACAGGGATATAAAACATCACTAGAAGTGAATTTACAGCTGTGAACTTATTAAGTTATAATCCAATAATAGTTTTCTATCATCCATAGAACAGGATGCAAGAAATAGAGGATAATTGTCTTTTTCAGTGTATGATTGAAATTTCTTTCGTTGAGTGAAAATCAAAGGCCATATTTTCACTTGTGGCTTTGCCACTCATGAAAACATACATGTAGCTTTTGCTGTTCACCAGATGAAAGAAATTTCGATCATACACCGAAACAAACAATTATCCCATATCTTTTATGCTCTTCACTTTCACTCTTCGTGTCTAATTTTTGCTCATCGTGAAAAATATGTGCGTTTTCAAGCAAAATAGATCTATTCAATGTAGTTGGATATAGAGAAGCTGTAATAACGATTTCATGAATGATGTTGACTATGTCATAAAACGTGACGTTCCCTCCCCCACTTAAAATTCATTCATGCTCTATAAATATTTGTGGAAATGCCAAAAATAAAAGTTAAAACATTCATCGCTGAATTATAATATTCATCGGTGAATTATAAGAATATAATTCACTGATAGATTTCTATAAACTATTGGAAAGCCTAAAAGAATGAATTGCCACATTTTATTCTGCATAAAATGGGCTGACCTGTTCTTTGATAAGCAGTATTAATCTGCCAGCAGCTTCAACTACATGTACATACTTATAAAGTTCTGTTACAAACCTTGCAGAAATTGCGACATTCTTCATCACTATCTGTCTCTGTATCTTTATCTGGGCCTTCGTTTCTCTTTGGTGTTGAGGTTTTGGGTTCTGAAGCATAAAATTCAATGACTGGCCCATCTTATGTATAAAAATATGAGCCATGCTTTGTGGAAAGGGGGTTTAATGCATCTGCAAAAAAGTATAGACCCAGGTCAACTTGTGCAGTCTGAGCAAGCTTACCTGGGTCAAAACTTTTTGCTATTGGTGAGTTTTCTGCATCTAGAAGAATTGGTCTATGTAATGATTCTGCAAGTTGTTAAACACAATTGATTTTAAGGATCAATGATTTTACAATGACTTGCTTTGCACCATGCATCACAATGATACATTTAACCCCCTTTTGCCAGAGCATGGCTCATTTAAGTGTACTATGAAATTTTTGTTCAGCTTTTTATTAGATGACAAAAATTCTAGACTGCACTGTACTGAAAACCTTTGCAGTAGACTTAAAAATTATGACTCGCTGGAAAAATGGGATTTGTCCTTAGGTGGAAAATATCAATGGAAAAGGAGAAAATATTGTTACCAACATTTTCTCCTTTTCTCACACTGTTTTGTAAAGCCTCTCAGTGTTATAAATTTCAGGATCATTTAGTAAATGAACAGGAAGTTTTCACAAAAAATAATCCACTATTGTACAGGCTATTTAGAGAAAAATCATTTAGTTATAAAAGGTGATTTCTCCTTTTTCGACAATGATTTTCCGTAACTATCATTCAAAAATATCATTTCCATTTCAATCAAATACTTCCATTTAGGGCAACCTGAATTTATTTGTTTGCAGTACATGTATTTAACCTTTTTCACACAGTCCTGAGTTTTAACGACACTGAGGAAGAGGCCTGGTGAAAATATTGTGGGAAATGGAGAAAATGCTGGTGACCAGCATTTTCTCCTTTTCCCACAATGTTTTCAACCCTAACAAAGACAAATTCTATCATTTGATCCTCATTTAAATTGTCATCTGCAGTTGCTTTGAATTTGGACAAGTCTACATTTCTATTGTGTGGTAAAGAACTAAGATAAAAGCCTGTACAATACTGGATGAATTTCCAGCCTTGGACAATTTTTATTTAACCCTTTCCCAAACAACAAATGTAAGACACTTTTTAATTGAAAACATCTGCAGACGACAAATTCAGAATTGACAGAACTGGGCTTAAGCTCTCTGATAGGACAGAAAACATTGTGGAAAAAGGAGAAAATGCTGGTTACCAGCATTTTCTCCTTTTCCCATAATGTTTTCAAAAGTCTTCTTTCCTAGGGTCGTGAAAACCAGGGATTGTTTGGTAAAGGGTTAAGACAAGATAAATATGTCCTAATGCCGTTTTCACCTCTTTACTAGATGACAAAATTTTGGACTTGCCTGGGCAGACATCAAATTAAATGTGGCTCCAATGGTTGACGGAATTCGCATCTGAAAGACTATACACCATCATGGGCAAAGGAGAAAATGCTGGTTAAGGATACTTTCTCCTTCTCCAACGATGTTTTCAAAGCTTTTCTTTCAGGGTCATAGGATTGTTAAGTATAAGATCAACAGACCAAAAATGTATGCTAGATGATAATTTAAAAAGACGCAAATAAGATCACTCTTTTTTAAAATCTGATTTCCATTCTATATTTTGTCACTAAGCCATTTGTATGACCACTGCTTGTTGAAATGTTTTTTACTGCATCTGGGCATTTAATGCATCTCTGTGATGCTTTATATCAAGATAACCATCATATAATGATGTATTCATAAGATCTATTTTGTCTTCCAACCAAATGGATCATGAGGTAATCTGGTCCTTTCACATGCATAAAGTTGACCACTAGCAAAAAGACTATGTCGATACTTTTTTGCAGATGCATTAAACTCCCTTTTTGCAGAGCATGGCTCATCTATACTCACCAGATGAATCATTTGGGTCACTTGTTGAATCAGCCAAGTTGACTTCTTTATCAATTTTACCATCTTTAACAAGCGGAATCTGTTTTGTTCTATCATGTATTGCTGTTATGTCTGTGTCGTTATGAGAGTCTACAATGTTCTTCATAGAGTCAATTGCCTCAGAATCATTTGCCTCATCTTCTATTTTACTTGATTCCGTATTATTTGTTAACAACTTATCTGTCTTTGCTTTCTTCTGATCATCAAGGTCAATAAGTGTGGCATCACTATGGTCTGTCTTTCTTTTTCTTTTACCTGTACAAGGGTTGTCACTGCTTTTATCAGGAAGTTTCACAATGGTCTCTTGTCTCTGACCTGCCCTTGTTTTTGCGCTACTTGCCACAGGAGCAGTATCAGTTTCCTCTACAGAACTGCTTACCTTGCCAACATCAGAGTCAACACTATCACCTTTCTTTTGTGTCACTGATCGCTTGTTTTTATTGACAACTTCAAACATTTCAAAAGAATCATCTGAATATGCATCTTGGGCTGAACAATTTTTTGTAACATTTTCTGCTTTTTTAGAAACCTTTTTACTTGATTCTGTATGACTAGGTTGAGCATCTGTATTCATACTAAGTGGACTATTTCTTGTTGGAGGACTATTTTCAGCTCCACTGCTTTGGTTTTGGTTTGACATATAAAGAGCTACACAATCATTAGCTGTTTTAGTTTTGTCCAATTTTGATTTCACAAAATCCAGCTGTTTATACAGTTTTTTTTTAGGTTTTGAGTCATCTTTATTATTATCTTTTTTTTGACGTTTACTTGGTAATGTGTCTTGTCCTTCACTCTGAGTCTTTTTTGTCTGGAATAAGTCTTCAACATCTGAAATATCATGAAATGTCGAGTTCATTCAAAATTCTACTTTGAACATACTGCTGCTGAATGTGCAACTGTGTTCACTGGGTCCATTTTCAGTTCTTTGCAAGAAGACGAAATTTAAGGCCTCTCAATACCGACAGTAGTAACAAGACAAATCAAATGTCTCTCAATTGTTTGAATTTCTCTACAAATCAGTAGAAAACATTATGGAATCGGGCCAAAATACTGGTTAACTCTTAACCAAACACAATACCTAGTTTTAATGACCCTGAGAGAGAACAGTTTGGAAAACACCGTGGGAAAAGGAGAAAATGCTGATTACCAGCATTTTCTCCTTTTCCCACAGTGTTTTCCAAATATGCCATTTTGACATCTAGTAAAGAGTAAATAAAACTAACAAAAACATTGTTACCAAAACTTGGTTGACCTGGTGGAACTATCACTCCAGTCAGTTTGGAAATCCAGTTTTTATCAATGTCCACTGCATATTTATGTATGTTTGGTAGTATTATCTTTCTATATCTGGTATTCATGGACATTGCTGTATGGCTGGTAACCTGGAACATAAAACGACACATATGTTTATCAAGTTGACAGGCCTTTTATTCTAAAAAATTGACTTTAATGAGACATTAACCATTTTCTGCAGCATAGAATTTATGTGAGCCTTTTATCCGTGACTAGAAATGCATTGGACTCTACAAAAATATCTTGAAAGTAGGTCAGTAAGCTTAAATGCTGGAATTCATTAAAACTAGAAACGAAAAGTTAATGGTTGGTTTTATCACATTGTCAACCGGGGTATAAATGACAGCAAATGCCAGGTGATGATAAGTTTTACTCGATTCTGAATTATACAGAAAAACCTGCAAGATAAATAACAAACAAACAATATAAAACCATTCTTATTGCACAATTAGATCTAGAGTCTACATTGTTTATCTGCAGTAAAAGAAATATGCTTACTGGAGCAGTGGAGATGAAACAAGTCTATGACTTTGCAATCAGAGATATAAAGATGAATAAGTATAGTAATGACTATGATGTTCAACTATCTCTTGCGAGAGCTGGTGACTGAATGATGGTTTGTTAGTGAGAGAGAAAATAGAAAGGCGGGAACGCATACGCACACTTGCACGCTGATCAGTACTGTCTCATTCTCACTCGTGAACACAGGGATTACTATTCACTCAATACACTCACTGACATGACAAATGTTAAAACATACAGTTAGTGAAGTTATGCAAATTTACAAAAGAATGTACAATGATGACTATCTACAAATGAACCTATGGTTACAACATTTTGTTTGTAATGAGCCACTTGAAAATTTTCAAACAGTCTCTCCTTTTCCTATCATGCTTTCTATCCTTCCAAAGACAATTCCCATAACATGAGCCACATTTCTCATCTGCAAATGTGCTCAATTTGAACAAGTCTAAATTAACCCTTTACCACACAATCCCAAGTTTCAACGACCCTGAGGAATAAACCTTTTGCAAAACATTCTGGGAAAAGGAGAAAATGCTGGAAACCAGCATTTTCTCCTTTTCCAACAATGTTTTCTACCCTTTAACAGACAATTCTAACCATTTGAGTCGCATTTGTTCTCTCGAAACCCTTTCAATTTGGACCAGACTTAAATTTTGCCTTCTGGAAAAGAGTTAAGTTATCTGGCAAAGACATAAGTGAAGTCTGCAATGCCAGCAGATTGCAGATTTTGATCCTCATCAATGTGAAAGCAGTTGCAGACGACAAATTAAATGTTGGATGATTTCTCTCTTTGATGTGCAAAATACATTGTGGAAAAAGGAGAAAATGCAGCATTTTCTCCTTTTCCCACAATTTTTTCAAAAGCTTTCTTCTTTAGAGTCGTTTAAAGTCCTGATTGTGTGGTAAAGGGTTGAGTCAACTTCTTAGAGATCAAAATACTTCCAAAAGTAGGTAAAGTTATTAATTATGTACGGCTTTCTACAAGACCACTTTGACATGAAAACATAATGATCTGATCAGACTCAGTAAAATAGACAAAAATATAAACTGGTCCAAATTTGTAGATGATAAATGTCGCTCAAATGATGATACTTGTATTTGTCTCCGAATGGGCAGAAAACATTGCAGGTAAAGCAGAAAATGCTGGTTACCAGCATTTTCTTCTTTTCCCACTTTGTTTTCAGAAGGCTTCTTCAGGGTCGGTAAAACTCAGGATTGTATGGTAAGGAGTTAAGAAACTTTTCTTACCTTTAATTTTTCCATATCTTTCCACACTTTTAACCCAGATGCATCACTATACATGTTTTCTGTAATAAGGTAACTCATGATCGCAATATCCTCTTCTCTGGTATATTTTGTCCGCCTACAAAAATATTAGAGTCATGCTCTGTGAAAAGGGGACTTAATGTATCGGCAAACAGTATGCACTCATTGCAGCCTCCCCAGTCTGCGCAGGCTGACCTGGATCAAATTTTTTTTGGTCAATTTTCTGCATGTCCAAGGACCATTAAATTTTCTTCTTTTAAGGATTTGGTTGGTTGTTAAACAACAAAGATTTTATGGATCCATAATTATGACACAACTTGCTTGGTATAATATGTCACAGAAATGCATTGAGCCCCCTTTTGTTAGAGTTCTCTGCTATAGTATGGCCCTAATGCTTGTCACGAGCAACTGCTTTTTTTATCACAATATTTCCTTACCATTACAAAAAAAGCATTTCTTCAGAAAACAACTTTTACCCTTTACCAAACAATCCTGAGTTCTAATGTCCCTTAGAAAGAAGCCTTTAATTGTTTGGTAATGAGTTTAACACCTCTATCACTTAGCATGCATTAGATGCTAATTGAAAGTGTAGATTAAGATCAGGCAGAAAAGAACACATTGTTTGATCTTGGATCTTGATGTGCATCAGAATTTTGCTCAGGCAACAGAAAAATACTTTGAAAACAGGGTAGTTCTGACAGCTCACATGAGCAATTGTTACTACTGCCACACTTTTCCATCAAGAATCTCTTTAAGCCAGAAAATAATCATTAACCCTTTACCACATGATCCTGAGTTTTAACAACCCTAGAGAAAAAGGCCTCTAAAAATATTGTGGGAAAAGGAGAAAATGCTGGTAACCAGCATTTTCCCCTTTTCCCACAATATTATCTACCCTTTCAGAGAAAGACATCATCAACTGAACTGCATTTATTTTGTCGTCTGCTTGCACTTTCAATTTGGTTGAGTCAAAAATTTTGTTGTTTGGTAAAGACTTAAGTCTGAATTACAGCATCTTGAACCCTTTACCACATGAAAAATTTTAGACATGTCAAAATTCAAAAGGTTTGCAGACAAAAAATTAAATGTAACTCTATACATGAAATTTGTCTTTCACACAGTAGAAAAAAATTGTGAGAAAAGGAGAAAATGCTGGTAACCAGCATTTTCTCCTTTTCTCACAACTGTTTCAAAAGTCTTCTTTTTTAAAAGTCAGTATTGTGTTGTACACGGTTAAACAATCCATACATCACTATAGTTTACCCTTTTAACTCCCGAGTTTGTCCCTTTTCAATATAATCTGCGGGAGATAGACTTATATCTGATACCACTGACTCATCATCATCAGCAGGAGCCACAGTCCCAGGTTTTATTCTGAAATAAATGGAGGCAAATGAATGGTGCTTTCTTCAACCAAATTCAGAGTATATGACCCATGCTCTATGAAATGGGAATGTAATGCAGCTGCTAAAAGTATCCACCCCAGGTCAGCCTGTGGAGTCCGTGCAGGCTGACCTGAGTCAAAACAACAAATGCATAGCAGAAATACAGGGACCGGGCAGGATTCCAACCTAGAACGCCCGGACAAAAGGCCAACACCATAACCACTGAGCTAAAGAGAATTCTACCTAACGCAGTTGTTAGGTATTTTATTTAAATTGGGATGAAGCCATGCATGAAGGAGTGGTCTCCCGTAACAGATTCACTGGCATGTTAGACAAAACAGATTCTATGGATCCATAATTACATGATCACTTACTTGGTATAATGCATGAGAGATGCATTTAAGCCCTTTTTGCCTGTGCAAGGCTCATATTTATAGTGAGCTCTTTTAAATGCTACTTACTGTAAGAGTTTGGTAAACTGAATGCCTGTATCATGTTTTTCCATGACCTACACGAAAGCTTAGAGAAAAATAAAGGAACAGGCTCTCTTCCAAAATTTGACACATAGTATACTACATTAATGAAATGAATGTAATCAATTACATGTAATATGAAAAACATCCAAAATATTTTGATTCCAAGATTGTTTTAGCCAGAACATGTTATGAGGAAACTGACAGTGTTGATCAAAGATCAAATTTCTTTGCAGTCTAATCTTGATTTGAGTTGATTTACACTGTGAAACACACAATTGGCACTATAAGCATTAAAGACATGAGATTTGATTAACCCTTTACTGAATGGTTCTGAGTTTTAACTACCTCATGAAAGAAGAGTTTAAAAACATTACAAGAAAATGAGAAAATGCTGGTAACCAGCATCTTCTCATTTTCACATAAGGTTTTGAATCAGAGTTTTCTACATTAGCCAGATTGCTTTCTTCCCTATCAAGTACAAATCCGCACATTTGAGAAAAACTTAATTTGTTGTCTGAAAATGCTTCCAAAACAGATTCTTCTGTATGGTATAGAGTTAAAACAGAATTACTAGAAAGTAAAGGAAGAGTAACTTCAAAACAGTCAAAGTGAAGAAAACATTAACACCTTGTGTACCAAGATTAACTCCAGTCGTTTTTGCAGGACAAAGTGTGTAAATCAAGACAAGACTGCATAAAACATGCCTTCTGATCTTGAATCTATGCTGTCTCCTACACATTGAGACACAAAATTGCTTAATTTGGACAGAGTTTTTTTCTTTGACTGAAAATGTTAATTTGAGCTGCAAGAGTTTCTTGATACTTTAATATTAAGTCTTCTAAATTCATGCATGTATTTTCTTCCTCATTTCCTCCTCAAATTTTCATTTGCATTTCAGAAATATCCATGTGAGTTAATGATGAAATGCTAACATTGTTTCCTGCTGGCTTTGTTTGTGCTAGCAATGTTGTTGTCTGTCATATTTGTCAAAGGAAAACATGGTACAAGCACTTACTTCCTTTGCCATAATGTTTTTTGGGTCTGTATTTACCCACCATTCTTCAGGAAATTCTTAGTCTAAATACAGGTTCAGGAAGTGACACACATTTTGATTGGCTAAACCTTTTGATTTAGCCAATCAGGTTGTGTTTCTTTCAAATTCAGAAAATTCGAAAATAAAACTAAGAATCTTCTTAACTGTTGGTGAACACAAACTCTGGCCTGCTTCAAGATCAACTACATGTCTGCAGAAAGAAAGGAGTTTCTATGCACAACTTGTCTTGTGACTAATCTACAAACTCAAAATGAAAGGTTTACACATGCTACAAACCTGTATTTATCCATGTCAAGAAGTTTCATCTCTTTAACACAATCTTCAACATACTTTGTGGAGAGATAATCTTTGTCTGACACAACACTTCCTTTTTCTGCCAACCTGAGAGGGAAAAATAAACACTAGAGGTATGTGGGGATATCTGGACCCTCATGCAATCAGATTAGTCTTATTCAGACAATTCTATTGAGTAAGCACAACAAAGGCTTTAGTGAAGAGTAGAACTGATAACCTTAAAACATGCCCTCTTATCAGTAACTCAAATGAACATTTCTTAACCCTTTATTACAAAATGAAATTTTGGACCAGACATTTGCAGACAACAAATTAAATGTGTTCAAGTGATGATTCCTTTGATATGATAGAAAACATTGTTGGTAAAGGAGAAAATGCTGGTAACCAGCATCTTCTCCTTTTCCCACGATGTTTTCAAAAGGCTGCTTTGACAGGGTCATTAAAATTCTGGTTTGTGTGAGAAAGAGTTAATCTAGATTTATGGTAAACATACAAATGAGCTATAGTTCTCTGATTGGGGTGGAAAACATTGTGGGAAATGGAGAAAAATGCTAGCTACCAGCATTTTCTTTTCCCACAATATTTCTAAAGTTTTCTTCCTCAGTGCTGTTTAAACACACGAGTGTATGATAAAGGGTTAAATCACAAAATATGATGTTTTTCCAATGAATGAAAAGTTCTTTTAAGCTACAAAGATGAAAATCTTCAAAAAAATTGTGACAAAAGGAAAAATTACTCGAAATTAGCAACTTTTCTATTTCAAGATTTAACAAAATCAGGTCCAGGGATATTTTGAATAAAGGTTCTTCCATTACCCCCTCTTACAAGAGGAGGGTTGTAATCTCCTCCCTCTTACCATCTTGTATTTTCAGTACTCCTGGATCACCAAGGGCGTAAACTGATGAAACCAAACTGATGGTTCTACTTTTCGAAAGACGATCTCGGGCCAAGAGTTTTATGCTTAGTGCTCTATCACTGCCTTATTGGGTAATCACTTTAATACCCCTTATTCAGAGGGTAGCTGTGATGGTATGTTTGTGATTGCATCTACCCCAATTCAGAATGTAGCACAAAGCCTGGCCTGGTAGCTCAGTGGTAAGCGTATCTGACTCATGACCCGAAGGTTGCGGGTTCAATACCCGGTTGTGGTGAACTTTCTTTTCGGTGATTTTTCACCTCTCGCCTCTGATGCATGTGAGAAAAGCAGTCAGTGGCTTTGGAAAGAAAATTGTGTCAGTACTGGTGTGAGAAAGCCAGGAAACACATGGGTGCGTCACTGACTGCCATGATATGACCTAAGCTGTTAAAATGGCGTTACACTTTAAAAGAAACCAAACCGAGTGTAGCACAGATGTTTTTTTTGTGACTGTCTCATCGTGCAGAAACATTCACAAAAATAACGAGAGCTGCCCTTCTTAATTCTAATCAAAGGAACAGGTTTAATACTAAGAGACCACTCACTTGATACAATTCGGTGTTAAGCTTGATGTTACTTTGCCACCGTGTTGCTGAAACAAACAAAATTATGTGCTTTTTGAGTCAATAACAAACATAAAATAAACTGATGCAGAAAACTTTCACGGCAAAAAATGTGAGGCATGTACTTGTGTAAATTTATTGTAGTTCCCATGCAGGAGAGACATCGCTAAAAATTTAAATCGATGCATATGAATGTGAAATGTTGCTTCATTGTCTATCCAGTGCAAAAATTTAACAGTTAACTAGTAGGGTCGATTTCTGAAAGGGACGACTTCTCGTTTCGCCTAAGCCTTCAAGGTATACGATTTAGTCACCAGATAGATAGTCTTTGGGTTCAATGCATATCGTTAAATATTCAACAACTTCAAACATGTATTAAAAGAGGAACAACACTGTATTGTTTTCAATACTCATATCAATGAGACGAATCGCAAAGAACCGATCTAACGACGATCTTGAATTTGCGATTTTTAGACCATAACGACCGATCTACAAGAGAGGTTATGGGAAAATAATTCATGTGCCCATACATTTATTAAAGGCCTGATCGATTGTCGCTCCGCACAAGGTCGCATGTAGAAAACAACTGCAGAACCATCCGAATTCGTGAAAAGTGAACTTTTTGTATTGTCCGCCATTTTTTAAATGCTATCCCACGATTTAATGGTCTAAGGGAGAAAACTCCTACAAAGTAACACACCTTTTTATACCAGAGTCGCCTCCCTTGCAACAAACACGGGTTTGTAGTTATCAGACTAACAGCACGTCTGTGGTGACGATCGGTATTATCTCTATTAAGGGCCTAGCGCCCACTACGCACGTGAGTAATAACGCTACCAATGTTGAAAATCACAATATTTTATACATGCATTGACTTTTCTCTAGATCTGCTTGCCTTTTCTAACCAATTAGATGGGTGACGCACTGATGACTGGGGAATTCCTCTGTGCTGTACAAGCTAAGTTGAGTGCTGAAACAACTGTTTCCATTCATGCACCAACAACTTTTCACACTTAGACTGAATTTCAAATAGATTTCTGTCATAAGTGGCTTTAGTTTATGTAAAAAGATTTACATGTAGATAAATTTCATACAATTTTTCGACAAAATTGATAAACCTAGATCTATTCCTAGGCATTTTACGGGACAGAACTTTTATCAATTTCTAACTTTTAAATCGATGCAGTACCATTGGCTATTCATACTATACATGTGCGGGATGGCATTTTTTTTTATAATCTGATGGCGCTTCGTGTTAGAATCTAATTGGATAATGCATCATAGTTGTCATCCATTCAAAACTTTATGGCTAACTTGCTAAATGGATCTAGTGGAGCGATGAAGGGCTATTTTGTGCCCTCTTGTATCTATATGGATTTATCTGCAAAGCCTGTATCGAAACGCTTCATGGACTTTCAACTGACTATTTTTAGAATTGATAAAATACAGAATAGACTAGATCTAGTCTAGATATTTTTTTTGAGGGGGGGGGGGATTCAAAGCGAGAGCAGACGACGAGGATTTCAGGCGTTTTATAGTGTTGTTGTTGTTCTCTAAACTCCTCGACAGGAGAGCTACTTTAAACCACTTCCTGTATTGATAATCGGATCGTCTGAAATTCCAGAAGCATAGATGTTATGCGACTAACAGCTGCTATGCTTTAATTTTTGTTAGATAGAAGATATGGACGGGCGACAGAGGGGACAGGATTTCATGGATTTTGGTCGTGGTGAGTATGCTGAAGACGCCTTTTTTGTCCACTGACAGATTTTATGATGTCCTGACTCAAGGTTGAACTTGAACACAATATGAAAAGAGTCATCAACATGCAATCCCTTTGTTGCGATAGTATTTAAAGTTAATTGTAAGGGTACTTTTCAAAATAGTTGAATCATGTACCTAGATTATTTTTTCCCAGTAAAGATTTATGCATCACTGATACTGAAAGCATATTTACATATTTACTTGCAGCAACTAACCCATTTGTAAGCCTTGCAGTCAGAAATCATGTTCAATATGTGACACTTGGTTTGTAGACCTTTTTATATGCCCTGATGGCCCTGACATATGTTATTTTCATTTTAGCATTCATCATGTATTTCGGGCCTTATAGTGGTCCCTTCATAGTTTTCATCAAATTCCAACATCAAATTTGCCGCTATGTGAAAAGCAAATTTGGATGCTTTTAACAGAAGTTGAGCTTAATCCATTCTGATTCTACACCACTATGTTTTGCCATGAATTGCTGTTGAACAGATGATATCGCTTCAAATGAAACAACAAATATAATGCAACATAATTATGCAATAATAACTTTTTTTATACAAAATTTTGTTTGGCACTGTCTAGTTTGTTTACTGAAATATAATACAGTTAAACAAATTTCTAGTAAATTCAGGTTTGTTATGCAAATGACTGCATGATTGAAAAACATGGCGCTTGCCCAGTCTGCAATTGGATATGATAGTGCTTTAATTGAATTTTGTCATTATTCAGCAAGACAGCAGCAGAATATTTTCAAACAAAACTGGTCACAAAAGTGAATGAATTTCATTTATTTTGCTGCTTATACATAGGTCAGATTTACTTCTTAGAACTAGTTTATGGGATGCTTTTAGGCTTTACATACAAAAGAAAAATGTAAACTATTTCATAATTATATGTTGAATGGTAAAAGGGCATGTTTGTAGCTAAATTTTTTGACTACTTGGTCTGGTAACACGAAGAGAAGGAGAAGAGAGATTGGAATCAATTTCAAATCATACCTTTTTTTTTTTCCCTAAACCCTTTACCACACAGTCCTTTGTGTTAATGACCCCAAAGGAAGAGGGCTTCTGAAAAGGATGGTAACCAGCATTTTCTCCTTATTCCACTATGTTTTATACAACTTGCATAGCTAATGTTGAAATATTAGTCAAATTTGACTTGTCATCTGTGAATGCTTTCAATTGGGACTAGTCTAAAAATTGTTGTTTTGTAACCTTTGGTTAACTCTATATTACACAATGCCGAGTTGTAACGACCCTGAAGGAGAATTCCATTTGAAAACATTGTTGGAAAAGGAAAAAAAAACAGTGGTAACTAGATTTTCTTCTTTTACAACAAAGTTTTCTACCCAATCACAGACCAGTTCCATAATTTGAGTAACATCTAATTTGTTGTCTGCAAGTGCTACCAGTTTAGATGAGTACGTTATTTGGTAAAGGGTTAAAAGGTAACATGTTTGAAGGAGGGAAATGTTACAAGTACAGGATAAACAGGGCTTGCGGGGTTGTTAAAGAATTAAAATAAGGGGCAGAACCTAAAAATTAGATTGCACACAATATAAGGGGAAGTGTACAACTTAGTGAATTCATTTTTATGTCAATGAAAGTGTTCTGCCTAAACCTGGTTTCTGAAAATTATTGCTTAACCCTTTATCTCACAATCCGCAGGGTCAACAACCTGGAGGCAGAAAGCCTTTTAAAGCACTTAGGGTAAAGGAGAAAATGCTGGCAGCCAGGATTGTCTCCTTTTCCCATTACGTTTTCTACCTTTTCAAAGACAATTTTTATATTTTGAGCCTTGTTTGATTTTTTGTGTGCAAATGCTTTGGATTTGGACGAGTTCAGAAGTTTGTTATTTGGGAAAGAGTTAAACAGTAGTAATACTACAGTAATAAGCAACTGTTTCAAAGAAATTCAATTTAAAAGTATATCTTTCATCATTAGAAGTCAATTTTAGTCATGGGATTTTGTTTTTCAGCTATCGTAAATTTTCTACCACAATCATAGCAGATGAATGTCTCATTTAATTCCTCGCATCCATGGATGACAGCGTTTACCGGATACTTATTTGCCCCAATGTAATTTTAATTCTATCATAAATAAGCCCAGAGCTCCAGATAGAGGGAGTGATTTTGATTTCAAAATTGAAAATGTTAATTAGTACCCACAACATAGGGTTTGGAAGACAAATAATGGATTTAGAATACTATCACACCCTCTTTTCTGGAGCTCTGATCTAAGCTTTCAGTTTTTCTACTCATTTTTGATAGAAAAAAAGTAACAGGCACAAATCAGTATTGAAGTGCTTGAAATTGCTTGCAGCTGACTGATTTTGAGAATCTTGAAGAAATATACGTGACTCTACATGTTTATCTTTTAACTGTACATGACACTTGTGTCTCCAGTAACAGCTCAGTGGTCTCTAAATAAATCAATGTGTGATTGTAAAATTTTGAAGTTAGGTTGGATGAATGCGAAATGCAGTTTGCTTTCATGAATTTTTGCAAAATGCCTCTTATTCTTTATTGATCTGCCTCAAAACTCCAGCGGAAAATGAATCGGCTGTTTCTGTGACATCTGTTTTCAAAACCATCCGCTGGAAATTTGTTCTATGATTAATTTGCACATTGTAGTTTCAGATCTCCTAATTATGCCAAATTCATTTGTTAAATGTTGCAGAAGAGTAGGATTGTTGTTATTTTTAGCTCCACTGGCCGAAGGCCAACGAGCTATTGTCATGGCGTTGTGTCCGTCGTCCGTCCGTCCGTTCGCCCGTTCGTCCGTCTGTGCGTGCGTCCGTAAACTTTTTCTTTAAACAACTTCTCCTCAGAAACTATTGACTGGATTTTTACCAAATTTCAAAGGAATGTTCCTTTGGTGGTCCTCTTTCAAATTCCTTCAAATAATTGTGTTCCATGAAGAATTCTGGTTGCCATGGCAACCAAAGTAAAAAACCTTTAAAAATCTTCTCCTCCCAAACCGCTATTTGGATAGCATTATTATTTTGCAGGAATGTTCCTTAGATACAGGTTAGCAGAATTCCTTAAAAAAAAAAGATCTGTCAAAAAACATGGCTTTTATGGGAGACTCATTTTCCTTTTATGGTATAAAGTAAAATCTTTGAAAATTCATTGGATTTCATTGTTGTTTTGCAGGTAAGTTCCTATGGTGGTTGTCTACCAAATTGTTTCTTCCATGAGCTAAAATGCAGGATTGAATGATAATTGTTAAAAACTTCCTTTCGCCATTATAGAAATATCAGGCCTGTGGAGCGATACAGGCGCTCAAGCGCCTCTAGTTTCTGAAATTTATGGTTGTGTAATCCACCAGCTTTTCTCTTTTGAAGGAAACTTCAAGATCTGCCTGTCAAACAGAAATAGCTGGGCCTTGTGGCTTCAAGTGGTTATCATACACATTGTGGGTTCAAAATAATGCCCTCATTCTCAGGGTCATTAAAACTGAGGATTTTGTAGTAAAAGGTCAAATGAAAGACATTTCAGTGCACTGCAATGACATTCAGATTACTGGAAGATTTTGAGAATATTTGAACAGATATTGATGGAGAGCATATTGTTAACCCTTAACCCTATACCAGACAACAAAATTTTAGCCTTGTCCAAATTGAAAGCATTTGCAGACAACAATTTCAATGTGGCTCAAATCATCAAATGGTGCAATTTTTCTTTGATAGGGTAAAAAACATTGCGGGAAAAGAAGAAAATGCTGGTTACCAGCATTTTCTCCTTTTCCCACAATGTTTTCAAAAGGCTTCTTTCTCAGGGTCGTTAAAAGTTGGCATTGTGCGGTAAAGGGTTAAAGCACCTTTGAGAAAACATGCAGTCCGATCTTTGATCTACACTGTTCACTTAGCTTAAAACAATCATCAGATTGCAATTAATTGGCTCTTATTCCTAGTCATATTTGTCCATTGGGTTTATTTGGGGCTTCAAGGGTTGAAATTGACCAGATTGCTTACTAACAGAAATCAAAAGTTGTGTGTAATTTTCTTTCTATTTTGTTTACTCAACAGGAACCACATTAGTAAATTATTAGCATATTATTAGCTCTACTTGCAGAAAGCCAGCAGAGCTTATGTCATGGCGTGGTTTCTGTCGTCTGTCCGTCCGTCCGTTAGTCTTTTTCTTGTTTACGCGATAAAGTCTTCATTTGTGATCAGATTTTCGTGAAACTTGCACAGTTTGTTTATCTCATCAATAGCTTCAACCCTATTGATTTTGAAAAAATCCAACAAACAGTATGGGAAAAGTAGCCATTTCAAGTTGAAAATTTCCATTTCTTGTTTACGCGATAAAGTCTTCATTTGTGGTCAGATTTTCATGAAACTTGCACAGTTTGTCTATCTCATCAATAGCTTCAACCCTATTGATTTTGAAAAAAATCCAACAAACAGTATGGGAAAAGTAGCCATTTCAGATTGAAAATTTCCATTTCTTGTTTACACGATAAAGTCTTCATTTGTGGCCAGATTGTCATGAAACTTGCACAGTTTGTCTGTCTCATCAATAGCTTCAACCCTATTGATTTTGAAAAAATCCAACGAACAGTATGGGAAAAGTAGCCATTTCAAGTTGAAAATTCCCATTTCTTGTTTATGCGATAAAGTCTTCATTTGTGGTCAGATTTTCATGAAACTTGCACAGTTTGTCTATCTCATCAATAGCTTCTACCCTATTGATTTTGAAAAAAAATCCAACAAACAGTATGGGAAAAGTAGCCATTTCAAGTTGAAAATTTCCATTTCTTGTTTACACGATAAAGTCTGCATTTGTGGTCAGATTTTCATGAAACTTGCACAGTTTGTTTATCTTATCAATAGCTTCAACCCTATTGATTTTGAAAAAAATCCAACAAATAGTATGGGAAAAGTAGCCATTTCAAGTTGAAAATTTCCATTTCTTGTTTACGCGATTAAGTCTGCATTTGTAATCCGATTTTTGTGAAACTTTCACAGTTTGTTTATCTCATCAATAGTTTCAACCCTATTGATTTTGAAAAAAATTCAACAATCGGTATGGGAAAAGTAGCCATTTAAATTTAAAAATTTCCATTTCTTGCTTACGCGATGAAGTCAGCATTTGTGGTTGGGTTATTATGAAACTTGCACAGTTGCTTTGTATCATAAACAGCTTGAACCCTAACCTGACAATCAGTATGGGAAAAGTAGCCATTTAGAGTTGAAAATTTCCATTTCTTGTTTAGGCAATGAAGTCCACAGTGTTGACTCAAATCTTGTGAAACTTGCAAAGATTATTTGATTCATCAAGGGATTAAACTCTATCAAAAGTAAAGAAAATCTAGTAAACAGTTTAGGAAAAGCAGCCATTTGATGACTTAGTATAGTTTACTCAACAAAGTCTTCATTATTAATCACATTTCTTTGATCTTTGCTAGTTTTGTGTTTTTTGTCTTTTTTCTTTTTGCATCATGAATTCATATGTATGCTAGCAAAAAAGCAAAATCACTGCCAGGCCAGTAGAGCGATTTCAGGCCCTCAAGGGCCTCTAGTATTATAAAAGATTATTATGGTAATTTAAATTTTGTTATTGTGACTAACAATCCCTTATAATACCACAAGATAGTATTGATTCTCGTACTTAATGATTCTTCTTGAACCCTAACCAAACAATCCCACATTTAGACAACTGTAAGAAGAAGAACTTTTTGAAAAATTGAAGGAAAAGGAGAAAATGCTGGTAACCAGCATTTTCTCCTTTTCCCACAATATTTTCTTTCCTTTCATAGGTAGATACCATCAGTTATAGCCAAATTTTATTAATTTTGTGGTCTGCAAATGTCTTCATTCTGGAAAAGCTTACAATTTTGTCGTCTTGTGAAGAGTAAAATGATGGAAAGGAATTCATGTTTTGAAAAGGAATAAAACTGCACAAAGTAGGTTGAAACAACAGAATATTTCATCTGGGGCAAAAATGAAAAGAAAAAAACTGATATGACCATAAACATGTTGAGTATATTACTGGATATAATTTGACATGTACTGTTGTCAAAAGGCTGAAAAATGCTTTAAAACAAACAAGTATTATCACAACCTAACACCACATGCAGAGGACATTTTTGTTATGCAGGAAGCCACTTCATGACTGTTGAAAAGGTTGTGGCAAAATATAAGAATCAGTCATAGTGGGTAATAGCACTGTTTCTACTTCTGCTATCATGTTTTCACAATGTACTCATGTATACAGTTTAATCCTTCACCACACAATCCTGAGCTTTAATGATCCTGAGAAAGAAAGCTTTTGTAAACATCGTGGGAAAAGGAGAAAATGCTGGTAAGCAGCATTTTCTCTTTTTCAGACAAGGTTTTTTACCTTTTCACAAACAAATTTCATTATTAGAGCCACACTTAATTTGTCTGTGAGAATGCTTTAAGTTTGGATGAGTCTAAAATTTCATCGTTTGCTAAAGAGTTAAATTTTATGTAGGTTATATTTGTTCTTATTTTACAAGGGTATGTGCAGTATTAGGATCCACCTAGGGTAGCCTGCGCAATCTGTTCAGGCTTACCTGGGTTGAAACGTTTTGCTGTTGGTCAATTTGTACATGTTCTAGGACCATTCTATCTCACAATTTTCTCGGTTGTTAGACAAAATGGATTCTACAAATCCATAATTATGAGATGACTTGCTTGGTATAATGCAACACAGAGATGCATTAAAAAATTAAAAATAGAAAATGCTGGTTACCAACATTTTCTCTTTTTTCCCACAATATTTTCGAAAGGCTTCTTTCCTAGGGCTGTTAAAACTCAGGATTGTGTCGTAAAGGGTTTAGGCACTAAATTTCATTCCTAGGTTTGTTGAAGGTTAACCCTTATAGTGCAAATTAATAAACACTTTAATCCAGATATTAGAGCAAAATTACTACAAATTGAAGGCTGCTTTCATCCAGGATGGTCTCAGTGTGGCTGGTAACCAGCATTTTCT
The DNA here is from genome assembly GCA_946811185.2 of Hippopus hippopus. NCBI lineage: Eukaryota > Metazoa > Mollusca > Bivalvia > Cardiida > Cardiidae > Hippopus > Hippopus hippopus. Next base: position 16,642,113 of record OX328100.1, on the reverse strand, counting down.
CCTTTTCCCACGTTTTCTACACTTTCCAAAAGAAATTTTGATTTTTGAGCCACATTGATATATTCATCTGCTATTGCTTTCAATTTTGACTGCTCTGAAATTTTGTTGTTTGGTAAAGGGTTAATAATGCTCCTGTTTGTTTTCTTTGGAGCAGAGGGGGACTGTTACAAGCCTGTCTATTTGTCCATCTTTCCATCAGTCTGTATCGTCCAGTTCTCCGCTGCATCCGTCTGTTAGGCTCTCTCTACAAAAATATGCCCCATTTGGTGGGGATATAAGCTCAAGGCATTTATTTGTTTTCAACAAATTTTCTGACAGCTACCAGTTGCAAAGGCTTTCAAATACCATGTCAACTACTTACAAACTTTATACAAGGTAAAGGTCTATAGTATTTTATCTATGCTGGTTTTGAGATGGTGATGACCTTTCAGGGCCTGTACTTACTAACCTTTCTTAAAAACATTTTCAGTCTTAATCTCCAGGAATTTTTTAGATATGAAAGTCACACAACTTCTGATTGTCTAGCAATTTGGTTTAGCCAATCAGAATATGTGTTGCATCCAAATTTATCAGGACTATGCTGGGTTTTTGCAGTACCTTTCCAAGGGATACTCATAACCAACCAGTGTGGACAGCTGGAATCAAACCCAGAACCTTTTGGTTATAAATTCAACACCTTGTCTACTGAGTGGCAGGAGAACCCTGGTACTGTGAGAGATACTGTATACATTGATATATAAGCGTGTCGAAAAAATTGCAAATTACTAATTAGGGACATTTTGCAAGCGAAAATGTTTGTGAATTCAAGACACTCGCCATTTGTTGATATACTGGTAGTAAAATACACAAGTAGAAAAGTTTGCGATGTTTTCAAATTCGTGAAATTGCAAACATTCCATGTCACAAAAATTTCCTCTTATACAGTATTTTAATTAAAAAAGGCCTTGGAATTGCTGCTGTTTGGTTTATATCTTCTTACAAGGAAAAACAAAAAGGTTTATTTTTCACAGTGGTTAATACCCTATCAGATGACAGAAAATCAGAATTGACCAAAATAAAGTATTTGCAGAGAACAAAATGTGGCTCAAATAGTGGTATTTGTCTTTGAAAGGGTAGAAAACATTGTTCAGAAAAGGAGAAAATGCTGGTTACCAACATTTTCCTTTTTTCACAATGTTTTTAAAAGCCCTTTTCTCCAGCGTCGTTAAAACATGGGACTGTGTGATTAGGAGTTAAAGAGGAAATTTCCTTTGACAACCTCATTTTAGGTAATTGATGGCTGTCAGTACTGTTAGTCCTTTGATTGTATATACATGTCACACATTATATATCTGAAATACTATTAATAAATGCTGACAGAGTAATAGGTTATTGATTTGAAAGAACACACAAGCTTGTCTGTGTGAAAACAGGCGATATTGATTTTGTTTTCTGGAAAAGTTATAAAAATAGACTGGTGTCACAGAATGATTCCAGTAACGGTCACAGTGTGTATATTGTTCGTTTATTCCTACATAGCCATTTTCCATAAGTTACTGCATTTGTCTGTTTGAGAGCAGTTTCAGGCCACTTGTAGCATTATTTTACTAACTGTTTTTTGCTTGAGAGGAGCTTCACACCACTTCAGTCTTCAAGGCTTCTGTAGTACTATATTACATTTGGCACTAGCTCACCAGGGACATGATCATTCCTCCATTAACCCTTTACCAAACTATTCCTGAATTTTATGACCATGAGGAAGAAGCCTTTTGAAAACCATGTGGGAAAAGGAGAAAATGCTGGTAACCAGCATTTTCTCCTTTTCCCACAATGTTTTCTACTCTTCTAAAGTCAAGTTTCAATTTTTGAGTCATGTTTATTTTGTTGTCTGCAAATGCTTTCAATTTGGACTAGACTAAAATTATGTTGTTTGGTAAAGAATAAAGAGGATTTCCTTGCTTTTAAGCTAAAACTAAAAATTCAGATGTGTCAAAGCACCATAGCCTCTACTTAAAAACTATGTACTACTGATGTATGCTAGGGGGATTATGCGTTTCGTTCACTTTCGTACTTCAGTAGTGAACCTCTTTATTGCATATCAGAATTTCTTTCCGAGGATTGATGATAATCGTTGTGACAGGATTCATTCCTCGCTCACCATTGATCAATGTTTTGATGACAGTTATGTTGGAAAGCAGCCAGTGGCTTTGGAAAATGTTTTATAAAGTGCTGGTAAAAGACAGTGCCAGGTAAGCATGGATAGCTGCACTGGCTGATGTGATATAACTGAAATAATGTTGAAAATGCCATTGCAACAAGAACTGTTATCAGACAGAAAAGTTAATTGTTGGTTGTGGGTGGCAAACATTGAGTCTGAAAAATAGGTGCTCTAGATGGGTATGGTTAGGGTATTGCTTAATGAAAATTTGGACCTGTATCTGTCATCAAGCATCAAGCCAAATATGAATTTTATCCATCATATGGTTTGAAAAATGTGAGTCCTTAAAAAACTATAGCGTAAAGCTAAAACTTTGATGCAAGATATCAATATACGACCATGACGTCAAGATCATGAGCATGGATATTGCTGAAAAAACTTTGGACCTATGTCTATCATCATACCACTGAGGGCTAGGGTATTGCTAAATTAAACTGTGAATCTTTATCTGTCGTCAGGCCAAATATGAATCCAATCCATCATTCAGTTTGGAAAATAAAACATTAATTTAAAAAACATTAATGTAAAACTTTGATGTAGAAATATCAAAGTCTATGACCTTGACCCTAAGACATTGGTTGTGTGTGTGGGTAATGCTGAGAGACTAACTTTGCACCTATATCATCATATCAAATATGAATCAAATCATATGGTTGAGAAAATGAAACATCAATATAAAAACATTAACTTAAAAATTTGATCTAAAATAGCAAAGTCTATGACCTTGACACCATTGGTGTGGGTGTAGGGTATTGCTGAAACTTTTAGTCCATATCTATCATACCAAATACGAATCAAATCATCATAGGCTTTGGAAAATATGAGCTTTTAAAAAACTTAAGGCTTGGTCACACTGAGCTAACGGACGAGTAACGGATAAAAAATCATTTTATCCCTTTGTGTCCGTTCGTATCCTTTTTATGTCCGTTTCTTGTCCGCTGAATACGCTACTTGTCCGGCGATGTCCAGTGATGTCCGTTCCGTCCGATGGGAAGTTTTGAGCATGTTCAAAATTTCCACTGGACAAAACGGACAGAGACATGCAAATGACAGACTTTGGATGCATCTGACTATTTATACCCTCGGCATGTCTCCTGTCCGGTACGTTCCTCGTACATTGGTGTTCGGTACATTTCCGTTCATCGTACGTTGGAAGAACGTTTTGTCTGGTTCTCATGCGTTGCACTTCCGTTTTATCCGGTACAAGTCCGTTACTCATACGGTGATATCCGTTAATAGACTGTTTATTATCCGGTACATATCCGGTGAACATGCGTTTTTTCCGTTACATGTGCGGTACTCGTGCGGTCATTGTGTGGCCTCTTCACTCCACACACCGATCACGTGAGCCTCGAGCATTAGAGGAGATGGATTTGTCACTGGATAACCAAATTCTGCATGTTTTTGTCTGTTTTCCCACCGTTATATATCTGTTAGCTGGTCTGACCAAGCCTTTAAACATTAAACTTTGATGTAGTATGTCATTGTCTACAAACTTGACCTTTAGATCATTGATGTGGGTATGGGTATTGCTGAAACAAATTTTGGACTTAAACTTTCATCCATCATCACACCAAAATGAACCAGATCCATTATATGGTTTAGAAACTCCAAGGTTTTAAAAAACATCAATGCAAATTTTGATGCTCCTGCCAATACTTAAAGGCTGAGATTGATGTTAGTGCAACAGCTGTTGCTGGACTTTGTCTAGGCAAGCTAAAAAGAATACATATCCAAACTCAGGCTTCTATGGTTAGCAGATTTTCATGTTCATGTAAGCATAAATATAAGACTGTACATTTTTCAGTAGTATCCGTCCCATGGTCGGATAAAAATTAATTCCAAATCTGAATAAAGTCTTGAATAAAACAAAAAAAAAAAATTCTCGTTGATCACCTTTTCTTTGAAAATTTTCTATACTGTAGTGCAGACAATTTTTTAACAATACAATTGCAGTTTTTTGGACATTAGGTTCGTACATCATTTGTGATCTCTGGTACCTCCTGTGTACTATGAACAGCTGCCTGGAATAAAGTGCTTCAGCACAATCTTCAGTTACTATTAACTAAAGACGGAAAATCTTTTTTTGATGAATTCGATTTTTATGTTATTTACCTTCGATTCCATGGCATCAGTGACTAACTGCACAGCTGTCACAGGGCACTTGATTTTAGAAAGCTCTTCGAATGAAACCGAGTAGCAAATCAAGTCTGACAGTCACCTGTATTTATATGGAGTTTTTCACATTTATTCCTAGTACACAGAATTTGTCAGCAGATTCTGAAAAATCATGTCTAAACAATATAATCTCTTGAATTTGTTGGGGAAAAGAAAGGACCACGGACCCACCTGATGATCGGGATAAAGATCAAAGGTATAGGATGCCTAATATTAGGGCTTAAACCCCTGATATTTTCATGGTTGCATCCAGTGGACCCCCAATTTTCAAAGGCTCAGTAAAACCCTGTAAACCCTCAACAGACTGAGTGGAACCATAGATTAAACAAGTTTAACTAGAGTGCATCATAAGTGTTGTTGTCAATGCGTCCATATTCAATAATCAAACAAAAGCTATCTGGCTGTAATAGCAAAAGTACTGGTCCTAGTTCTGTAGTTCTGTTACTGCATTAGGTATTGATTTTTAGACAAAGACCAAACAAGTCATAGTTCTCAGACAGCTTGATCTCTAGCTATTGCATACCACTTTACTGCTTTCATTGTTTGAAGTTTGAGTATCTCAAACAGCTGCACCAAGCACTGGTAGTGCGGTCTGTAGCACACAGGACTTGAGACCAGGGGGTCACTAGTTCAGATCCCCAGCTCAGCAAGTTTCTCTCTGTGGATTGATGGTAGTCATTGAGACAGGGTTCTCCTTTGACTCGGGACTCCGGGTTTTGACGCATGGAAATCCGAAATGACCCGTTTTTGACGCTCAAAAATATCAGCCTAAGCGTCAATCTGACGCATGAGATTAGCATCCAAAGGGTCATTTAAATTATGTCGCATGCATCCGGCAGGAATGTAGCCTATAATAAACACGATCAGTGTCAACTGTGTACAGACGCACGCAGCGCTGTTTATCACACGTAATCAAGCTAGCGAGTGGCGAGTCATTTTTGAAAACATGATAAAGGTGTTAGTCCAATTATCTAGTGTAAAATGACAGGTTTTCAAGTTAACTGCTACCCTAATTAACAAATTTATGTCAAATCATGCAATAATACTTGTAAAAATATTAACTGATTTGAAAAAAAGATCGCTGGAAAAAAACGTGAAAACCCATGACAAAACAGAAATCATTTTGACATCGTCCGATCAGAGGCACTTCAAACTATCTTTTCATCTTTGGTGACAAATTTAAACAGTGAATTTATACTTATTTCTTTATGAAACAATAAGTGAAAGCTAAAATCTCTGTTTAAAAATTAGGAAAAACTTTTTAAGATGAAAATAAACTACAACCTATAGATTAAATGGGGCGGTGGGGACCGGAACAAGTGTGAAAGAAAAAGTAATTGGACAAGAAAAGAAGACTTAAATCTTAAGAAATAACAAATACAATTTAATGGATGTGAACTTTATTTTCTCCCTTTTCCACAATGTTCTGGGGTAAGAAAGACAAATCAAGTCATTCCAGCCACATTTGAATTGTCGTCTGCAAATGTCTAAAATAATTATGATCTAGTCAAAAATATTTGTTGTTTGGTAAACAGTTCAAAAGTTGTTAGTGTCCATTTATTCATCAAGATGAATTACATGCTAGGGCTGCAATTTAAAATTCTTCTGTCCACTTCATTCCAACAAGTCTCTACGTAAGATACGGTATTTTTTTTATCTAATTCCTATCCATAAACAAAGAATATAAATGGAAAGTTTTCATTATTTCACCCTTATCTCTCCGTGATAAATGTGACCCTTGGACATTTCTATTAGACTCTTGGAAATTCCATTTTGACTCTTGAAAATTTGGGCCCAAGAGTCAATGACTCTTGGGATTCTGGCCCTAGGGAGAACCCTGATTGAGACATCATTCATTCTTCCCATACTGCTGATCATTGTTTCGACAATAGTTATGTAAAAAATCAGGCAGTGGCTTTGGAAGAATATTGTGCAAAGTACTTGTAAAAGAAACTCCAGGAAAGAATGGAATCAATGGATAGTTGCTCTGGGGGCCACAATATAACAGAAATAATGTTGAAAATGGAGTCAAATACCATTTAAACAAATAAAGCAAACAGCTGCAGGTGCTTTTAGGGACATGATCTGACACCACAGGGTGTAATGTGAATGTAGATGGTTTACTAGTTTTTAACATGTTTTGTTTCTGGTCAAAATAGCCTTAGTGATTTACAGGGCAGATCTTTTTTCTGAGAGCTAATGTCCTCACCTGTTAAGGGTCAATTATCTTTTGATATCTTAAAAGTGTGGCCTTTTAATTTAGAGTCAGTGGGCCTGAAGGTATAGAGCCCAAATAACATACAGTGAACTTTGCTTTTAGTGATACACAGGAGACTTATGAAAAAACATTGTAGCAGTTGTATCAGGATATCATGTAACTCATGACAGACTTGTCTGTCCAGATTATCTACTGTACTAGTGTTACACTTAGTATTACTTGTACAGGTTTACTTTCCAAAATGGGCAGAAAAAGCAACAAGTTTCGATCAAATTTTAGTCCTCTCTATTAAAACTTTTACTATGAAACATGTAGTACTGAAACATGTAGTACATCTTAGACTTAATGAATCTGTTCATGTTATTTACAGTGTCATTATTTAAAGTTTCTAAAGTGAAACTGACACTTGAGGTACAATAATTGTCTGTGTGAATTGAAACTTGTAGGCAATGGTTGTTTACTTTTGTGTGAATTGAAACTTAAAGGCGATGGTTGTACACTTGTGTGTGAATTGAAACTTCAAGGTGATGGTTATACACTTCTGTGTGGATTGAAACCTTCAAGGTAATGGTTGTATACCTCAGTGTGAATTGAAACTTCAAGGCAATGGTTGTACACTTCTGTGTGAATTGAAACTTCAAGGTGATAGTTATACACTTTTGTGTGAATTGAAACTTCAAGGTAATGGTTGTACGCTTCTGTGTGAATTAAAACTTCAAGGTGATGGTTATACACTTCTGTGTGAATTAAAACTACAAGGTAATGGTTGTAAACTTCTGTGTGAATTGAAACTTCAAGGTAATGGTTGTACTTTTTGTGTGAACTGAAACTTCAAGGCAATGGTTGTTTACTTTTGTGTGATTTGAAACTCCAAGGCAATTGTTGTACACTACTGTGTGAATTGAAACTTAAAGGTGATGGCTGTACACTTCTGTGTTAATTAAAACTTCAAGGTGATGGTTGTACACTTCTGTGTGAATTGAAACTTCAAGGTAATGGTTGTATGCCTCTGTGTGAATTGAAACTTCAAGGCAATGGTTGTACACTTCTGTGTGAATTGAACTTCAAGGTGATGCTTGTACACTTCTGTGTTAATTGAAACTTCAAGGCAATGGTTACATCTTTTATTTAATCTTCATTAAATTTTAGGATATCCTTTGATTCTACGATTGGCAGCAGCATTTACTGTTATATAATAGCAGACCAGCTTATTTTCATGTCAAGGCTTTCATTTTTACAACTTTATCCCTTTCAGATATGCATACTATCAATATGAAACAGTACATAGATGAACAAATTGGAAAAACTCTTTGTAAATATTGCATAAAAGCCAAGTTGTCAGATATTCTTCAAATGTAACCAACTGTTTTAAATTTCAATAGCTATGTAAACTATATTGACTAACATTACAGTGCTTGGAATCACAACCATGTGGATCACCACAAAATGTCACACAGGATTCGATATTCTATGTGGCTGCCATTTGCATCTCATGTAGCAGTACAGTGTCACCTCATAAACCTGATATCTGTCTGGTTTTCAATCTGGGGGATTTCACTGTAGAGAAAAACATGATTGCTTCCAAAGTTTTGACCTTCATTACTTCCTTATCATTTCTTGATTTGTTCTGTTCTATGTACCAGACTGAAGATAAATTATTGAAGAACCAGATCTATAAAAGTAACAACTTTTTTCATAAATTATTGAAGTAACAAGATCTATAAAAGTAACAACTTTTTTCATTTGTGTTTAGAAATATGTGAAAAATACTGACAAGGGGTCCTGTGTGGCTTAGTGGTAAAGTGTGGGACTCATGACCTGGAGGTCCAAGGTTTGAGCCTCACTAGATCTGTGGGTTTTTCATGGGAGTGTCCTTTGGAAAGACACTTCAGAGCACAAGCCTAGTATTGATAGAACTCAAGAAATACATGAATTTTTGAGCTATCACCTGGATATAACTGAAAAAATGTTGAAAGTGGTATAAAACACCATTCAACATGCAATTAATCTGACATCTGACTTTGTGAGGTATTGGGCAGTCGTTGTGTTATACTAGTATAGTTTAACAGAGAGCTCCAGATAAGAGGGAGTGATGGTATTCTAAATCCATTATCTCTCTTCCAAACCCTATGTTGTGGGTACTTATTAGAATTGTCTCGATGAGACGATTCTAATGAGTACCCATAACATAGGGTTTAGTAGAGAATAATTAATATTTTCAATTTCAAAATCAGTCACTCCCTCTGTCTGGAGCTCTGATTATAAGGTTATAAAATCATAGAGTGAAGTATGTCAAAAACCATGTGCCTGTGGTATGTAGGCTAGACATGAAAAAAATACTGACCAGAAAACCTTGACCTTTAGGTGTCCTGCACTGATGGCAGTGTACCAAGCAAGACGTCAGGTAACTATGGATTCATAAAGTCTATTTAGTCTAATGATTGACTTAATCTGGAGGTAGAGTGGTCCTTGATAATGCAGAAAATTTAAATACATAAAACAGTTTTGGCCCATGTCAGCCAGCACAGACTGTGCAGGCTGATATAAGTCGATAACTTTTTACAAATGGATTAAGCCCCTTTTTCACAGTGCATGACTCGCATACATGTATTTTATAGGATGCTGGCACTGTGTATTTTATTTTGAACAAAATGAACTCTTTACCACATAATCCAGAGTTTTAACAACCCTAAAGGAGAAGGGTTTTCAAAACATTATGGGAGAAGGATAAAATGCTGCTCACCAGCATTTTCTCTGTTTCCCACAATGTTTTTGTCTCTCTCAAAAAGCTTTGGTCCATTTGTATTACTTATGTGTTTGTCAGCTGCAGATGCATTCAGTTCAGAAGCATTTAGAAACTGTTGTTTGGTAAAGAGTTCATGCAAAGTTAAGAAAATTTCAGAAATGTAAAAGTAAGCACTTTCAAGAGTAAACCAACACTAATAATTGCATTTCTGTGAACTTATTAAATATTTATAGAAACTTGTTTTTTCAACAGATCTTTTCATTTGAACCATAACCAAATGGCCAAATTTTAGACTCACCAAATGTGAAAGCATTTGCAGACATTTTAAAAGAAATTGTCTGTAATAGGGTTGAAAACTTTGTGGGAAAAGGAGAAAATGCTGGTTACCAGCATTTTCTTCTTTTCCCACAGTGTTTTCAAAAACCTTTTTCTTCAGGGTCGTTGAAACATTTGGATTGTTTGGTAAAGGGTTAAGTCATTAAAAATTGATAGAAACTTGTATTTCTTACAGATACTGTCATTTAAATGCTGCTTCAGAATGTTCTCCTAGCATGAGTTAATTATAGTAAGCTTCATTATCTCCTGCTAGATGGCATTCTACAAATACACATCCATCTAATTTGGGCATTCTGGGTACAGAACCGGACTACTTTTCAAAACAACAACCGTTACTTTGAATTTCAAAATGAAATAAACGTTTACTCAATAAAACACTACCAGGTGCGATTCATTCAGCTATGATCGGCTAGCATGTAACCTATGCATCGGCCATTTATTAAAACAGCCCCTACATGCTTGGGTAATAGGCTAATGGCTTCGGTATAAGCCCTACTTTTCCCAGGTATACGGGGATGGGTGATGCGTCATAGCAGACAGGTCGAATCTTCGAAGACAATGTAGTAAGCTTTTTCAGTTCCTCTGGCTGAAAGTCAACAAGCTTTTGTGACATGGCCCTGTGTCCATCTTGCGTCTGTCCTTGTGGGTGTGCATCCGTCTGTTGTCTTATGCGTTAACCAGATATTTTTACATGTTAGTCTCTGAAACTACAGATCCAATCTTGACCAAACTTAACAGAAATTAATCTACCAGGGTCCTCTTCAGAATATTTTAGAATAATTCACTTCTTATAAAAACTGACTGGTTGCCATGGCAACTAATCATAAAAAAAAAAAAAAATTAAAATCTTTAAAAAACTTTAATTCCAAAACCATAAGGCCTAGGATCAGGGTCATTAAGATACGGAACTCTATGGTAAAGAGTTAAACTGACTTTACCATATGAAAATTTCAGTAGATAACTTTGTAAACATTCTTGTAAAACAGCAATTACAGATGAAAGGTAACTCCATGAATACCTTGAATACCTTAGACAATGTGGCAACAAGATAATGCTTTTTAGGATCACTTTTTTTCAATGAGCTGAGCCTTGGTAGCCGTTCGATAGCATATAGGACTAGGGAACACGGGGTCACTGGTTCAAATCCTTTGCTCGGCTTATTTTTTTTTTTCCAGGGTTGATGTCAATCATTGCTACAGGATTCATTCCTCTCTCATGGCTGATCATTGTTTCAACAATGGAATAGCAGCCAATGGCTTGGGGAAAATATTGTGCAAAGTACTAATAAAAGAAACTCCAGGAAAGCATGGATATGTGCACTGGCTGCTGCAAATGACAGAAAATGTTGCAAAAGGCATACAATGCCATACAGTCAACTGTTCCATTTGTGTTCTATTGCAAGAACTGGGCCGATAGCTCAGTCTTTACTGTACTGACTCATAACCTGGTGGTTGGGGGCTTGATACCTAGTTGAGGCAAACCTTCTTTTTGGCGATTTTTTGCCTCTCACCTCTGATGCATGTGAGAAAAGTATTCAGTGACTTTGAAAAAAAGTTGTGTCAGTACTTTGGTGAGAAAGCAAGGAAACACATACAAGGTGCACTGTCTGCTGCGAGAATGACATGAGCTGCTTAAACGGTGTTAAACTCCAATATAAACAAAAATCTGCTGCAAGACCATAAAAAGTTGTCTGCAAGAGCTAATGAGATAATGAGACCGTCTAAAGGCAATCAGTGAGATATTTTTAGGAGTGGATTTTACTGAGCTTATTACTGGTATGTGTCTCAGAATAGTTTAGCAATTTAGTAATTGACTTTGACAAGATTTTTTAACTCTTTACATGTACCAAACAACAGAATTTAGGACTAGACCAATTAATTTAGCATTATTTTGCAGAAGACAAATTAAAATGTAGTGTTGATGATGATTTCTGTCTTTGATAGGGTAGAAAACATTGTGGGAAAGGGAGAAATGCTGGTAACCAGCATTTTCCTTTTTTCCCACAATGTTTTCAAAAGGCTAAATCTTCTCCGGGGTTTTAAAAGTCGGGATTGTGTGGTCAAGGGTTATAAAAGCACCAAAAGTTAGCAGTATCCTGCTTGGCGTGAATGTAATTGCAGAAGACTACATGTTTTGAATTTTCCAACACAGGTATTTGGTCAGATTTCAAGAATGAAACAAAAATAAGCATTTCAAACATATGTTTTAGTAACGCAGATATGTACATGTGTTTCACAAACCATTAACAAAATCGATATCGTGAAAGACACAAATCTGAAGGTTTAACTCCTTACCAAACAATGAAATTCTAGACTTCTCTGAATTGAAAGCATTTTGCAGATTACAAATGTGGTGCAACTTTTTTTTGAAAGGTTAAAAATAATTGTTGGAAAAGGGGAAAATGCTCGTTACCAGCATTTTTTCCTTTCCCACAATGTTTTCAAAAGCCTTCTGTTTCAAAGTCGTTAAAACTTCGGATTGTGTAATAATGGGTAAAGGCTGTTTCAATAGGAAAATATTTAACACTGGGGAGTGAAGATCAGACTGCACATAATACTGGATATCAAGTAGGTATCCTTACTGCACAGCAAAATTTTAGACTCATCCATATTGAAAGAAAAAGCAGCTGTCCTTGGGGTCTTTAAAACATAAGATAGTTTGTTGAAGGATTAAAGAAAATTAAACCGAACAATTATGATTTCAAGTTGCCATTATCTCTGATGCTTTAACCATTGACATAAATACAGTTATTTCCCTTTGGTCACTATATTGGTTTTATCCGATATCAGCTAATTAATTGACCCTTTACTACACAATCCAGAGTTTTTCCCACCCTGGAAATAGAATTTATGAAAACACTGTGAGAAAAGGAGAAAATGATGGTTCTAGTATTTTCTCCATACCCACAATGCTTTCTACCCCTTCAAAGATAAATCCCATCATAATTATTAGCCACTTTTAATAGTTTGTCTGGAAAATTAAATGCTTTCAATTTGAGCATTTTTAAAATTTTGTCATTTGAGAAAGAATGAAGAAAAATACTTGGCATTTGAGAAAGAGTGAAGCAAAAAACTTTTGTCCATAAAGAAAAAAGTCTTGGTTGCATGAACTTTTGATAACCATAAAGAAAAAGTTTTGGTTGAATTTTTGTAATTTTCAGCTTTTTCTGTAGTTATTTTATACATGTATCTGTACCATGTATGCTGAGTAATGAATCAGTTTCAAAATGTACAATTAATACGTTTTTTACTTTTTCCTCAAGTGTGTTTTTAAATGTTTTTATCTTTGTGATGACCTTTTTCTGCAATAATTCTCAATTTTTATGTAATGATTCCCTACCTGTCTTTATGAGCTTCTAACTGCTTGCCACCTTTGAAAAAGGGACAGAAGAAACAAGCAGTGAAAGACAAACTTGAAAGAAGTGCTACAATGTTAGCTTGAGACATTAACTGCATAATTATGTCTTGCATCATGCCCTTTCAAGGGAATTGCCTGTGACAGAGACAGGAGCATTTTTGTTTTAACAAAATTGGCCCCTTAAAGTCCTATATATATAAGACAACCGAGGGCACGTTGTGTCAAAATACAAGTTCCTTTAGGTATGTATGTTTGACTGATTATCATGAAACCTTCTCCACACAATCCCTGAAAGGAAGGCTTTTGTTAACATTGTGGGAAAAGGAGAAAATGCTGATAACCAGCATTTTCTCCTTTTCCCACAATGTTTTCTACCGTATCTAAGACAAATCCTGCCATTTATGCCATGTTTAATTTGATGTCTGCAATTGCTTTCAATTTAGTAAAGACTAAAAATAAACATTAAATTCTGTTGTTTCATAAAGGTTTAACCCTTTACCACACAAACCTGAGTTTTAACAACCTGGAAGAAGAAGGCTTTTGAAAACATTGTGAGAAAAGGAGAAAATGCTGGTAACCAGCATTTTCTCCTTTTCTCACAATGTTTCCTACCCTATCAAAGACAACTTACACAATTTTTGACACACTTAATTTGGCATTTGTACATTCTTTGGGTTTGGATAAGTCTAAACATTTGTTGTTTGGTAAAGGGTTAATGCATCAAGGCACAATCTGTAATCATTCTAAAACTATCCCACCCCCTAAAATACTGTATAGGTTTTTGTCACGCTTGCAGAATTTCTATGGCAAGTTAATTCATATGAGAAATCAAGGATCAGAAATGCTTAACTTTTTTTTCTTTAATATTTAATTATTTTCAGACAGTGAAACAGAATTTTGACAATTTTCTACAAGGTATTATGTTTGATTCGCAGCTATTAACATTGGAAATCTAATATTTTGGGAGATTCTAATTTGGACTACCTGCATGTTACACTAACCACCTTCACTTCCTTCGGCATCATAAATACCTTTTGCCGATATTGTAGATCAAAATCTATAATACTGCACAAAGCATGCAGTCTGAGTTTGGTCTACACTCCTTACTTGCTGAATTTAAACTAAAGAGTTGTTTTATTTGCAGAGGATTTCTGTTGATAGACCTTGAAAAAATTCCCAAGTTACATTTTTGACTGCTAATTTAACTCTTTTCACTACCAAGTAAATAAATTACATGCTTTCGCTGGCTACAATATAGTTCCACTGCAAGATGAAGAGATAGTATGGTCATAATTTAAAATAAAGTAGTGGACAGTGTAGATCATAGATCAGACTGCATGTTCTGTGCAATCTGATCTTGATCTACACTGTCCACAAAAAGCTTCGTCTCCAGTATGGAAAGAGTTAACTCTTTACCAAATGACAAAGTTTTAAACACGTCCAAACTTAAATCATTTGTAGACAACAGAATAAATATGACCCAAACAGTGAAGGTTTGTTACCAACATTTTCTCCCTTTCCAACAATGTTTTCAAAATATTTCTTTCTCATGGTCGTTAAAAGGCGTTATTGTGTAGCAAAGGGTTAAGAAATAAGCCTTGAACAAAGATTCTCCTGTGTTGTAATCAATCCAGGAAGAAGGCTTTTGAAAACAATGTGAGAGAAGGAAAAATGCTGGTTACCAGCAAGTTCTCTTCCTCTTCACAGACTTAGTAATCCCATCATTTTAGCTGTATTTAGTTTTTTGTCTGCAAATGCCTTTAATTTGGACAAAATTTTTTAAATTTTATCATCAGGTACAATGTTAACTTGACACACTAACTTGCATGCGTCAAAATGCTTTGTGCCTTTTCAAGGAAACCCTGTGTAAAAAATTTACAGATACACTAACTTGAGTTGTGTTTTGACTAAATTTGTCCTTGATAGTGTTATTGATAAGATAACAGAGGGTACAGTTAAAAAAAAAACAAGTTCCTGTGGGTATAAAACATATTTATCTTCCTTTGAGTATGGTAAAGACATCTTAGACATGGTAAAAAGTTTTCTTCACCTCAAAATCTTCTAAAAACATTTTACCAGATAGGTATTTTGTTGGAATGACTGCTTTCATTTTACCTTATGGTATCTTGATTTGTGAGAGGAGAAAATCCACATCAATGTGTACAAGTTTTTTAATAGATTTATCTTTTGCTCTTGTTTTAGCAATAAATGAGTAGAGAAAGTAAAAGCGGAGTACAGTCGTTTAGGCAGTAATGGATTGCTAACGAAATTATCGCTGCGTACGTTTTTAATCCATCATATATGGGATAATAAATGATACCATTCGACAGCAAAATATGTGATCTTTCAAAAGCAGTCCACATTTTTAGCTGAAAAATCGTTTAACGATAAATAATACCTTCTTTTTCGAAGACGCTAATTAGGTCAATAGCGGATAGCTTTGGGTAGTAACGGATAGAACAGACTAATGTAGTTGAGGGGTCATCTCAAATCAGTCTTAAAGCTGTCAAGTGCCGTAAATCTACAATTAAATCGTTGGTGGTGCACTTTGATATATTTACATGGATCCAGAGTTTGATTCACAAACAGGCCAAGATTGTTTTTAACATTTAACAAATTTAGTCGTAGTCTCAGCACTACCTACCTTCAGTCTGAAGGCTACCTCCGATGTTATTTTTGTGATTGGGTCTCCGGAGTGGAGAAACAATAAAAAAATAACATTGGAGCTCCCCTTCGGATCGAAGGTAAGCACTACCCAGCCAATCCAGTTGCAAGTGAGTTTTTTTTTTGTGTGCCGTAATTGTAATTGAAAAGGCCACGAAATAGAGTGTAAGGTTAATTGGCTTCAGTAAAATGGTTGAAAGTAGAAAACAGCATCCTTTTTGAATGGTATTTGAAAGGGGCAATTTCAAGGCATAAGTCAGAGATAAAGAGTGGTAAACTGCATCAGTTCACTGTTTAATGATATCGATTGTTGCACACTCAAGTGGAATTTTAAAACAGTATAAACTAGTCAAACCGGTATACTGACACATTCATGAATCAGTAACCCATGGTTGTATCAGTAACTATATTAATTTCTGTCTCTCATTATATGATATTCTTTTTAGGTGAAATTTGAAAAAAAAAAGTTTTGACTATAAGTGAGAATTCCTCATGATGAGCATTTTCACCATTTTGCTTCATTGTTTTCACTGAAAGCTCATAAAAAACAAACATGCTCTCTAGAAAGACTCCAGCCAATAGTCTGACATCATTAGTACAACACAGTTTGTTCCCAAATATTTTGTTAGTACATATCATCTTTCTTCATCAATATGAAATAAACAGGTTTGTATTGCATGGAAATCAATGTTGCGCAACTTGATCATAATGAGCACTTTCATCAATTGTCAAATTTTTTTCGAACCAAACAGGTACATGTATTTTAAAATCTGTTTTAAATTATATCTGGGGATGGCTGTTTATTCTTTTGTAAGGAATATCAACAAACCAATTAAAAAAGGCACAGCAAGTTGTTGCAGATATGCTAGTTAGGACAACAGTTTTACCTATTGATACAGAATACAGGGGGTTGCAAAAGTAGGTATACAGTGTATAATATGTCACTAATATACCTACTTTTGCACTCCCTGTATATTGAGTAAAGTGTGCCATACAAAGAATATCTGTCTGATGGGGGGGGGGGGTACAACATATTTTGGCAAGTTATTTGCTTCAAAAGAGGAGGGTTTTCAGCTATATAATGCAGTTACAGCTAATTGTTTGCTGCTTTATACAATAAGCTCCATGGTAAGATGTAAAAAGCTTCGACTGTCTGATGAAATCCCAGATACAGTTCTTAAAATAAATAATCAGTAACCTGAATATTCATTACACTGCCTTTTGGCTTAGAAGACATCGTTTTATTTAGCTCTTTAAGCACACAACAATGTTTTAGACTGCTCCAAAATGAAAGCATTTGCAGAGGACAAATTATAATTATATGGCTCAAATTACTGTTTCTAAAAAGTTTGCTATACCTTGAGGGAATTAAAAGGAGAAAATGCTGGTTACAAGCATTTTCTCCTCTTATCACGATGTTTTAAAGACTGTAGTTGCTTAGGCATATAATTATATCAGCTACAGTCTGCAATAAATCATAAAAACAACTTGTCAATGGTCTAAGTGGCAGATGACCTATAGTTAAGCCTGCTACATCAGATATTACCGGGTATATGATTTCTTTGTTGATCTGTGACCATTTTATGTAGAGTTATATCAAATATCAATAAATCTGGAATCCACACTAGACAAGCATTTTTGTCATTCATATTGGAGTGTTCTCTATTGACCAGTAACTTTGTTTTTGTTTCAGCTTGTGGTGGCTTTATTTCAAAGGCACAGTAGCCTTAAATTACTGAGTTTTCTGTCAAAACAGTTGCAATGCCACTGCATGCAGAACTGAGGGTTGATTTTTCTTTGTTGAAGAAGACAATTATCAGATGGTTCAATCATGAGTACCTGAAACAAGACAAAGCTTCATATAATTAATGCACAAATTCACACTGGCCTTGCTTGAGCTTTTACCACTTAAAGTTACTGTTTTTTTGTAAAAGGTCTATTTATCAATTGATATAAGTGCTAGTGGCACTAAATTTCCACCATGCATTGGTCACAATGACCATAATTATTACAGTTTATGCAGATATAAACTAGTCTACAAACATTTTGATCAGAGATGAAGATCAACACACCCTAAGGTGCAGTTTTGACAAGATACCTGGTTTTAACCAATACCAGATATACATAAACCCCTTTATCACATAGTACAGTTCCTGATTTTACAGTGACCTATATTTTCTATTTTCTAGACCTTCATCCTCATTTTAAAAAGTTACAGATTAAGTTCAATTCACATTTTACATCGGTTTGACAGTCAACATTGATTTTGGGAAGGCCCCACTGAAGTTCTGCATATACGAGGGCTTTTCGATATGTAATGTGTATTGTACCACAGCGCGATAACGCTTTCAACGATTTCGTGGATGATGATACGCTTGAATAGCTCTATTCAATACCTTTCCAACGGTATAAACACGAGCCTTTAGCTCCACATAATTTTAAACTTATAGTCATTTCATTAGAGCTAGTCGTTGACCACTGTTGTAAAAATGGTTGGGAAACAGATTAAGAATATTGAAGAAATTAGAGCTTATATAAAACTTCGCACAAAACTCGGTCATTTGGTAATGCAGATTTTTACTGAATTGGGGGAAGTTTATGGGTCTGATAAGGTATCTTATGAGACAGTTCGTAGGTGCAGAAAGAAATTTCTGACTGGCACAGAGTCCGTCAAAGATGCAGCAAAATCTGGCCGATCTGTGACTGTAACAGGCAAGGCAAATGTCTCGAAAGTCAGGGAAGTAATTGAAAGTGATGGCAGATACACGATTCGTGATATTGCCAACGCTGTTGGCATATCGCTATAGCTGGTGCATTTCATTTTGAAGCATATTTTGAAAGTACGAAAGATTTCTGCCAGATGGATACCGCATATATTGACAGATGACCAAAAACGGGTATGAGTATAAACCGCTAAGCAATTGCTCAAAATGTTTCCCGAATTCAATCAAAGACAATTTGCAAACATTGTTACTGGTGACGAAACATGGGTTCACTATTTCGAACCAGTAAGAAAAATTGGAAACAAAATATGGCTAACTAAACACGGTAGAAGGCCTGTATTTGCCAAAAGAAGCATAAGCACAAAGAAGGTTCTTTATTGCATGTTCTTCTCATGTGATGGTATAGCCGTACAAATTCCGGTGCTACCGAGATGTTATACTAAAAAGGCTCAAGAAATATTATCTTAAACGACGCCCTGTGTCAGGATTTAGGCATGTTTGTCTACTTCATGATAATGCTCCATCACATACATCTGAGCTTGTGAAGCAATTTTTGAAGTCGGAGAAGGTTACTGTCTTGCCACACCCACCATACTCTCCAGATCTAGCCCCATGCGACTTTTTCCTTTTTCCAAAACTTAAAAAGTTCTTATCTGGTTGTCGTTACAAGTCCCGACAAGCCCTTGGCTCAGCCATCAGTCAGTGCCTCAGAGGTCTACCTAAATCAGCGTACCGTGACGCATTTCAGAAATGGATTCAGAGATTGAAATTATGTATTTCAAACCGCGGAGAATATTTTGAAGGGATGTAATGTTCATTTCACTATTTGAGTCGAATGCTTTTGAGATATCGTACAATGCACATTACATATCGAACAACCCTCGTACACATTACCTCGCAAGGCCGATCCGCTACTGACCAAATCGGGCACAGTATTTTTAGGTCAATATTCAATGTCACACGTTTATACATGGAGCTGGTATTCTTTGTGGTAAAAGAAGACATATTTATACACCATTTCATACCAAAAACTCGTGATTTAAACATTATATACCTGAAAATTTGATTGAAGGTTTCGTCTGCTGTATTTTTTCCTGCGTTAAAAAATTGAACTTCCGGTTGCCCCATTTTGGTTTTTGTGAGATTAGAATACTGTCACAAATGCAAATTGTTAAAAAAAACATCATCAGCCTATCGCGGAAATATCATTCTTTTCAATGGTACATGGATTTGTTCTATTACATGCCCACAGAAGATTTTCTCGGTAATACATTAACAGCCTATCCGCTGTACCCCAAGATCCGCTACTGCCTAATCGACTGTAGTATGAAATGGTGCACATGTACCTTGATATTCAATTATATGTAAGCACAATTTCAAACAATCTTGCAATAGAGACTCTTAAAAGAAAACAGAAACAAAAACTGGAAACATTGTAGAGAACGCAAAAGAGTTGACAAAAAAAACAATGTCTATGATTAAGAAAATCCTTTCTGTGTTTTGTCACAGCAGATTGACCAAGTATGTTTTTTTAATGGGTAAACCTCTAGATGGGGAGAATGAAGGTAACAGACATTAGTCAAGAAATATTAAGACCAAAAAACAAAATGCAAATTCCTCTTGTTGTTGTTCTCTAGAATGTCTCGGCAAAGCAGATGAAATAGATCAAAGATTTCATGCAGTCTTATCTTGCTCTACAAATTGGCCTCAAAAGGAATTGAATATATGAATGGCATTTTATCTCTACCAAAGGATAAAATTTTAGACTTGTCTGGTTTAACGTTTCACCATACCATCCCATGTGGCGATCCTGAGGAAAAGGCTTTTGAAAACATTGTGGGAAAAGGAGGAAATGCTGGTTACCAGCATTTTCTCCTTTTGCCACAATGTTTTCTACTATTTCAAAAACAGAATTCTATTGGGACTTTTCTTATTTGTTGGCTGCAAATGCTTTCAATTTGATTTAGTCTACAATTTTGTCATTTGGTAAGGGTTAAAAAGAAGAGGGGGCTAAAATGATGAAGCTTGCCCTATAAGGTAGAGAACATTGTGCAAAAAGGAATAAACAGAGGTTACTAGCTTTTTCTCCTTTCTCACAGTGTTTTCTGAAGTCATCTTTGTCAGGGTCGTTAAAACTCAGGATTGTGTTGCAAAGGGGCTAAGGGTTAAGATATTGAACTGCAGCATGTATGAAATATTTTCAATATTGTGCAACAAAGGGATAAAATTTCCTGCAGGCAAAATCGAACTGAAGTAAATTTGAAGATCGATGAATGACAGATGAATGGCTAAATGTATCAAGTTGACATATCTCCCGTATCCATCTTCTTGCCAGGTAATGTCATGCACAAAACAGTGTGGAAAAAAAAGATGTTCTTTGACCCTCAGGCTTTAACCCTTTACCATGCAATTCGGCCATTTAATGACCCTGATAGTAAAGACTTTTGAAAACATTTTTGTAACCAGCATTTTCTCCTTTTCCCACATTGTTTTCTACCCTATCAAAGGCAGAAATAATAATTTAAACTACATGTAATTTGTCGTCTTCAAAATGCTTTCAGTTTGGTTGTGTCCACAATTTTGTCGTATGGTAAAGACTGAAAGATGAGTCTGTGTCTAGACTCTTTACTCAATGACAGAATTTTAGACTTGCCCATATTCAAAGCTGTTGCAGAAGACAAATTAAGTTAGGCACTAATGACAAAATTTGACTACGGAAGGGTAGATAACATTGTGGGCAAGGGAGAAAATGCTGGTTACAAGTATTTTCTCTTTTTCCACAATCTTTTCAAAAAGCTCCTAATCTCTTTGGGTCTTTAAACCTTTGGATTGTCTGGTAAAGGATTAAAGAAGATTTAAAACAGTTAAAACATAGTCCCAAGTTTTAAGGGCCGCATAGAACGCTTTTACAATTTTTGTTGGAAAAAGAAAAAATACAGATAACCGCATTTTCTCCCTTTTCCACAATGTTTTCTACCTTGTCAAAGAAAAATTTCATGGTTAGCACAACATTTAATTTGTTGTCTGCAAATGCTTTCAATTTGAACAAATCCCAAATTTTGTCTTCTGGTAAAGAGTTAACTGTTTACCAAACGACAGTATATTAGAGGGGTCCAATTTGAAAGCACTTGCAGACGACAAAATTTATATGGCACAAATGATGGGGTTTGAATCAGATAGTTTAGGAAACATTGTGGGAAAGGGAAAAAATGCTGGTTACCAGCATTTTCTCCTTTTCCCACAATGTTTTCAAAAGGCCTACTTCTCAGGGTCGTTAAAACTCGGGATTGTGTGGTAAAGGGTTAAACATCACCAACGAACAATGACATAGTCTCTAAATGGAAACACAATTTACGAGGCTTCAAAGGAATGCCTTAGTTATAAATGGTACAGAGAAACATTATCAGTGGACAGTTTCTCGACAGATTTGGTCTGTTGTGGTGTGTGGAGGAAAACATGGTTTAAGGCTATTGCCTTGCTTCACTGTGGTAGACATTGATTTACAACGGCAATAAGCTGAGGAATATGACTCTGTTAAGGTTGACACATTGGTGGTGTAATGAGAAAATGTGATGGTAGTAGTTTGTCTTTTTTTCATAGGAACAGGAGATTGGTGATGCTTTTGTGGTTCTCAAAAGGAGATAGCTCAAAGTTCAAAGTTCAAAATCAATAATGGTAAATAAAGGCTACTGGCCCAAAATACACTAGGGGAATAGTGGACATGGTTGTGTGTTTTTGTGTGTGTGTGTGTGACTAATTCACTGGTTCACTAGGAAATTTATTCTTTATCACAGGACAAGATTTTAAACTTATTCATATGGAAAGTAAAGCAGATGTCACATCAAATACAGGGAAAATAATTATATTTTTCAGTGAAAGGGCTGAAAATGTTGTGGGAAAAGGAGAAAATGCTGGTTACCAGCATTTTCTCCTTTTCCCACCATGTTTTCAGAAGATGTCATCTCATTTTGGTTTAACTATGGAGTTGTTGGTAAATAGTCAGTAATGGAGTTTGTTTGTGAATAACTGGGTTTTTTTTGCTTCAAATGAATGACAGATTTGTGATTTTTACACCAGGTTTTTTAACTTTTTTTTTCAACTCAAATGTTTCATGACCTTTCAAGCGCCTTTCACTTTTATGGTTGCCTTTGCGTCCTTTGTAGATCAAGATCAGACTGCACAAAACAATCGGCTTGGTCTTTGTCATCTACATTGTCTGCTTTACCAATACACTGTAGACAAAAGCAATCATGAAATTGCAATTATTTGGGTCATATTTTTAAAATAAAAATTTGTTGGGTTTATTTGGCGGTCTAAGGGTTAACTTATTGTTACCTGCAGATGATTTCTTTTGTTTTGCAGATTGCTAATTTGGAAATCATTGTGGCAATAGAAGAAATTGCTCCTAGCAAACCACATTGTGATATTCCGTCTTATACAAGTCTTTTAATCAAGCTTTACAAATTTTCGAAGTTTGCATATTTGCCCCATGAAGTAATAAATTGATAGACTCCTTTTCCCACAATGTTTTCAAAAGCTTTCTTCTTTAGTTTGTTAAAAAGAAAAAAAAAGGATTGTTTGGTAAAGGGTTAAAATAAGACTTCAAGAATCATCAAGTCACCTCTCCCTGTCATCTTCTTTTAGAATAATTTGCGCACGCACACACACACACACACACACACACACACACACCCCCCCCCCCCCCTATTATTTAAATGGATCATGACTTTGTATGCATCTTCTAAATGCTTGGATACTTAGTTTTCACAGCTTTCCCTGTATGTGACAAGCCCATTAACCTTCTGAGGAAAATGTAATGGGAACATTAAGTTTAACCAATAAAAGGAGCTATTTAGCCCTTTTGCAATGACTCTTAATTTCTTGATCCCACGGTGTTTTCAAAATTTTAATATCTCTAAGAGCTATTAAAATGTTTGATTGTGTGGTAAAGGATTAAGTAGAGATATTTTGGTCCAAGCAGACTTGAAACTGCAATATATGCAATCTTTTTCTTTGTTGAAAACATTTACCTTCTCTTTTATAATAATGAATTCACTTCCTCTTGAAACAATTAAGTGTTAGTGGATAGTGTAGATAATTACATTGATGTCAAACTCTGTATTAAACAGTAACTAACATTGTCTCCTTTTTATACGCCCGTCGAAGACGGGACGTATTATGGGATCACCCATGGCGTATGGGCGGGTGGGCGGGCGGTGTCCAGTTCTTTGTCCGGAGCATAACTTTGTCATCTCCAGTCCGATTGACTTGAAACTTGGCATGTGTGTTTGTTGCGATAATACGGAGTGCAGTGCAAAAGAACCATAACTCTACCTGGTGCTGTCTGAGTTATTTCCCTTTGATCATCATTTTTACAGCATTTTCTGTTTGTCCGGAGCATAACTTTGTCATCTCCAGTCCGATTGACTTGAAACTTGGCATGTGTGTTTGTTGCAATGATACGGGGGGCAGTGCAAAAAAACCATAACTCTACCTGGTGCTGTCTTTCAGTTATTTCCCTTTGATCGTTATTTTTACAGCATTTTCTGCTTGTCAGGAGCATAACTTTGTTATCTCGAGTCTGATTGACTTGAAACTTGGCATTTGTGTTTGTTGCAATAATACGGAGTGCAGTGCGAAAGAACCATAACTCTACCTGGTGCTGTCTTTGAGTTATTTCCCTTTGATCATCATTTTTACAGCATTTTCTGCTTGTTCGGAACATAACTTTGTCAACTCTAGTCCGATTGACTTGAAACTTGGTATTTGTGTTTGTTGCAATAATACAGAGTGCAGTGCAAAAGAACCATAACTCTATCTCGTGCTGTCTTTGAGTTATTTCCCTTTGTCATTTTTACAGCATTTTCTGCTTGTCCGGAGATAACTTTGTCATCTCTAGTCTGAACATCTTCAAATTTGGTATGCATGATTGTTGAAAATTTACAGAGTGCAGTGCACAAGAACCATAACTCTTCCTAGCACGAGTTTTGAGTTATTTCCCTTTGATCGTCATTTTTACAGCATTTAGTGCTTGTCCGGAATATAATTTGTCATCTCAAGTCAGAGTGACTTCAAACTTGGTATGCATGTTTGTTGCAATATTACGGAGTACAGTGCGCAAGAACAATAACTCTACCTAGTGCGGATTTTGAGTAATTCCACTTTGATCTTCATTTTTACAGTATTTCTTGCTTGTCCGGAACGGAACTTTGTCACCTCAAGTCAAATTGACTTGAGACTTTGTAAACATGTTTGTTGCATTACCTGCCCTTTACGATTATTATACCCCCTCGACAACTGGTGGTGGGACGGGCGTATCGTGCGACAATTTGCCGCTCTTGTTCCAGTATGTTTTCTGTTCCAACTAAGACAAATCCATGCATTTGAGCATCATTGTTGACTGCAATATACTAGTACTTTCAATATTGACAAGTATGAAATGTTATCACCTGGTACGAACAACCGTGAAGTTTCAGGCTAAAAAAGAATTACATTTGCTCTTAGAGTGTCTTCCAACCCCATAGTTGCCTTTGCGGCCAATGTAGGTATAGATCAGACTGCACAGAGCATGCAATCTGGTCTTTGATCTACACTGTCTGCTTTGCTCAGATATCGCGGACAAAACTAGCTAATTAGAATTATTGCAGCCCTCCACCTACGAAGTAGAGGGAGCAATACTAGTGTCACTATGTCTGCCTGTCCATCCATCTGTCCGTCCGTCAATCAGTCCATCTGTAGACTTTTTCATTTCCATGCTCTAATTCATAAGCCATTTGACCTAGGACCCTGAAACTTTATACAAGTGTTGCTCATGACCCAATAAAGTGTCCTATTGTTTTTGGGTCACATGGGTCAAAGGTCAAGGTCAAAGGTGATCTTTGATTTGAAAATCATTTCAATTGTGTGATTGTGCTGCTTCAGTGACAAGATGCTGGTGGGGGTATTTGTTCTAGTTTGGGCCTTTTTTATAGACTGAAAATGTCTGTTGTTTTCAATTGTTGATCTAAGGGTAAAGTATTTTTTAACTGCAAAATTGTCTCTACACAATGATAAAATGGTAAAATAGACAAAGAAAGTGCATGCTTTTCAAGTTCCTTTTGGACCACCATACTTAATTTAGTGACTGCTCTATTTTGTTTTGATGTAGTAAGAATTCACTGTACAAACTCAGGTTTTGCACTGTATCCTTTTTATACTACATAATAAATGAGCCATGCTCTGTGAAAAGGGGGTTTAATTCATCTGCAAAAAAGTGTCAACCCAGCACAGCTGTGCTGACCTGGGTTGACACTTTTTTCCTTTGGTAAATTTTCTGCATGACAAAGGACCATTCTACCCAAAGATTCGCCAGAAAAAAATGGAATTAACCATCCAAAATTTTGTGATGACTTGCTTAATATACTGTATCATGGAGATGCATTAAACCCATTCTGCCAGAGCATGGCTTATATTATTTGTGACACTATAGATACAAGCCGTGCTCTGTGAAAAGGGGGCTTAATGCATCTGCGAAAAAGGCTGACCTGGGCCAAAACTTTTCGCTATTGGTCAATTTTCTGTTTGTCAAAGGACCAATCTACCTCATTGTTAAGTCGGTTATTGAAAAAAGTGGCTCCTATGGATCCATAATTATGTGATGACTTGTCTGGCATCATGTATTACGGAGATGCATTAAGCCCCCTTTTGCCAGAGCATGGCTCAATTTACTACTATAGTTATCAATTCGTGCAGAAATTTTGGCATCTCCAATCACGAGAATACTAAAAGGAAAGTCCTTCTTCAAATGCTTTGAACTAATTTTAAAGACATAAATAAAAATCTTGTTCTTTCTTTTAAAGACAGAAATAAAAATCTTGTTCTTTCTTTTAAAGACAGAAATAAAAATCTTGTTCTTTCAATGTCCAGCATGACATTAGATGCATTTGCAGACAGAATATGTCAAGAACATAATACACAGACTGCCTAGTCCCAATGTATCTACCCTGGCTGTTCACAACATGATTTGCACTGTCTGATCATTATCTACATTGTTCTTAAAAGGCAGTCTGATAATTAAAAGCAACTGAAGTTTAGCTTAAACACTCTTCAGGAGTTAAATTATGAGTTAACACATTTTACAGATGAAAACTGGCTAATCAAACTACTAGTGGTTGCAATTTTTTGAAACCAGTTTCTAGAAATTTCAAAAATTTTATTTTAGTTATGGAATCACAATGTAGATCTAGTCACAATTTTTAACCTTTCCTTTTGAATTTTTTTCTCTTCCATTCATTAGTGAAGTTCATCAATTAATTGCCCTTCTTGTTTTTCTTGTATCTGCACTTTTTGTCATCACAAACTTAGTTTTTTAATATTCCCTGATTATATTGTGCAATTTTCTGCTTTCTTGTATGTTTACTTTTTTTGTATTTATTATTTCAAATGCACAGAATTTCAAGAACCAAGCTGACTAGATGAACTATGATTAAATTGAAAAATTCAAGCATGTGGAAAGACTTGAGGATATTAAGAGCAAAGTATATGTGAAAATAAGTCAAAGATTCAAATAAGAAAGAATTATAAGATAGACTGAACTATGGACAAGAGTGAAAAAGACCTTGAAAGTGCCTCATTTCTAGCCCAGACAGACTATGATCTTACCAATGAAAAAGAATATGATGTCCTGGATAAACCAGGTGAGTTGAACTAGCTAGTCTGTCTGTATGTCCATCCAGCTTAACTCCCTGCTTCATTATAGGCTGATTTGGTTTTGTATTTATATGTAATGGTATGGTGAAGGCCTATTTGGTCTTTTTTTGCAGAAAGATCAAGGTTAGATCACACACAGTAGATCAGGTACCACTGCATGCAAGCATTTATTTGTGTTGGATCTTATTCTACCTCTAAAGATGTGTTTGGTTAAAAAAAAACCCAAGTTGTAATACTTTGAGGGGTCTCCTGTGGATCAGTGGCAAAGGCATGGCTTTGGTAGTAAGATCCTGCATTGATACCTGCTGGCAAAGCTTGGATGACCTGGGAGTGGGAAATGCACTGCTGAGCTCCCACCTAGTACTGGTGAAATGCAATAAAGATATGACTAAGTTGCTACAATTTGACAAACATACTGTTGAAATTTGCTTAGTACACCATTCATTCAAACAAAATTATAGTATTTTGGATCTTTGAAGTATAAAGTTATACAGCAATTTAATTGCATGTTGGCAAATTGTAATGCTAACCAGAACCTCAAAAAAAAAATGTATAGCTGACTGTATTCTTTCTGTTTACTGGTAGTTTAACATTTTATAATAAAATTTTTCGAGTTTGCTTTTTTTTATTTATACCTATTCAGTTATACCCAGACACTTCTTGAGCAAATCCTAGAAAAACCTCGAGTGCACTCTTTAGACTAGGGTTAAGTTGGACTCTCATGAAAGTTAGTCGGATTGTTTTTCATGAGAATATCTCAGACAAGTTCAAAATTAGGTCACTTAGGATAAAAAATTAGGACACTGGGACAAATCTTAGACAACCCTTGTGTGTACTACAAACTTGCACATTTGTATGGAAAAGTATGAGCAATTCTCTGTTTGTCTCAGGGTTTTGATAAACCATTATGCTATCTGAAATCTGCACCACAGATATGTTTGGAGCCTAAGAAAGATAGACAACATTGACTTAATATTTCAAGATTGTCAAAAGATATATTTCAGGATGTCAAGAGCATTGCAAGGGAACTCCTAAGATTCAAAGAGCAATATTGGGGAAAATCTTAATCTTTAAAGTTTACTTAACCCTTTTCCAAACGACAAGATTTTAGAATGGTCCAAATTGAAAGCATTTGCAGACGTCAAAATTACTGTGACTGAAAAATTGAAATTTGTTTTTGGAAGGATAGAAAACATTGTGGGTAAAGGAGAAAATGCTGGTTACCAGCATTTTCTCCTTTTCCCACAATGTTTTCAAAAGGCTTCTTTTTCAGGGTCGTTAAAAGTTTGGATTGTGTGGTAATGGGTTAAGGGTGATCTTAGGATTTCAAGAACAGTTCTGGAGAAAGCTAGAGAATTTCAAGAGCAAAATTGGGAAAACCTTAGTTTTCAAAAGAGATTTTATTTGATTTCCCTTTAAATTGTAACTCTCAGAAGGCCCTTTTTTTCTTAGATTGAACTAGCTTTGGAAACATGGAGGCTTAAGAAGAAATTTCCTTTAACAATCAACCATTATTTTTCCAACAATGTTTAAAGGTCGTAAATTTGTGTAACAAAACTTTAGTCATATTTGTTATTTCTATTTTGCAAAACTGTTTTAATGCTGCCTTCTGTTAATTTTTAATTAGCAATCAGACAAAGTTGATATCAAGAGAGAGTTTGTCAAATATGACAAATGCTGAGATTCTTTAGTTGAAATAATGCTTTCAAAAGCCACTAGGATTTGTCTGTGTAAAGATTGAAAAGATGAAGGGAAAAGGAGATGAAGTTTGTCACAGAGCATAGTCTCCTTTTTCTCCAGTGTTTTCAAAATCATAGCAACACTGTTGTAAAGTAAGGGATTTTTTTGTAAGTAAACTTTACCAAATGACAACATTTTAGACCTGTCCAGAAACATTTGCAGACAACAAATTAAAGGTGACTGAAAAATGTAAATTTGTTCTTTGAAGGGAAGAAAAGATTGTGGGAGATGGAGAAAATGCTAGTTACCAGCATTTTCTTCTTTTTCCACAAAAGTTTCTAAAGGCCCTTTTTCCTCAGGTTCATTAAAACACGGGATTTGGTGGAAAAGGATTAATGGTAGACCTATGATTTAATGTCTCTTGGCAGCCAAATTAGATTCTTAGAGATTATTGCTTTGTAAATTTTGAACCAGTAATGAGACTCTGGGGATAAGAACAAAAAGAAGGTGAATTATGAGCATTGGTTATGTAATAATGAGCAATTCTCCTTTTGGCATAATTTTTTCCCATGTCTCCTAGCTTCAAGTCTTTAGCATGTAATATTTTAGACTTGTTCAAACAGATAGTGTTAAATTTTACAGTGGACAAATTGAATAAGGCTAAAAAAGAGACTAGAAAACTTTGTGGGAGAAGGGGAAAATGCTCACTATCAGCATTTTGTCATTTTCTTACAATCTTTTCAAAAAGCCTTTTCTTGAGTCGTTAAAACATGTGATTATTTGGTAAAGGTTTAGAATCTTACATCATATTAATTACCATTATTACATTCCTATCAGTGAATTACTGGGATTTCTCAGTGTAATATTTTTTCAGTTTTTCACAGTGAATAACATCACTAGTGACGATTTGGTATCATCACTAGTGATGATATAGTTTTAGAACGTTTGCCGGAACTACTTTTTTTCCTATATTGCTCACAGTCTAATGTTTCTGTCTCTGCTTCAAACATCTTTAGTAGACAATAGCACAATGAAAATATTTTCGGTACAGTCTTTCCAAACAATCCCGAGTTAACGACCTTGTGGGAGAAATCTTTTGAAAACATTTCGAGAAAAGAAGATAGCTTTTGTGGGAGAAAGCTTTTAGAAAATATTGTGGAAAAACGAGAAAACACTACTGACCAGCATTTTCTCCTTTTTCCATAATGTTTTCTATCCTATCAGAAAACCTAATGTCTTTTGTACCAATTTAGTATTTGTCATCTGGAGATGTTTTTAATTTGGTTAAGTCTTGAAATTTTTATGTGTGAAAGGGTTGAAATGGCTGGTTTTAAATTTCAAAGGCACAAAACAATGCATGCCTTCAAATGGAGAGATAGATGACATAACATACTCTCGAGCGTTACGTCATCTTGTTACGTCAGCTATTTCTGCCAAAAACAGATCATGATTGTGTTTGTAAAGAAAAGTGCTATACATGTATACCTACCCTTCTTGATAATTATTCGCAAACAAAGGGAGAATTAGACTAGGAATATAATAAATAGAATAATCAACTGGTGGTGTGTGATATTAAAAATCTGTCACTCGAATGGGGTTTGATACGGTTAAAAAACTCATCCTTCAGACTCGTTTTTCAACCGCATCACAACCCATTCTAGTGACAGATTTTTAATATCACACATCACCAGTTGATTATCCTCTATTTATCTTACAAGGATGTTTCCAGGATATCTATACAAAATTTGCTAGGGGCTGTGAGAAGTATAGATTGTAGCATAAGTCAGTGTTGAAAGGTGAAGGTCATGGCATTTGGCCCAGGATACCTTACAAAATGTCAGAATGGTATAGATCCAAAAAACAGACTGCATGTTTTTTTCATGCAGTGTTCATCTCTTGGATATTCCATGCAGTCTGATCTTGAATGTCTCCAAAAGCACCTTTAGTTACCCTTAATATCCATAGAGTAAAAGCTTGCATTTATTTTTCCATCCCTTGTACAATTTGGGCATCTTTAAGTCACTATCCGATGGAAAATATATCAATCTTTCCTCTTTTAGAGACATCCATTTATCAATTTACCAAACAATGTCAAGTTTTTGACATGAAGAAGAAGGCTTTCTAAAACTATGTAGGAAAAGCATTTTCTCCTTTTCTCACAATGTTTTTTACCTTTTCACAGACAAATATTGTAATTTAAACCACATACTTTTTGTTGTCTGAAAAAGCATTCAAAATGGATAAGTCTAAAATTTATTTATGTGGTAAAGATTCATTATTAGAGAACAATACGAGTTCTGTAATATTTCAAGCTATAACCATAATGTGCGGGCAGGTTACCTTTTGTTTCATTTAATTCCGTAATAAACAGCATTTAACTAATTTTCAAGTTATCCCCCCTCCTTTTTTTTCTAACATTATTTGTGAAACATGCTCTTCAATTGACATGAATCACTCTGGTTGATTTCTACTGAGAAACCTAATTTGCACTTGTACAATTGCTTCCTGGAAATCTTATTAGCACTCATGCTTTGACATTGGTACTTCCATATGTTGATACATACCTGGAACCTCTGATGCAAGAAGCAAATGCCCTATCCCAATACCACTGTCTCCCACTAATGTTAAGAGTACCAAACACAAGTTTGATAAACTATGACCTTGTATATAGATCAATGTCAATTTTCAGTCTGATCTTTAACTATTTTTAGCTTGGCTGTTTTTGAAGAAAAGCCAAGGTATTGTCATACTAGCACTGTCATTGTTTATATGGTCATTGTTGTTATGGTGCAAAAACTTTGACATGTTATGAAATCTCTGTCATTACTAAAGAGATTTACTTAAAATTGGGACTAATTGTTAACTATCGAAGAGGGTACCCATATAACAGGGGCAGGTAACCATCAAAATATTTTTGACACAATTATGTCCCTTTGTTAACTGAGAACTTTCACTGAAAATCAGTCTCCATGTATTTCTAAGAGCAACTGCAGCAGAATGAAGGCACCGGCATGTAATGCTCTTGTTTTATAAGCACTGCACAGAACATGTAGTTTGATCTTGGATCTACAATACCTGCTTCTCAGAAATAAATTGTGAAAAAAAGAAACTTTGAAGTTGCAATACCTGCATATTTGGGTTCTGACTGAGAATGTCCATTTAACTCTTTACCAAATGACAAAAATGTAGACTTGTTAAAATTGAAAGCATTTGCAGACGACAATTAAGATGTGACTCAAATGATGGAACTTGTCTCCAATAGGATAGAAAATATTTTGGGAAAAGGAGAAAATGCTGGTTACCAGCATTTTCTCCTTTTCCCAGAATGTTTTCGAAAGGCTTCTTCCTCAGGGTCGTTAAAACTTGGAGTTGTATGGGAAAGAAATAAGTTGATTAAGTATTACGAGGGTTTTGAAAATGGGATTACCACACAAACCCAGTATCAACTATTGTGGACATGGGATAGTAGACATTTGACACAAAGGATTGATTTTTCTTTGGTTTTATTCCTCCCCATACAATGATGAAAGCACTTAGCAGGGATGTGCTTGTAAGATTATATTTCTATTGATTTCTTGTCCTTGGAGGTCCGTGCTGCCACTGGGCAAATTGACATCATGGGCATTCTTTCAATTAAGTATTAGAACATAATCATTACTTCAAAATAATCATAAATGGAGGGCACGCAGGGCCCCAGTTACTCAGTGTGTGTTTGTTTGTATGGTGTTAAAAACTGTTTTTGATATTATTTCAGTTATCTCTTGTTAACAAGTGCACCTTTCAATGCTTTTCTGAAACTTCTTTTACCAGTAATTTGAACAATATTCTTCACAAGCCACTGGCTGCTTCCCATATGCCCATTGTCGCTATGGTCAGTTGTAAGAGAGGAATGAATACTGTCGCTATTACTACCATCAATCCTGGGAAAGAAATTGGCCAAGCTAGGTATTTGAACAGCGACCTGGTCTCAAATCCTGTATGTCACAGACTGCACTACAGGGGCTTGACAGTTACTCATTGATACTCAGGACTCGTGATACTGGGCTGGCAAATTTTAGAAAGCCTGTGCAACAGGATTTGTTATTGTTTCACCTCGAAAAATATATGAGCCAATATTGCTCTGTGAAAAGGGGCCTTATAAATGCATCTGCAAAATGTATTGACCCACGTCAGCCTACTCAGTCTGCGCAGGCGTCCTAGGTCAAAACTTTTTGTTCTTGGTAAATTTTCTGCGTGTCAAAGGACATGTGTACCGTATGATTCAGTTGGATGACTGTCTATGGCTTGCACACCACTTCTAAAAACATAACGAAAAAAAGGATAATTGTTCATAATGGGCCATTTCTTCTTTGGCCACAATCTTTTCACAATTGATTCAGATATCACTTCCACATTGATGATGTATTATTTTACAGGGATGCTTTTTTTAGCAGCAAGCTAGTGTCAGTTGATGGTGAATAAGTTTTGAGGTATTTCAAAGAAGTTGATCATGCTCTTGACCCTTAAAGCATCCTTCACGACTATAGTTGCCTTTACGGCCAGGGAAGATCAAGATCAGGCTGCACAAAACATGCAGCCTGATCTTTGATCTGCACTGTCTGCTTTGCTGACACACTTTATACAAAAGCAGTCATGGAATTGCAATTATTTGGATAGTATTTCTAGGATGAAAATGTCTGATAGGTTTATTCGATGCTCTTAGGGTTAGATAGTTTCATATCTGAAGCTTTTGAATAGTGAGACAAAATAGTATAAATAAGGAAGTTTAAACAATAATTTCCACATTAAGTTAACTCTTTGACAAATGAAAAAATGAGAGATTTTTTACATGCAGTAGAAAAGTCTTAATTATCTAAAAAGCCTGATTTTGCCAAAATATCTTGCAAGGTTTTGGATGGTAAAGATCCAAAATCAGCAAACACTGCTCCATAATCTGAAATGTTCCCGTAATGACACCAACCATTCTTAAGAATGATCTTGGTCTTACTCTCCAGAATTTTCAAAATTTGAAAGTAACACAACTTCTGATTGGCTAAACCATTTGGTTTAGCCAATCAGAAGTTGTGTTACTTTCAAATTTGGAAAATCTTGGATAGTAAGACCAAGAACGTTCTTAAGAATGGTTGGTGATTTTATACAGACCCAGATCTTCATCTAAATTTACAGTTTGAATTTAAATCAATGTGCACAAAAATGTTCCCCAATGCAAGCAGCCTTTGATGCCTCTGTAGCATAGGTTGCCTATCAGAAGTAGCATGGTCAGCTAGAAATGAGCAGTGCTCGTAGAAAAGGGGGTTAACTCTTTACCAAACAACAAAATTATAGACTGGTCCAAATTGAAAGCATTTGCAGACAACAAAATAAATGTGACTGAAAAATGGAAATTTGGTTTGGGAAGGGTAGAAAACATTGTGGTAAAAGGAGAAAATGCTGGTTAACAGCATTTTCTCCTGTTCCCACAAGGTTTTCAATAGGCTTCTTTCTCAGGGTTGTTAAAAGCCGGGATTGTGTGGTAAACGGTTAATGCATCGCTGTTATGCATTATACACAGCAAGTTATAACATTATTATGGATCTATTAAATCTACTTTGTTTAACAACCAGCTGAATCCCGAGATAGAATGGTCCTTGGATATACAGAAAATTTACAAATAGCAAAAGGTCTTTACTTGTGTCAGCCCTCATGGTTTATTAATTGTGCCTTATAACTCACAACCGTGGTTTATTGAATGATAAACTAAGATAGAAAGAAGATTATTTAGATTCTGACATGACCAATTCTTGATCAAAGGAAAACAAGTTCATACGATGAGGATGCAGATTAATTTCCTTGAAAAAACCATGGCTGTTCCATTTGCAAACCAGAACAAAGCCCCACTGCCCAGTCGGTAAATTTAAAGAAAAAATCAAAATTTCAAAAAAGCCTTAGGCATAAAAAAAACAACAACAAAAACACACAGCTTTACTATTTTATGTTCTCCCTTTCAAACGACAAAGAAGGATGAATGTATTGATAAGCATTAGGGTGGCAGTCGCTTCAAATGCTCTGAATACCTAGCCCAAATCACATTTCCAATGCATCACTGGCCAATTTTGATGTAAATCTTCAACAGAAAAAAGCACTTGATTTAAACATATTTACTGGTAACATTTCAAATAGTTCCATCATTGTCAATTTTTATCAAAAACAGTAAATATCGGTAAATCTGATATTTTTTCTGAGTAACAGAGAACTTGTTTACGTCAAGTGACTTCCTTTTTAAAATATCTGAGGGGGGACAAAGGAACAGCCTGCATGGGCAATTTGCTATAGAATGGCATATATTTTACCACACTTCCGTTGCACTGTGTTTATAGAGCTGAATTCATGTGTCATGTTAGAATTAAGAAATGTTCTTCTTTCTATCGTGGTTTATCGTTCAATAAACCACAGTTGTGAGTTATGAGACACAATAAATAATCCACGAGGGCGATAGCCCGAGTGGTTTATTCATTATGCCTCATAACTCACAACATGGTTTATTGAACGATAAACCACGATAGAAAGAAGATTATTTCGATTCTAACATGATGAACTCTTAATCAAAGGAAAACAAGTTCATACTTAGAGAAAAAACGTGGATGCAGATTATATTCCATTGAATAACTTACTTACTTTGTACAGAATGACGTCACTCTACATAGAATAATAATGTACACGAGCTTTCGGCGGTACAACCGCCTTCTTCTAGTGTGGTCCTGTGATACAATGCCTGCAGTAACAGTTGTTTACGCAACGTCAAGGTAACGTTGACGTCACGTAAACAATTAATACCAAGTCCCGGGATGAAGTCATTGCAGCTTTAATCCCGCCAAATGGGCCCGAACCCAGACCAAAAATGCATCCGACCCACGTTCCAGCAAAAGGGGGCCTAATGCATCTCCGTGATACAGAATACCAAGCAAATCAGTACATAATCACGGACCCATAAAGTCCACCTTGTCTAACAACCGACTGAATCAGGAGGTAGAATATTACTAGGACATGCAGATAATTGGAAGATTTTAGCCCATGCCAGCCTGCACTGTCATGGGTCGATACCTTTTGCAGATGCATCAAGACCCCCCCCCCCCCCCCCCCCACAAAGCATAGATCATACCCACCAATCGGCAAAGGATCGAGCCCACAATAATGGACCAGGCCTACGTTTGGACATTACCAATATAGATTTACCAAATATAAATTTATTGCATAGGTTTAACTCTTTACCAAACACCATTATCCTAGACCAGTCAAATTCAAAGCACCGGCAGACGACAAAACCAATGCGACTCAAATATTGAAATCCGACTTGGGAAGGGTAGAAAACATTGTGGGAGGAGAATAAAATGCTGGTTACCGACATTTTCTCCCTTTCCCACAATGTCCTCAGAAGGCCTCTTCTCCAGGGTCGTGAAAACCCCGGATTGTGTGGTAAAGAGTTAAAGAAGGAAATGTACATTCTAAAACAACCAACAATTTTATACAACATTGAATGTGTTTGTTACTTCATTACCAAATCACAAAATTGTAGACTTCTCCAAATTGAAAGCATTTACCGACGGCAAACCAAATGCGACCAAAATGATAGAATCCGTCTATAAAAGGGCAGAAAACACTGCAGAAAAAGAAGAAAATGCTAGTTTACCAGCATTCCTCCCCCTCCCACAGCGCTCCAAAAAGGCCTTCCTCCCAGGCCCTACGACATTCACCCGATCTCCTATTTCATTTAATCCTTTACCGAACAATCCCAATATTTAAGGATCCCGAGAGAGAAAATTCCTAAAAACATCACGGGAAAAGAAGAAAATGCTCTCCCACTCCCACACTGCCATCCACCCCTCCCAAAACAGACTCCAACCTCAGTCACACACCCAATCTGTCGTCCGCAAATGCCCTCCAATAGAACAAATCCGAAATCCCGTCGCTTGACAAGGTGTTAAATCAAAGAATGAGTATAGTACCGATCCAAGACAGCCTGCGTTAACTGTGAAGGGTGGCCTTGGCTCAGTACAACACACATAACAATCTCTCCAACTCGAACAGTAAAGAAACAATGACCTGCAACAAGCATACCCGGGCCTCCAGGCACCTACCCAAAGTGCCGCATCGGATCAGTCTGCGCATACCTCAGAGGCCGATCCGAAACAACATCGTCCAAAACCGTTCGACTCACCGTCCCACAAAAGCCCACACCAAGACAAAATCCAATGTAGACGTACTGTGCCGCCACGGATCAGCCCGCGAGGGATTCGTAGGCTAATCCGAGGCGACACCGCGCAAATGCCCAAAGAACCAGACCCACCAGCC